>CM032781.1:1282282-2564565 GCA_019155195.1 Avicennia marina | reverse complement strand
GAACAAATTGTGGTACATTGCTTCCTTGACCGCTACACTAGTCTGGGTTGGTGTTCATTTAACAAATAAGACAAAAGATTGAAATAATAAGGCATGCTTACTTTGTTGGATGGGTGTCACACTTCCAACCCAAGAATGTAACATTGCAGTACCTACGAACAATCTTAATAAAAACCAAAACCAACATATTAAAGTAGCTAAATCATCAAGTTCTTTATGCAAATGAAACAAAATTCTATCACATTGCAGCGGAAATCAATAAAGTAAGGTAACTGATCCATTATACTCTCATTGTCTTATTTGCTAGAAAATAAACTAAGACAACTAGGCTATCGTGACTCCACGTCTTATTTGCTCAGATGTAAATCAAATCACTAAAACTTTTAATTCTCTTGTCTCTACCACTCCCATATGCGATTGCTTTCACAGGCTTCCTCTGCAAAAAAGACATTACAAAAAATGTGAGTAACTAATCGCCCAGTAAGCAATCACTTGCTTTTAGTTGAAATGTAAATATGATAAAACATTTAACATCATTCAAACATTTATATGAAAATTTGTGGAAAAGATGTTAGTTAAAAGTTTCGTATGCATAGTATTGCATCTTCATCTTACTTGTACTATTCTTTAGTATTCTTAGGAACTCAAGCAGTTCATGCATCATTTTCATTTATCAAGATCTTAGTCTTTACTCCAATTAAGAATGGTCATACCTCAATTTTTAACTCCAATTGAGTTGGTCATATTCAAACCTTTAACTCTAATTAAATGAGTTATAACTCACCTATTACTTGATGAGAAGGTGGAACTAGCTCTTTAACACTATTCTAATTGGTACCTGAAATATCTCTTTATAGTAGTCCAATATACACAATTAACAAGCTCGAAATAGTTTAGAAAGCAGTTCACAAGGTATTCATTCACATCCTAACTATTTCCAAAATAAAGCCTTTTAAATATTTCCTCAAAAAACGTATCAGGATATACTGCAGTAAATACAATTTTTCAGAAAATATTTTGATAGTAGACAAAATTTCTAGGAAAAAAATTTGTTTATAAAGCAATTATAAAAGAAACTTACAGAGAAAGCACTTATACAGTAAAAGTTAAATTATGTACAAAAATCATTTTAGTAAGGTAGAAGTAAAAACATTGTAAATAACCACTTGGCACTTGCTTATTATTCCTGGGTTTCACCAGTGTGATCCACTTGGTTTTCTACACAAAATAGAATAATTCCTCGATTTAATTCTCAATCCAGTGGAAATTTAATTTTTGTATACTTCTTGATGTAATCTTAGGTGTCATTCTCTGTGCCTCTATATTTAATGGTCATTTTCTACTTAACTCAACTTATTTTAGGTTAGAACGTGATAAAATTGGACATTTAAATTATTAAAAAATCAAGTTCTGTTCATTTTCAAGTCATGCCCTTGCGAGAATGTCACTCACAATTGTAAAACTAGGTTCCATGACCACACGACGACCCATAGGGCGTTCTGGTTACACCTGCTCCTTGCATTGCAACTGTGACCAGTAGAAGTAGTATCGCAACTGTGAGGGCCTTCTCACAATTGCAAAGTGGGCCACAGTGCATTTTGCCCTGTGCTGTAGTTGCACCTTGCGATTACAGTGGATTGCGTCACGATTGCAACATGCTGGGTGGTGTTGCAACCTTGACCACGAGGTGTACTCGTGATGTCCGCAGTTTTATTTGCACCCACATGAGCCCACATCATGGTTGAGGCACAAGGTGGTTCAATCACAATATTAGGCACAGAGCAACTTTGCTTGCATGCACAACTGTGTCGAGTCATTTTTCTCATATCCCACCTAATTTTTTGACATCCAAATACATGATTAATCATTCCACAAGGGCTATAGGGCTCTTTTAAAATCCACAAATCATGCAAATAAAGTAAAAACAAGAAGTGGACAGTTAAAGTTCGTATTTTTCAAGCATAATTTGCACACCCAATTTCCATATTGCATTCTTCACACTCAACTTCAACCTAACTTGGTTCCTCTACATAGTTCCATCACTTTAATTATGTGTTGGCCTCAATACTCAAAATTTTTATGCCTAGAACATGTGAAATATAATTCTAAAAGCATGCATGAATCCTTATGGAGTCTGGTTAGTAAAATACCTTAGTTTCATCCCGTTCTTGAAGCTAAAGCCCATCTCTCTGTTCTCTCTCTTTCTAAATGATGGTAGCCTCCTATGGATGGGAGATTTTAATTTTTTTTTGCTCTCCCCAAATGGGTAACACCTCTTGGGCATATTTGGAGGCACAAAGTAACAAAAGTCTTTTTTGCATAGTTATGCTATATGGAAGAAAAATCTAAAATTGTAAAGTAATTATTCTTGTACATGACAATAAATTCATAAAGTAAGACATTTTTGTGCATTTATTACACTTCTATACATAATATAAAATATACAAAATTATGTATAAGATAATTTATTGGAATTACCTTTTTATGACTCTTTGTATAAATGTTAAGTTTCAGACATATTACATTAAATTGTATTTCCACTAAAACTCACAATAGCTTTAAGTCTTATTGAACCAAATCACAATTATTGACCAATACCATCATCTCCATTAGAGTTTGGGGATGAACAGGTAAAGTGAGAACTGAAACCCATTCCAAATCACAATTATAGACCAACACTATCTTCTCCACTCGAGTTTGGTGATGGAACAGGTGAAGTGAGAACTAAAAGCCATGTGTATGCAAAATTTGTGCTACTATCAAGAATCACACATAATATACTATTTTATATGGTTAGGAATCAATTATGAGTTTTTATTAAATCACTTTGTAAATTTACATGCGAACTTAAAATTTTTCTTCATCAAACATACCAAACAATAACCCAATTGTTATTCTCATGTAGTTTATTTCCTTCAAAATATTTTAACCTTTAAGTACTTTCACATTTATTTATGAAAATTAATCATTAAAAATAATTACCTCATTCAAATAATATTTCATTTGAAATTTCAAAGACTAAAAAATAAAGAAATCTAATTTCTATTGATGAATCCAACGATTTTAATTTATTTAAAAAATGTAAATCTATGATTTTTGTCGAAATTAGTTTTATTATAAATGCATGAATAGATTGTAATTTTACAAAATTAAATGACTCATATTAGATTTACATACATATACGTACATAAACTTATATAGTTTAGTTTTTATTTTTAACAATTTTTAGTATGTATGAATTTTTTGACTTGTAAGTTATGTAAATTCAAGATTTTTGTTAAAATTATTTTTATTATATATGCATAGATAGATGATAATTGTAGAAAAATTAAATGAATCGTATTAAATTTTCATATTAATAAAAAATTATTTAAAAATTGAACTCACATCATTTGCCTTTTTATTTTTTAGAAAATTGATTGTGTATGAATATTATGATTATAAATTTTCATTCAACAAAATAATCATCAATTTATTTATCTTTTTTGCATTTTTTTTTTGTTTTTGTGATGTATATTTTTTAATTGCAATGTATTGTAATGTTTTCTAATTTTTATTTTCTCAATTAAAATTGAATAAAATAAAATTGAATAAAGTACTTATTATGGTCAAAGGAAGGAAGTGACTCCTAAGAACGCACCAGGTGGTGGTTGATGAACCTACGACTTTCTGCTTAGGAAACAGACGCCCTATCCACTGAGCTACAGGCGTATTCCGTTAAGTAACAATATTTTATCTTATACTTCTATGTCATAAATTTGCAATGTAGATTATCCTCCAGACCGGTTTTGATGAAATTTCGTTTTCTGAAAGTTGGCTTGGCTACTGTTCATGTAAGATTTAGAATTAACTTACTAGACATAAAATCCGATCACAAAAATCATTTTCTTTGGATACGATCAAAATTTAATGCAACATATTCGGCGTCGAGATCAGGGATAAGTTAGAATTTTAATCCTTATTAGTGGTCGAGAAAGGCTTTTGGGCATGTAAAAACTAACATTGGAAATTAGAAAAGGTCTAATTTTGATTACTTGCAAAACCGGGAAATTAGTTTTACTGATAAATTTATTAAATTTTATATTAAACCTCCCATATTGTACGTGAAAGTCGTCGAACAGTCAATTTAATTTAGTTTGAACAAGTTTCAATTGAATTGAATATGATTCTTGCTCTGCAACTAATTTGTTAATTCCTACTACCACCGTAATCAATGAAGTGTAATACGTAACCAATTTCAAAGCTATCAAGGAAAAACCACTGACGGAAGCAACGCCATGGTAGGTTAATCAGTCAATAAGATGGGTTTAATAAATTTTAAAACTATAATTGTAATCAAATTATTTCATTTTGAAAGGATCAATTAAATTTGTAATTGTAGGACTAAACCATGGAAATCAGTCACAATTCATAAATATTGGATAGTCTAAATCTCTGAATAAATATGTCTTTAAAACCATATTGTTTTCTTAATTTGCTTTCAATTCGATTTTTTTATTTTTCTTTCTCCAATTTGTTTGTTTTTGTACCCAAAATTTCAAGAATTAAACATGTCAATTTTAAAACGTTCAATAATCTTCTTTAATTTGAGAATTTATTGAATATACACGAAGCTTAATAAAATTTTACAATATTTTTATTAAATAATTCAATAAAATATCACTTTGTTGTATATTTTTATGTTTTTATTTACTTGATTAGTATTTACCATTTTTATTTTTTTGGTGTTTTTTTTTTATTGTATTAGTATATTGTATTTAACTGTTAATAGTAATTACAGAATGATTAAAATAAAAATCAAGTATTTCTTATTTTATTTTATGTATAATATTTATAATGCAAATATGATATTTTTAATTTAATCATAGTTGAAGCAGACCCTTAAACTGCAATACCCCAAAATTTTGAATATTAGTAGTACATCATTTTGGGTGATATTTTGTGGAATTATGATAGATTTATTTTTAATTGCCATTTTCTCATTATTTTTGTGTGAAGTTATTGGACTTTAAGTAAGAAAGCATGAGAAGGGAATATTGGTATTTTAAGTTAATAAAAATTTCGACACATAATTAAATAATTAAGGAAGGTAAATTACCATGCATTGGAGGCAAGGAAATAAAGTTAAAAACCTCCAAAATTCAATACCCCAAATAAATTGAAAAACTATGTATTTAATTTTAAGGGTCTATAAATATAGAAAATTTAACATCATGCAAACTCCTAATAAAATCTAGGTATATAAATACTACTTTTAAGGGTTCCCTAGTCTCAAGACCAGAAAAAAGAGCTTACACTTGTGCCGAGAAGTTGAGCAATCTTTTTGACCTTTAAAGGCCTAAACACAAGGTTTACACCAAATTAATTGTTTATCATGCATACATGGAGAAATATTGATTTTACACACGTAGGGCATGAAAGCGTGAACTTTTAAAAATTTACACGTGTTTGATGTATGAGAATCAGTTTTATGGTGTGTAGTTGTGTGCAAGAATTGTAGGAATTGTATATTGGAATGTCGCGTTGTAAACTAAAACATACCTTGAATCTTTTTGAAAATGGTGAATACACTTAAGTTATGATTTTTATAAGTTTTAATACGTAGAATCATTCCTACAGATTCTAAAACAAGTGTATAATCGAGTGTTGGCAATTAGAATGTGATATGGTATAAAACTTCGATCAAAGGGTCCCTTTGCATCAACCTAGCGCTCAGTTGCAGTCGCGGGACTGGCCGTAGGGAAAACAGAATGCCCCACCGATGTGCCTCGTGGGCACGATACGATGGAGCGAGGTGCGGAACTCTCACGCGCGGTCATGGATTCGGGTGCGAGAATTATAGAACACCTCGCGATAGCATGGTGTGGTTGCCAGCTTTGCCTTCGCATTCATGGAGAAGCACCTGTGAACAACTCTGTAATCAAATTGTCTAGGAGAAGAAATAACTCGTTGCATGGGTTGGAATCAACTGAAAGGTGGCCTTAATCAGCGTACTTCTTCCCACCTGAGTCTCTACCTTTTCTTTCCACCCGATAATTCTCTTCCATAATCTCTCTTTTAAATTTTTAAACATAATGTTCAAGCACGCCCCCCAAAGGCTGGGAGCCCAGGGTACTCATAATGAATATCCTTTACAAAGAACCCGTGATAGCTGCCAGGTAATTTTCCCTCATTACGGCTGAATACGAGAGATGATTCTAAATATTGACCTGCTGTCCGGAGGCTCTTTTATTAACCCCCGTGACCGGACGGACAGTACGGAAATGGTTTCGTCCGCTTGGCAAAAAATAAGAGTGTCATTAGTGAAAAACAGGTGAGAAATTGGTCGGGCTCCTCTTGCTATTTTCACTCCATGCAATCGTCCAACGCTTTCTTCTTTTTGCAACAAGGAGATTAAAGCCTCTACACACACTATGAAAAGGGGAGGCAATAATAGTTCACCTTAACTTGTGCCTCTTTGTGGCTGCAAACACATGAAAGAATAAGCCACTCCAGAAGTGCATTTCATAATTGAAGAGACAAACTAAAATTGGAAGCCCAATATTTGAACAAGTTTTTCAATGAAACACCACTCCAACTGATCATACCCCTTACACAAGTCTAACTTGATGGCTGCATTATTCTTGCCGGACCTTGTATTCATTCCTCAAGTAATAATTAACCTTTGAACTCAAAATAATCGCATCTAAATGAGGTTTGAACCGATTTTCCAAGAGTCTTGGATGCGATCTTGTTCAAGACATTACATAGATTGATCAGCTTGAACCAAGTCAAATCTTCCGGCTTTGCAACCTTAGGAGTGAGGACCACATTAATTGAATGTAGGGCACTGACGTCACCTTCCGTATTGAAGAATCAAAGAAGAAAATCCGACACACTCTCGCTGATCAAGTCACTTGTAAACCACTATTTTGAATCACTCAATCCAATAGCTCCTACAAAGATAGACTTTGTGTTGGTAGAGCTTCCTCAAAAGCTTATGGAAATTTTCTATAGAAACATCCTTACCTTTGTTTCTTAAGGTGTGTCTGACCGACAAACCTCAAATTATTCTTTAGAGGAAGGCGTAATCATTGCATGGGGTTGGTGACCTTGAAAAAAGGAGAGTACTTTTTAATAGGAATTAGTGGTCATAATAATAATAAATAAGTATACAAATAAGTGAATATTGCAGAACCTACTCCACATTGAATACCCAGAACATTGAGCCTAACCACCTTGACACTAACAAGTGTGGACGTTGGTGAGATCAATTCAATAATATTTTCTACATTTTTCGGTGAAATTCAATGGTATGTAGTGCGGATGTTCTCTGTCTAGGCCACACTTTCAACAAGCAAAAAATGAATCCTCCAGATGAACTGTATAAAACTTTGTAGCATTCCAATCATTATAAAGATCTGAAGAATAATGCACCTATAATACTCCTCGAAAACTTGAATCATCTTTGGGACTATGCAATGGAACTCAGGTGATAGTTTTAAAGATAGGTGAAAAGGTGATGAGGCATAAATCTAGACTAGATCAAATATAAGTGAAAAAGTTGTCATACCGTAAATTAAATTCACAACGAGTGAGACTTAAACATTTTGCCTATGGCGAGGAGTCTGAGTAAAATTAGAGTTTGCGATGGCAAATAATAAGAGCCTAAGGACACACTTGACAGAGTGGGGCTATATCTGCCAAATCCTAAATTTAATTGCGGCAAATTGTATGTAGCACTCTCACTATTAACAAATCCACTAGACCCACGGTTTTTAATTTCTAATAGACCAAGACTACGCATGAATTTTAAAAGAAATATAGTACAATATTAAGTTCTTAATGCATTTCGTGAACAAAATTTGCTAACAATTTATGGTGAGCAAGCCTCTACCCACATTTAAACCGGAGAGCCAAGAAGGTCACGAAACCTTGGGGTAAATGTGAATGGTCACAAAGATTAGGAGCCCAAAGATTATTTTTCATAGAAAATTCATAATTATTACAGTTGCATCATCGCAATTTATATTTTATTGTAATTTTAATATGTTCTCATATTTTATGGGTTTACATTTTTTACAAGGTTATAATATCATACTTCATATACTTATGTTATTTACATTGTCTGAGTGCAAGTGATCCAATTATAACACACAAAGTTTTAGAATTTTTTACCAGACTTTTTGAAAAAATTTAATGTCCAAGTGCATTTGATCAAATTGATTGAGGTGAGAAGTCCAACGAATAGGAAACGGTCATTGAAGATGGTATTTGTTGACAATAAAATAAGTATATTTTTAATAATGTTGTTTAATATAAGCATCTGCTTTTGATATTACTTAAGAGAATTATCAAAAAAACATTACTTAAGAAATAAAAAACAAATATTATATATAATAAAAAACATTTTAGGGTTTTTACATGTAAGGTCTGATGCATGCCGTTTACAATGATTATTTACTCACATACCTTACTAAAGGATAAACATACAACATTCATGGTTTCCAAATGATAATGGCCGATAAAAGTACAAAATTGTGTCACATTGTCAAACATGAAGTTTGAGAGAATTGTTAAGCATGATGAAGAATATCTACGATTATTTTTATCATATTATCTTGATATCAGATATAATCAGCCATATAGATTTTTAGAAAGATAGCTTATTGGCAAGTTGACCTTTGTGTTCACTAAAATTAATGAAATATTTATAATTTAAAAATATATCTAAATATTAGTTTTTTTGGAAACATTTTTGGAATTTTTATCTACGTTACCAAATTTTCTTCTAAGATAAATAGTTTACCAATACATGAAGTACTTCTTGATGAAATATAAGTGAATAATTATCATCACAATTCATTCGTTATCTATCTTTATTGATACCAACATGATAGTTGTAAGAATGATTCTATGAGACAATTTAGTTCTTGATAATGGTGATTTATTAAGGAAAAGTTTAGAGTAAAATAATATTTTTGTCTGTCTGTGAAGTTGTTACTAATAATGAAGAAGGTAAACAATGCATAATTATTATATGAATATTGTGTCAATTTATCTTTGATTAAATTATTTTTTCTTTATATAGGTCCATCCATTCGCACACATTGATTCAACAAGTTACATATCAATCATAGTATATATTTCACATATCGTCTACATACATGTTATAGAAAGATCAACATGGGCATGTAATTTAAATTTAGAATTGCATTAATATTATTGAATAATAATCTATATAAATTTCTAACAGGTACCTTCAAATTCCAAGAGTATAAAACTTAATCTCATTTATAACTTTAACAACAATGACAATACCAAGATTGCTTAAAATATACAATGCAAAAAGAATCCAAATATGTGAAAGTATTTTATGCTCTAAGTGTGTTTTTTTTCCGTAATACAAGTTTAAATATTTCTTGATAATGACATGTGCATGCATAGGTTAAGCTCTAATTTTTTCCGGTTGTTACACGCTTTCATGAGATTGAAACTAAAATTATGTGGCATGCTATGTGTCATCAAATCCATATATAATATCTGTGAAGCTTATGATATCTATGTCATGCAAAGATATGTTAGCACAAATATAAGGTTAGTTATGAAAAATTTTCAGTATAAATAAATTAATATATCTAATCACATCATTATAGTTTTCATTTATACGAAAAATTATGTCATTGTGTATTTCAATCAGCAAGCAAATGTTAATTTATGTTGCTTTCGTAAAAGTTGTTGTCATTAACTTGTTTTGGAAAAACAAGCAGACAGTATAAAATTAAATTGTTCTTTTTAGGTTCAAAGTCAGCAATTCTAAAAAGGTGTACATTACCTTCCTAAATTATAAGCATGCTAAAATGAGAGTATAGTTAATAGTTTGCATTTGTTGTCAAAAGAAAAGTTTTCATTTCTTTCCACAGTCGACTGCATTGAGTTTTTTGCAACTCTCAGTATTGATTCAATTTGGAATAACCAAAAATTATGTATGTGATGACCCAACCCATAAGCCGAAAATTCAAAAAAAAAAAAAAAAAGGAAAGGGGGTTGGTGGCCGGATGGCCCAGATTTCCTTTGCCATGGAGGTAACATAAAAGGAAGACATGCAATCAAGGATCATGGAAAGCAATTAATGGGCAAAGATTGTGGGATGATTGGGTTATCCACAAGGAAAGCCAACCTTGCATCCTGTGGAAGGTTGATGATTGAAGAATTGTGGGAAAAAATCCTGTCTACGGGCTAGTAAAGAAAAAGAGAAGAGAAGAAAAGGAGAGGAGAAGAGAGGAGAAGAGAAGAGAAGAGAAGAGAAGAGAAGAGGAATTCCTTGAACCACCATGCGGCAAAATATCTTGTGCCAAATCCAATTTTATGCTCTCTATCAATTCAGCGTTGTATAAGAGATTAGAAGTTTATTGGATAATCCTACATTCTAGCGTTTGTATGCGTCGGACCCTTGTAGTAATTATGGGAATGGTAGATAAGATTCGATTCTTTAGGTTTCTTTCGTTTTCATCATTGCTAATTAGAAGTTATAACTTGTTTCTTGCTTATAAAGGATGAAAAAAGGAACACTTATGTTGAAGAATGCATCAGTTAAACAATTCTGCATAGACATGTACATATTTCTACTGTACAGTTATGAGAAAATATGTGTTTTTATCATTCGGAAATAAAATGCCGTGTGCATGGAATAACTCCAGGAGAACGGACAGACGTTGGCGTAGACATAAACAATTAGAAGACTGCTTCTATGCATATAATTCTAGAGAATTGGGAATCGAAATTATGGTCTGGTTGGTTTATGTATATAAATATATATATATATATATATATATATATATATAAACATGTATGCGTAGTTGGCAAGGATAGGAGAACCCCATGGAATTTAGGGGAATTTTGTAATCGATAGTGTGGATTCCATGATTTTGCCAAAAGAATCAGGCACATATCAACCACTTGAGGTAGTAATATAAATCCATGATTAAACCACACTTGAACTAAATAGCCATAGATTGCAGAAAACTTTGGGAAGTTACAGAAAATGAATAGGCCATAATGGGTGGATTCAAGACTCGAATCATGTTTGGAATGAGTATTAATAAGAGATTAGAGGAGAACAAAAAAAAAGGGAGATTGAAAGTGGAACTACCGCTAACTATCAGATACAAATTTAATTCTGCGCGACATTAATATAGAGATTATGAAATCCTGTAGAAAGCTCCAAATTGATTACGTTTTGTGACATATTAAAGTAGACTCATAGAACTTTCCAGTCGTATGTAAATTATATCTACAATATGCCTAAATCAGTGCAGTTTATTTTTATAAGATCACAACTAATTTAAACCACAATTAGGCACCTAAAAGTTAGGAACAACAATCTAATAAATGGAGGATGGAAATATTTTGGATTTGGGAATCTGAAATTTAAATGCATAAGGGGAATTAAGTTCCAATAAGCTTGGATTAAATAGGCATTATTTTGATTGATTAGGAGGACAAGAGCGTGGAGCCAAAGGAACCCCCGTACAAATGATCTAATTCTCAGGTAAGTGGGCTACCTTTGAATTTTTACAACTACCATAGTTTAGTAAAATTTCTTTATCGAACAATTGAAATTTTTATCGTATAAGTGGTTACCCTGCTGGGTTTATAACTACCTTTGAAAAATTATTTTATTACAAGTGTGAAATTTTTATATAAGTGGGTTATCTAAACTTTTACCAAATGTTTGCAAATTATGATTTCTTGAATTTCATGCCTTATTAGAAAATGCTTTGTATATTTTTAATGAATTTCACTATCCATGCCTAACTGTTATTTATGTTAAATGCAAGTTGTTTTATTGAAAATGATTTGGATGTGAACATGAAAATTCAGTGAACTGCTCTTAAATTCTTGGTGAGCAATGGTTTGAAAAATGCATTAAGTTACAAGGCTCATGGGTAGTTTACTAGTATAGTAGAACTAGTTCTATTCCTCCCAATCAGGATGAGGCTTGGGTCCTTCAGTCTGAAAACAAGCTGACCTTCTCAATTAGGACTGCAGATTGAGCTACGTGACCTTCTCAACTAGGACTGTAGATTGAGCTTTCAAATGACCCTCTTAGATAGGGCTATAGACTGAGACAATTGAGTTGGTTATAAGATCATTTGGTTGCATGTGATCTTTCTTAATCAGGATTATAGACTAAGGTCCTGATCAATGAAATGATTATATGAAAGTTCTAACCATGAGCAAGTCTAAATATATGTGTGTATTTACGGCAACATCAATGGCGAAAAAAGGATTTAAAGGAAGATTCCATACCTAACATGTTAATGGAAAATTTTGCTTCTATGAAATTATTAATGAACAAGTACTTACGCAATGGATTTGTAAAAGATCCTCCTAAATATTCTAAACTGTTCACATCCCAGAAAATAAGTAACCCCTTGCTAAGCCGTCTTGTTCACGACCCTTTCTTAAAACCTGCTGCAGATGAGGAACTCGAAGGCGTGCAGCTGTGGGGCTGGTAAGAGGGCGAGCTGGCTAACTTTAATTGGATTAGTGCTACTACTTTCTCTCGATGTAACTCATACAATTTAAGGCGCGGTTTGCACACCCAAAACTTGTAATTGGAGGTTTAGTTTTTCCACAACCATGTCACATGCTCGAATTTGAGGCGTGACAATAGAAGCTACCAATTAACTAAAATCAAATATTCATATTATAGAAAAATAATATTTAAAATCCATGATAGGAATTTATGCATGCCAATGAAATGAAAAATTAAAGGAACAAACAGAAAAAATATTCGTAAGTAGTTCGATTAACTATTTATTCTGTGTTGTATTTTATTTGGAGCATATTAATAAATATAAATATTCACCGTTTTTATTTGGTAATTAATAAATTTTTATATTAGTAATATATAAATTAGCATATTATTCAAGCTTTTGTGTCTCTAGAATATTATTTAAATTTTAAATTTAAAAATCTGATTTTGAATATTATAAACTAAAAAAAGGAAATTGCATGAATATTAAGACTAATATCAACTCTGTCAAGATCGACTAGTGAACAGCGAGTGTTGTGCCCATTCACTGAACTAGTGACCTCCAAGTTTTAACGAGATCATGCTCATTCTTCATATATTAGCAATAAGCATTTATGTGTGCGTACGAGTGAGTGTGTATATATTTCAAATAACAAATATCAAAATATTAAGAAAATAGCGGTACTCTCTTCCAAGGTTTATACTTTATATAGATCTGTTTTTCAAACATGAGAAATTACACATAACTCCCTTCAGTTATATTTACAACTAACATTTAAATCCATTCACTGAGAGAGTTTTACACAAATCAGTCTCGTATGCATAATTTTCCATATGAATTAACTTGTACAAAGTTCAAAATTCAAGGGAGGATTCTGCAATTTTACCAAATATCAAACAATTAAAAAACAAATCTATTGAGCACGAATCAAATTTAACCCTTCTACTTTTAAGTTTATACTACAATGTCATGCTTTTAATTAATTCACAAAATCGTGCTCAAGCATATTTATAGAGCAGAGCCGTCATGAATATCCTCAGTTTTGTAGTCATTTGTACCATTTTGCCCGTTCACATGTTTTTCCATATTTTACGCGCATTCTACAATATTTTCAGCAATTTCATTCACCAAGAAAACGCATGATATCTAGATATGCTCATCACGTGGAAATCAATAAAGTAATCAGTTTTGAGGGACTGGATGCATACCGTTAAAACATCAATTCCGAATTACATTCGGCAACATATGATCCAACGGGAGGGCGTCGTTTTCAGGCCAGCCTATGGATTTCGCAAATGCACGACGCTATTTTAACAATGTGGAAAATATTCCTTAGTTAAACCGGTCTCTTTCCTATGTTGTCCTTACATTGGTGCTACCACCGTCGGCTGCTTGATCATACTAGCAGCTGTGGCTACGAATATAGTGAAGTGGGAAAAGACTGCAATTTTCATACATAATCTAGCTCAGGGTTTTCTGGTTTTTTTTTTTTGTTTTTCACTTCTTTCTCACACCTCAGAATGCACTTTCAAAGGCCTCTGCTTGAGACGCACTCTCCATTCCTCGAGTACTGCAGCAAGTTGGGGTTTACAAGAAAATGAGAAAATTTTCTATAGCAAAATCCATTAATTGGCATAAAATCAACATCTGGAATGGCATAGGTTCTAAAAATTCAGACCAGGCAAACACTCTTACGTGGTCGAATAAAACCCATAAAATATTTGGAAATAAAGCAATCCACAAAGAAGTTAAATAATTAAATACTAAACTATAAGTGCAATGACAGTATATAAATCTATAAAAGTGTAAATGTTTTTTGCTAATTGTAAAATGGCATTCATATCTTTAATTAAATGTCTGTATTTATTATAGTAAATAAGGTTATATAGGTAAAAATAAAATTCTATTTAAAATATTTATCTTTCATTACTAAAAGATTAATAAAGTTCTAATACATCTAAATAACCTTTTTAGTTATCTTTAAATTATGTAAAATAGAAATCTTTTAGTTGTAAGAAACTATTACAATTTTCAATTAATGTGAATTTTAGTAGTATAAGGTTAATAAAGTCCCAATATATTTAGACTATTACATAATTATTTTTAAGCTATGTTGGGATTAGATTAACCTTATACTACTAATTTTTTTTGGTATTAATTCTTAACATATATTTATGAAATTTAAATTACAAATACCAAAAAAATTAAAAGATATTAATTAAAATGAGTTTGACATGATATTAAGAATTTGGAATGTTTATACACTAAAAGGTGGTGAAATAATAAATAAAAATTCAATCTAATTAGCATTGATATTAGTAACTAAGTTTCAAATCAATACAACATAATAGAGAATAATATCAATAATTTAGACATAGAACCCAGAGTATAATCTAAATGATACAAATATTAAGATAATTTTTATGTTAATAAGCCTATTTAATCAATTCATAAATTCTAGTTTATAGTGTATCAATTTAAAAATAAAATATATTGTTAAATACAATTTAAGAAAAGTGAAAGTTAATGCTATAATAATGTAATGAAAAGATCATTTTTCTATCAAGAGTTAAAAGAACAACTTTTTTCTTTTCATTAAATTGTTTATGAAACTTAATTAATTTTATCTTAATATAGAGTATTTTTTGTAAATTATTTATTTTTATTAGTATGAATTATATTTTATTATGCTGTCCTAGAGTTGAGAAAGTGCCAAGCACAAGTGCATGTCTAGGTTAAAAGTTTAATATATTAAATAATTAGATAAAATAGTTTAATTCAATTTATTTCATTGTGATGTTATGTAAAGCTATAATTTCTTATACAATGATTGCAAAAAAGTACTTCTTTATGGAGTGTTTATATTATAATGTAATATCAAAGTTTAAATTAAAAATAATTTAATAAATATGAATTATTTTGATCAAATATTAACAATTTGATTATTATATTTAGAATATAAATTTTGTAAATACAAATGTATTTTAATGCAAGAGATATTAAATTCTAAAATTATTGCTAAAATAACTTTATGATAATAAATCTACATGTATTTTTCACATTTATTTGTATAAATCAAAATTTGAATTTGATGTTCTTTATTTATCTTTTTACTTAATTATATGAAGATGACATATATGATCAAATAATTTTCTATCATTAAAAATTTATAATGAAAATTAAAATTCAAATAATATTTTTCTTAATCATTATTTTTATTTAATAAAATGATACAATTAAAAATTAATATATTATTGAAACTCCACATGTTAAAATATAAAATTTAAATTTTTATTAGTTTTTACTTAATTTATTAAACTTTTTCTAGAAGTAAGACAAAAATATTATTTGTCATATAATAAACACAAGAAAGTAAGTATATGAATTCAATTTTCAAAAACTAAGGAAGCTATATAATAAAAGAATTAAATTTTATACTAAACGTGCAAAACACGTAATATTTTTTAGTAAATAATAAAAATTAAAAAATAATATTTACTTTTACTTTTTACATGTTTACGCCAATCATTTGCAGTCTTTAAACTGCCTGTGAAGCTTGTTAGGAATTAATCATTCTTGGTATTATTATTCTGAGATGCCAGCCGTACAATACATGAACACGTGTAATAACGAAAGGAGGAGGGTCTCCCTTCATTCCGTTAATGGTCGGCTGCTTTTGTCTTTTGACTATTATCAACTAATTAATTAACATAAATGAATTTCAAAAATTGAAGAAGAAGACAAACCAGGAATGCAATCAAGACCTTGGCTTCTTATGCACACCACAAGATTTCTTTACAGCCAATCTAAAAATCTTGAAAAGAGGACAAAGAAACAAATCACGCAGGGAGTGGATCTCCTTCGTCTCTGTCCCTTAGCAGAAGCAGGCTCCATGCGCGTGTTCTTACACCAAACACAATACACACGCGTACATATAGAGACATGTATATGCTCATTTGGGTTGAACTACTTTGACCTTTAATTTACTATTTTTGGAGAGATAGTGAAGCTTGAGGGATTTAGGATTGTTAGAGCCTAAAAAGAGTGTATTCTCTTGTTTTTCGAGTGATATTTGGAGGTCATTCCAGAGCTTGAAATTTGACTTCTGTTGTCGTTTCCGGTGATTCTTGGTACGCTTCTTCTCTTTATATTTGCCTGTTTGTTCATTTATATGGTCTTCTGTTGTTATAATTATGGGTTTCAATTGGTGGGAGATGGGATTTGAACGATTGTTCTGATTATCTGTTTGCTAGTCTTCGGTTATATTAGTTGTGTTGCGCTTGGCTTTGATTTTTGTATAATTTGTTTGTGCTTAATACTTTTCTTTAACTTTCTGTGTGTTAATTTGGCGTCATTTCCTGGGGCTGAAGATTTTGGATGATTTCATTGATCACCTCGGCTGGTTAGTGGAATATGTATGCGGAAATTAGAGTAATTAATAGAAATTTAATATGGATGAAAAGGGGTTGGGATTGCTTTTTGTTATTTCTGTGCAAGAAGCAAGCACAATTAAGAATTAGGTGGTGGAGATGAAAATGGTTACCATTACAGTCAAAGATTGTGGACTTACAAATAATGGATGCTTATCCATTGCAAGAATGACATAAATTATAATTGCTAAGAAATCTCAGTAGCTTGTTTGATTAATGATATTTGACGTTGACATTCTTAAGATCCTTTATATCTAAATTTATCTTTTCTTGCTGTGCCCTTGAAAAGTGATATCTTCACTTGGTTTGTGCTTCTTAATGCATATCACACATGTGAATACTGCTGTTGAATGCCTTTTTCTACTACTTGAGGAGTCTTGTGATGGTCAGAAATTTCATGTTTCCAAGGAAAGGAAACTGCATCAATTGGAACTTTAGAAGGCATATCCAGAGTAAAAAACTGGCAAAGGAAATCTGATAAAATTTAGGTTTTTTAGGATGAGTGATGAGAAAGAAAAACAAAACAAGTTTAGGATTTAATAGCGTTTTCATTCGTTTAGAATTTGCATTAGAAATAGAGTTTAGGATTTTTTTGAAGGAAATACAATAAGGCTTAACATAAAGACATTATTTGGTTGTTTGACGACATGTGGATGTGATATTTCCTGCCAATACATGATGAATAAGTTTCTTAGATACACTAATTTGACATATTGAAATATCTAAGGATGCAGTGGATCTTTCTCCTTCAAAAATAGATTTGGATATGCAATATTCTTTTTCAACTGATTTCTAGAATTGTTGGCTCTTGGATTTAAGAAAATAACATACACCTCTGTCATGCATGAAAAGTTAATTATGAAAATTTGCGTTTATGTCAATGTTGCTATGCTCCATCAATTTAACATTTTCATCCCATGCATGTCTGGGATAATTGGCAATTTTTTCCCCTTTGTATTCCTCTGCTTTTTCTTCTATCTTTTCCACAATACAACACTATACTGAATCTAGTAGAACAAGAAGTTGCTGCAGATTTGAATGGTGGAAGTTGATGAAATTACAAAATTGATTCTTTAGTCATCAGTTGCTTTTATGCGTGTGAGAAGTATCTGACTTGATCTTGATCTCACTTTCTATAAACTTCTGAGCGCAAGTTACTACAAGACAAGTTTCTGCTACTGGATATTATGATATCATTATGGTGGATTCGGTTAGAAGGGGTCAATAACTGTATTTGGAAATGGCAAGTGGTACTAAACCAGAAGTACCATGCAGTCAACTTGGCAAAATTTGGCCGTAGCTTAAAGGATTAGGTAATATTTTGGCAGGTAGATTATGATTCAATCATTCATTTGATATTTTGGAAATAAAAAATTGAAAGCTTCCGTAAGATTCCTCGGTATCTTTCAGTAATCCCCTCAAATTGAAAGATTATGATTGTTTGCTTAATTTAGAATTCTTCTTATTCGCCAATAGTTTTCACCTCTTCTTAACATGCAATGAATCATGTTTAACTTCCTTTTGGGGCCGCCGTTTGTGTAAAAACAAGATCATTTTCTAGAACATATACTGTGTGTCAAATGTATCACCGTCCTTGTTAGCTTCACTTATTTTTTTGATACCTGTTGTCTTTGCAAATTTTGTTGTCCCAAAATGCATCTATTGGCTTCCTCCTCTTATATTGTTTGTATCTAATATTTAGCCGATGTGATTGGCATTGTATGTTGGCCTGACTTCATCTTTATTGTCACTCGGTTGCTGAACAATATGATGATTATTCATGGGATACTTTTGTCTTTTTACTTAGCTTTCTGGTTCCAGGGATTTCAGGTACTTAATCGACTCTTTTCCATAATAGCAGAATGGACGGTGCTAAAAATTTTGTAGAAGATGCTCCACAGGAAATTTCTCCTCCGCCAGTCATCTCATCTACAATAGATGATCAATCAGCTGCTGCTGCTGCTTCGACATCCCAACATACTTATAGAGAATTGGATATTTCAATTTCAGCACCAGGAGAAAATCTAATTATAGCATATGAGGTTGCAGAGGACCAAACAGGAGGTGTCTTGCCCGCGATCGCCCAACAGGCCCCTCCTGCGAGACAGGAGAAAAATAAATCATTGACAAGCCATGAAGACAGTATTCTGGCGATTCTTCCAGAATCTGTTTCATCCAGTACATTGGAAGAGAAGGAGGATAATGCCACAGTGCCATCTAGCATTGATGCTTCTGATGGACATGCACTAGAGCAGGATGCCTCAGTTGCATCAGCCCGGGATTCAGACATGCTTAAGCCTCCAAAAGAAGAAGATGTGTTGGCTGCGCAGCCATCGCCAGAAGATGATCATATACCTTCTGTTTCACTGCCTGGAGCAGAAAATGGCAGCATTAGTCAGCTCACTGCCAAAATTGAAGCAAATTCCTACATGAGTAAAAAGCCCCCTGATCAAGGTAAAATTCCTGAGAATGCTGAATTAAAAAGAGGTCAAATTGATACCGCAGCACCTTTTGAGTCTGTGAAGGCTGCTGTTTCGATGTTTGGGGGAATCGTCAACTGGAAAGCCCACCGCTTGCAAACTGTGAAGGTATAATCTTCTCTATTTATCTTACCTTTAAAGATACTGTAGTTATTCAAGAGACGAAACTGGTTTTCAGGAAGTGGATATTAGGTATCACTATATATTTGTACCCATTGCTGCATACAGCAACTGCTTTCCACACTGTGTGAAAACAATTTGGCTGAAGTTAGATTTTATTGATGACAATGATTTCACTGTAGCACTGAGTCCTCCTTCCCCCACACAGAGACAAAAGATAATAGAACAAGAACTTGAGAAAGCTCAGGAAGAGATGCCATCATACAAGAAACAATTTGAGCATGCCCAGCAGGCAAAATTACAAGTTCTAAATGAGCTGAACGCCACTAAGAGACTCATAGAAGAGTTGAAACTTAATCTGGAAAGAGCGCAAAAGAAAGAGCAACAAGCAAGGCAGGATTCTGAACTTGCAAAGCTCCGAGTGGAAGAGATTGGGCAAGGAATTGCTGATGAAGCTAGCATTGCGGCCAAGGCACAGCTTGAGGTAGCCCGAGCAAGGCATGCGGCTGCAGTGACACAACTTCAGGCCGTTAAAAATGAATTGGAAATGGGCAAGAAAGGCTACACCCTGTTGGTGGCTGAGAAAGATGCATCCATGAAAGAGGCAGGAGAAGCTCTCTCAACGTCAAAAGAAGTTGAGAAATATGTAGAAGATTTGACCGTTGAACTCATTGCTGCTAAAGAATCCTTGGAAAATGCACGTGCTGCACATATGGAGGCAGAGGAACACAGAGTTGGGGCTGTTTTGGCAAAAGAACAGTTCACGCTCTGCTGGGAGAACGATTTAAAGAAGGCAGAGGAGGAACTTGAGAAAGTAGCACAGCAAATATTGGCATCAAAGGATGTGAAGTTAAAATTGGATTCTGCAACATATTTGCTGCAAGATCTGAAAGATGAATTGACAGCTTACATGGAATCAAAATTGGAGCAAGAGGCTGGCAGAGAAGGTAAGTTGGAAGATGCACACGTGGAACCAGATACAAGAACTGGAGGGGATATTGAGGCAGCTCTTTCTGCAGCAAAGAAGGAACTTGAAGAAGTAAAGCTCAGCATCCAGAAAACAACTGATGAAGTTAATATCTTGAAAGTGGCTACCACATCATTGAAATTAGAGCTTGAAAAAGAAAAGGCAGAACTTGCAGCCGTTCAACAGCGAGAAGGCATGGCATCACTTGCTGTAGCATCTCTTGAAGCTGAGCTGAATAGGACAAAATCGGAAATTGCTGTTGTTCAAATGAAGGAGAAAGAAGAAAGAGATAAGATGGTGGAGCTTGCAAAGCAACCTCAGGACGCGGCTCAAGAGACAGATCAATTGAAGGCACTTGCAGAGATAGCAAGCAATGAGCTTAAGAAGGCAAATGAAGAAGCAGAGCAAGTGAAAGCGGAGGTCAGTACCATGGAAAGTAGGTTAAGCGCAGCTCAGAAGGAGATGGAAGCAGCAAAGGCTTCTGAGAAGTTAGCACTAGCTGCTATAAAAGCATTAGTGGAGAGCGAATCTGTCCAACAGAACAATGATGAGGATTTTCCTGCTGGAATAACACTCTCTTTAGAACAATATTATGAGCTTAGTAAGAGAGCACATGTGGGTGAAGAACAGGCAAACATCCTCGTGGCTGCTGCTCTTTCTCAAATTCAGGTAGCAAAGGAGTGCGAAATGAAGTGCTTGAATAAGTTTGAGGAAGCCAGCCGCGAGATGGCCAAAAGAGAGGATGCCTTGAACATAGCATTGCAGAAGTCTGAGAAAACCAAAGAAAGAAAATTGGGTGTTGAACAAGAATTAAGAAAGTGGAGGGCTGAGCACAGGCAAAGACGGAAAGCTGGTGAATCTGTTGCAGCTGAAGCAAACTCTAATAGAAGCGAAAAAGAGAGTTTTGAGGAGAAGTTAGAATCCAAGAATTCTGTCAGCACACCCAATTCTTCTGTTTCGCAACAGACCTCGAGTCCCAAGTCATATACAAGCAACACGGAGACTGATACGTCACCAGAAGGCAAATTTACCAAAAAAAAGAGGAAACAACTCTTCCCAAAAATTTTCATGTTCCTTCGGAAAAAGAAGTCACACCTGTATAGGTGATAATCGGGGGTTTATATTACGAGCAATGGATTCCTGTTTTCTTTACCCCTTAAAATTTATTCTTGAGTTCACTTGAATCTCTCGTCCATTTTTCACATATGCCAACGTTTGTACAGGAGTGTTGTTTTGTGTACCAGATCAACCTAAAATATTTCGTAAGAACTGAATATTCTTGGGAAGCTTATAGGGTGTATTGTATGTAGTTCGTACTTTGGTGTCGCAAGGTAGTTCTGTAAAGCATGTGTGGCTTTTGATATTCAAATCTTTTGTTTCTCTAAGAGATTTCTAAGTACGTTGAAGGAGATGTTTCCGTTTTTCAATTTTGATACAACATATTTTCTCGGGCTAAAACCTCATTCTGTTTCATTTATTTCGAGTCGGTGGAGGAGTATAAAGGAAGTTCGTTTACTTGCATGTTGTCTATGACATTTTAAGCACATTTCCATTATTTGTCTGTAAGTGATCTCTTTTGACTGATAGGCTGCTGGGGACAAAATCGCATCTTGTCATTTGTAGCAATGCATTCTTGTTGAACAAAATCAGCACTGACACTGTATGTACTCTTACCCAAATAAACAGATAGGAAAAATTAGATGAATTCCCTTTGACAAGTATTTTCTGAATGCTTAAGAACCAAATCCAGCAAGTCTTTGTATAATTGTTGTATGCCAGGGATTAGAGAGGTGCTCTATGAGATTGTCAATTGGACCAACATGTGTGACATTAGCTTGAACAAAGATGCCCAGCATAGCCACCATTGCTAACCGTCCTGCGAATAAGGGGAAAAGAAACAATCTAGAAGGGTGAAAAAAAGGAGAAAAAAACTAAGGCCTCAAGAGAGATGAGTAAATTGTCAGAATCAGCAAAGAGAACCATTTTTTATCTCTTTCAGCTTCCATTCATGAGCATTCTTTATATCTTTAGCCAGGCCAAGTGGATTTAGCAACGGGCCACCAGGATACCTGTCAAATACCAGATACAACTTGAAAATTTAATCTCACTTTTTTTGTGGCCAAAGTAGATCATCCTTGTACCTCCTGAAAGAAACTAAAAGTTCTATAAAATGTTGTTACAGGCAATAATCTATTGCAGCAAATATGTTGTTTTTACTTGTTACAGTTCCATTCCATTCTATATTGGAGAGCATGAGAATCCACAGCAACAGTGTGTATATTTTAACTGAAGAAAGATGTGAACTACCCTGGTTCCAACCCTTCCAAGGCGGCTTCTAAGCCAAAGAAAGATCCCTTTTGGGCTTGAGATCCTGGATTTCTGAAATCCATGTATCTTTTGGTTTCAACAAAACTGCAAGTAAAGATGACCAGGAAATATTAGATGTGACATAAATTCTTTTCTCTGGTCAAGATTTCCAAAGCAATGGCATGTAGAAGTATGAGAATGTTAGTTTAGTACCCCATCAACAGCATCTGAACAATGAATAGTGTTTTCGTGCTAGCAAACTCAAATTTGGTGGCACCAGCTTCATACCAGACCGGCAAATTGCTTAATCCTGTTACGCGCAATAGCTGAAGGAAAGCAGCGAGGAAGAACAGAGCCCCTAAGAATTGTTAGTTCATCTAGAACATAATCACCAGCATTTTAGCTCAAAGATGTTGATTGTTGTTGGTTGAATTTAATATATTTGTGTTCTCAACATAATTAAATGACTAAGTCTCACGGCTAGAACACAAAAAAATCACATCCGAATAGGAAACTCCAGGTTTTGATCACTTACATCAGTCCCAAGAATACCAGCAACTCCAGCCATGGCAAACCGAGCATGGACAAGCTCAGCCTGAACATACCACTTCAAGCTTTCAGGATCCTCTCCAAGTCCAAGGGGATCAAATCCGAAATCTCCGGCAAGCCTATAAGAACATCATAATAATGGAGGGATAAATAATTGACCATAACATCTTGAACTGTAAGGTTGGGTGGAGAGGCATTAACAAGTAGTTCAACAACAGGGCCTCACGTTCCATCCAGATAAGGTGGAGGGTCAAGGCCAGGAAGCCATGTTGGACGATGCTGAGCCTTTACCACGGTCTGCTGGGCAGTGTCCCTTTTCACAAGCCGCTTGGTGTTTCTGCCGTATGCTGTTTTATTTGTTCTCTTTCCAGGGAATGGAGAGGAGCCAGAGTGCGCCAGAATCTGAAAGCTTCTTCCCACTGCAATATCCATAATTTCCTTGTTTCCCTTATCAGATTCTTGCCAAATTCCTGGCAAGAAGAGGATACAAAACAAGGTCCAGAATGCACGTTTCAGTTAACCGCATGACAAACATGATAGCATGGGCCCACTTATCCTTTTCCTTTTAGCCCTCCCTTTTCCAGTTACCTGGCATTCACTGCAGTACTAAATTACACATTCTAGTCAAATTGTAACTCCTGGGATTTTGCAACTCCACCACGCAAGGTATGATCCAGCTCCTGCTAAAACCTGGCTTTTTCTACTTAAATATCTAGAAACAACTACTCAAATAGACTCGGGCAATTTTTGTTTTCTGGTATTGACAAGATGGCTGCAGGTAAAAAAATTCGCAGCTGCTGAAGCACAAAACATAACACGTTAAACATTTAAACAAACATCCAAATACCACAACAATAAGATTGCTGGCTGCAACCGATCACTGTCAATTCAGTCTTAAGATGCCAAGATTATATCAGATATAGGTCAATCCTTTAAATTGACCTCCAACATAAGCACTTTCAACAATACAAATATTTCTGCAATTACAGCCAATTGACCCTTGGGTGAACAAGTAAAAATAGTTGGCTTCTTTCACGTGACCAATCTCCTACTAGATATGCTGAAGGAGCTGACTTTCATTGGGGTTGCCACCACCAATGGTGCTTCAGGTGAGTCACTGACTGCAAACTTCTCGTGCATGAAACGACTGGCAACAATTGATTCATCTTTTGGAACTATTTTGTAGCAGTAGCAGCTTTTCAAGCCCACCTGGTTATGGTAACATTCATGGGAACCATCCTTCACCTGTTGGAAATTCCATATTACACTAAATTTGCCCACGCTAGCAACCAGGTGGCGCTCCTGTTTCCCATTCTCAGTGACCTGAGCAATTGTATGAATTTCAAGAATTATTATACCAGCAGTATGAACTCTAGGACATCTGTTAATATCAATGAAGGTGAACAAGGATGGGGGAGTCTTAATAGCAGATACTCCACAATATATTATGTCCAGGATTTCCGTACTGCAAGGAGGATGTCACAAGCATGAAATAAACAATGATTCATTTTTCCTCAACCAACACCCCGCCCCCACCCAAACAACGCCCCCCCAAAAAAAAATCCTATGGATGGACAGAAATTAGGAAGGACTTAGACAACCATTAATTCCAATATCTCATTTATATAAACGATGGACCTCGAATTAATCTTTCCAAAAACATCCTACAGTATCATGCCATGGCTTCTAAGTTAATGGCAATAGTAAGAAAATAGGCGGCAGGCTGTCATCAATAATCTTGTGAAGCAATAATTTCAAAAATCAAAACATTCATCCACCAGTTATCAAAAATCTTGATTGATTTATGGAACCATAGATGGCAATATGGCATGAAAGGTAGATTGGGAGACTTTAATGGTAGACACACTTAATAGGCAGCTTTATGAAGGAGGAAGATCCACATTCAATTTCTGATGGCTAGCAGTAATATGATTGATGATGATGCTTGATCTCAAAATTTGCAAAAGCGCTTCAACTTGTTATCCCCACCCATTTATTTGCTCAACTACATTTCGCCAAAAGAGTCAAATCATGCGTCAAGTGAAAAACCATTTAAGGTTCTTATTTCTTGGCATATGCAGAATCAGTCAATATATTTCCTAGGAAACTAATTGGAAATACCACAGGATTCCTATACAATGGATCTCATTAGGGACCACGTAACTCTCTCAGTACAACTAAAAGTGTTGTCCTTACAAAAGTCAACTAGAACCATTTTCTTTGGCATATACCAATCAAATGATCGCAATGCATCATGAGGTAAATGTGATAAATGTATCAACATGCTCTCTAAAGCCACTATCAATTGAAAAGCTCAACTCAGTGAAACAATACCAGCAAAAAAATTGCTAAATAGACTTAAAAAAGAAATAGAAACAAATGATATATCACAATCATATTAAAGGAGATGGACAATACTAAAAAAAACCATGAAGATCAAACAAACCATACTTAGAAACATGAAAAATTGCAAATGCTTTACATACCCACGAGAACTGAGCATGGTGGAACTTGTTTGCTCCAGCCAAATAAGAGTCCTGGGGAGTCAACTTCAACAATCTTGGAGCTGAGATCCTATGCCCCATGCGACCAGCAAAGCCAGTCTTTGTCTTACCATCTTTGTCTGTGAATAGACTGCATATGAGGATCAAATAAGTATCAGTAGTCCCCAAAATCCATTTTCCATCATATGTAACATCGACATGAGTGATAGGCGAACCAAGTCCTGGAAATGCAGTCTTTGCCTGCCTCATAGAACTGGTTGAATATAACCTAATTTTTCCATCAAGTGACCCAACCACAATTGATCCATCCCCAGTGGTTGCGAAGCACTGAAAATTAGTTCCCCGTGAAAACTGATGCCCCTGAGTCCAGTTCAACACAGGGTTTCTCTCATTCACAATATTCTGTACCATTCCCCTGCGATCACGCATATCCCATCGACACAATCTATTATCATCCAAACCCAAGAAAGTTGCTCCTGAAGGGTCAACCTGAGCTCCTTTGCTATCATTTGTGATATCTCTCATAGTAATATCTGTCCCATCCTTCTCAAACTTCCAATCACTAACAACTCTCCCTGTTTCGATATCAAATTGATGCAAACCCCTGGAATGTGGTCGCCCATCATTCAGTGGACTCATAAGAAGCATATTAGTCTCGGCTTTCATAAGCAAAGCCTTTCTGGGCGTCGAATAATTGGCACTAGAACCTTTCCTTTCACTCAACTTCCCATCATCGAAATTCACATAAAGGCCTTTGCCTTGAATGCCATGAGTATAATTCCTCACAACCTGAATCCCCGAATCACCAACTAAGAAACTATTATCCAAAGCACCCAATGCCAAGCTCTGAATAGCACCACCATTAGCAGCAGCCTCCTCAAACTCCTCAGTCAAATCATGGCCTTCTTTAATAGGAGTTTTCGTGGGAGGAGTCTTCATCAAACTGTCCTCTGCATCCTCCCACATAGAATCATCAGCAACCTCAGGGTTCGCCCATCCAATAAAATCTTTACCATAAACCTTTAGCCTATTCTCATCATTAGCTTTATAGCCATAAGTATTCTCGAACAAACAATCCTGATATTTCTTAGTAAAACCCTCCCATTCCTCTGGGCTGAAGAATTTAATGGCCCAAACACCATTTGCTACAAAATCCACGCGTTTCTGTTCCTTAAATGCCTTCAGTTGTAAATTCTCATCAATCTTCGCTCTCACTTTCGCCCCAATTTGCAAAACCCACCAGGAATTCTGATCGGATCCTTCTTCATTCTCGTAGTCATCGTCTTCTTCATCATTGGCAGCCGTCCTGACAAAGGCATAAGAAACGAGCTTTTCAGAGACCACCCATTTGGATTTCGCGCTGCGCCCGCCGACGTGCAGATAGAGCTTCACCGCATTCTTCGGATTCGCGTTGTTATTGTTGTTGTACTTGAGTTTGAGTGCTTCGAGCCTTGATTCAACTTCTTCAAGCGATGACGGTGTCTTAGGGTCGTTGCATTTGCCGTCAGAGGGATGCGACGATGGCGTGCCATAAGTGTCCTGGGATTCAGTCTCCTGCTGAGTGCTTTCCCGGGATTCAGAATCGGATTCAGAGTCGGAGAGATCCAGATCTTCTCGGCTGTGGTTGGCGCCCATTATGACGGCGTTCGGGGAGCGTGCTGCAAACCGGAGGAGCTGAGCTGGGTAGAGCAGAGGAGCGGGATTTTGCGAATTTTGAATTATGCGAACGTTTGGGAATTGGATTATGTGCGTTCAACGGATATCCTCCACTCACTTTTGATAAGTATCTGCATTATATTTTGGCTTAACGTGATTCTTAAATTTCAAACCAGTACTCAATATTATAATCGTGATTGGATGTGAATTTTGTTGGCATAAAAGTTGTTGTGAAAATTAAAAAATATATATTGTAAAAAGAAGAAAGCAAAAGAAATTTAAAAAAATGGTTATCTTGATTAGATGTAAGTTCCAAAGAGTTGTAGCTTTGTATGTAAAATTAGCATCCAAACATTACTCGGTTAATAAATTGAAAGATTGTCTACCATTTACAGCAAAATATAATTAATTTTTATGTATTTCAAAATATTTTATTTCCTAATAAAATATTAGAAGGAATCGTTTTATGGACAGGATATTTGACAAAATTGTGTCAGAATAATAATAAAATTTTAATAGTATGAAAATTTTGATTTAGTTGAATTTGTATGTATAAAATATATAATAATAATTAAATAATTTGATAGTATATAAGAATAATGATTAATTTTTTAACATGAGTGCGTGTGTATATAAAAATAGTATAATGATCTAATTAATGCATGGAATTTTTAGTAAATTTGGTATAATGGAGAGTAAATTTATGAAGCTTACAAAATTTCCCTATTTCTTTAAATATATTATTCGTGAACACTATCTTGATGGTCAAAAATCAGATTAGACATTGATACCTTTTAAATTTTTATACATAAGACAATAATATATTACCAGTAAAATTGCACACTTTATGTGTACAAATTTATATGTATTATAGAATTATTGTCTTTTACATAATAGAAATACAATTATTGAAAATTAAAGGTAATATAAGAAAACAAAGAAGCTAAAAAATGAGAGAAAGAAAATGATGAAAAAATAAAAAAATTTAAAATAAAGGCAATTGTATAATTTGACATTATGTAACAAAAAAAATCTTATTTCAATAAAACATGATATAGAAATTAAAAAAAAAAAAAAAGTAGTCTTGTATTAGTAATTATATTTGAGTGTGTTTGTTGTATATAATCAATTTAATAGTTTAAATTTACTAAGTAAGATTAATATTATAGATTTAAAAAGTGCTATGAAATTAGGCCTCAAATTCTCAATCATATAGTATATATTATTTTATAAATAATGTGACCATTTATTTTCTTTCTCTATTATTCGCTACAAATACGGACTACATACAGTAGACTTGTTTGTGTAGCATGTGTTACCACTAATTAGAGACCGACAAGATACGCAGGTATCTAGCCCTGTCTCTCCCAAACAGCATAATCAATTCCAGATGCCGAAACCTTAAAATTGGGCGGAATCAGATTTCCAAGATCCATCTTTGGCCCAATTTTGGTGATGACTTTATCATCGATCTTGGCCACGTAGAGATCAGCATCAGCAGCCAAAATCTCCACTTTGCTCGTTTCTGAGATTCCACTCCGCACCCTGATCCCAGTCAACTTTGAAATTTCTTCCTTTTTCCCCCAGTCAAAGAAGTGATCGTAAAACTGCGCACCACAAAGAATGGACAAATGGGTCAAATACTGAACAAAAAATACCGATAATTCTATTCTACGAACATAAATTGTCAATATATGGCCGGAATCCTCACCACTGAAGGGGTTCCAGGATGAGTCAGAATATACGCATATCCCTGCGAGACCTTATCTGCCGGAAATGGCCACATGTTCTGCGTGGATCCAGTGTCGTGATTGTCAATAAAGGTGACAGCATTCTGAGGTGCAATGCCAATCAATCCAGGGGGCTTCCCGTCGGCGTCCTTCAACCTCCACAGCTCCCCCTGGACGGCAGCCTGGAGGATTCCCTTTGTGGTGAAATCAAAAGCTTTGACAGCCCCTCCCGCATTCTGCGCCCACTGGGCCAGCTCATTTCGGTGTGCATCCTGATTGGATTTGGGCTTTAAACCCTGCTCTAATGCAAGAGAATTCCACAGCTCTCCAACGGCAAAATCCGGTGAAGTGTTCTTCATGTATATGCTGGTGATCTGGGGAGAGTATCCCTTGACAAAATCAAACCTCCATCCGGCGAATCCGATGTCCGTCTTGAGCCAGTTCATCCAGTCTGATAACTCCTTCTGCACCGTCGGATTCAAGTGGTCAACGTCAGGTGCAGCGTCATAGTCTGCTCCGGTGTCTGGGTTGCCGGTGCCACCGTACTTGGTCTCGTTGTCGCAGATCATCGAGGGGCCCCAGTCGAGGCGCCCGTCGGGTGTTCCTCCTTCGAAGATGTTGTATCTACCATTGCTATCCTGTTTTTCTGCCGTTCTGTGGTTTATTACGATGTCGGCGACAGCTTTCACGCCCTTGCCATGTAATGCTTGGATTACTGCTTTTAGTTGCCCTCCATTTCCATATTTGGATGCATCGAGATCATAGAGTCTTCCTGGCAGATAACCTGGTATAACAATGAGTAACAGCAGGAAGTTAATAGAGAGACCTTACAAAGTATAGATGCATTTCTCCGAATGTTTAGTTCTAGAAGCCAAAAACGCTTTGTAATGTCCCAAGTTGTCTTAAAATTCTGAGTCCACGGCCGTACGAACCCTTTTTCCCTTGATGAGAGGACGACACAGCTATTTTAAGGTTAAATTTGCCCTCTCCCGCGAAATACAACACAAAAATGATTGTATATTGTATTATTATTTTAGTAAGTATTTTTAGTTGTACAGACTGAATTTATATAATTATTTTTATATTAAATTTTATATTCTTTCAATCATTTTTTCTTTTTTTTTTTTGGCATTCAACTTAAAATTTATATTTACGTGTTCTTTTAAATTTTATTATTTTTAAAATTCTTTTGCCCTATCATCATTTTTTTTCATTTCAATTATTTTAGCATGTTGTAGAATCTCATAATTTTCTATTCTAATTTTTAATATTTATTTAACTTATTTATTTTGTATTTTCTCTCAAATTTTCTATATTTTCAAATTCTCTTTATATTTATTTGTTTTATTATTTAAATGTTCTTTACGCTTTTTAAAATTAAATAATTTTATTTTATTAAATAAATAATAATAATTTTGTAACTTATAAATAAATCTGTACACAACTTGCAAATTTTACTAATTCCATAGAATGCATTTTATACAGCGAGGTCATGTTCACTTTTTTAGACTGAGTTATATTCTAAATCATTATTAAATTTTATATTAAGATTGATTATTTAAGATAATTACATTTATTTTTCCATTATAACCTTACTATGATACCATTCAATTAATAATAATAACATTAAAATAATAATTTGAATGATATACATGTAATTCTTAACACTTTGATTATTTAATTATGATTTTAATATAAATATTTATTTTACAATTTTATAATTCAATAATGAGCCCTCATTTAATCAAAAACTTTAATAAATTAAAATAAACATTTAATTAAATTGGATAAAATAATTTAGCCTATATCATCATTCAAAGGTCACGTTCTATGATTAAGACTTATTAGGAATATTTTGTGAAATTAATTTATCACATATATAGTGCAGGATTAATTCTCTATAATTTTAATTATTTTATATTAATTTATCTTTTATTAAAAATTTGAATTTATTATAAAAATATATACAATTAAATTTAATAAAATAATCAATCTAACTTAAAAGGCGAAGGTAACCAAAGTGTCCCTGCCTAGATGATTGATTGACGACTCCCAAATCAGAGTCTTCCACAGTCCACTAAGAAGTCTTTCTAGCGAGTTTTGACCGTCGAGCCCAACCGGAAAAGCAGCAGCCCACCGGAACTCTTCCCTCTCTCACGACAGTCTAACAGACGGTATCTTAATTCTACGACGACAGATGATACCCTCCGACTCACTGAATGTTTTATGTTCTGAATTGAATTGCAAACAGGAGACATCCATAGAAGGAAACAAATATATGAATTTGATGGATCAAAAGAAAGCGAAGTACAAGTCAGTCACCTTCGGGAGCAGCTGATTGTGAGGGTGGAGGCAGCCAAACATGAGTGACACTTGCGCTGGCTATGTCGGGTACAACGTTGAGAAGCGAGTAGTACCATCCGCCTTGGTTCTTGTAGGATTCCCAGTTGAATCCCTGATTCCAGACAGAACAAACATTTACAAGAAGACCAACCATGATTAGCGCTACAGATCCAAACTGATGAAAGAACAGTAACGTTAATAAAGTGGAGTTGTAGATGAACCTGAAATAATATGGTAGAAGCAGCAAAAGAAGGAAGCAAAGCAGAAGCAATGTAGAGACAAGAAAGAGAGGTTAGGAAAGCAGTCATGGTTGACTCTTCTTTGGTTTTGGCGATGATTTGCGCAGAAGAACGCGCGAACACTCACGTATGTATACCCACACCCGTGTTGTGGTGAGGCCAATCAAAGGCGGTGGGCCTAACCCTAGACCCAACCAAATTATGGATAACAATTTGTTGAGTTTGGAAAAATGTAGCATTTTTATTGGTGGGTTTGTCAACTCAAACTTAAAGACAAGTGTCTAATAAGCCTCTCTAGCCTCACAGCTCGTTTTTCCTACTTTCCTCCAATGTCCAATGAGAAACAATTTACTTATATTTGTGCTATAACAATCTTTCCTCCCCCGTACTTGATATTAACATACACATGCACACCTAGACAAAAGTTTGTAACTGACATAATCAGATATATATCATTTAAAAGCAGTAAGTTAAATTTCAATAATAATAATAATAACAATATTTTCAAATATAATAAATATTGTTATATTTAACAAATTAATCTATATAGATAATAAAGTTAGAGGCCTTTGCTTAATTACACAATGTTAAGTTAAATTTATACTGTTATTTTAGTTTTTTTTTTTTTTTGTATTTTCCTTGTCCCTCTTATTGAACTTATTATTATTTATGTCATCTCTCTTCAATTTACTTTAATCTTTTCTATTATTTTTTCGAAATAATTTTTATACTTTTGATTTACACAATTTTATTTTTACTTTTAAAAATGTAATTTCTTTACAATTTATTTTAATTAAAAATTATGAATTTTTAAATATTATGCACACTCTACGAGTATGAATATATTATCTGAAACATTTAGTATATCATTTGTAAAAGAAATTTACATGTCAATATAAACTTAAAACAAAAAACTGTATAAATATTTATTTTAATTACAATAAACAAGTTAAATCTCGATTATTTTAACCTTCAGCAACATCCATTATATGTGCTACTCAAATGTCAGTTACGTGTGTGCGTGTGTGTGTCTAATTTTTGTATAAAGATATTATCATATGATATTGTTGCACTAATATAAAATATTTAAATATATGTCAACATACAAACAAAAAAATACAATAATTAATTTAATATTTGAAATAATGTTCTTTTTATTATAAAATATTCAATTTTTATTTATACTATTTATTTTTCATTATTAAAATAATGTTCTTTTTATTAAAAAATATTTAATTTTTTTCATACTATTTATTTTTCATTATTAATCATAGATATAAAATAAAATAATAAATTAAAAATTTTCGTTCATTTTTTATTTCTAGTACCATTCCTTCAGGTGTATGTCAAGCAAAGCAAGGAATGTGCCAAAGTGTCTTACTTCATAAAATTTTTTGTAAGCATGCACTTAAATAAAGGGCAGAAGTTGTAATAGTATATGCAAACCTTTTATACATGTAAAATTATATGTATATGACAATATTATATATTAAGATCCACTGGAGGAACATTTTAGATGATCAAGACATGCTCTTAATCAAAATCACCTCTCAGCACAAGCATGAGGGAACTTCGGTAACCACATTCTAAAAAATAGATTATGAAAATTCAGTTTTTAAGATATTTTGAAATCAAATTCAGAAACTTAAATTTCAAATATAAATTTACTTGATTATAATAACTATATTTTATTAACTCCATAATATATATTAATCATTTGTCCCGTGTAGAAAGTTAATTTATTACATGACCCTTTACTTTTTCTATTTTCTATTCTAATAGTTTCTCTTCTTTAATTTATTTTTTTATCCCTCCTTTTTTTTAATCTCTAACTCTTTCGATCTCTCTATTATATACTTTTAATTTTATATAATTTTATTTTTATTATATTTTAAATAATAGCATTATATATCTCATAAATAATTTAATAATGCAAACTCAGAGTATGTCATTTTTACTAATCTTATGCTATTAAGGATATAAAATTTCTTTGTTGCATAATGTAAAATTACATAATTATCTTTGTTTTAAATTCTTCTATCTTTATATTTTTTCCCCATTTTCTTTTAACATTTTATTTTTATTTTTTCTCAATTTTTTCTCTTTTCAAAAATTTTTAAATATTTTTTCATTTTATATTTTAAACATTTTTATGCTATTAATTTTATATAATCTAATTTTATAATTTAAAATATAATTATTTTATAATTTATAAATAATTTTATACACTCATTCATAAAGTGTGGCACTATGTGTGTGTGTGTGTCTCATGCAGTGGATAAAGTCTTAGTTTAAATGCTTTTTCCAGCACTGAGCGTACGGAGAACGATGTTGAGACTATGACCATAAGTTTGGAGGTCCATTTTTCTTTTGTTTGTATTTGTTAACTTATCTGTCTCAGATTTTGCAGGAATTAGCTTTGATATTTGAATCTGGTTCTAGACTAAGTCGGAAAACTGCCCATGGTTTGATTTCTACTTGACTTTTTTGCTACTGTGTACAGCTTAAAGATGATCAAACCACCACTACTTCAAAATCGTTTTCCCATTCCTTTTCTGGTGTGGGATTGTGGTTTTCCTTGGATGCATCATTAGTCCCTTTCCAGATGACTAGGCAATATGAAGGAGTAGAAAAAATAAAATTGAATTTCGCGTAGAAAAAGGACTTCCTGATTTTCTCTGAAAGAAACTCAGTGAGATGAAAGATTAATGTTTTGTATATATTATAAGATCAGCTTGACTCCCAAATTTATAGCGGGGCTTACAGTCAATGTTAATCACATTGATCCATGCAAGGAGTATAAATGATTCATACAAGGAAAGAAAGAAAGAAACAAAATATTCTAACATAGTCTTTACCTGAATTAACATTCCCTCTCAAACTCGAGTCTGTAATAAAATGAAACGAGAGCTTGAGTTTGGAAATAAGATCTAGAGGATCACCGAGGTGGGTTTGATTTAATGAAAATGTCCGTAATTTGAGATTGTGGTGAGGAAGGCACTGGCGTACCGTGCCTTGAAGGAGATGATGCTGCACACGATGACAGTCGATTTGACATCATTGCCACTACAGTTAGCATGGAAGGGAGAAACTACAAAAGTAGAGTCATCACCCATGTCTTGAAGCAATTTTAATAGCTACAGGAACTCCGAGGTAGAATTAGCAGGAGCTTGGTATTTTGTTTCAGTGCTAGAATGAGAAACAATAGTTTTATATTAGTAAAATTGCACACACGATGCTTGTGCAAACTTATTTAGATATTATTAAGTTATTGTATTTTAAATAATATAAATACAATATTTAAATTTAAAGGTATAAAATATGTAAAAAAATAAGATAAATAATGACAAAAAAAGAATTTTTTTTAAAAAAAAAAAGAGAAAATCTGGAAGAGAACACATGTAAAAATAAGAAACTAAAAAGATAGGAAGAAAAAAGATGAAAAATAAAAGAATTTATAATAAGGATAATTGTGTTATTTCAACTTGTGTAACAAAAAATCATATTTTAATATAAAAAAAAGGGGGGGGATGGTATAATAGTAATTATTGAGTGTGCCAAGTGATTTTAATTTAGAGTAGTAAAGTAAATTTACAATGGGTAATCAAATTGGTTCCAAACCTTTAATAATATAGATATAAATATGGATATGCATATAGACTAGAAGAATATATAAAAATGAGATTATTTTAAGAATTGTCATATCCTTATTATATAGATATATCGTTCTCCCCTGAAATACATTATGAGGGTTGATATATAAGGAGCATCCTAGAAGTTCAACAAATGCTTGTTCAAAAGACTTTTTAAAAATTTCATTCCGAAAATAAAATTAAAAACATAAATTTAATTGTTTATAATAACAATATTTTTTTTAATTTCGTGACTCCATCAACCCTGTTTTTAAAGCTTTTTAAAACAGCAATAATTTATTAATTTCCAACTAATTTTTAACAATTTTCAATACTTTATAGGAGATCATGCACAGATATTAAAAGATCCTTTATAAGATTTTGTGCTTTTGTTGAGGACTTATTAGAAAGCTGGAAGTTAAAGAAACAAAGAATGGTGGCAAGAAACTCAACAAAAGCATAATATATAGCTCTAGCATCGTGTGTTTGTGAGATCATATGGATAATAAATTTGTTGAAAGATTTTAAAATGAATTATGTGCAACTATTTTGTGATAGCCAAAGTACATGATATATATATATTTATATTTAGGAATCCCACGAACCATAAGAAAATGAAGCATTGTGATTCAAATTTGCTTTTTGTTAGACAAAAGATACAAGATGGAACAATTGAAGCGAAGTGCCATAGGAATATGAGTTGTGTCTTAGTCCCAACGTGATTGATTATCCTCTCAAAGCAGCTACTGGTCGCCGCCTTGGTCGTTATTATCTCACCAACTAGCTAATAAGATGCAAGCCCCAAGCTAATTGAAATTATTCCAATGAGTAATGTTTTATTAGGCATTTTATTGTTTGTCATGCAAAAAGACTATCTGACTTGTTAGCCAAAGCTTTAAGCTGCATGCAATTCAATAAATTATTGAGCAAAATGAATATGGAGAATACACACTCTCTTATAGAGGGAGAGTGTCAAACTAGCAGAGATGAACTCATTTGATTAAGGTAAAGAATGAATTAAAGATGGTCAGCAAGACATAACTGGGCCGATATTTGTAGTAAGTCAGCTTCCTGGTAGTTATTTTTAGTTAATCTTTAAGTTTGTAACAGAATTGTGCACAGCACCTCAAACAATTGAACATCAGAGAGAGATGATGGATGTAGCTTTCAGTTGAATAAAGCAAGCTCGTCCTTCATTTCATTTCCTTTCACTTTTCACATAATATATTATTATATACATGCATTGGCGCGGTTTTATCACTATTTTTAATATCATGTCTCTAGTCTCCATATACAAATTAAAACATTATGAAATGTGTATATCACATATGAAAATTAAAAAGGCAATTCCAGGTTCGAAATTATTTTTTTTCATTTATTTTTAATATCTCTTTTACATGCGAACAAATGATTGTTTAAGATAATGCATACAAAATAAAGAATATTCTATTTTGTGACTCTCCAGAGCCTTGCCATCCAAAAGCCGCCAAGTGTCGCTCAATGCGGTAGCATACTCGTACTAGGTTAGAGGTGCAGAGATAGGGTGGAGTCCACTATAAATTGAGGGTTGGTTTAGAATTTTGGGTCGGTTTGAAGGTTGATTTTAAGGCACGCACATTAATTGAAGTTTTGAGACATCTAGTTGTCCATCCTATGCAAAGACAACAAAGAAAAGATAAGGACACAGTCCACAGTTGATTCTATCCTGCTCCTGGCATATTTCACTAGGTGCACTAAGATTGTGATAAATAGACTGAAAATGAAATAAGTTACTTGTATTGTCACAATCTTAACATTTTCACTAGCTGTAGCATCTCCTTTCCCAAAGTCCACAACTTTGTTTAGATCCGCGGTCGAATGTCTCATCAACAAGGGTTGTGAATGTTACACAAATCCATAGAGAATCATCATTCAAACCACACAGGCCAGTGGAGATTGGAGAATGCTTTGGGAATAACACACAATTCTTGCACGAAACCTTGCTCACAAAACACGTATGATCTCGCCTCTATGGGATCTCTTAAAAAACAAGCTAGAGCAAACTCAAGAGCGTAATCCTAATTCATTCAATACTTGGGCTTCTCGAGGAATTTTGTAAAATAACCATACTATAACTTCTAATGTTCGTATGACTGATTATGGGGCCTCAAAATCACTAGCCAATAGGTTTTTCTCCTATGCCTTTCTTCGTTCATGGTTTAATATTTTAATGCTCTAGGCATAGAGGAACCACACCAATCCATTCCAAACTTGGTAAATCACCACCCTCCCAAGTTAAACTTGTGCTTGCACTGGGCGCTAATCCATGGGTGTTTCGTATGCAAGCTTTAAGATCTGCTTCTGGAACTACAGATAAAATCTCAGGAAACTTGACAAAATCTTGACCATACCATTAAACAATATAGGTATAGACATGAAGAGCAAAGGTTTCCCCATGCCTGCATATATGGTAACTTCTCAGACCGGTGGTATTAATCTTCAATAACACACTAATTTTAAACAGTAAACCACAGCTCATATAAAGAGAAAATATAAATACAAAAGTGAAGAAACACACAAAAATTGACTTAAATGCAGGTAGAAATGAGATTTAAGCTTTCAATACCTTGAGAAATGAGTCTTCATAAAAGTGACATTACATGACAATAAAACATCCATTTATTTTACAGAAGATAACAGTGGCTGAGTAGATATCATAAAAAGAATTCAACGTGCATGAAATTTCAGCGTCAACATAAAAAGCTGAATGATATCTAAAAGGCCAATACTTGATAACATTGTACGACATGGTATCCTTAGCGTTCACATCTTTGAAGGCTTAGGGAAGATGTCAGGAGTAAATTTCTGTGCTGCACTGATGCTACCCTTTATCTTCATTGCACCCCTAAATTTATTGAAAAAACATCAATCCAACTCCATTCATACATACAATAAATTACAGAGATGGTTGAGATAGAACAAGAGGCCACCTCATGAAAGCAATTTGAGGGTTCATCTTCCCAGTGGCAACCTTGACGAAATCATCATCTGTGAACGAGAAAGTTGCATCCGGCTTCCCATCTTCATATGTCCCTATTGTATCAATAATCAAATTTGAATCATCTTTCAGAATAACAGTAGTGCATATTATGAATATTCTTATAACTACTCATAATCAATAATGAAACTGTCAGACGGCTTTATTGACCACCAATGAACAGGTATTGCAGTGTGATCATTCACATTCAGGATTAATTCCATCTCCTCACCAAAACAGGGGCGGGTAAGGGACAATCCAGAGAAAGGTTCATAAAATGTGGCAATAATAAATTATACAATACACAGCCATTTTTAATCCACTGGACTATAATAATTAAAATCAAGCATCCCTTTCCTGAAACGAAAGAACAGATGCAACAGATTTAAAGTGGGCAGAATGTTAAAAACCCTAACCTTCGCTAACCTCCCCTTTCTTCAAATCAACCACATAAGACTTCTCATCAAACCCAAGTTTCTGCCAATTGGGTGGGAAAAAGGGCAAAAAACCAATTACGGGAACAAAACCCATCACTCCAAAATAAAACGCAAATTAATCAAATGCGCCGAACTAATCATTTCGCCAGACACTGAAACCAAACCTTAGGAGCAATGTTAATCTGATAAACGAGTCCAATTTTCTTGGTAAGCTGTTTTCCGGCATCCGTCGACATATGGAGCTTCATCTGCTCCATGAGCGCATCGGACTTCAGCGGAGCAGCGCTCGACATGCCTGATAAGCCTTTTACCTTGCGAGATAACAAGATGGCGTATAACTCAACTAAGAGAACCCAAGAAGGTGCAAAAATCTAGTGAACTGGAAATGTACGTAGATGGGCATTAAATTAATTTGGGGAGTAGGGCGGCGTGTGGGTCTGGGTTGGTTGGCCAAGCAATGATCAAAACTGCCATCGTCTCCAGTACGCCATTTGAGGCAAATTTTTTTTTTCCACGTTGTTTTATTGCTCGCGCTCGTCCTAAAATTCCAAGTTGAGAATCGTCAATGTCGCATGTCCGTATCTACCAATTCTTGCCATATTCGTCTGTGTCAGCTTCCATGCGCCCTTTGTTTTACCTTTCAAACTCATTCTTGGATGGACCGTGCTCTACCAGGATTAGGCCAGTGCCCCTTTTTCATTGTTGCAAGGGCAACTTAATTTAGGGGCAAAATTGAGACCCTTGCTTTGAATTCTACTTTATTTACTTTAATAAGAATCATACTTGATTGCTTATAATCAATGTTTCTCAAGTCGAGCATGCCAATTTCCTGGTTCAACTAGTTTAATCAGAACTAAAAATGATTAATTTAATTAATAATATTTATATACATGTGTTGTTTGACTAAAAGATTTAGAAAAATATAAGCAATATTTTAAAATTACATTACTAATTTGTATATAAATCAGTGTAAAATCATTAGTTGAATAAAAATATATAATTAATTAATTAACTTTAAGAAATAAAAAATTAAATATTTATCCTATATTATTATTTCAATAAAGTTTTTTAGATGCTTAAAATAAAATTATATAAATACCCTTTATTTTAAATTCTTTTACCTTTTTATCCATTGTTTTGTCTCTTTTCCACTAACTAATTACTTTTATTTGTATTTTACTATCAAATTTTTCTTCTTTTTAAATTTTTTATCTTTTTTATTTTGATATTTTCTACTTTTAACTTATATTTCTACTATATTATTTATAAAAAATAAGATTTTAAAAGTGCACAATGAGAAATTATACAATTACCTTCGTTTGAATTTTTTTATTTTCTCCATCCTTTTCTTTTAATTTATTACTTTTTATTTGTGTCTTCTCTCAAATTGTCTTTCTCCAATTTTTTGATTTTTTAGTTAGACACTTTTATATTTTTCAAATAATTTTATCAAATATTTGAAATACAATAACTTCACAATTTATATATAAATTTGCACATGCATAAAGTATGGAACTTTTACTATTATAATAATTAATTTATTGATTTTATATAATCATATAAAAAGGCAAAAAAAATAATTAATATTTGTTAAAGCAATTCTAGTGCAATGAGAATTTTTCTTTCTTGATTTATTTTTCTTCTTTTGATAGATTTCAATTTATTGATTCCTTTCTATTTTTTTCCCTCCTCCTCTATTTCCTTTTTTTATCCCTATCCGTCATCACCTCTTCTTATTCTTCTTTCTTTTTCTATCTTCACAATCAAATAAATTAATAAATAAAAACATAAATATTTTTTTAAAAAAAAAAAAAAGAGGAAAACTGGGGTCACTTGAATTGCCCCACCAACCAGTTCACGATTAATAGAAAACAATATTCACGATTATTTCTATATAATTTTTCTAGTGGGGCAATATTTTGGAAAAAAGAGGAAAACTGGGGTCACCATTTTCAAAACAATATTTATAACCTATATTATATAGAATAGAGACCACTAGAAAAATTAAAAAATAGAATTACAACTAACCTTATTTATTAATATAAAAAATAGACAAAAGAGTTAATTAAGTAAAAATACCTCTCTCACACATTTAAAACAAATAAAAATTGTCATAAAAAACTTTCTATGAAAAAAGTATCACAAGATCGTGTTTATAGCAATTTTGTTTCATTTAATCTTTAAATATTTACTTATATTTAAATTATTATTTATATTTGTTACATGCATAGTATATAATTTTGAATAAAAATTGCAAATCATAACTGTAGTTATGTGTGTGTGTGTATAAATACACACACACACACACACACACACATATCGTAATTATCAATTGCACACACCTTTTTGCGTGCCAATTGTTATTAATTTGTTTTTATAATTGATTTTATTATATTGTTGTTATTGATTTAGGAACAAATACACAAATTATTATTTATTTAAGTTGCTTAAATTTTAATAACAAATAATTCATTGTTTATTTATTTTTAACTCAGATGATGATGTACATTGATCTTTTTACTAACTAGTCATGTAATTTCAAAACATGATCAATATTTTTTCTGATTTTTATTATATAAGTATATACGTGAATATATAGCCATTTTTTAGATTTGGTTGCCAGAGACTGCCCAAAATTTGAATACATGGATATTAGGTGTTGTACGTGTCTACCTGTGCAATGTCATAGCTAACACATTAAATTTTTCATATGGGAGTATGTTCGCTAGAATGAAATTCAAAATAATTGATGGAGTCGCACAAACGGTGGAGCATATGGTTTAATTCATGTCTCTCTCTTTTTTCTTCTTTGTTTCCAAATGGCTACGTTTGTTTATGAAGTGGATATATGTTTTTTTAAGTATTTTTATTTCAAGAATTTTATAAAAATAAGAGAAAAAATAAATAAATTTTAAAAAATATAATAATTAAATATTTACTTTTAGTGGCCAAAATTACAAGACAAATGTAGTGGTGTTTGATTGCAAAATCAAATGATGACTACTCGATCAAATTAGATTGTGGGGATTGCTGCTTAATTTCTGATGTATCCATTCATGCCCATGCTTTGCAAACAAGAAAAAGCGTATGCAACAATTGTTCAAAAGTTTTAATGGGCTGGGAAACGTAAGTTAGGTTGCATATAGTTTAAGAAATCATTGTATTTGTAATTCAAGACACTTTTGAATAAAAGTTTATCATCATTGCCGATGGAGAGAACGTAAGCTTTTTTTCGTCAAACCTCCTTAAATCTTTGTATTCTTGTTCTTGCTTTTCTTTTTTCTCTTTAATTGTGTGCAATCCAAGCACAACATAGGATCGTGTCCCAACCCTCAATATTCACTAAGGCTATGTTTGGAGGCTTGTGTTGAGTATTGAGCCTAACAATGTATATGTTTGGCACTCTTATTGTTGTTCCAACATGTACAATACCTGCCAAATACTTTGATTAAATTGATTAACTTTTATGAAGAGATCTGTGTAGAAAGAAAATCGAATGTTTACACGTTTAACTGTCGGACTTTGAGTATTCACTATCTACATATTGTTTAGGAACCTGTGTGAGAAGAGGAGTAAAGTCGAAGACAGCCACGTCATCTCATATGTGATAGCAATTTGTGGAACTATTGTATCCTACTAGACCAAATATGGCCCACAACACCACATCATGAACTGTTCTACAGTAATGTACCAAACATTAGGCAATAGAAAAATTCACATTGTTATAGGAGCTTTTAAACGTTTGGACTACCTCAACTGTTCACAACTCTAATCTTCCTAACATACCCAAGATGTCAAAAATAGACGTTAATAAAGAAATTAGCACCAAAGATCCTTGTTTGTAAGTAATTTATTCTTTGCAACAAAAAATATTTTTGGTAAACTTTCTAGGTAAATTTAGTAAGGAGATCTCTTCCTCGTTGAATTTATCTAGGACCAAATTACCTAGGACAACAATTTGTTGCTGATTGAAATCCGCAATTCTTTGTTTCGCAGGGAATTCTAATTTTTTGATAAGCATTGAATTTTGGTAATTAAATTACACAACTGCCCTTATTTAAATTTCTTTTCTTTATTTTTTTTTTGTTCCTTGGATTTCTCTGTTTTTATATTATTATTTTAGTTGTTATCTCTCTAAAAATTTCTCTTTTTAAAATCTCTTGAACTCTCTTTATTTTTCAAAAAGCATTTTTATGATTTTTATTTTTATTATTTAACATAAAATAACTTTATATTCTATAAATAAATTTACACACACATGGTATGTGCCACTTTTACTAGAACTATATTATTATGAGAATTATGTTTTTTGTTGTACAAAGTAAAATTACATAACCACTTCCATTATCAATTCTTATATGTTTTTTATATCCTCTCTTTTCTTCCTTGTCTTATAACTCTTTATCTTTATTAATATTTTTTTTCACATTTTTTTCTCTTTTCTAATTAGTTTGATCTTTTTTATTGTATTATTTTGAATATTTTTATACTTTAATCTAGGTTTACATTATGTATTAAGTAAATAAAGAAATTTGATTGCACAATTTGTTTCAAATATTATTTTAACTGCTCTCTCAAATTTTATTTATTTCCTTCACTTATTAATGTTAACTTATTTTTATCTTTTTCTTCATTCTCTTTTGAAATAATTTTGATTTTTCCCTCTTACCTTTTTACTATTTTATTTGGTAAATTCTAAATCTTTCATATACTTAATTTTAAATTGATTTAATTTTATTATTTTTAAAATAAATAAACTTTAATAATTTATATATTTTTTAATTAAATCTAATTTTATTAATTTACACATCCATTATATATGCCTCTATTATTAGTACGCATGTAAAATAATGATACATGGTGCTGTATTAGCAACTATTTTTTAATCATTTTCTCCTTTCTTCTATTATTTCATTATTCTCCTTGTTCTCAGTCTTCTCTTTATCCCCCAAAATTTGTATTTGTTTTCTCTCATTTTATATGACCCCTTTCGTGGGACTGATATGATATTAGTATAAGTTGTGGGGCTAATTGATATAAAGGGCTAAAGACTTGCACACCACTAAATGGGAATGGGCTTTCATGCCCTTATCCAATACTTGCTTTTGGTCACCAACCGAAATTTTGAAGTCCCCCCCAGTAAGCAAATCTTCCTTGAACTCTGCTATTGCGGCATTTTTTAAAATTCTGTTCATCTGATTTTCTGAGTTTATTCCCCATTTTATGGTCTGCACTATTGTTTGCTGATCTTGTAATCTTGGTAGTTTGTTATATTAGATGAATGGTCTTACTGCTGATTATTTGTGTTGACGTAATAATACCTATGCTGCTACCTGTTTAATTTCTTCACCATAACAGCTGTTTCTTTCATTGTTACTGTCATTTCAAGAATTTCAGAAGTGTGAAGTTGAGAACTCTGTGCCATATAAAGGGTGTGGGACTTGGAGAATTTTGGATGTAGGATCTAGCACGTATAGAATTTCTATTCTTTTTATTGAATCACGCGAAATTTTATCCAACTCCATATTTAGGATGAAATGTGTGAAGTGCATATGAATGGAGGAGTAAAAGGAGTGTTTTCTACTTCAATTGGAAGTTCAAACAGATCGAAATGAAAAGGAATTGACAAAAAAACCTGGAACAGAATTCTATGTCAAGTGCTTGAAGTTTATAATAACAAATTCATTGCGACTGATCATGTACTTTAGACCTTTTCTCTCTAACCATTTTGATGGAGCGGAGGTGATATAATTGTTTTAAAGAAAATTGAAGAACTTGTCTTTGAACTTGAAGGATCGCACAGGGAACTAATAAATATGCAATGTTATTGTAAATGCAATGTTCGAAATAACAAGAGTCAATTAGTATTTGAAATGATCTAGTGAAAACTGTAGATAAATGGCCAAATTTTATATCTTAAAAAATTTGGTCCAAAACTAACACAAGGGACAATATTAAGTCCCTTAGGCCACCTTAGAAAACCAGATAAAAATCTATAACAAGATAGCTGAAGACAAAGACAAATCAGGACAATGGCTGAAAGAAGGAAATTTATCCTGTTTCAAACCTGAATCTTTCGAATCCAGCCTTATAGATATATGTCAAGTTCGGAAAATTATCTTAGATTCTTTGCAAGTTTGTTGCATTGACACAAGGACACAATTATATACAAAGTGTAATAATTTATTGGAAATTGTATGCACACAGGCATGTGAATCTAGAAGAAACTCAGTTAATCCTATGTAGTGGAGTATAATGGTAAATGTAACATTTTGAGGAAGGAGAACGTAGTTTATTGAGGAAAAAATTGGGTCATCTGTTCTACATTCTTGATGGATAAAATGCATATAACAACACAAAATGGAAACTTGAATTGAAGCATATGATATTTTTCAGTAGAATATATGATAAATAGTTACAGAGAAGAGGTGTGTCCTGCTCTTGCTACTTCAATGCAGCTTAATAAAGCCAGATGCCGAAGACCATCATTTTCCTAATGCAACTGATTGATAGATAGAAACTTGATGAGATATTCATTATAAAGAGGTAACCTAACATATCTTGTGAATTAAGACTAGTTTAAATCAGTAATGTGCTCTCAGGTATTACTGAAAAATGTGATTCTTTTTCCACCTTGGATTCTCTCTTGGCTTGCACATTGAAGTAACAGAGAATGTGACTCTTATGAGTGCTTTACATGTTGATTTCTGTTGGTTTCACGGAGTGAGTTGCATCATAGTTTCAATGTGTAGAATAGTTTTGAAGATGAATGAGCGAAAGGTAGTTTTATTCTGCTACAGTATATTATTACTCACTGGAAAAAATTTGCTATTTTGCTGCTCAATGTCTCCCTCTGGGGGCAAAATCGAACTTTATAAATATATTGGGTTCTTGATAAACATGATATGCATTGACTCAAGCCTATTGAGTGCCTTTTGATGCATATTGGATTTTTCTGAACAGATTATTCATTGAAAGATTGGAATGATCTATAATCCATGCTTGTCATCTGGAAGAGAAATGATACAAGGAAAAGGACTGATGCTACAGCAGTTTAGTGCATTCTAAATATTCAATTGAGATCTTCTAAACCTGCATATATGGTGTGGCCTCCATTGTCACTGTCTTCTCTATTTTATCATGCAAAAACTAGGTATTATTCATCAGAAAGCCCCCTTCAACTTTGTGAGAAAAATCAATGGGAACATAGATTTCAGAAGTCCGATGGTATTTGGCAGTTTGTTTCTGGGTAGAAGTATTATAAACAAACGTTGCCTGAAGGGAAACACAATCGTGATGAAGGAAACTGCCATCTTAAAATCATCAAAAATCAGGAGTTTGCCCAAAGAACATGTTGAAGAGTTACCTGATGATGACGATGATGAGGAGCTCTGTCCTGTTGACTGTGTAAGAGAGTTTAAAACGGATGAGGAGTTTTCTAGGATTCTTGACAAGGCCAAAGATCAAAATGCATTAGTTGTTGTAGATTTTTATCGAACTTCTTGTGGAAGCTGCAAATACATAGAACAGGGCTTTGCTAAACTATGTAAGGGATCTGGTGATCAAGAAGCTCCAGTTATTTTTTTGAAACACAATGTGAGTGTATCTGCAGCTGATTTTTCAATTGTGTGTGTGTGTGTGTGTGAAATTAATCTATTCAAGTTGTTCGCTTGCTTTTATTATGTGGATTAAGATGTTTAATGTTCTTATTGGTGAGTTACTACTGCAGGTACTGGATGAATACGATGAACAGTCTGAGGTTGCTGAACGACTCCGGATTAAGGTGAAATAGTCATTTGCTTTCACCTGATATTCAGTTCTCAAAATTTGTCTGGATTTCTGTTTAATATTTGTCAGACAAACAAATTGTAAAACAAGAGTGCGATGCTTTGTTTGTTTAACTGAATTTTAACTGAACAAAATTGAAGTTGAGATCAGTGTTTTGTCAGCTTCTTTGTCACCAAAAGTGAACGTAGGATTCATGAACTTATCCACAGTGAACTTCGACTTCTATTCCAAGAGGATGAATTTGTTTATATAGCAGATAGTTTTTTCACCTGTCCAACATTGCCTTTTTCTTTGGAATCCAACATAGGAAAAAGATTTTCCTCATAAAAATTCCTCACTGAAGGCCTGTGAATGATCAAAAACTGAATCGATTCAATGCAGACAGTTCCACTTTTCCATTTTTACAAAAATGAAGTCCTATTGGAGGCATTCCCAACGAGGGATAAAGAGCGAATACTCGAAGCCATCCGCAAGTACACAGCTTCTGCTTCTCAAGAAGTTGAGTCAATCTCATGAGGCTTACAGTTTTTGCTTTCATTTTCATCATGTAGAACTCTAAACAATGCTCAGGCGCAGATGAGGAGCACTAGTTGAGTTGGCAACACAACATTGTGCTGTTGGAACTTAAAACGGAGGAAAATTGAATGTAGAATGTCTCAGATTTGCGAGTTGTTGAACTCTTGATTGATACTCTATGGATTGATTGTTCCAAGAATAAAAGATCAGATACAAATTGTCTTAGTTCGTCTCTAGAATTTCTTGAATTATAGAATGGAAAAGAGAAACACATGAACCATAGTTGAAGCAAAATAGTTGGCTACTAAAGTGCCAACTATTGCAACACACATTTTGAGAGCATCACCTTCTCCTCTTCCAATTTTGACTTTTCAGAACATAATTGGCTTTGATTAATTCCAAATGAAAATTGAGTGGAAAAAAACAGCCACCGAACTGGGAAAGAAGCTTTGGATTTTTCAACCTCGTTTATTCTATAATGACTAGGGATAATGACCTCTGACCTTGCACACGTAGGGTATCTTTCACACATAAGGTTGGCTTTTCTTTCTCGAGGCATGGAATTGCCTTTTTTTGGATTTTCATATTAGAACCATAGTGATTCAATAAAAAGATATACGCCAAGTCTAAAATTCTCTGAGATTTAAATGATTGTTTGGTGATGGACCTGCATGATGTGTATCTCTGCTCATTTTGGACACAACTATTTGAATAGGAAAATAATTTCTCTGACTTTGAACGAGAGTGATTTAACCCTATTTTAAACCTGTTTATTTGAATCCATTATGAATGTAACTCGTTGCATCTGAGCCTACCCATATACTAGCCCTACCCATTTTTTGCTTTTTACTTCAGTAAATATTAGTGGAATTGAAACGAAATTTTAGAGAGGGGTCTATTCGTGTATACACCCTATTATGTGCAGTGGGTTTGTAATTGGGACACATTTCACGATATATACTTTTTAAATTTTATAAACAAAATTAAAATACTATTCAATGAAAGTATTGTAATTTTAAATTTTTATGTGAAAAATATTGGTCGAATAAAGTAACTATATACACAAAAAATTTAAAATTTATTTTTATCGGTGAAGTTAAAAATTGAAACAGATTATAAAATGGCTTAAATTTATTTATTTTTGATATCATTAATTTTTTTTAAAAAATAAAATTAAAAAATACTATTTGGTAAAGTATTGTAATGTTTTATAATTTTGAATTATTATGTAAAATATATTAGATGAATAAAGCAAATATATGTACTAAAAATGAGTTAAAAGAATAGAGATGTTTAAATTTATGTATATTACACCTTTCAAAGATTTCTTTTTTATTTATCTACTTATTATCCACCTTTTTGCGTTTTTCCCTTTTTTATTTTTTTTATCATTTTTATTAATTTAAAAAGTTTTTGATTTAATATTCCAACTCTAACCTGTGCCTAAATTGTCACATGCGGGTATGTGTGAACTGAGTAGTATCGAAAATAGCATACCGGGAATCAAGGCAACATGAAGAAAATATACATTATTGCTTTTTCTTTTTCTGCGAAAAACAAAAAGAAAAGGAAAGAAAAGACAATTTTATTTTTTTTTTAAATGGATCTCAGCATTGTAAGTTGCGCACTTTATTGGCTTCTGATGACCCTTTTGGGCTCACCGACTCTACTGAGAAGTTCCAAAATTTAAGGGGCTAGAGTGGGCTACATGTTTGAAGATAGCTGACAACAGACGACGGCGATCACTGGCGCCCTTGGGCTATGGCCCAATTCTATGGATATCATGTCATCATACACAAGGCAAGAGAAATGGAAATAGATTCTTTTCAAGTGAAATGGGATTTTTGCAACGCAGACGCAGTTAAACCTTACTAGTTCTTTGAAGGTACAGAAGCTTGCATCTTCTTGGATCCTTAGCTTGTACCTTCTTGGATCCTTCTTTCGAGCAATCATCGATACAACAGATCTAAGACTTCGCACATCATGCAGTTAGCACCTTTTACGGCCTCCAAATACTAAATGAGACCGTGTGTGTAAAGAGGAAGAAGATGCAAGCAAACAACCCAGAAAAATAGGCAAGTGCTTGTCTCTGTCTAAAAAACAATTATCTCGTCTTTGCTCAAATTTAGATTCCGGGTTTGGACAGCGGGACCAAGCGGTATGCTGACTTTCATGTTCTCTGCTCGTAAGTATCTTCATGAACTGGAACCCCAGGTCCATATATCAGTCGACATCTGTCACTGAATGAACCAACAAGCTGAGAAACCACCTCTTTGAAGAACATATTTGCAATCTGCCATGCAGAATCCATGAATGAGAGTAAACAGTTATTATTGTTACCACAAGGAAAATCAAGACTCGGTATTTTAAATCTGCGGCCATGTTTCATGGTACCCTCTTTCCTGATATTGAAAGGAATTGCAGGAGAAGAAGATCAACTATAGGATGTTATCTGATACTCCTATTACATATGTATAGGCATACCGGAACCCTAAACCCTAAATTACATTAAATTATATATCATTCTTTGAGTTTGTGTATACACGCATGTGTGCATTAATGCATATATATGAACAAATATTATACATATTTTATAGAGATTTTAATAACATTACAAATAAAATAAGATATTATAAGTAATATACATGTATATATGCCATATATATATTCATATTTTTAAATATATGATTAATTTGATAATATGTTATACTTGCTGATACCATCTTCGGTATATAAAAGATTATTTTAACATCATAAAGGATAACCAATTCTTGACCTATTTGGAATAGACTGGAGTGGCCAATCTTTACTATTACTAATAGATATTCACTAAAGAATGAAGATTCATATCAATAATCATACCAATCATGAGAATCAGTATAGGAATGCCATTCCATTCCCAACTCATTCAGATACAACAATCAATCATGCCATCAGAATATTCGTTCTGTTCTCCGTTGAACTGATTCTCATATATAAAGAAGATAAAACTACTAAAAGAGCGCACCTGCCGGTAAAATGGTGACTGAAACTTAAAATCCACCAAGAAATAAATGTTGCAGGATCCTGGAACAGGTCCAGGATTGAATTCCCAGACATTGATCAAATGATCAAAAAGGCTAGTCTGAGATGAAGTTGTCTGCAAGAAAATGCAACGAACAACAATAATCAACAACTGAAATAGGGATTGATCTGATTTATGAAAGTGAATTCTCGCACAAAGATCCCTCGCAGTTTTCATGTATGTATTATTCAGGTCATCTCATTCAAATAATACTTCCATTTAACTACTAAAAGGAATTGTACATATTTATTAAACAGGCAAGAAAATATCTGAGCTGCTGGTGCTGAAGTGAATCTTCACCTTAATAGATTTTGGTTTGTTTAGTTCAACATGGGACATATAGCTTTCAACAAGGAACTTAAATCCAATTTCTAGCTCAGCATCAAAACTTCCATCAGGATTACGTTGAAGTATCTCTGATCGTTGACACCACGGAAGAAAATCTTCATACATGTCAACAGCAGCAACCACATTGAACAATTGCTCTGGTGTATAACTAATAATCAAAAGATCAATTAGCAAACATAACAAATGGACCCAGGGAAAAAAAAGAAACTGCATTGGCTTCAGAAATAGTAGTACTTGACAAATGATATCTATTTTGAGTTGCTCCTAGCTTGAATTTTTCAAGGAAATCCTACTAGAAAATGTGGCTCCTCGGACTTACTCCATAATTACACGAAGGTATAACAAAATTTCGTGTTATGATAATGGTTAAATATCTCGATTTACAGCATCTCATCCTATAGAATTTCAACCTAAATTACAGAGCTTCATTCATCACAACAAAACTCAAAATTCTTTAATTTAACCAAAAAAAACTGGAGCGCTAACAATTACATAATAACCGAGCACTGCGACGAAGCACATTTATACTTCAAGCAACAATCCGATTAACAAACAGACGAGCCACAAAGAGGTAAATAACGAAATAAATTGAAAAGACGAACGTACCCCAAAACTCGTCTTTCTTCGTATACTTTTGACAGCATATTCCCTTCTTCACCATCACCGCATCCCAAAAAACCCCTTTTCTGGAAAACAATATTACTCCTACCCGACGCATTTCCGCAGTCGGGGAAATTATAAGCCCTGCAACCTCCGCCAAAATTTTTATCGGCTGAAGAAAATACTGGATTCCCAGCAATGCTACTCAAAAACCTAATCCGATTGTAATAGAAATAATTCGGTATCCGCTGCTGAAAAAAATTCCGCCGGCAAACCAAACGAGCCAGCGCCATAGATGCGGGATTCAATGGGGGCATCGCTAGACAAAAACAAATAATCAGAAATTTGATTTTTCTCTTTGAGGTTAATTATTTGACGCAAACGGAATCCTAATGAATTGCCATCGTGAATTCAATGAGATGCGGGAAGATTCGAACTAAATTTGTGGGGATTACGGACAAACAAGCTTGATTGTGAGAGAGTCAGAGCCCTTTTTGGATGACTGCACATTTGTATAATTGTTATTTGTCTGGAATTTTCCACTCTTATTGTTTATTTGGCGATATAATCAAAAATTCAATATAGAAAAATCGTGCAATTTTTTTATAAATTATAAAATTATTGTATTTTAAATATTAAAATAATATTATTAACAACTAAAATTATAAAAATATTTAAAATAAAAATAGAGAATGATCAAAAAAAGGCAAATTCATAAGAAAACTCAATTAAAACTAATAAGCGAAGAAACAGGAGAAAAAAAATGACAAGTTTTCAAGAGGCTCGTTCAAGACCGACTTGAACTATTAGTCAACTAAAAATAAGAGCCTTGGTTTTGGCTCATCGGCATAGGGATAAGCAAAAGACAAATTTTCGAAAAATAAAGAAAGTAAAATAAAATAGTGGTGTTATTTCGTATTATACAATCAAAATGCTTTCAAATTTTACAATTTAAAAATACATATTAAATTATTATATTTTTTAACTTTTAACTCTTTAACTCTTTTATTTTTATATGATTCTTGAGATAAAAATATATAAAAACACACAACGAAATTTGAAAATAAACATAATATTTATTTGACAACACACCAAAATAAAGATAAAATGGATATAAACTTTGAGAAAAAAAATATAAATAAAAGGAAGAAGTTTAAAAAGAAGGAAGAAGAGGACAAAAAAAATAAAATAAGATATCACGCTATGCAACAAAAAGAAAATTTGTTTCCTTAATAGTATAGAATAGATATATAAAATAACTATTTGGTTTGTTAGGATATAGCCTTAGTAATTTCTAAGGCTACACTTTGAAATTTTGGGTTTTTTTTTTTTTTAATAGAAAAACTATGTTGAACGAAAAAAAATCATATTCAATTTTCTAATTGGAAAAATTGAATCTCTATGAGAGAATATACCTAAAGAGTTGGGTGATTAATAAGTGATGTGGTTACGGTATAAAATGTGAATTTTGCTCATAATTAACTATTCATCGCATATCCATGTAATGGAAAACTTATAAACAGTGACAAGTTGAATTTTCGATTCCAATTATAACCAATAAATATTGTTGCAAAAAGTAACATACAGTAAGATTTTATTTTCATTGATTTTGAGTTGCCTAAAAAATTAGCATTTTGTGCATTAAAATTCATAAAATAGTTGTGTTGTGTATAATTATAAATTCGTAAATTTAAGAATGTAGTTGTTATTTCTTTTAACATATTTATGATATATGGATACTCTTAGAAATATACAGCTTTGTGTGTTATTACGTATTTCACAATACATATATAGCTAGCGCGTGTGGAAACTTAGATTATATCTTAATTACAGACGTGAAGTATTCAAAATTTGAAAATAAAAAATTGGTAAGGTAACAGATAAGCCGCAAAGATTTACAATTTATTTTAAAAACATTTAGAGCATTTTATAATACTAGCAAAAAATTGAGATCAAAACCTATACTTTTATTAATGGTGTTTTGCAGTATGGGCGATTTATTAGCGTTCCTTCAATTTTTATGATTTGGTTAGTATGTTCTTATATTGATAGTATATGTAATAACATTTTTGTAAAATTGTATTATTATATTTTATTTTGATAATATATTGAATTGGTAGAATGTGTTAAGCCAAGCATTGAATTTAAGCTTTTTATTCATTTCTATAGCTACAAAACTTAGAATTGTTTTCTACTTGCATGATTTGGTTAATTTTTGTGAATTCATTTTGAATTGTGACTATATTCATGTGTAGGGATAATATCTTGTACTTATGCGTAGTAGTATAAATAAAATACTGTAAAATTCAGTTCAATGACCTTACTTATTCTATCGTATTTTAATAAATAATAAAAAATTAATTTATTAATTTAATGTAGTTTTAGAATGAATTTTTTAATATTTTAATCAAGTTCGGTGAAGAAACATTTTTTTTGTTTTCGACGAAGTAATTTGGATAGTATTAAAAATATTTTCTTTCAGATTAACCTCTTCTACTTTTTGACATTGATGTTACATGAAAAATAATATAAAATATAATTTGTACAAAAACTTTTATATTTGAAAACATATATAAAAATTATAATTTAAGGAAAAAAAAAAGTTAAAATTCGTCAAATAAACTTACAATATAGAACGCGTACTTTATTTCATTCTGTTTGGTGTGAAGCTTGCAAACATAAAAATTAGTTTTATTTGTTACAAAAGTCACTAATGTAACTGACGTGATCAACGATCGCGTCGGATAGGACGGTGTAACCGGATCCGAATCCGATAACCCCAGGAACGCGAAAGGACGGTGTAACCGGATCCGAATCCGATAACCCCAGGAACGCGAATCGGGCGAAGAACGCCGACCCAACGTGGTAGGATTGGATTGAACCCGATAAAAACGGCCACAATCAGCACACCGATTGCTGATTGATACATTACGAATCACTCGAACCAATTCGGAATGACTCGATTTGGAATATAAAGCTCACGAGAAATTGAAAGAATCAATTTCAGGGAATTGAAAGGAAACCTGAATTAATTGAAAACACTCTATATTATTGTTCCTCAACTAAATAACAACTACTATTTATACTAAAACTATCAGACCCTAACCTAAAAAGTCCATATGACCCAATTTATTAATTAAGTTCATTAACCAATAAAACTAAAATTAATAAATACTAAAATAAAATTCGACGGATCCTTAGATCGCGTCATACCCCTCATCTTGAAGGCGAATTGTCCTCAATTCGAATCTGTGTCCTCCTGGATCAAACACGAATCTCTGAAAGTCCTTTAACCCTTCATCGCCTCGCTGAAACTTCAGCTTTATCTTCTTATGAGTTCAGTATAGAAATATCGGCAACAAACTATATAAAGGAATATAAAAGGGCACTGATGACTTATTCGAATATGCATGTGTAACCTCTGCAGATAAAACTATCTTCAACTCTTGCACAATATAATTGGACATGGGATCTGCTAGATAGTCGAATGGATCAATGTACACGTGGCTCTGTAGAAGTTTAATCTCCCAATCCTTGGCTTGTTCTTCATGCTTGTGGTTGTCCTCAACTTCCACTTTAATTTCTATGGCTTCTTGTATCTCAGATTTATCTCTTTCAATTTCTACTGATTCCGTTACTTCTTTCCGTTCACTTTTCTCCTCAGTTTCCAGATGTGTGTTATCACTGCCATTATCTTCATATTGTACTTCATCTGATGGCATCTCCTTTACAATTTTCACTTGAGTCAAAGATGGCATCTCGATGGATGGGCCTTTCCTCTTTCCCAAAACTTTGCTAATGCCGATATGGATATCAACTTCATTGTTTCGACATTCACTCATACTATGCCCACGCTGAAAGCAATTAAGACACCCGAATTTGACTTCTAATATGAGAATCCGATACCTTGGATGGCTTATTGTACTAATCGACATTCGATCCATAATCTCTGATATTATCATGCCTTAATGGTGTATATTTATTTCTTGTCTTCTCATAGCCTCTTCGATCTTGTCTTACTAGCCTGATATGATGTCCATGTCCATCTCTAGCCTGAGCTCGGCTTGGCACGGGACTGCCTCTGCGTCCAGTCGATCTAGACAGTAAACTGCCTCTTTCTGGGGTTGCAGCTTGGGACGCTTCTACGCGCCTTAACCGATCTTGCATATCTGTCATCCTGTCCTGCATACCCTTCATGCTTCTGGTGAGCTTCCTCAATTCATCAGAGAGAGATTTGAATAGGAACTTAGTCTCGTAAGGGCCATTACCTTGGTCTGAATATTGACTGGCCATTCAATGTGATTAAAGTTGAAATGTGGGCCTAACACATCCCCAAAATAAATAAATAGATAAATAAATAAACTCCTCTCTTTTTTTTTTTTGGCCCTTTTTTTTTGGCCTCTTCTCCTTTTTTTTTGCCTCTTTTTTTTTTGGCCTCTTCTTTTTTTTTTGCCTCTTTTTTTTGGTCTCTTCTCCTTTTTTTTTTGCCTCTTTTTTTTTTTTAAAAAAAAATTTCAGTAACCAAACAGGCCCTTAAGCAGAAATAAAAATTCTGCAGCCAAACAGGCCCTTAAGCAGAAATAAAATTTTGCAGCCAAACAGGTCCTTAAGCAGAAATAAGAATTTGCAGCCAAACAGGTCGTTAAGCAGAAATAAAAATTCTGCAGCCAAACACGCCCTTAGAAAAAGCAGAATTACTGAAACCAAACACGGCCTTACCACGTCAGAAGGTCCAGCCCGGCAACAGCTTCTAATCCAGCCCAATTCGTTCGGCTCAATGATTTTTTTTTTTTGCTCAAGCCTGGTCCAGTTGCAATTTGGCCCAGATCCTGTTTCCAGCCCACTTGACACTCGGCCCAACGTTTACCTCGACCCAATAGGAATATTTTTTTGGCCTAATCAACCGCGGCCCAACAGAATTTTTTGGCCCAAATAACCTCGGCCCAACAGTAATTTTTTGGCCCAAAACAAACTTCGGCCCAACAGATTTTTCCTTTTTTTTTTTTTTAAAGGCAGCGGCGGCGGCGCGAATCGCGATCAGCTGATTTCGCCGTTGCACGTCCACGGCGGTGGCCGGGAATGGTCGGCTTGGCCTGGGCAAGCCTCGACGGTGGCGACGGGCGGCGATTCAGACCGTGGCGGCGGGAATTTCAGGCTGAAATTCCGCGGCGGCCTCGGGGTGGTTCGCGGCGAAATTCCGACGGATTCGCTCCTCTTTCGGCGGCGATTCGGTGTGGGAAGGGATGGGCTCTCGACGGCGGTGCGGTGGGTTTGATTTTTTGGCGGAGATCGGCTACAACGGCGGTGGAATCGCGGTTGCAAGCGTCGACAGCGCGGCGGCAGCGATTTTCCTATTTTTTTTTTGATTTTTTTTTGTTTTCTCCGGTGGCGGCGGGGTTGATTGCTGCGTGAATCGGTTGAACGGTGCGAATTTTGCGGTGGCAACGGCGGCGGCGATTGCCCTTTTTTTTATTTTTGATTTTTTTTTTCGATACTCCGGATCGTATATCGAATTAGAATTCGACACAAGATGGCTCTGATACCAAATTGACGTGATCAACGATCGCGTCGGATAGAACGGTGTAACCGGACCCGAATCCGATAACCCCAGGGACGCGAACCGGGCGAAGAACGCCGACCCAACGTAGTAGGATTGGATTGAACCCGATAAGAACGGCCACAATCAGCACACCGATTGCTGATTGATACGTTACGAATCACTCGAACCAATTCGGAATGACTCGATTTGGGATATAAAACTCACGAGAAATTGAAAGAATCAATTTCAGGGAATTGAAAGGAAACCTGAATTAATTGAAAACATTCTGTATTATTGTTCCTCAACTGAATAACTACTATTTATACTAAAATTATCAGACCCTAACCTAAAAAGCTCATATAATCCAATTTATTAATTAAGCCCATTAACCAATAAAACTAAAATTAATAAATACTAAAATAAAATTCGACGGATCCTTAGATCGCGTCAGTAACATTAAACCAAAATACTCTTTATACATTTTTTTCACAAAAGTTACAATTAAACAACAACACAGTCGATTTTTTATAAACAATATGAGTTTGAAGATGAAATATGAAAAATTGCTATATAAAACAAATCCCACAAACAATGATTAGATTTGAATTCATGTTCATATGCCTCATATCTCTTTGGGACCCAAATGCGTGCAAACTAGAGCTTTACGTGTGAGGAGAAGCACAAAGATTTAGAATTTTCTAATGCCATGGTGTTTCTTATTGTGGATGAAAAATTCTACCACCCAATTTGGAACTCTTCCTTGGTCAAAAATAAATCGCTTTGTTTGTTTTTAAATTTTAATTTATATTTTTAAGTACTTTTATCTCATGAACAATATAAAAGTAAGAGAGAGAAATAGATTTTAAAAAATAGTTATTAAGTACGTATTAAAGAGTGTATAATTACAAAACAAACATAACCAATGAAATTGGCACTTCATCACAGGCTAAGTAGCACAGACATATCATCATGTGAGAAGTTGATAGCTGAAACGATAAAATCCAATGTGATATTATATATGCATATGTGTGTTTGTGTGCACGCGTGCAAAGAAAGGTTCCCTCTGCAGATACAAACCCTTCCCCCATCGAAGTTAAAAGCATTCCATAAATTTCTACACAATTATTGTCTGTACATGTCCACTGCACTGATGACGGTTGTGCATGTGAATCAGACAGGATGAACAAGAAGAAAGGATTAAAATGGCCAAAACTCTATCAAGCTGCAATGTAAATTAATTCTCTTTCTATATAGAAAATTAGCTGTCGTGCAGATGACAGATACCTCGTTCAAGAATCAAACTTAGTAGAAATGATCGAATCAAGCTAGATATCAAATATTTGGCTTTGGATCATCCTCTGCCATTGTGGTATCTTGCAGGTCAATGTTCCCTGCAGTTGGAGATTCACAAATAGAATTCTGCATTATCTTCACTAGTATGAAAACCAATCATGAGGTAATATGGTGCTAGTAAGAAAATTTTGACAATCTGCATCCCACAGATCCAGATGTGGTGAGAAAATTGTGCTGTCTAGGCCCTTAAAAGTTACTAGATCTGTATTGTACAAAAACCAAAACTAAATGCCGACTACATACTCAGGCAAAGCACGAAAAGATATCATGAAATTGGGCAGAAAATTACATAAATGAGATAATATAACTGGACTTTCAGATTCTGCTAATTGAATGAGATTGCTTTGTGGCTATGAGTGACAATGATATGCTCATCAGTCGCAGGCTGGTAAATGGATGGCCAATGTTGCATTTAAGCATGAAAATATGTACAAAATCAAGGAAGATAATCACACCAAATAATGACATCAAAGTTGGAGGTTTTGAAGATTCATCCGAACTCAAATCTATTCCTGCATAATCACCATGGAGTTAACCTTAATCAATAGATATGAAAGTAAAATATCTATCAGGATCATCCAAGCAAGATATATTATGTGTGAGCATGGTTGGATTTCTTAAGTTTGGTCCTGAAAGAAGAATGAACAAGTGATCCTTTGTCAAAGTCTTAAGTAATCATGTAGTGACTCAATTCCACATGAAAAGCAATTCAGTCTGAACAACAGTGAGGATTGAACACTGTTTGTATGTACCGACAATTGCAGTTATAATGATAATTAGAGATCAACCCAGTGAATGTGGAATTTAGACATCAAAATACAATTTTTTAAGTATCATGTAGTGACATATATATAATTTGTAAAGCACCATGAAATAATCTGACATTTCTAGTATTACCTACAATCAGACAGCATATGTTTAAATGTGGCTTGTTGCATTGCATGACACAAGACTTCTAATATCTAAAATTTAAATTAATCTCGGAGGATTTCGATTCATATCTAAAGCTAATTCTTCTGTCTGTCTCTTGATAGTGTTGAAGGTTTCCAGATAAAACATCAATAGGGCTTCAAGCAGATCACTCAGTCAGAAATTTGAGATACAAGTCGCTGCAAGCTAATAGAGCAATTCAATCATACCTGCACCTCCAGCTGATTTAAGATCGGATTTCCTGAAAGTAAATCCACGAAAATTTGCATCCGTTGATGTTAACATCTGCCCAGCAACAAGACAAATCTGAATTTCATCCGACAGTATAAAGATCAATAGATTCTCAAATTCAAACCAGTAATTTGGACATGGAACCAATTTTATGATACAGTGAGAAATCCATTAAATATAGAAAACATAGTAATTTTCTTCGAAAATCTAAGCAAATGCTTTTACAGGGTTTACCCTCGAGTTCAGGACACATCAACCAGGTCAGATTCACGGCTTCAAAGATTTCCCTGATGATTTTTTTTTTAACAGACACCAGGGGTAAACTACGGGAAAGAAAGATATTTATTTTATTTAATTTGGAACCACTTTTAAGGAGCAAAATCTTTTATATTCACCAACAAATGTGTTTGATCAGTCAATGCCCAATAAAATACCAACCTTTCTAATCAATGTGGCAGAAATCAAAGTAATAGCCATACGTAACAACCAATCAAGATTCTTAAAAACCCATAGTGTATTGAGAATTTAGTTCTAACAGACAATATCCACATTAATCATTTATCAAGCACACCTAGCATGTAGTTTGTCCAGCTCAAATGCAGTCATTCGTGCACTCTTCATCATAATATACAAAGATAATGCCTTCACATCTTAATAACAAATGTCTAGCACAACGTAAGCAGTTTTGTCTCTGAATTTTAGTCAAAAGCGAAATGTAAAGACAACATCTTACCTTACTTCAATGTCCTACTCTCGATGTGTTAGATGCTGGATTTGCTCCCTAAGGAAAGTGGCGAAAGAGGCAAAAACATGGAGACATCAATAAAAACTGCATAAGGATAAGAGCATATTCTTACTCAAGCATGAGGACTCAGGTGCAAAATATGAAAAGTAAAGGTGGGTAGCTAACAGAAAAATATACACCCAAAGAAACAAAACAACAGTGACAACCCGAAGACAACCACTGATTGAAGACCCATAGAACTTAATCAAAAGTCACCATGCGAGCATGCAGAACCACATGTGGAGTACCTGGGCTAGGGCTAGAGCAAAGAAAAATGAGGACTGGTTTTTCTAAATTATGTCTAATATAATAAAGGTTGATTTTCTTCTAAATGCAACTGTCAAGCTAACAAGGCTCTTAGCATACTCACTTCATCAAACTTATCAAAATTCTGTGTGTCTAAATCTCCATTTAAAGTTGGCTTGTACAAAGCTTCCTTTTCATAAAGATGTCCCATTCAATGCCTCCAAACTATGGATGTCCCTAAAATTGAAATTAACCTCAAAAGATTATGATTGTGCTAATGATAATAATCTAATCCCTCAGAAGACTTGAAGTTATTGTTGCCCATACCATAATTATTGGAACTTATTTCCCAGAATGTGAAATTATCAAAGTAGCAAATTAAGAATATTTTATTTTGTCCTTTGTGCATGGGATAGTGGGAATATGTTCATGTAATTGAGTGTTATGTACCTTTATTTCTTCCACTCCTCTGGTCCCCAACCTTTTGCCAACATCACATAACAACCGACTGATAAGATCCCTTGCCTCATCTGAGATTTTTGGTTCTTCAGGGAACTTTAAGCATGTTTTCCAATTTATTATCTGACTTAGAACAAGGAACATAACTGAACCAGTAAATCGAATGATATTTGTCAAATGATGAAAAAGCCAGTAGCATGGTTCAAGGAAGTCTACCGTCAACAAGGTCTCAATCAAAAAGCTTCAAATAAAAGAAGAACTGACAATGTATTTCATATGAAAAGGCATTTCCAAACCATTAGTTTGGGAAAAATGAGCCAAGTATAAATCTCAAGATTACATGTCCAAAAGGAGGTTTAGTCTGATGTTTTGCAACAATCAATTAGAAATAACTTTAGTCTAGCAGGCTACCTTGCGGCATGTAATTCTCGGATCATCAGAACAAAAGGGAGGATAACCTATGAGCATCTCATACATTATTGCCCCAAAAGACCACCAGTCGCACTGCTTCCCATATCCCTTCTTCAATAAATCTGCAGGTGCCATATAATCAAGAGTTCCTACTGTAGAATATGCCTGCAACAGAGTGTAGCTCTATGCGTGAAACTAGTTGACACAATAGTATAGAGAAAAGAAACTGAATTGATTTTATCAATGAACTTGTATCACAATTTGAGGGTAAAAACGCATACCAGGGCACGAAAATTGCATTTCCATTGCTGTAACTGCTCCCTTGCCATTAACCAAGGAGCAGTATTTGTGCCAGTACACCCATCGACTTCTGTTACTGAATCCTGAGTGGTAAAATCATCATCTTCCAGCAATATTGATGAGTACTTTTCAGTGGCTTACACTGTCCTAAGTCAGAAAGCTTCAAATGTCCATTTTTGTCCAGTATGAGATTATCTGGTTTGATATCCCTACGGAGAGATCATTTCTAGGGTAAATTCATGTTCCAAAAACTAATAAGCACAAGAGGCTTGTATGAATGTACAAAGAATGACCCAGAAAAACAATTAAATGAAACATTGCAAAAATGTAGAATCATCTATCTTAATCGGCTTCGGCTTTTCTTTGGCTTTGGGAGGGACTTTGTGAAGTGATAAAAAATTAATGAACCAAAGAATTAATACCATTCATATGGATAGAAAATGCCCCATGATATAGCCACTGAAAGGAACATATTATTGTTACACCTCTTCAGGGATAATAGCAAAATTTAGCTGACAGATCATAAACTGATTTGTAACCAATTAGAGTATAAGTTAAAGGATGTACACATACCTATGTATATAATTATGCTGGTGGATTGAATGGATAGCTAGAATGCTTTCTGCCATGTAAAACCGGGTAACATCTTCAGAAAGGATATCCTTTCTCATCAATAAAGTCATAATATCACCACCAGGTAGATACTCCATGATAAGGTATAAGTAATCAGAATCTCGGAAAGAATAATAGAGCTTCACTATGCACTGACTATCAACCTCCACAAGCAAATTCCTCTCAGAATGAACATGCTCAACTTATAAGGAATTGAATTTAGTGTCATCATTCACTGACATATATACGAATTAACAGAAAAAATTCTGAACAAGTACTTGAAAACATCATACATTTAATCTTCAATTGCTACTTCTATTTTCTCACCTGGCCACAACTAAGCATCTCTGATTTCTTCAATTTCATTATGACAAATATTTCTCAAGTATTTTTAGAACGGCATAGCCTGACCTGCACCACTTCACCAGGTCACACCTGAGTCATAGTCCTTTAAATGCAGCATTCCATTTTGTCTACTCACAATCATGAAAAATGTTTTCGTCTAAATGTATATATTCTGTTGCAGTACACCTGCATTAAATGTTTTGTGCAACTGCAACAAGCTACCGATTAAAGAAGCCACACCTTCAGAAAGTAAACATTTTGCCCTTAGCAGTGCTGAATTTTTTATGAACACATATTTTACGTAATGCATACAACTGGGCAATAAAACAGCTACTCAAAGAAAAAATAATTACCAGCAAAATTAGCTTATTCTTATCATAATTTTTTCAAAGAAAAAAAATTAAATCTACTTATCTAATACAACAGCACTACCTATCTTTCAGACCAAGACCAAAATTTACAAAGTTATTGCAAGTCATTGCCTCTGTTTCTCGATATCCGACTTACCTAACAGCATAAAAACAAATGCAATGTGCAAACATTGAAGATGCAAACCAAGATATTGGTCTCATGGAGAAAAATCTGCACACCTCACCAAATGCTCCTTTACCAATAATAGTTTGTTGCTCAAAATCATCAATCCCTACTTTGTGCCTCTGCAATCTCATGTACTCAGTTTCCCTCTTCTCCAAATTCCTCAGCATTCTCTCTTCCTCCTCACTGGATACCTGAGCCTCTTGCGCCCTTTTCTACAATGCCCTCCTCCTAAAATCAATAAAACCTTTTACAAACACATCTTTATGCGCACATATACATCCTCAATACCACACATTACAGAAATCCTTAACCATTATCGCCATAATTAATCACATTTCTGGCGGCCCCTTTCAGTGTACAAGTGAAATCCGTCAATACAACTTCGAGAAGCAGTTAACCCATCAATAGAAAAATAATAAAGGAACAAAGTGGGCATCAACAAAGAAAGAAATGAAGCATCAATACTTCACCTTTCCTAGCAATCCTGCAAGCCTTGCAGGTAATTCTTGTAATGATTCTCAATGAACTGTTTGGCGGCGGCTGCTTTCTGCCTTGTCACCGGCGAAGAAACCGCCACATCGGGCTCCAAACTGAAGGCCGGATCAGCCAGCAGCTTCATTTGCATACCCTCCATTCTCACTAGGCTCCCTTCACCACCCTCCATCAACTATTATTAAGTCCTAAGATCAAGAGCAATAATAAGCCAATAATTGGATGGTTCTTAAAGGAAAAGGTACCGGGTTCCGTGGGAACTCTGACAATTAAAATGGCCGTGAGAATTACGAGGCAAAAGAGAGAAGCGAACTCACCCTGAAAATGACAAAGAAACATCCTCCTTGTTTTTTCCCCTGTTGTTTTACGTTAGATTTCAACGAGGGATCGATTAGAAGAGGTTCAACTACGCGTGCGTGTCAGTATGTGGCAGGCCAGCTGTGCAAAGCAGAGGATTAGCTGTATTTTGATGGATTTTGGGTTTAGATTTGAAGTTTAATGCACATAACGTAGTTGTTAAAGGCGGAGAAAAGTCCTCGTCAGCAATATGATGGTTTGGCGTTGGAGTAGCGCCAATGTCTTTGAGATGAGTAGTTTGGAGTTGGACAGCGGTCAACAGTACAAGGTTTCTTTTTTCGGTATGTTAGTGAGAAAGAAAGACTCGGGAATGTTAGTCTTGTGTTGGCACGGCAAGGACTTCAATGTTTTGCCGATTGCGGGTCCGAGTTGGGACTTACAGATATTGGGGCTAATTAGATTTTTAGTAGAATTTAAGAATTTTTTATATAATTTTGACACATATATAAATACATAGATAGATCAAATTATTTCATATTTTCTATCATTTTTATACTTTAGATATAATTTTTATAATGCCGAACCTTTGCACATCTATTAAGTTTTCTTCTATTTTTTGGCATTTTATTACAACTTCATAATTTGGATAACAATATATTTTAAATGGTAATAATTCTCCCTCACAAATTGTCATACATGTCATATGAGATACATTTAGAAAGAATTTGAAGTTTATCTTTATAGAAAATAGTTTCATTTAAAAATTTAACATATTTTAAAAAAATATATTAAACAAAAGAAAAATTAAAAAAATTGTGTATGAAAAGCCACGAATTTAATGTTACATATAACAAAATTCTAACTATATCTTATATTTTTAATACTTTATATTATTAGGTAGGAGTAAATTAGGAAGTTCAAAAATTACAAAAACTTTTTGAAGAACTCATTCTTTTATAGATAAAAATAAAAATAAATACAACTAGAATATATATATATATATATATATTAATATATTACATGTTATTGATAATGTACCTTTTATGCGTTGAATTTACACTACGACAGGTACGAATCTCCAAGATATCATGTCTAGTCACGTATTAGATGATTTGTCTACTGGCACATTAACTAGTAAGAAGGTGTTTAGGTATCCTTATAAGTTTTTGAAAGCATTTTTTAAAAAGTGTTTTGTAAATATGTTTTGTCAAAATAACTTATAATTTTTTTAAAGAAAACATCTCACGAATAAAATAACTTTTTTCAACTTATTTTAAAACATTTTATGAACTACTTTATTTTGCATGAACAAAATGATAAAAATATTTTTAATCATATTATATTAATAATGTTTAGTTCATTTTTATCATTATTATATCAAAAAATTATAATAATCTATAATTATAAATTTTAATAAAATGTTATAAAATAACTTTATTATTTTTATTAAGTACTTTTACGCTTATTTTTAAAATAAGGTCTATAAATTTTTTAATTAAAAACATCTTATTAAAAAAAAAAAAAAAAGCCTAGTCAAACACCCTCTAGGTCATAACGCTCAACAGACAAAGCTAACCCGTATTATAATGCAAGGAACGCTTTTATAGTTTAGTCATATGTTATTCATTAAATGTTACTCTATCTAAATGGCCTCAAGCATTGCAAGTATTAATCACCCCACGACTTTTAAGCTCTTTCCACCCTTCTTGACTTGAGCCTCAAAAAGATGCTGAAGTGAAGCCGAAATAAATTACGATGGTGTTTAAATATAATAATTGTCAATGATTTATAAGATAATATTAAATTTAAAAATATAATTAATCATACTTTTTAAATAGAGTATTGATAAAAAAATAAGATATTATTAATATAACATAAATAAAGATATATATTTATGTTATACTTAAAGATATATATTTATGTCATTTAATATAGTGTAATGAATGAATATCTTGTAAGGCATTACAAAATAAGGTAAGAAAACGTTACTTTTTTTAAATGAATTTATAAGTTTCAAATATTTTAACTTGGAGTTTGTCAACTTCTTTATAAAAAAAATTATCTTTATTAAAAAATATTTACCATATATTTTTTTTATAAATTCATAAACTCTCAAAAATCTAATGAGCCATTTTTCGGAACTTGTAAACTAACTGAACACCCTTTACTTAAATCTTGTATAATTTTTAGGCTTATTTCCCGATTCGTATTTGTAGAAGTCTCTTGTTATATATATATATATATATATATATATAGCGCTATTTAATTAAACCTTCATTTTCTACTCGACTAATTAAATCATTAACAATTACTTAATATGCAACATAGGAGATTATGTCACAAAACTGGACTTATGGATTTTTCTATCTATACCATACATTAAGTTTACTAAAGAAATTTAGTTGCACAATATAAAATTAATTAAATACCTGAAATGCTTCATATATCACATGGTTCATGTCATTATTATCTTTTACAATTTTTTAATTTTTTATCTATTTTGTGTTCTATGTTATATATATCAAGACAAAAGACATAATTTTGATTGTATAATGTTAAATTATTATAATGCACTTATATATTTTTATTTTTCTTCCTTTCTCCATTTCCTTTTCATATAACTATTGTTCTTTTAATTTTTTTATAACTTTCTATTCATTCTTTCCATCTTTTTAAAACTCTTTATATGCTCTTGTTTTAAATTAATATTATTTCTATTATAATTTATTTCAATAAATAAAATAGTATAATTTATATAAAAATTTGCACACGTGTGAAGTGTCATTATTATTTTTTATGCTTTACCAAGTTTAGCTGCTTTTGGCAATGAGAAAAATTCATTGCATTCAGTGGATACCAGTGATGCGCACACAATTCTCTCCTAAAAGTATTTTTTGTCCCAAATCATGAAAGCTAGTCCGCTTCATCTAACCAAAACGAACAATTGCAAGGAAGAATGCAAATCCCATAAACCCACCCAAAACCTGGGACAAACTGGAGAGGGGATCCGGGGCTCTCATGTCATTTGCTTCTTCCCTGCATCTGGTTGATGAAGTGCAGTTGGAAAGAATGAGGCATGCTTCTCTCTAATGCGTTTGCGTTGAGTGCGGCTTCTGAAATATCAATTGCCAACGGGCAGCCCTCAGGGATAACCTGGGATTAAAGGGTAGGGATGAACGAAAGGAATGCATGAAAGAGGGATATGAGAATGAAAGTATTCAAAGCCCAAACCACCATGTTTCAAACTAGATCATTGTATAGAATAACGTTTGCCTTTCCCCGCAAGGAAAACTTTTCCGCTTGGGTGATGGAGGATGCTTTGATCTCACCACTTTTCAAAGTTTTCGGGTAGTCATTGATGGATGCTTTGGATCCGCCTAAATTGATCAGCCAATACACATTAATGAGAACAAAGTTTAATGTTGCAAGGTTTGATGGCCGCCAAAGGCCCCACTACATTTTGATCCATGGAGACAAAGGTTATCTCCTATATATATAGGAGGGAAGTTTTGGTCATCCGTGTAGGAGTTCAAAAGTTTTTTAAGTACTGCGATGATGAAAGAAAGGGAGGCTATTTGGACAAATTGTTAAAATGAGGGAGAAAAAAAAAAAAGAAATTGTGAGAATTTTTTTTGTGAGTGAAACAATGAGCTTTCGTTTGGATTTAAAAAACATTGAGTCAGTGATTCTGTTTGCTTTCAGGAAATTCAATCTCTTACACTCCTTTTAAGTGGAGGAAAACAATTCAAGAGCTTGCCTTGTAAGCATGTCTTATTGAAGGGTGAACTACATTTTTAACGTAGTTAATTTATTGTTCGTACTTTAATTTTTCCCCGCTACTTGAGATTCAGTGGTTGATCCATATTTTCTGGTTCAAATTGCAGTGCATTGTCGGGTATCGGATAATGGATCTGTATCCGGATTCCGGGTCACCATCGAGTCTTGGAGGAGTCGTCACTAGACTTAACGACAGCCTTGAAACTGACTCTCACAGCGAATACGCCTATCCAGACTCTTGGATGCACTATGTTTGGCATTTCCACCCGCGAAAAAGGGATCCTGTTGAAAGGGAGATTATAGTGAAAGCCAAAGGATTGATACAATGAGCTCATGGAGTGAGATCTTAGTTAGTTGGTCATTGCTTGGTGCATATTCATTGGGCCAAATGATATGCTCATTGCTGCAAGTTGGATCTCTACATCTTACTCCCAGTGAAGCTGTTTAGAGCTATCAATGAACCTCAATGCTTTAAGGCCATAGTTTACTGTTTTAAACGGATGTGGTTAGTGATTATGCGTAAACAATAACCAACTAGTAGTAACTCAATTGTTGCAAAATCAAAGTGATTCATGATTTAGAGTCTTAGACGCAACAATATGGCGAATAATATTTAGATATCATACCTTGATGTGAACTTCAGCCACCACTTCTTAATCAACAGGGAAGGCATGCATTGTGGAAATCTCAAAGCAATCAGAATCTTACCATGGTATGTTACCTTAACAAACTGACTGGCAGGAATTCCCATCCTTCCCGCACTCCATCCCTTTGGAGATGTGTAGTCACCTCCTGGCCTGTGAATTGAAACAAGTTCCCAAATCGAGCCATTGGCCAATCTTGTCCTTTTTGCATCAGGCTCGATGAGATCCTCCACGAAGCCAAACTCCAGTGACCATAGGGCTAATTTTATATAGCTTTCACCAATCACAGTGGCCATTGGAAAAATGGGCTTATGTGGAAGTACGCCATTCTTGAAGCTTATATTACCACTCATTATGGACTTCATTGCGACCTGTCTGCAACAAATTTTGATGCAGATCAACCCTGTGACACAAAATGGAGTCAATATTATGAAAAAGAGAAATTACACTTTCCTCCCCTAAAGTTTGGAAAAAATGCACCATCCTCCCATCAAGTATGAAAAATTATTGAAATCTCTCCTTAATTCTTTTTCAACTAACAGTTTAATTTATTGTCTAGTGAATAGGAAATCAGAAAATGATGTTAAATTTTTACATACCTAAACAACGATAAATTAACTTCTAAAAAAATCGATCCAAAAGTTTTAATCTAAATGGGTACGGCTTCATGAGTTGATCCATTCAAATTCTCCAATTACCTTTAGCTATCAAAAAATAACTACTGCTCAATTTACATATTGCACATAATTGTTAACAATTCATATTCTCACGGCTTGCTCACAGAGAAGTCAGCATTAGCAGATCAAGGCGTTGGCTTTTATGTGGAGAATGTTGGGAGTACGTGTCCTTGTTTAAAACAAATCCCAAATGTTGGGCCCAAAAGTTTACAGTTTGTAAATCAAGCTTCTGAGATGGTGACACGCGGACACCAAGGTAACTCATAATTTCCCTCTTTTTCCGTACTTAGTTGTTCTAAATTGGATGGCGAAGCAAAGAAATAATTAACGTTGATGAAAATGCAAGAAGATATCCTTGTCCTTCTTGTGCAATGGGATCCCTTGAAAGGGATAATGTTTATATTTTGTTACATAGTGCTACATTTCAACTATCCACAAAGAATATTAGAAAAGGTTGAAAATTGTGTCACTTTGCAGGACTTTCATTTATGCACAGCCATATTTAGATTTATTTCATTAAAGTTGAGTTAGATTGGAGAAGGGCCCATTATAGATTGGTGACAAGACTTAAAGTGGAATTTCTAACTTCAACCGTATCATTTGAGCCTGTCTTTTCTAGTAAAGTCAGTTTAAACTGGCCCTCTTGCTGACAAAGGGTGCCAAATGACAGATAAATATATGTTTGTTATTTACTTTTTTATGATTAATAGTATAAATGTTCATTTTCAATGTGGTGGGTTCGATCTACTTTAAATAACTCGTTATTAAAAAAATACCTCATTGTTTAAATTAGCCTAACAAATCTTTGGCATTTGATGTAGAATGGGATGTGACATTCTCCTTCACCCAACTCTGTGATATGGACCTTTTCACTGTTGAGAACGCATTCGTGTTTTAATCATTTTAAATTGATTCTAATATTAAACATTTATACATGATTATCATCATTTGACATAAAAAAAATTACATTCGAATATTATTTTAGTGTGAGTTCTCTAAAAAAAATATAATCAAATGTAATTTAAAAGAATATTTCACAAATAATGAAACATTGATCAAATTACATGTAAATTATTCTTTGGAATATGTAAAAAGAGTTCATATTAGGTAAAGACTAAAATTATAAATTATCAAATTCAAAAGTCTCCTGCACATGTGTGTGGTTTGATTGAGGTACTTGTTGTAAGTGCATACAAATAGAAATGAAAATAAAGGAAGAGATGCAAATTGATATGGCACTTTGGAGCAAACTATCTTATGTCATGGGGCCAAGCCTAAAAAGGATAATAAACTAATTTCAAATGATTGCAAAAATTAGATATCCTGTCAACTAACTCAAGCAAAAATCTCTTAGGCCTTTGTGTACACAATTCTAGCCTAACTCCTTTATACAATAAAATCTCTGTGTCTTTGCATAAATAGTATCCACAATTTTGACACTGTAAACAATATATTTTTTAAAAAACACTATAAGCAATATATATTATTGTTTACACATAAGTAGTTATAAGCAATAGTCTCTTTTAATGGCTATGGCTTAAGAGTAAAAGTGTAGGAAAAATTAAAATCTCATAAAAAAACAATATTAACTGAAAAATAAAAAAATGAATGTTAAAGTAGATTTGTTGTTTTCTCTTATTTTAATTCTTTTTTGGGATAAATTGAATAAATTATAATGTGAAAAACTAAAATGCCGTAGGAAATTAAATATGTGTTGAGAGAAAATCAATTATAAATTTGATAAAGATAAAAACACTTTAATGTATATATGTAATTAGTAAATAATTTACTTGAGCTTTCAAATATGTAACAATCAATTTCTAAATTGTACTCACAATAATAAATATAACTTCATAAATTATTATTCAATAAAACTCTGAAAATAAATTAAAAATAAGTGAAAATCTGAAACCAAACGCTAATTCTAAAAACTCAAGCCGTATTATTACGTCAGAAACCAACATAGCTACTTCTGAAACCATTCTATTATTATGTGTTTTATTTTTGTAATCAATAAACCAAACACAACCAAACCCTAATTTCCTTCATTTTCACCGCCTTCTTTCTCATCTATCATATTGCACATTTTGCCCATCTTTTTTCTTCCTCTTCTCCATCCATTCCTTCCTCATCTTGAAACCAACAAAGCTAGTTAACCATTTATGAGACCAGTTCAAGTGGAATTTAACACCCTTCAATATCTCATCCTTCTCGATTGGGTTGTCTCTAAGACTATCATCAACCTCGAACTCATGAGCATGACAAGAGAAATCATCTCTAATATACTTGCCTCTCCTTACCTAGCATATGGTTTGTCTCACCTAGCCAGCTATTCTTTTCTACTCCAATTTCTATGAGAATAAATTACCTTGTGTAGTCAAATGGGACACCTCCAAATTCTCCAACCTCTTGTTAATGCTTGTCAAGGTATTCGTTAATTACTTCATGTTAAATGCATTGTCCCCAATACTAGATTCTTGTGATATCTGGAAAATATAAATATAAATCACTCGTTTCTTACCATTTCTTGCATATCACACACAAAACTCAAATTATAAGCTTACATGCTCAAGTCTTGTGTCTGCCTTAAATAATTCCAAGAACTCCTAGAAATTCAAGTGATGCGTCACCAAGAAGTGTGAAAGTGTGTGCAGATGGAAAATTTGGAGTTTAGAATCGATTCTAGATAAGAAAGATCAATCTAAAAACTAAAAACATAATAAATGATCAATCCAAATCTAAAAAGCTCAAACATGATTGGTCCCAAAACAAACGAGATTGATCTTAGCAAAATGAAATAGATGTGATTGATCTACTTAAGCAAGCGATTGATTCAACTAGGGCATAGAAAGATTACTCTCAACAAAAATCGGGTGGTGATTGATCCAGGGAAGAACAAGATCAATCTCGACAACGTGTTCCAACAACAATTCAACTTCGTTTCACCAAAATTTGATTCCAATCCAAAAATTTTCAATTCCAAGCTTCACAACCTTACAGAATAATCTTCCAAATCACTTTCAACAATTTTTTTTGTACAAATCACTTTCAACAATTTTTTTTGTACACTTTGAAAACTAGTTTCCTTTTTTTTGTCCTCCCCCCCCCACCCCTTTTTTTACTTTTTCAAATATCAAACAACTTAATAATTAAATCAACCAAATAACAAAAATTGTTGGAAACACCTGAAAACAATCATGTAGTGATCTCTTTTTAAATTATGTGGAAAAAAGATGGAGATGATAAGAATAGGACAAGAACTGAAAAGATACGAAATTAGTACTTAGACTGGGCATGGAATTAGAATTCAATATAACAAGCTCTAATACCAATTGGCGTGTACACGCAAGTGTTAAGAAGAATTGATATAGGCATGGCTTAAACCTACATGAATCTTGCTTGTGCAAATCATAGAATATGACCCAAATACAATGAATTCTGAGGGCTCAAATGAACGACAATGACAACTAACATAACTACATTGGTTGATAAGTTATGAATCTCCCAAAAACACATTGGAGTGATTCAAGTTGACTAGGCAATTCACAAAAATTGAAAACTTTCAAATTTTAAAAAAAATAAATAATTTTTTCACTCACAAGAACATTTGTTCTTGTTTCATATGTCAAGAGTCCATTTTATAGTGCTAAGGTCATAAAAATACCTATAATTTGTATATAATTGATTTGGATAAGTCCTATGTAAATTTGGTAAAGAATCTTATCTAAGCAAGCAAATATTTTGCTCCATGCCACCGCCGCAATCGATTTGGATACAGTCCAAATCGGCTGGATGTCTTTCCAATCAATCTTACTTGATTCATTTCTTGTTTGCGATTGTAAACCCAGAAAATGTGCATCCTGCTCTATCAATTTGCCCTCCTTGCGATCAACCCCCCTGGTTGTGATTGATATCAATGTCAATTTAATGTCCCCTAGATTGATCCACCTCTTATCGGATTACAAATTCAAAAAGCGCATCCAACCTCTATCAATCCGTGTTAGCTTGGGATAGATTGGGTCAGCATGGGATTGATCCAATCGTATTTTGAATCGATCCTAATGTTGCCAAAAATGCTATCTTCTTTCTTACGTTACATCATCATAATTCATAAATACTCCTTTAGCTCTTTAAGCCTTTCTAAATATTCTAACTCTTCGTAAAACCCTTGCACAAGCATCACCATTGATTCTTTACTCTTCTTTATCTTAGATTATGTGATTAGTCCTCTAATTATCCTTGTATATTCTTACTTCGTTGGGATGATGGCCTCAACTCATTCCTCGTTTTTGTCAAGCAACACCCAAAAGCATCCCCCATACCTTGTAGGTTACAAGCTATAATCGAAAGTTTCAATTAAAGATTGGTAAGTGAGCCTAATACATAGGTCATAACAATGTACATGTAAAAGCACATGATTTTAAATAAAAAATATGAATGTAATATGAATCACGTGAAACAAAAATATTACAAGTAAGCTCCACTTTCATATACCCAAAAAAATATATACTTGTTATGTCATTGTTTTTAAACAAAGGATTCAAAATAGCTACTTTATACACACACACACACACACACACATATATTCTCTTATATAAAAAATTTTGAATTCAACTTCAATTGTCAATGTAGGCCAAGATATGCTCAAACTCTCACATTGACAAATGAATTTAAAGTAGATAAATTCGAACAGACAAACTTTTCTCAAAACCAACAATATTCTTACATCCGAAAACTTCAAATACACGACATTTTCCCGGCATCACCAACACTATTCTCACATTTTGATTGAGAAATTTAAACACACAATCTTTTAGAACCACCAAAGCTATTTTGACATCAACAAAAGAATTTGTACGCAATCTTCTGAAAGAACTTGATTACGCAATCGTTTAACACTACCAAAATAAAAATTCAAACATACAACTTCTTGACAGCAGAACACTGCTTTTTGACAGTAGTGCATCAACATTGCGCTTATGTTTGTAAAGAAATTTGAAGAGATACCCTTCGAATTGGCAGTATCTACTCGTACCGACTATGGTCATGCAATGAAGTGTAATGTGTGTAATTTCAGAGCACATCACACAATCGGCAAAAAGAGAGACGCTATGTTCGGACACTTCCATCGTTCATAAACTTTACAACTTTTTTTTTTTTTTGAATATTTACAATATCTTAAAGTTCTTGCACCACTTTCGCCTCCATTTCCTCCAACAGCTATATACGCCCAAACATAGCAGATATTTTAGTTGGAAGTCATGTGGACTTTTTCCTCACACAGGTTAGTGGTGAACCAAACCACCGTCCATCGAAGCCGCCAAGTCATAATCCAATACCCCGATACTAAACGACAAACCCAATGTCGGTTCGATATCCAACCGTGTGTTCTCCACATTCGTGTGCGGTTCAGATGAGCCTACTTATCTTCACGTGGCAGGTCCAATGTCACCTAACTACTTCACAATTGTGATTGGGCCACGATTCAGCCAAACGGGCCCTACGTCATACTATTTTATTGTGGTTTTATATAGTTATCCCACTACATATAGTTTGAAAAGTCAACAACTAGACGCCCCAAAAGGGAATAATTTTAGTAAAAAATCTTTTCCCATTTTTATATCCATTTTTGGTTAAGGAAACAGTGTTTTGCGTTGTTATATCTCCGTCTCCGTGTCTGCCTCATTTTCTATAGCTGCTTTTCAGTTGTGTCTGTTAATTATTAAGGCAGTTCCTCGTTATCTAGTTTTGGACAGTTATTCAGTTCTAATAGATTGTGGTTAGTTCCTTGACCTCTTGAGCTGTTTTTCCTTTTCTCCCCCACCCCCCCCCTCCCCACCCACTTCGCATGTAATCACGCTTTTCCTTTGATCAGTTCAAAATATTTCAATTTTCATGAGTATGCTCGATTTTTGCATTTGCTGTCTAAATTTGATATCTGTTTCTTTTTGCTCTTTATAGGTTGAATTTTTGGTGGGCATCTTGGAAATCACTGCTTTGTATTCACTTTGGTTATTGCATGTATAAATGTTTAGTCTGAATCAATGGTACTGTGTGGGTAACTGTGCAGATTTTGCTGATAACTTTATAATGTGAAATGAGATATTTTAAGAGATCTTGACAGCGAAGTAGAATGGCCGTATGGTTAGGACTTTTTGGTTCTAGATTTGGTGAAGGTTTTTCTGTCTGTCTGATTTTATTTTTAATTTTTCCTGATTTTTTGTATCACCAAACCTCCCAATATGCTTTCACTTTTAAATTCATATATTGGCGTATTTGCAGGGGGAGTAACGGGTATAGAAAGGGCGATCAACTATAGATCGACTTATCTGGTGATTGAGTAGAACAAGGGATTTGTACTTGCATGTCAAGTTAACAGAAATGGGAACTAACTTAAATTTCAAGAATTTTGGAAACGACCCACCTGCTGATGGTGGCGGTGGTGGAAGGCTGCCGGGCAGTTTCTCTTTGACACGGGAGCCTTCGATCTATTCATTGACCTTCGACGAGTTCCAGAGTGCGGTGGGTGGGACTGGGAAGGATTTTGGGTCGATGAACATGGACGAGCTGCTAAAAAACATATGGAGTGCCGAGGAAAACCAAAACCTTGGGCCCAATAATGGCGGTGCTGGCCAAGAAGGGAGTGGCTACTTGCAGAGGCAGGGATCGCTGACTCTTCCTCGGACACTGAGCCAGAAGACGGTCGATGAGGTCTGGCGGAATATGTCGAAGGAGGATGCGGGTGGCGGAATTAGTGGTTTTGGTATGCCCCGGAGGCAACAGACTTTGGGGGAGATTACGATTGAGGAGTTCTTGGTGAGAGCTACGGAAATGAGGGAGGAGACTCAGTTAGCTTCCAAGCTTAACAATCTCGGGTCTTTGGGTGATTTGAACAGTTCGGGTCTGGGACTTGGATACCAGCAGCAACAGGCTAGTAGGGATGCTGGGTTGGTGAGTGGTGTGGTTCCTGAAAGTAGTTATCAGATAGCTATGCAGTCATCTGGTGATTTACCGCTGAGTGTAAATGGACAAAGGCCTGCTGCACATCAGGTGGAGAGTCGCCAGCTGCAGAAACCACAAAAGCAGCTACAGATCCTTCCCAAGCAGCCTGCTCTGGCCTGCGGATCTACCATGGGAATTCCTGATGGTGATCAATTGAGTAGTCCTCAAATTACGAGTGGAATGGTACATATTTCTAATCCAGCAACGGCCAATAATGCAGCTTTACAAGATGGAGGACTGGGGATGCTTGGTATGGGGGCTAATGGTGCAACCGTTGCAACAGCATCTCCAGCTCTTTCATCAGATGGGTTTATCACTAAAAGCAATGGAGACATATCATTGGTGTCGCCAATCCCTTATGTATTTAATGCTGGATTCGGGGGCAGGAGAAGTGCTGCTCTGGAAAAGGTAGTTGAGAGAAGGCAGAGAAGGATGATTAAAAACAGAGAGTCAGCTGCAAGATCACGGGCTCGTAAGCAGGTGAACACCTTAAGAATGTCATGCATTTGTAAGCTTGGTATTTTAATGAGAACAAGTGCTGTTACTGCTTCCAGATTTTCATCAATAACTTCTGGTTTACTGAGGCTTTACGTCCATTTTCTTCCATGGTGCTGTTTGTATTTGTTTACAGTTGTGGTCTAGAGAAACCACTTAGTTTTCTCCTGCCACTTCAATCCCATTTCTGGGAAGGCTTCCATTCGACTAAAGTTGCCTTTTGAGCTCTCAATCCACTTTTATTCTTTGGCACTCCTATTCTGTTAGCGATTGTGATGTTGACTTATCTCGTTTCAAGTTTCCCTTATTGTTTTCCATCTTTGATAAGTTGACAGAAATGGCTACAACTTCTTTCATGAGCTTTAGAAAGCAATTTATTATTTCACTTGCTTGGCCATGATTTGTTTTTGGTTTGGGAATGTTAAAAGGCTGGAAAATATTGAATGTACTAAATTTTCAGACATCCATCCACAAATGAATGCTGTTACGGCTTATCCATAGCCAAGAGTCGCAATACTTACATTCTGGAACTCTGAACTCTTGCTGTCTTACTGGTATATGTGATCTAGACGCTTGTTATATTGCAGTTAATGTGACATTATTTCTTCAGCCGAGCATGTTACAAAAAGTTAGGAATATTTTTTTTTTTTTGGTCTCTTTAAGGTAGAGTAGTCAGGTGTGTCTATCTATCATGATTAGTTTTAGAGGACGTGATTCTATTGCTAAATGACATGGCAGGAATTTCCTTGTCTTTTTATATCCATGAAAATAAGATTATCCATGATATTGTCTTGAATCCATCCTTGCTTCCATAATATGACAGAATTGAAGAGAGGCAAATAGTGCTTCTCGCATGTAGTTTTGGTCTTGGCATTCTGTTTATTTGTCTCCTCTTTTATCCTTTTGTATCTCTCTTCTTTCTCCACTCCACTCTCATGCTTTCTTCAATTGATTTTTTTCTTAGAACTCTTATAAATTTATATAATGATCTTTTAGTTAATTGATTTTTACTTCAAAATTTCTCTTGTCTGATTATTTTGTTCTCATGCATCAAATATTCTTTGCCAGCTAGTTTGTCCAAATAACTTGCAACTTGTTCTTGACAAGTTTAAATTTCAACAAAGCAGCCTGTCAGGCCATATCAATTAAGCTTCATTGTTCATCAGCTTCTCTTAGTGCTTGATGAATATCATGTGATTGATCACTTTATAGGAATCAGACAACATAAAAGAGAGAAAGTAACAGAGCAGTGTAGACACTCTGAAACAGCAAATTTGTTACACGTACTCCAATGTAGCTGAAGACTCTTGTAAATTTCTTTGCCAAACAGCAGAAAAATGTCCACGCCTGTTATTTAGCTGCAAATATGTGAAGATCAGTGCAGAATATTTGTATAATTAACTTTCACAATGTAAAGTGAAGGCATCTCTAAGTTTGTTGCCTTGTCATGTGTAGTTACTGCCCATGTAGACTTCTGCTGATAACAGAAAAAATAGAACAAAAAACAGAAGGGGATAGATAAGCTACAGCAAGTAAGAGACGCATAGCTAACAACAATAGCTTCTGTCTTCTTGCCCGCTTTTCTAATTATGATCCTAACATCTTGCTTTTATCATCCATGGACATTTCCCAAACATGACAATAAATCTTATGCGGCAGATTGGTAATGTGATAACAGTGTAGAGTGATGAGACATGAAAGTTTTGATAATTAACACTTGAAGCTTAAAGGGCTCATTCGTGAGAAGGTAATGTATTGTGTGCTCTATGGGAACAAATTGAACTCTAATACTGTGGTGAAGGTTTTAATACAATTTTCTGCATTAATGTTATTGTTTGTTTGATGTATTAACCTGAGTAACAAGCACACCTTTTTGGGTTCTTCCAGGCATATACTACGGAGTTGGAAGCAGAAGTTGCGAAGCTGAAAAAGGAACGAGAAGAACTACAGAAGAAACAGGTAGATTATTACATGCTCTCTCATCTCTTTGTAACATTTATGTTTAAAAAGTTTGACATGTTTTTGCTGTTTTCTACTTTGCAGGAAGAAATGATGGAAAAGCAAAAGAATCAGGTGAGTTGCTTCTCTGAAGAACTTTTACAGTATCAATTGAGGTAGTGTTATTATTATCTGTTAACATAACATGCATATTATTTGCACTGAATTACTTATTTTTAAACCCATCAAATCTTCTATCCCATTTTAACCTCTATTCTCTTTGTTCTCATTTTTCTGTCAACACACACATGGTAGTCATATATTTATACAATTATCACGTGTGAAAAATAATACACGTCAATTATATGTTTGTGATGACAGATAAAAGGGGGGGATACAGAGTATTTTAGGGGATTTTTAAAGTGCAAATGCTCCTTTAAATTTTAATTTGTTCAAAATTTTTCTTTTGATATGGTTAATATGATGATAATTTCTAATTTAAAGTTATAATGTCTGAAGAAAGAAGATTAATTCAGCTCTAAATAATTCAATACAGTAAAACATAATCCTCTATAAATTTTACTCTTTAAATAACAAGATTGAGTATATATAGATTTCAACAAAATTTGGCTAATCTTCGAAAAATATAAAAGAAATAGTACATTAACAATATCTCCGCACATATTATGTAGATAACTATATCAGAATGTAACAATTTTGTTTATTTAATGAAAGTTATAATAATTGATACAAACATATGGTAGAAGAAATACTCTCTCTTTGACATTGACAGTTACTAGAACAATTTTCTTTTATCTAGATCCTCGACATTTTCTTGAGTAATCAAATTGGCAGGAAAGCTTACCTTTCATTTGAAATTTCAATGATATCAGATGAGGGCTTTCCTGCTGCTTTGTCTCTCCTCGTGCTCGCTGAGCCACATCCACCACCCCCATCCCACCTTTGTATGAGAAAGTAACCAAAGCAACTCACAGTTCACCTTTGAAATCAGCAGGTTCTGGAGATGACGAAACAGCAGAATGAGGCCAAGAGACAATGCTTGAGGAGGACACAGACGGATCCATGGTAAACGGCAACGCAGCACCAATTACTGAATATATATCTGTGATGAGTATGTCAATGTAAATATTCTACATATGGGCATGTTTCTGCCGTAGATCGATAGATATATTAGAATAGTGCTTTGCGTGCTCAAAGAAAGTTCCTTCCCATGAGTTAATGGTTTCCCTAGTGAGGAGTTCAGCTACAAGTAGGTTGCGTTGTATCCCATCTTATGAGCACAGTAGGTACATTGTCTTAAGCAATGAGAAACAGTTTGCTAGTTGGGTAGAGATATTTGTAGAAATATGTTTTCAGATCAAAGCAATACGATTTTGTTGTCATGTGAGAGTTTTTGTTCAACCCTCGTGACTGGTTTGTCTAGGGTCTACGATGATATGAACTGCTGTCTTTGAGTGTTTCTGGTTTTAGATATCCATTTTCTTGGGGTTGGAATAAAGGCTTATTCCATGGTATTTCAAATGGTGAAAAATAGAGACAAGACTGACTTTGTAAGAGGGCAAGAATAATCATGGTATGCCAAAATTTCAAAAGATGTTCCTATGGATAAATTGCTCCGTGGGAATTTGTAGAGAGAACTTATATTGCTTTCTTGCTGGTCTTGAAGTTATCTTCCAATTCGTGTATTCACTTGTATGTTGAGAAGCATTTGATTTGGTTTGACAATGTAAACTCGTGTTCAGGAATATCTAATTTGTGTTTGACATTTTATACTCATATCAAAGATCATTTGATTTAGATTTTATAGTTTATGCTTATGTCATAAAGCATTTGAATTTAAATTTGTTGGATGATTTATGCTCATGTTAAAGAGCATTTGGCTTTGGTTTTAGAGTTTAAACTCACATGAAAGAGCACATTTTTTCTTATTTGATTTTCTTGCTTTTTTTTGCTGTTTGCTTTTTTTTTTTTACAATTTTTTGCCTTTTTTTCTCTCTCTGTTTTTTTTTTTTTTTTTGGCAAGGACTCTCAGTTCTTTTTTGTATTATCCTCAAGTGTGATCTTTTTTTGACAGGCTAACTCTATAATTTTGACTTGAATCTATAATAGTTGTGGATAGAGTGTTCAATTAGACAATAGTATTGTAGTACTTGGGATTACCAATCTTTCCAACTTTTTTGGGTTGCTTTATTTCAAGCAATTCGATGAAATTAACGTAAAATAAGTTATCAAATATCTTTGAGATATTAGAGTTGAGAAAAGGGTATGCATTGCCTTTTCTTTCAAAGATGGCTTCGTCATCCTTTGAGGAATTTCTTTTTTCTCTACCAATTTATCTTTTCCTTGCAATTTAATGGGTTTAACACTTATCACCATATATTCTTTATTTTAAATTTTAGCGGAAGACTTACGCCTTTGTACTTTTTTATATAGAACACTTTGATAGGTCTACTGTTAATTCTACCTGTAGTGATGTTCAACTCCATGTAGTGAGCTCTTATGACCAACTCTTAAAAAGTTTTAAGTTAGATCTCTTAAAAGATATATCTCAATCCCCAATACATATTTTGTAAGCATATTTCAATGCTGGAAACGTCAAAAAGTCAGTCATTGTAGTTGAGACTTAGCTTTCCCTAAAGGTTAATGTAGTTGATGGCTCTTCTTCCCATTTGAAGGTCTCTGTGAGCTCAATCATTTTGACAGTCCGTTTGGTGCTGTATAAATTGTTGAGAAACTTATACTCTAATTACTCATAGCTATTGATGTATCCAAGCTCCAAGTTCATGCATCAATCTAATGCACTCCCTTTCAATGACCGCACAAATTGTTTGACCATATGATTGCTATATGTTCTACCATCGTTGCACATATTCTATGAAATAAGCCACGTGTTACTTTGGATTTTTTTTTGCTATTAAACTGCTAAAACTTGGAGGATTAGTAGTCTGGTAATATCTTCACGTTATCAATCCTTACAGTGTAAGGTTTAACATGTGTCAAAAATGACTTAGCACCTTCATCGAGCCATTTTTTGATAGTTCTCTCGATGAAGTCCTTCAATTGGCCAATGACTATCAGATCATCAAAGGAAACTTGAAGTTTCTTGTTCATAACCTTCTTCCATTCATCAGATGGCTGCATGGTGGAAGTCTTAGCCTTGCCATGAACTTTGGACACTTTTTCCACAACCCTACTAGCATCAGTATTGCCCATTTTATCTATTAATCATGAAATTCGAAAATCGTACTCTTGGACATTTAACAAGCCTTTCAATGACTCTGGTTAGTGTAGTAATTTAGCCCTCCAAGTTTGAGGCAGTCATTATGGTTGGGGGTGTGTTGGATGCTGATGAGGCACTTGAGTGAGGGTTGAATAGAGTAGACTTATCTGTGCAAGTTTCATCTCCTTTGTTTGCACAGAGCGAGTTGAGCGAGTTGTCCATAGCCTTGGGAATGAGAGTTGGTTCAAAACACACCAACTTTCTCACCACGCCGTGGGTGACAATGCCAACACCTTTGGCAACAGCCTCTGAGGAATCAATTAGTGAGTAATATAGATTTCCTACTAATTTACATAGATTTCTTACGCTTACCATCTTAAAAGTCCAGTGGTCGTGGGAGGTAATTTCTTAATCTGCAAAGTAAGCCAAAGAAATATGCATAAAAATCATTAGAATAAGAGGGGGTAGCTGTTATCAATGGTTTGATGGAGTTTTGAGAAGCCCGATGATGTCCAGGTGGCTTGAAGGCGCTCTCAAATTGTGGGAACCATAAGTTTTTCCTCCTTATAAAAGGGGTCGGGAGATTGACGCAAGCTTTTTAGACAAGTCTGAAATTCCAATAAATCGGTTTGAGAGGACTTATGAAATTCTGTTCGATCTAATTGGACTTCAATTCATACTAATTTTCTTATTCAATATATTTAAATACGAGAAATTTGCATAGCATAAGTTGGATAAAATAAATGATGATGATCCTAATTAATTAACTATGGGATGGTGTAATTGCACTATGATGCCATTTATTTACCTAACATTCGGTTTATTTATTTTTTCTGCATTTACTACACTGATGTACTCTCGAAAAATTAAAGATAATATCAACTTCATTATCATTCAATAAAAATATCCCCACGGATTGGATTCTTCAAACCCTTAACGTTTTTTTTTCCAGCTTGTAAACCCAGAGCAAACTGCTCTGCACCCATCGATACAGTTTAAAGATGGAGATTAATTATTCAACTATTAATGACTTTGTTTGGATGCAAATTATGGTTGGAAAAATTGACACTATAATTTAGGAATAAAGTAAAAATAAAAAAGCAAAGATAACAAGTACATTTATCATATGAAATAGTCCGTTTCTTAAATTAGTCATTGTATTTAATTTGGAATGTGCCAACTACCCAATAAACTTCATTTTTAAATTATATAGTTAATTTTAGAGTTAAATTTGCATTAACGGTTAGATATCCAATGTAATACTCTTATGTCTAAAGAAAAGCTCTAACCATAATTTCATCATATAAACAAAAATACCCTTATAACTCAGTAATATTTGAAATACATATCCCATTGGAAATTAATGATTGGGAAGAATTTTAAAAGATTTGGAAAACAAGAAAGCTTTAAAACCGTCCACCAAGCTCTTTGTTAAACTTCATGTCTACATGTATGTATAACCTTAAAACTGTTAGGTCTACATGTATAAATCTAAGATGTGCACACATATTATATATTGACACGAAACACACGCACATAGTCAAAGGTTAAATTGTCAAATAAGTGTTTTATTAAAACTAATATAACGCGAATAAAGTGCACAAAGAAGACTGAACAAAGAAAAATCTATCAATACAACGAAAAGTCCCCCTTTTGTCCCTTTCCCAAATTTCAAAAAACTGGGCTGTTAAGCAACATGCAGACACTCTCCTTAAAGCGTCTTTACCCGATCGATCATCCATCTGTACGCTAACTTTTAACGAAATATCCCACCACTTTCGTTTTCTACTTAGTTTTATTAGTACTTTGCATTCATCAACAGAGCACGTGTATTCTGGTGTCACGTGCCATGACCTCACATAAGGATAACCCATAAGTAGGGTTTAAGGTGTTCTTTATATGATCGTATGAAACCAAATCATTACACGGCCAAGATTTTGCGAAATTTTAAACATTCCTACCCTTTTCTCTTCCTCTTTATGTCTTCGTCTTAGTTCTTTCTCCCAATTTGAGTATTTCCACGCTACTTCCTTGTGGGTATTATGGCATTCACTACTAGTCAAGCCGAGCAAAAGCCATCAAAGAGATACTGCTTAGTCAAACTTTTCATTGAAAACTTCGCCCTTTACGTTAGTGTTAGGCAAAGGAACAAGCAAAAGTATTGTCGTAAAAGAGATGGGATTTTCAGTAAAGGTTGTTTGGAATCATGCAAGAAACCCATTACCTAACGGTCAACAAATGAAGAAAGTGGGGTGCGGGTTGGGGTGGGGGGTTAAAGTGAGGAATGGCGGATTCATAGAAGGTGTAAAATAAGATTGATGAGATACCCAAAGTAGGCAAAGGAAAAGGTTTTTCTGGTCATCTGCAGAAGTATAGAAGCATTGATAGAAACATTTCAAACAACAATTTTAGTCTGTTTCTTCCTAAACCTACCTTTCTTTATTCAGATTTGTATGCGCGTGCATGCACTCATTTACCTTTTTTTTAATCTCTTTTGTTTCTTACCTCACTTTTTGTTTGTTGTTTTTTCTTTTTTAAACTCACAGCCCACAAACTTATGCGCACACCCAAATTGATTTACACTAGCACCTCCTAGATGGAACGTTGAGTTTCAAGCGACTTGGGTGGCCCTTAACGAGTATTTCACCTCACTTTTGCATGACCGACGTACTCTGCGGTTTTCAGATAATCGAGGTGGGGAGATTTTATCCATAATCAAGTGCACACATGATGGCCTTCTTTTCCAAAATCATAGTGCAATCCATAATATAGTGATAATTACAGCAGTGATTATTGTTTTAAAACTGTCTTTTACACTGCATAATATGTCCTTTTCGAGCAAACTTGCCGCCTGTTAACCATAATTATGAGTAAATAAGTGTAGGTATGTAATCCCGTTTCCAGGATGTGCGGTTAACTTAATTGTTGAAGATATATGGCCAACAGATGCACGAATGATACATTAAGGCATTGATCGGATTCAGAGAAGTTAGAGAGAACAAAAAACAAAAAAACTTTAGCTTTTGAGACAGCTAGGCTGCCACTGGAAAGAAGAAAAACAAAAAGAAAGAAAGGCTAAGGTTGAGGTTTAGGCTCCTTTCCCTCCCTCTCATGTGGGTACACCAATTAATCTGCCTGAAATGTTCAGATAACACAACCAGAAAGACAGGAAGAAAGGCACAACAGAAGAGGCGAGTACTCAATAATAGAGGTCAATTAATTAGTTGCTTGGGGGGGGGGGGGGGGGGTGGGTGATAATAAGCAAAAATAAATATTTAACAAATTAGAAGAGGTTTTAAAAAAAAAAAACACCACACAGAAGAGGTTATAGATCTTCAAGCCTAGATTTTGAAGCTTGATTTGATCTTCTTCTTCTCACTCCTCTAACGAAAATTCACTCTTATTAATGGTCGTGTGACTTAAAAAGATAATACCGTCACCAGGACATTTGCATTTACAGGTAACCAAAGTCACAAACACAAGAAACCTCTTTTCAAAATATCACCACTTCCGCTGTTCTACCTGAGGACGCAGAAACACAAAAACAAAAAGATTTAAGAGAAACCAGAAACAATAGAAAATAGAAGCTGGACAGTTATAAAGACTCGACAATCCTTTTTCCTTCTTACAATGGGGGTTTTGAAATGAAAAGCTTACATGGAGAAGGAGGCATTAGATTCAGCCTTAAGTCATCCTTTTCCAGTACCAATCTTGTCTTGTTTGTCTCCACAGAAGCATTATATTCTGGGTGCAATCTTTTCTTGGAAGCCAATGGCACACCGAACAGCGTAGTTCTACAGGGTTCGTCATTTGCAGCTGACTCTTCAAGAATTTTCACACTGTTCTGTGAAGTCTTGTCCGGAGAAGCAGATCTAAGGTTAAAGGAGCCTAAAAAATTGCTTCCTTGCTTAGTCTTTGATGCCATTTGGGGTTGCCCGACAAGCTGATGATTCAAAGGCCATTTCAGCATTATTGAGGATCCATTAATGAGATTGGCAGATTCAGAAGACGACTGTGATGAGTTACCAAGAAATAAGGAGGAATTATAAAAATCGCTTGGAGCCACAGGTTTCACGTGGTTCTGCACAAAGTAGATAATGTCATTGTATAGTTTCCTCATGTGGGCTAGTTCACAAATGAGCATATTATTGTTTCTTCTGAGTCTCTCGTTGTCTTCAGAAAGTGCGGTGAATGAGTTGCTGTGCTTGTAGCCTGCAGCGCCGCCACCACCACCAATGACGTTAGTCACGGCTGCGACGCCTCCATCGGGGGATGAGTCAGACCAGTTGTTGCACTGTGGTTGCTCGTCGGAATCAGGTGGGGAGATGCTGACTAGGGAGGCGTAAGGGAAGAAACTCGGGCGGTGAGTGAGAGATGGGTGGTGGTGATCGATGGCCACTTGCGGCTGAGCTGATTTCCTCCGGTGGATCTCGCACAGTAGGTGCTTCTCCCCTTTCCTGAAGAACTCGTTTGCAAACTCCCATCTGTCCGGGACAATCTTTCTGAAACCCTACTTTCCTCAAACGGGAAAACACCACAAAACCCAAATCACTACAACAGCATCTCATGCAAAAAAAACGTTGATCTTTACGCATGTCTCAGTGCGTGTACCGCGTCCAAAACGAAAACTTACATAGGTGTTGAGCTGGCGGACGAAGCTGGAGAAATTACTGTGCTTGAAATAGTTGGGGAGGAGGTCACGAGCAAACTCTGGCGGCCGCCAAACGACAAAGGAGGTGTCGTCCTCTCCCCAAGAAACAATGTGGTCGGTAGAGGGATCATCAACAAGCTGATACGTCTTGGTCAAGAACGGAGCCGGGACTGCTTTGGGAGAATCTAAGGACAGCAGTATGCCCTCACAGTTGTCAAGCATCAAAGCCATGGAAAACAAAGTAATAAAATAAGAAGGTAGTAGTAGCTGTAATTCTTGGAAGAACTTCTAGAATACGAGGGTTTGCTGTTTCGAGTGAGGTTTGTACGATGAGTGGAAGCGCCGATTTCTGGGTTTTGAGGGTGCTGTAGGGACAAATGGAGTTGAGGGGTTGAAATTTGCATTTACCAAGGGGACCTCGGGTATGTAGTCACAGAGGAGTATGTGTCTTGCCAGTCTTGGAGTGTGGGAAACAAGGGCCCTTCAAGATAAACCCGTGACACGGGCTCTGTCTCTTCCCCCCGATATTACTAATTAAAATTACACATTTATTTCTTTAATTCATTACACAACATAAAATCTTTTACTAGTTTATGTTTGTATGTATGTGTATGTGTGTATTTTTTTAATGAATATGAAACTATGGATAGTTCTTGATGTACTGAATTTTATGCTTGCCTTCAAGATGTCTGGTCCATATATAGTGACTGAGATAAACTTCTTCTCTTAATGTTTGATTTTTTTATCATTCCTAATCTTTATAATTTATGTGAATTTGAAATTTGCAATTGATATGTAAGGGTTTCACTAAAAGAATAAAGAAACGAATTTGATCCCACCCATACTTGAAAATGGTGGCATCCTTTTTACATGTTCCATTTCTTTAACGTCCTTTTTGGTGAAAACATTTTCTTTTGTTTTGTTTGTCCTCCATTTTCTGATCACTGATAGTGCTGTTTTGTTGGGCTATATGGAAGTTCATACGTTTCCACTGTTCTCTCATTTGTGAGACTGCTTTTTAAATTCTTGGATCCGCAGTATATTCCACGTAATTGTGGTTCTCCTCACAACAAATTATCTAGTATCGTAATCAGAGAAACGATATTGAATCTTGATATATAGATCAACCGTACCTCAAAAAGCTAGGACATAGGCATATGGTCTAAAAAGAGTGATTTTTTTTTTGGTTTTGAAATAGAATGATTAGTGGTCTTTATTTTATAAATTGGATTTTTGTCTAAATTGAACTTTGAACCAAAATATTCCCATCCAAGGGGACAGTTTAGTAATTTGAAGCTATGATTTCCGTCCCTTTGAAAGCTACAATTTATGACTACAAGTGAAGAAGATAAAGAAGAAAATTTCACTTCACCCCACGTCAAAATGATGCCTTATTTCCACCTTCCCAAATTATTTGTTTGATGGCAAATCAACACTCACACACGCACAGCCATTGTCGAATTCCCATGCCATCATTTTCTTCTCCACCTGCTTCTGCTTCTTTTTTGCAGATTATTCATGTAAGAAAAAAGACGCAAAATTACCCAGACATCGTGTTAGGTGACGTGATTCACAAAAACGCTGTGGGAATCGTCACAGACATATTATAATGTCTTTCTTCTGCTCTTCTATTGCTTGTTTCTCTTTCAGTAACACTCCAAACTTCAATACATATCAATATGCACAGAAACAAATATACTGCCTGCTGAGTACTCATTTGCTGCTGCCATCCTGCTTTGCAGTTGCATGGACCATTTGTTTTCCTTTATGATATTTTCTCCTTTTTAACCTGCAGAGTCTAGCCTTTAATTTTTCTAAGGTAGCTCGGTTGTTTCAACTTAGAATTATCAGCCTAAAAAGTTTCCTTGAATATATGCTGTAAAAAATGGAGTTGCCCTTTTCTCTTCGTTGTAATAATGTCAGAAATAAATGTGATAAACACTTTTATGATTTTAATAAACATTGTTAAATTTACACAAACTCCAATGCATATGCAGATGTATTTATAAATTACAAAATTACTATATTTTAAATAATAAAAATTAATTTTTTTCAAATTAAAAGAATTAAAAAAAACATTAGAATTAGAAAGGAAAGAAAGATCAGAAAGATTGAAAAGGGAGAAAACACAAATAAAAAGAAAAAGGAGAGAGAAACAATATAAAAAAATAAAAAATAGAACCGAGGGAAATTGTATAATTCACAGTGTGTAACCACATGATTTATATTATTAATTATATAGTACTCGTAATAATGGCGCACTTGGTTCATGCGTAATACTTTCTATCAATTGTAGTATTTATTGACCGTAAAAACTGAGGAAAATTGTATAATTCACATTGCGTAACCAACTTTCTCTTGCATCCTTAGCATATTATAGTAAATTATTTAAAATTAAAAGTATAAAAAAATTAATATAAAAAATTAATGGAAAGATTTTGAAGAAAAGATTTGAGAGAAGAAAAATAACAATAATAAAGAAAAAAGGAAATAGATTGTAGAAAAAAATAAAAGAATTTAAAGTAAGAATATATGTGCGTAATTTCATACTTTACACCTTATTTTATTAATATTATAGTGTAAATATATACGCATAAATGTAGAGCTATTTTAAATAATAATGGTACAAATAGTGCTGCTACAAAATAATAACAATAATAACAACAACAAGAATTAGAGTTGAGAACTTGAGATTTGAAATGAACGACTATTGATGTTAATGTAATTTTAATTTCAATAAAATACAATTATAAAATGTGTTAGATATTAGAAAAAAAAATACATTACATAACCAATTTGTAGCTTTTGGCATGTTTTTTTTTTCTTTTATATTTTAAAGTTTACAAGAGATCATCAAAGTGAACTGATCAAATCTAACACGGTTGCATGAAAACCTGCGAATTGAAAAGGTTAATTTTTTTCGGACATGGTGGGCATTTTTAAAAAGCCAAATCATTGATTCAATTTTGATGAGTTATTATGATAGTGGGTAGTAGGGACAGAAAAGCAAGGAAAAATGGAAAATGATGAGTAATAATTTCACAAAGATGATTAATTTTGAATTTTTGATCATGGTATTCAAAAGTTGTAACTATTATGGTTCCCCACGCCTATGATTATTTCTATCATTTTCAATTTTTCCTTTCTGTGGTTGTTCTCCATATTTGTCAATTTATCTATTCTATGTTGCTTAATTAATTAGTGTGCTATGGGCAAAGTTACTTTCTATTATGATTTTACCGTTGATCAGGGTACTAGTATTATATTATATAATCAACAATTGTACGACAGTTAATGAATATAAATAATGTAATACGATGTTATTGCTACGAAACTACAACTCAAATGTGGACATAATAGTTAATGAAATGTAAATAAAATCAACAAAGTAGAGAGCAAGTAGATGTAAAGTTTTCTTCTTATTATTCATTTCTTTTACTCAACCCTTATCAAGGTGAATCATTTTCATGGAATAATTTGAAAAATGAGTGTGTAATCAACGATTCTCCTAATAATTTTGCAGCTTTAATTAGTGAGAACTACTCTACTGATTTCAAAATTTTCATGGTAGAACGAAGTTGATTTCCCTAAGTTTCTTTCGTTAAATTTATTTGATCATAAATATCAGCAGAAAATCTGTCCAAACCATAGGACCGTTCTGTCCCTCACTTTATCAATTATTGTTACGTACTTTAAAATTGGCCCCTTTTTTTTAAGTTATCGATCACCTATGCTAATCACGAAATAGTTATACAATGTTTTTTTTTTCTTTCAATCCACGACTCCAAATTGAAGCTAATGGCTGCAGAATCTTAACTAAGAAGCTTGACAATTGAATTATATTATTGGGTCTATTATATTATTATTAAAAACTTATTGGGTCTTTTAATAATTTTCCAAACTACCTTTCATAACAAAATTTATGTACTATAATATCTAACTTTGGTCATTTCAATAATTTAATTGCTACTTTTTTATTTTAAATACACATAAAATAAAATAGCTTCATTTTTTTCTTTTTCTCTTCGTTTCTATTATTTTAAACTCTCTCTCATCTCTAATTTTTTCTACATATCTTTTTTAGAAATACAAATTTAAATAGATTTATTTTATTATTAATGAATTTCTAAAAAAATACAATAATTCTATATTTTATTATAACATGAAGCTACCTAATTTTTTTATAAGTACACACAAATATAAAATGCGCAAGCTCTACTTAGTATAGAGAATTCAAGCATTTTATGCATCGCTTGTCCAATTTTTCTAGCAAACATGACGAAGGCAGATTGCGTTTATTGAAAATCTTCTATATATAAGTTTTCCCTTTTCCCCCCTCCATTTTAATATATCTCAATCTGTCTCTGTTTTTTTTTTTTTTTTTTTTTTCATATATCATCAATATATAATTATGGGCATCGCTTGTTAATGTGATACTATGCTGTTACAGAAATTAAAAACAACTAAACTGGCTAGGAGTCATATTTCAGAAACATGGCAGACACAACTGCTATCATCAAATAGCTTCAATTCCTCATTATTCCATATTTTAATAAGAAAAATGATTTCCTTTTAACTTATTTCCCAAAGACTTGCAAAAACTTCTCCTACCCTTTTTTTTTTTTTTTCCCTTTCTCTCTCTCTCTTCTCACGCTTCTGAGTTTGCTGCATTTCAGCATCTGACATGGAGACAGAAGTACCCTCTCCCCTCCATCCATATTTTAGAATGGTGGTAGATCAACTGTCTATTTTAATTTGTTGATTATAAAATATTATATGCTATTGTCGTGATACTTCTTGCTTTGGAATTTTCCCTATCCACACACCTTCTGTTACTCCCATCCCGTCGTGTTATTTGGCAGACATGGGCTGGGGAATATTTGTCACATGGTGCATCGATCTAGAGGTGCCTTGATCATTCATCTGCACTACATATGCCCCTTCACTTTAAACCAAGCTGCAAAATTTCAACTTTTTCTCTTTGGAGGGTTTCTTTCATCTGGTCCCCAATGCAAAATTCCATCCCGGATTTTTGATCTATGGTCCGTTAGGGATAGTAATAATTTGTAAATTGCAATTCAGATGCTGTTTTCGTCCAATGCAAATAACCCGTCCCCAACGTGAGCTTAGCATAGGTTTATTTAAATTTTTATTTTGTATATATTATAAATAGAAAGAGAAATAAAATAAATAATAATAATAATAATAATAATAACAAAAAGAGAAGCTTTTGTCATTGTTAAGTTAAAAGCAATTCTTGAATTTATATTATTTCTCGTATATATTTTTTATTTAAATATTTATTTTATACTTAAGTAAAAAATGGTATATTTATAAAAAGAAGTAAAAAGAAAAAGAAAAATAATAATAACAAATGATAAATTTGTCATTATTAAGTTAAGGAGGGGTATCCATATAAATTGATTTCATGTAACCATGTAGAGGTCAAATTCCTAATATACTCTGTGTGTGTGTGTGTGTGGGTGTGTGGGTCATAGAGCTTGTACATTCATTCTTAGATTTTTTCGATTTTTATATGTTTGAAAACATGAAAACGAGTGGGAAATAGATTCTGGTCGAAAATTAATAATTCATTGATTTATTTTTGATTGTCAAATAAGTTTTATATAGATAAAAATCAAGATAATTAAAGTAAAAGTACACATGCAAATTCAAAATTCTAAAAATATATTTTTATGAATGAAATAAAACTGCAGTTAAAAAAACTTTATTCCAACACTAATTAATTTGACAATAGTTTGAATAATCTTTTGAGAGTTGGTCAAAATTTTGTCATGCGAAGAGGCACTCATCACGCATCCAAAGACTAGTCATGTTAACAAAACATGACTGCAGACTTACAGATAGATGAATTTACACAAAACATATACAAATTATTTGCAGAGTTCCAAAGGAGCCCACTAGCATCTCAGTACAGATGCTGCTCCCCTTCACGACGTTGAGGAGAGAAAGTAACATGCAAGAAGATTCTATTAATCTATCATATATTATAATCTCCAGTTTGTCATATTATACAAGTGATAAGAAAGCAGTACAGTATGTCTCACATACACGCACACACACACACACACAGAATATTATACCAATCATGCTTCAATAATGGCATAATGAGAATTTCTAGGAGAGAGCTTAAAACAGAGTCTCGATACTGATAAACTCGTTCACTAAAAACTAGATGACACTCACATCACCCGCGATCACACACACGTACGCATGTTGGTGAGGTGTGTGTTTGCATATATGGGATGAATAACCAAAAAAATAGAAGAAGAAAAAATGGCAAAATTGAAGAAAATAAAAGGAAACCAATTAGAGTTAGAGAAATATCTAAATTCAAAAATGTCAATTTAGAGGTGTTTGGGTGAGCTTTTAAGTTTTTCAAAATATCTTATAAGATGTTTAAAAACTTATAAGCTTTTCATTATGAATGTTTGGTAATTTTTTTATTAAAGAGCTTATAAGCTCCAAAAATAAAATATTTAGAACTTATAAGCTTTTTGAAAATACGTTGATTATTCTCAACTTATTTCTTATAAGTTATTTTATTTTATATATTAAAAATCATTTAATTACATTTTATTAACAGTATTTAATTTATTTTTTATTATTATATCAAAAAATTATAATCAATTACAATTATAAATCTCAATAAAATCTTATATATATATATATATATTAATAACCTCATAATTGATGAAAGTCCCAGTTTAATCTGAAAATGTATAATAAACTCAGTTTGAATACATTTTTAGCATTATGTGATCTAAATATTATTCATTAAGTCTTTTGAGATGCTTTTCATAATATATATAAATTTTATAATTATAAATAATTTAAAAATTGTAAATTGATATAATTTACAACATATTCATCATTTATAAATAAAAAATATATGTGCTATGTATATTACTAAATAATTAATGTTTTTATGGGTACGTGATATCTATATTATGTATTTGATATGTGTGAGTTTGGCCGCAAAATGAGTAATTACTACAACTCTCTTAATTATTTATATAATTTTTTCATTTGTACTTTTTTATTTTTATTTTTTTTCATTCACTTGCCTCAATTTTAATTTATTCCCTTTTTCTTTTTTCTTTTATCATTTTCTGATTGATATTACATTTATTCTATACATAAGCATTGAATGTTCTTCAATTCTAATTCATAGTGTGTGTGTGTGTGTGTGTGTGTATTTAAATATTCTCCCTAAACTCTAATTTTTATATTTTCTCTATTTTTTAAATTTTTTTTCTTATTTTATAATTAATATAAAGTATGATTTATATAATTATAAACAACCTTACAATCACATATATATTTTCTCTCGGTATTGAAAATGAAAGGACAACGTACGGTTAGCTTTATTTGTCTTCAATTGCAGAGTGTGAGTATCATGACCGCTGGTTCTGTCCTCTCAATGTTTTTCTTTGTTTTTCTCTTTTTAAGTTTATTTTTTATCTCTTACTTTGAAAATAATATAAAATATTATTGTACAATCATGCATACATGCATATCAAATACGCTTTTCATGAACAGTGTCTATATCTGTGTGTAATAATAGATGCAATAGTGTCATTACTGTTTTACAAGTGAAGTGGTGGCTCATAAAAAATGATAAAGCATTTTTATTTTATTAGCTTGGGAATGAGTACTTTGCCGACCCAAAAAAATTAGACGATGCATCTTCAACAAACATTACATCGGAAAAGAAGTGATTAGATGTGCGTAAAAGCATTTTCACAAGAAGTAACTGGATTAAATTAGAATAGTTTAAAGAAAAGATCTCCATGCAAAAGTTGTTTAATTGAGAAAACACCGAAAAGAAGAAAAAATATAAACACTCCTCACTCCGAAGTCTAAAGCCGATTCTTTCTAATCAAATAAAGCAAGCTCTATTTGAACTCTCTTTTGAGCGAGTGATGCATTAAAAGGAGAGAACGACAAGACTACATGTTCTTGCTGGCTTCCTTTACCATGTATTAAAAAATAAATAAAAATTATAATTGATGTGGTATAACCAGCCAGCCTACTCATTCCAGACAGAAAGGCCATGAACCAAGCAGTTCATCGGTTGTAGGGGGATTCCGGGCTTATAAATAGTATCCTTGGAAAGCATGAAGATCATCTATAGAAAGAACAATTATACAAGAAAAGAGGAAAAAGGTATCTCGTGGAGGTAGGCTATTTTTGTCGAACCACGAAAAACCAGTGTCTGTTTTCTTCCCACTTTCTGTTAATTTATATTTGAATTGTGTTCTGAGGTTGATTGAATTTGTCTCTCTGTATCATGAATGCTGCAGTAATAATAATAGTAGTGGTAGTAATAATAATAATAACGAGTTAAGAACTTAATTCGTCCAATGATCTTCATTTTTATTATTACTGTTTTTTCATCAGTTGTGGAGACATGATAAAGTTGCTAATCCATCGCTTTTGGTTGTCCACAGGCCATAATTGCCCAATAACTCGATCAACAATAGCAAAATATATATAGAAGAAACAATGAATGAAATTTTGATGGTAAACAATTAAATAACCAAATTGTGAAGATATTCTAATATATAGAAAATAAATAGTTTTATTTTAATTTTTTTGTTGAATCAATGCAATAAAAAAATTTTAAATACAAACAGTGGCAAATATGAAATAAGAAAATGAATATGCAAAAAGTAGACCAAACAATAGCAAATTAACAATCTAAAATTATGCCACATGATAGCATCTAAAAACATTGATTATGACTCTTGTGATTGATTTTTCAAGAATTAATAGTAAATAAAAATATTCAAGATAAATTATGGAAGAGAAAAATTATGAGATTAGGTATGATATATCCTAGAATTCAATATCATATTGTTAGATTTCAACATAAAAATATAGAACATTAAAAATTTTATGAATTTAAAAATTATATATCTATTTCAAAATCATCTGTAATAACACTCAATCATGGTATATTGTGAATGAAAATATTAATTTGTTTAAAACAAGTTGGTTTGCACGACGCTTGGTAATGAAATCATTGATTCTATTGAAAATTTATTTTACATTATTTTCAGTAGTCAAAATATTGCCTTTTTTGAAGATGATGTTAGCCATTTCTTTTCTTTTTCTTTTTCTTTTTTTTATTTTTGCATAATGTTCAAATAAAAATTGATAATTTACATTGAAATTTTCTAAATTTCAGACTTTATACATTTAATTAATCATCCATGGTTAATGCAAAATTTTGTGATCCATCAAAATATAATTAATTTTAACAGCAAAATATATGATATATATTTCATATATTAAAATTATCCAAAAAAAAAAGCTCTACAAGTATGGAACCCTTCCTCCAACTTCATTCTTTTTTATGTTTCTGATATTTTATATCTTTTTCTAAAGTTTTTTTATCTGGATAATTTTATCATTTTTGGAGGTACATAATTGTTAGAGAAAATAAATATAAAAAAAAATTACCCAGTCAGTTCGTCATTGTTATCATCAATTTAAATGGAAAATAAATTTATGATAAAAATTTATTTATCTTTTGGAAAACGTAATAAAAGCACTATAATAAATATATTATTAAAAAAAATAACAATATCAAAGGCATGAGCAACAAGGTATTACTATATTATCAAGCATAAGATATTTAGAATGATCATTGGCCCACCATATTATGCTATTAAAATAATCATACTTTCTTTCATTTTTTTTAATTTTACCCTCTTTCTCGGTTTATTAAATTTTTATTATTTTTTTATTTTTAACTTATTCCTTCACCTTCTTGTTACAAAATTTGTAATACAATCTTACTTTTTGCAATAGTAATCTTATTCGAATTTTTTTTTATTACAGCAATCTTATTCAAAAAAAATGACTTTATATTTATTATATTAATCTTATTCTTTTTTTGTGGTATTTATTCCTTCAGTATCTATCGACATATTTTATTTTTTTAATTGTAACACCACTTTCTTTTATTTATATTTTATTTTTTTTCTCCTTTCTCTTTGTTTATGCGTTTTTCATCTCTTATTTCATGCACATTTAACTTTGGAAAGTAGATTATTTAGAAAAGTAAATAAATGAAAATAAAAATATAATGATTGAATAGAATGCAATTTTTTTAAAGAAAGAAGAAACCAATGATAGCAGACATTGTCCATCGACCATTAAAAAGCACACCACAAAGCCACACCTATCCATTCCGAAAAGAAAAGGTTCGGAGATGTCCCCTCAATTTACTCTATATCCTCCTAGCCGAACTAATGGTTTCTCCAACCGTGAGTGTTGTGGCCATGGTAAATACTATTCTTCTCTCTTGCTATAATTTTTTATTCTTTTAATGCAATATTTTTTATTTATTATAAGTGCCCATGTGGCTTTCTGGATGGTTTGTGGATTGTGGACACTTTAAATATAATTTTAGCTATTTATGAATATTATCCCTATTTAGGATAATTATTAGCATTCCCGTGACAGTATGGTTAATTACACGAAAATTGGATAGAGGTCTCTATAATGTTCTAGGTCAACGTATAAGAGATCTTTATAATTTTTTAAAATGTGAGGAAATTTTGTACAATTTGTTCCAAGGAAGAATAGTGTAATTATCTCTCTTTATAATTACTTTTATTTTAGCTTGTATTTATGACTCTCCCAGCACCGATCCGTCTTCTGTTCGTTCGATAATCTCCGACGTCAAGGATTATATCACCAACTCACTGCAATATTGGACGTTTGCCATCTTTCTTTAAGTTTGTGTTTTACTTCTAAAATAAATAATACTAAGAAATCTTGGACGTTTGGCATGCATGCAAGTAAAATTTCGAAACATAGATTTTTACGACATATAACTTTTACTTTTACCAACCACGTAATTTAAAGCATTTTGTATGTATGTTTTATTTTATGATTTATATTTAGTGAAATTCATGCAGTTATCTATGCATAGTTATTAAAAAAATTAATGAAATTATTTAAAAACTAAAATTATATCGCAAATTCTATTAAAGAAGATAGAGAAATACATTTACAATAGAATATAAAAATAGAATAAATCAAGAAAGAAGGAAAAATGAAGATAAAAACAAAAGAAAGTAGAATTATTTTAAAAATTTAACATAGTTGTTCAAAAGTAACTAACCCAAACCCACTTAATAATAAGCATGATTCAAAATGCCCCATACCTATATATTCTCGTAAAATTACCCCCATTAAGTTCCTCATTAAGTTCGTAAGCAAAACTTCCCATAGAGAATTTAATAGTTGATTTTTATTTTATTTTATTTTGGACATCTAATTCTAATGATTTTGCTTATAATTAACAAGCACACGAAGGTGGCAGACAGAACTCACGATCATCGTATACTGTCAAGTCTACAGCATTGCAATCCAGCACCATAGTTAATTATTAAATACAATATACCATCAAATTAATAATGCACAAACAAGCATATGAAACAAATGATTGTCCCATTTCATCTTAGACAGACAATCTCAAGTTGTACTGCATCATGGTTAATAATTCAAGAAATCCACCAAATACCAAGACTGCATACTTCTTTTTTCTTCTCTCCACAGTCCACACTCTTGAAATCCTTCCATCCTACCTATGATTTATCCTCTTCAATACCAATAAAGTTAAGTAGATTCAAACCTTTATCAATCGAGCTCCATTCATCAGTTGTACGTGCATGAATGCTTTAGAGGGATTGCAACATTCAGTTTCTTGGCTTCAAAGACAATTGAGCACTCAATCTTCTTGTTGAATTTAGGCTTCACTAGTTTACCCAACACATAAGCCCTTGATCGAACCGCGAAGTACAACTTCAATGGTACCGGCAAGGTTGTCACCCCCGTTGGGGTGCTTAAACCAGCTCCACTTCCATACATTGGGATCTTGTCACCGATCACTACTACAGACACATTTCTCGCACCATCTCTTGACTGATGGAATTTCTTCATCTACAACGTCCAAATCAAAAGGTTACTCACATGCCGAAAAGTAAATAAAGCAAGCCAAACTATGTCAACGGAACAAATTTCAGGACTTCCTACAAAACTTTGCAATCACATTGGAGTTGTTGGCTTTTTTCCAAGAATCACTTTCTGTAGTTATCACCTCAGGAAGACTGATATTGGTCTAACATAGACATTTTTTATTTATGGGCCAGAGGATTATGGAACTTACATCTCCAGAGCCAATGTTGAGCTGTGAGTAGGAGACAGTTACAGGAGTAGACGAAACATGAACCCCAAAAAATTTAGCTGTATTCCGGTAAGTGAACTTCACAGTGGCATTCATGGAGATCATATCAGTGGAAACTCCAGTATCATCGGAACCAGCTTGAACCGTGAACCTCTCAAATTTAATGCTCTGCAAATTGTAGCCTCATTTCAGACTTGGGAAACATATCACGTGAAAACAGCAAATCAAATTGCTGGAATTACGGATTTACAAAAGGAACACCACAAAACTGTAAATTGCGTGCGTAGCTCAGATCAAATTACCCCAAAAAGTAAAATTATAGCGTAAAACATAAGCTTCTGAAACTATGTAATTCTCTCATTAAATGAGTCTTCAGCAAAGCACTCCTCTTCCTGGAGGCATAAATCGAAGCTTTCTAAGCTCAAATTATAAATATAACTCCAAAAAAAATTTTAAAAAATATGGACTTAACGACACATACGCATCAAGATAGCCATCCAAATTAAGTATAGAATGGTATGAATTACCAGAGTTAACTTCAACCCACTCGATGATATATATGAAATTTATGAAACTGAGTCAATGTGCACCAGTAACGAATTTGTCATAAGTAAAATTTAATTTGTGTTTTTGGAAGCTGAAAAATGAATGATCTCTACATAATTGAACTACGATAAACTCACCCTCATTGCGATCTTGGGCTTCTGAGGCTTACTGGCGCCCCAAAGAATCAATGCAAACAAGGAGAAAAGCACAAAGAAACCCACAACAAAAGCCAGCAGATAGCACCGACGGGGCATCCCTTTTCTCGACTCCCCATCTTCAAGAAGCCCTTCCTCTTCAATCACGTCGCACTCTTTCCAATTCTTCTGTCCGCCCTTCCGGTGACCCCTTCCTCCTGATCCGACGTCGTTGGGGGAAATCTTCCTCGATCCGGGCTTAAGCGAGCCAGAAAAACGGCTGGTGGACGACTCCCGCGAGTGGCGGCCCGCGGACGAGTGGGAGTGCGGGGGAGAGCCCATTGGGCTTCCCAGCACTGGGGTCGAGTGGAACGAAGTCGTAGTCTTCTCCCCATCGTGCGAGTCACGAGACGGGCTCTGCACGTAATACACCTGCCGACGGTTCTGGTCCGGCGACGATGGAGCGAAGCTGGTCCCCTCGGAATCTGTCTTCGCGTGCATTTTGTGCGCGAAAATTCGCTTGGGCGTCAGAATTTTGGTTCAAGTTGAACTCTCTTCATGCCCAGTTCCAGAGACTTGAAGCGTGAAATGAGGAATCCGTGTCCGTGTAGAAAAAGTACTGCTGGTGTTCTCAGTAGGAGATTATAGCTTTCCCCGTCATTATTTGATTTTTGAACAATTTATTGTATCTTATTTTAAATTATTAAAAGAAATTCACAACAAATTCACATGCATCCAATAATAGCACTGGGCCATTGATGTCCATTTATTTAATAGATTTTTTTTCTATTATTTATTTATAGATAGATGAGATGAGTAAAGAAACAATTATCACCGACAGGAAGTGCTTTGGGTGGGGAAGAGTAGTGACAGCTACACCAGAGTTGGCAACACGGCTTTTTCAGTTAAGGCTGTCCTAATCTTCCCGGCTTTACTGTTTAAACTATGTTTTTTGTCCTACGACTTTTCTCATTTATTAAATTTTTACTGCACAAGCATGTCTAAATTTTTTTTCTAATATTTAGTGGTGTCGAAGGTGAAGTTTTGTTCTCTCACAAAAAATAAAAAGTTTAGTTCCATACAAATGACGAAAATATATTTAATACTTGATTCTGCTGAAATTTGTGCAAGATGTGGTATATATATTCTTCTCGAACATAATGTTTTCCTGAAAAACATATTGGCAGTTTTTCATAAAATGAGATAAGTAAAAGGTTAGAAATTAGTAAGTATTATGGAGTAATTACCAAATTACACTTATAAATTAAGAGATAATTATTGAAATTAATGGTAAATATAAAATAAATAAACTCATATATGTGTACATGGACATTGTGGTAACTTCAAATTGCTATGAAATCATGTAAGATGGTTTTAATCACCTTATTTCCGATTTAGGGAATTATTGGTCGAAGCAATTGAGCAATCTAAGTTTCTACGTCTTGATATTCGAAATAGCTGAGTATAAGTATATGATCAAATGGAACAAATTAGACTAAACAACGACTTACAACAACAGCAAAAATAAATGGGTGGGACTCTAAATTATGAGCTCCTTTAAATATGGAGCCTCAAGCCCACAATGCCACAAGATCTTTTAAATTGAAATTATTGGAGAAAGAAAACGAAGAATAGTTTGAGACACCAAGACTATATTTGTTTTTATTTTTGAGGGTGTGCTTTTAAATATATATTTTTAAAATTGTATAAAAAATGAGAAAGAGAGAGAGAGTTTAAAAAGTAAAATGATTATAATATATGTATTTTGAAAAAAGTATAATGATTGTAATATTTATATTTTGAATCTGAAAATGAAAACAAACATAGCCCAATAATTCTGGTTAAATTGGATAATTTTATTAGATTCACTTTTTTCTTGTACAATGAAGTGGGCATAGTTAAAACTCAATTCAGTCGCAAAGATGATTTTAATTGTATATGCTTTTCACATTCCTTTAATCATTTAGAAATAGTAAGAAAAAAACAAAATTCCATGATAATTCAAGAAATTTGGGTGCATAAAGTTGCGGTGGGAATGGAAAATAATTCATGTGAAATCACGAGAGGAGAAAAGGCACGTTCGAATCTCATCATCTCTATCCAAAACGCTTTCACTTTTCCTTTCCTTCATTTCAAAGGTATTAGTTGTGCTGCTGGCTGTGAAAAGTAGCAAGGTGTGTGGAAGACAGACATTTTGAGTTTATTTTGATGCTAAGCACGTGACTTTATTTTTGGATTATATTGAAGACTGGTTGCAATGTTTTGCTTTATCCTTAATGTAATATGATGTGAATTCAAGCGATTATAGTTGGAACAAACTTAAAATGAGCCAAAAAAAAAAAAAAAAAAAAGGTCTTACTAAGCGTAAATGGAACAGAAATTGAAGAAATGTTCTGAGATGTTGATTTCAAGGGTGTTAGAATTGATCTTGTCACTCAAACATCGACATGGATGAATCAGTGCGAGGAAATTTCGAACACAAGCTGAACGATGAGCCTCTGTTTTACCGACCCTAATTGGTTGGGATCAATTCAAGTTTTTTGGAAGAAAATGGCAAAATGTTGAAAGGTTTTCTTTTTATCAATGCAAAGGGTTGTGATCGGTCATGTTTGATCGCAAAGATGTGAAGAAAAGTAATGACAATATTGATGGCAAGACCCAATGAATTCGAGTAATCACGCCCAATCAAAGGCGACCTGCAATCGGTTGCATCAGTGGGCTCTTGGTGATAAAATTGGTTCTGGTCCAAAACCTCCCTTGCACTTGGAGAGATTTGGGTCGAGTTGATAATGACCCAGAATCCACGTATTTTCTTTCACAAGGGCTTGAATCCATAAGGACCTTTAAAACCTTGGGTCATAGTGGGAAAAAGAATCCAATGATCAGAGATTTGGGTTTATTTTCCTCAGAATTCAAAACGAAGCTCATATTACGACATTTTTTCTTTTAGATTTTTCTTTTACGTTTTTTGCTAATTTTTTATTTTTTATTTTCTTTTTGCATGGCCGTTTCACATTTGCAATCTATGACTTGGAACTTTGTCTGAGACGTGTATATATATATATATATAATATTAAACCTAGTTGGTATTCAAACATAGACAAAATAGCAATTTAGGTACAAAATGTGTTCATAGAAAAGCCATTTGAAAAAACAAATTATAAAAAACATTTGAGCGCAATGGAGAGGGCACTGAACATGTAAATCTAGCCATCTACTTCGAACCTACCTATGTCCTCACTTTCATCTTCATTCAAGGAGTTAATGCACAACTTCTTAAAAGTATGTTGCATGAATTTGTTTAATCTCGCTTCCTATCTATGCCAATTGAACTCTCTCTCTCTCTCTCTCTCTCTCTCTCTCTCTCTCAATTACTGTTGAGTATATTCTAATTTTTCTTGCACCGTTCTAAGCCCAAAGTTGGTCGAAAAAGTTAAATTACTGGATCCATGGGACAACTGATAATAAAACATAGCCTCTGATCCCATCTGTAGTAGTTGGTCCTATTCAAACCCACTAAGGGTGTTGGGGGCAATTATGTTACTGTTGGTGGAGTTAGATATAGACTAGGACTGCAATCGAGTCGAGTCGAGTCGAGCTCGAGTCGAGTTATTGAGATCGAGCTCGAGCTCGAGCAAATATTCCATAACTCGAGCTCGAGCTCGTTAAACTCGAAATGAGTACGGAATTCAAGCTATCGAGCTCAAGCCTAATCCTATCGAGTCCGATCTCGAGCCTATCGAGTCAAGCTCGAGCCTGATCCTGTCGAGCCCATCCTATCGAGCCTGATTGTTGAAATTGGGGACTAGGAAAAGAGCTTATCCGAGTTGTGAGAACTAACCGAGTTTGAACACGCAGTCGGACATAGAAACTTTGGGAGGGAGAATCAGGAGAGTCGACGACTCGACGCCTTCACGGGACACATGGTTGGAGTTGGAGATTGGGATTTGGGACTTTGGGTCTGGAGAGTTGAATCAGTTAACGGCTGACACCTCGACGGGAGGGAGAATCAGGAGACGGGCGGGAGATTCGGGAGAGTTGACAGCTGACACCTCGATGGGAGGGAGAATCGGGAGACGGGAGGGAGATTTGGGAGAGTTGACTGCTCAACACCTCGACGGGAGGGAGAATCGGGAGACGAGAGGGAGAATCGGGAGAGTTGACCGGCTCGACGCCTCGGAGGGACAATCGGTTGAGTCAGGCTCGGCTCGAGCTCGACGGGAGTCACGGATCGGAAGTCGGAACACGCAATCGGAGATTGGAAATTCGAAGGGAGAATTAGGAGAGTTAATCGATTATCGACGCTCGGGCTCGACGAGACTTGGGAGGAGATTTAACGTGGGAATTTCAGATGGGAAATGGCCGAATGGATTGGGGAATGAGATGGAGAATCGGGGATTCGGTGAGCAGTGAGCTGTGTTTCTGTCTGGAATCTGGAATTAGGGCCGATGCAGAGAACCGAGCGGTGCGGAGCTGTGCGAACTGCGAACTTAGGCTGTGTTTGGCAGAGAACCGGGTGGAACTGTGCAAAGTGCAAACTTAGGCTGTGTTTGGCATTGGCAATTGGTAGAAATCAGAAAAAAAAAAACTAAGAATCGAGCTCGATCTACTCGATCGAGCTCGAGTATCCTTACACAGTGATCGAGCTCGACTTGGACATTATGTCGAGTCGAGTCGAGTTTTGACCGAGTTGCTCGACCGAGTCGAGTCGAGCAACTCGGTTTCACAACACCCCTAATATAGACCCACTCTCGAACTCAACTCTCTTTAAGTCCTCAATGTTGTAATCTTGTTTCATTTTCTCTAATTACTACAAAATCATGAATAATTGATGTGATGAAAAGTTATCACATTGAATGATGTGTTCACATAATATTTGGTAAGTTTTTGTCCTTACCCCCTATGATTGTGTACGAGGGTTGACTCATTTTCTAACAGCATTTTTTCAAATTCTAAAATAAAACTCAAGTGGGGTCAGTGGTCTTCCCAATGTTAACTCCTGCATGATTGATAAATATAAGCCAACACATGTAAATGGTGACTTAAAGAGAATGTATAAACAATATGATCTAAACTTCTAACTCGCCATTTGTTTGCCGTGTGTCATGATAAAAATCAAACTGCCACGATGAATGGTGAATGTAGAGTTGTGGTAGCTACTTGATTGGCACAAATTTTCTCACACACTACTTGAAATGTATCTTAAGCCCACTTGGCCAATATTTCTTCCTACTTCTCCTGTAAAATCCAATCAACCTTTGTATTTATGACCCTCGCTCAGTGCAAATGTTTTCTAATTAGTACTGTTAACTTTTTTCAAAAGCTTGTTGCATAGCTGTGTTATTAATCAGGTCCCATGAGAATTCGTTTTGTCAAATATGAAACAATGGAAGAGCATCAAGGTAAGATTATAAATTGTACACATGTGTATGAATAGGTACAGGTATATAATGTGGGACCTTGAAAAGTTGAAACCAATCATATTTAATGGATAATGGCACCTTGCTATAACAAATCCATAATTCATTATAATGTTCAATTATAATGGACTTTATGTAATCCATCACTTCTTTTCATAACGTACAATACATAAAATAATGTTGAAGGTAAATTGAACCGAAATGAACATGCATGTGCATCATTTATTTAGTAGTAATATTCATATTAATTCACTGAAATGTTTGTGGCATTAGGTGTTTGGGGCCCCTGCATGCTATTGACTTTATTCACCCATATTTACTTCCGATATAGTAGGTATAATTGGGCATTCACTATGCTAAGGTTTTTAAACTTGAATTAGAATGGCTGGTTCGATAACCAATCAATGTTTTGGTCTAGGTATATAAGAAAATTGGACCACTGTCTAACCCGTTAGGAACCAATCAAAAACAACTCAACCCAATCAAAAAAATTGGTTTTGTATTTTTTATTAACAAAAACTTTAAAAAATCACCCTATTTAAAATAAAAATAAATAAAATTTTAAAGAATCACCCTGTTTATGTATAGTTTTCACTAACTATTTTTTTATTTTTAGTTTTATTTAATTATTTTTAAATTATATATTATTCTAATTGAGTTATAGAAATATTAAATATTGAATCTTATAATCAAATTTTCTCATATTAATTATGTTGTTTTTTTACCAAACTAAACTTTTCAACATTTATATTTTTTATTTTGAATTTAATTTAGTTTCTTCTATTTTTATAATATTTTTTTTATTGAATTGGATAACCAATTAGTAGAAGGAAAGGATCAAAAGTAGAAGACCAACATGAGCTCTAGCAACTGGTTATCGAGCTCCATTGGCAAAACAATAACGAATTTGCTCATTTAGTTTGGAAAACAGCAAAACGCCGACTTTAAGAACATAGAATGAAAATGTGCAAAGCACACACTCGTCATCGATCTAGTATTAAAAAAAACTTGAAAGTGCACCCCAAAAGCATTGCAAACATCCAACCAAGACGGTGACCAAGATATGAACAAGAAGATTTGCTTAAGTATAAAGACTTCAAAACCAATACAACAATGTAGATCCACTCACCATCTTTTTACCTGACTAAGAAGCTTCGGCTTGTCAACAGTTGAAAATATTATTTCATGAATTGGGGGGTGCAACGCTTCTTGCCTGCAGCATGAATATATATTCAATCTAATTTTGAATGTAACGGCAGTAGAACATAATAGGTCATTTATATATGGGATAATTAAAATTCAATGTCATTTATATATGGGATAATTAAAATTCCAATGAAGAAAGCATGCACACAAAATGTGTAATGGTTGGAAAGAACATAACTAAACGAAACTTAGAAATTGAAGCATCATAGGGCCTCTACTTGGCGTTCGAGATGAGGCTTTTTGCAAGTTGGGAGTGTTTTGACTAAAACTTATTATCGTGTCGTGCCTGAATGAATGGAGTAACTTGAAAAGATCGGTTGAACTAACTTAGCTGTACATTGTTCATTTATAATATAATCTTTAATTAATAAATTTATACCATTACATTTAACTGAAGCATCAAACACACTTATTTTTAATACTATATATTGTAAGATTATACAATTATCCTTAATTGTTTATTTCTTATCCTTTTCTTTTTTTCTTTTAATTTATTAATTTATTTGTTTTTTGCTCAAATTTTATCTCTTTTGCAATTCTCTTTTTTATCTTTTTGTTTTTCATATTTTAAATATTCTTTATACTTTTGATTTATATCTATGTATCTTTTATTTGTCTATTCTGTATATTAAGTTAACGAGGCTATGTAGTTCCATAATGTAAAATTATAATTGTCCATATTCTCAATTCTTTTATGATCTTTTATTATTTTCTTACTCTCTTTTCTTTCAACTAATTATTTTAATTTATGTTTTCCCTCTAATTTCTTCTCATTTCAAATTCTTTTAATGTTTCTTTATTTTTTTATTGTAAATATTTTTGTACTTTTATTTTTAGAATAATTTTATTATGCACTTTAAATACAATAACTTTATAATTTATAAATAAATTTACACACAAATAAGGTGTGCTACTTTTACTAGTACTATATACTATAATGTAAAATTACATGATTGCCCTCATTCTAAATTCTTTTATTTCTTAAATCATTTTCTTCCTCTCTTCTCTTTTAACTAACCATTTTTATTTATATTTTCTCTCAAATTTCTTGTCATTTCAAATTCTTTAAATGTTTTTATTTTTTATTATAAATATTTTTTGGTACTTTTAGTTTTTAAACAATTTTATTTATATTACTTAAAATATAATAATTTTATAATTTATAAACAAATTTGTGCACACACAGAGTGTGCATTACTAGTTATGTATTAAGAATATAGAATGCTTTTTGGTTAACAAAAGTGTATTTACAAAAATCGCCTCATTTTTTAATCAATTCTTTTTATTTATAATTTTAACTATTTATTAGAAATTTGGTTCCTAAAGTGATGGTTGGTATGATTAAATTTGATTATATAAATATATATATATATATATTAATTTAATAGTAACAAAATTATATTTTTGTCTTTATTTTTATGTTTTCTTTATTATTTCTTTTTCCAATCATAATATTTTCATATCTAAAAACAAATGTTAAAATAAATGAATATATATACTACAATAAAACATATTAATTAATTTTTTAAAAATATTATGTTATATAATATTTGTAAATGTGGATTTTTGTAAGCTGAGGAACAGAGGAGCTTTCGCTTTTATATTTTACTTTGTTCAGTGGCTATTATCCCTTTAACTGTTATGAAATTTGAAACGGAAAAATATTTTACTTGCAAGTTAAAATTTGAAATAATTTATTTTTATCCTTTTTATTTTCTAAATAAATAAGAAAATCAAGTGATGTCAGTCTTTAATTTGCCCCAGACAGTCATAGGATTCAAGGTTAGGGAGTGTCGACGGGAGGCCATGCCGAAAAGGTGGTTGGGCCTTTCCTTAAAAGGGCCGAAATGAAGGTTATGTTTGTTTTGTAATTTTAGTCACTGAAAATATATTTTTAATCATTATATATTTTTAAAATTTTCTCTCTTTCTCTTTTATTTTTACACAAAAATACTTAAAAGTATTCACTCAAATTTAAAAATAAATATAGCCCAAATGGTTTGTTTGGTTAAGATTGTTTAGAGATGGAAAATTGTATATACTTATGCGTAAAAATTTCTAAAAAGTGTTAAAATAATAAATATATATTTGCATTCATTTATTTCTGTCTATTGATGTATTCAAGATAATATATAAAAGTAAAAATTAATCTTTATTTTATAATCAAACATATGTGTGTATACATAAATAATATATATATATATATATATATATAATCATCATTTCAATAAAAGAACACATGTAATAATTAAATTTTATATATTTACTTGTATATAAATATATTTGTATAAGAGAGAAAATATCTTTTCAAATATTTATGTCTACAATTTTGGAAATTACATTTTTTTTCATGCATATTTTCAGGAAAAAAAAATGTGCAAAAAACGTAACCAAACATAGCCGAAGCTCCCTTTCAACATAAATTGAGGTGATATTTTGTAATTAATGGCAAAATAAGGATTTAAATTCTATTATTAAATTTAATTTCAGAAAAATTGAGTTTAAAAATTCAATGCAATATAAATAATATAGGAACTGGATTTTGGTAGACAATCAAACAATAAAGTTAAATCGTGGTTTTTTAAATTACCATAAGTCGAAGGCTATGAATTCAATGCTACGACGAAAGGTAAGTTGATGCAGCCCCCCAACCAATCACCAAAATATACATCATCGATAATTTTTAGAATTATTGTTTACGAAAAAGTCGTGATTCCACAACAGCTCATCGCCCATTATTGCCGGGGTCACGCGGAAGTCATCGTCCTCGCCAAAGGGACAGGGCATGACACGACCCGACATGACACGTGCCGAGGAGACATACCACGTAGCATATCGGAATCGATAGACCGCCGTGTTGAATTCTTTGACATGGGTTTCCACAATATTGATCTCCAAGCTTAAAAAGTTATTTAAAATAATGGCATTTCAAAAAATTAGGGACAAATTCTCACTCCTGCTCCACACTGATAAAGTTTAGTTGGTGTATTATTGATTTTAGTCAAGATGAAGATTTAGTCTCATGAATGTTTTTTTCATTTAAAGATACTCGCTATCTCTGTTTTTTGTTTTTACCCCATTAAAATACACTTCTTTCTTTTGTCTTTGTTTTACTTTTATATTATTTTTTAAAAAAATTCATAAAAGTACATGCGTAGCTATTATACCATATTATGAATGTCTTCACGGCATTGACTTGACATGGGGCCACATGGATATAAATAAAAAGAATAAATAATGGAAGTAATTCCATCAAAGGTGGATGCCAAAGCTTTCAAAATGAAATAAGATACAAAATTATAGATCAATCTTTGAAAATGCTCGTATGTAATGGCAACTTGAATTGTGGATGGCATATGGTCATAAATGATGACAATAGCAACACTCTCCAATTTCGTTAATTCCAACTAAATTTGCAAAGGGATATCCGTGATCATACACTTGTTGGGCTATTATTGCATCATCATCTTCCTACCATACATTCACATTCAAGAAGGAAAAGGATTCACCATCCCGCGGCAAAATATAGTAACAATAGGAAAACAAAAAGAAAACAGAAACAATGAACCCTCCATGAATTTCTGTTGGACTGAGGTCCTCTTCATGTGTACTCAACAGTATTGAATGCAGAAAACAATGGATATAGCTATTTTATGTCTGGTGGATTTGGATTTGAGCTTAAAGGTAACATGGGTTGATGTGATGTCATGTATGTATACATAGTAAGGTGTGTTACTTGGGAGGAAGTTTTTTGTGTCCCACTGTAAAATATATGGAACAAAAAAGGTAGCTGTGACCTAAAAGAGATATTGTGAATCAGCTACAAATGAAGATACTCATTGCTGAACTACATATGAGGAGAATGGGGTAGGACCGTAGGAGTGTCTGCTTGTTTCCATAATTGGCCGTGGAAAAACGGACTATTTTTCGATATTTTGCTTTTTCCTTCCTTTTGATACTGAAATTATACGGAAAACAGAGAAGAAACTAATATCACATATACTTGGATGCCATCTAGGTGAAGAGATTTATAGTGTTCTGCCAATATTGGATTAGTTGAATTTACTAGCCTGTTCAAAAGGGGGTCTATGCAACGTTGGACCAAATGGCTATTTTGGGCAGTGTTTCCTTGTCGCAAGACAAGCAAGAATGCCATGAAAAGTAGATGTCTGGTGTAGTGGAAGTCATACCTCCTACAGTCCTTGGTGAGTAACAAATGATCAGGAGACATAAAAGGAGGATCGGTTTCCATAAGTGAGGTGCCTGAATGACTATGGAGAGGAAAGTTTGTTTGCATTGGACCAAAGTCACAGGCCTGCAGAAGATGCTTTCATCTGATCAAGCCACTGCTAGATCCTAAGGTATTCACAAAGCTTAATTATGTGAGGCAGTACCATTGGAAATTTTCCCTATCAAAAATTATCATGCCAGAACCAATAGAGGCAGCAACGATACAGAGCAATTCATTTACATTCAAATTTCTGAAATTTTATAATCAGACAAGGTGCCAAAATTTTGTTTTAACTTGTATCAGTAGACTATGATGATATACTCTCAGAGCACCGACCCTAGCAAATTTAAATGAAAGGTTTCTCCGTTCCCGCATATTTCTGTAACAAACTATATTGACATTCTTGCCTGCGAACTAATCATATCATCTGTCGAGGAAAACACTTGCGAGTAATTTTAAAACTGAAAACCTGAAAACGAATAAAATAACCAGCTATATGCGTTTCATGCTAAGTTCCATGCAACATCTGCAGAATGTATCGGATAGGTATTATCTAATTCTTTTATCTTAAGTTACTGCACCATTCCTTCTTTCATCACGTACACGACATTTGACAAGATTGAGATTTGAGTTCTCAAAAGTCTCCTTCAAGTTTCCACCAACTTTTATCAATGTACCTTATACCATCCTTTTCCCCTCGGTTCTCTCTCAAATTGCCCCTATACAAGCTATTTTAAGATATAGAGGACAATACACTTTTTTAACTGACTCATTTACAAGGGTTGGTTCTCATTCTTATCTGAAGTTGGATATAAAATTACACCAACTCTATAAGGGATAGGAGCATTGCTTATAGACAGAGTTGATTCATTATAATCACCATTAATATGCCACTTCTGATCTAATAACATTGATTAACACTAAGTGCCACACTACTGTCATACACGAAAAGTTCAAGGCCAAAACCTCAAGAATGGAACTGTACAGTACCAAAAGAACTAATCTATTCAAATACACCTAATAAGTACTCCAAGAACCACCAATGTTAAACACCACCATGCATATGACAAAACTACAGCTACCATGTTCAATACAAGAAAGGTCACCACAGAGATAAAGAAAGCAATACAACCATATACATTTTCCCCAGAAAAACAATTCAAGAAATATGTGAGTTTCATCCATAATTTATGCACATGCACAATGATATCATCTTGACGGCATAAAAGTCAAGAGACATTCCCTTCCATTTAGAGAAGTAATGCACACATAAATACACATCAAAGGTCTTAAACAATAAGACAGAAATACTAAACATACGGCATTGCTTCCTCAATGAGGGCTTATAAAATAAAAATTGACAAATTTATATTGGTAAGTTTATGAGGCATATGAGCATTGAGCAAAAGAAAATTTAAAAATCAAGAAACAACATGACAATACGTATTTCAATAGCAACAAATTCCAAATACAGAACGTCGATCATAATGCAGAAAATCAACAGACTGTCAGCAAAATAACGCCATGCTCCACATTGTATTTGCAGAACACTGGCAACATTACCAAGACATCACATTTCGCCCTCATCTACGGCACAGCATCAAGCCTCGCCTCAAATGCAAACCCGCGACACAGCCCGTCCCCACTTCCCGGAACATTATCTACCCATCTCCACTCAGCCCTTCCATCCATGTTTTCCTCCCACAACGCCAACCTCCCAATCCTTTTAGCCGAAAAACAAATCCTGTCACCCCCACCGAACACCTTAAACTTACTACTCTCCATGAAACATCTATACATTTCCCCTGGCATCCGTCCTGCCTCTTCCCACTCCAAGCTCTCCAAGTCCAAACTCAGTATCACTATCGTCGTGCACGCACTCTGCAGCGCGTTCAATCTCTTCAACCCGCCAACCATGTATACCTTCCTCTTGCTCCTGGCCTTCACCAACCTTGGCCGCTTCAAAATGTCAAAAATGTCCCCCCACTGGCGCTTTTCCACCCTAACCCACTGCATTGCTTTCTCCATATCCACGATTTTCGTTTTAAACATTGCCCATTGCGACCTCCACGGCGACCCAATATCGCACAACGTGAGTATAGAATCTGAAATTAAAACGGGGCTCCTGGGTTTTGACGGTAGATTCGACGAAAACTTGAGCCAATTATTCGTGACACTGTGAACAAAGTTGTGACCTTTAGGATTGCCATTCTCAGAGTAATAAAGGATAGCGAGCTCTGTGAGGACGACGACTACGCCACGTGAGCCAGCTAAGACAGAGCCGTGGCGCGACCAAGCTGAGCCGAGCTGGGGTAGGGTTTTAAACTGACCGGTCAACGGATTACACACGAGCAGGGCCTTTCGGGAATTTTGCTCGGGGGTGTTCCGGGTATTTTGCATAGAAGCCCAGAGGTAGAGAAGGCCGTCGGAGGAGGTGATGGGGTGGAGAGCGGAGAAAGGGAGGAACGAGAGGGAGAATTGGACCCATCGATTTGATGAAGGATCAAAGGCGTGGAGAGTGGGGTGGGGGTACACGTGGCGATGGGAGGGTTTGAGGGCGAGGAGGGGGAAGGGTTGCGATTGGGTACGGAGGAGGTGGCGGAAGGATGGGGAGGATAGAGTGGAATACAGGGCCTTGCAGACGCACTTAGCGGCGGCGATCTGCCGGAGGGACAGTTGGCAGAAGATCTGGTGAAGAGTTTCTTGAGGTAAAGTGTTCAGAGGAGAGGAGTCCATTGGATTTGACAGGCGCTGTCAACCTTAGCTTTACGAGTGAGTTGCAGGTAGATTACAGGAAAGCAGACGAGGACTGGTCGGAAAATTGTTGGTTGGTGTTGCTTTGGAGATGGTGATTAACAGGCGATGGTCCAGCATCAGGCTTCCACATATTCGTATCCTAAAAAAGTTAAAAATTAAAAAAAAAAAGAAAAAGAATATTATTTTTCTTCAGTAGTTGTTAAAGGCTGCAACTCTACATGTTTGCTTGGATTGTGGGCTGATTGGCTTGTTGCTTCCTCCGCAGCCCAACATGAGATGGACCTTGCTACATGAGCCAGTCCAGCCCAACATAAAGACAAGATCCAATGGGTCTGTTCTGTGTGCTTTGTGGACTTGTGCTATCGTGTTAACCAACAAAAAAAAAAATCTGGTGTGACAACGCAACGGTACACCACTCCTGTGATTCTGCGTGGCCCACTCGAATCTGAGCCTTATCACCACGTACACCTTCGTGAATATTCAATGCCCACTCTTCACACGTTACGGTCGCAATCACGTGGAAGGTCCCATTCCAGACAATTATTGCTCGCCAAAACAAACGAACAAATAGATGCTCATGATCACTGAGTACAAGGCTCAATTTTCCATTAATCTCGTAAATGCTGTGGTTATGTTTGGGGGAGGAATTTCATAGACGATGACGTTGGATGAGAGTTTTATTAAACTAAATTGTATATATAATTATAAAATTTGAATGAGATGAAAATTTTTATTTATTTTAAAAAATATATATATATATATAAATATATGTGTGTAATAATGATTAGATTATGTGATATTATATTAGAGATAATAATTAATTTTTAAATTATGAATACATATAAAAATGAGTATATATGTGCGTATTTGTGTGTATATGTATTCATTTGATTCTAAATATGTATTAGAATTAAATAATAATTAATTACTTATATTTGTATAAAAATTTTAAATTTAAATTTAAATGAAAATCTTGTTAAATAGTATACGTGATAAGTAGTATGAAGTTTGAAAAGTGAATTCCAAACATAGCCTAAAATTTCACTAAGTAGTATATTGTCTTTTAAATATATTATTTATCAAAATAATACTTTTTAATTATTTTTTTTCTCTTATTTTTACATTATTCACACCAACTTTCTTAACCAAAAAAATTTGGGTCCAAGCAAAGGCCACATATTTGGATGCATAAAAGTAAAAGAAAATAAAAATATTTCTTTAATAAATAATATGTTTTACAAATTGTATTTTAGCGGGACGAAAGTTGCAGGGTATTTACGTTCGAACTTCGACATATTTTCTTCAGGCAGTTCAGCGGTTCCAAGCCAGATTGCATCATTAAATAAATAAAAAAATTAATTATTATTTTTATGATTTCGTGTCTGACATAAAAAATAGAAAGAAAAAACAAGATATTTTAAATAAAAATGAGGAAAGATTTTACAAAATATAAAACAGTCAGGCCAATGAACTATCAAATTGATTGATTACAAAAGGACTTTCGTGAAAAAACCAAAAAAACTCTGATAAAATGCCACGTTTGGATTTCTTTATCAACTGACTGAAATTGCGAGAATATCTCGAAATTAAAATTAGATGGTGGGGCATAATGAAATTTGTCTTGTACAGTAAAATTCCATTGAGATCCATAAACTTTATTATTATTGGCGATAAGTGGGTCTCTGCCTCAGAAATAGAAAGAGAAAATGAGTTGTGGGCCAGGTTAGGGTGCAAGATATTATACGGACTACTGTAAGCTCTAAATTTAATTAGAATAATATTTATTCGCATATATCATTACTATTAAATTTTTGCATGGTTTCATTCAAATAAAAAATATTTTTAATCTGCTTTAACATTAAAAAGGACATGATAAAAGTTAAATAATATTTTATATTTATTCATTTTATAAGTTAATACATAAATATTCACATAATTTTCTTTATCTGTCTTGATATCATTTGAGGTTATTAATATTCACAATTAATAAGATTAATTAGTGCAATGCTTGTTTTTATTTTTTAGTGTTTATTTTAAAGAATATTTTTATAAAAAATTGTATAAAAATAAAAAATTAAAAAATTAAAAATATAATAATTATAATATATGCTTCGAGGTAAGAGAACAAAAACAAACTTACAAACGTGTATTTTTCGTTCATAAAACTTGTTATGTAAGCTAGTAAAGTTTTTCAAAACATATAATTTATTTTAAAATAAAAAATTATTAATTTCGAATTAAACTTTAACTTGACTCAATGTGCAAAAAAAAATTTGAACTCAGAGTTAATTGAGTTTTTTTGAACTTAAATTCGAGTTTCGCTCAATTTAACATGATCCAATTTTTAAGCCAATAATTTTTATAACCATTCAACTTGAATTTGACTGTTTGTACACAACTGATGTAAATGCACTTAATAATTAATATTAGGACATATGGGTTATTTAAAAAATAATCAATTACATTTTCGGACACACATAAAAAAACAAGTGGTCCTGACTCTGCTGCTTTCATCTTTCCTCATCCCGACGAAGTAAAGACACGTACCACGCAATTCCCATCTAGTGTGCCCTTTCACCAATCAAAATTGTCCAAACTCCTGGCAAACTTGCAAATACTGATTTAGCCAATTTTACCTCGTTTCCGTTCCATAAAATCAAGGTTAAGCGTATGTTTTTTTTAAAAAAAAAAATTTGAAAAATATGTAAAAATAAAAAAAATAAATTTTAAAATGTATAATGATTATATATTTTTGAAGTTTATAAAGCAAAACAAACATAACGCAACTTTAATTTTAACGTCTGCAAGTCCTCACACCGTTTTGATGTTTTGTGATAAGACTACAACTTAATTATAGCAGTTTGAGCGACTCGACGCCGTTTCGGAGCGTTGCACTCACGCGGGAATAATGACTTTGTATGTTTTTAAATTATCTCTCTCTTAAAACACGTTCAATTATTAATTTTTTTATTTTCATTTTTAAATAATTTTTAAAATAAAAACACTTAAAACATCCTCCACACAAATATGAAGACAAACAAACCTTACAATGTTTTGTTACTATAAATATACGGTTATGCACAGCAACGAGGCTGCCATACTTCAACTTCTCATTTCTTCGTTCGCTCATTTTTCCGCTTATCTAGGAGTTAATCTACGTATTTTACTTACCAGGTAATTCAATTAAATTCCATATGTTCTAGAGTTTATGTTTCTTATTACGGTTTTGGATGGTAAACGAATCATGTTAATCTTTCTTTGTGCATGTGATGAACTGAAACAGGTACAGTGATGGTAGGGGGTGACGTTGAGGTGGATGCAACTATGTCGCCGAACGGATCTTTGGATAACGGAAAGCCTGAGGTGCTGCTAAATGTTTCGGATGAGGAATCGTTTGATCCGACGGCGGTGGTGGCGGAGCCGGTGCCTCTGGTGGTTGAGGCGAATGATGAGGATGGGGAGAAGAGGAGAGAGATAGTTCTAGGGAAGAACTTACGCTCCCTGTGTCTCGAGGTGACGGAGCCTGACGCCGACGACGAGTCAACCGGCGACAAGGAGGCGCAAATGGCCAGTGTACTAGCGAGATACCGCAAAACCCTCCTGGAGCGCACAAAGCACCATTTAGGTATAATCTGACTGGTCTTCTGATCTGTGTTTAGTGTTACCATTCTTGTAAAATAATAGATTATCGTTCTCAATTTTTGGGTTTTCATCGGATCGTGAAGTGCGCGGATTGTTGAGAGCGCGATGTGACTTGAAACGTTCATATAAATTATGTGTATGAAGGGCTAAAATCTTGTTTTTGGATTGCTGTTTCCATTTTCACTTGATTTATGAGAATTGTTGTGTAGGAAATGAATGGTTTGCCAAGGTAGTTGTATGGTTGGCCTGAATGAGCACCAGGCTAAGCTGCAAGCTATGAACCTGGGTGCCATGGGATGTAGGCCCTCGCCACTTATCCACTGGTTGCAATAAGATTTGTGCCGGTGTATGCGGAGACCTGAATCCGTTGTATGATTAACTTTTAATTTTTTCATCATGGAGTTGGCTGTGTTTGCTTAATGAAATCTGTAAACTCCCCCTATAATTCCATTGGTCCGAGTGCTTCCTAATTTGTTCCCTTTTTCCACAGGATATCCATACAATCTGGACTTCGATTATGGCGCTCTTGCTCAATTGCAGCATTTTTCTATCAACAACCTAGGCGATCCATTCATTGAAAGCAACTATGGTGTGCACTCAAGACAGTTTGAAGTGGGAGTTCTGGATTGGTTTGCCCGCCTGTGGGAAATTGAGAAGAGTGAATACTGGGGATATATCACAAACTGTGGCACTGAGGGTAATCTTCATGGGATCCTTGTTGGGTATGTATTGTTTGCTTTGTCTCAGTGAGTTTCTAATTCCATTTGCAGGGCTTTCTTTTGTAGGTTTGAGCAAATTCTGAATTTAATTCTTGAATTGAACAGGAGAGAAGTGTTTCCTGATGGAATTTTATATGCATCAAAGGAGTCCCATTACTCTGTATTCAAAGCAGCACGGATGTACCGAATGGAGTGTGTAAAAGTTGGAGCTCTGGTTACTGGAGAGATTGACTGCTCTGATTTTAAAGCAAAGCTGCTTCTTAACAAGGATAAACCTGCAATCGTCAATGTCAACATAGGTAATTCTTTCTTCTTTGCCTCTTATGCATGCAGCTCTGCATAAGCTTTGTACCACACATTCACATGTGTGTATGCAGTGTGTTTATGCAATCTAGACCTGCAAATTTGGTATCAAATTCTGAATCATATTCTTAAGTTGGCCAATTTATAATCCGAATTGCAGGAACCACTGTTAAAGGGGCTGTCGATGACCTTGATCTTGTTATACAGATCCTTGAAGAAAGTGGATTTTCACATGATAGATTCTATATTCATTGTGATGGAGCTCTCTTTGGGCTTATGATGCCATTTGTTAAAAAGGTATGTTAAATGTTTCATTTGTATCTGCAATATCTCACGTCCCCATGAGCTTTACTGGTTGTGGTTATGAGCGCTGTTGCTTTATTAAGAATAATGCAATAGGAGTGGTTACTTCTACCGAGCATTAATATAGCTTATTAAAAGAAACAACAGATGAATTTACGAATATGTAGCAGAAACATGTGCTGTTGGAACTGAATTCTGAAATGTCAGTGTAGTAAGATTCTGATTCAATGAAACATAACACTACTTATTCATCTGTCAGCATCTGGAACTGGAAAAAACATGAATTCTCGTTATCTTAACAAAAAAAAAAGCTAATAGTGATGTCTAGCCTGCTTTGCCACTCATTTGCTAAGTAGTATTGGACTATAATTCAGGCACCTAAAGTCACATTCAAGAAGCCTATTGGAAGTGTCAGCGTCTCTGGCCACAAGTTCGTGGGATGCCCAATGCCTTGTGGTGTTCAAATAACACGGCTACAGCACATAAACGCTCTTTCAAGGAATGTTGAGTACCTTGCCTCCAGAGATGCAACAATCATGGGAAGCCGGAATGGCCACGCCCCAATCTTCCTGTGGTACACTTTGAACAGAAAAGGGTACAAAGGATTCCAAAAGGAAGTCCAAAAGTGCTTGAGAAATGCACACTACTTGAAAGATCGCCTCAGGGCAGCAGGGATTAGCGCCATGCTCAATGAACTGAGCAGCACAGTGGTATTTGAGCGACCTCATGATGAAGAGTTTGTTCGTTGTTGGCAACTCGCTTGTGAGGGAAATATGGCTCATGTGGTTGTAATGCCAAATGTCACCATTGAGCAGCTAGATCACTTCTTGAACAAGATGATTCAAGGCCGATCACTCTGGTATGAAGATAGAAAGGTTAAGCCTCCTTGTCTTGCTGCAGATATTGGGAGCAAGAACTGTTCTTGTGTTCTTCACCGGTTGTAACGTGATTGTTGGGGATTGTTTCTGTTTATGTTGTCTGTAGTCAAACTCTTCTCCATAGAAGAGGTCTTTCATTTGAGTAAAAAGATTCTTTCATACTAGTATTGGATTTGCAGTAAGGTTGTTATGGTGCCCCAGTTGGAAAATCTATAAATATATTGGTGCTGCCATTGAAATTTAGTTGTGAAATTATGTCCCTTTAACGTTGCAATAGAAAAGCAGTTCCCGGAATTTTGGATGGCCAAGAGGCAAAAACAGTAAGAGATGATTCTGAAATTGGATGGGAGCTTACCTTGCTCCTCACTTCTTGGTTCCCAGCTCCTTATCATGTGGCCTGTCTCCTTTAATGTGCTTTTATGTGAATCTTCTCAGAAATTAGTGGCTAAAACAATTACATCTTATTTATTAAATGCAATATATGCGTGGTACAAGGTAGCAAAACCCAACCGTGGAAGCCTCTTCAAGAACCAAAAAATTTTCCCCGCTCCATGGCCAAACTATTGAGGGAAGGGAAATAAATTTTCAGGCCATCCACTGAAAGGGGATCTCCAGTCAGTCGCTGTTGGAGTCTGTTGTTTGCCTCTCCTCTCTGTTGAAGCAGGTTTGTCGGGTCAAGGAGCAGCTTCCCTGTGTAGAGGAGGCGTTAGGCTCACTTGCCCATCTTTGCTTGTTGACAGAATCTTGCTTGCTTCATTTCCAGTCATGATTACGTTAAATTTGGACAATCATGAGACCCTATTGCCTTTGCTGTCTTCGTGCATGAAACTAGGTAAGCCAGTCGGGCTTGAAAATTCATGGCGCAAAGAGAAAACTCTTCTCGCCCAGCAGACGAGCTCAACTTGGTGGATTCCTGTCCGTGTGTATTTCGGCACACGTCGATTCCCTAATCCCTAGTGAGCAGACTTTGCTGTATGTGTAGAACAAGGATGCGGACTTACATTAATTTGGATTCTCGGAAATCGAGTCATCAGAATAATCTGCTACAACAGACCGAACTTGCCTTGCCTTCATATTTTGGCTTCTTGATGACATGTGAGAAATCATATGTAAAAGCAATTTCATTTGAATAAAGATGAAGCATGTTCTGATTACGTTTTATTTTCTCGGCCATGCTCAGTTTTGGAGACGCATTCATGAGCTTTCCCACTTTTCAGGCATTTGAAATACGTTTGAATTCAACAGGAAATCTGATCTGCCAGTGACTTGGAAAATGGAGCAGCATTAGAAAAAGGAAAGCACAATTAACCTGTTTCATCCGCCAATATCAATTTAATTCAGTTACAGAAACTAGCTCGCAACGATTGAGAAGAATAAATAAGGGTTCATTCAGTCCTCCTTACTCATCAAACATCTAGAGACTGCCTGTGTATTACACCATTTCTATGCTATACAGCTCCTCAACATATCTAGCGCGTGTAGGTAATAAGAGGCTGAACTGGGCAACACTCATCACAAACTCATCCTGCAACGCGTGCGCTATACATATTCTTTATACAAGCATCTAGCGGAAGAAATTACCGTTTGCTTCCAAATTCTTTGAGAGATCATCAGGTGCGCTGATTAAAATCTTGGAAGCTATGTTGTGACTGCCCACTCGGTCCAGGGTTATTGGGGCTCCTGGACCGAGGCAAGTGAAGTGGCTGCTGCTGTTGTCCCTGGTTGTTACCAAAGTAACCGACTGTTGCAGGCTGGGAGGAAAATTGTGAAGATGAAACTCTATTGTTTCCATTGACCCCAGGAACTTGGCCAGCTGCAATCTTGAGCCACCGCAGTTCATCCCTCAATGCTTCATTTAAAGCTTAAATTCACATAAACAGAGCAATCTAATATTAAAATTATTGACCACAAAGAATATGACAAAATTTAGCTCAGAAAATAATCAGCTTTGACAGTGATATAATTGATAAATGACAACAGCAGAAGCCATGCATACCATCTTTAAGGTGTGCTTGCTGCTCCATAGCCTGTAATTTCAATTTAAGTTCCTTGTTCTCAGCTGTCAAGCCACTAGTGTCTTTCTGCATTGTATGGCATGGGATAGGTAAGTTCATTCTTCTTTCAGTTTTTCCTCATGGTTAAGGTTGTAATAACACGAACCAACAAGATAATCTACATGAGAGCATTTAACAACATGTTGCTTGAGATAATGAGAAAAACATAACAGAATAATTCTTAAGCTGACCAGGAGTTTGGAGTTGCAGTTAAAGCTAATCAATTTTCAATATCAGCATTTAAGAACTTAGAGGGTGTTTAGGTGAGCTTATAAGCTTTTTATAAAATGTTTGAGAACTTATAAACTCCTCTAAAATATTTGGTAATTTTTTTAATGAAAGAGTTTATAAACTCTCAAAATAAGATATTTACAATTTACAAGCTCCTTTGAAACAAGTTGGCTTTTCCTAATTTATTTTTAAATATCTTATAAGTTCCTTCATTATACATATTAAAAATGATATAAACATCTTCATTTATATTATATTAATAATATTAAATTTATTTTTATTATTATTACACCAAAAAAATTATAATTGATTATAATTATAAATTTCAACAAAATTTTACAAGACAAGCTCATTATTTCTATCCGAACATTTTATTAGCTTATTTTAAAAACAATACTTATTAGTTTATAAGTTCTAAAAACATTTTAAAAGTTATATAATCTTAGAAACTTTTAAAGATAAGCTTAGCTTTCAAACATAACACTAATTTGCAAACGGATGATCTTTGCGTAATTCAAACAACTTTCAAATGAAGTAAATGATGGACAGAGTTTTATTTAGAGTAAATCAATTGAAAGATTTCAACACTTTGAAAGAAATGAATAATAAGGCCATAATACTTCTAAACGACTAAAATCACAAAGTTAAAGTTGTAGAAATGAAGGTGCAGCATATACACAAGATGAGCTATTGACCAAGATTCCATAGTTCTTTAATTAGGATCTGTCATAACAAATAAACTACAAGATGGAATGCATGAAGGAATAATCCCAAAAGTTTATCTAATTGTTTGCAACTTCAATAATATAATTTCAAGATGTCAGTTTCCGCATTGAGATGCTCAAAATTACTTCCCTATTCATCAAATTGCATCTGATTGCAAAACTAATCTTCCTTACAAGCAGAGCAGTAAAAGAAATAGCAGGAAAGGAAAGATCTTTCTCTGTTTAATCACTACATCACTTACCATGACAAAAGTCACACCTTTAAACAATTTGCCACTGAAGCCCACAATCTGGAGAACATCCAATTGTTCTGCCACTCACACAACTTCTTAAGATTCAAGTTCAACCCTATTTAGTGAACAAACCATCCCTACCTTAATCATACTTCACTTAGCAGTTCTCCATGGCAATTGAATCTATAGAAACCTTTCACCATTATGAGCTGATCCCAATGTTTTTACAGGATAATGTTTTGTATGTTTAAGTTCAAATGTATTACCCAATGCAAAATCAACCTCATTCATTAAGCACACTACTTCGATTGTTTTTTAGTGCAACATTTATATAGCCAAGCTCGAATTTCTATCTCTTCAGTTAAGAGTATTTCGAAGCACATAAATTAATTTAGCAAGTATTAGCATTCAGCACTGCAAATACCTGGAACAATGTGATCTGAGCTGATAGTGTAGTTGCTTCAGTCTGCAGAGTCTGCACTTTTCTCTCCAGCTCATTCGTGTAACGTGTTTTTCTCTCTTTGGATCGTGCAGCAGATTGTCTATTTGCAAGTATCCTATAAAGAGAGTAACTCTACAGATGAAACATGCAACATTTACTAACAAGACTGAGCCGATATTTACTTGATGAAGACCACATAAAGACACTAGAATATAAGGTAAATATCTTACAGATTTCCTACCAATACTGAAATAAAAACCTTTGATAATGCCATGAATATATGTTTTTGATAATTGTTGAATCAAAATACCTACTTGACCAAGTCAAAAGATTTTTTATTTTTGCAGTTTCTATGATTCAATAAACTACAAACATATTGCATGTACCCACCTTTAACTAAGAGGGTGTTCAGGTGAGCTTATGAGTTTTTCAAAATATCTTATAAGATATTTGGAGCTTATAAGTTTTTCCATAAATCTTATAAGATGTTTGGATGAAGCTCATTAAAGTGTTCAGTAAATCTTTTTAATTAAAGAGCTTATAAGCTCCTTAAAAATAAGTTAAAATCTTATAAGCTACTTCATTATACACACACACACACATATTAAAAATCACATAAATATTTTCAATAACATTATATGAATGAAATTTAGTTTTTTTTTTTTAATCATTGTTATACTAAAAAATTATAATTACTTATAATTGTAAATTTCAACAAAATTTTATAAGATGATTTATCCAAACACTTTATTAACTTATTTTTAAAATAAAATGTAAAATCTTATAGGTTTCAAAAATTTCTTATATGATCTTATAAGTTTTTACAAATAAATTCAGCCAAACACCCCCTAACTTAGTATTCTGCACCATTGTGCTAGAACTTGGACTCAAAAACTAACATCGCATTCACTTTACATGATAAAGTAAGATTGATTATTTTATATTGTTTAATCAAGCAATCCTTTTGAATGATTAAAGCCTTAAATATTTTAAGAGCCTAGTATAAAATTATAAAATTAGGCCGTGTTTACTTTATTGGATAGGATAAAGACCCTAAAAGGATTATTTTGATAGATTATTTTATCGTACTTATTGGATAGGACTATTTTTCACACATTTTAATTATGCTATAATAGGCTTCTAATTAATCAAGGACTTCTATCATTTAAAGTACACATGATATTAGCCAATATATAATCATCAATCCAACCTAATCCTTCAAAGTGAAATGCCCTTGCAGGATGACTAATATTATTTAAGAGTTGTGATAAATTAATCAAAGTATTAATATTTTTATATATCATTTAAAAGACTTTTTAACCTTATATTGATAAAAAAATAAATATAATATCTTTAAATAGCCATGTTTACTAAACATAATTATAGTTTATGTTCACTTTATTAGATACAATTACAATCCAAACGATTATTTTGATAGGATAAAAAAATTTGTATAGATTAATTAGTCCTCACCAATTATGTTTAATAAATTTAATTATTTAAAGTGATTATATTTACTTTTCATTATAATCTTACTATGCAAATAATTCAATTAGTAACCTAAGGTTAAATATTCATTTGAATGATTTATAAAAAAAATTTATGATACCATCAGTGTTTTATCCCAAATCTTGAATAATTACTTATCTTACAATTTTATAATTTTACAGAAGGCTTTAACCAAACAAAAATAACATTTAATTGACCTAAATAAAATAATCTCTCCAAAGATATCCGTAATAGGGAACGTAGCCACAAAAGATGAATTAATCTTTACAAATTTTTTATCCAATTACAATCCCTTCCCCTCCAACAAGAAGAAGATGTCTAAAAGCATAAAGTAAAACACATAATAGGTGAAACAAACACAAGAAAACCCCACAAAAAATATAGCAGCCTCGTTTCATCCATGTTCATTATCAAAGTCAACGCAGTGAAAACCGGTCAAACCTTTTGGCTCTCTTGGGGTCAATCAAAGCAAGCTCTGCTAGTCTATCAGCAGCCATACCCTTCTTAGAATGAGAGTCCACCTCAGACGACGTCGCACTGGAATACCCATCCATCGAGTTGCTATGCCTGTGCCTCGGTCCGCGACCCCCTTCCCCCGTCGGAGCCACCTGCGGCGGGCCGTCCAGGGAAAGCCCCTCAAAAAAGTCGGCGTCCACGGACAGGCTCTTCAAATGGGCCACAGGCTTGGGCTCGTTGGTCTTGCTCGGCTGGGCCGTCGGCGGCGGCCCATTGGGAAAGAGGGACGGAGGTGCTTGTGCGATGTCGGGGTTGAGGTCAGCCACGACATCGTCGATGAGGATGTCGTCGAGGTCAGGAAAGCGAAAGAAAGTCTCCGACTGGGCCCGGCGATGGCGAGCACCTCGGGTCGGGGTATCAGGCATCTGGTCCAAGTCTGTTCGACTGTACGGGCTTGCGGGTACTGGCTTTCCGGCGAACTTCGGCTCCATCATTTCATCAGCGACAGTGCGGCAATGATTAATTGAATTTGGGTAAGCTTTTTGGAGTAGTTGGCTCGGAGAGGGCAGCGCTGAGCAGCTTCATGGGTTAGGATTAAGACTTTGACCAATTTAAAGGACAGTGGGGCCCACGTTAGCGGTTCATTCAACTGCCATGTGGCGGTTGGAGCCCGGAGGCAAAATAAAGTGGGCTAGCCCAATAAAAATGCAAGACAACACTGTTTTGATATAGGGGAAGCCCATTTTGGATATCTGGGTGGAGACCAGGCCCAGCCCAGATGTATTAGATCCCGTAGAAATATGCTTGCCCATGATCTATCTGTTGTCTATTACCTGTTACGACAGAGAACAAGGGAAGCCTTCAGAATGTAATTGTCGAGAGACAAAATTTTCCCAGCTCATTGCATTTTACCTTTTTATCCTTTTTTTGAAATTTTCTCTCTTTTTTTAATCCTTTCCAAGTAAAATTTGTTTAACTAAATTTCTTCTTATTTTATTTTTTTTATTACTTAACTTTTTTTTAGATTCTATCTCATTTTATTATATAATTTCTAATACATTCTTAAATTTTATGGTTTATTTATATTATTGAAGTTTACAGAAATATAGTACTTTAAATTTTATCATGACTAATATATAGTTGTGGGTGATTATACATTTATATATAGAGAGTGGATAATCATTATGACGTTATAAATTATAAAATAAAATACATATGAAAAAAATTTTTAACTTCTATGTAATATAATTAAAATTTACGTATTTACATGATAATTTATATTTTGAATTTTATATATACATTTAATGAATGTGCACGTATTGCTAGTTTATATTATTAAACGTGTTTCAATATCAAACTTTAAATTGAAAAATTGGATGGTTCCGTGGTATTGAGACGACCAATTGCACCGCATAATTTGTAATGAGGATTACCTAATACAAACTAATTTTTAAATAAATAAACGTTGTGTTACTTAATAGAGACATAACATGAATGTGGGTACTTGTTTGTCAAATTTATAAATTTTAATCAGTGAACTAATTTTACTCATTGATGTATTGTATCAATCTAGTTACAGGATAGATTAAAACAAAGGACATATGCCATTATATATACACCTTTGTTTTCGTCATCTTTTCTTTTCCTCTTCTTTTGACTTACCAATCATAACATAACATGTCTGTTTTTGTTGTCATGTTTGTGTAGCATCATGGCAATGAAGGCATCCATTAACCTATCACATGCTCTATCTTTCAATTTTCATAAGAAGAACATTGGTGCATATGTATGCATATATAGATACATATGGTGATAATTCTGCGTGTATGGGATTAGTGGATGGCCAAGTATCCCCCGACTAACTTTACACTTCTAGAAGGAAATGAAATATTGTGGAGGACAAAGAAAGTGGCAATATCCATCTTCAACGGATAATTTAATAATAATGTAACATATAAATCTGTACTATATTATTACAGATTAATTTTTAAATAAAACAGCAATATGGATGGGCATAAGGCGTGACCCCAAACTTGTATATTAATAACTTGAAAAAAGTATATAGAAGATTCATTGTGCAAGAATAAAATAAAGAATACTACTCCCTCAGCAAGAGGATCAAAGCACTAAAAAAGGAAAGTAATGAACAAGTTTTCTACATCTAAAATTTGGAGAGACAAATCTATCTAATCGAATCAAACCAACTACAAAATCTTTAATTGATGTGAACTATAAATCGTTAATGTACAAGTAGAACATGCTTGGTTTGCAAAATGATTTGCAACCATGTTTCATTCTCTATAATTATATGAAATGTGCATCTATGTCTTATTTATAATAATATTGATTTGTAAGATCATATGTTGAAGAGTTCAATGCTCATGTAAAGGGGAAGAAAGGATCTTGATCACAACTTGATAGTTTAGCCCTACCCAAAGTGAAGAGATGGCTTTATTTAAAGCCAACTCTAATCCTCTGGAAATGACTAACATTTCTACAGAAGTGTTGGTTGCATTGCCTATGTAATTCTAAAAAGACAAAATAATCTTGCCTTTAGAGTTACGAATAACTCCTCCAATATCTTAGTTTGTTTCACTATTTGTATTAAGTTGAAACATCTTGGTTTTGGTTTTCTCCAAGGCATTGGGCAGGAGTGATGAGAAGGGCTTGGTGGGAATTGAAATACGAAAAGATATGTTATTTTCATGTCTTCTCGCCAATGTTTATTATTAAATTTTTTACTTTTAAATAGTATCTGCAAATGATTACAAACTTTTTTAATTATTTTAATTAAAAATTTTTTTGTTCCTATGTTTAGCATCATCTATTTTGGTAAAAAAAAAACCTCAAAATAAGTAAAGAGATAAAGATTCTAATATGTAGTTTATGGGAAAAGAAAGAAGAAAATTTTTGAGAGTAAACTAAGACAATTATATTATAACTATTAGGGAGAAAAAGATGGAGGTGGGAGAACAAACTCTAAACACTACGTGCCTACTTGCCTTCTTGCCTTGGAGGAAGAGATATGGGATAAATTGAAAACAAAGACATTTGGATGTAACCATAATTCCAAGTTTTTTGTAATTGTTTATTAGTTGGGATCCAATTATAAAAGAGATGCCAGAGAAAGATTAACATGGTTTTTTTACTTTTTTAATCAGGATTTGAAATCTTAACCTCAAATATGAAAGTTTAGAAAGCCACTATTATTCCACACACACTCACCCAGAAAGACTAACATGGTTGGAGCAAGGAATTGTGACCAAGTCTGTATAGAAATGTTGAATTACCACTACTTCTCTAATTAGATTCCAGGCTGCTTTAAAGGTAAAATTGCTGTCGGAAGAGACTTTCTATTCATGAGGTCTTAATTGGTGTTGGAAAGAAGCAGTTGGGTCACTTGCAATTTGTTGCAATTTTTCAACTTCCCTTTTCTATATCACTAACAAAAAAGATATTGATATATAGGTAAAAATGTAGATATTAAATTTATCAGTTAGTCATTTAAAGGTATTTAAAAAAATTTCTAGATTGGCAGTGAAAAGGGTGTAAAGTTCAGCCATTAAGTTCGAATTATTATTAGAATAAATAAAAGGGTAAAAAATGAAAAGAAAACCAGAAGATTTTGATCTAAAGTGGCCATAACAGGTGGAAACAGGAGGTTAACGAGCAATCGTATGTCTTACAGTAATATTGGCATCATCTCAGCCTTAGAAGATGTTTACGTTAATTATTGTATACATATAAAAAGGATGACGAAGGGATAAACTCTCATATATGAAAAGAAATCATCCATCTGCCTATCTATTTATATATTTATACTATATTATAATTTCAATAAGTTTTTTAGTTTTACAACATATAATTACAAAAATATCCTTTGTTTTAAAATTTCTAATGTTAATCATTTTCTTTATCTTTTTTCTATTAATTAATTTTTTATTTATATTTTACTACCATTTTTTTCTCTATTTCCAAATTCTTTTTATCTTTTTTTTTTTTTAATTTTGTTATTTTTATGCTTTGAACCTATATTTGTATTATATTATTTACAAAAATAAGTTTTTAAAGTTGCACAATGAGAAATAACACAATTACCTTTATTCAAATTATTTTATTTTTTTCATCTTTTTTTTTTCTTCATTTTCGTTTACCTTATTATTTATTTTAATTAAATACCTTAGTCTGATGATTGATATCTTTCTAATAAGCCATTGTTTATTTTATTATAATATTTATTTTATATATACATATTATAATATATTAACGCATATTTTAACATTTTAATCACATATAATGAAATGTGGCGGGTGCCGTGCTGGCCAGTATATAATTTGTGAGTGGTGGGTGGCTATCGTGTGGAAAGCACACTCTATGGGATATATATAAACATCATCTCTCAGTCCCAACCATTTCCGTCTCTGCCCTTTTTATCTTTATCAACTTTTCGGTGTTTTCCTCTTCAGCAATCCATTTTCCGTTGTTGACAGAATCAGTCAAGTTCTAATTATTTCTCATGTATTTGGTGCTCCACCATTCACCTCTAGAAGGACCATACTTGTTTATAAAATGTGTTCAACTGTCTATTCTTTGCCCAGATTATGTTTACTGCTATTCCACTTGCTTTTCAAAATTATGCTATTTTATTAGTATGTTCTTTGAATTGAGAATATAAAGGAACTTCTTCTGAAAACGACACCTATTTAGGTAGACGTTCGTATGAAATGTCAAGCCATAGACGGGATTGCTATAACTCTAAAGATTTCCTTTATTCTTGATTGGCTTTTCATCTTTTCGAAAGAGGGGTAGGGCGGGCTATGGAAAACAAGAGGATTCTTCGTGCTTATAAAGCTAATGGATAAAGCATTCAATTGTAGGAATTTAGAGGTGTAGTTGGAAGTGTTGGGAATAAGTACGAGCTAAAAAAGAGGTTTTTCTCTCGTGTAAAAAAGAGCATAACCCACAATATTAAAGTTACATGCTGAAATAATTAGTGTTAGGACTACTTACACATGTCCATATACAAGTCCATAGATAATTCTTTCTAATTTGATTAAACTAAACTTCTAGAGTCCTAATCAAAAAATTGGCATCCATAAATGATGATCTTAAATTGATTAGGCTCGGCCACTAAGTCCCAGTACAATGAAGCTCAAGTCGATCAAAGTTTGTGGTTCAGCTTGCACGTGCCAAACAAAAAGAAGGATAAAAACATTATGAATTATATGATAGATTTTAATAAATTTAAATTTTTGATGTGATAGTGAGAGTTAATTTAATTGCTCTCTTAAAATACTTTGAAAAGCGAAATGCACAGATCGATTTCATTCTGATGCATGTATATCACAATAGTTTGACCTAACAAATAGGTTTGCGTGGACATAATTGATCAATATATGAAATGCCAAATTTATATTGCATGCAATTTGGAGAACAAGTAGAATAAAAACACATTTGAGCCAAATGGTGTTACAGACACGTATAGTGATTAGTAAATTGGGGTTCATTTGTGTTTACTTTTAATGATAATGCTGGAGATATCATTTTATGTATGTTAATTAACTAGTTTTTGGTGGATTAAAATTCATTATCTGATAAATGTCCGAAATAAGTTACGAATTTTTACGATAAATAATCTTGTCTGACAGTTTTGATTATTAATATCGGTATTAGAGTTTTTTATGTATCGTAGTTGAACGATTATTCTAACTTTGTATTATTAATTGACTTATTTGCATACCAAGACTACACTAGTACGACATATAATTATTTAAATAGTCAAATTTACTTATAATTGTCAAAAATTTATTAATCAATGCAAACTTTCTTACCATTTAAAATATTTTTTAAATTATAATCTCATCAATAAAGTCAAACAAAGTAAAATGACCTATGCATATACATATAATGGGACACAAAGATCTTTTTTCCATGTCTAAATTCCACATGAAACAGTCATCGTGTCCTCCTAACTGAAAATTATGGACGAATGACTTTTTCTTAGTGTTTTCTGCATAGATTTATTTATAAATTATAAATTAATTATATTTTAATTAATAAAAAATATTTAAAATTAAAAGTGTATAAATATTGAAAATATTAAAATAAAGAAAGATAAAAATTTAAAAGAGTAAGTTAAAAGAAATGGAAGAAATAGGGACTACAAATTTTTTTTTTAAATGAATAGTTGTAGATTTTTACACCGTACAATTAAAATGGGCTTACATCATCAACAATAACTAGCAATAGTGGCACATTCTTGTGTGTGAGTGTGTATTTAATTATAGTATTTTATTTATTATAACAAATTATAATAAATATAAAATTATTTTAAAATTAGAAATATATGAGAAAATAAAGAATTAAAAGATATAACAGTAATATAAAAAATATAGAATTATATCAAAAGAGAAAAGAGAAGGAAAAATAAAAATATATATAGATAAGAGCAGTATAGTAATTTAAAAATGTGCAACCAAAATCACGTCCTTAATATATAGTGTAGAGAATATAATATAAGATAGAAATAAAGAAATTTAGAAAAATTAAAATTTGAATCCAATAAATTAAAATTTAATCCTACTTTCATTCTTTAGTTCATGGTCGCTCAATATATTTCTAAGTATATTGAAGTTTGTGATTGATGAATTTTGGTGAAACATATCACTAATATAATAAATAGGAAGGTCACTTCTCATGTTGCGATGCTTCGTCTAGAAATACGTAGGACATATGTGAGTAAATCTGTCCTTTACCTGGAGATTTAACTCTTCATTCAAGGGGGAAACAAGAATGAAATTGCTTTCTTTCGCCAACGTATATTTTGTTTGTTTCATACATATTCTTTATCTTCTTAATCCTCTATATCTTTTTTCACTTTATTAATGATCGTCATTTTAAAGAGCTATATACTATTTAATGCATCCACCATCATGTGTAGATAAATTGTTGCAAAGAAAAATATATCCAAACACTACCTTTAATGCAAAATTAATTGAAGTTGCTTGAGTAATTAACAACCTTACGTGGGGAATTTACATAAAATGATAAAAAAAAAAAAAAAAAACCTTAGGATATGGTCTCTAAATAATCAATTGCTTGTGCGCAAACAGATCGAACTGGTTTCACAAGGAAAAACCACTCCACTAATTAATTATATGTGCAATGTCGATTTAATTTTCGGAAAGAATTTATTCACAATGAAAAGATTAATTATTCTCGGATGATCACATGATGCATCGGTGGGTTACAAATGGATTCTGATACGAAAAGATGTAAAGGCTGTGTCTGGAACCCAATTTTCACAACGTATTAAATTTTACACCACCAAATATATATTTAACAAAATTTCCATTTAAATTCAAATTCAAAATTTTCATCTTTTAGATATAAAACTAAATAATTATTTTTTAATCATTACACCTATTAACAATCAAATCAATACATACATATATATATATATATACCCACATTTATATATTTATTTATACTCTAAAAACTAATAATTATGCATATATATTTTCACATTATCTAATTATTATTATATATTTTTATACATATATAAATACACAAAATCAAATAAATAATATTATTCGATCATCACATACCAAACATCATCTTCAACAAAATCCTCTCCCCAACATGGCCGAATCATTTTGTTGATATATATAATTGTATGTAAAGGTTGTTTAATTTCTGAATACTTGAGTACATTGATATAAATAGAGATATCATTCTGGCCATTGACTGGTTTGGAGTAAATTGACATTAATATCAATTTCATTATTTGAAATCAAACATATATAAGATCTATGTTTATATAAATATTTAATTATCTTGAGACAAGAAACCCTTATTCTGATTTAATAAAGTTCCATGTGAAATGGAAAATTTTACTTCTTGGAATTAGGGTTAATCTTTTTTTATGCCGTTGTTAATTTCCATTCCACAGGTTGACTCAATATGCCTGAATCATTTATATATGACCTGAAAAAAAATTGCAAAGAATTTCCACAAAAATACAAAAGTGACAAGAGCAAGAATTTCAATTATATATCGATAGACAATAAGTTATTATTGGACAAGGTAACAAGTAATTAACAGAAGAAATTACTTGACGCTATAAAGCTCCAACCCACCACCTTATTAATTACTAGTAATAGTGCCACACAGTATATGTGTATAATCAAAAGATTATATAAATTTATAATTAATAAACAATAAAATGTATTTTTTTTTGATGATTTTTCTAATAAAATAAGATTATTTAAAAATTAAATTGCAATAGGTGTTGACAGATAAAGGTGCCAACATGGATACAACAACGCATTGCAAGGATCAGCACAAATGACAGCTGGTGCAAAACACAAAAAAGGCGCAAGAGAAGTGAGATGAAGGTTGTTGTTCCATTGGCTGAAGAATTAGTTAGTGGCAGTTACTCAACCACCTTTTGACAGTTATTAACTAGAGCAGTTACCCTCCTTTTGCTGAATGAATTGAATTGAAAACTGTAGAAAATGATATAGAGAATATAGATAAAAAAACAGGGTGTAGTCAGGAAATTCTCTACAGACCTTTCTGTAGATGACTTAGTTTTCTGGTTCTGTTAATTGTTTGTCAATGATAGCTTGAATGCTTGACAAAAATCATTGATCCTCACCTCAACTTGACATGGTATTAGAGCCACAAATCAAGGTCATGGCATCTTCATCTAGAAACTCTATTGGTTAGCCAAATGAAAATCATGGAACAACAGTTGATGACAGTAACTCTCCTTACTTTGTTCATCCAGTTGATAACTCCTCTTTAGTTTTGGTGACTCTAGCCTTGAATGGAACGAACTACATCATCTCGAGCGAGTCTTTCACATTAGCTCTTTCGGTAAGGAACAAATTAGGATTCATCAATGGAAAAATCAAAGAGCCATAGTTGGATGATCCCCTCCATGGCAACTGGATCAGGAACAATGATCTAGTTATATCCTGATTGTTAAAGTCTATAGAACAGCAACTTGTATCTACAATTTTTTACATCAAATACACATATCAAATTTAAGATGTTCTACACAAGAGGTTTTCCATACCAAATGATAACCGAGTGTGTAAGCTCTAACATGATCTGTGTAGCATTACTCAAGGGTGCAAGGGTGTTGACATCTATAGCACATAACTGATGAAGGTTTGGGAAGAGCTGATGCATTTCAGGCCACCTGCTCACTGTACCTATAGAGGATGCAATCCTCAATTCTTCAAAAAATATGTGGATCTGTATGAGAAAGACAAAGTGTTCAATTTTTTGAATGGTTTCAGTGAAGGTTACTCTGCCAACTGCTCAAAGCTGTTAAGGCGAAGATCATTTCCTTCCCTAGATAAGCCATACAATGCTATTATGGTTGAAGAAAATCAGAGATTGGGAGGTGCTTTGTCCAACAACAACTAGACAGAGGCTTCGGGGATGGCAATAGCAGTTGAGAGAAAGGACAAGAGAACTGCTGTCATTTGTACATAATATGGCAAGAAACGGCATTCCAAAGAGAGGTGCTATAGGTTGATTGGATATCCTAGCAATTTCAAGTTCACTAAGGGAAGAAATAAGGGATCACAGTCCTCTGCAAACCAGCTTTCTGTGGAAGGAGAGGACACACATGTAGCAGATGATAGCAAAGGAGATTTGAGATTCACACAGGACTAGATGAGGAAACTGATTTCCTTGCTTGAATCAAATGCTGTTTGCTCTCAAAAACAAGGCGTGTGCCAGCCTCAGTTGCCTATAGAGTAGGCACCTCAACCAACCTTGAACTTTGCACGTAAATCATTCCTTGAGATCCCCTTCACTCTGATAACAGAAAAGAACCATTAACCTTGTGATAACTCAGCATTGAATTCCATCAACTGGATTGTTGATACAGGGGCCTTGGATCATATGTGTAATCAGCTATCTCCTTTTCAATAATATAAACCTATCAAAAACACATTTGTTAACCTTCTGAATGGTGACAAAGTGCCTGTCAAAAACATATGGTCCATTAAAGTGTCGAATTCACTCCTCATTCATGGTGTACTTTTTGTTCCATCCTTTGAGAACAACTTACTTTCTGTCAACAAACTAATTCAATTCCACAATTGTTCCTTAGTTTTTGATCCTAAGGCCTCTTATATCTAGGTCCAATCTCATTTGATAAAGATTGAGTTAACTCAAGTTGAGCAAGGGTTGTTTCTTCTACACCAGCAAATTGGTCATTCTAGTCTAATGCCAGTTTCTTGAAACAGTAGGCTTCTAGCAAGTGTGAATACTCTCTGCACTAATTCCTTAGATGTATGGCATCTTAGTTTAGGACACACTTCTTTCCAGACAACTAAAAAGATCCATGAACACTACCCCTTTGTTGTTGTTGCACCTGATAAAATTTGTGACACATGTCATACAGCAAAACAAAGGAGATTGTCCTTTCCTAACCATATCAAGTCTACTATGAAACCATTTAAGCTAATGCATATGGACACTTGGGGTCCTTATTCTGTACCTACCATAGACAAATACCATTACTTCTTAACCATTATTGATGACTTCACAAAAACTACATGGACTTACTTGATGAGGCAAAAAGTGACGTCACTCACTTAATTCCTTTGTTCTACAACTTGGTCATTACACAGTTTGATTCACAGATTCATATCATTAGGACAGATAATGCACCAAAATATAAACTGCACACCTTCTATGCTGACAAAGGCATTATCCATCATACTAGTTGTATTGAAACTCTACAACAAAATGAGGTGGTTAAAAGAAAACACCAACATTTAATTTCTACAACTAGGGCACTCTTGTTTCAAGCCTTACTGTCGATAAAGTTCTAAGGACATGTAGTGTTAACAACCACTTTTATAATAAATAGAGTTCCTTCTTAACCTTTAAATCATAGGTCACCTTACGAGTGTCTGTTTGGAATTTTGCCAAATTATGAACAACTCAAAGTCTTTGGTTGCTTAGTCTATACTGCTACTTTGAAAAGAGATAGAAGTAAGTTTAGCCCTAGAGCTAAGAAATGCATTTTTGTAGGATATCCCCTTGTAGTGAAAGGTTATAAACTGTTTGACATAAACACACAAGAAGTCTTCATATCTAGGGATGTTATCTTTCATGAGAGTGTCTTCCCATTCAGTTAGTCCAATTCCAATTTACTTAAAAATCTACTTGATCAGTTTAGCCCTACTTGTGACCAACATAAGTCACATAGTTTTGAAAATTTCAAGGCTTCCCTACACATGAATTTAGGCCCAGAGATCAATTTTGATCAAAATTTGATGGAAATCAATGCTGATATACATAATCCCTCATCTCCCTTCACCTCACCAACTGAACCCACACCAACCAACAATGATGTTACCACTCATACTTCATCTCAGCCAACCTTAATACTTGGTTAGGAGCGTAGACCTAATTCTAATCAGTCGAAAAGATCTACAAGACCTTAGAAAATACCTACGAATCTTGACATCTATGACCATTGTTATAACCAAGTACAAGCATCTACAATGCATCCTATTGCTAACCATCTTAGTATAGCCCAATTGTCCCAAAGATACATCAGTTTCCTGTCAGTTCTAGATGACGCAACTGAGCCTGCCACCTATGCTGAAGCTGTGAGCAAACCGTGCTGGAGAAAGGCTATGGCTGAGGAGATTCAGGCCTTGGAAGATAAAAAAGACATGGGAGATTGTGTCCCATCCTAAAGATAGATAGCCAATTAGATGTAAGTGGGTATATTAAGTCAAATTAAAGTCGGATGGAACAATTAAGAGGCATAAAGCAAGGCTGGTAGCTAAGGGGTATAATCAGGTTGAAGGTTTTGATTACCAAGAGACCTTTAGTCCTGTTGTGAAGCAAACCACTGTAAGAACTTTCTTCGATTTGACTGCTGTGAATGACTGGGTCCTAGAGCAGTTGCATGTACACAATGCCTTCTTGAATGGAGAGTTTAAGAAGGATATTTACATGCACATTCCAGCAGGGTACAGGTTGCAGGGTGGACAAGTTGTCATAGCCTCATTGCCTCTTGTTTGCAAACTGAAGAAATCACTCTATGCCTTTAAATAGGCCTCAAGATAATGGAACACCAAATTCACTCATGCATTATGTGACTATGGGTTCAAACAATCAACAGCCGGCAATGATCAAGAAGAAATAAGCAAGGTGATTGCACATTTTGAAACTAAGTTCAGACTTAGAAGGTTAGGGACATCAAAATATTTTTTGGGGGTTGAAGTAGCAAGATTACAAGATGATATTGTCATGTGTCAAAGGAAGTATGTGCTAGATTTGTTACAAGCTTATGAACTTTTGGAAGTAAGAATAACAAGTACACCAATAGATGTTAATCATCAAATGAGAAAGACAAAAGGGAATTTGCTTCAAAATGCAATAGGCTATAGATAGTTAGTGGGAATACTTACATATCTGACTTTTACTAGACTAGATATATGTTTTATTGTACACATTCTCTCACAATTCATGTGCAAGCCAGCTAAACACCATATGGAGGGAGCTCTTAGGGTGTTAAAGTACTTGAAGGGTGCGCTAGGTAGAGGAATACTCCTGAGTAGAGAAAATGATTTGAATGTGAGGGCTTTTGTAGATAGTAATTGGGGTGGCTATCCTGACACTAGGAGATCATTAACTGGGTATTATGTATTCGTTGGGAGATCATTAGCTAGTTGGAAGTCTATGATACAGGTAGTCGTGTCTAGAAGCTCAACTGAAGTGGAATACAGATCTATTGCTGACTATTTGTGTAACATATTGTGGATAAGAAACCTGCTGAAGGATTTTAGGAAGACAACCAGTCATACCTCCTTGATGTTTTGTGATAATAAGAGCGTCATCCAAATCTGTAAGAATCCTACTCATCATGAACGAACCAGACACTTTGATATGGATTTACATTTTGTCCCAGAAAAGGTAGAAGATGGGATATTTGAAATGCATCACATTGGCAGCAAGGATCAACAAGCAAACTCTTTCACCAAGGTATTGAATGGTGTTCAATTAAGCTATTTGTTAGCCAAGATGAGAATGAAAGACATTCACTCTCATCTTGAGGGAGAGAGGGGGGGTGTTGACAGATAAAGCTGTCAGCATGGATATAGCAAGGCATTGCAAGGATTAACACAAATAACAACTAGTTCAGAACACAAAAAAGATGTAGGAGAAGTGTGATGAAGGTTATTGTTCCATTGCCTAGAGAATTAGTTAGTGACAGTTACTCAACCACCTTGTGGCAGTTATTAACTAGAGCGGTTACCCTCCTTTTACTAAATTAATTGAACTAAAAACAGCAAAAAAGGATATAGAGAATATAGATAAAAAAAAAAACAAGGTGTAATCAGTAAATTCTCTGCAAACCTTTCTACAGATGACTTGGTTTTCTGGTTTTGTTGATTGTTTGTCAATGATAGCTTGAATGCTTGACAGAAATCATTGATCCTCACCCTCAACTTGACAATAGGAACTTTGCATAAATTGAGAGAGTAAAAATTTTGAAAAGAAAATAAAATTAATCAAATGAATTAAATATGAGAGAAAAATAAACATAAAGAAGGGAGGGGTTTCCTTTTGAGTAATGTAATTGAGGAGCAATAGTGTGAATTCATATTATTTAATTAAAGACAATATTCTCAACCCCAAAATCTAAATAAAATAACCAGTGATTAGGACACACTTGATGCATGAGCATAAGTTTATTAATAAAATAATAACATTATTTAAACACAACTTTTATATTATTTTCTGAATAAAGGAAAATTTTAAGAAAAGAGATAAATAGATAATTAAATTTGAGAGGAGAGAAAAATATATTAATTTAAATTGAAGGAAGGGAACGAAATAAATAAAAGTGGAGAAGACGAATATCCATATATATATGTATATATGTATAAAAGTACCACTAAAACATGTCGACGTATTGGACATATGGATAATACAATATAGAATTGTAATCCACTAAGTTTCACTTTTCCATTCTATAAATACCACATGCAAAGGCGTGTGTCAACCACACTCATTCCATATTTTTCCCATATACCGCAATAATTAATCAACTCCATTTCCTTAATGGCTGGCAACCAACAAACGCAAAATCCTGATCCCAGACATCCTCTCCCTGTCGACCCTGCTCCCGATCAAACGACCTCCGACCTCGAAGTAAACCAAAAATTCGACTACTCAAAACGCTCCCAGTGGTTGCGCGCCGCAGTCCTTGGCGCCAACGACGGGCTGGTCTCGACGGCATCACTGATGATGGGCGTCGGGGCCGTGAAGCAAGACATCAAGGCCATGATCTTGACAGGTTTCGCGGGCCTCGTGGCCGGAGCCTGCTCCATGGCCACTGGAGAATTTGTGTCCGTTTACTCACAGCTCGACATAGAGTTGGCGCAAATGAAGAGGGACAAGGAAAGGGCGGCGTCAGGCGGTGTAGAAGACGGCGATGGAAAGAAGGAGACTTTGCCTAATCCCGTGCATGCTGCCGCAGCATCGGCCCTCGCTTTCTCGGCGGGTGCCATGGTGCCGCTGCTGGCTGCTTCCTTTGTGAGGGAGTATAGGGTGAGGATTGGCGCAGTGGTGGCGGCCGTGAGTGTGGCGTTGCTGGTTTTCGGGTGGCTTGGGGCGGCGATGGGGCGGGCGCCGGCGGTGAGGTCATCCGCCAGGGTGTTGGTTGGAGGGTGGCTGGCCATGGCTGTAACATATGGATTGACAATGTTGATAGCATCCAGGGGCCTGCAAAGTAGCAGCTAGCCAGGAGATCGTTCAATTACACATGCTTATAATTATTCTAATTTTCTCCGAAGTAGAACTGTAATATTACGTTGAATTCGTGCACTCGAAAGAAAAAGAGAAGATCAGATCACAATGGAAAGGGCATAACTTTTGTTGATGAGATCTGATTTGATCCTCGGCCCGGTCGAGCTACCCCCTGAACATACCAGAAGGCGTTTTATAAATAAAATCATGTTTTTCATTGATCATCTTTCTGTTCGATCTGCCTTTTTCGTTTTCAATTGATTTTATATATATATATCTATGGAATGTTATTATGTTTATAAGGAATTTTTTGTGCACATGATAAAATTTTCTATCATTTTAATTATTTTTTTTGCACATGAAGATTATTATGTTGCACATGATCATAAGCTACCCCCTGATCATACCAGAAGATTATTTTTTTGTTGCTCATGATCAGCCTTTATGTTATTATGTTTTCAATTAATTTTCTATCATTTTCTCTCTCTTTTAACTTATTTTTTCCGTTACTATTTTCTCTCAATTTTTCTTTTTCTTTTTTTTTTTTTTTTGATTTTTTTAGTTTTCTCATCTATCTATTCTGTAATATACATTAAGGAGATGGGCCATTTTTTGTTACACAATGTTAAATTACAATAATACCGTTATTTGTTTATATAACTTTTAAATTTCTTTCCTTCAAGTTAATTTATTTCATTCTCCTTCAACTCTAACTTATTTTTTTTTATCAATCTCCTCTCTAAAATTTAAATTATTCTATTTACCTTTTCAAACTTTTCCTCTTAGTTCGTAAACAACATTAAAATTTATATTTAAAAAAAATACTAATTTGTTTTTATAATTAATCATAAGTATTGACTGTGGCTTTTGATCACTAGTTATAAAATGCAAATAAAAGACAAAATATGGACAGTGGAAGTTTGATATCATTTACTTCCTAAAATTAAAGAGCTCACAAATAAACGTAATTCAATTTACTATAAGCTGATTAAATATAATGTTAAAAAATGGGTGAGCTGAAAAGAGGAAAATGAATGCTCAATTTGGAAGTGGAGCTGGAGCACACCAAGACCTGAAGTGGGCTTTGCTTTATCTCCAAAGCCAAATTATTTGTTTGACTTGGTGATTGTAAAAATTGGGTTTGCAACATTCATTGAAAAGTGAAAAGATGAGTCGTATTTTTTTGGGTTTTTTTTGTAAGCTTTTTGCCGCCAATCACCATGATGTTTTGATTTAGAAAGATTAAAATTGGTTGAAGTCTCTAGTCAAGATCTTTCTCATTCCTCATTTAAAATAATGAGCTTATATACACCTCTTGTTGGGAAACACGACGATACATCTTGGAAGCGTAAACACTATCAATAAATTTTTTTTTCTGAACAGCCAAAAAAATAATATAAAAATAAAAGTTCAAATTGACTGTTGGATATAAATATCAACCTGTCTTGTAGAACATATCAAATTCCATCTCAAACAGGTTTGATTTGAACATTAGGGCTGGAAAGAAGGTGTCGCTGGTGGGTTTGATAATAGTGTACGAATTTGGCGTTTACAGGTTTTTGTAGCTAGTTATTCTGCTGATTTACTAGCTTAGAATGCCCGGTGTGGACCTACATTTTAGGTGCCGTCGGAGAACCAAGAAAAATTGAAAAAACTCTACATAATTTACTTCAACGCACACATTTTTTTGACGTGTGCGACGTTCTTCATATAAAAATTGAAAGAAACAATTTTGGAAACCGATACGATTACCAAAAAATAATAAATCATGCACAATTATTTCATGTCCATCCATTTCCAAACATAGATCGGTGAATTAAGTTTATTTTTATTTTACCCCTAATTATTATATCTTGTATGGTAATGAATTTCAAATAATCATAAAATTTTCTTACCAAGTCCCATATAAATATATAGCCATACCATTAAAAAGATATCAAAATTTACTTTTGTGTAAAACTTGTCTCACAAAAACAAATTTAAATTTTTAAAATTTTATATCAAAAAGTAGAAACAGAAGAACTTTGAATACAAAAAGATACTAATATAATCAGTTGATGATGTTAAATATAAAGAAATTTTGATGATGTCTTTATCTTTAACAGCAGTTAGAGACAAATAAAGCGATACTAAATTTGACAGAAAACATTTTGAAAACTCGTACTTTTTATAATAGAAAGGGTAGAAAAAAAAGGAACATAGATACGGAGATATATGCATTTATTTAGCAATACCAATCATCAGTAGCTTAATTTCTAACCGAAATTATATTCCAACGAACGTGATGTTTAGCTACATGCTTGAATTATTAGCAATTGAGCAAATGCAAGCTGCACAAGGAACTTACAAGTGCATCAATTTTTCGCTTCAGCCGCGTATAACGCCTTGATCTCCTCAACGTCGTCGCAGCTACCAAGGAATATCGGAGAACGCTGGTGTATATTCTCAGGAACCAAATCAAGTGCCTGTAATAACCAACAGTTTAAGCACTACATATTACATTCAACAGCCTTTCACTTGATTTGGACATCCAGAAATCTCACCCTCTGCTTTCCAGTAAACGCCTGTCCTCCAGCTTCTTCCATCAAAAATGACATGGGGAAGACTTCATAGAGGACCCTGTTACATAGGATTACCTCAATTAAGTTCACTCCTGTTGATCAGTGATTACAATAGGAGTTAACTTGAGCTTTTCCAATTTTGTACACAAGTTACCTAAGCTTTCCATTTGGGCTTTTCTTATCAGCTGGGTACAAAAAAATGCCTCCATAAAGTAATGTGCGATGGACATCAGCTACCATGCTGAAAAACGAGAACACGATGATGGTTATTTCGGAAGAGGATCATAAGTTATTGTGCCACATTGGATGCAGTTTTCTTTCACCTTCCAACGTATCTCAGAGATTTTGCTGGTGAGCCATCTTTGGGAAACTTGCAATTTTCCACGTACCTGGTATTCGTAACAATAGTAAGATATTGTAGATGAAACCTGAGACAAACATATTCAAGGATACATACTTTGCTGTTGGAACATCCCAGTTCTTGGCATTTCCTTCATTGACGGAATAAATTTTCCCTTTCTTGGGGATCTTTTGTAACAAGGAAAGAAGGTTACAGAGGATTAGTTACCAAACGGGGCACACAAGAGAAGGCACAAACATAATGAATTGCAAAGAAAACAGAGACATTGGTATCTGAAAGTAAAATGTACTCTATAATTAAATTGGGAAACACTGAAGAGAAGTGCTAACTTGGGTTAAAAGGTTTTGGAAGAAAAAATTAGCATTGGCAATCTTTAGCAACAGCACAAGTGAATAGTAGAGATCAAATTTGTAGTTAAAAACAGATTAAACTTGAGAAATGTAAAGGGTGAAGATTTGACCTTAATATCTGGATGAGTCAATATGAATTCTCCAAGAGACGGATCAAGTGTGAATCCATTAACTCCACTCCCAGTGCTCAACACAAGCTGCCAGGTCAAAGCATGAATGGCAACCAAGAATCCATCATAACGGTTTATCATGCAAACTGTAAGATATGAAATCCATTTTAAGTACGATGGTGTATACCATGCAAGAGCTTCCATACATGCAGTAGCCTGCAGCTAACAAATTCTTCCCAGGCTGCAACACGTCTCCTAATTTCGGTTCATTTCCATGTTTTATCATATAGATCCCAAAGATCTAGACAAGAGTACCGAATTAATTACCACAATACAGGATAAATTTCAAGAAGTCTCCGATAATATAGCATCAATCTAGGCATGAATACATACAGTCCCAATAGAAACTCCGCAGTCAATATTAGACGATCCATCCAACGGGTCGAAGACAACACAATACCTGAATAATCAGATTCGATGTATCCAAGTGACTAAATAAATAATAAGGAATTATTATCCAAGTGACTAAATATATAATAAGGAATTATATGCAAAGTATTACAACACAGATGGATGTGGGGTTTTCATTTTGAGAGCAGAGACACATACTTTCCACGCTTGGAGGGTTCCACAAACGTTGCCTCGTCATCCTCTTCCGACACAAGGATGCACTGCCAGTGATTCAAAAATCTATAAGCACTACTATTATTTAATCTCTCATTGTACTTCAAAGAAAAGACATATCATGACATACAGTCTGGCCGCTGCTGACTAAGGCCTTGATGAAAACTTCATTTGACAGCACATCGAGTTTCTTCTGCTCCTCACCCTTCATGAAAACAGAAGCAATAAAGTCGGCATTAAAATAAGTATTATGATGTAAAAATGTACATGATTTTAATTAATATGCACCCCCAATGACTGATGTAAGAATTCACCTGCACGTTGGTCTCTCCAGCAAGTCCAATGAGTTTGGCCAAACCAGCCTGCAAATCATGGAGTTGATTTAGACATTTACAAAGAAGAGAGAAAAATGATAGTATATTTTGACCAAAGTAGGATCTTCCCAGTCTCCCCAATTAATTAGGGGATACTGGGTAAAAGTAAAATCATTTTGAACACGGTGGTTCACAAGCCTTCCCATGGGATACCATCTTTCTTGTTCTCTCATGTTGAGTCAGAGCGAATATAGCCAAAAATAGGGGTCAGGCACATTGAAAATATTATAAGTAGAGTGAATTTGCTCGGTCATGACTAATTTTATTTTTCCCATTGTCGATTCAAAATGTGCTTATTACTTTTGACTAGGTTTGTTGATTGAGGCAACAAAAGTGGACCAATTTTCTTCAGCCAACGGAAGTTGGCAAGCAGGCTGTGAACTTGTAAAATTAATCGACAGAAATACATTCGGATACCTTAAATGCCTTTCTTCTTTCTGCAAAAGTTCACCTAAAATGTTGAATCGCCTAACAGTACGACTGTAAGAAAAGCATTCGAAGATCCGAATTCATTCATTTAACCTGTTCTACAATTCGTTTGAAATAATTACTTTAACCACTTGATATTATGATGGTTCATTCACAATTATGTTATTAAAACAAGGAATCCTCGATCAATGAAGAATTCCTCAAACTATCAATCTCGTTCCCCTTTTCTTTTAACCAGAACACAGCATCCAATATCAGTAATTTGCACTATCCCCTGAGTTTTTTTCAAACGACTTTTGGTGAAATTTTGAAAACCCCAGACCACGTCTCCAAAACAAATTATCACATGAAATGGAATCGGAACCCTACCTTGTTAACGGCAGAGCAAACAAACTTGCAGCCGAGAACAATATGATTGAGCAGGATGGTGAAGTCTCCACGCGATTCCGGGTACTTGGACTGCTCATTCAACACATAACGAGTTATGGTCATCAAATCCGTCCGATGCGCATCCGCCGCGTGATCCATCGCCAAACCACCCCAGCAATACGCACACAAAGTATATGCGAATATGCCTGGACTTAGATAGCACGCAGTCCTATAGTTCACCTAACTCCAAGACAACTAAAAGGTCAGTCCCGTATTTATTTGTATACGAGTGTGTGTGTGTGTGTGTGTGTGATATATACATGGCACGTAATCGTAATACTATAACGAAAATCAAGGAAGACCGAAGCTGCTGACACAGAAAGTACGCGTGAATGTGTGTGGATAGGGACGGGATCAGGCAGGAGTGGAGGGAAAAGGGAGGGATATCTCCACGACTTATCCTATGTGAAAGGGAGGCTGGGCTGACACGTGGTGGCCATGGCGTGAAGGGTTTTGGCGATTGACACCAGTGGCTTACCACCTCGTGATGCAAAACAATCCATCCTCTGGGCTGTCTTTATTCTCGCGCTGCTTTTATGATACTTTGTTCTTGTTCCGTGAATAACGCCGCTGCAGTTACGATTCTCGTTTGTCCTGTTTCTTGGAGGATGGAATGAGAGGTTACAGCGTTTTTTAGATTTGGTACAGTGGAGGGTTTCAGATGACGACTGGTGCTTCGGAGGCTTGTGGGTGAGCGCCTGCCTGATAGCGACGGGAGCATTACTCCCCCAGACACATGGGTGCGGTCCACCTGTCAACACCCGCGTTTCTAAGGAGCAATGCTCCCGGACTGCACAAGGATCGCGCGTTTGGTCCATGGAAAATTGACTGGGACAGGAATCTTGGGAGTGGGTCGATATTGTGGCGACTTTTCTTTTTTTTTTTTTATAGAATTTGCAAATTTTAATCTAGTTTAAGTTTGAAAATTATTCATTATCATTATTTGTTGAAAATTGCAGCATTAGGAAGTTGCAATAGAATACAATTATTCGGTATGATGATTGGGTCAATTGAGGTAATAAATTATAAATAATGAAATGATAAAAAAATCAGTTATTTAAGGTTTATTATGAATAGTTAATTTTTTTCCAAGTTTAGTGTTAAAATTTTCAAATTCCCATTACATAATATGAAACTTCGTATAAATTAATGATTTATCTAATAAATTCAATTTTAGGGAATTTATATAATTTAATGCTCCAATCTTTTATGTAAAGGGTTGACTTTGAGAATATAAAGGCATTTATGTAGGTCTCATATATGTTAAAGATATTATATATTTTATATACGTATGCCTGTGTATATTTTCTATATATTGATATCGAATCAAATTGACGCGATCTAAAATCCGTCGAATTTTATTTTAATATTTATTATTTTTATTTTTATTTATTAATGAGTTTTATTAATAAATTGAGTCATATAGACTTTTTAGGTTGGAATCTGATAAGATTTAGTATAAATAGTAGTTATTCAGTTAAAAACAAACACATATAGATATAGTTTTAATCAATTAAGAATTCCTTTTCAAATTCCCTGGAATTGTTTATTCAATTTCTCGTAGATTTCAATCCCAAATCAAGTTATTTTGGAGTGGTTTGTGTGATTCGTGACTTATCAATTAGTGTTCGGGGTACTGATTGTAGCCGTTTACATTGAGTTCAATCCAATCCTACCATGTTGGGTCAGCATTTTTCGCTCGATTTGCGTCCCTGGGATTCCCGGATTCGGGTTCGATTACACCGTTGCTATCCTGCTATTTCGACATGATTCTGATCGCGTCAGTTTGGTATCAGAGTAAGGTAGTATCGAATCCTAATTCGATACGCTTTCCTGTTGAGAGAAAAAAAAATAGAGAAAAAAAAAAAGAAAGGTGGAATTCAAAAAATATATTAAAAAAAGAGAGAGAGGGTATTTATTTGTACTTATTCCACAGGATGTCGGATGATTATGTATATTACAAAAAGCCAGTGTTTGATGAAATCCAAAAGTTGTCCAAAACTGTTGATAAACTGTACAATTATCTTGCTAGAGATAATCGTACGTTGAGACAGGAGGAGACAAGAAATAGATATACACCGTCAAGGCATTATAATATCAAAGATTATGGATCGAATGAGAATGAGTATGACAAAACATCTGAGGTATTGGATTCTTATATTGAAAGTCAATTTTGGTTGTGTTTTAATTGCTTTCAGTGTGGGCATAGCATGAGTGCATGTCGAAACAAGGAAGTTGATGCTTATATTGGCATTAACAAAATTATGGGAGAGAAGAAAAACCCATTCATAAATATGTCATCTTTGACTAAAGTGAAGATTGCAGAGAAAATTGCCATCGGAGGAAGTACAATATGAAGATAATGACAGTATTAACACACATTTGAGAATTGAGGTAAAAAGTGAACAAAAGAAATAACAGAATTAGTAGAAACTGAAAAGGATAGAGTTGAGATGGAAGAGCCATAGAAATTAAAGTAGAAGTTGAGGACAGCCACAAGAATGAAGAACAAGTAAAAGATTGGGAGATTAAACTTCTACAGAGTTACTTGTACGTTAATCTATTTGACCATTTAGCAGATGTCTTGTCCAATTGTACTACACAAGAGTTGAAAAAAAATTTTCTGCAGAGACTACATACGCATATCCAGATAAGTTGTTAGTATTTTTTTATATTTCTTTGTATGGTTTGTTGCTGATATTTCTATGTTGGGCTCATGGAAAGATGAAGATGAAATATCAACAAGACGATGAAGAGTTAAGGAGCTTCCAAAGATTCGTGTTTAATCTAAGAGGACACAAATTCGAATTGAGGATAATTCGCTCTCAAGAGAAGGGGTATGACGCGATCTAAAGATCCGTCGAATTTTATTTTAGTATTTATTATTTCTATTTTTATTTGTTAATAGGCTTTATTAATAAATTGGGATATATGGACTTTTTAAGTTAGAGTCTGATAGGATTTAATATAAATAATAGTTATTTAGTTGAAAACAGACACATATAGACAAAGTTTTTATCATTTCAGAATTCCTTTTCAAATTCCCTGGAATTGTTCGTTCAATTTCTCATGGATTTAAATCCCAATTGAGTCATTCTGGAGTGATCCGTGTGATTCGTGACGTATCAATCAGTGTTCAGTGTGCTGATTGTGGCCGTTTATATCGAGTTCAATCCAATCCTACTACGTTGGGTCGGCGTTCTTCACTCGGTTTACGTCCCTTGAATTTTCGGATTCGGATTCAATTACACCGTTGCTATCCTACTGTTTCGACATTATTCTGATCGTGTCACAAATGATATTTGAATTGGTCAGATCAATGATTCAACAAATTGTTCTTACTGATCACTAGCTTTCAAAAAAATCGATTAAAAATTATTACCTATCTAAGTTTAGAATTGATAATATAATACTAGTAAATGTTGTATAATATTTGTGTGTGTAAAATCATTTATACATTATCTAACTGTACATGGACAGAATAAATTAGAAAGAAATTGAAAAAGAAACAAATGAAAGATAAAAGAATAAGATAAGGGAAATGAAAACATTTAAAGAAATGAATAAATAAAAGATAGGAATAATTTTTTAACTTTGTGCATACCATAGTTGTTATTCTAAAGATCAAATCCTTTATACATAACACATGTAAAAGAGGCACATCCTATGTATGTGAAAATTTATTTATAAATTATAAAATTATTATATTTTAAATAATAAAAAACATTGAAAACAAAAAGATAATTTGAAAAGAGAGATAATTTAAGAGAAAAATAAATAGAGAACAATAATTTAAAAGAAAAGAAAAAAGAGGAATAGACTAATAAAAAATTAAAATTAAGTATACTGGTGTGATTTTGCACCGTACAATCAAAAAACCTTACTTCCATATTAGTATACTGTTGATATAAATTAAAAGTATAAAAATATTTAAAATAAAAATAAAAAGATAAAAAGAATTTGAATAGAGAAAATTGTGAGAAAAATTAATTAATTAATAATATAAAAATAAAAATTTATTGAAGATAATTGTATAATTTTACAATATGCAACTAAAGTCTTATTTACATAATAACAATAGTATAAATATATAGTATAAAAAGAATCAACAGTATATTAGTAATTATACTTAAACATATTTGATCTTTTTAATTAAGTATAAAAATGCTAATTTATTGATGATGGTAATATTTAAATTTACACGACAGCCAAATTAGCTCTAAACTTAGTATTGTGTAACTATATAAATAGATATAAAACAATGTGCATTCAATTCCTTGATTTTAAATTAGCTTAATTAATAACTTCAATTTTAGCTCTTATAATTCCTTTGCCTTCCAAAAATGACAAAACACATATGCGAAAAATGAAAATCTGATGCTTGATTTATCATACTAGATTTGCTTACTCAAATGCATCAATTTTGGATCAATAGCCTACCTAAAAATGCCTAATTAAATTCATTAATTCTAACCAAATTTTGAATCCTCAAAATTTAGACTTTTTTTAATTTCAAACATTTTAGTAGGAGACATTTAATTTAAAATATTAAAATTGTCAATCAGTAACATGAAATTTATCTATAATTAATCCACCACAAAATCCCAAAACCCAGAAAGTAGAAAAGAAAAATTACGTTTAATTTTTCAGACCAAAGTTGTCCAATTAAATGCATATAATTTCGGATTTGGACAACACTGAAGGAATGTGAAGAATTCAACCTGCTTGATGGGAAAGGTGGCCTCTGATTGTACCATTGTAAAGGTATTGCAGAATCTCTTAGAAATCAAGTGGAAACAAGATCCAGATCTTTTAATTGCGCACGCAGGTGTTAATCTTGTTCCATGATCATTTTTGTCTCAACTAATGAAAACTTGCAGGGAAAATTTCCGAAGGAAAGAAGCTGTTAATCTTGCTCCACAATATTTTCTCTGGAAGAACAAAATCTAATAATTTTCTCCAACAAACAGAGTCGTCATTACTGATTCAGCTCAAAATAAAGTTCCACCATTAGTTCAACGGGTAAAATCAAAGATTCACACAGTTCTACCCTATCTGGAAGGGGTAAACAAAAGCAAAAGAAATTACAAGGCAACTCTTAAAGTTTCAGCTTCAATTTGTTACACGATTGCTTGCTGCTAGAAAAATTGTTACTGCATCAGGCCGTTCTCAGAGGAGGTGAAACCAATATAACGCCATCACCTCTGACAAAGAGAAACGGTACAGTGCGCCTTGTAGTCTGCATTGACCGCCAAAGTCAGAAACAACTTAAAGAAACTAACTAAAAGTTAATTATTCAACTGAAAATGTTGGTCTTCATGTTCAATGGAAAAGCCCAGTCCACTAGTATTAGCTGCGCCCCCCAACCACCCCAAGCAGTTATGGTGCATGATTCACACTATGTACCTTAATCCTCTCCAGGATGCAGAAAAATATAATTCCAATTCAGTGGTTTGTACCATATGACATAATAAAAATTATAATCAATCCAATTTCAGCCTACAAACAAACTAATGTAAAACCAAACAGAGTGTGGTTTCAAGGAAACCTTGATTTCATGTGATGAAACTTAGTGGTTAGTACCATATGATTTTTCATGTAATGTTTAATGTGACATAATATATATTCACCTCCAAGCAAAGGAAAGGCATATCAAAAAACTTTTTATAAACTATGACATCTTTTATAATTCAAATAAAGTCAGATTTGCTCGCAATGAGAACTATGATGTGAAGAATTTGTGTCTGTCTTATAAGGAAAAAACAAAATTACTACCTAGGGACCTTATTTTATCACACGCTTATACGCAAAGCCAAAAAATTATTGACAGAAAGTGACAGATCTTGTGAGATTGTTACATACCCTGACAATTTCCTCATAAGTCTCATCGTCTATCTCCACAGTGGTAACAATTTCTTCAACATCACCCAGAATCATATTTAGATGCTGATCATATGCCTGCAAAAATAACGTAAATGAAATCAAGGGGAATGGGAATTTGAAAGAAGGCCAGTGAACTACCAACTTGCACACTGATTAAACTTGTTGAAAATGTTGAAGAACAAAATTTATAATTGAAAATTATATACTGTTATCAGATAATTATAACAAAACCATCAACACCTCTATTCAGATTTGTTCATTGTGCACAAACATATAAACATCCACACACACACACATATATGTTAAATCTGAGACAATTATGGCCATGTTGGACATCCGACACACCAATTGAACAAACCAGTATCCATAATGTATCTTTCACTTCATATACCGACCAAATTTCAGTTTCTTGAGACACACCGCCGCCTAACTACTTGAACACACTAAAAGCATAAGGGGGAAAAAGGCGTTTCAACAATCACATGAAAACAGAAGAAAAATTTAGCAAACCTACCAATAGTCAAAGGATTTCAACTAATTTCAATTCCCAACCAAGGAAAAAAACGAAGCTTGTCCGAGCCCTAATCTAGGCCCTCACAATTCATTTACCGCAAACTTAATTTCGCTAAATTCTATAGTTCCCCAGGCACAAAACCAACTCTCATTTTAAAAAGACAAATACACAATTTCTTTATTCACAGATTACGTCCAAGTAACTCAATTACACAGCCATAAACATATACATATAACCGTAAGAACAGAGAGTTGGAAAAGAGAGAAGACGAAGGCACATGAAGCTTGCCGCGCAGCTCTCGATCGTGGCGGAGCTTGACGTATATGCGCTCGTCGAGGCTGAGTCGAATGAGGTCCAACGGCTCCTTCACCGCGCTCTCCTCTTCGCTCCCCATTTTCTCTTCTCTTGTGCTTTTCTTGAAAAAGTAGAATATTGAATTCGTTTACTTCCCACTTACCTCAAAATTTTGCTGTACTTCAGAAAGCCCAATAAAACGTTGCCCGACGAGATCGCATTTACCAAAGTGCGACTCATGCTAGGATCCGTTGGGCCGCATGGGGATCACATCTATTAATGATGGAACAACGGTAACCCAAAAAAGTGAAAACCCATATAAAACGTTGCCTGAGGAGATCGCATTTACCAAAATGCGACTCATGCTAGGATCTGTTCGCCCGCTTGGGGGTCACATCTATTAATGATGGAACAATAAGTACAGCTTCCGCGGCGAAGTTAAGGCTACGTTTGTATGTAAATCTGTATCAGTGTTTTCTTCTACCAAATTTTATACTTTCAAATATATCACCTAATAAAATGATATTTTTTGATCTACTATTCTTACAACTTTTATAATATTTTTAAATTTTTATACTAACTTTATTTCACGTTTAAAACCTTAGTCATTGTGTGAATAATGCCAAATACTTCTCACTTAATTTGAAAACACCACAATTGAGTGTAGGAATATAATCATTTAATAGAAGGGTGTGTCAGGAAAGTTTATTTAGTTTCAAAAATGAACACGTCTCTTTGTTCGTTTGCATTCACTAAATGCCAAGGTCACTGGTGAGCTTTCCTTATTTCCAAGATTGATTTCTACAATCTTAGTTTGGTTAGTATTTTCAACAACTAAAAAGTTAATAATCATGAATGACTTTTTAAAAAACTTTCAAGAGAAAAAAAAAAGTGAAAAGAAACTTCAACTAAATTTATTATTTCTTCATGCAATTATGTAAATGCTTCTTTTGCATCAAAATCTCTCATCACTAAACTCGTTTTGGGATATGCAAGATTTTGAAAATTGGACTAACTGGCCGAGTCAATCAGTTTGCTCAACAATTGGCCGGTTATGACCTGCCCATCAAATGAATCGGTGGCAACCAATCAAAAACTATTAGTTTTTGATATTTTTATTCATAAAGATTTTATAAAAATCACATTTAAAAAAATGAACAAATAAAATATTTTTTAGGCTTTCTTATGAACATTTTACTTCTAAATAATTTATTAATATATATAATTTTCACTACCTATTTTTTATTTTGACTTTTTTATATCTAATTATTTTGTTGAGTTTTAAAAAAATAAATATTGCATCTCAAAATTAAAAATTTTCATATTAATTGTGTTATTTTTATTTCAAAAACTAAATTTTCAATAATTATATTTTTCTTTGAATTTAATTTAATTTTTTATATTTTAATTTTTTATTCATATTAAATTATTAAATTTTCAATATTACATTTTGAACTTAACATTTGACATATTGATAAATAGACTTGAATTTATTTCATAAAATTGATTTAATATTATTATATGTGTATACGTAATAATGTATTCAATCAAGATAATCAATTTTGTGAAAATAGTTAAATCGATCAGACCAGTGATCCAGTTAAATTTTCAGTTCAATGGTCGGTCTAATTTTAAAAACACTGGCTAAGTTTGTATGCAAATTATTTTTTATATTCATTCTTATTAAAATGACATTCTATAAATAAAAAACTTGTCAAAAAAAATTTATTTCTCTTTTATTTTTGCACCATTTTAAAATTTTTAAATCAGCTTTCATCCCAACGAATGCATCTCTTAAACTAGTAATTAGATAAACTTTTGAAAGAAGAGATAAAGAAAAACACAACAATTAAAATTAAATATAATGAAATAAATAAAAATTGAGAAGAGAACATAATATATATATATATATATATATATAAACACAAAAGGATTTTATAATAATTCAGTATTGTATAATCAAAGAGAGGTTTATATTCTTTTTATATATAGTATGGAAAAGAAGTGATGATATATTTATAGTTTATATGAGTGTGCTTGATCTTTTCAAATAAGGATAATTGTTAAATTAAAATAATTTTATATCTTAAGGTCATGTTTATTTTGAATAATTAAATTAAATTAATTATTTTATTAAATTTAATCATATAATTTTAGAGGGTTTATAACTGCCCAAGCCCATACAACTTTCTAAGCCAACCCCAACCGATAGAAATTGCAGTTTTCAAACCCGCAAAATTGACAGCATACTACATTACATGGATCTGTCCGAATTCTGAGGACACTCACCTCAGAAGTTAATATTTTAGTCGATGTACCAGTCACGTCCCTCGCAACCTGCCAAAAAGAAACCTGCGCCATGACACTGAAGACTAAAGTAGTGCCACTTGCACAGTTCTTTTATAGTTGATGACGAAAGCTTGGTCCTTCTTTCAAGGAGGCCGTGTGTTCTTAGCGTGTTTGGCATGGAAAAATATGCTTCGAAGACCCTTAAATCCCGCATACGTTGCATCTACTAACAATCGTTGTAATCCTTAGCTTCACTCCATCTGCTTGAAAATCTTCCTCCACTGTATGAAATTCTCCACCTAGGGAGATTTTGACATGTATTTCTTTCATCTTAGCCCCTGATTTCGGGTTCTAAAGTTTGAAGGTCCAATCTTGATTTGTATTTCGCCTTTTGTCGCGAGTTCTTGACGTACTGTCTTTTCCCTCGTTTTTTTTTGCACTCACACTCACAAATGATGCCCAAACTCACACCCATCGCCTCCCAATTGAGGAAATGGGTTGTCTGGGGAAGTATGGTTTTGCCATTTAGGTTTGTTTATGTCGAAACGGCTTTTCAATTTTTTCTGTTAGTATTCGTGTGGGTTTTTGTTTTTGGAAAGAAAAGAGTTGATTTTATTGATTATTTGGGAATTCTAGAATAGCCCTAGAAGGATTATAATTTAGTTTTTGATGGGGAATGGGATATTTTAGAGAACTAATTGCACATGGATTTCTAGGTCTAAGGATTCCCGTAGATTTAAGCTACATTAATGTATTGTGGACATTTTGGTGTTGTATGAAGAATTTAATTGGTGATGAGCTGAATTTTTCGTACTTGATCTGAATGTGTGTTACTGCAAATTATGGAAAGCAATGGACTATCATGAAGTGGTAATATGCAAGGTGCTGCTTCTTACAGAGGTTTCGATTCACTCGAGCCAACGAGGGTTCACAGTCAACAACAACATCCACAGGTACATCTTCATCGTCAGCATAGCTCTCGTCCCCGACAAGGCTCATCAATGGCGCATCCCGCGATTTATGAGCCTTTCCCTCTTACAATTGGAAGCAGTCAAGATTGTGGCGAGACTGTTGTTACATTGGCAGATCACAGTAGACTGGACAAGGGGAAAAATGCAAGTGATGAGGATAAGCCTAGCTTCATGGAAGATGCTGGCAATGGTTGCAATGGTCCAATCGAAGGTAAGAAGGCTACCCATGGCAGCGTGTGAGATGGACCGATGCGATGGTAAGGCTGTTATTCACAGCTGTTTCTTATGTCAGTGAGGACGCGGCTGCTGAATGAGCGGGAGGTTCAAGAAAGTGGATGTCTGTCTCAAAGGCCATGGCTAAGAGGGTCCCTTTGTTTCGCCTCAGGAGTATGAGGATAAGTTCAATGACCTCAACAAGAAGTACAAGAGGCTCTATGAGAGCCTGGGAAGAGGAACTTTGTGTGAGGTGGCGGAAAATCCAGCACTTCTTGATGTGATGGATCACATCTCTGAGAAAGCCAAAGAGGAAGTTGGAAAAATTCTGAGCTCGAGGCATTTGCATTATGAAGAGATGTGTTCTTTCCACAATAGGAATTGGTTGCATCTGCCTCCTGACCCCTAACTGCGACGCTCTTTACGTTTGGCCCTTATGCCGACGGATGACCATGATGACAATGATGAAGGTGAAGAAGAAGCTGAATTTGTTGATGTTGATGGGCCCGAGTTTGATGATCATGGGGCATATGGAATTTCAGGGAGCTCTGCAAAGAGGGTAAAGCACTGCCATAGTGAAGATTTTAGTTTCAGAAATTCTTTTAAGCCTCCAGATTGCCACAGGACGTTCGATTTTTGGGAAGAAAACACCGGTGGTGATGTCAATCAAGTGCCATCTGAGGGAACAAAAACAAATGTGATACAGAAACGGTGGATGAATCATAGGAATCTTCAGTTGGAAGAACAGAGGGTGCTTATACAAGCGCAGATGCTTGCACTGGACAAAGAGCGACAAGTGGCAGAGATTTTGCCGAAAGAAGGACAGGGAAGTAGGGATGATGAAAATGGAAATTGTGAAGATAAAACTTGAGAACGAACATATGGCTTTCGAGCTAAGGCAAAGGGAAATGGGTGTTGACGACATATAATTTTCACTCGGCAGCCAAAGCCTGTTAACGTAGTAAGGATCCTCAGAAGATGCAATAAGCCAGTTTCTGTTGTTCATCAACCCAGGACACAAGCATAGCATTGGCATGTCTGCTGGGATTTCACTTCAAGCTGCAGGATTTGTGTTCCATGGCCTTTTCAATTAAATTAAAGTTATCCCTGTTGTATCATTAGTGTGTGTAACTTGTATAATCAGAAGGCTTCAGTTATATGTGAGTTTACGTTTTCTCATGCCAAGTTAAAAATAGATGCGGGGCACCGAGAGATGCAGCTCATCATAGCTGTGAACTGTGGCAGAGAGGAATAACGTGTACTTTGAACTCCGAATTCGTGTTGTGCATTTAGTAAAAAAAATGGAAAATATGTTCAGAATTTTTGCAGTGTGATGCAGCAAGCAGCATTGGAAAATTGGAGGTCGTACACTGCAACCACTGCCATAATAGCTTTGTCTCACTGTAGAACTATTGGCTCGTGCACCCTTGATGCGCATGCAACCATATCCACACGCACTTGTGATTCACACAATTCGAACTTATATAGATTTGCAAGTACATGGAGCATACATAGCATATGGCTATTCTCTCAGCCGATCATCAGTTGATTTGAGGAAGCTAATGGTTTTGTTTGTATTCATGCTCAGGCGTGTGTTTTGAGGTGTATATTTTCGAAAATTTGTAAACACGAGAGAGAGAGAGAGAGAGATATATATATATATATATATATATAAATGTTGAATTAATTGAACTTTAGATAAAGTTTTTTAACATTAGCAAGATAAGTTAAAATAATGTATTGTTTATTTTGTACAAATATGATCTCGAAGGTTTTTACATATATAATTTGAAATAAAAAGATGAATAAGTCTGCTTTGATGCTACATATATAGAATCCTCTTTATGTTATCAAATTTTATTTTATACTTAACAAATTTGAAATAATATGTATTACGTGTAAGATAGATAAGCAATCCAAGTCAAATCAATATTTATAAAAATAATATTGCAATTAAATTTTTTAGGAAGGACAAATTTTGCTAAATATTCATTATAACTATAGCATATTTCAGAATTTTACTTATAAACACAAAAATAAAATTAATAAACAAGAATGATGAATAAATTCTAAAAAATGGAATATGCTTATTAAACATTGGTCTGTTATTGCAAATATATAATATGGAATTTTAGAAAAATTAATAAAATCACATATTTTTATTTTTGATACATTTATAAATTTTCTATGACTAAAATTAATTAAAGTATTAAAGATTAACTAGATATTTTGAGAGTACAAAAAAATTAAAGACAAATTGTTGACTTTAAATTTGTAAAAATAATACAATATTTTTTATTTTACAAAATCTTGCTTTTTATCAAGATTAGTTTTCTGATATGTAAAAGGATTTATGTCTAATATTTAAATTAGGGTTTGTAGAATTAATTGAGATTTAATTACAACTTCCCAACATTAATCTAATTTCTTCAAAAGCAAAAATTCTAATAAAATGATCTAATTAGATATTTCATGGTTGTTGGTTCGAAATCTACATCATAATTCACATGCAAAAAATCTGAAATTTACCGGTTGTGCAAAAAAAACTATATAAAAAGGCAAGACAAATAATGTTGAAAAGTAAAATACTATTAATACAAAAAGGATTTTCTTATCCGCTTAAAATGTTTGGGAGGTCATAAGCGCTCTCTCTCTCTCTCTCTCTTTCTCTCTCTCTCTCTATATATATATATATATATATATGTATATATACCAGTTATATATGCTCTCATATATTTCACAAATTTGATTCTATGACCTGTTTATAAGTTTTAAAAAAATAAATGTATTTGGAAATAAAATTTTCAAATAAAATAAATAGAACCAATTCACATTTAATGATAGTGCAATTTACAAGTTTTATATATTAAAATTTAAGTGATAATAAAGAGACTCTTGAAAGTTATATATATAAAAAGTAAAGACAAAGAAATGAATAAAGGAAAAAGCGGAGTCCCTCTCAAAATCAAGGAAGAAAACAAATAAAAGAATATGTGATATAATTTCGAATAGGTTTGTGTTTAACATTTTTTTAAAATTTAATAATTTAATTATTACTAAGCTAAAGTATATGTTTTATATTATAAGTAATATTTTGATACATCAAAATTTTACATTATTAAATGATTTAAATAAAATTAAAAAAATCACGTGCAACTCACATACTCTTTACTAGTACATTAAAAAGATTAAAGAAATAAGCAAAATCAGAGTGGATCAACCGTCAAATATAAAAGATTTAAGGATTTTAGTTTCTTTAGAATAGAGACTGCAATGAAGATGGCATTTGCAGCTCTATTTATTGATAACCTTCATTTAACTGGGATCATAGACAGCCAATAAGCATTTTATGAATTTGTTCGTTGCAACACGACATCCTCTCTATCACTGCTTGTTAATTAGTTCCCGAGCAACATGCAAAAATTCAATTTAGAGAAACTAAATTTGTTAAACAATGGTGGCTTTTATAAAAAATATTGAAGGTGGAACTCACCAATTAAGCATAATTTCAGAGTGATGACTTGAGGCAAAGTGAAAATTTACAAGCAATATGGCTCCACTTCTCATTACCAGTAAATCAAATCTTCCACTTATCAGAAACTAGCCCACATGGCATTGCAAGATGATGATTTTCTCTTTTCCTTTCTTCATGCTAATTAATATTTATGTATTTATTCGTTTTAGTTATGGTCAACAAAAAATGTTTTAAATGCTCCCACAAACTAAAGTACAATCATATTTCCTACCTTAATATTTTGAGTTTCAATAAATTTCAGATATTTCAATAGTTCATTCTATCCATCTGTCGATTTCTGGTCACTTGACAATTAAGCTCTTAAATTTTTGCTTCCCATAAAGCTTGTGATACAGTTTTGCGGATGGTTTTTGTGCATAGCTCACTCTTTGCAAATTAGCTTTTCGAGTTGGCATTCCTCACACGAACTTGTCCTTAATAAATTCATCTTTACAACAAGCGCCGGAATTGAAACAATGAAAATGTTACATAGGAGTTCATAAATATCTTAAAATCTTGATAGGACAAGTAAGAAAACTTACTTCAACTCCTTCAATTTCAACACCACCAACATCGGATGGGTGCATTGCAAGTAGAAAGATAACCAATTTTGTATATGTATCTCCAAACATCAAAACCATTACAAAGATCTGTAAGCTTAAGAAGATAAAAAATTTTGTAGTTGTAACTTTGAGTATAAGGAGACAAATCATGATAACATGAACATTCAGCAATAGATTCAACATCTTGTGAAACTTGTTAATAGTGGTTTTCATGTTGCTCAAAGACAATGCAAGAACTCTCCGTTCTTTTAACACATTGATCTGTGATTAAACACATTAGAAATACATCAAAGAAAGCCATGTCGTTGAAGCAAGAATAAAATACGACAAAATTTTGTTAAAAGAAAAAAAGGTTGTACTAAATTGATTTTACCAAATCAAAGATGTTAATCATGTTATTAGTTAATTTACAGCCAATAACCGAGGTGCACCTAACCACTATAGAAAAAACTCAACATTCTTGACGGAATCAAAACTAAAAAAAATAAAACAAAAAAGAAACCTGGTAACTAGCAGCGTAAAATAGAAGATGACAACATTTTACTTGCCGCCCATTTTTCAAGAGCTCTCTTAGTGACTCGTTTTTGCTCATCTCCACAATCAAACAGACTCACAGTCTTCACATCCTCATCCTCTTGCACAAAGCACAACAAATCCTCCTTAGAAATATGTCTAATCATAGAAGGAATGCCATCACACTCAAAGACCTGTAAAATTAAAGAGTATTTTTTCTTCTTGAAAATGGATAAAATATAGAGCATTAAAAGTAAAGAAATGAATGATAAATAGGCTAAGGATCTTTTAATTTCATGATAGTGTTAGCTTGCAGGTTTTTAGATATTTTTTATGTGACTTTTAATTTGAATGCACCAATTTGGTGTTATTACTTATTTAACCCACTCAAATGTTTTATATTAACAATGAGGCCATATTTGTATTACCATATTTGTTTTTTTAACTCAACATACAACTTTAGTTTTTATAGGACCTCTAGCCATAAACAATAAAAAAGTACATACGAATGAAGTCATATTAATTAAGTAAAGAAAAACAGTGAGTTCCAAAACAACAATTATAAAGAGAAATTCAGTTTGATCCTGGTTTGGCCTCATTGCCAGAGGTCTTCTTGATGGCAACTTTAATCTGATTTTTACTTGTCGCTTACATTTTTGCATCATCCTCATCAGTAGAACATTGAATTTTCTATCCTAGTCTTTGCACTGCACATCAATCTCTTCATATTTCAAGCTGAAATATTCTGTTGAAGCTTACTCAAGTGTTCATTAGAGATGTCCTTTTGCCTTCTTCCTCCTAGCATAAGAAGTTTCAATAGTTCTTCCACTTGGAATCTCAACTTCAATCGTTACCCTCTTCTTTCCTTTTCTTGTGGAATCGCTCCCTCCTTTATGTTCTCACCCTGTATCATCCCCTTGGAGTTGGTGAAAGAGGAGGTACTGCTTTCTACATGTGACTGCACAATTTCAATGGGGTAATTGTGTGTGACTAATGTGTGTTGTGGAAGAAAAGAAGAAGTGAAAGAAGAGAGCCACATGATTTTTTTTTTATTTTATTTAAATTATTTATTAAAATGGAATTTTGATTTCATCATGATAATGAACTCTGATATAAAATGTCTACTTCAACTTAGTAGTAATGGCATGGAAGAATTAATAAGATATTTCAGAAACAAAATCTATTAAAAGTGCTAAATATAAGCCTATTCTAATAAAATCGATTATTTCTTTATTGGTTCTTGATTTTGATATTAGATGAGACTATTTTTATTACTTGCTTCTTTAGTTTAACTTTATTTCTATTCGAGAAATTTTCAAGAGTCTCTTTTTCATCATTTAGTATTCAATGTTTAAAGCTAATAATTGCGACTCTCTTTGTACGTGAAATTTAACATTCTTTTCTTAAAACTTATAAACATGTTTAAGAATAGAAGTGTGATAATATATATGAGTATATATAGCCCATAAATATGTAAATGAATATGTATCTTTTCACATAATCAGTAAATTGCACATGTTTTATACGCTAATTATTAATTGGTGCTTTTAAATCAGGTGAGAAATATCATGTGAATTAGATTTTCAAAAAAATTAATTATTTTATGTAAATAGAAATTGACTCCTAAAAAAATATAAATTAGAGAGAAAAGAGTAAAATATACTCAGAAATTGATGGAGCTCTTAATCGTTCGCGTGCACAACACGAGAAATTTAGGAATATTTACAAGTTTTTAAAGGCCTTTCGTCCAAAATCGATAATCAAGATAAGGAATACTTTCAAGCAGATCCTGTTGCTAGACTCACTATTATAGATTACCATATTTACATAATTTCCATGAAATAAAACTATCATGTTGAAAATATGACCGTTGCCATTTTTATTCATTCACAAAGTCGTGTTTACATTCCCGAAGTCGTGTTTACATTCCCAAAGTCATATTTACATTCCCGAAGTCGTGTTTACATTCCCGAAGTTGTGTTTACATTCCCGAAGTCATATTTACATTCCCGAAGTGGTGTTTACATTCCCAAAGTCGTGTTTACATTCCCGAAGTGGTGTTTTGCTGTGTATATATATACATGTTCTTTTACTGTAGGAAGGTTTCAATTTTTCTGGGACGATTTCGAATCGTCTGTGTAAACATATATTGATTTATGCTTTTCTTACATGGTATCAGAGCCAGTTTTCAGTGTTCCTTTCTTTTGACGAAGTTTCAGCAGATTTCGTTATTTGGGGTTTGGGCGTCGATTCTTGTTAGATCGTTCGTCCACACTCATTATCGAGGCTTAGACCTCTGTTTTACTGTGTAATCGGTACCCTTTCTGTTCGGGGGTGTTCCTGTCGGGGCACCTTGTCTCGGCAGAACTGTTGGTTCCAGTTTGGGCGTCGATTCTTCTTAGATCGTTCGTCCACGATCATTGTCGAGGCTTAGACCTCTGATTTACTGTGTTGGGCGTCGATTCTTGTTGGATCGTTCGTTCACGCTCATTATCGAGGTTTAGACCTTTGACTTACCGTGTAATCGGTTCCCTTTCTGTTCGGCGGTGTTCCTGTCCGTCACCTTGTCTCGGCAAATTGTTGGCTTCGGTTATCGGGCCATTGTTTAACCTTTATATCTCTTATAGACTGTTTGTTTTCTGGCCATCAGGCCTATCCTTTAAAGAAGAACCTTGTAGTTTCGGGGTTTTCTATACTTTATTCCCGATGCAAGACGTTACATCCACTTCGGGATTAGATGGATCAATATCTAGTCCCACGACAAATATTACATTTAATCCTATGGATCCTTTGAATCCTTATAGGATCGAAAGCAGTGATAGTCCCATGATGACACTGGTGACTGATACACTGACCACTGAAAATTATGTTTGCTGGTCAAGGAATGTTAAGCGGGCTCTCCGAGCCAAGAATAAATTGGGATTCATCACAGGTCAAATTCCCAAACCAAGTTCAGTTGTTGATCCTGCATATGATTTGTGGGAAAGATGTAATGACATGGTCATATCATGGTTATTAAATTCAATATCACCTTCCATCAAAGCCAGTCTGATGTTTGTTGACAATGCAAGAGAACTGTGGGATGAGTTGCACAGTCGACTGTCTTAACACAATGCCACTCGTATCTTTCAATTGAGGAAAGAGTTGGCAAGCCTGAAGCAAGGAGCAGACACAGTCATGATTTATTATGGCAAGCTCAAGAGCATCTGGGATGAGCTGTTAGTTTATGACGAACAGCCAAAATGCACTTGTGGGCAACTACGCATTCTCGGAGAAAGATATCAAAGAGACTGCGTGATGCAGTTTCTAATGGGGCTGAATGATGTGTATTCACCTGCTAGAGATCAAATCCTCATGATGGATCCCGTTCCCTCGGTGAACAGGGTTTTTGGGATGATTCAACAACAAGAAAAGCAGCACTTTGTTGCAGATGGTAATCCGAAGGAGATTTGATGGCTATGGCACTTCAAAAGGTTAAGGTTAATCAGAAGCAGGCAGCAAGGAAGGACAAGCCCTTCTGTTCCCACTGCAAAATCTCGGGACACTCATTGAGCAGATGTTTCAAGGCAGGGAATGCACAACCCATGAAGTGCACCCATTGCAACATGAATGGACATACTGTAGATAAATGCTACAAGCTCAAAGGTTTTCCCCCAGGACACAAATTTTATCATAAAACCACTACTGATAACATTATTGCCTCCAATGTTTCAGCACAGGTACCCGAGGACAGTCGAGAAGATAAATGCCCTTTCACCAAGGGGCAAATCCAAGAGCTATTCCAGTGGTTCAACGGTGAAAAGACTAGAGAAAGGCTCAAGGAACCCCAGGGTGATAAACCCAGGGAGCCTACACACTGCCTCAATGTTTCGGGTAAGTATTCTAATTTGGAACATGATTTTGAGAATATAAATAAGAAAGAGAATTGTTTATGGGTATTAGACACTGGTGCCACGAATCATATGACTTGTGATAAATCGCTTTTTAGTGATGACTGGATCCCATGTATGTATAGGGTTACTTTGCCAAATGGACAAACTGTAAATGCCACTGCAATAGGCAGTGTTCGTTTGTCCAAAGATATTTTACTTAAAAACGTTCTTTTCTTACCCTCCTTTCATTTTAACTTGGTGTCGGTTAGAAAATTAATGATTGATATTAATTGTCGCGTAGTTTTCATGACTGACACGTGTTTCATTCAGGACCAAGTTTCTTGGAAGACACTTGGTGAGGGAAAGGTAAGAAAAGGCCTTTATTGCTTCCATCAAAAACCAAACCACAATAATGACTGCCCAAGGAACACCACTTGTTCCATGGCAGCACAAACGACAAATTCTTTCACTCTTTGGCATCATAGATTAGGTCATCCATCTAATGATAAGTTGATACAAATGCATAAAACTCAAAATTTCCCTTCTTTTTCTGGTTGCAAGTCGAATCCTTGCACCACCTGTCACTTTGCCAAACAACATAGGCTTCCCTTCCAAGACAGTTCACATTGCACTTCAAAGCCTTTTGAGTTAGTGCACTGTGACCTATGGGGGCCTTACAGTGAAGCCTCGCATCATGGCAGCAGATATTTCCTAACTATAGTCGATGATTTTTCTAGATGCACTTGGGTCTACATTTTAAAATACAAAACCGAAGTTCCTAGCATTTTTGAAAACTTTTATAAAATGATTCTTAATCAATTTTGTTGCAACATTAAAATGATCAGAACTGATCACGGTACTGAATTCAACCTTAACCTTTTCTGTCAACAAAATGGAATTATTCATCAAAAATCTTGTGTTCAGACCCCACAACAAAATGGAGTTGTTGAAAGAAAACATCAACACCTACTCAATGTAGCTAGGGCACTGAAATTCCAATCGCACTTACCCATTGAGTACTGGAGTGAGTGCATATTGACTGCTGCCTACATTATCAATAGGTTACCTACTCCTGTTCTTAACAACAAAACTCCTTTTGAAATTCTCTTCCAAACTAAACCCTCCTATGATCACATGAAAGTTTTTGGTTGCTTATGCTTTTGCGCCACGCTCAAGGAAGGAAGAAACAAATTTGATCCTAGAGCAAAAAGGTGCATTTTCTTGGGATATCCCTTTGGCATAAAAGGTTACAAGTTGCTCGAACTAGAAACCAATCAAATAATTGTGTCAAGAAATGTAATCTTCTATGAAGATATCTTTCCTTATGAGGAGATCAACAAGAATCTCGATTCTAATAACACAGCTTCTTTTAAAGGCTATGAGAACACTCCTCCAACATCAGAAACCATTCGTGAGGATGAAATCACCTTATTCCCCACTCCAGAAAATCACAACGAATCGAATCTATCACCTGCAAAAGCAGAATCCAATGATAAACAAGGTGAATTGACAAGTGAGACATCACTTGGAGAAACTTCACCAGAACCAAAAAGGTCAACTAGGAAGAAAAATCTACCCAAATATCTAAATGATTACTATTGCCAACAAGTTTCTGGCTCTAATTCTGGGAATAAAATTATTCAAGAGCCAAACAATTATAATGATGCTTCCCAAGTCTCAGAATGGTGTGAAGCCATGAACGAAGAATTAAAAGCCTTAGAGGAAAATAAGACTTGGACTATTACTGATTTACCGCTAGGAAAGAAGGCTATAGGATGTAAGTATGTTTATAAAATTAAATACAAATCGGATGGATCCATTGACAGATTTAAAGCTAGATTGGTGGCAAAAGGATACACCCAAGAATATGGGTTGGATTATCAAGAGACCTTTTCTCCTGTAGCTAAAATTACCACAGTTCGAATAATATTGGCAATTGCTGTTAAAATGAATTGGTATTTAGAACAATTAGATGTAAACAATGCATTCTTGCACGGAAACTTAGAAGAAGATATCTACATGATAAAGCCTCCAGGGTACAACAAAGGAAGAAAACATCAAGTTTGTAAACTGAACAAAAGTATTTATGGACTCAAACAAGCCTCTAGACAATGGAACCAAACCTTTTGTGCTGCGGTTAAGAATTTTGGCTTTGATCAAAGTAAGGCTGATTATAGTCTTTTTACAATGAACAAATCAAACTCTTTTACTGCTATTGTGGTCTATGTTGATGACATTATTGTTACTGGGAATAATTCTACTGTTATTAAGAAATTAAAAACTTACCTGAATGATGTCTTCAAAATAAAGGATATTGGGAATCTATCGTATTTTTTAGGAATTGAATTGATTAAAACTCAGGAAGGAATACATCTGTCGCAAAGGAATTACATCCTAGACATACTAGCTGATTGTGAAATGACAAATTGTAAAACATCTAAGGTTCCAATGGAACAAAACATTAAGTTAAGCAAATATGATGGAGAACCCATACCTGATCCCTCTGTGTATCGAAGGTTAATTGGAAGATTATTATACCTAACGATTACTAGACCTGATATCGCTTTCCCAGTGCATACATTAAGTCAATTCATGGAAGCTCCTACCGATATACATCTAAAAGCTGCCTACAAAGTCCTACGATACTTGAAACTGACAATGGGACAAGGTATTCACTTGTTCGCAGACTCTGATTTTCAACTAACAGGCTTTTGTAATGCAGATTGGGGTTCATGCCCTGACACGCGAAGATCTGTAACAGGTTATTGTGTTATGTTCGGTAAATCCTTAATCTCTTGGAGATCCAAGAAACAGTCATTGGTCTCAAAATCTTCTGCGGAGGCGGAATACAGGTCCATTGCCACACTTTGCACTGAACTAATTTGGATTAAATTTGTTTTGGAGGCCTTGCAGGTACATCATAATGATCCCGTAAAAGTCTACTGCGATAGTCAAGCAGCGCTACATATCGCCTCTAATCCTGTTTTCCATGAAAGAACGAAGCACATCGAGCTAGATTGTCACCTTGTACGAGATTTAGTTCAAGCCAAAAGGATTGAAACTAAACATGTTGGAAGCCAATCTCAGGTGGCAGACATATTCACGAAGTCCTTACCAGCAGGAGTAATGAAGAATCACCTCGACAAGATGGGAGTGATCAATTTATCACCTCCATCTTGAGGGAGGGTGTTGAAAATATGACCGTTGCCATTTTTATTCATTCCCAAAGTCGTGTTTACATTCCCGAAGTCGTGTTTACATTCCCAAAGTCATATTTACATTCCCGAAGTCGTGTTTACATTCCCGAAATTGTGTTTACATTCCCGAAGTGGTGTTTACATTCCCAAAGTCGTGTTTACATTCCCGAAGTGGTGTTTTGCTGTGTATATATATACATGTTCTTTTACTGTAGGAAGGTTTCAATTTTTCTGGGACGATTTCGAATCGTCTGTGTAAACATATATTGATTTATGCTTTTCTTACACACTTGCCAAGTAATCATTTACACAATCTACTAGGTTTTGTGTCAAACAATGACAACTCGTCAACTCGTGCCAATAACAGTTTGCAAAGTAGCTTTTCTAATTATCATTCCTCAAACGAACTATCATTAATGGATTTGTTCCTTTAACAAGCATTCAAAGTTGTTAATATTAGAGATCCCTTAATTGAAGCTCGCCTTCACTAAAATTTTTTTGGCATCAACTAGTGGGCCCATTTATAAATACATCCCCTGGGACAAAAGATTCCCTTACTTCTAGCTAAACTAAAACTCCTTTTAGTCTAAAGTCATTTTGATCTCAACTAGTTGGCCCATTTGTAAATAAGGACAGTAAAATTTCTTTACCTCTACTTAAACTAAGAATCTTCTTAATCACAACTTGCATTGACACGAGTTGTTCCTCGTAATGATAGAAAAATTAATAATACAATAATTAGATGGAACTCGGTCTGGTTCTTACTCAATTTTTTAGGTCTCCACCACCATGCCAAATCATAACCAACATTCAATGTGTGGGACTTCTTAATTATGCTGAGCGCTTAAAAAAAAAACTAGCTCTAAATATCTATAGTGCTTCTGATTTGCAAATAAATTACTTGTATGTTAAGTTTTTAACTAATATGATTTATCAGAAGGCTTGATCAGTTTCATGTTCTTTTATTTATCTCATTCCGAGCTGACCATATATGTGGGCACAGAGAGATGCAACTCATCATGGTTCTTGTGAACTTTGAACCCTTAATTTGTATCGCATTTTCCCAATAAATTTATAAAAACATAAAACTTTTCCAACATTATACTGCAAGACGGTCCTTGAAAATTCGAGGTCTAGTCGTGTTTGTACACCGCAACCACTGGCATACATGGAAGTTTACAGATGCCGTGTGTTTGCAACCAAGTGCAGTATACTTTGCAAATGGGTATTCTTAATTTGAGGAAGCTAATATCTGGTTTGTCTTTCTTGTCTGTCCAAATAAAAGAGTTGATCAATTCAACTTGACAGTCGATTATTGGAAGGTGGCAGTTGATTAATTATTAGCAGCTGGCAAACAGAAGGACGTTTGCAGCCCAGCTTGCATAGCTAATATTGTGGAAAACCTATGTTGGTAAATTCGTGGGAAGTTAACTTTTTGTCCAAGCGATTGCAGTTGTTTTTTGGTACGTCGTAACGCACACTTAAACAAACAAAATAAAATAAAAGTACAACGAAAAAAAAGGCAAAAATCGATAACGCAATTCGGTACAAACCACATCTATGTTCTCAGGTTTATGCCTAGAAAAATAATCTACTAAATTAAGCGTTTATAATGCAGCAAGCTTCCCTTGCATACGAACACAATAATGCGAAATCCCCTAATAAAATTGACTGTTACCAAAATCCCACAACTAATTGATGCGTTTATAACACGCAAGATCCCTTATCCCTACTTAAATTAAGCCTCCGCGGGAGTCTACTCCTTTTGGATGATAAGAAAATTAACAAAATGACAATTAGAACAAACTTGGATATTGTTCTTACTCAATACAATTTTAGATTCATGTCAAATCATGGCCAACATCCATATATAAGACTTAATTATGGCCAGGATTTGAGAAATTCAGCACGATGAAATAGGATTCTGTTTCCTGAATTTCCAGTCAATTGCGTGATCTTCAATTAATCCGCAAGCTCAATGTATATCTTTAAGATTATTTATCTCCGAATTTCACGAGAATTCCCCTCTAACAACTATCACATGACTTTGTCTACCACAAAATAAACTTTTGATAGATCGAGGTGGAAAGTTTCCACATACCAACGGTTAAAGACATGAAAAACTACATTAAATGTATAGTCAACTTCTACGTAAGTTAATCAATGTTATTCCAAAATAATGACAACTATTTCAAATGTTCTCCAAGTGTGTAATTTGTTGTTTGGATATTTTTGTTACTTGATGTAAAGATTTAAAATATGTTGAGAATGAATTAATCCAGTTTTCTGAATCCCGTTTTTCCGCCAGATCTTACTTCGTCCTTATGGCTTCTAGATGTGACTTGTCTTGTGCACATCTCCCTGGTTACTTTTTAAAGATTTAATACATACTGTAGTCCTCATATTCTGCAAACAAATTCAAGTTAATTGCTTTGTATCTTTCATCTTAATAGGATAAAAGACATAAACCCTACAATAAACCATCAATTCTGCTGTAATAATTTCCAGCTCAAGCCAATTGCATGGTTGTGATGCAACAGATTATGATAGGCTGCTGCGGGTTTTCTGCTGGACTGCAGGTATGGAAGTTTGCGTTGGATATTATTATGTGAGGACTCATTAATATTAATATTATAAAGGGCTAGCTTTCTGGTTCAAAGAAACCCCAAAAGCTGGCCCGGAATTGTTGCGATTATTTAAGTCCTCATGACAAAATTGTTTGTCCGAATCCGAGTGTATTTATAACTTTCTATATTTGGTCACATACTTGGTGATGATTCAAGGACTTGGTTGTATCTCAAAACTGCAAATAAAAACGTAATGCGTGATGGGAATAAACTATAGGAGCTATGATGGAATAAGATAAGATGAAGATGTTTGAAAACGATTCAAATAAACAATCATTTCTTGACGTAATTGCTTGACATATCCCACGTACACATATTTTTAAAATTTCTCACCACTGCTTTTGGTGATACACGGCAATCAAGATTCATGCACATAAGCCAATCACTATAGTTTGTTTTAACTTATTTTGAATTTTCAATGACATCTAGGAAGGTGTGGCTGAAAGTGGGTGGTGGAAGATAATCTTTTTTGTGAAATAAAATAGTGTAAAGAAGTAATGAATAGGAAGCTTACCCACTTGCGTTTTAGACCATGGAATGTTATATTAGGGTCGAAGTTAAATATGGGGAAATAGACATTTGTGCAACGCAAGCATATGCCCCAATTGCCCATGAAATTCTCTATTTTCAACTTTTGCCTCCGTTCTATTGATATGTAATTACTACATATATTATTTTCTACAATGTGAAAATTATATTGACAGTAATATGGAGATACAAAAAATAGAGAGAAAAAAAATGAGAAAGATAATTGGTTGGTGGACTGTCATTGGGACGCATGTGCCTAGGCATTGCGAACAAATTGGTGTTGATTTTGGACTTCTTTAAACTTTGGTCCTATGTGGGACGCAAAACAATGACCTACAATGCACTAAGAGTTCAGTTTCCAGAGGGAACTGGTCCATTGCATTCATTATTGAGGTGACAATGAATATCAGTCCAGTCGGTGTTGGTGTGTATATTATTTAATCTGAAAATTATTTCTAGCAGTTGTGTTTATTGCCTGTCTTTTTACCAGCGTCAAATGCAATCAAATATTTGACCTTATGAATTATTTTCTCTTTTTACATGTTTTATATATATATATATATAATTAATTAATTATAATTTAATTATTATATTTATTCACAATTAAATTAATGTTTATATATATATAAATATTTTCTTTTATAATTATTTATACTTATATTTTAAAAAATAATTATAATATCTAAATACTATCACATTATTCAATCATTATTATATATTTGTATATATATTTAAATATATAAATTTAAATAAATTATATTATTTATAACATAAACAAAATTTAAACATGACACATGTTACAGTACAATTCACCAAACATTATCTCCTAAAAACAACCCCTCCCCCCAACGTGTTTGATTTAGTAAGATGACTTCCGTGGCTGTATCTTCTGATAAAAATCAAGAAAGCAATGATTGGAAACATTCCAATTTCATGGAAATCATTACTCAAGCTAGTTTGGAGATGACAACCAATAACCCATTTCTTGAAAACCTTTACAATGCCTTTGAATTTTAGGATGTGGAGTTCTAACAAATTTATTACGTACTGTACTTTTAAAATTTTGTAGCAACATTATAAATCAATTATCGTGTATGTTTTCTGCAAATTTGACCTTTCAATCCCAACCCGAAGTCTTCGAAGCTAGAACAGTGACACTATGCCCATTTGATTGATTAACATCATAATTAATTAATGAATTAGTTGATTGATCAATTAATTAGTTTGTCACGTACTATATAATTTGCAGGGGCCACGTATTTCTGAGAACATCCATTAACCAGGAACATAACAAAATGGAAAAAGACAAGCATCTTTAAAATTATTGTGTCACCTATTAATTACGTGATGAGGAAGATATAGTGTGTAGTGGACAAAAACTATCAACGATCGGTAGACCTTTTTTTATTATTTACGCAGACATTAAGATGGCAGGAAGTGTATATTTATTGACTTAATCTTTCGACCAACTCCAATTATTTACGCAGACATTAAGATGGCAGGAAGTGTATATTTATTGACTTAATCTTTCGACCAACTCCAATATTAGATTGAATGTTCATGCGTCTTGCAATACTTCAAAAAAGGTAATTGAAATTATTATTTCCAGAAGTAAGATTCCAATATACAGACCAATTCATGATTGTTATTAATTTGTACTTTTGAAGTTAATATCAATCCAAAAAATTCAAACTGTATATACTAACATACGAATGATTGAACTGGGCAGTAAATCATCGTTACATCTTATTCTTTTTTTCCCTTCCTAATTTTGCTCAATTTGGACAATACAAATGAAGGTCTAATGTAAAGATTGTATATTGGGAGCCATGTATAAATTAAGTCATGTCAGTATAATAATAAATTATTTCGGCCCACATGGATCAGTACATCAGGTCATCAACCCACGTCTCATGTTTGTTGACATTTCCAAAATAGTGGCTATGTCGTGTTTGAAACAACTTGAATAGTTGCCTCACTTGTTCAGAATTTTAGCTTATTATTATTTATGTAATTATTAAATTTTGTGGAAAATATCTTCACTGACACAAATCTGGTGTGCAGAATCAATCGTGCCGACAGTGAAATTTTATGTAAGATGTTCACCATTATAAGTAATAATTGTATTTTGAAAATTAGTGTGAACAACTTTTACGGTTTATTCACATTTGACGTAATTGTCATTGTACACATGTATAATTTACACATGTGGACCATAGATTCATTCCCATTTGAACAGTGTTTTCTGAATTTCTCAAAATTTTCAGAAAGTCATTGTTGCCGCCTTCAAACTTTTGGTGACTTGAAGGCTTTCTTTGTCGTGTTACGTTACACACATGTCCTTGAATTTACGGCAATACAATGTCCACACACATATGTATCAGTACCTTTCCGTGTTAGAGTCATATTATGAAAAGATATTCATAGCCTTAATTAAATAATTGTATTTGTTAATAAATAAGACAATTTAGGTAAAAATAAAATCACAATTAAAGTAGATTTTTTTCACTAACAAAAAATTAATTGAAACCCAACTTTTCTAAACTATTTATTAGGTGTTGAGAATTTATAAATATAAATATCGATTAAATAAAATGACAAATGATAAAACAATAATCATGAATAAATCATATGTATAAATCAGTATTTATGAATAATATACATTTTATTATTTGTAATACAATATCATAACTAGAATACGATACTTTGGGTCATAAAGATAAAATATATTAAAGAAAACGATATGTTAAAGATTATATGAAACTATGTAATAAGTAGAAGTTGCACAAGAGTATAAGAATATGTTGCAATGAATAATTACATGGAGTTATTAATTTGCATGTAATTAGACTGCCAATTATTGTCTTAACTCAAAACATGAAAAGAAGTAATTTCAGCAAATAATTTCATGAATGTTTATCAAGTTATAAAAAAATCTTAATAAGTGAAATTATGTGATAATTAAACTTTCATATACTAACACTACCAAAAACTTCCTAAATTGGGACGGTCAATTTGGGATGGTAAAAGTCGTCCCAAATTAGAGACAACTTTTGTAAATACATTCAAAAGTTGTAACAAAATATGTATTTTAATTTTAGCAAAAGAATTATTCCAAAGCCATCTCTAATTTGGTGTGAATCCTTAGCCGTCGCAATTTGGGACAGTTTTGACATGAGTTCATTCTGTAGTCTCAAAATCCATCTTAAAATAATTTATAAAAAATTAAATTAAAACCATCTCAAAACTGTTCTAAAATAATAAAAAAATATTATAGAAAAAGCCCATCCCAAAGTCGTCCCAAATTCTGAGACGATTTTGGTACAGTTTTACCCTATAGTCCCAAAATCCATCTCAAAATAATTTATAAAAAATTAAATTAAACTCATCCCAAAGTTATCCCAAAATTTGAGACAGCTTATTCATTTGAGATTTTTAAACCGTCCCAAAATTATGGAAAATATTATAAAAAAAAAGCATGTTTCAAAGTTATCCGAAATTTGGCAATGGTTTTGACATAGGTTCATCCTATCTTTCCAAAATCCATTTCAAAGCCGCCCTAAAATAATTTGTGAAATATTAAATTAAAATCATTCCAAATTTGCGACAACTTATTCATTTGGGCTTTTTAAGCCATCCCAAAATTTTGAAAAATATTATAGAAAAAATTGACCCCGGAGTCATCCCAAATTTTGAGACATTTTGGCATGACTTCACCCTATAGTCTCAAAATCCATCTCAAAATAATTTATGAAAAATTAAATTAAAACCGTCCCAAATTTGGGTGGTTTTGGAACAACTTATTCATTTGGGGTTTTTAAGCTGTACCAAAATTATGGAAAAAGTCTGTCCTATAGCTATCCCAAAATTTAGGACGATTTTGAAATGGCTTCACCTTGTAGTCTCAAAATCCATCCCAAATATATCCCAAAATAATTCAAAAAAGGCATAAAATAAAACCGTCCCAAATTTAGCATGGTTTTAGGATGAGCTTTGCAGTTGTCATTTACCCGTCACAAAGCTGTGGTAAATTATGGGACGGCTAAGCCATGACAAATTTTGGGATGATTAAACCATTCCAAACCGTAAAATATAACTAAACAATCCCTAACCCAAAATCTTTTTAATTGAAGAACTTCTTAATTCACTAAGTATAAATCCAATATATTTTGGAAACTACCATTTTCTCCATAAATCATATACAATATACAAGTTAAATGTTAAAGCAATTTTGTATAAAATGTTATACAAAATAATGTCTTCAAGATCCAAGAAAATTGGTGTGAAGATTTGAAGAATTTGGTGTAGATATCACATCTCAAGATGGGGATGAGAATGAGTGGCATGGTATATGCAATGTGGGGCCTTTTATTGTGCCCAGCAACATCAACATGCAGACAAAGATGCACATAATGTCAGGCATCGCGACGTTAACTCCACTGCGCACTTATTCACCCATACATTTGGGATGGCTTGGGCTATCCTGTCCCAAAGCCGTTTCAATTTTTCAAATATTCAAAATAAATTTCTCCTTTCCTTAAATTTTCATTTCCTACCAAGTTTCACCGAAACAAGTGCAACAACTTTTCTCCTATTTCAAACACACATGACATAATCCAAGGCATGGGTTCAAACCTTCAACTCTATAAATCAACTCTAGTCCAATTAATTTGTGAAAGCACACAATTTCAAGTGAATATTCAAGAATTTCTTCTTTTGTAATATCATCATATTTGTGTATGGAAAGATGCCGACAAATTTTTCTTCCATTTGGTATTGTAATGGATGTATAAGGTAGGACATTCAATTTTCATATTTGATTGATATAATCTTTGGTAGATTTTCTACATCAATGGTTCACTTCATCCAAACGTTTGAGATTTTTGTGTGTTGAATGTTTAGGTGAAATTTGTTGAAATTTTTGATGAATTTGTGCGAGAATGAGCAAATAATAATGTGTTCTTACTTGATGTTGTTTGTTGGGTGGATTCAAGCTTTAAAAATTAAATAGTATTTGGTTAAGAATGCTTGCACATAATGTGTTTGATTAAATGCCACTTAAGGATGTTTTTTTCGAGTTCACCAAATACTACCTGAGTTAGAAGCTTGTATATATGCAAATTATTTTGTGATGAAATTTGATAATGAATTTTCTAAACATAAGGTGCTCATACTTTTCTTCATTTGTTGAGTGAAGTTATGGACATCTAATTTGACAATATAAAGTGAAGAACAGATGTACAAAACATGTTCGATGAAAATGTCATTAAAAGATTATTTTAGGTGTAGCTTGGTTGTGTATGTTACTCGTGCCAAGTGTATTTCATATTCATCTTGTACTAAATTCAAAAATTTAACTCGTGAATATTTACATGCATGCATTATCTGGTTTTCATTTTCTTATCATTTTATTGATAGAATTGCTAACAAATTGAACAAATTGAAATGAATTCGATATGTGCTATTAGCAACTTACCTTTGTTCAAATGGATATCACATTTAATAGGATTTCATTGCCTAACATGAAATAAATTGTCGTGTACTTTTAATTGTTAGATTTGTTAGTATTACTAATGGTGAAATCATGTATTAATTAACATCACTTTCATTTGATTTATGTGTATGAGAATAATTGAGGGAGCATATTTTAGAGGCAAAATCTAACGTGGCGTTAACACCCTATGTAGAAAGGGAGGCGAACAAAGGATCAACACTCCACACTTTTCACTCTTATCATCTTCTACCCCCATCATTTGTGAAGCCATGCCTGGAAAGAAGTAATAAACTTAGTCAAGTCCGATATACTTGGACAAGATGGGATAATGAGGAGTTCAATAGATAGATGAATATGTTTGCCCAACAATTTTCATTTTTATGTTTTCTTGACTTTTAACAATATCGGATTGTATTACATTTTCATTCAGCATTTAAAACCTTGTAAATAATTTCATTCCACCAAGTATTACCACTAAAATTATTACATGATTTCGTTTTTATATATTTTCCCCAAAATTTCATGTACAGCATTTTGTAATTTATTGTATAGGAAAGCCAAGAATTTTTACAAAAATTAAATAGAATTATTTCTTAAAAATAGTGAAAAAGCCGTCCTAGTTCGGTCTCAAAGTGTTCACCAAAATACTTATTCCAAAGTTGTCCCCAAACCATGTTATATAAACAGTCCCAAAATCATGCCAAACAGAAGCCTTCACAAAGTTATCTTGAAAAAATCCGTTTTAAAGTTGTCTCAAAACAAATCATCTTAAAAAAAAACATCTCAAATTCGTTTCAAATTCGCTACAGCTTTGTAAAAGGTCATCCTAAATTTTTGCAATGGGACAAAATCCATTTGAAATTGCCGTCTCAATCCAAAACTTTTCTTGTAGTTTAATATGTATAAAGGATTAATTATGTATTTTCAAATCAAGTGCAATTTGTTCCTTAAATGAGAATGCATGAAAATATTAAATCATATCTATTTATATAATCTTACAAAGTTTAATATTTTAACATGTTGATATGTTTTTAAAACTAACTTATATTTCAAATTAATTTTTAAAGACAAATAAGCGTTAATAATTTATGTGCAAAATAATTATAATTTTCTAGTAATAATAAATACCCCTGGCCTCATTACATTTCTCTGTGAAAATTCCCCCGACTCTGTCTATCGCCGGAGACAAAATCAAGATGAAGACCCTCGTGATACAGTTTTGTGGATAGCTCAACGTTTGGACAGTAGATTAAAAGTAAGGTATGGATCTTTTGATTTCATAATAGTTTTTACTTAAAAGTTTTTTAGAAAATTTTAGTGTGGATTTTATTTTAAACATAGGAGATCTAATATAGTAGAAAATTAAATATAGTTGGGATGCGGATTAAAAATGGATCTCTGTTTATATTTTAACTAATACAATTTATTTTTAACCCTACATAGGAATTTTTATTGATAAAAAATTGTCTGCATTGAAATAATAACTTTTAAAAAGTGTACATACTATAATATGAATTCTACATTCATGAATTAAAATAATTACAAGTAAATATAAACATAAAATTATGTTGTATAATCATTTCTTTGTGAGTCAAAAATGTGCATGTAAATAGAATGGTTATTCTTGTCTTAGATCAAAACATGAAATATGACATTTTTAATTTCCATGAATAATTTTCATAAATATTGATCAAGTAAATATAAAAAAAAATCTAAAAGAAATCAAATTTTACAACAATAATAGTTATATCTACAGTATAATTCTCATTTGCATATATGAAAAGTATTAATAGTTCATTGCAATGCAAGTACAATTTATAGATTATATGAAAAGCTATGAATACACACACGCACACGCACGTGCACACATGCACACACACACACACACACATATTCAGAATATTTACTTTTTTTAACTCATTCATATATAAGTTATAAAAACTAAATATATTTTAATTAATTTTTAAAAAATAAATAAGTATTAATAATTCTTATGCAAAACACATGCAATTAGTAGCTTTTATGTGTGTTTTTTATCTCCAATTGCCAGGATGTATAGTTTTGTGAAGGGGTTACGTTAGAGCTCTTGAGTTTCACTTGAAATAAAATGGAAATTGGATTGATCAAAGGCAGGAGTTATGTCCATAGTATATGGAAATGAAGACCCACCCATTTTAGAGCTATATTTTGATTTTTGGTACATGTTTTGGATAATTTCATTAATAATTATCCTTATCCTCCATGTCCTCGGTATCACGAAATTCATAATTTTACAGGGATATAGAAGGGGACGCAGAAGGCCATATCATCATCCTTTTGGAATCATTCACATCAGAATCAACAATGACATAATAGCATATGTTTAGAATGGTAGATAACGCAACTTAGTTTTTTTTCTTTCCTTTCATATTTAGGGTCGCCATATATTAGGATTACAGAGAATATCACATAAATTAAAATAACCAAAAAATAAGAAAAAAAAAACTCGGATGCATCTCATGCTTAAATAATGCTCAAAAGTTTACATTTTAGAATAAATGTAAATTTATATGTTTACTTTGATCACGTAAAATACAAACCTTTTGTAACTAAAACATTATAATTAGTTTCATGTTCATATTTCACTCAAACCACCAAAAGATGTATCTTTTTATGAAATATCAATATTTCAGAAGCCCCAAACTCCTTTTGAAATGCTTGTCACAGAACACACACACACATATCTATACTGTATAAAATGTGTGAAGGATGAATAGTACCCACCCATCTCCTCAAAGTTAATTTACTGAACTGTCCTCCTTTAACTTATTTTTATCTTTAGTTTTTTATATTTTGTCTTTTTGTTTTTTATTTATTATTTCACTATCTCTTCATTTTTTTCTCCTTCATTTCATACAAATTGTCCAATATAATTTTTATTTTTCAATAACTTAGTTTTATTCTAATTTTTTAAAAATAGACTATATTTAATTTTTATTATCATAATTCAATTACATTGTTACAAAAAATTATAATATAACTAATTTATACTTTAACATCATTGATAAAAATTATGTACACATGTAGAACAATGATTTTTGTTAAATAACAAATTATATAATAAACTATATATATATGTATGTATGTTTATGCATGTAATGTATTCCAATATATTTATATATTAAAATGCACACGCACAGAGTATGCATGTAACTAGTTGCCTAAGAATTCCATGATGGCTCTCCAATAGTTACATATACCCCACGCAAGCAGGCGAGACAAGAATTGAAGAACAAGTTGCTGCTGGTCGAAGTAATTTATAATGTTAACAAACTAATGTGTATATTTATATATTATTGCTATACGTAATGAATGAATGGACTTGAGTTTGCCTGATGCCTCACTCTTATTCCAACCTAAGCAAAGTTTATAAAGCACCCTGTAACTGTGTTATCAACACACTGTTGCATGTGGTTTACATGATCATTTTGCTCCTAAATTCGCATGCTTCCGCCCCTTATATATACATATCTTTCCTATACATGATTAAGTATTATAATTATTAACTAAATATCTAAAATATTATCAACAACGTTAATAATATCTTTGTGTATATATATGGGTTCAATATAAGGCTTCCCCCTCAAATTCCTAATAAACTTAAGTGCACAACTAAGTCACTGCACATGCGCATGCTTCTATTACTTACTAATCACAATAATGTTATTTAATGTTTTCTAACTCCTCACCCAAACATTCACTATATTGCATCATAATTAAACTCTTGTCCTTTTTCTTGTTCTTTATTTTTTTCTCTAGAGTTGGAGTAAAGGCATAGAAATTAAACTAATATATTTAATTTGTACTTAAAATTTGGAAAATGACGAACCCTTCTGTCTTCAATTCATATTATGTATTGTTGCGTACATAAATATGAGATGCGTGTACGAAATGTAACGTGATTTTGAGGAGAAAAGTAGTTCACTGATGGGAAAAAAAAAATGAATGTTTAACAAATAGGGCTTTACTCACCATGACCACAATTCATGCATGCGACTACTTCCGTTGGCAAACAAGTGTATTACATAATATTGTTATGCTTTTTAAGTGATAATAAGAATGTGTTTTGTCAAACTTATTTTAAATAGTTTGTAAGATCATGTAGTTTATAAAATATTTTTAAAACTTATAAGTTCATATATTTTATTTTTAAAATGAGGTGATTAATAAAGTGTTTGGATAGAAACATCTTATAACATTTTATAAAAATTTATAATTATAGTTAATTATATTTTTTTAGTATAATAATGATAAAAATAAATCAAAAATTATTAATATAATGTAGTTCAAGATATTTATACTATTTTTAATATATATAAAGTAAGATTTATAAGATGTTTGAAAAAAAGTTTGGAATGAAACAACTTATTTTTGAGGAGTTTATAAGATCCAAATATTATATTTTGGGAATTTATAAGTTCTTTTACTAGAAAAATTACTAAACACTTTTATAAAACTTATAAGTTGCCAAACATTTTATAAAAAGTTTTGATGAGTTTATAAGCTCATCCAAAACACCCTCTAAATATAAATTACTAGCAATCTGTAGCTGGCTCTAAAGAAAATTGGCATTTTGGAATGGAAAGAGCATTTGCTACAAAAATTTAAATACAAATTATACTGTATGATATTCTTTTTTTTTATCTTTCTGGATTTTTTTGATATGTTAATTGATATAAACTTGGTTTTACCGTCTCAAAATACTTTAAACTTACAGCATCCACTGCAATCGTTGGATGCCCACAAAGCAAAACCGTAGCTATAAACCTTCCTTTGGTAATTAGGTTATAAGGAATTTCTTATTATAAAAAAAATGTAGAAAAATTTGAAGAAAGCTCATGTCATAACAATCTTGAGAAGTCACATTCGATAGTTCGTATCCATGAAGGCCATCCCACTGTGACAATGGATATGCACACGGCTGCAATGGTTAGAATCACAAATTCTCCCTAGGAGGGCTCCAAACGAATGTGATATTAATAAATTGCCTTCATGACTTTTTCTGCACGACTATCATTTACCTAATTTATCATTGAAAAACAATGTGATATTAATAAATTGCCTTCATGACTTTTTCAGCATAACTAGCATTTACCTAATTTATCATTGAAAAACAATTAGAAAAAAATACAAAAACTCAAAACTAGAACCTAAAAAAAGTACAAATACACTCATCCTTTTGAGTATGCCTAAAGAATCCCACTTTGGTTGGTTGATAAATTGAAAAGGGTTAAATCCACATGGACGACACATGATTTATGCCTACATTCACATGGCTACCATGTTCTATTAATCCATTGTGTACATGTAACTTTTCTACATGGGCCAACAGGAATTTTCGAATCAGACACAACTCATGTCGGTTCGTATCAAAAACCCTAATGCTCAACTAGTTGTAGGGGACTTCAATTAATGATTTGATTTCCCTTCCTGTAATTACCAGACAGATCAGAAACTAGAAATAAAAACTCCTTTCGCGGTACACGTGTAAGTGTTTTTAGTGGCATATAACTGTGGAAATGGAATTTCCAAAAGAGTGAGGAACCCTTTTTGGAAATGGGGTGAAGCTATTATTCAAGCATTTTATGTACTGTAAAAGACAGCATCATGCCTGTTTTTATAAAGTACCTCTAGTTTTCACTACTTGACCCAAACAAATACAAATAACTGATAAACCCAGATTAAAAAGAAAAACTCATGAATTATGTATGGGATCAAGTTAGACCAGTCATATAATTTCACGTTTATATATCCCCAAACCCTAAACAGTATTACCTAAAAAAAATCATCACTTTTGCTTTTGATAATCATATAAGTGGAGATGTTATCCAGTTCAGTTCAAATAACAACTTGAGCTCAATAAATATTTGAACTCAACTCGACTTAATTTTACAAAATTTGGATCTAATTTCAAATATAGGTCAAACAGTGAAATTGAGTTCAAAAAACTTTGCAAAATTAGAATTCAAACTCATTGTGGAACTCATTCAAGTAGCGAATTCAAATTGATTATTGAACTCGAATCAAGTAACTTAATTTATTAGCACATCTACTTACATGTAACTTAACTTAAATTAATTGACACTAGAAACGTAATTAGCGGTGTTATAACTGCAAACGTAGACCTCTCTTGAAATGTGAAGAAAAATAGTGTTTGTGAAGATATACCGTGTGGGTGAAATTAAGCCATCATGCGTGGTGGAATCAAATCGATCGGGTGATTGGTGCGTGTGTCGTGCATGTTGCGTAGAATAATTTAACGTTCGATTCGCATGATTCGTTCGTAACCACAAAAAAGTACAACTTCAAACTATAAATTACTCTCATTAGTGGTAGAGAAGGCCACAGCCAGCTAAGCATACAGTGGGAAAGGCATCTCTTTAACAGCCAGGGAAGCCCACAGCCAGCCAAGCACAGACATCCAACAACCCACCTAGTAAAAATCTATTTGATGTTTTCTTTTTTGTAAGAAAAGCAACCACACACTTATTCAATAAAAATCTAATGTATACGTACATATGTATGTAGAGTGAGAAAGAAACGGCTATGTTTGGATTAAAATTTGCATTAATTTTTTTTTCTATCAAAATATACACTTCCAAACATATTACTTAATAAAAAACATTTTTATCTTTTTCTTTCTATTACTTTTACAGGATTTAAAAAATTTTCATCAATTTTCCTTTCAACATTATTTACATCCAAGCAAAGCTATAATTCAGTAGTTGTGCATAGTATTCTATATACTCTTCATAGACTATTCAATTTAGAGACAGATCATTTCTATAAATTAATAATGTGAGTGACAGTAGTCTTCTTCTCATCATCAAATCAATTGCGTAGCATTCACCTCTGAATGTGCGGACAGACATTGGCGGTGCCCATTGCGCCTTTGATGTTTACCTAACTTACTTATCCACCCCTCAATCTCTTCATTCTTTTACTATTATGCCCTTCTAAAACAAACTCTTCTTTGGACCATTATATCCTCATAAGAAGCTTAACAATTTTCTTCCCTAAGGCAGCCTTTTCTTATGTGGACTGTACACGCAATGCTAACATTGTAAGAATGTGGTTTCATTCATTCATGTAATGTGAGTATTGTTGATTTCTGTGCATTTTAGGGCTTTATTCATTGATGGGTCCACAGTTTCTGAATTATTTGTAAGACGGTCCATTTTCCGTGGAAGTTTTCTTTCTTTCTAAGGGGGAAAATGTTTGTCCCCATGAACCATTTTAGAGGGATCAAGTTATTTGAATCTCAATTATATGACAGGATCACTCATTTTATAATTGTGCTTTGCTTTTCAATTATTTCATTTAATATATGCAATGATGGCACACTTAATTCATAAATATTTTATTCATCTACTGCATGTGGTTAGTAAAGCACAAACTGTTTTTTTTTTTAAACTTAGAGACGGCGCACTAGCAGAACTTTTTATGTTGTTATCATGACACCATATATATCAATCAATAACGCATGCAATTGAGACGAGGAAAAAAAAAGCATATAACTAAAGGGAATAATTTTTTTAATTTATATCATATGAATTACAGCGGTGCTTAATCTAATCAAGAACACAAACACTGTCTCTACTAGATCAACATCCATGTTTGGTACGATGCTCACATATTAGACAATCAATTAAATGTAAATGTTGAATAGCTTGCAATAACCAAGATTAATGATGCAAACATGTTCACCACTAGACATGGTAGCCACCATCAATGATCAGAAAGTAAACAAAGCCATAATTAATTAAACATACTGAAATTTTCATAGTTATTAATTAATACCTCATCCTGGCAGCAAGACTGTAGCCAAACTGGCACCTGAAATCAAACATTATAAATTATATTTTCATGTAAATTTTATTCGTAAACTTGATAAGATATCTTATTCTTCTACAAATAGTTTTAACTATCCACCAAATACCAACAAACAATTAACAAACCCAAACTAATAACAGACTTCCTACACCACTAATCATGAAAAGAGCATTACAGTATTTATAATTTCTAATAAAAACGCTATTTAGCAAAAACCCTAAAGAAGGGGAGAGAAAATGGATTATCTATTTATGTGATGACATAGTATAAGATGAAAATTTAGATTCCATTTATTATGGTAGGTTGCTACCTAACAGAAAATGGGCACTATTTACTCCTATTCATAAATGAGTTTGCCTAATAAATAAAATGGCCTACATCTAACGAGTTAATTCAAGCTATGGATCCCACCCTTAAAGAATGACTTTTTCAAGCCATGCTCGAGGCAAAAGACTCTTTTTGATTAAACCCATCTTGATGACAAAGTTTGTCAAATTGCAACTCTACGTGGCACCATATGTACCATAGTTTACCCATCCACCTCACAATACCAATTATTGAGGACCCCGTAATTGTTTGCTTGGCAACTGATCATCTCATAGATGGAATCCCGTTTGGACAAGCAAACCCCTGATCAAGGATCTGATGGGTGATGACAAACATTTAAAAAACGGAAGAGAGGCGAGTTAACATAGGTCAGGATCCATGATTAAATCAAAAGGTCAATCGGTTATTCCATGTGACAGAAGGGGGAATTTGGTCATTCCACAAGACGACTACTGAAATCCAAAACGCCCCACAAGCAAAGATGACCTACATGGGCCGGCTTTTAACTATATTTAGATGGACAGACAAAAACCATCTTATTATCACCCTCGTCGCCATCTGCAGCTGCTGAGCTAACCCCCCCCCCCCCTTGGGGTCCCCCCACTCACCACCCCCCCCCCCGTTTCCCTGAAAATATATTTATTCTGTAATTATTAATACAGAAAGAAAATCGCACATGTATTATCAATGATTTTTGATTCATACGTGTAGGAAAATGTCGTGAGTGCAAGCAACAGATATTTTTTTATCTTGATGGTGAGGGTATTATTAGGGACCCTAATTTCGTGGTAGCTATCCCCCCGTCTCTCACTCTATATATTACATTTCTTTACCATAGAAAGAGGGCAATCAATAAAAAATGCTAAAGATTCCTCAGCTGAAAAGGAAAAGAGAAAAATAAGTAGCTTCCTTCATTTAATTAAAACTCTGAGGAGTGAGAGATATATAGACAGGCAGATCCCACCGAAATAAATTAAATAAATTCACCACACCCTTCATTTTCAAAACCCACAGATTTCACCCTTCTTTTCCGATATTTTTTTTATTTGTTTTTTTCAGCTGGTAATTGCCGAAGCGAGGAGGCGTCGCCTAGCTAGCTGCAAAAAAGGGACTCCTTTACATGATGCTTGGCGTATCGGGCCTCATGGGCAGCTCTGCCGACGGAGCTGATGCGGCAGCGGAAGCCCACGACAGTGGCGGAGCTAGCGGTGGCAGCAGCGAGGTCGGTGGGCCCAGTTCGATTCCGGGAGGTGGTGTGGAAGAAGGTGAGAGAAGTGGCGGGGGAGGAAACCGGTGGCCGAGGCAAGAAACGTTGGCTTTGCTCAAAATTCGTTCGGATATGGATGTCGAGTTTAGGGACTCGAGTGTGAAAGGTCCGTTATGGGAAGAAGTTTCCAGGTAAACGAATGGATCTTTCATTTGTTGTATACTGTGTGGACACAAAAATACACACACGCACACAGCGGAGGGTCTGGTGTAGCGATTGCGTATCAAATTCAAGATTTCTTGAATTTTCTGAGAAAGCTGTCTTCTGATCGTAATTTCATCGAAATATTGCTTTTTGATCAAAAGGTTTCCTCTTTCTGTTCGCTTCACATGAATTCAGCAGGTTTTGTGGAAATTATATTCCGGGTTTTCGCCCTTCAGTTTTTTGGTCAGTGTTTGGCAGTTTCTTGCTAGCTATATTAGATAAAAGTTGAGTGAAGAATGAATTCCTTTCTTCAACCCGAATCCATCTCTTCTTTTTTTTGTTCAATTCGCGTCGATCTCAGCCGCTCTTGATCCATTTTAAATCACTTTTAACACGATTTGTCAGGAACTGCACAAATCACGAAATAACTAAGTTTCGATTCCACGATTTGAACATGTTTCTGGGACCACTGGAAAAATATTTTCTCGAACAATTAATTTGGATGAATTCTGCTCCTTGTTTAATGTCCCAGTATTCAATTTGTTCGTCCACTTTGAATCAGTGAGGTTAATTTGTTGCCCTTCATTTATCTGTTTATTATCAGAATTAGAATTAGGTCTTCTTTATTTTAAAGATGAAATAACTAATAACACCAAAATATCATTGCGTTATTCCATTTCCTTGCCAGGAAAATGGCGGAGCTTGGATTTGAGCGCAGCGCCAAGAAGTGCAGAGAGAAATTTGAGAATGTCTACAAGTACTATAGAAGAACCAAAGATAGCCGAGCCGCAAAATCCGATGGCAAGACCTACCGATTTTTCGATCAACTGGAGGCTCTCGAAAACAATCCTCCTAATACCTTCCCCCCTCCGCTGCCACCGCCGCCGCAGAATGCTACTACTCTATCATTGCCTTCACATGCTACTGTTCCATCGATTAGTCCAACCCCTTTGAGTGTGGTGCATCCGAACACCGATCCGCAAACTGCCAACAACCCGATAAGCTCTTCTCCTTTCCATCCATCTCAACCACCACTGCAGCATAATACACCTCCTACTGCTATGAATACCTCGATTTCTCCTAACTTTCAACCCTCCCATCCTCCCGTGTCGACGAGCCTGCTGTCCAATTCAACGTCTTCTTCCACGTCTTCGGACGAGGACATACAAAGGCGACGGGGTAGGAAGAGGAAATGGAAGGATTACTTCGAGAGGATGATGAAAGAAGTCATCCAGAAGCAGGAAGCGTTGCGGAAGAAGTTCCTGGACACGCTGGAGAAGCGCGAGCGGGATCGGATGGCGAGAGAGGAGGCCTGGAGAATGCAGGAGATGGCGAGAGTGCATAGAGAGCACGATCTTTTAGTCAAGGAGAGATCTATGGCGGCAGCAAAAGATGCGGCGGTGATTGCGTTCTTGCAGAAGGTAAGTGACCAACACAACTTGCAAATCCCAATTGGTAGTAATGCACCGCCGCAAGTGGCAATGCAGGCACCAGAACCCGCGAATAATCTGCCAGTGCGGCAACCGCCGCAACCTCGTCCGCCGCAGCAATCCACTCTCCAACCAGAAGCGGAGCAGCCAGCACAAACCCCACCTGCGGTGACGGGGACGCAGACAAAAATCTTGGACACGCCAAAAACAGATAACTGTGGCGGTAACTTCTTACCAGCGAGCTCGTCCCGATGGCCCAAAGCAGAAGTTCAGGCGCTGATCGATCTCCGAACGAACCTTGACCTCAAGTACGAAGAAAACGGACCGAAGGGCCCCCTTTGGGAGGAAATTTCGGCTGCCATGGCCAAGCTCGGCTACAACAGAAGCGCAAAGCGATGCAAAGAGAAATGGGAAAACATAAACAAGTACTTCAAGAAAGTGAAGGAGAGCAACAAGAAGAGACCCGAGGACTCCAAGACATGCCCATACTTCCACCAGCTCGAGGCCATATACAAAGAGAAGGCCAAGAATGACGTCCCCTCCTTCAGTCCAGGGTACGCCTCGAAGCTCGAGAACGCATCAATGGTGCCCATAATGGCCCGGCCGGAGCAACAGTGGCCGCTCCCCGATGATCAGCAACAGCAACAGGATTCTGCAATGCATTTTCATCAAGACCACGATAACGACAGAGAGAATAAAGATCACGAGGAGGACGAAGACGAGGATGACGAGGAAGAAGATGAAGGAGAGGGTTACGAGATAATCGCGAACAAGCAACCGTCTTCAGTGACAAACACGGTGGAGTGAGATGCTTCTGCTGCACAGTCAGAGGAAGAGGAAGGACAGATGAAGAGAGAGGAAGGAGAGTCCATGAGCGTCAAAGACACGGGGCAAGTGGGCTTGCAGAAATGCTGAAGATGTCAGAGGCGGAGATGAGTGGGTCCGACAGGGAGGTTGAGTATCTTCAGACGGGGCGTGGGGCGGCGGTCAAAAAATTTGGAACATGGTCAAAAATGGATGGGGCCTGGAATTGGATTTGTAAGTTGTTAGGGGTTAGCTTTGTCTATGTTTACTTTTATAATTTATTTATTATTTTGGGAATAAATAAATTGAGAATGTGGGCAAAATAGGGAGAGATTTATAACCCAAGAAAATAATTATAAGGATTAGGGGGGATAGTGTTTATGCTTAGATTTCTTCTTTCATTTTACTGCAAGGAGTGTAAATGTGAAAGACTATGGGTTCTGTTATTATTACATATTTTTGGTACGAGAGGATTGCAGCTTGACGTTTGTCGTTTGTTTTTGTCGACATTAAATTTTATGGTTAATTTTTATTATAATTTTGGTTGCCATTAGGCCCTGTTAAGCTTGTGGGACTAGCAAATGCAGACAAATGGGATGGAAACCCTAATACGAAACAACTAGATTTGTGGAAAAAAAAAATCCTTGGCTCTTTGGTTTTACTTTGGAATATAGTTTGTAGCAAAGTGGAAGTGCTATCTATGTCAAAATATGTTCAAATTTGTGTTTTAAAGTACGTGTCACATATATAAGTCATAGATCTCCAATTGCTTAATTAAAAGAACATGGGTTACTTGATAGTAAATATAAGTTAATAAAATATATCATAAAATATTACTTTCAAATAAAAAAAATTGATAGAATACATCTACCTAATATACTCGTAAACGTTAAAAATACTTATTGCATTGTTTTCGTTTTTCATTATTATGAGATATTATTTTAGACATTGAGGAGATTTTTCTTTTCCTAATAATTGGGAACTTATTCACTATCCAATAAAGATTAGTGCCTCTATATATGTACTTGTCTTATGATTAAAGTTGGCATGGAAAGATCGGATCAGTTAGAAGGCTGTGCCACTTAATTCACAAGTCCTTTAAATTCAAATTTTGATAGCTAAACAAAATGATTGCAATATATTTGTTCACTTGTTTTATTGATTTTATTGAAAATATGTAATCATGTCGTACATTATACAATCCCTTAGTTTGCTATATTAATTTGAGGACAGATGAATTGTTATTTTGAAAACCTAAGGCAGCTACATTGACAAAGAGAGGGTTAATCCGTAATTAATCATTGTTGAATGGACCATCACAATATACAGAACGAGAGAGCTAGAGTGTGTGTGTATAAACCTACTTATATTTTTTGTGTTCTACAAAATGGAAAAATGGAAGGCAATAAACCGATATAATATGTAGCTAGGAAGAAAGGGCAAATATTCAACACATATGTTTGAAGCCTTCACTTTGATTTCTAAAAAAAATTGTTGAAAACAAACATACTTACATACATATCTATAGGGTTTGCTTAAAAAAGTTCAACTCACCAACAATACATATATTTCCCCTCTAATTAATTTGTCTAACATTTGTAAGTTACACACACACGAACATATAATGCTCTGTACGTATTAAACATGATAAATGCAATTCAGGATAATGTCAAGTGCAATAAATATTTTGCAAAATAGTACAACAGTTTCTATGTGAAGTGGCTGAAATCTGTCTATACTCGGGTCCATTGAATTAAATTAAATAATTATTTGTAATGGTCTTTAGCACCATTTGAGCTTGTACTTGCATCCACACATGTACAAATTAAATACTTGAATCATGTTTTCGAATACAACACATTTGATTGAAAACCAATTTAATCCGATTATTTCACTAATTAAACCATAAAAATTAAATAATTTGCATTAAAAAATGTGAAATTACATAATCAAGGGAATCATTTTGAAGGGGTAACAGAACTTGCCAAGTTACTTCTTGTGTAATGCAAGATGAAAAACCGTTCAAAACCCACATGCATGCATTAACTTTTTTCCATTTTGAATAAATAATAATAACCAAAGGCAGGATTTACTTTTTGGGTAAATCATCAAATATAATGTAATTAGAGGGATTTTCAGATATTTATATGTCACATAATTTGACCTCATGAATGCCGCATTATCCTTTTCCAATATGTTGGAAGACTAAAGAAGATGGACCCACAGTAATTAAGTGGTCAATTCTTTGATTTTATTTTATTTTATTTTATTTTATTCAAAAAATAAGGGTAAAACGAAGAGTAGATATTAATTCATACTTTGTTAAATAAGTGGAAACAGTAATATATCATAAATTTTCAATTGATCGAAACGCGATATATTTGATCCATTCTTATTAGCAAATATTTGATTGACGCTGGGTTGAACTCAATCCTGTTAAATAGAATTGAGTTGTGATTTGTTGCAAATTCAAGATAAATTTTACTAGGTTTATTTTGAAAGCAAATATAAGTATATATATTTATTTATTTATTTATAATGATCTCACCTCTTTTTCGCTATATTTTTTTGATTGAATAGTCAAGTGCAGAGAACATTAAATTGGCCGTAAGGACACAATTGAATGTGCCTGCTTTCCTATTGATTCTTTCTTTACTGACTTTCTCTTTTTCGTCAGGACAGTCTTGTCTTTCAGAGATAACGGTATCCAGTCAGCCACAGAAGTGCGTACCTGCGAGTTGTCGTCATATTATTACCCTCACCAATTTTAACTTTTGACAAGAATCTATAGCTATGTTTGTTTTTATTTCTATTTAAATGAGATGCACACTTTAGTAATTTTATCTATTAAATTTTATTTTCCCACCTCTTTTAGTTTTATATAATTTTTATTAAAAAAATCATATAAGAAACACATATTTTAAATTGAAAACAAACACTATCATTTTTTTTTACCAAGACAGTGTTTCTTTATTTTAATAGGAATGAAAATACTGGAGATTTTATTGGGTATAAAAATCATGTTTAATTGTAAGAGTTTTATAGAAGAAAAAAACCTTTAGTTTGTTTGAATTTTTGTATCTATATAATAATAAGAATAAGATGACAAAATAATAATATATAGGGTATGTTTGGGAAGGGGTACTTGTTGAAGATGATGTTTGGCAAAAATTATGTTAAGATGAATAATGTGTTTAATTGGAAAAAATAATGATTAGATTTTAAGATATAAATAAATATAAATTAAAGTATATGTGTAATATATAGAGATTTTAAGTTGACTGAGAATAAATATAATAATTAAAAAATAATTAATTAATTATATATGAGAGAAGAAAATTTTAAATTTTAATTTAATTAAAAATTCTATTGAGTAAACATTTGGTAACGTGAAGTATATTGGATAGGAATTGAGAGGTGAATCTTAAGGTTAAAATATATTAACGTGGCTGTGTGTATATACATATTAATTTAATTATAAATAAATAATTAAATTTTAAATATTTTTGTATATATGTTTAAATGTTAATTTAAATAAATATTTTTTTTTGTCTAATTTATGCGTACTCCACTAAATACGGTTTGATTGGGCTGGTTGGATTTCCTGTCCAAATGGTGTTAATTTATGTTACAAAAGGCTATTAGACGGGCCATTCTGGATAGTTTTTGGGCTTCATTTTTAAAACTATTATGTAACCCTTGCCACTATTCATCATTGGACTGGACAGCGTGGATGGATGAATCATGCATGATTCTAAATAGGTTAGCTCTACATGTTTACACGTAACCATTTGAACGAACGACCTAAAATATAAACTGTTGTTCTCAATGCTTTGCACCTAAATTTTCGAAAAAGAAAAAAGAAATGCTGAACTTGCTTTTTTAGTATCATGTTAAATTATTACAACTAATGAAAAAAATGTCGAGTTTATAGTTTGAGGCTCAAGTGCAATACTCATAAAGTAAATTACATACAGTTTTTGAATAAAGATTTAGCTATCTATTATGTTTTGGCATGCCACTAGGAAATTTTCAAGTGCGTACCTTCAAAATTTCCAAAAATATAAATTTAAAAAACACTAAAAAATTAAACAGACAAGGCAACAATGATTTGAAATTCACTTCATTCACAATTTCTGCTGGGCTTAGCAAAGACAAGAATCCCAAAGACTAGATCTTATTTCTTAAGGGTATTAATAAACCAAGAAATTGGACTTGAATTTGATATCAGATTCAATTTTCTTTTTTTTTTTTCGTTTTATCAAACTCAAACTTGAAATTTGATTTTTCTAATTCAATGTCACTATTTAACTCAAGTTTGACTTCTAAATATTAAGTTGAACCAAATTTGAGCAAGTATCAAATCAGAGTTTTTACTCAAATTGAATTCGTTATCACTCCAACTAATCCCTATGACTAACTTATTGCAATAATATTTTATTTATGTCTAAGCAACATCCGTACAGCCTATATAGGGAATTCTACTATTGCCTCAATAGAAGATAAAGCCTCTCTCTCAACTAGGGTTTGTAGATCAAATGATTGATTCAATCTCGATTATGTTCAAAAATGTTTTGAAAATTTTTTCAAATTCGAGCTCATTTTTTTTGACTAAGGTTCAAGATTGTGTTTTAACTCCACAAAATTAAATTGAATTGAATTCAAATAAATGTTGCTCTCTAATAACTACTCGACTTATTTACATTCCTATTCTCAACCCACTCTAGCAGAAATATCCACGTTTCCAGAGAGTCGAGAAATGTAACACCCACATCTCTCTGGAATTCTCATCACCGGTGCTGATCATCAAGGGTCCTCTGGTAATTATGAGAATGACAAGACACAACCCTTCATTCATCACAAATTTTATGCCAGCCCTGTAAACCCCTCTTCTGTTTTGTTTTGACGTGGGACATCACAGAAGTCATTTTTACAAAACAACAGGCCCCAAGATCAGTCGCGTCGCAAGGGTGTTCAGATTGATCGATATGGGAAAAACACTAGCCTCTATTTAAGTTCTCTTGAACTTTCTTTATTTTTTTATTTTAAATATTTTTTGTATACTTATAGTTTAAAATCTTTAAAATTAAATAACTTTATAATTTATAAATATATTTACACGCATATAAAACGTGCGATTTTTTCTAATATAAATAAATTTCATTTGAGTTTGTTTAGAGACTTTTGGCACATTTTTCATTCCCATCAAGTTTATTTGTAATCGATCGTGTTGATCACCAAACTTTTCACTCCCATTTGATCTTTAAGATAAAGTGTCCTCGCCTGCAAAAGTGCATGTCGATTCATTCATTCACTTGGAGATCATATTGATATATGATTCGATACAGCCCAAAAAGTGGGGTGAATTGTACTGCTGTTATATTAATGTAACATAAATAGAATTGCGAAATGTCCCTTCAAAGCCTTGTCATTGCGCAATAGATATGTATGATATCAGTGCCTACTCGTTAACTTTCCAGCGTCTTGGAGTTAGTCAATAATCCATTATTCTCAAGCCAATATTTCCATGTCCATAATGCATTTTAAGACAAAGATCAATTGATGCTTGGGTCGTGCTCCGATTATCACCATTTTAAGACACTATTTCATGACAATGAAATGTTTCTCAAGATTAGATAAGCCTTTCTGCAACAGAGTAGGCCGCCTAGGATTAAAAGGAGAGGTTTGAGACATTAAGAAGGCATTAAAAAATATTAAGACATTGCCGCTATTTATGGTTGAAATTAGAGACTTATAAAGTTGCTAAAACATCTTTAGATGGTAATGACAGAAGTTAAGAAATACAGTTTTTTCTTTTTTCTTTTTTTTTTCATTTTTGCATTTCAGGCAAAATCTTTTGAAATACTCATTCATTTTCTGACAATATTTAGCACAACACGTGTCAATTGTTCATTTGACCTTGCACCTGGAACATGGGTGCTTTTTTATTTTTTTTTGGTTTTCTGATGTATTGTTAATTTTAGTTTATATTATTTCAGTTTTTATTTTAATTTTAATTTTTACTAATTGCACATATTATTGAAATTTTAGAACAAGTTTTAATTTGGTGTTGCTTAGTTTGTGGGTATTGTTTTACCTAGTTTAATTTCATTTTATTTTTACCTTTTATTTTAAAATTTTTAATTTTTTTATAACTTAACAATTGTATAATAAAATATAACATACTACAAAACTATATTAAAATCATATTTTATTTTATTTTATTTTATTTTCTATTTGCTATTAGTTGTAGTTAATTAATATTCACACATATGAAGGGGAGTCAAACATATGATTTTTATTGAACAAATAATTTTGGAACATTAACCTTTACATTGAAGTAAAAATGTTTATGTTTTCATATATTATTCAGACAATCCACTTTAATGTATGAAAAAAAATTGGAAAAAAAAATACCCACAAATTAAGCAACACCAAATTAAAACTTGTTCTAAAATTTAAATGATATGTGCAACTAGTAAAATAAAAAGTAAAATAAAAACAGAAATTGCGTAAACTAAAATTGACAATATATTAGAAAACCAGAAAAAATAAATGTGCAAGGTCGATAAGACTATTTGGATACGCGGCTGCTATTTTGTTCCCTACGTAAATCTTTTCAAGAATCTAAATGCGGTTTCAAAATCTCGATCCTAGCAGTATGTAATCAAATTATATTTTGACATATCGACTGTTTGTTAAAAAGAAAAATACAGGGGGGACTAATATAACTATCAGCAGATATTTATTTTCATTACGACTAGTGCAAATCATACATGGGACCATCAAGATTTCATGTCTAAATATCCAAATTATACCTCGTTGATTGAACAATATTGGGAGACAATGATTTCAGTGTTTTGGTAGAGCACTCGATTTTTGTTTTGAGTAATTGCGTAGTGAGACCTTTCAATCCCCTTTGAGTCACAAAAATAGATAGCCTGTAATACTCGCTAATTTTTCTAGACAATAATAATAGTTATAAAAAATATTATTAGAGGAATTTTGGTAGATAAATTATTTATGTTATTATTTATAACAAGTCAAATCTTGCCAAATTTTGGGAACTATCTAACCCAATTTTAATTAATATTTTATTCGAAAATTCTGAAGGAATTAATTTAAGTTTTTACTTTATTATTTTATAATTTTCGTGTGCAATAAATTTGATAATAATAAGTAAGCATGGAAGGATGATATGTACTCCTTATGGCAACCTTGACTTGCCAAACAAACTAGGTATGGAGGGAAGACTTTTCCCATGATAAGGAGACTAGAAAATAAGGAATTTGGGGAAAACATATTTTGAAACCCTAAAGCGTGGACAGCCATGTAGAGAGAGAGAAGGAGAATCCATCTTGAGGTAATTTCTATGCTAAATCTTTCGTTTATCATACATACACTTAAAAACAATGATTATGCATGATTAAGTACATGAAAATATGAACTTTTAGAGGCTTTCATTTGGTAAACTTGTGGGATTGACATTTAAGTTATGTATTATGCATAGAAACTCACTGACAATGTGTGTAGAAATATCGTGCGAAATTTTGAAACAAGACCTGATTATTTCGAAAACTTGGTAACAAGTTAGGATATGGTTTCTATGATTTTTGATGCGTGAAAACATTACTAAAGACCCTTAGAAAGATGATGCATATGGTGATTAGAATAGTGTAGGATATGAAAATTCGGTCAAATAGTGCCTTTTGCATGCAATCCATCACAGCTATTGTCACAATCACAGAAGGTGACGATGCAAGTATGAGAAGGTTGGGCACACATGCGCCATGCATTGCGGTCCGTGGCCACGAGGTTGATGCCCACAATCGTAAGAGTGGAGCGCACAATCGCAAAATTGGTCGCAGGTGCTAGACATATTGCATACCTTTAGTAATTTGTGTTGAATTTTTTGATTTTGAAATTACATTAGGCTAAAATACACTATTAAGGGACAATGGGGCATGGGAATGATAATTGAAGAAATCTGAGTAGAAGTAAGCATATAGGATGCACACAAAACATTGAATGGTATAGGATACCAATTGAACCAAATATTAAAGTGAGAATTGTGTGTGATTAACTAAGAAATCAAGAGTTAATAGTTGAGGAATATGTCACGCCGCAAAATTATGCGACAATTAAGTGGTTATTCCGTACCAACTTTTGAAACTATTTTCTAAATTATTTTTGTGATTCAATTGAACTTTTACTGCATCATTAAAAATTGTTTTTGAATATTATTTCTGTTTTATAGAAGCATGCTTTTAACGTATTGATTTCCTACGAAACTTGAAATGATTTATTTTTTGAAAAGCTGGATGTGAGGTATCTATAAATGAATTATTTTAAACTAAATATTTTGAAATTGAAAGACATGTAATAAATATAAAAGCCTCTTATGTAATACTGACGATAGTATGGAGACTAGCTCTACCAATTCATTGGATAATAAATGAGATTCGTAACCCTCTCAGTTTGGGTTATAAGTTGAAACATGTGATCCACTCAATCAGGTTATAGGTTGAGATATGTGCCTCATCAATCAGGGTTGTAAATTGAACGACATGGCCTTTCTTAGCTAGAGTTATAGATTAAAGCTCTAACCAGTAAAAATAAGTATACAACATATGTATCAGCGTGAGCACACTAAGAAAATGGACATATAAGCTATGTGAGCGGCGAGACTGTTTGGAATGACTATGAAATGTTATGAATTTCTTTTTGGTGAATTGTGTCAAATGTTTGTTTATTTTTGAAAACTTATTTTACGCAAATTATTATTGTTACTTTTGCTCACATCCTTTAAAAATCCAAAAAGGCAGGAAACTCCATTTATTGAGACGACTCATCACTCACTTCTTTTAGTGATGTTGTTCTAGAAAAAACAAATGGCGATGGTCAAACATGGAGATAATAGAGTTATTGAGTGAAGATCTAGTTTAATTGTTCGAGTTCTATTATTATTATTATTATTATTATTATTATTATTATTATTTATCAAGATAATTTTGATGTAATAATTAGGTTATTTGTATTTTCATTGTGTATGGGAATTCAGATGTTACTATGGTTGCTATATCATAATGGTTTCCTTTGGTTTATTGTAAATGACATTAATAGATTAGTTTGCTATGACACATATTGGCTTTACTATTTGCTGAAATAATTTATGAAAATCATCAGGTCATGGTCCCAAATTAAGGGCGTAGCATTACTAATGAGCATCTTATTAAAATTTTAATTTGTTTGAGAGAGAGAGACTATATTTCAAAACCTATATTACTTAGACAACCTCTATAAGCTCGAACATGGGTTTTCCCTAAGTAAAAGATCAATGTCAAATAATATTAGACCATGGGTGCACGACTTAAAGTTTGCAAATCAGTATTTATTCCTTGATTCTGTCATCACAAAACAATTTTCGACGAGACAGCCTTGGCATGATTTACGCCTTAACAGATTAATCGAATAAGTCATCGGCATTTTCAGACCAGGATGGGCCACCGTTAACCATCCACTCTTTTGTCGGTCTGCCATGCTTCTTCTCTTCTGCCTTGAAGCGTAGCCTCACCCTTCATATTGTTTCTCCTCAATTCAGTGATTTTGACTTGGAGTAAATATGTATCATCGCGTGTACATAGAACCATGTAATTTCTTGTTGATTGTGTAAATGTGTGAACATATGATACGTAGCATGCGACAAAAACACCTTATTTCATCAGTTTAACAATTTGAAACAAGATACGATTTTCCGCGTGTAAAATGGTCTCAAGGGTTAGGAAAAGTCAAAGATAAGTTTGTGTCCACTAAGTAAAAGCAAACAAAAACCCATAAGCATCTATAAAATTTAAATTGATCACTATATCGTGGAGTCTTTTTGATCAACTACTGTGAATATGCTACTCACAGTGAGATTTTTAGTTCGATTGGTTGGACTCGAGTTACAGCTAACAAGGCATTTCAAAAAGGTTAGGAAAAGCGGGTTTGAGTTGAGCTTTGCCACCTAGCCCAAGCCAAGTACTTCGACTAAACTTCATGGCATTTCTCCAACTCTGAAGCTAAAGGTGAGATATTGAAAACAGATGGAAAGACCAACTGTGTATAATTAGCAGGGTTCTACACACCTAATACTTTACAATTTTAATTTAAGATATAGTATCCATACATGCATATTTTTACCACTGGCTTGATCCTGAATGAAGTTTTTTTTTTATGTTGTTCCCAATTCAGTTGAAATTTACCGCATGCCGAATGCTATTCCTTAAGATTTTGACTGCCCTTATCCAGAAATTGGGCTTCCATGTGTGGACCCAGCCCACCCAATGTGAAGTTTTGATTCCGAGTCATACCACTCAGTGTTGTACGCATAGCACGTGTCACGAATCTTGATGACATTTTTGAATTTAACCTGAAAAGGTGGTCGGATATTATTCTATTGTTCTCGAAGAGTTCACAATTTGCAAACTTTTCCCCAGGTTTATTTCCTTTGGTGTGGGCTATCGACACACGTCTTTCCAATCCATTCCTTTCATCATGTTGGCCAGTCCGTTGGTGGTATAGATACAAAATTCAAAGCGTGGGGGGTCCAATTGTTTTAAATTATTAATTAAATATAATAATTGCAAATAATTTTTAAACCAACTATAACACACACACACACATACATGTTTACATTTTTAGAACACTCAACACGCATATAAATAAAATAAATAAAATAATAGAATTAAATTAACTTAAGGATTGTGAAGATGTGTGATTAAATGTTCTAAATAATCATCAATGAATTTGTGAATTTAAAAATTAGTTTTATCACAAATTTTGGTTTTTGTCAAATTTCATAATAAAATATTGAAAATATTAATTTGACCCCTTTTTTAATTTACTATACTATCTAAAAAATTTGCATTTTCTGGAAATATAGAATCATAACAGATCACTAGAATATTTTAGAGGGGGACAATCCAACTAAAATTATTATAATATGCTAAAACCTGAACTCGAAACTATGAAAAAAGAATCAAAAGAAAAGAAATCAATGAGGGCTCAAAGTGTAAATTTAAAACTAGGCCCCTCCGGCCAGAATTCCTCCCTGCCTTCAGTTTATAAATTGAAATGCTCGACGTCTGCATTCTTCCTATGAGATACAAGTGTCAAGAAAGAGCATTACTGATTAATTCCGAGAGATGATGAGAAGCTCTGCTGCAGTGAAGAGCTGCATAATGGGCATGCAAAAGCGGATGCCTATAATTGCCATGATATTTTCACAGTTCATTTACGCAGCCATGTTCCTCCTCTCCAAAGCAGCTGTTTCTTCAGGGATGAAACCTTCAATTTTCGTGTCCTACCGGCAGGCCATCGCCACCCTTGTCTTGGCCCCTATTTCTTACTTCTCTCACAGGTTTCCAGAGCCATTATGCATTCTTAGCTAGGAGTGAACAAGTACTAATAAATCCAGTGACAATTCTTATTTCTTTCAATATTGCTGCAGGGAAAGGTCTCCTCCTCTTACGTTGTATTTCCTCTGCAAGATTTGGATTGTTTCCTCTTGTGGGTACGTATTCAGTTCTGTGTCTGTTCATGCATGTTCGTGTCTTTGTACGTATGATTTCTTCTCTCTCTCTCTCTCTCTCTCTCTCTCTCTCTCTGTTCCCTCAATTTGTGTAAAATTAAAAATGGAGTTAATTGCAGGATGGCCTTGTCCCTGAATCTGAGTTACAGTGCATTAAACTACGTCTCCGCAACCTTTATCACGGCTATTACCAACACCATACCTGCGACTGTCTTCATTATCGCCGTTTCCTTTAGGTATATTTACTTATTAAATATTAAGGAAGAAAGGGTATATTAAGGAAGAAAGGGTATAAATCTATATCTGTCTAAACTTTCTAAATTAAGTTAATAAGGTTTCGGGTTGGACGATATAAAATTGCAAAATTATTCCATTTAAACTCTTTTATATCTTTTACTATTTTTTTACTCTCTCTGCTTTTTTTTTAACTAACCATTTTAATTTATATTTTCTCTCAAATTTCCTTTCATTTCAAATTATTTCAATGTTTCTTTTTTTTTAAATAATTTTATTTATATTACTTAAAATATAATAATTGTATAATTTATAACAAATTTGCACACACATAGGTGCGCTACGTTTTCTAGTAAAGTAGAAAATGTCAAAATATTCAATCCCGAGACGTTTCATAGCATTTAAAACTACTACAATGCGCAGATATAAATGAATCAAGTTAATGAAGTGATTTATAAGTTAAAGAAATTACTCGTCTCAATGTTCTATAGACTTGAAGAACTTGCCATAACTAAGAGGCATGGATGGGCCAAAATTATAGGGTCGGCACTCGGCCTTGCAGGGGCTATGGTCTACACTTTCTATAGCGGCCCTCCTCTATATTCTGGTCATCAAAAGCAAGTCCAAAACTCTAGTGCTGAAAAGCACTCTAGAGAAGATTGGATCAAGGGCTCTCTACTCCAAATTGCAGCAAACCTGACTTGGGCTTTTTGGCTCATTATGCAGGTTCTTCATATTTTGGACTATGGTTATGGAATACTCTTCATATTTTCTCTCCTATTTATTGCCAATATATTTCTAGTTATGTTGTTATGAAGACTCCAATTCTGAAAGAATACCCGGCGAAGTTGCGGCTGACTGCTCTACAATGCGGATTCAGCAGCTTATCATCTGCAATATATGCTGCAGCTGTGGAGAGGAACATATTGTCTTGGAAGCTTGGTTGGAATGTTCATCTACTGGCCGTAGCCTATTGTGTATATTTCTTTCTTGCTGTTAGTTTTTTTTTACAGGCGAATCACAATCCTATCTCTATACTATATATACATTATGATTTCACCCTTCATAATCTCTAATTTCTTAAAATACTCCTCTTAATAAATCTATGTATACTGATTAATAACTACTTTTGGTCTTTAACCTAAATAAATTAAAATACCTTTAGTTTTTTTTCTTCTTTATTGCTATTATTTTGTTTTTTATTTTTATTTAAGATTTAGTGTGTCTCCTTTTCTTATCATTTTTTATTATCTCTATTTTTCTTTCTATCTTTTTTTAATAATATACAGTAAAGTAATTTTATTTTAGTAGCGTACTAATAAAGATATCATGATTTTATATTTTATATAGCTTTATAGACAGACATAGCGTATGCAAGTATATGAAAGACTGATGAAGAGGAAACTGCAGGGGATTGTTGTGACAGCCATAAGCTATTCGTTGCAAGTATGGGTTGTGGAAAAGAGAGGTCCGGTTTTCACTTCTGTATTCAGCCCATTGGCACTCATCTTAACTGCCATCTTCTCAGCTATAATCTTTCATGAAACCCTTCACTGGGGAAGGTCAGTTCTTCAAAAGCCCTTTTTTTAAATCATGACATAATTGGTTCTTTATGGCTAACACCTGTGATATGGTGCAGTGTTGTGGGGGGTGTCATGCTGGTTGCTGGGCTGTATGCCTTCTTATGGGGTAAGAGCAAAGAGGTTCAAGGTGGTGCTGGAGCCCGACAACAAAAGTCGGATCGTCCGAAAGAGGAAACCCACTTGGAATCCATCGCCATCAGTTCCAACCCACCCAATGATGAGCTGCTGAACGACACCCCGAGGATATGATCATCCCAATGGTCACTGAGGACGACAGGGAATTTCTTTTGGTTGAATTGTTGTCAAATTCTGCTGAAATAAAGTTATATTATACCAGACAAGAGAAATCCACTTTTCCTCTCTTTCCAGATTTTTCCACCTGAATTCACAAAAACGAATATTCATCCCACTGAATTGGAAAAATATCACCATGTGAGTTATAAGTCCGTTCAGTGGCCACAGACGTGACATCAGAAGCCAAGTCTGGGCTTTTATGAAAAATCCACACCCAGAATTGAAATGGTTTCACTGCTCCACTTTTGACTCACTGGATGAGAGCGGCATCAACGCAGTTTATCATAAGCATTTCGTTATTTCAATAGAACACTCTGATGAAATGAAAACTTAGTTATTATTTTAAAGGTCTACACTGTAAACGCACTCATATATTTTGCTTTTTCAAATTCCATCATGAATTAATGGGTCGAGCAAAAGTAATATAGTGCAGCATGTAAGCATATATTCTGGTGGTGGAAGTCGTAAATTAGCCTTTTTGGTGATATATCAGGTCCACCATTTATTTGGAAGGATGAGATGTAAATCAATTACTTAATTATGGAATCAAATGCGGAACGAAGATGAAATTATTAATTAAGAATATGTATGTGCGTGCTTAGGCTCTGTGTGGAGGTCCCTTTTCAAACCTCACATGATCCATCAAATTTTATATAACCAAACACAGTATTTGACAAAATTTTCATTTAAATTTTTGCTTGTTTACATATAAAACTAATTGTTTATTATTTAATCATTATACATATTCACAATCATATCAATAGCTATATATACACACACATATACTCACATTCATATGTAAAAATTAATTATCATTTCCATATACTATCAAGTATCCTCCATATATTTTGTATATTTATAAATACATAAATTCAAATAAATAATATTATTTATTTCATCAAAAACATTCTTTCTAATTATATTATTTATTTTAATACAATTCCCACTAAATATTAGTTCACGTCAGAACCCCTCTTCCAAGCATAGCCTTAGAGTGATTGTTGATTGATATATTATTATCTTATATTTACTGCGTCGGATAGCATATATGATATCGATAAAAGAATCAAACTACCAATTTCTTATGGATCCAAATAAAGTAATTAAAGAAAATTCAATAGAAGCAGCTTAATTTTATGATATTCAAAAAGTATGTTGTAAGCGTCGTTAATAGTGCTCATAATTGCTATTTATAATTATTAATCCAATAATTTTAAAATTGTAGTTTTTATAATATATAGTTAGAAAATTAAAATTATATCACCTATGTAATATTTGATTATGATTCTCTAGTGGGATAAGCACATAGCACCTCCAAAATGGAATATGTCATCCTTCACAATGTCCTTATTTTTTATTGTGCTCGATGACTTATTTTAGATTTAAATCCTAGAAAGAAAATGATGCTTTAATTGAATAAAACAATATATCCAACTTAATGTCATCCAGTAAAGAAAATCTTAAAGTATTATTTTATTAATGACAGCAACGAAAAATATCTGGTATATAATAAGAGAATTAAGAGAGACTACAGATAAGGACTAGAATCTAATCGTTCGTGGAAAAGTGATTCATTTACATATCATTCGGGGACCCGTTTTTTGCTTTTCTTTAGATGCAGGTCCCACGGATTGATATGATCTATATTTTGAACTTTGCACAACTTCAGGACATCCTATTATCTTAATTAAAAAATAAAAATAAAAGAAGAGTGTTGATAGATTATTATACAAAACGCTTGTCATTAAATAAATAAGTATTTAATAATTTCTATCAACCTGACTATAACAATAGGCATTCTGATAAGGATTATGCAAAATGATCATGAACAATTGCTCGAGAGTTGAATAAATGACCATGAACAATCGGTCATCCAAAATTAACGAGGTTCTCGAGCATATTTTGATATTTTATGTATTAATATTATTAAAGTATTTGCCCATATTGACCATGAACAATTGCTCCTGGAATGGTCAAATGAGGCTTAGCTAATCGAAGAGTTGACTTTCAGTCTTTAACAAGTATAATTTGAACAATTTTAGGTGTGGTGCGTTTTTGGCTATACATGTATTTTCACAAATAAATTGCCCAATACTCATTATTATAGATGTTTCTTGACAACAATTGAGATGGGGAAAATTCCTAATTCAAATTTAAAATAATGTTACTGTGTAGATCTAGGTTATAAATTTTCTATGGCCCTTCCCTCGCAAATGGCCCTTCCCTCACATTACTATGTATAAGTATTTTTGTTGCAAAATTATTAGTCTCCAAGTATGTGTGGTTTTGTTGTCAAATTAATAGTTCTTCGAGAATGAGCAGTTTTGTTGCCAAATTAATTGTATTTTTAATATATTATTAAAGAATTTATTTTAATGACAAAACTCTAAGGTACATTTACATTGCAAATGAAATGCACATTTAAATTGATGGATTTAAAAAGTTGGGTTTCAAATTCATAACAGTATATATATCGTTTTAGTGGCAACACTACTAGAATAATTGTGAATTGAAATGGCTTTTAAACTGTTTCAAAAACCACCATTCCAATTTGTTTGGGTTAATGGCGCGATCAAATATACAAATGGAAGTAAGAGTGAATTGAAACTAAACTAACAGTGTAATTGAACTTGATATCAAATTGAGAAACATGAACCATGCTCTCAATTCGACCTAAGTATCAGAATTATAAATTAAAGTAGAAGGATACAATCCATAGTTAAAAATTAATTAATGCCACGAATCACATAAAGCATTCCTGAATACATTCTATTCCAAATGATGGAAAATAACTAGCATATAAGGTAACAATTCATGCTTAGGCCTAGCTAGGAAAAAAGTTTAGTGAGCCTAAATACATATGGCCCAAAAACCTAAATAAAATAAATAATTATATATATATTTCTAACGAATTGCTAGTCAATCTTCTTGATCTTTCAAATTTGAATCCTCGCTTAGAGAGGATTAATGACAGCACATATAAATTGAAAATCTCAAGTTAGTACGAGATTAGTGATGCTCTTAGTACGAGATTAGTGATGCTCTCAACATTTTTTATCTAAGCCCATTCAATGTAAGGAATTAATGAGAACCAAAACTGAGATCAATTCTCCTTCAATGGGATGAGGATGACGTGGTCATCCCAATTGACAAAAGGATCTCTTGGAGGTTGCAATTCAACCTATAACCTGGGCTTGTGCGAAAAGTTCAAAATTGTTATTACAACACTTGTACGGTAAGTTAAAGAGCATGTGATGTATGAGAATAAATTTGACAAGCTCAAGGATGATTATTACATAAATATCTTACATTGCACTGGGGCTTAAGAATTGAAAGACCATGAAAATTGATTGTTGGCAATTCTTCTTAAAGAAAGATGTCTATTTTTTTTGCTGTTTTGGACGTATGTATGTAGGTCCTCTGGACTTTTGTTCCTACCTAAGCCCAAGCCTAAATTGTTGCCTTATATGTCAGTTATTTTCCATTAATTGAAACAAGACGTATTTTCCAGTTAATAAAAGTTCATTCTCAATTTCTAAAAATTGTGTTATCAATTTTTTGTGTATCTATTATCTTAAATCCAGTTATTTAAAATTGGCCTGTGTAAATTGTAGCATGCCAATCACTTTTCGATCTCTTAATTATGGTCATCTACTTAGAATTTGATTTAAATGAATAAATTCCCCTATGTTGGATCTGGCAGTTGAAATTACGATTTTATTCTTAAAATCTGAAATTGCGTTTATTGTCCCACTGGTTTTGTTTCAATAATTTCTTTCTTTATCTACAACAAAATTCTCTTCATTTTCATCTCCCCAAAAACCTCCAACCAAACATTTTTATCATTGTAGTCCTGTATGACAAAATTCTTGCAATTTGAATTTCTATTAACAAGAAATTTGTATAAGTACAATCGACTTGAATCAAATGAATTTTGTGGGTACAATCTCTAACTTGATCCTCTGATTCTTCTCTCAAGAACCCTTGGCTTGAATGTTTAATTGAAGAACCCGACTGAAACTGAGGGAGCTTTGAGCTTTGATCCTCCTTGATGTTGTTCGGAGCCTTCAATAACGTTAATCCACTGGTTTAGCACCTCGAATGTGGATCAAATGCAAAAATTTGATGGGGTTTTGCGAAGAACGCCTTGAATTTGATGACGAACTTCTTCAATTTGGCAAAGAGTTTTTGGAATTTGGTGAATAACGACTTGAATGTTCTTGAGGATTCCAAAGAATTTGAAGGAAACTTGAGTCTTCAACTGCTTCTTTTTTTTCTTCTTGTTGCTTTGTTGCTTGGTTGCTCTTTCTTCAGCTTTGTTCTTTGTTGTTGCTTTTGGCTCTTGTTGCTGTCCTCTTCTTGTTGTGTTTTTGATTTGTAGATGCCATCCCTATTTATAGGGGTGGTGAAGGCTTAACTGCCATATTTGACAAGCGATGTGGCGAAGTCTGATTGGCCGAATATATTTGATTTGGCATTGCTTTCTTTAATTGGATGATTGCAAATTAATTGCTAAATCAACAATATTCTCCTTTTAAATTTACAAGACTTGACATGTGGCGTGACATAACTGGCCCACTTGTCGTGATTTAAATGGATGATAAAAATATTAATTTATTTATTATTTAATTTTAAAAATTATGTTTATTTAATTCTTAAAATATAAACAATCAAATAAATTAATCTTTTGATATCATGTGACGACATTTAATTAGACAAATTTATTTTAATTGTCTACGAGCCCGTTCAGTGGTCGCGGACATCTCAGGTCATGTCTGGGCATTTATTAAAAAAAATGGGTTCTGAGTTGAAGCAAATTTACTTCTCCTTCTTTGACTTATTAGATGAGATTTATTACCTCAATGTCATGAGCATATTTTTCTCGATACACTCTCATTTTGATTTCGACACAATAAAAATTTAATTACATTTATAAATCTCTATATCTTAAAAGCATTTAAATATTTTACTCTTTGAAATTCCGTAATGAATTGATTAGTCAAACAAAAGTAACAGCGCAGCATGAGAGCACATGTAGTATTGATTATAAATTAACCGTTTTTAGCGACAATACTAGGTCCCATTTACTTTGAAGGATGGGACGTAAATCAATTAATTAGTCATAGAATATGGGATGTAAATTAATTAATCAATCATAGAACAGACAAAGGAACAAAGATAAATATCATAATTAGTAGAACTTGAGATTGTTATTTATAATCATCAACCCAGTAAGATCAATTTTTCCTTATTAATATATAGTAAAAATATAAATAATATCATAGATCAATTTAATATTTTTATTCGATAGTGGGATAAGCACGTACCACCTCAGAACAATAGAATCTTTCATTGTTCATGGGCTTGACGGCTAATTTTAAAATCATGGAATGAACAAGATCAAAAAGAATTATTTTATTAATGAAAATAATTTAAAAATATATAGTAAATAATAAGAGAATCAAGAGAGAGAGGGAGAGGGAGAGAGAGAGACAGCATAAATAATGGCTAGAGTCTAATCACGGAAAAGTGATTCATTCGTATGCAGGGACCCATTTTTTCCCTATATGCCAGTCATATGGACTTGATATAATTTCCAGTCAGAGCTTTACACGATTTCCATTCGTAGTCACTATTATCTTAAAGAAAACAAAATATTGACTGAGAATAAATACACAACGCGTGTCACAAATTAAATAAATAAACATTTAATAACATCTATTAACCAGAATGAGTACCGGTTCTTTATCTAATCTTGAATACGAGCTGTCGTGAGAAGGGTTTAAGCAGGTGGCATTGCTTTATATTTTCATGAGATACGACAAAAAGGAATACAGATATGTATTATGGACAGGAAATTAAAGTTCTGTAATTCCATTCAAATGTTCTTGATGCCTCTGCATGATCTGACGGGAGGGGAATAAGTTGAACGGTGGATCTGAAAGATGGGCTACCATCAACTCCCGGAAATTGGCATGTGTTGCAAATGAGGGAAAAGGGGAAAAAATATAAGAAGGGTGATAAAATAGAGGAGAAGAATTCAATGCATGGGATTCTCCAGTATTAGATTAATCAGGATTGCCTGTTTGCATGGCCGCTGTCCACGTCGACAGACATCATTGATTGGCGTAGATTTGTGCATTCATTCGCGCCTTCAGATTTGTTTTATAGGCTAATTCGGAAAGTTTTTTAAATGTGTCTTTATACTAATTGGAGAAGATAATTTGGAAGCGACTACTTAGTTTATATAATCTTTAACTGACTGACTTTCATGTTATCTTTAGGTTTGAGGTTTAATTTACTTTCATATAAATTTAAATTATAATAATAACAAAATATTACTTTAAGGAGTAAAAAAGGTTGTTGATTAACAAAATATAACATATATTATTTTTTAGGGTTCCAAGCAAACACGACTATTGAAAAATATACAGATATTTTTTTTACTATTTTTTAATCTCTTATTAATTTAAAAATTACACGAACAGGTGTAGTCTTGCACTCTGGATTGATTAGACTTTTACAGTGGATTGTATAAGCTTTTATTGATGTTTATTCCCCCTAACCTATATAGCTATATATTTAATGCATATATCAATAATGTGGAATTCATTCTTGTTTGAGTGGTGTTGAGATCATGTTCTGCCCAATTTGTTGAAAAGCTAAGATTCGACACTGCTCTTGTAACTATGGCTCGTCTGTCTATATATTTAATGATCTCCATGAGAATAGGCGGGCATAAGAAGAGCAAGATAAAGTTAATAATTTTGCAATATCATGAGTAAGGGATGTGCAGTGATCATGAGTTGCACAGTGAGCATGCAAAGCCAGTTGCCTCTTATTGCAATGGTCTTCTGTCAGTTCATTTACACAGCAATGTTTCTGCTCTCCAAAGCAGCTCTCTCTTCTGGGATGAAACCTTCTATTTTCATCGCATATCGACAGGCCGTCGCCTCTCTTGCCTTGGCTCCTTTTGCCTATTTCTCTCAAAGGTTCCAGAAATACTTTATACAATATATCTTGTTACATGTGTATGTCAGATACGTTACGGGATTTTAATTGTTTTCTTGTTTCGGTTCAATGGTGCAGGAAGAGTTCTCCTCCTCTTACCTTCTATGTACTCTGCAAGATCTTCGTCGTTTCCTCTTGCGGGTAAGTATTAATTTGGCTGTATATGTTTCATTTTATTTGTGCATGTGGTTTTGTTACGTTATAAATATTCAAGAGAATTAGTACGAAAACTTAAAAATAGTGTAAACGTGTCTTTGTCCAATTCCTTCATATTTAGAATTAATCCCCACTGGTCAAATCTTATTTGTAAGATGTTATTTTGTTGAACATTATGCTTGATGGAGTAATTTTGATGGAGAAAAATTATCCATAATTTGCATCCAAACATGGCCACAGCTTTTTTGCTTATGAACTTGAATTGTCACCATCAATCGATCAGTTGATGCATGCATGGTCCCTCACACGCAGGATGGCCCTGTCACTGAATCTACACTATGCTGGGTTGAACTCCGTCTCTGCAACTTTTTCTACGGCTGCCAACAACACCATTCCTGCAATGGTCTTCATCATCGCCGTTTGTTTAAGGTACATGCGAAGATCCAACATCAAACAGATGGAAACCAAACAGTCAAAACTTGAAGGAAAAGCCTAAAGTAGACACCTCAAAATATTCAATCCTTTTATTGTACTGTGCTATTTAGCCTTTCGAATACTAAAACCACAGTCCTCTGAACATATTCCCAGCTTTACACTAAAATCAAACTTTTCTGAATATTCCAGGATTGAAAAACTTTCCATAACACAGAGGCAGGGACTGGCCAAAGTTTTAGGATCTGTACTGTGTCTGTCAGGTGCTATGGTCTTTACTTTCTACAAGGGACCTGATTTATATTCAGGTTCCGAAAATGAAGCCCCCAACTCGTTTGCAAAGAGCTACACCAAAGAGGAATGGGTCAAGGGCTCTCTCCTTTTGCTTGGTGCATACTTCACTTGGGCTGTTTGGCTCATCGTGCAGGTTTGTTCTTGTTTCAAGGCAATCTTAATGACCTGACTGCAGCTACGGTTTCTTGATGAATCTCATTCATTTGTAGGCTCCAATCCTGAAAGAATATCCCGCGAAACTGCGGCTGACTACTCTACAGTGCTGGTTCAGCTGCCTAACGTCGACGGTGTATGCTGCAGCCGTGGAAAGGGATATATCATCTTGGAGGCTTGGTTGGAATGTTAATCTTATAACGGTCGTCTATTGTGTATGTCTGTCTCTTCATGATCAATACGCATACGTATTGTCTGAGAAGGGCAGGTCTGGTGAGGACTGATGAAAGGATAACTATTGCAGGGAATTCTTGTGACAGGAGTAACATACTCGTTGCAAGTGTGGGTTGTGGAGAAACGTGGCCCTGTTTTCACTGCGATATTCAGCCCATTGTTACTCATCTTAACAGCCATCTTCTCTGCTGTTCTCTTTCATGAGACTCTCCACTGGGGAAGGTCAAGTCTTGTGTTTTAGCTTCTGAGGTCATACTTCATTATGTGCCTTTCTATTGAGTGGTCCACTTGAGGCCAAAAGAACATAGAGGGACAAGAAACATGAATAATACCGGCGCATGTGCATTGAGTGTCTAAATACATGACATGTGTCGTTTTGTTTAACATAATAGATGTTGTGTATTTAAATATTTGGTGTAAATGCACCAGATGCATGCGCTATCTCATGGATTAATAATACTAACTAGGGACGAATGTCATGGTGCAGTGTTTTGGGAGGAGTAATGCTGGTTGGTGGGCTATATGCATTCTTGTGGGGTAAGAACAAGGAGACCCAAAATGACTTGGGTGCATCAAAGGCAGAAGTCCCTTGGGGATCCATCGTAGCTAATGATGATGCCAAGCAGAGGGGCAATGAAAAGATTTGACCATAACTGATTATATATAATTATTATTATTATCAATATTGTCAGATTATAGTGGACAGAATATAATATTCTTGTTGAATTCAGTAGTTTCAACTGGTGATGTGGTCACCAAATTTGGCAGGCTTTCCTTCTCTTTCGTAATGAGATATTGCAAGACAACAATTTATTTGGACGTGCAATGGCAACTTTTTTTGTAATTGGAAATCCAACATGTCAATTCCTTATCGCTGATACGTGTTTGGCCTAATTTTGCTATTTACAAAGCAAATAAAATAACTAAAAACTACATTAATATATATTGTTGCTTTAGCTTCTTCAAAATAATTTAAGCATGCGAAATTAAAGTGGATGGATGATTCCTTACTAACCAACGTCCACGTGTAGGCTCAGTGGTTCACCTCATTGGAAAGATTAAAAGGGTCTTAGATAAGCTTATTTATTTTTAAAAATTTATAAGATGATGCAATTTATAAAATATTTTTTAAAATTTATAAGGATATAAATTTTATTTTAAAAATAAGTTAAGTGTTTGATAATATTATTTTATGGGAGTTTATTGAAATTTATAAGTATAGTTGATTATAATTTTTATAATATAATAATAATGTTTTTAGCATAAATATTATTAATAAAATATAATTCGATGACATTTATGTTATTTTTAATATTTAAAATAAAGTTACTTATAAAATGTTTAAATATAAATTGAGAAAAACTAACTTATTTTTAAAGAACTTATAATTTTTAAATATCTTATTTTTGGTGTTCATTAACTCTTTTATCAAAATAATTATCAAACACATGCAAAAAGTTTATAAATTCTTAAACGTTTTATACGATATTTTAAAAAGTTTATAAACTAACCCAAATACTCTCTAAGTTGACTATAACAAACAAAAAAAAAATGTAATATATAACATTAGCTTTTTTAATATACTCCTTTACTTTTATGGTTTTATTTTTGGAATCCAGCATTACAAACTTTTTTATATTACATAAATAAGTACAAATGAGAAATTCAACGACAAAACCCCCCTCCCAACCTATCTCTGCAGACCGCATATTATATTACCATTTTATTAAAATTAAAACAACGTCTGATTAATTTCTAAAAACTCTAAAACGAACACTCAAATTTGTAAAATTCTTACACGAAACTAAAAATATCCTTGTATATAGCCCTATATTTTGTTATTAATCACATTTATCGTAAGACTCTTGATTTATGCCAATCCAATTTCTAAATATAGCACAAAGAAGAATACCACGCTTTAGAATGTTCAAAGCAGCCAAAAATACAAATAGTTGGCACTTGTTAACATTAAAATAATTTTAGAAATAATTCTTTCAAATAGATCATACCAGTTTAACTTAAGAAAATTTTCAAAAAATATTTAAAAATAAATTTCAATAAATATAAGCTTTTCAAAAAATATTTTAAAACATAGAATTTCAAAAAAAATACTTCATGTAAAAATAAGTTACAAAAACTTGTAGTAAACCATTTACATGATTTCAATTCCGAAACTTCGTTCCTTCTTTTGTAAATTAATGTCACTCAATTTCATATTCAATCAGAATTATTTTTCATTTAATTCTAATCCATGTCAAATGGTCAATTTCTCTACATGTTCTCTAATACAACCTATTTGGTTTGTAAGAATTCATTTTAGATCTCATCTTGTGATCAGGTTTCTCTACTTGAGCCTCACTTAATTAACATCCTTGATATTCTATTATGTCTTTAATTTTTGTATTTACATGTATTGTAACCTTAAAATTGATAAAATTAAATATAAAATATACAAAAATAAATTTCATAAGTTCTTCAAGCTTTACTCTCGTGACCATGCCATGTTCTGTAGTGCATTCTGTCTTATCCCACTATCAAATCTCGCACTCACGAACAAGGAGCTCATGGTTGCACTAAGAACCATAGAGCAATTTGCTTGTGTTCACGTTCTAGCTATGCAATTGCAAGAGGTTTCTTTGGACCCGTGAGTTTAGGCGCCACGACTGCCAGTCGCGGGGTATTTCTACCTCCGCTCGTTGTTTCGTTCACACCCGTGAGACCTCATATTACAACTCCAGAGTCTAGTCTCGCACTCGTGATGCAGGATTGTGATGTGCAAACAGCCTACGGGTACAAGCCTGTTTGGCTATACTTTTACATCTTATGTAATTTTAACCTTCATTTTTATTCATTCCACATGCATTTCAAATTCCTATGACCTTCTTAAGAGAATTTAAACATAGGAATTCTAACTTCACGAATTGATCAAAGATTCTAGAGAAAACACAAGTTTCAATTGTTTTACAATATTGCATCTTTTATTTGAATTCATACATGTAATTTTGCACTAACATGATTCCAATATTCATGCTATGTTCTTACAACAAAAAATTCCCATGGCTTTATGTGCCTAAATGCGTGAAATAAATTCTTAAGCATATACACAAAAATTGTAAACTCAGATCAAGATTTTACCTTGAATTTAATGCAATTTTAGGGCAGACTCATTTCTCTCTCTCTCTAGGCATCTTAAAGGTTATTTGGGGGTGTGGGGTAATTTATTTCTCCTTTTCCCTTAGCTCTACTTATACCAGAATAATTTAGAGTTTGAGTTATACCGAATTTCTTTAATTTTTGAGTTTAGAATTTTTTCAACTTCTTTCCAACCAATCAAATCTTATTATTCATTATTTTTACATCCTAAAGATAATTAAAAATGCCCTTTAATTATTTGCCAGACTTGGTAGGATTTAATCAACATAATTATGCATATCTCACTTTTTATATGTAATTATCATTAACCCCCTATTTTTATTCGAAAATAAATAAAAAAAGGTAGTAAATCCCTTAGAAATAATAATATTATCTAATATCCAAAATTTTTGTATATTACAATCAAACAGATTAATTTGACTATATTTGGTCCATATTCCGATTTAATTAACAAAATATAATTAAATAATGGCATCCATCAAAGCAAAGGACTATAATGATCAGATAAATTAATCACGCTGGTGCACAGGAAATCTGTTGTTTTCATAATTCGTTTCTGTATATTCAGAATCATTACCCAATATGATTGGTGCAGACACATGACTTGATGTTCCTTCTATTCTTTATTTTTCCTTAATTCTCCTCTTACCCAATTGTTGTGGTTAGCTTATCTGTGTATAAACATGGAAAAATAGAGTGAATCCTAGTAATTTTGAGCTAAGTTAATTCTTCGATTCATTAAATTCTTTGATTAATTTACATTAATTAGTAACTAATACTACGACCAAATACGCAAAATAACTAATACTACAAATTAATATGCGAGAGAGAGAGTTAAGAATAATGTATTGCTCATGGGACAACATTAAGGTTTCACAACCAAGAAATAATTAATAATTCTTTTAGTTTATTTATCAATTTACTTGTATAAGAATTTCTTCTATTATTGTTTGTAACTATATTTACAATAAAAATATGAAATATTAATGTAATGTATGACTACGGTCTCTGTTATATACTTTAAATTTGTTTGATTATTTCGGGCCGTGTAGGATAAATGTAAACATTAATTTTGTACGAGCACCATAATTGTTTCCATGTAAGCATTATATTACGAAGATAATGATAATAAAATATACGATATCATTAATATAATATAATTAAATATAGTCATTTCATTTTTATAATGTATAATGAGACATTTTATTAGATAATTCAAAATAACTTGAAAACACTTAATAGAAATAAGTTAAGTGCCTTGGTTTTTTAAACTTTGATGTATTTTATAAACTCCCAAATATCTTATAAACTATTTTAAGGATATCACCCAAATAACCTCTTAGTTTATGTTGCATACATTTAATATCAAAGTTAATAGATATTTGTGCTACATTGTTTCCTTATTATGAACTATTTATCGCTGTTTAAAAATTTTACAAATTAAATATTTTTTTATATAAATGTTATTCAAATTAAAGTTTTACCTCCTCTTTTCTTTAACAAATATGCAAAAAAAATTTAATTATTATACTTGTACATAATTAAATCAATACCTATCGTTCTAATATTCCTATCCATATTAATTTTTTATTACAGTATAAACCTATATAATGTTATATCTTCTAATCATTATTACATATCAAATACATACAAAAATAATATTTTTACCCGTTCAAATCTTGTAAACCAAACATAATTTTTTTTTTCCTAATCAAATCACAAAAATTTTCCTACCTATCCTAATAAGAAACCAAACATACAAAACTTTGGGGGATTTTTAACTGGTGGGCCATGCCATTTCTTATGGGGTAAGACTGTAAACACTGAGACTCCCAAGCACAATTGGGCCATGGATGAGGAAGCCCAATTGAAGTGCACCATCCTGTTATAACGTCAATGACACCCATCGGAGACACCCATCGGAGAGCAGCTCAGACACCCTTTTTTTTTTTTTTTTTTTTTTTTTCTCTTTTTTAAAATTTCATGTTTTTTCCTCCTTATTCATATAAAATATTATATGAATGATATGAAGTTAACATTTTAAAATATTAATTTATTCATATAATAAATCACACGAGTACGCCTTTGTCTCTGGTTATTATCATTTTTATGCCAACTCCATTAGTTTATGTAGATAAAAATAAAGATGTTTCAGTTCTAATGTTCTAGCTGAACTTGGAAAAATGTTTTACAGAATAGAAGTTTATATCATGTTCTATCTATACCTTGAAAAATGTAAAATAAAAAAAAAAAATGCATGAAACCCATCAAAACAAATTTAACACGTATCTTAGAAAAAATAAATAAATAAAAGCAGGCAATGGTAACATGTAGGGAGAAAAATCTCATCTCTTGCGTCATCTTGATTTATGTTCATATTAATATCTCAACTATGCAAATAAGTAACAACTATTCGTGTGATACCGTGCTTAATGTAGTAATCTGGTGTGGTCTAAATTTCTACTCTAAAGATGAAATTTGTGGAAATTACAAAGGAAGTAAGCCCGCTGGGGATATAATAATCTTTAGATGAGATAGTGGCACAGGAAGAGATTTTTCCAGTATTTTTCAACCAAGTGTAAATTAAAGCAAGGAGCCTGTCAAGACATATCATCCCAAGTTGTTACCTTTCTATTCACAAGTCAAATATGGTCTGAATTGAGGGCTCTGGGCACATTGTGCAACAGTCATTGTAACAGTTTGATCATATCATATTGTCCCCCCCCCCCCCCCCACCCCCCCCAAAAAAAAAAAAAAAAAGAAAAGAGTCCACCCCAAGTACGTTTAAATCAAGAGTCACTATCTCAGCCAAGCTGGAAACTAACACCACCAAGTGGACATCAATTTCTTCTCACCCCCATTATTCAATTTTTTTATGCCTAATTTAATTTGGTTCACCAGCAATTTCCTTGTGAACTTATAATGCGAGTGGTTCAAATAGGAAGCCTTATTATTATTTTTTATGTTTACATTTTGATAATTTGGGATGGCTAACGTGTCCTGATTATGATCTCATCCGCTGATACGAGATCACTTTATTTATTTTTCTTTTCACTGGATTTGCCCAATGTCCATTTAGCTTACCTAACAGGTAAAAAAATGGTCCTATTGTAGCATCACCCATCATGCTAGAAACTACCCAGAAGATGCTATCCATTTTCATCGATTTGGTTCAAATCTTGATATTTTTTTGCTTGTTCTTTTCTTTTCTTTTCGTTTTTTTTTTATAATATTGGAGTCAAATTTAGGGTTGGTGAGTATCAAATTGGGGATTGATATAATCAAAGTCTGGTCAACTCTACATGGCCCAAATTTCTTTGAGATGGGTTAGTTTGGATTAAGTAAAATTCTGTAAAAATCTCGAGTCATGTTTGCCACACGCATCAAAGAAAATCCAGATTACAATTTACCTCAAATTCATGACCCGACCCAAACCCACCAAACTCGACCCGATTAATCCTAGTTATTTGTACTTGTCCTTCGAAATTTTTTTTTTTTTTTAAAAAGAAAGCAAATAAATAAAGTAGTTCAAAATCCCAAAGCCTAGCCAGACAAACACTAAGCTTAAAAGCACAAAATGACGTGTTTGGCAGCTGTACATGAACCTCCATGCCAAAACAAGAAGATGAATCTCGTAAACAATAACTAACCACTCTTTTTATAATATTGTCGATACCTTAACTCCCTTCTGATCAATCAATTGCGAAAAAACTAAATAAATAAAACAATGGGCCACGAATTATTCTTTTAAATTTTTGTGCAGATTGTTCTCTTTAACAATAATACTACATGCCTAAAATATTGTTGAAACCATATATACTTCAAAATAAAATTAAAAATATGTACACGTGTGATCTGCAGTGGATATGCACTATGCATATGCCAATCGATGCACCTATCATAAGGTGAGTTAGACAAATCCTTTTTCTTAAAGGAAATGGTGATAATTATTTTCATGATTAAACTTTATTGACTAACGCAAGTGGGGGACAAAAAAAACAACGTTAATTAATTTGACGTGTGTCTCGCAGTGATAATTTCCTAGAAATTCAGGTTATTAAATTAAAGAATCAAATTAAACACAAGAATCATGTCCCACTTAGATATAAATTCAAAAAGTTGCATAAAAAGTACTCCATGAATCATAGAATAAAATATAAAGGTCTTTGGAATGTAAAATGACGTGTCACTTCGATGAAGTGAACACGAAATTTCGTGTCCATTTCAGCTAAATTATGGTTACGCTGCATAGACTTTTTTTTTTTTTTTAATATTAGTTTACAAATTGGACTAAGCAACCTTTCTTTCAGGGCAGTTTGCTGGAAGCTAAACAATGTCACATGCGTATTGAATTTCAAACTTTTTCTTTTTGGTTGTTGTTGAATCGGTTGACAAATTCTAATACAAATCATGAAGTGTGAAACCTTACGATAAATTTTTTTTTGGTCACTTTAATAATTTTTTTAAAATGCTCTGTTAATAAAGTTTAATCTGTACTACTTAATATAGTTAATTACTTTAGCCTTTTAAAGTAGGAAAATTAGAATGCCTCGTTTTCATATATCTCTCTCTTTTTTTAATCATCTTCAATTAAATTTCATTTAATATATTTATACTTGCTTGTCTTTTTACTATTAAACTTTTCATTTTTCTCTCATTTCATATAAAATTTTGACTCGTTTAAAAGATAATAAATTATGTTTTATTGCCATTAAAATTTATATAAATATTATATATGTGTATATTGAACGTTTTGGCGCGTATGTATATGTTTGTCACCCTCATCGATCATCAAAGAGGACATTATTAAAGTCATCAACCCCACTATCCAATCTTCTTTTCCCATTTGATGTGACAAAATTGTGAAAGAAGCACCGATGATATATATGATCTGATTAGGCATTTTATTCTAAGCTGCATACCTGTATGGATCAATCTTCACGCGATCCCAATTTACTCATAATCCCACTTCATTTAATTAATTAATTATTTATTGTTACAAAGCAAGATCTCTGCCAAATTAATTTCCATACATCGCATCAGTATAGGGTGCAAGAACCTCGCAATATTCTAACTTTCTGTTCATTTACATGATAAAGCTAAAATTAATTATTTTATATAAGCTAATCAAATATTTTTTTAAATGATTAGAGCCCTTTATATGTTTTGGATAACTAATCTTACTGAAAGTAATGATGCAATAATCAAAGTATTATGATTTTATTACATATCATTTAAAAGATTATGTTAACCTTATGCATTGATAATCGAATTATTTTTCTATTACAGTTATAATAGAAAATAAATATAATTACTTCAAATAATTATGCTTCCTAAATATAATTACAACTGTTTAATTAAGTCTTACAATTTTTTATACTTCAAAATAATTTATAATTACAATTTCACCTAATAAAGTGAACACACCCTAAAATGTCAAAGACTTCCAGCTATGGGATTTGAAGTAAATAATACGATAGTCCAGCTATGAATTAAGCAACACACAGATTATATGAAGCAACGTAGTCACATTGAAGGAGGGGTGCTGCGTGGATTATACACTCCCTATTTTTTATTTAAGAAAAGAAAAATTAAATTTTAAAAATTTAATTTCCTAGGAGAAACTCAATTGGTTGGAAAGATTGTGTGATCTAAACAAGGGATCCTATTATCCTCGTTTATAGTTAATAATCAATTGACTTTAATAGCTACCAATCCCTTTTAGCGTGAAAAATTCATGTACTAATGTCTTACCAGTCGCAGAGGGCGTCCCTAGTGACAATTAAATTCAAATTTAAGCAATTTTTTTTTTTTTTTTGGTTAAAATTCAAATTCAAACTCACGTGACTAATAAGGAGAACATTTTCTTTAAAAGAAAAACCAAAAAAGAAAAAAAAAAAGGAAAAAGAGTAAAATTCAAACCACTGCCTGTGCATTTTTTTTAAATGTATAAATATATTTTTTTGTAAAAGTAATAAATAAATAAATGAATAAAGCAAGAAGTGACCGTGAAGCGGATTTAAGAGGGGTGTGGAATCCGACAGGAGGAACATTTCCAGAGAAAGAGACGCAGTTACGCGGACACATACCCCGTTTCGAAGATCCAAAACCGCGTGTTTTAATCCGAAGAAAAGATCCGCCCACGCACCCATACATACGTACAGCAACCGTCGGCGTCCTCCTCCGTCGACGCGAACTACGAGGTTAGCTCCAACCCTCCTCCCCCCCAAGTCTGTTTCCGGCGTTTTGGCTTCTCGGTTCTCGATTGGAGTCGTCGATTCTTGGCTGGTCCAATTAATTGACGCGACGCACACTCTTTTTCTACGTTTGTGAAAATGTTGAGCGTGCTGTTTTTTTTTTTAAATTTTAATTAAATTCCTTGAGGCGAGTGCTGCGAATTTCTTACTTGAACTGGCAATTTTTCTCCTGATTTACAGTACAAGATGTTGAATTAAAAATTTTAACCGGAGCAGTAATCGGGTGTTAACTTTTCTTTTAGTTGCACTTCACTTTAGATAACGAGGTTTGGAAAGAAATTGGTTGTGGTTGGGGGGGGGGGGGGGGGGGGTGATGGGGTTTTCTTATTTTCGGAAAGATTCTGTGATGCTCTTCTACTTATTACAATGCATTACGCTCGTTTTTATTTTCTTTTATTTTTTCAGCAATTTGGGTGTGTTGCACAATTGGTGATTCTTCTATTATTATTTTTCACTAATAGATGCCGAATTCATGGTTCTAAATGGAAGCGGGAAACTGGTTATTTACTAAAGTGCATCGTTTGATTTGCTTTATGTGCTGCATGTGGGGGATTTCTTTTGGGGGAATCTTCTTTTCTTGCTTTGTGCTTTTCCTCGTTCATCTTTTTTCCCCTTGCCCTTAGGGTATTAAAAAAGGTTTTTTGTGCTAAAGATAGTTATTTGGCTGCTAAAGCTCTTGAATGACAGATTGGAATTGATTTGAAATTAAAGAACCATCATTGATAATTGCTCTAGGCATAATTCATGTGTTCAATATGCAGAAAAGCTCGAACAGACAAGGAACTTACAAGGAATTAGCGGATCTTACTACTCTGCAGTAGATGTCATTCCGTAAACTAGCTCGAGAAATAAGGGATGGTATTGGAAGCTTGTCAAGGCGAAGCTTTGACGTGAAGCTGCATGGTCACCATCGAGGGAAGTCTCATGGCGCCGTTCACGAGTTGCATGACCATCCTGTAGTGATTCAGAGCAGTTGTTGGGCTAGTCTTCCACCAGAGTTACTCCGTGATGTAATTAAGAGGTTGGAGGAGAGTGAGAGTACATGGCCGGCGAGAAAGAATGTGGTTGCCTGTGCAGCTGTTTGCCGATCATGGAGGGAGATGTGCATAGAAATTGTTCGGGCTCCTGAGTTTTGTGGAAAATTGACCTTCCCACTATCTCTTAAGCAGGTTAGATCTATTCATCTCACATTTTTTTGTAGTTGCCTTTTGATGATTTTACCTATCAAGTCAGCAATTCACTTTATAGTGGCAATCAGTTTTGCTGAAACTGTACTGTTTGTTACTCCTGCTGCAGCCAGGGTTTCGTGATGGAACCATTCAGTGTTTCATCAAGAGAGACAAGTCAAATTTGACCTACCACCTATTTCTTTGTCTAAGCCCCTGTAAGTTGTAAACTTGTGCTTTCTTATTTTTCACTTGTTATTTGTTGACAAATCCAATGAAACTTCTAATAGATTCTTTCTATTCTTTTGTTATTAATTCTGTGTAGATTACTTGCAATGAAGCTATTGGTGTGTTGGATTTATTGTTGTGCTTTCTATCAAATGATATTGAAGTAAACTGGACTGCATATATGGAAATCACTATCATCAGTTGTAGAGAGAGTTGAAGATGGAAGTTTGATTACATTAGGCTGCTCGTTTCTATATAGGATGGAATTTTCAAATCTGTGATGACCCTGTGGTTATAATGTGGACAAATAGTATTTTCATGTTGTGGGTGCCAATAATTTTTGTCATCGCTTGGGCTGTGTGCCTATGGCTTTTGGGATAGCTGTTATAACATATTGTAGTGGTATAAGTAGTTTCCATTTGAACCCATTGCTGGATACATGCATAATTGTCAATTCAAAGTGTTAATGGTAAAGTAAGATGTTGGTTTGGTTCTACCATTTAGCTTTTGGTTATAATTTTTCAGCAAGCAGAGAACTCACTTATCTGATAGCTGGGACCAGAAAGTCATTTTTCAGTATTTGGGTCAACAAACTTCTATGTGTTCCCATAGTATGAGGAAGGGTGGAATGATTCCTAGCACCTTTACTTTTTTCCATTCTGATGGAGCCATCCTAAATTCATGGTGATGTTCATTTCTTCTTCTTCAAACTTGATCAGGTCATTACTGGCAATAGTTATTTCTTTCCTAGTCTTACACTCTGTTGTTTAGAGGAGCTACAATAAGGATTTGAATAGGACCTAACTTTTGTGGTTACAGCCATTCTTCTCGTGTCTTTATATTAGTAACTAAAGAGCCTGATGACTGATCCATGATGTCGCGCCCTGCCAACTCCAAGCACCCAACGGGTCCACTTTTGCATGCTACTTTGGGCTTGGAGGTTCTAACAAGACAATTTAGTTTTTGTGCATAGTAGAATAGTCTAGAACTTTGTAGTAGACACTAGGTAGTGTAGGGTTCGCTGGGACATTTCGGACTGTGCACTAGATTATTCTAGAGTTCTAGAGAGTGTGTAGAATGTTCTAGTGTTGTAATATTAGTTGTTGGATTAAAACAATCCCTCTGTTGAAGAGGTGGAGTAGTATAAATAGGGTTAGAGTCTTTATTTGCAATCATCAAGCTCAAGAGTTGTAATCAAGCATTCTGGCAATAGAAGCATTCTTTCTTTGCCAACAATCTTGTGGTCAATTTTCGCCATCTTTCTAAGTTATTTAGCACATTCTTCACACTGTTGCATGGTGAACTTGACTTAACTAACTGTTGGGATGGTAATGGAGCTAAGTGCTGCTTGATTAGGCTTGTTTTAGGAACAAGGTCGTGACAATGAGATATCCATAATGATTCCCTTGTTTATCCCAGTGACATTTGGTTTTGTCTGGTTAAATGTTAATGTTGGAATTTTTGTACTGATTTTCTCTGCTTATCCAGTCATATGCCTGGAAAAATTGTTGAGTTGCAGTGTTCTGTTATTTTTTGTCACATCAATGTGCTTCTGTGATAGTCAAAGACATTGAATTTGAAGCATTGTTTTGAGAAAGATTCAGTTGTTTTTCATTGAGGATGATCTCGAGTGCATACTTGGTGCCTAGGCTGAATGATTAAACTGAAGAAGTATTTCTTTTATTTGATGGTTCTTCATGTTAGGATTATTCAATTCATTTCCTAAGGTGCCTATATGTTATGTTTTGCAGCCTTAGTGGTAGAGAATGGTAAATTTCTTCTTTCTGCAAAAAGAAATCGCCGTGTCACTTCTACAGAGTATGTGATATCAATGGATGCTGATAACATATCAAGGTCAAGCAGCAGTTATATTGGAAAAGTGAGGTGGGTCTAATTTCTATAAAGCACATTCATTTTCCTTGTCTTTGTTGTATCATGTCCTGAGCTTCTTTTAGAGTACAATTAGACAAAAAGTTTTAGACTGTGGAAAAAGTAATGTAATTAGCTTTAAATCGCATATGATGCCCTCCAAAACTACAGTTATGGCAGAAGAGGCTTATGGGATCTTTTGTTATTGTTGTTTTCTGATGAAATGAAAATTACCATGAGACATTAAGTGAAACAATTTCCTTGAAACATCTTAGCATGTGGGATGTATTTGTGGACCTAATCTTTGTTTAATAAGAATAATTATTATTTTCTGATGAATTGAAAATTACCATGAAACATCAAGTGAAACAAATTCCTTGAAATGTCTTTGCATGTAGCATGTTTTTGTGAAATGATCTTTGTTTCGTAATTTAAATTTTCCACAAAGTCATGTTGAATGCCCTACTAGTAACAATATATTTATTACCACAATTTCATGGACAGATGATGGTCTTAGGCATATGATTTAATCAAATCTTGCCAGTCTGTTTCTCTCTCTCTTTCCCCATTTCTTTACAAAGGAAAGGTTTCCGAATGAACAATATATGGGACTTTGTATTACTGGAAGTTCTTTTTCCTTTTGTCCCTGGGATACCTCATTCAAAAGCCATTTATTTCCAATGTATGATACATGACAGAGAGAGACCCATTTTGAGAAGAACATTTTTCACTCGATTATTTGATTGTTGGCCACCTCTGCCTGCATCTTGTATTTGATTTTGTATGGGAGTTTGTTTAAGAAAGATGTTTACAAGAAAGTTGTGGTGCAGCATTTCTATTTTCCCATATTTTTTTTCTATGTGCAGTTGCATTATTTCAATTATTGATAATGATGGTTTAATTAGTTGTTAAGCTGATTTTTTCTAATTGATGTTGAATCAGTTCAAACTTCCTTGGAACTAAGTTCATAATTTTTGACGCACATCCGGCTCACAACAGCTCTAGTATTTCAGCCCCGGGTCACAGCAGCAAAAGGTTCTACTCGAAAAAGGTTTCACCAAAAGTCCCCAGTGGAAGTTACAATATTGCTCAGGTCTCATACGAGCTTAATGTTCTTGGTACAAGGGGTCCTCGTAGGATGCATTGTGTCATGCATTCTATCCCTGCTTCCGCTGTTGAGCCTGGTGGCACTGTCCCAGGCCAACCCGAGCTCCTTCCCCGCAGTCTTGAAGATTCATTCAGGAGCATTTCCTTCTCTAAATCACTTGATACCTCAACAGAATTCAGCAGTGCCAGGTTTTCAGACATGGGAGGTCCACGTCAACAAGAGGATGGTGGAAAGGATGGACCTTTGGTTCTGAAAAATAAGCCACCAAGATGGCATGAACAGTTGCAGTGCTGGTGCCTCAATTTCAGAGGAAGGGTGACGGTTGCCTCCGTCAAGAATTTCCAGCTTATTGCGGCAACACAGTCCCCTGCTGGTGCTCCAGCACTGTCCCAACCGAACCATTCTGATCATGACAAGATGATCTTGCAGTTTGGTAAGGTTGGTAAAGACATGTTTACCATGGATTACCGGTATCCTTTATCAGCCTTTCAAGCCTTTGCCATCTGTTTAAGCAGCTTCGACACAAAACTCGCATGTGAATAGAACTAGCAGAAGATTTAAGATAGCCTTCCTTCTAGTGTAGAGGGGTTGTGAATCACTGTCATTCTCTACAAACGGACTAGTCTTATTCTCTTTTCGTATTTCTACTTCTGCTTTTTAAGTTTTTAATAGTTGTGTTAATCTACCCGAGCAAGATGATTCTGTTGTATTTTGTTGTAATACAATCAATCATTTGTCTTCTTATTCTTGACTCTCAAAATCTGAAAACAAATTTGGCCTTTTCTGGTTCCCTGCTCTCTGTTGTTGTCCTTACCATTATAATTCAAGGAGGAGTGCGTGATCAGTGTTACCGAACCAAACTAAATTTTTCGATATATTGAAATTTTGATATTTCAAAGTTGTATGTTGAATATCTAATGGAATTTTTAGATTTAAGTGGGTAATTTATCGATTTTTTTTGTATATTTGTTTCAATATTTTGGCATATCCAATTTTAATTTTAAAAAAAAATAATAAAAATGTATAAGTTTATATTTAAAATTATAAATTTTAATAATATAGCTTATAAATAAATATTAAATAGTTTATTTTAATATTTTATTATATTAGTTTAGAGTTTTTGAAGAAAAATAGATCTATTATTATAAAATAATTTTTGTTTAAAAATTACAAGATAATAGTATAAAATTTTATAAAAATCAAAATATTAAATTATAAATATAAAAATTAAAGAAAAAAAATAAATAAAAATATAATAAATATTAAAAAATAAAAATAAAATTTAATATTTAATTTGATATGGTATAACAAATTTAAATATTGAAATCGAATTGAAAATTAAAATTTTAAAAATTATCGAATTAAAACATAAATCAAAATTTTAATTTGATACTGAGCAGGTATGGAAATTTTAAATTTGATTGGTTCGGATGTTTTATCCAACCATCAAGACTCCTAAATCCAAATGCCGTTCACCTGCTCAAGTATTTAAAAGCTATAATTATGTCACAGTATAATGCTGTTGTCACTTCTAGAATTACATCATTTTTGTGGAATATGTTCGTGTCCGCTTTCAGTGTGGTTTTGTATTTAATTCGCATCCACGATGCTGACAAACTTCATGCACTAAATAAATAGATAAAATACTGTTTTAATGACTAACTAGGCTTGTCGTTATTTATGGCATTAGGACCACAGAGTAAGGCTGTTCTGTGCGCCAAACGCTGATGTGGTTTGTGTTGATGGGGCAATTTCTATCATTCAAAGCTTTTGCAACTAATACATCAGTGACGACAAAATCAACCTTGCATCAGGAAGACGAATTCAAGAATACGGTCAATGTTTGATTCATAAAATACTGTCTGTTATACGAAAATGGCCAGAAACAACTGAGGGAGCTAAAGCAAAATTTGAAATTTTCTACATTTTTATGGGTAGGAGCATATCCCTCAAGCTCTGTTGACGTCTGATCACCTGGAAAGACGGCAGCAAAACCATGATTCCTGATTCTTCGACCACCACGAACAAAATTAAAAAAGAAGGGAGACTGAGAAAGACCGAAGGCAGTATGCAAGGAACTTTGATTTTTGTTGATACGATGAAAAGAAAGCAAGGCAAGAATGTCGAGAGTGGTCAAGTTAGAATAAAATTTATCTGAATCAGAACATACCTAGTCAAGAAAAGTTCACTCAGCCAAGCTTTGCTGTTTATCTAGATTTGATGAGATGGAAGCAACCCAAAAATGTCAAATAGAACAACATAGGAGAGAATTCATCAAAGCGTACCTAGTCAAAAGAAGTTCAGTCAGCAAAAGCTTCAGCCTTTCGGACACCCCGGGGACCTCCAGCAGTGGGGTTACGCGTCTTGTCCCTGCCACGTGAGGATTTCTGCTAAAGCTTGCTAATATTCAGGAAAATTTTTTTCTGTGAAATGAAAGAAGAGATGGGACAAAAACTGTAAGTTGTATGGTTCCGTTACCTACAAAAATTGAAGCTTTTGACGTTGAGAAGGTGGATAGGCCAACTCTGCTTGAGCCCCCTGGCTTCATTCCAGGGGTAAAGGGCTCCATGGAAATGACAGATACTGAGAAGTGAGCACCGGTAGGAATCTTCAACTAGCTTAATGCAAAACCTTCATCTGTGCTATGGTATAGTATCAATATCTACAGATACTTGGCTGCGCCAGAAGTTAAATTCTGAGAACGATGGGAAGTGAGGGCCAATATCTAAGCAAAATATGCTTTAAATATACTTGGCTGACTTAACAATACATGAGAAGACACCATCCCATGCCATCAGACTTCAGCTTTCCTACGTGTCTTGCAGCTGATAGGTCAGATTGCACTAAATAAACGAAGGATATGTATTTATGCCAATTTGAAGACAGCAGTACTAAGCACTCTCAAATTAGTGGAATCTACACAGGGTACTAATCAAGGATATCTTAATGATATATTAGTTATGGTCCAGCCTTTTTGCTTTATTGGAATTTGATCAAACGGAATGATATCAAGCCCTCCAACCCGAACCTCATGCTGCCCACTTTATGACTCATCTCTCTGGGTGCTACTTTCCGTTTTCTTAGATGAGACTGGTAATAATATTTATGGGTTCAAGTGCGGTACACCAATTATTGAAGAACCGGCACGTGGCAACATCAGCACCAGTTACACTGTAAAAAAAAGCATTATATGAGTTTCTGCTGCCGATGAGATAGGGCCGGGAACTCGTGAGTTATCAAATCAGAAACAAGTCCTAATTTATTCTGTGCCTACTGGATGATAGATAGATGATAAGCCTGCAATAAATGAAGCAAATGGAGCACTAAACTGCACTAATGGAGCCCAACTGAGAGAGTGAGTATCTGAAATACGGTGTGTTTGTGTAAGGCGTAGTAAGAGAATGGATTGCAGTTGGATTCGTGGTCACTACTTTGGGTTACTTTCGGAAGGATAAGAATTATATTTCTGGGATTTCAAGATTGATTTGGGGGATACTTTTTGCCTTGAGCAAGACCCCATTTCATAGATGTCTTGCAAATCATTCTTCAATAATGATGCAATAAAAAAAATTATATGTTTTCGTGTGTGTGTTGTGAACAAGCACATGCGCACAAAATGGTCTCTCTTTGTTTGAAAAGTTTGTAATAAAAAACAAAAGATTCTCTCGGGGAGATAAGATAAATAAAACATATTAATTTGTTGCGTATCAAAATTGTACTTTGGTGAGAAACACTCTGGCCCCCAATAAAGATCTCATATCCACCTTTGGGTGGGACCACATTCATCTTCCCTTCAATTTGCTTCAAAATCAGCCTTTTCCTTTCAGGGAAAAACAAATAATGAGCTTCATTATACAATTAGGAGGGTGCTTGGGCAAGTTTATTTTAATGGTTTATAAGATGTTTTCTTGTGAACTTATATATCATACTTTAGAAATAAACTAAAGGTTTGGGCAAAAATAATAAGACCATTTTGTGAGATTTTGTTAAAATTTATATATAATTATAGTTAATTATAATTTTTTGAAATAATAATAATAAAAATAAATTAAATATTATTAATATAATGTAATTGAAAATGTTATGTTATTTTTATTATATATATTTACATATATAAAATAAAATAATTTATAAAATATTTAAAAATAAAATTTAAAAAATTAATTTATTTTTAATGAGTTTATAAACACCCAAACATTTGATAAATACCTGTCTCCTAATCCACGTATGCTCATTGCGTGACCATATTACTACAATCTTGTGTGTTCAAAGTACAATTTTTTGGGGCGTTAATTACTCCATTATGGCTGTAATAAAGCAGGCCATGTCTTTTTTGCAGTTCCTCGAGCATGCAATGTTTAACCTAAGTACGTCAAATTAAATTCCTTGTTTAGGCAAATTTCCAAGAAGCAGTTAGTACGTGTAAAAGTTCAATTAATTAGTAATAGGGTACTAGAATTTTTTTGGTGGTGGTTGACAAACAGACAGAAATTTTGACTTCACTTGATTGTGAACACCTTAAGCCCAGCTAGAGTGGAAGCGAGTCCATCGTATGTCTCCTAAATTTCGAGAAACTATGAGCATTTCGTCAACTAGACCATTGCCTCCCGCATTTTACATGTGCTTATTATTTGTCCCTTAGAATTGGATTTGACTAGAGGGCTTGGGAGTTAATAAGGTTAAATTTATAACAATAACTAATTATGTGCTTTTTGAATAATGTCGAATTGCTTTTATTTAAACCACATTCTTTATAAGGAATTTTGAGTTAATATGTAATTATTATTGGACATGTACGAGTGGAGTTGTTCAACATTTTAAACTTCAATTTATTATGTCTTCCTTCGTGGTAATTTGGTAGTGGGCGTTAACCCTTTTTGGAAAATAGAAAAGGATGAGGGGTTTATTAGAATAGTTCTGAATGTTGAAGGTTCAAGTATATAATTTTAAAAATACTGGGGAGCTTAACATAATTATCATGCTCTTCTGCCCCTCCCATTTCTGCTAAAACTCGATTATTAATCTCCAACCCCAGAGTAAAAAGCAGTAGAAGAGAATGGATAGATAAAAACTCCAATTTGTTTTTATTCTAGTGGAGAACGCACGTAAAAATTCGAAATCACTTGGAGGTAACTTTGATTCCTGGATTTCTTCCGCCGGAATTTTTCTCTTTTGTTCAAGTTGATAGTTAATGCTGTATACCCCTTCTTCGAAATATGGGTTTACGTTTCGTAAAGTAGAAAACAAATAGAAAAATTGCCCTTGAATTCTTAAGTTTTTTTTTTTCGCTTATGGATGTAGTTGAAAGATGGATTTTTGGCTGCTGTGGTTGTTTGTTCGAATATTTTGTCGTATTTGAGTCATCATAGACTTTTTACCTATATTTGGTGTTGAAGACTAGGCATACTTTAAGAGTGAGGAAATTGTTTTCATTTTTATAGAGGACATGTAATTAGGTATTTTAGGTTTTGGTGATACTCGTGTGGCTATGGTAGAGAACTGATTTAGTTATTTTCCCATGCATAAATTTACTAATTCTTTTTCTACTTTGTTTTCTATATGTGAGCAAGATTTGAGGCTATCTTTGGAATTGTTTGCTCGAATGATGTTGTACAGAATTTGATATTAAGTTAGAAGTGATTTATTTCTTGCATGCTTCATTTGATATTTTCCACCGGCCGAAAAATGATTCATAATCATTTTGCCGGATAGAAACCCAAAATTTTGACAGACAAAAAAATAGAAACGAATATCGAGTTTGAACTTTGCAACATGTTACTGGTTATTGTAAATTTTAGGAATTGTGGTTGTTTATGTCTAAAATAAAGATGCATGTATAATAGTTGGCTTGACATTGATTTGGTACTGCATTTTTTGTGGTTATTGTATAACTCAATTTGATGGCATTAAATGTTACTTTACTTGAGAATGAATTGTTCATTGGCAGCTCCACCTTGGAAATGGTTAAGAAAACATCATGCCTGTTCTCGTCTGATAGAATAGAAATCATTCCTAAAGGACAGTTAGAATGATTTCACTTTTTATTCACTGAATTCACTGTAAATTTTTCTTCTACCCTGACTGGCATTGGACCCATCACCTGTCCATTGTACCCCTTCTGGGCTTGATGCATTATTATTTTCAAATTACTGAGTTTTGTAACTCTGATGCTTGTATGAGTATGTGGGCACAAAATGCCCAGTTTCAGGGGCATGGTTGTAAGACACGTCCTCCATGTTATTCTGATAGGTGACTGTTTTATTATAGCTCTTGATTTTTAGGATTTCCATCTAAAGTTGATACATAGTTTATCTGGGAAATATTTGACTGCAAAATATCAGGAGATTTTCTTCTATACTGAGAAATTTGTAAGCGTCTAACCGATCTAAAAATAATATTAGCAATTGGATGGGAGCAGACAATGATATGGGCAGAGTTCGTCCCATGGGTTCCCTGAATGCGGCAATGGATGGTCAACAAAATGATGCAACATATGATCTCAGTGTACCTGTACAACCAGTAGTTACTGCAGCATGGAGGTATCATGAACTCTTCATTTGTATGCTTGCTGTTCCAAACATATCATTTCTGGAAAAAAAATTGGAAAAGGTTTTACTATATTCAAAATAATTATGCTTAGCTACTAATATGACCCTTAATATTTGTCAACTAGTAACATGGGCAGAAATATTTATTGAAACTAGTGTACATGTTTGGAAATTCATTGGGCCGGTTCTCTGCCATCCAAACAGCTCCTAGGAAAGCAAAGTTATATCATGCATCTTCACACAGTAACTTCCTTTTCCTCAAGCCATTAGCATCAAGTAAGAACAAGACTATTTAGCATGGCTAACAACCACTCATTATCGTCGAAGCAGGGGAAGGTTTAGTATCCCGAGTAAGAATATTAATATAAATGTAGCTGCTCATGTCTCAAACAAAGCATGCATGGAAGTGTTGAAGGTAGCAAATATAATGCCCGATTCATTATGCTTGGAAATGTTTTCGCGGCTTGATGTATGGCCAGCATCCTTTAAGAGTTCGCCACCAACTGAACACAGTATTGCACTCTTCTTCTTTCCTGTGGGAAGGTGGGGGAAGAAAAATTAGTATATGTTCTATTTTTTTTCCTGGATTTTCTCCCTATTTACATGTACCTCCACAGGGATGAAGAAGTTCTTGATAGCCTTATCTCTGAGGCAATCTACTCTGACTTTGCCCTTAAAGCAATGATTGGAAGAGCAGAACTCTTAATATTTACTTCTCTCCAACTGCCAAAAAAACTACATAGTGAGTCCTAGTATCATTGTATATGTAAAAGCATTTTTAAGCAATTTACTTACAGTGGAGATGTATGATCCGTTCTTAAGTTCTAGCTCTCTTCTCTTTCTCTTGAATTTGCAGGATTTGTAGGGAAACTTTATTTGTGGGGAGTCTTCAGGGAACGGCAAGCTGCTTCTTCACATGAATCTGATTATCATGTTTGCATTCAAAATTCTAAAGTGAGGCAGAGTTCATATTCAAATTCAGGCAACCACAGGAGCTTTGAGGGAGGCAGTCCGATTACCATTTCTAGCAAGCACAGCCCTTGTAAGTCCTCTAGAAATCATCTGAGTCATGATTGTTCTATATGTCAGTATCTATTTTCAACCTTTTCCTTTTGTTTATCTTGCTTCATATTATGGAGTCATTAGCTAATAGATATTTCAACATGTGTTTGAACATCACTATTGTTGAACCTATACACTGAGCATTTCCACCCCACATTATACTGGGGGTGGCATGAAGTTTTTGCTGACATATCTTCCTTAAACAGCCATGAAAGAAGATTTGAGTTTCATATTGCTTACTTATACCTGAGTCTAATTTCTCCACTTTTCCCAGTAACCTATTGTGATGTTAATGCACTGAATCTTGATGGGCCGTTCGACAGTAATGCCTTTCTTTTTGCTTTTTGTTCTTCTTTGCTTTTGGAAATTAGTAACACATGCTGCTAAAGCTGATAAAAGAGGGAGACATTTAGATGATGCTTGGGAACATGCCAAACCATTGGATGAGTTAAGACAAAAGGCAGAGTGCAGGTATTGTGGTTTTGTTTCTTCGCATGGGGGAATTTCTCGACTTAAGGCACATTTGGGAGGAGGGAACCCTAAAATTCACTTACCAGGCTGCCAGAAGGTGTCACCAGAAGTCAAAAAAGTCATGGCTGACTGGTTCAGTGAATGGGCAAAAAGTGCAAAAGCTCTTTGGGCAAAGGGACTTAGAGGTATGCCTTAAGTTAGATGTGATGCCATAAGATTATTTGCTTACTTTAGAATCTCAAATTTTGTCGTGAAGCAAAAGCTGCTGCCTGCTAATTGATGCTGCTACTAAGTGATAGGATTCAGTTATTTGCTCTGCGTTTTGACACTTTTAGATGTTTACACTGTTTAAGTGACACTGGCCTGGTCTCTTATCTGCATTGGTCTGCATGAGAGAGATTTCTGTGTAGCAGAATAAGACTTGAAAAAATTGCACATTTGGTGTCTAAATACATACATATATGTGTGTGTGGTTGTGTGTTCTGCAGATACAAGATTTTAAAAGATATTACTATCAAAAAATTTCTGCATGAAACAAATTGTTCTCTGTCCTTTTTTTTTCTGTTTTTCCTGTATAGGGGACACATTTTTCTTACTTGCCTGATATCAATAATCCATTTACTGATTGGTATCCTATTGGATTACAAAAGTTACCGCTATAATTTATTCCTAGAAAACCTGCTAAGGCCTGTAGTTATTAGAGTTGTAATGAATAATGGTGGAACTGCATATTTATTATGTCTGAATCTGACTGCTGAATTTTTCTTTCGAGGTGCAATTATTTACTTGAATATCTTAGACATACAAGAAAGATGGTGTAAATGTCAAAACAAGAAAAAGAGACGGAGAGTAAGGTGTATTAAAGAAACAGAGGAAAAATTAAATCAATTGGAAATTTCAAATGCTGATGAAATCAAATTCTAGAAGAAAAATGAGAAGTATTAAAGGTCTCAGTGCAAAGAAGAGAAAGCATGTCACAAAGATCATTTTTTAAAAAAAAAAATTACTTAGCTTTGGGATAGGATGCTGGTCATCATTTCTTGCAGTTAACATGCAAAAATGCATGGTTGATTAATATTTGGCTTGTAACCTGGTATAAATTGTGTATACAATGCCTTCATTGGTATTTCATGTGAGTATTGTAGGCTAATTCTGACTTAACTAGTTCCTAAATGGACTTCAAATGCATGGACCAGATGCATCTCATGAATTTTAAGAAAATCTTGATCGATGTTACATCCTAATGTATTCTATCTTCTTTTCCTTTATATGCTGCACTTTATTGGATTGGTGATGGTTATTAGCTGAACCAGAAGCATATATTGATGAAAGGGGAAGACCACATGATTTTGCTTGGGAACATGCCAAGTCATTGGATTTATCCGGGAAGCAGAAGACAGAAAGCAAATATATTAGCTTTGTTTCTTTAGATGGGGGACTTTCACACCACAAGGTGCAATTGGGGGTAAGAGATCAAAAAATGCACATGGATACCTGGCCTACAGTGTCGCCGGAAATAAAAAGTGTCACATCTGAAAGATTGACAAATACAAAGTCCTCTAGGCCACAAGAAATGAATGGAGTCATGTCTGAGGGGGCGAATATCGTGATGGCCTCTAAGATGAAAAATTCTGGAGGTATACAGATCTTTTTCCATTTCATTCCTTTCAATTAGTTTATGCTGAGAAAAACTGAAGTAAATTTGTTTACTTGGTCCCATTTTAAACTTGTGATAAATCATTGATTGCTGATCAAGATGACTCCCATTTTTCTTTGCTCATGCTTGTCCCTTTCTTGGCGTGGGAGTGCATGTAGCAGCAGCTGATGTGCAATCTGAAAGAAGGGGAAGGCCATTAGATGATGCTTGGCAACATGCAAAGTCGTTAGATGTGGCTAGACAAAAGACGCAATGCAATTATTGTGGTTTTGTTTCTTCATATGGGGGAATTTCACGTTTAAAGGCACATTTAGGTGGAGGGTGTCCTCAAATGCAATTGCAGGGTTGCCCTCAGGTGTCACTAGAAGTCAAAAGGGTTATGGAACAATGGTTCAATGAGTGGGCAAAAAACTCATCAGCCGCTTGGACAAGGAAGTCTAATGGTAAGCCTTAAGAGATACGTGTTACAGTAATATTGTAAAAGTTGTATTTAGTATAACAGAAGAGGGCTTACTTGTGCTTTTGTGGTTTGCTATCTGATATACTAGATTTTAGTGGTGTACACACTGTATGGCTATGCCTAACACTGGAATTCAATGACAGGGATAGAGTTTATTGGTATGGTTCATGATATATAATATCCAATATGGTTTGTGCTGACTAGTTATCTCTGACACAGCTCATACCGACTTTGTCAAAGGTTCAAAATAAAGCAAATCTCTATCTTGGTTGTGTTAATATTTGTTTTAATTATATATAAGCTGAAGAAAATACTCTTTAACACTATTAGCAGTAAATCTTTCTTTAAAGAGTGCAAAACATCCAACTCTGAATCTGATGGCTTCTGCGTTGAATTCTCGTACTGATGAAGACTAATGGGGTTAATTGCCAGCTGTGCCTCTTGTTTTTTAGATTCATGTCGAAGACTTTCATATTTATCATTTAAGCACTCTCACTGGAGTGGTTTAATTAGCTTACCATACTTTTGGCTTCAGAGCCTCGCATTTTTTGACAAATTCTTTATACCCTGGAAATAGCAGCTCCTGCCATATCTTGTAAGAGGGGAAGGCCACTAGATGATATGTGGGAACATGCCATGCCACTGGATGAACATAGACAGACCACAAAATGCAAGTATTGTGGTTTTGTTTCTAAATATGGAGGAATTGCAAGACTAAAGGCACATTTGAGTGGGGGTGATCCTACAACACAGTTGGAAGGTTGCACTAATGTGCCTGTGGGTGTCAGAAGTTCAATGACTGAAGACATGCAGAAATGCAGAAAAAAATCAAAGGGCGTGCCTGTGGAGTCTGTAGAGGTGTCTCAAGGTACCATTGAACCTTTGCTTTGGCTTCCTATACTATGATTGAACCTTGCACCTTCTGTCAGTGTTTCATTCTAAGATGTGAAACCTGTTATAGATGCACACTGTAATAATTAATCAAAAGAAAGAAAAAAATCTGCTGCCCCTTGTAAAAATATCGAATACTAATTGGCATTATGCTTATTTTGTTCATAGCTAGTGAGAGGACAGGAAGCAATACGCGGTGGGATGAAAAGCGTCACCACATCCTTCAAGAAACAATGGACGAGGTCTCAAATACAAGCCTAAAGGGGAGTCTCCAGAAACTAATATACGAGAAGAATGCCAAGGTGCAGAAGATGCAATATGGAATTCAATCATTGGAGAATCATTTTGCTTCAATGCCTCGGCATTTGTAATATAGAGAGGAAAGCTCTGTGACTTAACGCCCGGTTAATATTCTACTAAGTTTAGGCAGATGGGATGTATTTAACTGTGTTCTCCCGGTTTTGCTTTGAACTGCCTATTATCCTCTGAACGGCCTGTTGTCTTATGCATATGACTCAGAGACATATGATATCATAAAATTCTGAAAACAAAATATGCAGTATTGTATCATTCAATGTTCTACGGATGTATATGGTTGTGCAAAACAAATCCGATTCCAAGGAAATGCGGCAACAGGCTTTAATGTAAATGGTGCCTTGCTGACTTACGTGTTGTTGGACCAGCAAGGTGTTCCGTATTGGGTCTTTTATTAACTCATTCTATTCTCAAAGCCGTCTACCAAAAGGAACCATTCTTGGGGGTTTCACAAAATGGGACACTTAAAAATAGGGAAAGAAAATGTTGCTTATGGCAATAGTGCCGTTTTAATTTTGTCCTTTCAGAGGGCGAAATACAACCAAAAAAAATTAAAAATTAAAAAAGAAACAAATTCTGCCCTTGCGATGGGTGGAATTTGAACGGTGAACAACCAAAAATAAGTAGTTAAATAAATAAGCACACCAAGTTTCAGAGCACTCTCACTGTAACTCTGTAACCCTCACAAACTCACATTGAAACTCTTACAAATTTACATCCACAAGTGTTTTTTATTTTTTTTACACAAATCTGAACATTTATGTACTTGGGATTTAGAGGAAAACGTCATGTGACATGCAAAGATTTCTCAAGTACAAATCCTTCTAAATTGTGATTTAATTTGGAGTAGAATTTTAGAAGTTAGAGAATGTATGGCATAAGTAATTGCATTAAAAGAGTATATATAAAGAGGATGTGTGGATCTGTTTTCCGTACATACAGTGGACCTTTGATAGGTGGCGTGTGGGTTCACGTACCAGTGTGCAATTAAAAAGAAACAATAATAAGATTGTTCGGCCGGTGTTGGGAAGTGCCCAAGAAGGGCTCTGGTAGAGGGGAAGCACCGAAGAGCGCTTGACGGTTCGTGTGGGTTGGGCTGTTTTCCACCGATCGGTGTTGGCTTGGCCGGCGGGTGGAAAATGGCAGTGAAGTCCGCCAACGAATGAGGTTGAGCGGGTGGCGGGTTACATTAGGGTTTTGGGGGGTTGTAAATAATAAAAATATTGGGGGAAAAGAGAAAAAAAAGAAAATTTTGGGATAAATTAGGAGAATAGGATATTGTTTTTATATTTATTTAATGGTTATGTTTATTTATTTGATATATATCCGTAAAGTTGTAATATGTTGTTCACAATTATGATATGTAAAATTAATATATTGATTTATGTTTATGTTTGCATGTATTGTTGACATTGTGACACTTATGATTATATCGTATAAACATCCTTATTTAATTGAAATTAATTTACCAGTCTTACTAATTTGGATAATAAATATTGTTTTAAAAAATTTAAGATATTTGCTAGTTGAATTGTTTTGAAATTAGGAAAATAGATATTGTTTTTATGTTTATTTATTTGATATATTTCTATACATCAGGTAACATGCTGTTCACAATTATGATATTTAAAATTAATGTATTAATTTGTATTCATTTGTGTGTATATTGTTATGTGATATTTATGTTGTGTTGAATAGAAGTGGTTAATTTAGCAGTTGTTATTGATTTGGAAATTAGATATTATTTTCAATATTTTAAGACATTTGTTAGGTTAATTGCTCTAATAATTAATTAAAGATTAACAATTAATGATTATTTTGCTCTAGAGATATGTTACTAGGAGATGGCATACAAATTGTTCTAAACAATGAAATGATAGAGAGCTTACATTTGATGGGGGCAATGATATATTGAGGATAATGAAGAAGAAGTTGATATTAATTGAATAGATGGCACGAAGAAGTTGAAATTGATGCAGTCATAGAGAAAAAGGGGCTAATATGATCAAGGGCATTCTATGCATTAGGAATAATCTCATTTTTTATTTTTTATTCTAATATTAATCTCAATGTAGATGAAGATTCTGTGAACCTTTTTATCATAAAATAAAGATAATTTTATGGTTATTAGAAGGGAGTGCTCAAAATAAAGATGGCTTTTAAGGACAAAAGTGGTTGTAGGTGATAATTAAGGACTACTAGGTACATATTGTAAAGTGTGAGTATAGTGTTATAAAGAGTATAACAATAGTTTGGCTTGTCATGTGTAAGCACAATTCACCCACACAGACGTGCAGTTAGTATGTGAAAACTAGCCCAAAAAAGTACTATAGATTGTGAAGGACTATGAGATATAGCAGTCTGTATTCAAGGTATTGTAAAAGAATTTAAGTTTTGTAATGAGATTGAATTTAAAAATTTTTTAAGTTTGAATTTGAAATCTAGTAAATTTAAAAATATATTTGAGTTCAATCGAATTCGAGTAAAGTAGTGATTTTTTGCCCTATTTCTATTTTGTTTTTTATTTTTTTTAGTTGGCTAGGAAAACCCTAATTTTCATATCTAGAGACAAAGCTAGTTTGCCACATTTCCAACCTTTTATCGTATTTATATTCTTGGAAGGAAATAATGAAAATGATATCATGGTTAAGTGAGCATAGCTGTCCTCATCGTGTCCCCGCGCACGCCCTCATCATATGCACTTGCCGAGTCTTCCCTTTGAACTGATCAATCACTAAAATCTAGCCTTGGTTCCTTTTTATACGTATTGTTTAACCAGCTTCTGTCATGCGTTGCGATGAAAATTATTATGCATTATTAAGTATTTGGCCTCTATTTTGATTGTTACAATGTTAACTCTCTTTAGTTGTATAATATAAAATTACATATTTATCTTTATTTTTAATTTTTTTTCTTTTTTATTCTTTATGATTTCCTTTTCTTTTAATTTATCTTTATTTGTGTTTCCTTTTTAAACTTTTCACTTTCAGTTTCTTTTCATCTACATTTAGATTCTTATTTTAAATATTTTTATATGGTAAATAATGTTATTTCTATTAATTAAAATACAATCATTTTATTGTTTTATAAATAATTTTACAGACCCATTGTGTGTCTCAAGTTTAGAAGAATGTTATTTTCTGTCTGCATGGCCAAAAATATAGGAAACTCTAAAATCCAACTGATTCCATTAATTTTCTGAGAGGGACTGATGATAAGTTAAATAATTGATGATTACAACGCAATATATATACATAAATCGGCTTATATTCATCTAAAGTAAATTTTTTTCCCTTTGTCAAAGTTACACTCGATTAATAATGAAACAAAGTTGGAACAAGACTCGATTCATTTACATCCTTATATATTGATTATTAATTTTGAGGAATGATTTACAAACGCCGAAATAGAATATAAAGCAACCGAATAAAATAATACTCCACTATATCTAGATTTTGAATTATTAAAAAAATAACACAATTTTTTATTTCCCTTCTGATAGAATTTCTTTTCTATGTAAAAGTACTCGATGGCTTCTCATCTTGTCATATGACTTTTCCTAATGAAATGTCGAAAACTAAGTTGAACAAGAAGATAGTCCAAACAAAGGGGTTTCTGTGAGACGTTAGCTAGGACTACCCAAGAAACAAGAAAATAAAAACCATTAGTTGTTCATTACAAAATGGAATATCCAAATCTCTAGCACCGACGCATTTATAAAACAAACCCCATAAAGCTTAATTCTTCAATTTCCATTTCATCAATTGAAAAAAATAAGAAAAAAAGACAAGCTTGTACATACCATGAGATCTATCTCATGATATCATGTCAATTTGTGATATTCAACGCAGTTTCATACATTTTTCTTTCATAATTGAAGAATACACATGTCCACCAAGAAGGCACAAAAAATGTGGAATCAATACCTTTTTCAAATCATTTCCAAGTTTGACGAAGTGAAAACACTTACAAGAACAACAGCCAAGAAGAAAAGGACACATCAGTTGGTTTTAAATTTACAAGCTAGGCAGAGGCTATGTGACAAAAAATTAGTTATTTAGAAACTATATATGATGACTATAACAATGACCAAAAACAGATATTTGAGCCAAAACCAATGTATACATATCAATCATGATATAAAGCCCACAAAAATTAAATTCTCAACTGTAAAGATGAAGGGAAAATAAATACCCCTATGAGAAGTCCCCACTTGCTTGAGAATGCCACATGAAATTCCAATTCAGTCCCTTTCCATACCCCAGAACACACAGCAAAATCCGTTGCATTTCTCTGGCAATAGGGCTATTACAGGTCAAATAAAGTGTGGAAAAGATCTAAAGTATTTGGCGAAGGCGTGTTGATGTTGGGTGAGATGAATGTTGAGGGACTGGGGAAGATGAAATTGTTCTCTGGGTAAGTCCTGTTGCTGTGCAGCACAGGGCTCAAGTCAGGGAAAAAGCTCATGGGATTGTTAGTATCGGATGAAGGAGAGAAAAACTTTGGTGGGATTGGAGGAAGAGCATTTGGATTTGGAGATAAGATTCCAGGGAACTGTCCTGTCCTCTGGATATCCGTTCCAATCTCTATTCCTTCTACCATTCCTACAGAACTCTGATCAAAAACCTGCGCTTTTCTTACATCGGGGGACTTCGTTTTCTCAATGGAAGCGTAGTGGGCCGCCGGAGATATCGGGCCTCCTCTTCCTTGGAAAGCAAAAGCGGAAGATGATGAAGAAGTTGAGGATGAATTGTACGAGGAGTTTGGACCGGTCAAACGTTGGACCAGCGACCTGAACTCGTTAGGGTTTGCATGGATGACCTTGGGGGAGACTGTGTATATTATGACCGGCGCCCGTGGTGGCGCTCGGGAAGGGTGGTGTGGCTGACCAGCTGGCGGTGGTGCCACCGGTGGTTTCCTGATCTTGTGGGAGTCTCTACCTACTTTTAGCGGCGTGGGGCGGGGGCCCTGGAGCTCCCTCCTCGGGGACCGGCCCGGAGGGACGCCAGACATGTCCATGGAGGCGGAGACGGCGGCTGTGGCTGGTGAGAGATATGCGGAGGTTGTGGTTTTGGCGACGGATAATGGACGTTGGTACTAATAATTGTTCTCTCTCATCTTTCGGGTAAGGCACAAATGTTGCTAGTCAATGGAGTGTGGGTGTATATGTATCATATGGAAATAGACAAATTTTGTCTAGTGGCGTATGGTGCTGTTTATGGTTTGGACTGGTTCGTGGCGTAATAAATGTTTGAACTTGTCAAACATTCGAGGAGGGAAGAATGGGTTTAAGCTGCCCGTCACGTAAGATAAGGACATCCAAGCCTGGAGAGTGTAAGCTTATTGGCTGCCACCACTTATAATTAATCGATGATCCCCTGATCTCATATATTTCAGGTGGTAAGAATATAATTGTGTTTGTGTGTCTGTCTGTGTGTGTAAGAATTGGGTCTTGTTATATCTTTGACTTTTCAAGTAGGGTCTTGTTATATTATTGTTTGGCTTCCTAAATTTTACATTTAGGGACATCACATTCATTGTGAATATATCAACTCTTAATAGCTATAATCAAACAATTGATTGAGGCTAATGGATTATTACATATAACGTGGTAATTACCAAAGTTGTTAGGTCAAACTATTGCTTTTGGTCTAATACGTGTGATCTAAGTATGTGGAAAAGGGATTTATCCAAATTCAGCGAATATATCCACTGAGTTCCTGCCAGTGGCCACCTACAAAACAATATAACAATAACGATAATGAAAATAGTAATAATCAAAAAATGAAAAATCAAATGATGATGTGGTGTGGTTTTTACTTAGAATATACACGCACAAGCTAGAAGTTAGGATCTTTTATTTTTGTTATATGTTTGATCAAGAAAAGATATATAGACACGGGATAAATATGATTTATTAATTTTCCGGTCAGTTTTTGATCTTCTGTAATAATTAAGAATTTTACTATTTTTTAATAAGTATATTATCTTTTTTGATTAAAAAATTCAATACGTGACTTATATGTATTGATGTTGGTTAGTGAAAAACAATGCAAACTGCCAGTTTTTGGTAGTTTACTACAGGATTTAATAAATTGGGTAGTTCTAACCAATTTTCTCAGCGAAATGTCTTCTTGCGTTGGAGAACTTTTAATTTCTCTTCTGAAAGTATAGATAATATGAATTTTTATTTTAAGCCTGATTAAAAAAAATCGTTTGATTCCAGAAACTCCGTGAGACATTAGTAAATTTCGTCGCGTTTGGTGTTGAATTTAGTCACGTTTCTAGAAGTTATAGAACAGGGGCATTCAATTAATTATTTTTATTATATAAGTATCTAATATTTTCTATTACACTGACTAATACATATGCAAACATTTTTCAGTACATGCATATCGTCAAAATTCAGAGATAAATCTCTATAAATATAATTTTCCCTCTATATCAATTTTAACCAGTAACCATTATATATGAACATATAGAAAGTATGTTAGTTAGTATATATAATAAGAAATACCATAATATATTTATGTAGCAAAAAAAAGGATGAGTGAGAACAAAGAAGTGAGAACTGCTTCCCAATCCATATGACTATGCCTTAACATTAATTCTGACTTAATCAGTACAAGAGTAAATTCCTTCCCTTATTGGTCCATTTAATAGTTATGAAGCATTTATAAAAGAATTCCCTAAAAATGGAAAAAATTTAAATATCTTATATTTAATTTGCTTTGCTCCACAACTTATACATGTAGATAAACTTAGAATTAGCAGAAAATATCCCAAAGTGAAAATCGTTCATATTCATAGCATATACATGATTACTACTTGATGTCGACATGCATTAGTAAAATTTCCAAACTTAACGTTAACTTTCTTCTTTATTATCAATTTGACCTAACACCACGAATTTTGTATATTGGTTCTTTGTTTGTCGAGTTGACTTGTTCCTCGTTCGTCAGTATAATTGAATTTCACTAGTGGTGGAAGAAGCATGAAAATTTGAGTGACAAAATTGCAGTGTGGTTGCAAAAATGTTAATCCTTTTGTTTTTTTTTCATTATGTGGTTTCATTCCAAACAATAATTTATTAGGGCAGATGATGAAGCATCAATTGGCTATGTCGTACGTGTTGACCCACAACCGGGGTCCGGATAGTCAATCTCCTACCCAATCAAATTGTCCAGCTCCAATCGGGTTGGCCCATAAAACTTATTAATGAAGAACTTGGCAACCACATGACAGAAACGGAAAGGTCACGCGAATCTCAGGTCAAGGTCCGGATCTGGTTTCAAACAAATGGATCATCCAGACTAAGTCATGGGTCAGTTTGCGTGTGGATTTAGGCAGACGTAGTTGATTGTGGAACGACTACTAACCACACGGTGCCCTTTTGTCCCTATCCTTGAAAGGAGCCCCGTGACAGTTGGTGTCAGAGCTTCGGTTTTGATTGGGGCTGAGGTGTAGGATCATCAATGCTACTGCATCAGTGAATGTGCCGTGGGGTAATGAGGTAGAAGCCCCGCCACGCGACCAAACAGAGATTAGAAGCCCTAAAGGAGCAGTGCTCCGGATAGATTTTGTAGCAACAACCTTAGAGGAGAAGGTCGAGAGTTTGAAGGCCAAAGTTGTGAACCTCCAAGCCCAACTTACCGAGATCAGGAATTAGTTAAGAATCAAGGAGCTGGTACTATTGGAGAGCTCAGAAAAGAGATGGAACAGATGTCCATCTAAATTAGATTGCTCCAACGGGCAGTCGGCAATGCATCAACAGTTGCTCAGGACCTTGGGCAAGAATCCGAGTTCTCGAACCTCAGCCTTATGAAGGCGCTCGAGATGTCAAAAAGGTAGAGAATTTCCTCTTTGATATTGAACAGTCTTTCCTGGTGGCTAACATTACTGATGAGCCCCGGAAGGTCACTATCGCCACCATGTACTTGATGGGTGATGCCAAGCTATGGGGGCGCACTAAACATGTGGACATTCAGGCCAACTAAGTGCGCTTGCATACGTGGGAGCAGTTGCGAGATGCTACTCGCGACCAGTTCTTCTCAGAGAATGTAGAGTACAATGCCAGAAGGGCATTGTGGTAATTGAGGCAATCAGGGAGCGTCCGAGATTATGTGAAGTCATTCTCGGCACTCATGTTGCATATTCGGGACATGTTTGAGAAGGACAAACTCTTCACTTTCTTGGAAGGTTTGAAACCCACGGCACGATTGGAGTTACAGTGCCAGGAAGTAGTGGACTTGAGCTCAGCCATGGGTGCAGTTGAGCGACTCATGGATTTTTAGGATGAACCTTGTAAGAAACATCCGGCAGTGAGTGCACCTAACCAAAGGGGAATAGTGGGAGACCGTTCAGAAATAATTCGAGCAGAGGTGGGGGAGATCGACAGTCTCAAACATCGGTCCATCCCCAAAGTAACCCTAAAAACAGACTTACCGACAGCAAGCAAGGTATTGCACCAAGAAAGACTGGGTGTTTTCTTTACGATGGACCACACATGCTTTGGGACTACTCGAAGAGAAAACTAGTGAATGCTTTATCAAGCTTAAAGGATGTAGGGCCATCAAAACAAGCTCCACCCTCGGTGCCCGAATCAGATGAAAGTGGGTCAGATGTTGAGGGAAATAGTCTTAGTGCCATATCTCATCGATGTAGGTCCATTTCTTGCCAAGTAGCGGCAAATTGCAAGGAAAGGTCCGGAGTCGGACGATCTTCCCCAACACTAGCAAAGAATCCTTCCAACGAGGGGAGCTCTAAAGACTATAAAAGGAATGGACTAATGTATGTGGACGTGAAGATCAATGGCAAGTCCATTCAAGCCATGATCGACACCAGTGCCACTCATAATTCCTTGGCCACCACAAAAGTGGAGAGATTCAGGTTAGCATTGGAGAAGATGGTGGGATGAGTTAAAGCCATTAATTCAGCAGCCCAGCCTATTACCAGTGTGGCAAAAAGGGTAAAGATAAAAGTTGGGCCATTTGAGGGAAAATCAACCTTTCTGTTGTTCAAATGGATAACTTCAAGCTTATCCTTTGACTTAATTTCCTGAGAGAGGTAAGGGCGATGATCTTGCCATGTGAAGAAGCACTAATGATGGTAGGAAACAAACCCTGCATTATACCTACTATTTCTAGTCGACTTGAAGGGAAGAGCTTGCTAGCTATCCAATTTGAGAAGGGATGCACGCGCAATGAGCCATCCTACTTATGCACCCTTCGGTTTGAGAAGATGGAGGAATCAAAATCAATTCCTAATGTAGTGAAAAGTATTCTTGGGGAATTCGAGGATGTAATGCTTAAGGAACTTCCTCCTAAGTTACCACCCAAGAGATCCATGGATCATGAAATTGATATTCTGCCAGGCATTAAGCCACCTACCCAAGCTCCATATCCCATGACGCAACCAGAAATTGTGGAGCTGAGGAGGCAATTGAGGGTGATGTTGGAGAGCAGTATTGTTCGACCTGCTAAGTCACCATACGGAGCCCTGACCTTGTTCCAAAAGAAATCCAATGGATCTCTGAGGATGTGCTGTGACTATCGAGCTTTGAACAAGATCACGGTGAAGAATAAATACCCGACACTATTAATTGTTGATTGCTTTGACAGGCTGAGTCAGGCAAAATACTTCTCTAAAATTGATTTGAGGTCAGGATACTAGTAGGTCTGAATCAAAGATGGTGATGAGGCAAAAACTACTATGGTGACTAGATACGGTGCTTATGAGTTCTTGGTTATGCCATTTGGCTTAACAAATGCACCAGTGACCTTTTATACCTTAATGAATCTAGTACTCCATGGGTTTCTCGATGAATTTGTGGTGGTGTATTTAGATGACATTGTCGTGTTTAGTGAGACCATGGAGGAACATTTGGTATACTTAAGGAAGGTTCTCGTTCGGCTTTAAGAGCATGAGTTATATGCAAAGCCATCGAAGTGTTCATTCGCCCAAGAGACCATCCACTTTTTGGGTCATATTATTGAATATGGAAGAATTAGGATGGACTTAAAGAAGGTGCAAGCTATCGAAGAGTGGCAGCCTCTTAAGCATGTTCATGAGATACGGTTATTCCTTATTTTTTGTGCGGCAAGAACAACCTTATCGTTGGTGTTACAACACGCACCACATTAAAAGCTTGTTCAATTTTGAGAGCTATCACCATATCTCTTCCATTTTGAAGTAGATTCATCTTGTACGTCTGCAAAGAACCCATCAACTCGTCCAACCTCATGTTTTCAACATTCCTGGCTTCTTGAATGGAAGCCACTTTAGCCAAGAATCTCTCTAGCAAGGATTGTAGTCTTTTGCATACTAATTTTGCCTTCGAATACTGCTTCACCAATCGGTATGCTTGGTTGGCTATGTCCCTTAGCCTGCCATTGAACAAGGTTACATTTTTCTCTTTTCCCATTCTAAGATTCTTGAGTTGAAAGGCAAGCATTTGAAGCTTTGACATATGTATGGTGCTCATTACTTCATGCACATTTTGTATTATGTCCCATGCTTCCTTAGCTAATTCACAAGTAGAAATTAACTTAAACTATTCCTCATTAACTCCATTGAAGATGGAGTCAATGGCTTTTGAATTTTCCAAGGTTGCTCAGTCTTTCTAAGCAATTCAATCTTTGACATCCTTAGGTACAATCTTTCCTTCAACTACCTAGGAGTGTGGGCTTAAATCATTGGTGACAAAACATCGAGCTTTCTCATTAACATATTTGATAAATGCCCTTATGTAGACTTTTCGGTATAGGTAATTTGACTAGTTAAGTAATGGTGGATGAGAAACTAAGGCTTCCTTCTTCATACTCATGATTTGATCAAAATTTCCAGGATCTCAACTACTTGAAAATCAAGTCACAAAAGGGTGTTATGGCTGTGGTGACACTTGTTAGTTCTAACTTAATGCCATAATACTAACTGTTGTTGTAAACTTGTTGTGTTAGAACACTAACACATACAAACAAAATATAAATCAAATAAACACAAACAATTGGTAACGTAATTTGGAGCCAACTCCCTACGACTACCTGGCACCCGCCTAGATGAAAGAATTAACTATGTCAAATTCAATAAGAGTACATCCAAACCTCAAGAGAGACACTCCATTGATCAAACCCCTTTAGTCTCAGTCCTCACATATACTTACAAGCAACTCCTTTTACCTAACTATTTAACTGATTAGCCCCTCTAGTTCTAATTAGATTGACAAAGATGTGTTTACTCTTCCCTCACTTGCCTACTCTTTTTTCACTCAATTTGATATGTACAATAATCCTCACCACTTAAGGAATTAAGTTCTCACACTATTCACTTTCCAAGTGAAATTCTAAAGGTCTAAATCATCCAATGAAGCCTTCAGACCTTATACTCATCAAAGATTAACGGTTTCCAGCTATTTTAGAGTAGAATCTCCAAGAAATCCACAACAGATCTGAACTGCATCATTTCCCACCAAGTCTTTATGTCCTGGTATTCTAACACCAGGTTGATTTTCCCTATAGGCAATATAGGCTTTCTACCTTTGAGGAGATCTAACAGCAATAACCAAGATTACACATTTTTTTCTTATCTCAATAGATAGGATAATTTGATTCCACACCATATATAGACTCTTGACTTAATCAAATCATATCCAAAAGATTAAAGAAAGAGATTTCATCGTATCTTTCCAAATCAGCTTGGTCAACAAAGTTACAAGCTTTTCAAAACAATATTGGTGCCATAACATTGCCAACTCATCTGCCAACTAGGCGCCATGTTGTTGATCAATGCATCATCAGCTACCTTGTCATATGCCATGTTAGCACCACACCAACTGCCATGCTAACAAAAGCTTAATCCATGTAAGCATATACCCATGGAACTATTACTTGCAGAAAATCAGGATTTATAACTCAAGCACAATAACATTGAGCATTATTCAATAACGCCTTAATCGAATACATCATTTATTGAACCTTAAATACAGGACCAATCTCCACTAATTATTCAAGCAAAACACATATATAAACCACACATGCACACCATCTGATCATTGTTTAATTGTATCCTGAACATCCAATTATATTGACTTCTCCTAGCAGTCTTTGGCCTGCAATGTTCAAACGGATCACATGAATTCTTATAACTTCTTCAAGAAAAATTAACTTGAAAGTTTTTTCCAACTCAATTGTGAGACATGATTGTCGATCAACTGGGAGTTCAGCCATAACAGCTTGACCATGTTCAGCAGTGGCAATCTTAGATGATATGATCACATAGATTGCCATGAAAATGGCCCTAAACAAGACCTCCCTCACATATTTGAAAGTCATATTGTTGACATATCAGATAAAACAATCAGTGAATAAATCCCTGCTTGCTGGGAAGAGAGGATTTGAGGATGAAGAAACTTGCGTGTATTCATATATGTTGGGAGTGTGGCGAGTTCAATTACAAACTCTGATTAAACCTTATTGGGTAAGAGGATAAACCCAACCAAATAAGGAGCATCACCTATGAACAACGCTTGTTAGGCCTGGAGTGGAGCCTAACGAAATTAGAGAGAACTGTCCACGGGCCTGTACGTACACATGTATATAAGTGGACTTGACACCATATATTAATCAAAAACCTAAAAGCTATGAGTTATGGGTCAATTATCCATTTATATACAAGCCACTTTTCTCTTTTTCTACTAATGTGGGATGCTACTTTTTCTAACTCATATTTGTTTGCCAACAATTTCTCTCTTAAAAATGAGTTTCTTTTACTTATTCCCCCTCAATCAGAAACTTTTTGAGTATTTCATGATCTCACCAAGTTACTTATTCAAGCCTATCAATTCCGTAGGCCTTCCTTCCATGGGATATGGGATTCTCATGTGATCTCTGAGCACACTTATATGTCCATCACTTCCGTGGACCTTCTATGGAATATGAACCTCTTATGTGATCACCGACTACCATCTTCATATTCGTACTAAGCTGAACAATCAGTTATAATTCTAGTTGTTTTTCTAAAATTGTGATTGGCCATGAAGGAGACAAATTTTTTATACCACTACCCCAGGGCTTGCCTTAGTTCATAAAGGCTTTTCCTAAGCTGACACACTAAATTTTCTTTACTTTTCTCCTAGAAGCCTTCTAGTTGCTCTATAAAATTTCTTATTCAAGTTCTCCATTTAAGAATGTTGTTTTTACATCAGGTTATTCTATTTCCAAGTTTAGACTTACGGCTAATCTAAGGACAACTTGAATAGAATTCATTTTCACAACAGGAAAGAAAATTTCATCAAAACTAATGTTAGATTTTTGTTTAAAGCCTTTAACTACTAACTTTGCCTTGTACCTTAGTTGAGAACTCCCTTCAACAGTTTTTAACTTGAATACACATTTGTTTTTTACTGTCTTTCTTCCCAAATGTAGACTTATCAAATCATAAGTTTGATTTTCCTAGATGAACTTCATTTCTTCTTCCATTACCTTCCATCATTCTTTGCTATCTTTATCATCCAGTACTTCTTAAAAAGACTCCAATTCACTATCTTCTATCAGCATTAGATATTCAACTGGATTATACCTTGTTGACGGCCTCCTTTCTCATTTAAATCTCCTTGTAGGCTGAGGTGGACTTGGAGCAGTTTCAGCTTTATGCCTTTCTTCCTTGTTTTCCTGTGGGACTTCAACTTCTTGTTAAACTTACTGGAAGGGAGGATCCTCTACCATAATTTCTTCAGTAGTATTGTTCTTATTTTCTTTCTTTACATCTTCACTAATTTGATCTTTCAAAGAAAAAAACATCCTGGCTTCTTATTATTTTCTTTTCATTGGGGTCCCACAATCTATATCCAAATTTCACAATCTATATCCAAATTTTTTATACTATATCCCATAAAGATGCAATCTCTTGATTTAGGATCAATTTTATTCCTTTCATCATTTGGGATATGAACAAAAGCCTGACACCTAAATACTTTTAAATGCTGTAAATTGATTTACTTACCAAACCATACCTTTTCTAGAACATCTCCATTCAAAAGAACTGAAGGCGAAAGCTTGATCAAATCAATAGTTGTCCTCATAGCCTCCCCAAAAACGGATTTGACAGCTTTACATGTGATAGTATTGCTTGAATCCTTTCAGTAATGGTTCGATTCATTCTTTTAGTAACATCGTTGCTGCGAGGTCTTTGGAATGGTCTTTTCCAATTGGATCCTATGGCTGTTACAATATTCTTTGAATGGTATTCAATATTCTCTACCTTTATCAACCTGAACACATTTTAATTTAAAACTCATTTCTCATTCAATCCTTTTATAAAAATTTTTAAAAGACTCTAAAACTTGATCCTTTAATTTTAATACATAGTACCAAACTTTTTTAGAAGAATCATTAATAAAAGTCACCAAATATAAAGTACCACCAAGAGTTCTTTCATTCATTTGACCAACATCAATGTGTACAAGTTTAACAGGTTTTCTTTTCTTGTAGGGGATAATTTTTTAAAGAAATTCTTTGTTGTTTCCCTTTTATACAATTAGTATAAGGCATGAAATCCAATTTTTTAAATTTTAACAAATAATTATTTTTATTCAAAATTGACATACCTTTTTCACTCATATGACTCAATCTTTTGTGTCACAACTCTATTGATGATTCCACCACTGCATAAGCATTACTATCAATTTTTACATCAATAATATAAAGGGTATTTACCTTTCTTCCTTTGGCAATAATCAAATTGCTCTTTGTTAACTTTCAAATTCCACCAATAAAATGACTGAAGAACCTTTCATCGTTCAATTTTCCCGTAAAAATTAAATTCAATTTCAGGTCTGGTACATGCCTCACATCTTTCAATTTAATTTGCATACAAAGACAGTAGTTATCAAAACATCACCAAAACCATAAATTTTATATGTGCCACTATTAACCAATTTTACGAAGCCATTTTCTAAAGGATGGAAAGAAGAGAAGAACTCTTTACATGGAGTAACATGGTAGGAAGCCCCGAATCAATCACCCAATAGTAATCTTAAAAAGTAAAATTTAAGGAATTTTCATCAATTACAATTATCACATCTCCATCTGAAGTCGTGGTGTTGTTTCTTCGAGCATGTTCTCTTGCTTCTTTTGCTCCTCTTTTTCTTTGTTAAATCTTGTTTCTAATTCCAACAATCCCTTTTGATGTGCTCTTTCTTTTTACAATAAAAGCATTCAACAGACTTATCTCTTGGGCGTCCTTTTCCTCGATTTAGTCCTTAGCTTTGACTTCGTCCACATCTTCCATGTCTTTCAGAAGCCAATGCCTGACTTTCAACTTCTTATCCAAACTCTTTCCTCCTTTTTTCTTTGTTAAGTAAGGCTTACTTCACTATCTCTAAGGTCAAAATTCCATTTGGAGTAAAGTTAAAAATAGTAACAAACAATGTTTCCCAACTATCAGGTAATGAACTAAACAATAAAAGAGTTAAACCTCATCATCCAAATTTAATTTCAAGGTTGTACAATGATTAATTAACCCTTGAAAATCATTTAAATGCTCCAACATATTTGAGTTTTCCTTATAACGAAGGCAAGTAATTTTCTTTAATAACGAAACTTTATTTAAACCATGTTTCCTTTTATATATTGCTTCAAATTTCTTTCACAAAACATCAACCCTTGTTTTTTTAGAAACATGATTAAAACCACTTTGATCAATTCAAGTACTAATTTGGCCTACTGTTTTTTATGCATCCTTTCTCATTAGGTATTAGACTTACTTTTAGGTTTTGTAGAGTCTACAAGCACTTGATCCCACAAGTCTTATATGATCAAGTGGTCCTTTTTTCGGGGCTTCTAAATAGTAAAGTTGTTAGGATTTAACTTGATCATAATACCGGACAATTTCTCAATTGCTCTTTGAATAAAAAAAAAATGACAAAGCCTCAGTTGTGATACCAATTGTTGGGAATGTGGCGGACCCAATTACAAACTCTGATTGGACCTTGTTGGATCAAAAAGAGATATTCAACCAAATCAAGAGCATCACCATGAACAACATTTGTTAGATCTAAAGCGAAGCTCAACGAAATTGGAGAGAACTGTCTACGGGCCTGTACGTGATCATATATAATTGGATTTGACACCATATATTAATACAAAATATTAAAGTTATGAGTTATAAGTTAAGTATCTATTTATATAAATGTCACTTTTCTCTTCTTCTACTAATGTAGAATGCTATTTTTTGTAACTTCTATTTATTTTTCAACAATATCCATATTTATAGACGAGCTGAATCATACAAACATCTTATTAGATTATGGCCTAACAGATTTGTTAAAATAATTTTGAGGGGCCAATTCAAACAAAAATATAAAAATATGTAAATTTTTTGAAATTTATATCCACCATTAAGTTGACGGTGAAACAAAAAATTAGAAGAAACATTAATTAGAAAAGAAAAGATTTAAAATTAACAAACCTAAGACGGACCGTCCCTTGGAAAAATTAGAATTTAGAGTACGATTTAATGTGTTATAATAGGTTATTACTACAGATTAGTATTGGCTAGGGTTTAGTTTTTGTCTCTATCCCTGTGCTTATAAATTGATGAGTGCATTAGCACTTTTCAATTAATGGAAAATTCCATTTTAGTTCTTTCAATTTCTCAACACAAGCATCCAAAATTTTGATCTGGAAAACGAATTAAAATCAGGACCATCTTTCTCGACGATGTGTCCAATATGAATCCGATCAGATCTGCTTAGGCATCTTAGGATCAAAAATAATAATTTTTGTTCAAATAATCAAGTTCGAAATGGTCGAGACATGTCCGCACCAATTTAAAAATTGAAGCTTACACGATGAACCTAAAATAAAATCTATTTAGAACCAAACTCCAAGAAAAAAGATTCATTATAGGACCGACACAACCCAACTTAAAAAATAAAAATAAAAATAAAATAATCATTAGTGGGAATGGTCAGAGGAATTGAGAGTCCAAATTCACCTGCCACCGTTGGATTAATATACATCAAAATCGTACGACGCCGGCAGAAACGGGAGATGACCAAAAGAACTCAGCCGCCCCAATTAATACGATGATGACAATTTAATCAAGCTGGCTTAGTAAGAGTGCTTCCTTTAATTAAAGAAGCGGAACTGTGGAGAGGTGAAGGCCTTTCAGCATTGCCAGCGGTCATCTCACGCAGTTCGTATTTATCTTATCTTATATATTGTCGTATAAGTAAAGAAATTTGGCCGTATAATATAAAATTACGTAAATATATTTAATTTTTCACAAATTATAGTTTCTCTATCCACTCAATCTTCAGTTTATTATCTACTTCTTAATTTTAATTTATTCTTTTTTTCAATTTGTTATATTCATTTATCTATTTTATATGCTGTGCTTTATATTAAATCAAGAGACATAATGTTGATCTTATAATGTTAAATTATTATAATCTATTTTATGCTCTTAACTTTAAATTAATATTATTTGTTAGGATGAGTAAAATACTATAATTTATATAAATATTTACACACGCATTGATTGTGCCACTATTACTGGTGCGTATAAATTCTGAAATGTAACTGATTTGCTCGAGTTTGACTTTGATTTTTAACAAATTGGGAAGAACTCAAAATATGAAATATTTGAATAGAATAAGCATGCACAGACATGTTTCTTTCCACGAATCACGTGTGTTGATCCTTCCTCCAAATCCGTACACGGCATAACAAATAGGACCTACGCAGGTGTCAATCCCTCGTCTAGGCTGCTCACGCATGGTCCGGAGGACTGGCGTGTAATGTTTTCAGATTTGCAGTGGAGATCGAGCCAGATAATTTATTGATTTATTGGATTATTGGTTTGATTAATTCAACTAATTTTAAAAAATGGGTTAATATGAACTATAAATATAATATTATATATATATATATATATATATGGGTGGGTGTCTCCGGACAAGTATAGTTATATGTTTTTGTATAAATTTTTTATATGTAGAGTAATTGATTGAAAAATAGAAAATAACAACAAAAATGTATAAATAAAAATTATGAATTACAGTATTTAAAATTTAAATAGAAAATTTTATACCATCATAATTTTATATTGTGTTTTTTTTTTTCCTAATTTGCAATTGAACATAGCGTTTTCAACTAAATGTAGCCTAAAGTCTGTAATACAGCAGCAGTGCGTTCCTAAAATTTTAATTTTTATATTGTTTTCTTCTTCTAGTTTGCAACCAAACATAGCCTTTGCAAATTGCAACCAAACGTAAACCATAAGGGACGACACAAGGAAGAGTGGAAGAGGTCATCGTTCTTCTATGGCTCGAGTTCTTCTTTATTGAATTCTTCTTCGTTGTTCTGTGGCTAAAGCTCTTCTTTGTTGAGTTCTTGTTTATTCTTCTCTGGTTTGAGTCCTGCACACCTATGCCTTTGTATTTTTTTATATATTTATTTTGACATCACTGGTTATATGTATATATCCGATTCTACCAATATCTAAAAAGGACAGATAACTAGTTCTCAATCAAATCGACCAGTCCGATTCAAATTTGAAAATATTGTTAGAATGAGTTATAAGTCGGTCCAACAATCTTTAACCAATTGCGTGGGATGAGAGCCACACTAAATCTGGAGGCCATTAGGAGAGAGAGAGATATCTATATATACACACACACACACATACATATATATACACTAACAACTGGTGCACACCTGATCTATTTATACATAAAATTTAAAATATAATTAATTGTGTATAAAGATAAAGTGGCGATTTTTTTAAGTGAATATTATGACTTATATACATGCATAATTTATTTTATAATTTGTCATATAACAAAAATATTCTATTTTTAATATAATAAAAAATATAAATATATTAATGACAATAACATATAACTTATTATGATTTGAATGCCTTAAAAATTTATAAAAAAAATAAGAGAAAAATAAAAAATTTGTAAGAAAAATAGACAAGAAGATATAAATGATAAAATAAAAAGTGAGAAATAAAAAAAATGAAGAAATAAGTAAAATATAAAAAACATATAGTAATTTTAACCTTTCTAAATAGTATTAATATAGATTTGTTGACACGGATACTTTAGAAAATCTATTAAATGATCAAAAATGATAACTTCGATAATATAGTGTGTGTGTGTGTGTGTGTGTGTGTGTGTTGTGGAAGATTTATTAGAATTTTTGACAACTTCATGAATTCTATCTATATTTAGCATGATGTTGGAGCTTTGATATATTTGATCACAATCAAATAATAATAAGTAAAACTTGAGATGAAGTATTTTGTACAATTTTGCAGCATCCTGTAACTATTAATTTGCTCCTTGGATGTAGTTGGAGGAGATATATTCCCTATGTAATCTAAATTAATTCAGCAGTGTTAATAACAAGTAATTTCGTTGCTCAGTCATGCGAATTAGTTCTTTGTAGAAAGTCTACTTTATTATCGTACAGCCCTTTTGTTAGCATTTACGGTTTCTTGTAATTATAATACGTGAGATTGAAATAAAGCCACTTAATTCTCATTCGTTTGCAAGATAGTGATTCAAGGGAAAAAGTGCCCATCCATACCCTGCTGGCATATATAGCCTTGTTGCTTGTACAAAATTATTTGATTAATTATCATCTTAAACAGGTATACACAGTGCAGCTTTTAATTGTTAATTAGATCGATTGTCCTTAGGAGATCGTTTTCGAGCCTTGTGTATGATTAATTCAATTAAGGGGCACTACACAGACTGGCCGACCCTAATGGCCATCCTGATAAGACAAATTTTGAAGGAATTTGCTATTAGAGTTAGCAATAGAACCTTGCTAATTGCCTAGACAATTTTTTGTATTTTAATTTTTGTAACAAGACATTTATATGAGTAAATTCAAAATTTACATCAAATAAATTTTTGTGAATACAATTTATAATTTAGTATTCTAATTCTTCTTTTAACTTAAACATTTTGAATACTCTAACAACTTTCAAGAACATAAATGGATTTGATTTTTCTTAAAATTCATTTGACTTCTAGGAAACGTTAAATTCTTGGAAAGTAGCATGAGGAGAGCACAGATAGGAACAAGCAGAAATCTTAGGCATAGGTCTTTTTATAAAAATAAAAAATAAAAAATTAGGCTCAAAATTAAAATAAGCTTGGAGAAAATCTTTGGCCATAATACAGCAGAATGTGAAGGATCACATAATGCGATGTTGAAACATGGGAAGAATTGTTGTATTTCATTAATCCCCACTTTTTTCTTTTTTCGGGGGCAATCTGGACTCGAGACGAAAAATCGATCGTCTCTGTTTTGAATCAGCTCCTCGATGCCCGCGCGGACTGGAGAATTAACCTCCTCCCGTGGCCGACGCTCTCAATTTATAGTATTAGATAATATAAAAAGATCAAAAATATAAAATATCCTTACATAAAACAAATCATATAAAATAGGAAATAAAACATACTCATCATATAAATATGAAGAATATCAAGTTAAACATTTCTAAATATTCTAATAATATCTTTGAACATTATTCGAACACACATTAATAATCAAATACATCAATTATGAAACACAGAGAGAAGCAGCTAAACGAACGAGAGCTGCCAACATGTAACGCAACAAAATTGTATCTTAAATGCAGGATCGAAATCCAGAAATTATTCAAGCACGTACACAAGGTAAACGATCCACATCAGCCATGTTTAATTGTATCCTCCAAGTCCAGTCGTGTTGACTTCTCCCAGGAGTCTTCTGCCTGCAAAGGTCAGATACAGATGCATTGCACGTCCTCACGCCAACATTTTCTTCAAGAAGACTTCCCATCAGATATAATTATCACACACAACTCACGAGCCGCCCATTTGACCTAGTTAGAGTCGCTTCTTTCATATCTTAAAATCGTGTTGCAAATCTGCAGCGCCATAAAAGATGAGGAGACGACTAAAAAACCTCATCTGCCCCAATAAATAATACGTGAGAGTCACAGCTTCCTCCACATACAGAAGAGTGATTCGTGGAGAAGTGAAGCCGTGAAGGCCTTTTTTTCTCTCTTGGCCAGCGATCGTCACACGTAACTCGTAAGTACCAAAATTCTCAAACTGTAATTAATTTGCTCAACTCTGTCTTTGAATTTTCACAAATTGGGGTGGAAAAATGAAACAAGGGACTGTCGAGGACTAATGATACGCTATTAAGTCGAAGCCGAATAGGGGAAAATGTTGATTGATGGGCTATGACATAATGAAATGCCTAATTGGTTGGACCAGCTGCAATTAAATTACACCCACAAATATTAGATCCAAGCCCAAGTTTTTAACGTGTAAAGTATTTACACTGGCCCAACTTTGCAAACCAGTTGGCTATGAGTGTGTATTTGAACCGTTTGACATGTTCATAAGACCATGCTGCACTCCAATCTTGTTGCAATTTATCTCTAACAAATCAATTATTAAGGAGAAATCTTAGGTGCCGTTTGCTTCGTATCATGGAATTAGAATCAGATCATTCCTCCTAAGTTTGAAATTGAATATTTTATTTTAATGCATCTATTTGGTTCAATAATTGATATGTGTATCATTATTATGATTAATAGTTTCATAGTTAATATTTAGCATTGACTCTTTTAAAATAGGATATGAGAAATTTTGAAATTTTAATTTAAAAAAATAATTGAAAATAAGCCCTGTATGTATGAATTGTTTATAAATTCTATATTTATATTGATTATAACATACTATAACTTGTTAAAATTTTAATTTTTAAAAATATATTCAAAATCAAAATCGTATTTGAAATTAAATAACATATAATAAATATTTAAAAATAAAATATTAGAACCAATAACTTCTATACATTAATAGAATAAGCAAAAAAAAAAAAAAGAAAAAATTCGTTCCTCTAATGCCTTCATGTATAGTACAACAATATAAATAGTATTTATGAAAAAGTTTGAAATATAATAAAAGTGACAAATAGAAGTGAAATGGAGATTAAAATATTAAGGCAGAGGAAAAAAAGAGTTGAACATAAAATAATGTTAGTTTAATGAGAACTAAATGAAGGGTACTGAAAAAACAAAAGAAAAATAATGAAATATATGTAAAAGAAGGAAGAGTAAAAATTAAAAGTTTTTTTAAAATAAAGATAATTTAGTAACTTTACATTTGCTAAGTAAAAAGTACCTCAATTTTAATTACGGTGTTTGTGTGTGTGTGTGTGTGTGTGTGTGTGTGTGTGTGTGTCGTATTTTGACTAGTATTGTTTACATATTAATCAAATTTGAATTTGGTTTAAAACTTTCCAACTTACTAGAGATTGAAAATTCTAAATTTTTGAATATGATTATTAAATTTTGATTCTCATAATAATAATCCAAACAAAAATTATGTGAATTATTTCAATTCTCAATGTTCAAACCGTCTTACCCAACGCCACCTTAGTCTAATTGTTAAACGGCCTTTCACCCCAGGCGCAATATATAGGATTCTTTTTGATACCAGGGCTCCAATTCATACTTAAAAATCAATTTATAAGTTAATTAAAAAATTTTCTCCAATCGTTGTCAAACAAGGGTTACACCAAATTTGCGGGCCATAAAGATACTTTGATATACTAACTCCTTGTGCATATCAATGCATGTGTTTAAAATTTAAAATATTATTAATAATGTATACACATCGAGTAGCACAATTATTTCATAAATATTGTGGCTTATACACAGGCATAATTTATTTTATAATTTATAATTTATCATTAACAAAAATATTCTATTTTGAATATAATGAAATTATATAATTATATTAATGACAACAAATAATATATGATCATGATTTAACATGTCTCATAATTCATATATAATAAGAGAGAGAAATAAAATTTTAAGAGAAAAAAATTAAACAAGAAGATACACTGTTACTTTAGAAATCTATCCGTAATTAGTAGTATAAATATAGATTTGTTAATAATAGTATTTTGAAAAATTTATTAAGCAACCAAAGCCAATTATTCTGAAGGTCTCGCGCTTTATATATATATATATATATATATATATTGCATAAGATTTATTAAACTTTTAAATACGAACTTCATAATTAAATCTCTTTCCAATCTCAACTAGATTTATATTTAGTATGATTTTGAAACTTTTTGATATATTTGATCACGTTCAAGAAAAAATCAAACGTAGAACTGACGGTAGAAAATAAACTTCCATGTTTATAATAGAATCCAATTCTTGGATATATAATGAATTTTGAAAACATACTATAATCCTTGATTGTGACGTTAGGTTTTAGGTTTCACAAACCCAAAGAGACGCCACAGCCACAAGGATGGATTTATCATCCACAAAATTCTCAGGAATTTAACACATGACCTAATTTCTAACATGTATGCAGTACCAAGATAGCAACCATGGCTTCTCATGAAGTGGGGGCCTCCTTACACAGCCAGATATAGACCAGCATCCCCACATGCAAAAGCTAGCTTCGCAATCTTTAAGTGAATTTCAACACATTGAACATGGGTTTCATTGCTTAACACACATCTATGTATGACGTGTACAATCATCTTCTAGAATTAGAAAATGAGCCATCCAGAGTGCGCGGTTTGATATGGCACATAATGCAGGAATAGATAGCAACTATTTGATCCGTGGAAGGTATAGAACATCGATTGATCTTACTTGTTCTACTTGCTTGAAAATGACCCAAAACGCCCACATGAATTGCTTCGTCCTCGTGAGTTTTCCAGTGCCTACAAAAGACTTGTAAACTGAAAATTGGCCATACCATGACGTTTTTGAGGCATCTATATGCAAAATTTTTAACTTGGTATGTATAATTGGAAAAAGGATAGGTGATTGGGCATCTCACGTTGGGATTTACTTATTGTCTGATTGAGATTAGGATTTAGGATAGATGGTAACAAAAAAATGGGGATCAAATTGGAAATGGACTTCATGCATGTGCACATGCCCACTAATTGTAATATAATGTTGATAATATATTTGATAAAAAAAATGACTTTAAAATTGATCAAACTTCAAGAACTAGTAGGGTGTTAGATCTTGAATCTATCGACACTACGCATGCACAAATTCTAAACCTTAATGTCTTGTAATGAACAATAAATCTCAAATAGAGAGTTTTGATTTTACCAACACTTTTTAAGATCGCATTACTCTTTTTTATTAAACGAAAAAGAGCTCATGAAATCTCAACATCTTCTTTGTAGTATTTAAGTTATATTATAAATCTATCAAGAATTGATAAAAATATTTCATAAGCTATTTGGAAACAATTTTCTAATATTATCGGAGAGCTTAGTACAACTTATTTGAAATACTTTTCTTGATTCTATTTACGGTAAATATATGATACAACAAATATAATTTAGGCTTCTGAACCTTAATGTTAAATTGAAGCCTGATAACCTTTCCATATGTTACGGGTTCAATCTATGTTTAAATATGAAAAAGCAACCACGGTCATCTGCATTGGACTCTATTCACAAGAATTCACGAAAGCAAACAGGTGAAAGAATTCTTTCAATTTGACGTATGAGAATTACACTTACCACCACAAATTTTAATTGAAAACAAACGAAAACTTGGCTCACGAAAACCATTTTCATAATAATTGAGACTATCAAGTTGCAACTAGTCGATAATCTAAATTTATCTCAAGAGGTAAGAATTGAAAAGGGGGTATTAAAAAAAACAAAAGCATTTAAGTGTACATTGGTACTATATATCAGGTTCCGCGCAAGAAATGCTACCCAAAAATTAATTGAGGTGTCGGCTAAGCGTTTGATATATATTCGTGTAAGTCATCTCAAATCTGAAATCCATGCAAACTCATAGCCCTCATCTACATTAATTATTAATTGGGAGTTTTAATTCTAGCTGGGTTCATCCAAATTACCATTTTCTCATTTCTTGTTCCTACGATGTCATCATCACATAATTGAATTTCATTAATGTTTTTTGTGTTACTTATGTTTAAATTTTATGAAAAACTAAACAACGAACGCATTATACACACAAGTAAATGAAATTTTAAAACAAAAAAAGACCAAGTTTTCAACTCTGTTCGATTAAGGGTCGATCATTTGACCCTAAAACAAAGGAGGCAAATTAGCGAAGGATATCAAAATTTGAGAGATACAACGTTTTGACCATTCTTGAAATATTTTATTTTCGGATGAATAGGTTGACTTTGAAACTATAGTCGCGTAACTAATTAAGCAATTTTAACAGGGGAATGAGGTGAATTGCCGGTAACCGCACACTGAAATCGAACTAAGAGACAGATATTTTGATGATTCATTCATTTCGAATTTAATTAAAGTGATTAAAGAATAATCTTTACTTAGGTCTAAGAAATCAAAGTTAAGGAGATCGTGGCACGTAGGAGAAAGGCCACGTGGAAGCCAACATTTCTCGTGAGGTTAACAAGTAAGTTATTTCATTGTTTATTGCAATAATTCTTTGTTGATCCCTAGGTAGATTGAAATTCGGTGCACTTGGTTCATAGTTCATACTTGCCGACGACATACGGTTAAATTATGCTTCCGAAAATGAATGCGTAATTTAATCAAATTAAAAGAATTAGGAACTTAACAAGTCTTTTAAAATGTAATTAACTGCGTAGAAAATGAAGAGAAAAAGTAGTTTACATAACTACCGACTTATTTACTTCTTGAATTTTGAAGAAATGAGGTTTATTCAAGAATTTATTTATACTATATTATTAAGTTAGCAAGGACTTTTATTGAACAAAATTCAATTACTTAAATACCCTTGATTTTTCATATATTACGTTTATCTATTCTCTTTTACTCATATAATTTACTTTTTAGTTTTATTTTATTTTACTTTTTCAAAATTTTAAATTCTTTTATCTATTTTATATTATATAATATATGTTAAGATGGGATATGAGTTTAATTATATAGTATTAAATTACTATAATACTCTTATTAAATTTCTTTATTTCTCTATTTTCTTATATAACTCTATGTTTTTTTTTTATATTTTCTATAACTTAATTTCAATTGGCTCTCTTTATCTTTTTTTTTTTTAAATTTTCATATGCTCTTAATTTTAAATTAATATTTTTTAATTATAATTTGTTGTAACAAATACAATAGTATAATTTATATAAAAATTTACATACACGTAGAATATGTTATTATTACTTGTTATTGTCATTTTAATTAACAGACAAGAATTCAGATACACGTACTCTCGACAATTTAAGATCAAGACCTCAAACATAAGCAGTGAAATTTCAAATTGTTGGAGCGTCCTCTAATGACTTTTTCTAAAATTAATCAAAGAAGCACCCAAATTTCCAATTTTTTGAAAAAGAGAAATTGGTAATTGATTTTCACTAGAGCCGAGGTGCAAATTAAAACGGGAATGAGAAGGAGGAGGGCATTGACTAGTGACCATCAATCACGCTTTCACACGCCCAATGAAGAAACGCCACCTTAGCCAGACGTAAACGCTTGCGCTGTAATCATCCCACGAATTATGACACATCTTAACATGCGATTTTTGGCTTCACATGCGCGCACTATACATTTGTGGCTTTGTCCTAACGCCTCGCTAACGTAACCGCCCACGGCGTATCTGTGAATTGTGATCTTCCCAATTTGCCCCCAACCCCACCACAAACGTCTACAGGCACAAGTACTCAACAGCCACCACCAACAGTCTAGACATGGTGAATGCATAATCTCTCTTTCTCTCTCTCTCTCTCTATATATATACACACTCACACACACACCCATATATATATATATATATATATATTCCCACCTAGCTCAATACATCAACTACACCAAACAATCTAAATCTTTTGGATCATCTGATCGATCAGTCTTTCTTGAAACTATAGCATTTCCTTATTGCAACATGTACAGTAGCGGTCACGCCATTGAGTACTCAGTTTCTGAGTGTCCACAGATTAGGCCAAAATGGAGGCATAACAACATTGAGACGGCACCAAATTGTCCCAGATGTGCTTCCTCCAACACCAAATTTTGCTACTACAACAACTACAGCCTGTCGCAGCCCCGCTACTTCTGCAAGGGCTGCCGGAGGTATTGGACCAAGGGCGGCTCCTTGAGGAACGTCCCCGTTGGTGGGGGCTGCAGGAAGAGCCGCCGTGCCAGAGCCACCAGGCAAGCTGCTGGGACTGCGAGCTACGCGGCCACCACGCTTGCCGCGGCCGGATGCATGGGGTCCGCCGCTGAACCGGAAAGAGGGGCAGAGATCGATCTGGCGGCCGTGTTTGCGAAGTATGTGAACCCTAATATTGTGGAACGTGAGGAGTCTTGTAGCCCTGGAGGTAGCAGAGCATCGTCTGATAATGTGCAGGCAAATTCATTGGAAATTGACAGCCAGATGGATGATATTGCGCTGTTTTTTGATCAGTATCAGAAGCCAACGGATTTGAGGAATGGAGCAGATAATCAGTTGCAGCAAGTGATCCCTCAATTCTCCACTCATGAAGGCATTAACGGTCAGGATTTTGTGTACCAGGAATCTAATGGTTTTGGTCTGCAGCAGGGCTTGATTGGTGAAGAAACAGGGGCAGAGATACTGTGGTCAGAGGGCACAAATTTGCCAAATTTTGAATGCCAGCAACAGTCGATGGTGCAGCTGCAAGATTTTGGAATTTTTTCACCCGATGATCAGTTGATAATCTCTGCAAACCTGTTAAGTAATGATTGGGGCTCATTTGATCTGTCTGCCAACGGATTTTTCTGAAGACTTTGATCTGTTATTAGGAGGAAGTTATTTTGTTTCTGCCATACATGGCCACATTGGGATGAATTTTCCTTTTGTTGTTGAAGTTGATTCAAAATTGGTGAATGACTTCCATAAAAGATGAAGTCTTGGGAAGCAAAAAATTGACGAATGAAACATATACCATAAAACATTGATGTTAGAGGGCAAGACTTTCCTCGCACAATTGATTTATTTTCTAATATTTAGTTTTCAGTTGTTGTGGTTGTTTAGTAGGTTAAGTAATACCGTAATTATGTTATTCTGTATCTTATGAATATAAGCATTGTGTATGAGATTTATAAGAGGAGAATAGAGCCAGAGGGGAGATTAACGTGAGAAGTTTAAGAGAGGGGCAGCGGCACCCCTATTCTTGTACTAGCTAGGGCATGTTTGGTTGAGATTTTATAATAAAGTTGTGATATTTCCTCTACTCTCTCTTCTCCTTGTTAGTTTTGACTCATACAATAAAGAGTGTTCTTTTGGTCTCAATTTTTCCAATATTTTAGTTTTTTTTTAGTAACTGCCTTCCGTAAAATCAACGTTGTGCATCCAAAATTTCAACATTTCTTTCTTTTTTTTTTCACCTTCCTCTTGAAGGTTTGGACTGAGAGTGGGGGTGGGGATGGGGTTATGGGTTGAATTGGGAAAATTCTTGAAAGTTACGTGTCAAATTCTCCGAAATAGGCTTGTGGTGAAATACAATGCCGATGTCAATATATTTTATATATTTATATACTTGTCTGAGAGACCACAAAAATATGAAATTTTGTCATCTTTTTTAATTTGTGCATGCATAATAGTAGTAATGTTGTGGGGTTTGCATGGTGTTGCTCTTTGTAACTAACACGTGCCAGGTAATTATGGCAGATGAGATTACTAATTTGAATTTATATATCAATTAGCACTCGGCTTTCAGTTTTCTTAGCGGAATCGAAGAATGCGATTGGGGTGCAAATAATTATTAATGCATTGAGAAATTTGGAGATAATATATTCAAATTATATATTGTTAGAGGATATTCTAAAATATTTAGTTTATTTTGGTATCATGTCTTATCTAATTTAAGATTAAGAGAATATTTAATTTTCTAATATATAAAATTATATTTATGTTTAAGTTATTTTATATATTTTTATATTTTTTTTATACTTATCTCATATTATGAAATAAAATCATTATTGATTAATAAAACGAACAATTCGCAACGTGGTATAAAAGCAGGTTCTTTCCTCACAACTCTAATGTGTCAATTAGCGCCGCTGTGTGTGGTGGCATGTGGTGACAGGCCCTCCCCTCAAAAAAAAAAAAAAAAAAAAAAAATCTCCCCCAAAGAAAAGTGAAAAAATGACCAGTCTTTTACGTCAAGCAACAAAAAAGAAGTTGTGGAAGTCTGAAAATCCGAAAGCTCTGATTTGTTAGCATCCAAACAAGCCCTTATCCTTAACTTAAAATGAAAAAACTAAAAACCCATCTCAACCCTAAACTAGTAACACGATAATACCAAAATAAACTCAATATTTTAGAATATTTCCTAACATTCTCTCTCTCTCACACACACACACACAATAATACCAAAATAAACTCAATATTTTAGAATATTTCCTAACATTCTCTAACACACACACATATATCTGTGTGTGAATGTATGAATTTGGATTCACCAAGAATGTTCTAATTTCCTACTTGAGTACCCTATCAGGTCCAAGTAAAAGAAGCTAAGCTCGTGAGCTTTTTTTCGCATGATGAGTTTTGATCACCGCTTGATCTCAAATTCTTGAACTTTGTAATGGAGTTGAAAGAAAAAATTAATAAAATTAACCTCTATTTCCTAGTTAGTAATATGGGACAATAACTAGAAGACGGAACAAATTAAAAGTCTAATACAAGTGTATACTACAACCCAAACTGCGTAACTGCAAACATTTCATATATAATTATATCGAAGAGAATAGAGACGTGAGAGGTCTGATTCAACCGTGCACAAGCCTAAGAATTTGGGTCAATGTCTGTATCAATAGCATGTCAAACAGCTTCGTGGATACATACCACACACATATGAAGTCGTCACAATTAAGACAGTGTGCTGGCATTTTATAACGGTAGGGACCTGATGGCTTCGCCGCTTCGCCGGAGCCGTCCTATTGGTACGCATATGTACCCTAATAAATATTAATGATTTGGGCAGAGAGAAATATATGGTGCAGGCTGATCGTAAACATCTAGTCCACAAAATGGATTTTGAGTAATTGTAAAATTAAAAACCTTATGAAAAATATTTTTAAAAAATGATTCTTTCGTATTTCTTCCTGTAGGATACAAGGAATATTGATATTCACCGTTAAAGACGTCGATAAAAGCAGACAGCCAGTTAAATTTTTTCTTCCTCTCCTAGAGATGGTACTCCCTATAACCTATATCTAGATTCACATTGATGGTGAAGATGGAATTTTGGTAAGCAGTAGGTTTGTGGAAGAATCAAGGACCACTATTCATAATTATTGTTCCTTGGTAATAATATTTTAGGGTGGGTGATTGGTGATTTGACTGCAAAAGAGTAGACAATAATTAAATGGACACCAAACTCTTAATTAATTGGTATTAACAAGTCATAAACTCATTATGGGTAAATTAAAGAGCAGCTTAATGCTCAACAGGTGTGAAATAAGGATAAGTCCACTCAGCTTTCAATTGTATGTGTGATTAACACTGCTTCAGATTGAATTCTGGTAAATTCCCCCCATCTATGACCAAACGGGCCAGGTTCAGTCCAATCCTTCATCTGGATTTTCCAGCGATAGATATGCGAATGTTGTGCTGAGCCCACAGATCCGAATAGGTTTCGTAGCCCAATTCATTTGCCGAGCCCAAACCGGTATAGAAGAATGGGCCACATTATCTGTCGAATGAACATCCTTAGAGTAGGTAAGCCCAACCCAATGCACAAACTTTTTCTCTAATGGACATATAGAACAACAAGGAGGACTGGCCACTAGGTCAGCCGACCTGACATTTGCCCTAACCATGGGCCATTCTAAGTTTGGCCCCGCTGGAATCGGATTGGACCCAAACAATTTGTGTGTCAAGGAATTTGCTTTTGGATTTTCCTTCATTTATTTCTCCAGTAGATTCAGTTCGATATTCCTTCATTTATTTCTCCAGTAGATTCAGAAACCATCACCAGGATACTGGTAATAGAATCGACGTAATGACACAAAATTTGGTATAAAACGTAACAATATTAAGCAAGTCGATATGTTAAGCAACCATAACCTGGACACCCTCCTGTAAAACACAACCACCATAACCGGGACACCCTATCCTATAACGCAAACGTAGAGAATACAGCCAGCCATTCTATGTTAAAAATCTGGAAATGAACTCATGAAGACTTTGGAAGATGATCGCAAGATTCCATATAAGAAGAGGATCCACTGTGGTCTGATAAATCAATGGTTGTCAGCCATCACAAAGTCAATCTCATGCACCTCAAAGCAAGGCTGACAATCGCATCATGAAGAGATTTCTAGTTATGCCTTTGCTTCGGGATCCCACTTTATACTGCATCCAACACTGGTGATGACGAAAGAATTAATTCAGACCCACTCACATGAATGAACAGGCTTCACAAAGACGCATTTTGAAGAACGGATGCCAACCGAAAAACAACAGGGTCACCAATGATGAAAAATAAATAGTAAGTACCTAGGCTTCTGATTGGATGAAACCGGTTGTCCACTTAGAACACTGTCTACTGCTAAGCTCAGGTCCCTGCAGTAAGCATTATTACTGTTTATCAGGAACACAGGATTTACTGTCCACTAAGCAATTCTGTTCCCATTTATGGTCATTTAAACTTAGAAGTTCAGAAGCAACCTCCCTGTGATGGGCACATTATTCCTTGGCCGTGAATCATCAAACTGCCCATGATAGACTAACTCGAATGGCCTACGGCCATCCTGCCAACAAAAAACAAATCACATTAACTAACAAGTCGAATCAAATCAATTCTCTAGATCCACAGGCCAAGTAAACATTAATATCTTCTGTCAGGAATATTGCCTTGAACCAGAGATCCAAGAAAATCAGGTAATGTGCCAGTGTTTATTACCAATGTGACAATTACCTTTTTAAATAAGAAAAACTCAGGGGTGCAAACAGCTCCAAAGTTTCTTGCAACATCTTGAGACTGCAGATATATTTAGCAAATTCAATCTATAATGCTTCTTAAAAGATTGCCTTAGGACATTTTTCAACATCAAGCATCTAAAAACATAAATGGCAAGCATTGCAGATGTGTCCATGCAAGAAAATTGGTATGATGAAGTACAAAAAACAGCAAGAAATGTAAGAGACCGGGCTAATAGTGTACTAAAATACATGCCACCTGTGTAATGCTAAATTAAAGTATGACACTATGACTACCAACAATGACTCAGTTATACAAGATTCACCCCAAAAGGCAAAAGCTGAAAGAGATTAATGCTTAACTCATCATATAGATACGGAAAGGGATAGTTAAACATCTTAGCTTCCTCAGCCATGAAATCAGGTCCATCCTGTGCGGAATAGGTTAGTGCTGGATGAATCATCAATGGCTTAAACACTGCTGAAATTTGAAGATTGGTCATCTGAAACCTGTGGATGAGTAACTACGGAGTTCGAAGAAATTGCAATCACTCCAAGCCCTTTCTGCCTCAGAGATATACACATCCATTAAGTAAATTTATTTTCCAACTTGTTTGCATAAGTATATGCTCATACTTTCGTACAATACAACAAAAATAGCAGATAAAGAAAGAGAAATAAGCTTACATTCATGTAGAAGTTTGAAAGCTTTACAATATCTTTCTTCAAATGTTTAACAAAGGGGCAGTGATTGCAGATGAACATTACCTGCACAACCACAAAGTTCATGCTAATGATCAGCCGTTCTGCATAAAAAGGAATGGAAACTAAATAAAAATGGGGTGGTAACTAGAAAGCTAGCATAATGCATGCTTCTATTTTGGTACGTGATGTAATTATAGATTCCAAATATATCATCCATCACACCTTATTACCCCTTAGCCGCTAAAACTTACTTGTATGTGACCAGTGACATTGTAGATAAATGGACAACTAATTAGAAAATTCTATGTGAACTCAAGGCATATTCACTTTTTTGGATGGGATTATAGTTTAAAGATTTATTTTGAATGATCAAAAAGATTACATGTATTAGTTAATCTTTAGAAAGCATGTTTAGTAAGTTTGACTATTTAAGGTAATTATATATATTTTTCTACTATAACTCTAACATGAAAATAATTCAATCAATAATATAAGATTAAAATAATCATTTGAATGATAAATAAGTAATTTTTAATGTCCTGTTTATTGAATCATAGTTCTCATGTAGAATTATTTATCCTACAATTTTATAACGTTTTACTGAATCTTTATTTAATCAAAAACTTTAATCAATCAAAGTGAACATTTAATTAAGTTGGATAAAAAAAATTCATCCTACATTTATCTCTTGAAGTGAACATGTCCTTAACAATATATTCACAGGATAAAGTGAATCTCCTTTAACAGTAAAATAAGAATGTTACTTCTAGCCCATTCAGTTATCACTCCATAAGTTACAAGTTGAACTGATTTTTTTCACACTCCTTATTGACTCTTCCTAGTTCCTACTAGCCTCATTAAGCACAAGAACCATTATACTGCAGAAGAAGTGCCTTGCTGCACTTAGAGTACTAAAGTCATATCCTCTCCCCACGTCCCCAGTGCCCTAGACCAAGTCATCATCACATCCCCGGTCCAACTCTGTTCCCATCCCAACTCCAAAAGTAAAACCAAAACTCAACAATATTGCTACAAGTTCATCGAGTAATCATACGACCCAAGACAACTAACGTACTTTCGAGTCCAAATTGCGCTGGATTGACAGAAAATGATAAACAAGTCATTCTCAGTCTGATCACGCAAATCTAAAAAAAAAATCGAGCCTTTATCCAAAAAAAAAAAATTGCACAACGTTACCAGCAATGCTGGGTGAGCTTCAAAGTCTTCCAGTTTCCAAACTTTCCCAGTGAGAGGTTCCGGAAGCTAAAATTTCAAACGTTCCGAACGAGAAATGAATAAGAAACCATCACCAGAAAATTGAGATCTTAATGAAGTTCAACTCATGCATTTTTCCAAAAGTATATTCTTTTTCCCCCAAATTTTGGGCATAACGATCTTTGAACAAAAAAATATATATAGACAAACAAAAAAATATATATATAAACCAAAAGGTGCTCTCCATTAATCCAGTCATCTGCACACCTCGAAATCGGGCGCTCTGAAACCAAGAGAGGCCCCTTGCGACTCGGTTCTAGCAGCTCGAATTACAAGCTTCCTAGGCGGCAGTGCAGTAGTCCAGATATGCAGGGGATTCCGACCCATGCTTGAGTAGCATTTAGATAATGATAGAGAAGAACAAAATGTTTTGGTCGTGGACAACGAGCGCGGAAGCGCGAGCAAACTCCTGCAGACGCCAACCGATGACGCGGTAACCGTCGCAACAACCGCCATCGCCGAGAAAATTTGTCCCTCTTTCAAAATTCTGCGAATGTTCCTCTCGCATTATCTGAAAAGCAGGGGTATAGTAGTCATTTAAGTTTCATAAAATGGGCCGAACTATTTCACCATTAGCCCAAGATGATGCCAGCTATTGTGGGCTACCAACGTTGAGACTGGTTAAAGAGTTTGGATGTAATGCGCGCCCAATTTTGACTTGTTTTTACCAATTATCATAATAATAAATAATTAGTGGTTTAACACAACAACGCATGTGCAGCAAAAAATGTTTTATAAAAATACAAATAGGCATAAACTATTGAATATAAGTTTAAAATATTCAATTTTTTATAGAAGATCTGGTATATTTTTACCAATAAGACATGTGTCTCATTTTTATTATATTTATTTAATTATTTTAAATTTGAGGATTTGAAGGAAGTGGACGTAATTAAATTTATTAAGAAAGGTACTTTAGAAAATTTATCAAGTGATCAAAAGTACTCTAGATGGTATAATTTTTTATTGAAGGGGAAGATATGTTTTTGCCGATAAACTCCTATTTTGTTTGTTTTTTAAATATTGAGGAATGGAGTGAAGCGGTTATAATTGAATAAAATAAAAAGTGTATTTTAGGAAATATGTTAAAGCACCAAGAAGATGTCTCGTGTGTGATAAATAGTATAAATACAGATATTTAACGGAATTTATAATAAACAATATCTGGTTTCTTAGAATTTAACAGGTTAGAAGAAAGAACTGGCGTTAGCTAATTCAGAGACTACATAAATTCGATTATAATTGAAAATATTATTTTGTAAATATCCACAATTATTCGAGACACTCCAGCATTAACTTACATATATACTTACTATAAAGTTTAGCATATGTTATTTACACTCTTTATAAAGCCTTTGACATCTAAATTTCACATTTTAATTGACACAATGTAAAATCTCATTGTTACGTTTATTATCATATTACACATAAGTTGGATAAAAGTTAAATGAATAAATTTCAATATCATGATTTTTTTTTTTTAAACTAAAATGCCTTCACATCTATATTCCTACCCACATTCATGCTCATTTATCAAAAAATTATTATCAAACTAAAAAAATCACTATCTAATTTTTCAGAAAAATCTATACCTTTTATCTTCACGTGTGTTATAAATATGTTCAAATTATTATAATTGAATACACGTTGAGTGTGGAAAATCACTTATACAAATTTTTTGACGTCAATATATTCCGCTATCTTAAAAGACAATTTCCTTTCTAGCCTTTTTGTTGTTCCACCGCATTGATGATTAACATCGAAAACCAATCTGGGGATTATTAATCTTATCGACAAAGAAATATGACACGAAGTTGACTCCTACCACGTGATTTTTGCTTTTGTGCTGTCTGGAAGCACGTGGAGAACAGTTTCCATTTCGAAGGTACAACAGAGTCGTGAATTTTCAGCTAGTGTGTCCATGTGGTGCGCACGCCATTTTAAAGAACCTTCTGAACTATAGCATTCTCTTCGTCGAAGATTATTCCGTTTTCTTATTGGCCAGGGTGTAGAAAATATATAATTAATTATTTTTGTATTATTATTGAATTACTAAATATATAATAATTCTATATTTAATATACTTAATAAATTATATTTTTGTTAAACATGCACGTGTAAAGTGTGCAAGTTTATCTATTTAATTAGAGTGAATGTTCGACCGATTCCAATTTAGCCGGTTGAACGTCAAACTGTTCAGAATCCTGTGTTACAAAATTATTGTGTGTCGTTAATAAAATTAATATAGTCAATATACGCAGCACCTCAGCTTTCTATATATATATATATATATATATTACTAATAAAAAAGACGTATTAGCTTATAAACCTAAAAATTATTTTATAAGTTAAGTCATGCTATAATCTATTTAAAATAAGTTCAGCCAAATACATTTCAAAATCTAAAGCAAACTTATAAGCTTCTCAAATTATTTTATAAGATCTAAAAGTGTTTGGTAAAATTTTGACTAATTAACTTATAACTTATAAGATTAGCCAGACACCTTCTTAGTTAGAACATCTTATTAACTACTTCATTTTATATATAAAAAAATGACATGAAATATTCAATTACATTGTCTTAAAAATATTTTGTTTATTTTATTAATATTACACTAAAAAATTATATGTTTATAAATTTTAACAAGATTTTAGAAAATGACTTTTTTTATTTTTATACAAACACTTTACTAACTTATTTTCAAAATAGGATCTATGAACTTTTTAAAGGTTATAAAAACATATTATAAGTTATATAATCTTGTAAGTTTTTGATAAGCTTAGCTAAACATATTATAAGTTCTTCAAAATATCTTAAATACTTACGAGTTATAAGCTCCACAAAAGTATTTAATTTAATAAAATAACTGATAAGCTCCACAAAAGTATTCAATTTAATGAAATAACTAATAAGTTTTCAAAATAATATATTTGAAACTTATATATCTTATAAATTACTTATTTACATATATATAAAAAATACATAAATATTTTAAATTATATTATATTAATAATATTTAATATTTTTTTATCATTATTACAACAAATAATTATAATTAACTATAATTATAAATATCTATAAAATCTTATAAGATATCTTTATTCAAATATTTTATTAATTTATTTTAAAAATAAAATATATGAATTTTTAAGCTCTAAAAACATTTCGTATATATTATTTAAAATAAACATCCTCGAAGTTTTCTTGGCACGCATGTTTTCTATTTTAATCCAGTTATTGTTATTAAACTTTTATTAGGAGGACGCGACGTGAGATATCTATTACTACTGTAGATCACAGATACTTCCAACCATCATTATTGCTAATTACATGCATTCTATCACAATTACAACAAACACATGCATAAACATCGTTGCAAGACTCTCGTCTGCCATGGAAATTAAACAAGAGAAATAATAAAACGAAAATAAATCCTCACACATCATCCTCACCGCTCTTCTGAACACGTAATATCATTATAGATAGATAGATAGATAGTTGGACCTCGTGTGTTCCCATACAAGACATTGGACAGCTGGGCTGCCAACCTGTGATTTATCTGTTCATTACTCCATGAACAAAAGGGGGGCATTGTCGTTCCTTGGTTTTGTTTGTCCATATTTCCATGTCATCCTATCAGTATTATTTTTCACCAAAAAAAACTCCAAATAATCAATCTTCAAATGGGGTTTGGATTAAATATAAATAAACACGTGCAATTTTATCTAAGATATTTGTGACGGGCCTCTTAATATTTCTTTATATGCCTTTACCCTTTTCAAGTCAACTAAGTTAAATAATTGCTCTGGCATGCTGATGGGGAAGCAGATGAAAAATTAAATTGCATCAATTTCGTCGGCCAAACTATGCCAAACATGCATATTTTAGCCGATCTGTCAATTACAAATAAATGCACAATAGAAGAATTTTTGTCAAAGAAGTTTATAGCAATATTGATGTCAAACTTTACTACGTCAACTTAATTTGATTTGCTTTTTGTTCAACGTTACATTTTTTTTTTTATTTCATATGGTGTATCACATTGAGACATGAGACGTGACGATTGAATTAATGAGATACCAAGAGAAATGTCAAATCCACGGTGGCGGAGCTCACGATACTCCGGACAAAGGGCACAGAACTCGGAGAAGAAGTGGACCAGACTGTCGGAGCGAGGTTTCTCCGCTAGCATGTATTGGCGTCTCATCCTTAACCGGTAGAAGCACGAGTAAATGCAGCAACACCTCGTTATATATGTTATTACGGCATACAACGCACTGCTTGCACCGCAGGCTGCGTGAGTGCATAATTAATATTTCTTTCTAATTAATTAGAGTCGCTAATTATATTTATATGTAGTAACGTGTCTGCGCACACTATTTAAAATTAAAAAATTGAAAAAAAAAAAATAAAAAACAGAGAATTTGAGAAAAAGAAGAAAGTTAATGATAATTTAAAAGAAAATAAAAATTGTAACGTAATTTCACTGCATCAAAAAAAAAAAGCCTTTCTTAATTTTCTAGATAATTACTTACAAGTGGATCCTCTGTCTACGATCTCTGCTATCTGTCCAAATGTGATCCAAGGGCACCAACATGTTTTGCAGCCTGTCAAAATTAATCAAGTATATCTTATTAGTATATTAATTACTAATTTAATTAACGCGTACTTCTAATCATACAATAATTATTCGAACAACGATATTTGTAGATATCCTGATCAGAGTGCTACGCCTTATAAATTTAAGTGTAATAAAATTGTTATATGCTTACACGTCCTTACAATTAGTAACATCAGAGCAGCACTCGAAAAGGCCGGAGGACCACGGAGCACCCGGAGCTTGCACTGCCGGCCGGTACGCGTTAATTCATTATTGCATTGCCGGCGGGTCCGCCTGTCAACGGCCGAGGCGGTGCTTGGCCGTAGCTTGGTAGGGCCGCCTGGCTGTAGACTGGCGGCGGCTGTCCTTGGCCATAGCTTGGTGGGGCCACCTGGCCGTCGATTGGTGGCGCTGTGTGTGGTGCAGATCTGTGGACTGAAGCCATCGCGCAACCGTAGGCTACTTTTGAGTTTAGACGGTTAATGCAACGTGTTTGGATCAATTGTGTTTGGATCAATTGTGCAAGTGCGAGTGCTTAGTAAATACACACTCAAGAGTTGACCAAAAATCTCTCATAGCGCGTGAATGTGCGCACCAAGTTGAATTCTCATCCGATATGTTTGCCAAGAGATTCGTCGGATGAATAATATGTTTGAATAGAAGATGTTAATAGAATGATATAATTTATTTAAAAAATATATATAATATAATAATGATTGAATAATATAATAATTTATAAGAATAATGATTATTTTTTAAAGTATAAATAAAAATAAATGTGAGTATATATGTGATATATATAAACATTGATTTGATTATGAATATAAGTAATGATTAAAAAATAATTAGTCAATTATACATGTAAGAGAAAACTTTGGATTTGAATTTGAAATAAGATTTTATAATATATGATATTTGATTGTATGAAATTTATAAGGTTCACAAATGTGAAACATGGGTAACAAACATAGCCATTGAAATTAGAATTATAGATATGAGTCTTACCCTAATCTATTAATACTCACGTGTATTTATACCCTATGTCTACTCATTAATAACTATGGATATAATTAATGATGTGATATTATTTTTTTCTTAAATTCAATATTTACAAAAATAATTATGAATATTTAGACAAAATCTTCATGAGTGTTCACATGCAAATATGCTTAAATACTTTTTTTTGTTAAAATTTTTTTCATGTGTAATTGACATTTTATTTAACATGATTTTTTTTTATGTATTTTAAAAATAAATACTTCATTTAATAACTTGATAAATTTTGATTTCTAAGGACAAAATAAAATATGAATTCAATTTAATATGATTTTTTGACTAAAAATTAAATTGAACAAAATATTTCTCATAAATACAGCATTAGTCATGAATGAAATATTTTATTCAACTTAGTATTTTAACTATATATATATATTATAAATTTTTCACATTAACTCTAAAAATGTAACTTTAAATTAATTTTTTATGTTTTGCATTTTGTTAAGTGGTAGTGCTTTTGGCTTCTTGTGTTTTGTCCATTATATATCACATGAAAGGGGAGGAATTGCCACGTCTCTTAGAATTGTTGGTGACTTTCACGAGGAATTGACGTATCAACTATGAAATCGAACGGACAAATGATCTAACAAGAAATTGACGGTAAGAGACGCGGCAATTGCTCCTGTTTCACGGTACCTAATGGCCAAGACACAAAAACACAAAGGTTACGTTTGTTTATGTTTTTAAACGTGTGCTTTTTGATATTTTTAAAAAAAATGTGTAAAAATAAGAGATAAAAATTTAAAATATGCATTGATTATTGTGTATGTTTTTGGAGTATATGAAAAAAATCAAACATAGCCAAATGCACTACTATTCAACAAAATGGGAAACATAAAAAATTAATTTAAAGTTAAGTTTTTAGATTTAATGTGAAAATTTTACGATATGTACATATAATTAAAACATTAAGTTGAACAAAATATTTTATTCATGACTAATATATTTATGAGGAATATTTTGTTCAATTTAATTTTTGGTCAAAAAATCATCTTAATTTGAATTAATATTTTATTTTGTTTTTAGAAATCAAAATTTACCAAATACTAAATGAAGTATTGATTTTTAAAATACATAAGAAAATCGGCTTAAATAAAATGTAAATTACACGTGAAAAAATTTAACAAAAAAAAGTATTTTAGTCGATCTACATATGAAAACTCATGAAGCTTTAGTCCAAATATTCATAATTATTTTCGTAAATATTTAATTTAAAAAAAAATTTAATATCACATCATTAAAATATACACGAGTATCATTGGTTAGATATACATTATAAATGCCCATGAGTATTGATGAGTTAGAGTAAGACCCACATCAATAACTATAATTTCAATGAATTTGGGTATGAACCTGGATATTATATGTCATATTGGCTGTGGACTTGAATTTTTGAATTATTTTATGGATATAAATATAATAATATCTTACTCATTGACACTCATACTCTAAATTTATGATTAAAATTTGAATATTACCCAATAAGTCTAATATTATATTAGTAGGGTAAGGTATGTGTATTGTGTTATAAATATTTTTGAGTATGGATATTTGAAGATATTTTATACATGGGTATTTGAAAATATAGGTACCACTATTGTGAAACGCTAACCATTGAAAGACCCACTAGAAATGCATATTTATTGAGGGATAGGAACAAATTTCATCCAGCAAACGAGATCCCCTATAGACTATAGCAAATTTCCTCAGTCCCTTATTGACTGGGGTGTAGAGAATATATAATTAATTGTTTTATTTTATTATCGAACTATTGAAAATATAATAATTTTATATTTTATTATAATTAATAAAATTATATAAATGTTCTTTAAACATGCGTGCACGTAAAGTATATAAATTTACGAATTAATAAGAATGAACGCTTGACTGATTCTAGTTTCGGTGCCGATTCTTAAACACCGAGTAATCCTATCCAAGTTTAAGAATCTTGTGTTACAAAATGATTATGCGTCGTAATCAAATTAATATATTCAATGTACGTATTACCACAGCTGTCAATATACACACAACCAGTAAAAAAGCTAAAAAGCCTCGGGCTGGACTAGGTTTTAATTCTAGGTGGACATGCCTGTCATATTGTGTTCTATATTGCTAGTAAGTTTGGCACATTTTATAAGTATGGTCAATTTGATATAAAAAAAACAAATAATTATACAATTTGTTCAATATATATTATATATTAGTTTATTTGAATATTTATTTTATATTTATGTCAAAAATATTATAAGTAAAAAAAGAATAAAAGAAAAAAATTGTAATAATATAATAAAACGACAAATTTGTCATTATTAAATAGAATAAGGATATGTTGTAAATATATTTAGTGTAACTATGTTAAGACTAAAGTCTAAATAGTGTATATATACAATATACATTAAGCTAATATTAGGCAAGATGACAAAGAGGAAAAAAAAAAAAAAGAAATAGTTAATATTATGCAAGATGCCCAAAGCCCCAATGATGAAGAAGAATTTGACCAAGTCATGATAGATTAGATGATCATTCAATTGAGAGATTGACGACACAAGCAACAACGAAAAAAAGAGCAATGACATCCACAAAATGGACACCAAAAGAAATAAAACTATGTTGTGTTACATATTTGAAGTCTGATCTACACTCTTATATAGCATGCTGTAAATATTGTGCAATAGTTGCCCCTCGTAACAGTAGGGCACTTGCAGAAACGTCCAGCTGTCATATTGCTTAGTATATCAAACCCTAATTGGTTACAACAAAGACGCGCGCGCACACACATCATAACGAGAGTCTCATCCGCATGCAAACCATGTAAACAAGAGAAATAATAATAATATAAAAAAAAATGTAGGCATCATCCTCGCCACTCTTCTGACCACGCAATCTTGTCACGTACATATATCAGATATTTGGACCTCACGTGTTCCCACACAAGACACTGGATAGTTGGGCATCCAACCTGTGATTTATCTGTACATTCCTCCTTGAACAAGAGGGGGCATTGTGTCTCCTTGGTAATTTTGTTTATCCATATTTCCGGCCCATCCTAACAATTATTTTTCGCCAAAAAATAAAAAATAAAAACTCCAAATAATCAGTCATCAAAATATAGATAAACATATGGGCTGTGTTTGGGAGAGGAGTTTTTGTTTGGGATTATATGTGGTAAGAGTGGTATGCTTGAAAAGAAAATTTTGACAAGATAAATAATATAATTTATTTAAAAATATGTATAAAATATATATAATAATAATTAAATAATATAATGATATATATATATATATATGATGATAATTATTTTATAAAATATAAATAAAAATATATTTGAATATATGTGTATAGAAAAAAAATTTAAAATTAAATTTATATAAAAAAAATTTATTGAATAATATGTAGTAACGTGAAAGTAACATTGATGTCAAACTTTACTGCGTCAACTTAATTTTGATTTGCTTTTTATTCAATGTTACATCATTTTTATTCCGTGAGGTGTAGGTTGGTTGAGACTTGAGACGGAGCAGTTGAGTTAATGAGACAAAGAGACAGTAGACACACCAAGAGACATGTCGAATCCGCAGTGGCGGAGTTCACGATACTCCTGGCAAAGGGCGCAGGACTCGCAGCAGCAGTGGACTAGACAGTCGCCGCACGGCTCCTCTGCCAGCATGTATTGGCGTCTCATCTTTGACCGGTAAAAGCACGAGTAAATGCAGGGACACCCCGTTGCATATGCTATCAGAGCATATAACGCACCGCTCACTCCACAGGCTGCATATTCATATGTATACATGTGTGCGTGTAAGTGAGAAAAATAACATAATACAATTATATAATTTCATTTTAATTAATTACGACCATAGTGTCTTGGTACAATCTTTGCGTGTGCGACCAAAAAAAATTATACATTTATACCAAAAAAACTATGGACAAAATCTATATTATGTTGGCAGATATGGTTTATTTACATATTGATTGTAAATTTCCATCAAACTTGAACGCGCGCGCGCGCGCACGTGCACACACACACACACACATATACGACGATTAAGAATATATACAGATTACTTTTAGTACATTTAAGATTAAAATACAAAAATATTTAAAATTTAAAAATTGAAAAAAAATAAAAACAGAGAAAATTTAAGAAAAAACAGAAAGTTAATAGAAATAAAAAATTAAAATAAAACAAAAATAATAATGTAATTTCATTGCAAGGGAAAAAAACCCTGTTTCCTGCATAATTACTTACCAATGGATCCTTTGTCAACGATCTCAGCAATCTGTCCAAATGTGATGCATGGGCACCAACATGTTATGCAGCCTGTCAAAATTAATCAAGTATATATTAGTGTATTGATTACCTATTTAATAAACGCGTACCTCTAATCATACCATAATTATTCAAAAAAACGATGCTTACACAGATATTTTGATCAGGGGGCTACCTACTGTAAAATAATGTATAATAAAATTAATATGTGCTGCCACGAACGTACAATTAGTGACATCAGAACAGCAGTCGCAAAGGCCAGAAGACCACTGTCCCGGAACACCAAGAGCTTGCGCAGCCGGCGGCGATGGTTGGACATGGGCAGGTACGCCTGTCATTGGTGGAGGCCGTGCTTGGCCATAGCTTGGTGGCGGCGTCGCCTGGCCATAGACTGGTGGAGGCAGTTCTTGGCCATAGCTTGGTGGCGGCGTCGCCTGGCCGACTGGTGGAGGCAGTTTTTGGCCATAGCTTGGTGGCGGTGTCGCCTGGCTATAGACTGGTGGAGCCTGTTCTTGGCCATAGCTGGCTGCCAGGTCGTAAACTGGTGGAGCTGAGGGTGCGTAAACTGGAGGAGCTGAGGGTGCTGCAGATTTGTGGACTGAAGCCATCACGCTACCGTAGGCTACTTCTAATTTCAGACAGGTAATGGGATATGTTCGGATAAATTTGTGCAAGTGCTTACCTACCACCCAAAAGTTGACCAAAAATTTATTATATAGCGTGATGGCGCACCAAGTTGGTACTAGTTTTAATTTTATGATATTATTTAACAAAATAGACGTACACCATCATTTTATTTGACTTTTCTGTTAGGTTTTTTTTATATATATTGAATTAAACTTGATTGAATCGATGGGTATTTTGGAAAATTGATTTTGACTTTGTCCATTTTTAATTCAGGTACGCAGTGCCTTATTAGAATCTTGGCTTTGCCCGTTAAAACGTAATTTGAATGAGGATGATCATTATTGATTTAATTTGGCCATTTTTATGTGGTGGTTGGGGTTTTAACGATTGAATACTCAGAACAGATATTTCAAACAAATAAAATAGTATTAAAAGTAGAAACTTGAATTTGCAAAAAGTGATGACCCAGTCAGGTTGAAAGCTAGGAAAGTTCGTAAGGAAGCGCAGATGAGCATTCCTTGTACCCAGAAACCCTTTAAAACATAACCAATCTAGTGATTGATTAGTATTCTGCTTATGTAAGTTCTGCTTCATGGCTTGAAATGATCCTGTGTATGAGACAAAATAGAGGGAATTTCAGGGACAGATGATTTGAACTGATCCCACAAATCATCTTCCTTGCGCGGCTGCTTCATGTCCATTAACGGATCAAAGTGGAACTGCATTTTCTTTCATTTCGGCATCGGTATAAGTAATTCATGTATAACAACAGAACAATTAAGGCTGATTTAAATAATTTGACAAAAAATAATAATTATATATATATATATATATATATATTATACTAAATTAATAAAAAAATAAAAAAATAAAAATGGATTGTAAACCATGGTTTTTAACCGCAATTTATTGTTTTCTTTTGTTGTGTGAGTGTGTGTTGTGTGTGTATATATTTATTTATTTTTGAAGTCTGGCGACAGGTGCCCCCCGCCCACCCAAGGTCAAACCCACGTCATTTTTACCCTTTTTTTAAAAATAAAATTTAGAAATTAATATTATTTCATTTAGTAAAAATAAATAAATAAATTTTTTTGAATCAGTTTTAAAATCAGTATGTAGACTTCAAAGTTAATGTATCAATCTTTAATTTTAAAACAAAATATTATACATGTATATTTTTTTATAACAAAATAAATGTATTTTTATTTTTTAATTTAAATTTTTATTAATCTTTTGGCATATATTTATATGGTGAACAAAAGTATACAAGTAAAATATATGATTATTCTGATACACGCACAGAGACACAGACACAGGGATGTATATATATTAGTTTGGTTACTAAAATCTATTGTATTCATATATGGCATACTAGTACATATAATGATGCTTTCTAATGCAACGTCCATGTCATTATCTTTTTTTCAAACTTTTGTTTTAAAACCAATATTATATTTTATACATTATATTATTCATAAAATAATGAATTTTTTGTTTTCTATATTTTAATTAATAGTTTTATCAAATAAAAATATTTTTCATTTTTTAATTTGATTAAATTTTTTATTTATTTTTATTGTATATTTATATAGTTACTAAAATTATATAAATGAAATATATAATTTTACACACACCTTACTTCCCAACGATGGACCAAAGAATAGACTAATGCTTAGCGACGGACGTGGGGTCGGACTGCCGGAAGAAAGACAGAGCAACATGAATGCATTAGGCCAGTTTTGCAGCCTACATGGGCTGAGTCAGCGTTCAATGAGCCCTGTGGGCTCGGTTGTCGTCCACGTATGACATTTATGACATTCTCAATGCATTGTTCTCCAACATCACAATAGGACAATGGCCGACATGCAATATGGTGAATAAAGTAAATAAAGGTTAACTTATCTATACTTACTATTTTATAAAGTAATAAAGATTATTGATTGTACAATATTAAATTATATATTTACTTTTATTTTAATTTTTTTATTTTTTTTCTACCATTTTTGCTTGTTTTTGTTTTTCTCTTTTCTTTTAACTAATTATTTTTATTTATTTTTCTCATTTTTTTGAATTTCTTTTGGCTATTATTTATTTAATTATTTTGAATATTCTTTATATTTTTAATTTAAATAATTTTATTTATATTATTTAAAATAAAATAATTTTATAATTTATAAATATATTTTATTACACATAAATTGTGTGATTTTTACGTGTATATGTGTGGGCATATATATATATATATAAATACACTAGATACAATAAAAGTAGTAATAAATCTTTAATAATACGGTATAGACACCCATTTATTGTTATTTGACTTTTTAGAAGGACGCGAGGTGAGAATGCCAATTTCATGATGTGAATCAGTTTGTACGGCTAGTGTTCACCGCTCAACGCACAAACTTCCAACCGTCATTATTGCTCGGTACATCAAACCCTTACTGGTTACAGCAAACGCGTGTACACCCACATCATTACTAGAGTCTCATCTGCATTGAGACCACGTCAACAAGAGAAATAACAAAATAAAAATAAATGTAGACATAATCCTCACCAGTCTTCCAACCACATGATATTATCACACATGATATTATCACAGATGATATTAGCACGTACATATATTAGATATTTGGAGCTCGTGCCCCCACACAAGACACTAGACAGTTGGGCATACAACCAACGATTTACCTGTACATTCCTCCTTGAACAAAAGGGGGCATTGTCGCTCCTTGGTAATTTTGTTTGTCCATATTTCCGTGCCATCCTATCAATTATTTTCACCAAAAAAATAAAAACTCCAAATAATCAGTCATAAAATGGGTTTGGATCATGTGGGTTTTGTTTGGAAGAGTGGTTTTTGTTTGGAATTATGTTGGGGGTAAGAGTTTTGTTTCTATGAGTAATACTAATGAAAAAATAGTTTTAATAAAATGAATAATATAATTTATTTAAATATATATATATATAATATATAATATTGATTAAATGATATAATAACAAAAAAAATTAATAATTAGTTTTTGTATACAAATAAAAATTAATGTAAGTATACGGTGTGATGTATATAAATATGAATTTGATTATAAATATAATAATTAAAAATAATTAATTAATAATATATATAAAATAATAAAAAATAAATTTAAATTTTAATAAAAATTTTGTTAAATAATGTATTTAGTTATTCGAAGTTTAACACGATGTTTTTGAAAGTGAAAATTGGGTGACGGGGTAATTTTATGTTGAGATGTTTGTGACGGGCCCTATAATATTTCTTTATATGCCTTTACCCCTTTGAAGGCAACTATGTAATTGCTGGGGCATGCTGACGTGGGAGCCGTTGAAAGAATTAAATTGCATTTATGTTGTAGGCCAGTGGTGTTTGATCTTCAATAATAAATGGTTGGCAGGGCAATTTGCTCAAAGAACTTTATAGCAATATTGAGGACAGGCTTCACTGAGTCAGCTTTATTCGACTTGTTCTTTAATCAACGTACGGCTATGTTTGTTATGCTTGTTTGCTAATTAGAATGAAAAAAGATAATTTTATGTGATTTGAATAAGGGGAAAAATTATATTTAATTTAAATAGTAAAAATAAATAATTTTTTATATATTTAATATGTAATAATGATGGAATGATTTAATAATATAAAAATTTATTGAGTAATAAAAATATAAATATGAGTAAAAACTTATAAGAATAGATATTGAGTTGTGAGGTGAGACTAGGGGTGAGATCGAGTCGAGTCGAGCTCGAGTAGTGGCATACTCGAGCTCGACTCGACAACGTAACAGTGGAGCTCGAGCTCGAGCTCGAGCTCGAGTAGGTAAAATTAATTAATCAAAAATATATTTATAAAATAACAAATGTCCAAAATACCACGGGATGAAGACTTATTTACAAAATTGCCATCGAGTCGAGTTACTCGAAACTCGTCGAGTCGACACAGAGTTAGCTCGAGCTCGACTCGATAACCCACTCGAGTAGCTCGAGCTCGACAATGCTCGAGCTCGAATCGAACTTTGAGTCGAGCTACTCGATGAGTCGAGTCGAGTAGCTCGACTAACTCACAGCCCTAGGTGAGACGTAGATAGAGAAGAATGAGCATTTAGAGATACCAAGAGACATGTCGAATCCGCGGTGGTGGAGCTCACGATACTCCTGACAAAGGGCACAGGACTCGCAACAAAAATGGACCAGACAGTCGCCGCAGGAGTCTCCCGCCAGCATGTATTGGCGTCTCATTCTTGATCGGTAGAAGCAAGAGTAAACCCAGGGACACCCCGTTATATATGCTACCAAAGCATATAATGCACCGCTCGCTCCGCATGCTGCATATTTGTTTATAGGTGCGTGAGTGCGTAAAATAATATACCATGATTAATATTTCATTTTAATTAACATATTACAATGTTAATTTTGAATACTAGTGTCTCTCCGCACACTATTTACGTTTGCAGCCAATAAAAAATATATATACATCAACTTCTACGGATAAAAAGATATTTATATTGACTCACATGATTTATTTATATATCGATTGTAAATTTCCATCAAACCTGAATATATATATATATATATATATATGATGATGATGATGATGATTAGTAATACATACTAATTACATTTAGTACATTTAAAATTAAAATTAAAATATTTAAAACCAAAAATTTGAAAAAGAAAAATAGAGAAAATTTGAGAAAAAAATAGAAAATTTAATAATAATTTAAAAGAAAAGAAAAAATTTTTAAAATAAAATAAACATTGTAACGTAATTTCACTGCAAGAAAAAAAAAAAAAAACCCCTTTATTTCGTAGCTAGATAATTACTTACAAGTGGATCCTCTATCCACGATCTCAGCAATCTGTCCGAATGTGATGCACGGGCACCAACATGTTATGCAGCCTGTCAAAATTAAACATGCATTACCGTATTAATTGTCAATTTAATTAACGCGTACCGCTAATCGTACAACAATTATTCGAGAAACGAGCATGGGGCTACGTACAATTAGGAACATCAGAACAACAGTCGCAAAGGCCGGTGGACCATTGTCCCGGAACACTGGGAGCTTGCACTGCCGGAGGTGATGGTTGGACGTGGACAGGTACGCCTGTCATCGGTGGAGGCTGTGCCTGGCCGTAGACAGGCGGAGGCTGCTCTTGGCCATGGCTTCGTCGGGCTGCCATGCCATAGACTGGTGGCGCTGTGGGTGCTGCAGATTTGTGGACTGAAGCCATCACGCAACCGTAGGCTACTTTCGAGTTTAGACTGATAATATGATATGTCTGGATCAATTGTGCAAGTACTTAATATATACACGCAGAGGAAGGAGCGGACCAAAAAGTTATTACACCGCGTGAAGGTGCGCACCAAGTTGCAACTAGTTTTAGTTTTGTTTTATTTTACTTTCTTAACAAAATATACGGTCATGTCATTTAATTTGGCTGTTAGGTTTTACATATATTGAACTAAACTTGATTGAATCGATGGCTGTTTTGGAGAATTGATTTTGACTGTGTCCATTTTTAATTCAGGGATGTACAGCTTTATTAGAATCGACTCTGTCCATTAAAACGTAATTTGAATCAGGATGATCATTATTGATTTAATTTAGCCATTTTTTATGTGGTGAATCGACTGTGTCCATTAATGCCCAAACGGGGATGCATTGAAAATGAAATATCTTTCTTCAAAACTTGCTGGTGGGGCTGCGAAATGTAAGTAAGACTGTGGTAGGACCTTTTGAGTTGTACTCGGTCCCAAGACTGTGGTAGGACCTTTTGAGTTGTACTTGGTCCCAAGACTGTGTTGTTTGGGCATTCTCTTTGAAATGGAAACTTCCCATTAATAGGCCCGATTTTTATGTCGATTTGTGATGTCCACTGATCTGATCTTGTTATTGAGAAGGTGTTTCATTGTTTTGGATCGGAGATCAAATGGGCATGATGCACCAGTTTACTAGGTCATTGGTCCAATTAGATCCAAGAAACCAGTGTACCTAGCTCGACTTATATATGCTTGTATATTGTATATGGTGTAGAGATGGCGGTGAGGGTGGGGGCGGGGCCGGAGTCAATGGAAATAATAATATTTCTTTAAAAATTATAATTTAAATTATTAAAATTTAAATAAGTTTAGTTCCCCTAAAATTAATAAAATTGCAATGTGCTAATTAATTTTGTTGATAACTATAATGTATTTGCCATATTAGACTATTTAAAATATTTTTAATGAACGGTATATTTCCTATATTAGTATGATATAATTTCTTAGTAAATTATTTACACAAAAGGATATCTCCTATTAATTTTATATTAAGATAAAAGAACCAACAAAAATGTAATAGGTGTTTGAATTATTAAAGTAGTTCAACAGTAATTGTATATAAATATCATATATAAATAGAATAATAGAATGTGAGAGTATACACATTCAATTTAAAATAGATTAATATGAAATAAATAAATTGAATTTATTTACTAATAAAATAGAAAAAATAAAATGATAAATCACGAATTGTTTGGGTGTTATTTGAATTAAAAGTAGTGACTAAAATTTTTCTTAAATTGGTATGCAAAAAAATCAAGAACAATATAAAGTAAAAAAAAAAAAAAGAATTGAAGAGGGAAAAGAATAATAAATTTGATTTTGTTATATTCTATAATTTTTAATTGTGAAAAAATACATTAGTTTTTATGAGAAGATGTGTAGTTTTAACACAATTAAAATGTATGTTTTATCTTAATTAATTTTGTTAAAGTTCTTTATTTTAATTTTCATTGAGTATGCAAACTAATAATCTAATGGTGTAATTTCTAAATTAACCATATAGAAATTATGGACAAATTATTAGATGTAAATTACAAATTGAAAAAAAAAAAAATATATATATATATATATATATATATTAAAGTGGAGGATGGGGTGGATGATTGCCCCGTTTTAAAGTGGATGGAAAAATACTTAGTCCGTCCCTATACCTAACCCGGCTGGTGGGCATCTCCTAACCCATTTCATCCCTGCGGTTACCTGCCCACTATCATCCTTATAAATACGACTCTATATGCATGTGATTATGTTAAAAAAATACAAAATTTATTGATAACATTAAAATTCTATATCTATTTGTTTAAAATAATAATTTAGTATCATTAGGCAATTAAAAAAATATATATTCTATTATTTATTTATTTGTTATTAAAGATTAAACAACTTAAATATATAATAATTGATTTATTAGTTTTTAAAAAATTAATTAAATAATTTATTCACTAATTATATTCTAATTATTAAAAATATGAAGGCAAAAGAATATTATATTTATTTAAAAACACAATCATAATAAGAACGAAATATGTTTTTTTCCTCATAAATTAAAATAAAATATGAAAATATAAATAATTCAAAAAAGGGTCAACCCAACTCGGTCGGCTCAGTTTGGGTTTAACAACATTGGAGTGTTTGGATAATCTTATTTTTTAATGGTTTATAACATCTTGTAATGGATAAGATATTTTTTAAATTGATAAATTGATAGATTTGATTTCTTAAAATAAGTTAATAAAATATTTAAAAATCTCATATGTTTTGACACGTTCGGCTATCTTTGAAACTAGCTTCAGTCAGGTAGTTTTTGTTGAATTAATTATTATCATGTATGATGTGTGAACCTTCCAACCACTCGTGTATTCGACCACAACATGCCACTTGATAGAAATGCCAATATTGGCAGAATAATTTTAATTGATCTTAATTTGAAAAATATAGCATAAGTAAATTTTTTAATTTTTATATTGTCATCATATATATAGATACGTGTGTGTGTGTGTGTGCATTCATCACATAAATATTAAAATACAAGTTGAGATCAGGTGAGAAGCCCCAAATGATCCAAGCTTTGTGCCGGCAGCCGCCAGAGTTGAATAAATTTGGAATTAACCAGTCAAGTTTGTCTACAAGTACCGCATTGACAGTTCTAACAGCATAGATGTTGGATAAGAGATGCAGGTTGAAACAAACATGGTAACTTACAAAAGAAAGATTCACGATTCCAAACTGTGAAGTACAAGAGAAGTTCTGAATCCAAATTTTTTGAGATACAAATTGAATAGATATTCAAATCTGTTCCCATTATTCAGAATTTATTCACCAAAAGATATCATAAAAGTGTAGACGACTAAATATTGCTCCATCCTTTCATGCTCAGGCCATGAAAGGGCAGCCGGATAATGGTGCACTGCTTGTGGATTCATCAGAGGTCTTCCCCTTCACGAAGCCTGCCAACAGTTCTCCCCGGTCATAGAAGAACTCAACCCTCACAATCTTGTCGTTCTCATCCAACTGTTCCAAGACAAAACAACGAAACTGAAAAGCACGAACACATACTGTACATCAAAAATAAGTGAAGGCACATATGTCGTATACCTCAAACACGCCTATTCCAAAGAGTTCAACCAATTCTCCGGTAGGAGCATGTCCTTGGAAGGGGCCCTCCATGTAACCCCAATGCCTGAACTTGCATGCAATTACAGGAGGTCCGGAATAAACTTGAAGAATTTCAATAACAAATCCACGAGGGAATATTGCTCTGAAAGCACTCTGGGAGGAATCGTATGTTTCTTCATCAGGGTTGTAGACCCTCAAAGGTGCTGGCAGAGAGCTTTGGAAGAACACGTTGTAGCTCCCTCCTATCTTTCCAATTTCCTCAAACGTAAAAAATTTTTTGCCTGCACTTTTCACGCGTTAGTTCATCACAACACTTGATACAACAGTATTCTCTGTGAGATTTTTTTGTAATAATAGCTCTTGTTTCTTTAACTACTAATTTCGAGAAGAAACCGAAGCACCCCATACCATTGATGCCAAGAATAAACTTTTTTGCATCAAGTGATTTGTAATCATCTGGATTAGCCTTGTGGACCACTTCCATTTCCCAAGTCTTAACAAGATTCTGCACTCTCTCTTCTAAAGATCCGGCAGGCCATATCTGCCACAGAAACAACATTAATTTGTTTCAAAAGATATATTAACATGCAAGTAAGCCTCAGTGTTTTTGTTGAAACTAGAATGTGAAATTTAGAGTACGTCACAACAATTAAGAGGGGTGATCCCTACCTTGGTTCTCTCTTCTTCAAAGAGCTTGTTTACGACATCATAGTTTGGAGGACCAGCGTTCCATTTTGTGGTTTTGAGCTCCTCAGCAGTCAAGTAGGACCTGTATTTGTCTCCATCACCAGCAGGAGTCGCCATGTTTTGTCCCGAAGTAGGATGCTATATTCTGAAATTGTTGACGTAAAAGTTGTCTTTACAGGGATTCTTATAAAGAATCCAAAAATACCCAGCAAATGGTATCTGTCCCCATAAGTAGAATTATTCAACAGAACATATAACTTAGTTTTCTTCCACCCCTGTACACAATAATGCTCAACACGAAAAAGTATCCAAATTTGAAGTCAAACGTTGAATGATTCCGTCCCCATAGAAACATTAAATATATCAATGAAGGATCACAATAGTGATACTAAATATAAAGTGTAAAGACTCAATCCCAATATATTAAAGATGGCGTGACTAGAAAATCCACGGACAATGTTGTATAACACTAAGAAATCTAAATTAAATTTATTTTTTATTTTAATTTATCCAATCTTCTGCATGCTCTGTAGAACAAACCGCCGCAAGAAAAGGGCCACATCTAGAATTTCCATGGTAAGTTTATCTTTTCCTAATGCAAGTCCTTCACATGGCTGTGGATACTATTCCCAACTTGTAAAAGTAGTCCTCACGGGGGTTCATACAAAGAATCCAAAAATACAATCTGGGCCCACAAGTATAATTATTCAACAAAACAAGAAACATAATTTTCCTCCACCCCTGTATACAATACTTAACATGAAAAAGCATCCAAATTCGAAGTCCAAAGTGTTGATAATCTTTGAAGCACGTTGAAAGACTCCGCAGCCCTAGAAACATTAAATATATCAATAAAAGACGAACATACCAAACAAATTATCACGTGCCTTTTTGCTCATAAAATCGCACGCTTTCTCACAAAGAGACGCAACTGAAGCAGACAACTTAACACAAAGAAAGTCTGGCACACGAAAATTTCAACCAATTGATGGGATATTACAGATCAACAAATGGCAATTTTTATTCATCCACTGCCCAGATTCCTACCTGCCCTCAAGTGGAGCATTTACCATTCAAGGATTTACTGCAATCACGTAGTATACCATTAATTTGCATTGAAAATGAAATATCTTTCTTCAAAACTTGCTGGTGGGGCTGCGAAATGTAAGTAAGACTGTGGTAGGACCCGCTTTTGTTTGGGCCTTCTCTTGTAAATGAAGACTTCCCATCACTCGGCCTGATATTTCTGTCTATTTGTGCTGTCCACTGATTTGAGAAGGTGTTTCACTGTTTTGCATTGTTGATCAAATGGGCCGAATGATGCACCAGTTTTTTAGGTTATTGGTCCAATTAGATCCAAGAAGCCAGTCTACCTAGCTCGACTTATATATGCTTGTACACTGTACATGGTGTAGCGATGGCACCGAGGGTGGGGGCGGGGCCGGAGTCAAAGGAAATAATAATATTTCTTTAAAAATTATAGTTTAAATTATTAAAATTTAAATACGTTTAGTTCCCCTGAATTAATAAAATTGCAATGTGCTAATTAATTTTGTTGATAACTATAATGTATTTGCCATATTAGATTATTTAAAATAATTTTAATGAATGATATATTTCCTATATTAGTATGATAAAAATTTCTTAGTAAATTATTTACACAAAAGGATATCTCCTATTAATTTTATATTAAGATAAAAGAACTAACAAAAATGTAATAGGTGTTTGAATTATTAAAGTAGTTCAACAGTAATTGTATATAAATATCATATATAAATAGAATGTGAGAGTATACACATTCAATTTAAAATAGATTAATATGAAAATAAATAAATTGAATTTATTTACTAATAAAATTGAAAAAATAAAATGATAAATCACGAATTGTTTGGGTGTTATGTGAAATAAGAGTAGTGACTAAAATTTTTCTTAAATTAGTATGCAAAAAATCAAGAACGATAGAAAGTAAAAAAAAAAAAAAAGAATTGAAGAGGGAAAAGATTAATAAATTTGATTTTCTTATATTCTAAAATTTTTTATTGTAAAAAAATACATTAATTTTTATGAGAAAATGTGTAGTTTTAACACAATTAAAATGTATATTTTATCTTAATTAATTTTATTAAAGTTCTTTATTTTAATTTCCACATAGTATGCAAACTAATCTAATGGTGTAATTTCCACATTAACCATATAGAAGACTATATAGAAATTATGGACAAATTATTAAATGTAAATTACAAATTGAAAAAAAAATATATATATATATATATATATATATATATTAAAGTGGAGGATGGGGTGGGTGATTGCCCTATTTTAAAGTGGATGGAAAAATACTTAGTCCATCCCTATACCTGACCCCGCTAGTAGTCCATTTAGGGGTACATTTCATTGGAATTGCTCGACTCGACTCGACTCAGTTGAGCAATTCGATCAAAACTCGACTCGAAATATTATTCAAGTCGAGTTCGAGTATTTCGTGGAGATACTCAAGCTAGATCGAGTAGTTCGAGCTCAATTTCTGATTTTAATTTTTTTTTACGATTTTTGTCAAACACGTCATAAGTCTCATAGTGCAATTTTGCCAAACACGCTTTAAGTCTCACTTCTCAAGCTCGAGTTGTATAGTTTTTGCTCGAGCTCGAGTCGAGCTCATCAATAATTAGCTCGAGTCGAGCTCGAGTAGATTACTATTTGAACTCGACTTGACTCGACTTGATTACACCCTTATATCCATCTCCTAACCCATTTCATCCCTTCGATTGCCTGCCCACTATCATGCTTATATATATAACTCTATACACACGTGATTATGTTAAAAAAAATACGAAATTTATTGATAACATTAAAATTCTATATCTCTTTGTTAAAAGAATAATTTAGTATCATTAGGTAATTACAAAACATATATTCTATTATTTATTTATTTGTTATTAAAGATTAAACAAATTAAATATATAATAATTGATTTATTAGTTTTTAAAAAATTAATTGAATAATTTATTCACTAATTATATTCTAATTATTAAAAATAAGAAGGCAAAAAAAATATTATATTTATTTAAAAACACAATCATAATAAGATAGAAATATGTTTTTTTTCCTCATATATTTTCCTCATAAATTAAAATAAAATATAAAAATATAAATAATTCAAAAAAGGGTCAACCCAAGTCGGTCGGCTCTGTTTGGGTATAACAACATTGGAGTGTTTGGATAATCTTATTTTTTAATGGTTTATAAGATCTTGTAATATATAAGATATTTTTTAAATTGATGAATTGATAAATTTGATTTTTTAAAATAAGTTAATAAAGTATTTAAAAATCTCATATGTTTTGACACGTTCGGCTATCTTTGAAACTAGCTTCAGTCAGGTAGTTTTTGTTGAATTAATTATTATCATGTATGAAGTGTGAACCTGCCAATCACTCGTGTATTCAACCACAACAAGCCACTTGATAGAAATGCCAACATTGGCAGAATAATTTAAATTGATCTTAATTTGAAAATTATAGCATAAGCAAAATTTTTAATTTTTATATTGTCATCATATATATAGATATGTGTGTATGTGTGTGTGTGTGTGTATTCATCACATAAATATTAAAATACAAGTTTTGCTTAATTAATCCACATGCATCCAATCTTATTTAGATAAGTTCAATTTGTTCAGAAATATTTAGAAAAAAATAATTATTTTCAATATGACACTCTTGTTATTATGTAATGGTTAGGTATTCTGCTTCGAAGTATAAAGTGTAATTTGTCTTGTAAATCAAAATATGATTTTATTTTTTTCCTATTTGGCTCATATTTAATGTGATTTCTCTTTTGCGTTGGAGCACATTTTCAGAGTTCAGACTGCCCAATCTCTTCCCTTTGATTGTTCTCATCTAATCGTCGAACCCATTTGCTTTACCTGTCTTCCTTCTTTTATATGTATTTATTTATTATACAACTCAGTTTTCCTTAACCAGTCAATGAATATTAGTTCTTGTACGTTGCAATAGGGCATGCTTCATATTTCCATTACACATCATGTAAAATTCCTCTTTCACTAGATTTTATACTCTCTCCGCTCTTCCCACATGATTTTATGAATTTTTAACTTAACTCTATAAATTATAATGAAAAGTAAAAGAGGAGGGAAAAAAAAAAAAAAGAGTCTTACATGCACTCCCAGTCACATAGCCTCCACTTACACAATATAAGCATTTTTAAAAGTGCATAATAGCATTTAATACCTCACTTTAGCCCCTTTCAAAGAGCTTCTTCACAGCATCGTAATTAGGAGAACCAAATCTCCATTTTATGTTCTTTACATCGTCTTCATTTAAGCAGATCTGTCTCTCTCTACGCTGACTTTTGAAGATGCCATTTCCAAGGCAGAGATCAGGTGAGAAGCCCCAAATAATCCAAGCTTTATGCCGGCAGCCGCCAGAGTTGAATAAATTTGGAATTAGCGAGTCAAAGTTTGTCTACAAGTACCACATTGATTGGTTCCAATTAGTAGAAACAATGAACCCGATCAGTATTGATGTTTCACCTGACCTGACAGTTCTAACAGCACAGATGTTGGATAAGAGATGCAGGTTGAAACAAACATGGTAACTTACAAAAGAGAGATTCACGATTCCAAACTGTAAAGTACAAGAGAAGTTCTGAGTCTAAATTTTTTTAGATACAAATTGAAAAGATATTCAAATCTATTCCCATTATTCAAAATTTATTCGCCAAAAGATGTCATAAAAGTGAAGACGACCAAATATTGCTTCATCCTTTCATGCTCAGGCCATGAAAGGGCAGCCGGATAATGGTGCACTGCTTGTGGATTCATCAGAGGTCTTCCCCTTCATGAGGCCTGCCAACAGTTCTCCCCGGTCATAGAAGAACTCAACCCTCACAATCTTGTCGTTCTCATCCAACTGTTCCAAGACAAAACTATGAAATTGAAAAGCACAAACACATACTGTACATCAAAAATAAGTGAAGGCATATATGCCGTATACCTCGAACACGCCTATTCCAAAGAATTCAACCAATTCTCCGGCAGGAGCATGTCCTTGGAAAGGGCCCTCCATGTAACCCCAATGCCTAAACTTGTATGCAATTACAGGAGGTCCGGAATAAACTTGAAGAATTTCAATAACAAATCCACGAGGGAATATTGCTCTGAAAGCACTCTGGGAGGAATCGTATGTTTCTTCATCAGGGTTGTAGACCCTCAAAGGTGCTGGCAGAGAGCTTTGGAAGAACACGTTGTAGCTCCCTCCTATCTTTCCAATTTCCTCCAGTGTAAAAAACTTTTTGCCTGCACTTTTCACGCGTTAATTCATCACAACACTTGGTACAATAGTATTCTCTGAGAGATTTTTTTTGTAATAATAGCTCTTGTTTCTTTAACTACTAATTTCGAGAAGAAACCGAAGCACCACATACCATTGATGCCAAGAATAAACTTTTTTGTATCAAGTGTTTTGTAATCATCTGGATTAGCCTTGTGGACCAGTTCCATTTCCCAAGTCTTAACAAGATTCTGCACTCTCTCTTCTAAAGATCCAGCAGGCCATATCTGCCATAGAAACAACGTTAATTTTTCTCAAAAGAAAGATCAATATGTAAGTGAGCCTCAGTGTTTTTGCTAAAACTAGAGATGTGAAATCTAGAATACATCACAAAAATTAGGAGGGGTGATCCCTACTTTGGTTCTTTCTTCTTCAAAGAGCTTGTTCACGACGCCATAGTTTGGAGGACCAGCTCTCCATGTTGTGGTCTTGAGCTCCTCAGCACTCAAGTAGGATCTGTATTTGTCTCCATCAACAGGAGTTGCCATATCTTCTCTCAAAGTAAGATGCTACAATATTCTGAGAACATTGTTGAGGTATAAGTAGTCCTTATAAGGTTCTCGTAAAAAAACATAGCTAAAGCTATGTTTGTTTTTAAATTTTTGTGTTGTTTTTAAATGTTTTTATTAGAGAAAGAGATAATTTGAAAAATGTAAAGATTGACCATGTGTTTTTTAATTCAAAATTTGAAAACAAACGTGGACCTAGCAACTAATATCTGTCCCCACTGGTATAATTAATCCACAAAAATGGAACATAGTTTTCTTCCACCCTCTTATCCAATACTGATTCAACACAAAAACGTAACCAAATTTTGAAGTCAAAAGTGTTAAATATCTTTCAGGCCTGTCGAAAGATTCCGCAATCATAGAAACATTGAATATATTAATGAAGGACTAACATGCCAGGACCACGATAGCTTACTAGATTAAGATTTGTCAACCACAATTAACAAATATATATCATATGCTCGCCAACGAGGATAATTTAAGACCCCAGGAATCATGCTGATCCAATAGCTGTTCTGCCAGAACTCCTCCCAAGCTACCAGACAGCTTGTCATTTACGTTTTTCTCATAAAGTCGCCCGCCTTCAGACAGAGAGACGCAACTGAAGCCGACAAACGAACCCAAAGAAAGTTCAGCGCACGACAGTTCCAACCAATGTAATGGGACATTTTCTCGGATCAACAAATGGCAATTGTTCTCCATCCACTACTCAGGTCAGATCTTCATTCCATGTATTCCTACCTACCCTAAAGTAGAGCATCTACCATTCAAAGATTTACAGAAATCACGTGACTGCAGCCCCCTCATATACCATTCAAAGATTTTCAAAAATTTCACCAATTTTATTTTTTATTTCTTTTTTATTGTTTTTTCTTAAATTTTAAAATTTTCATTTTTTAGTTTCGTTGGATTTTATTTTATTTTTAAAATTTTTTTATTGAAATCTTTTCAATTAAACATGATATAGAATTTTATTTTTTATTTTTATTTTTTGTCTTTCTTTGTATTTTTTTTCTCACTCTAAATTCTTAAAATTAAGTATACTCTCATCTCTGCCTTTTCAATAGCCGAATCCAGTACGAACCAAAAGAGAAAAAAAAAAAAAAATCATGAAAATCCTAACTCGTAAAAGTCCGGTTTGCTCGCCGCATTAATATATGCTGAGAGGAAGAAAGAGGATTAGCAGAAACCGTAAGCGTCGCGGGAGAGTGTGGTGTTAAAACCTTGGGCTTTTGGACTGGATCCATGACATTGTATACAGGCCCCAAACAGAGCCCAAAAGAGGCATGACTAAGGAAATCAATTTTCCAGACTAGGCTAGGGACATTAAATGGTTTGAGCTTCAATTGGATCCATTATAGATTCTGTAGATTTATTTATAAATTAATAAAGTTACTTAATATTAGAAATTATAAAAAATATTTAATGTAATAAAACATCAAGAAAATTTAAAAGAAGAAAAAAAATGATGTGGTCTTATATCGTGTAAAAATTTTTAAAATAAAAAATAATATAAGGTCAATAGAATATAAAAGAACATATAAGTATAAATTGTAAATTAGATAAAAAAAATATGAGAAATGATAGAAAGAATAAAATAGTTAACATAAACGTATTTATGTAAATCTATTTTGTGCAACTAAAAATATTTATTGAAATAATAATATAATTTAGATAGATATGTTTAGCCCAATGAGATCATCCATTACACGGAAAATATGAGGTCTTCCATCTGAATCCTGTTGAAAAATGATTATCTATATTATATTGTTAACCATTTGAACTTAATTTAGTTCCTAATACTAATGAATATTCCCCACATGAAAACAAGGGTGAACTATACAGTGCGCCTCTAGCATACATTTGAAAGATTGCTTAGCTCGGTAAGTGAAGTTCCATGCATGGATTAATAAAAATCTGTTCCTCTTGATTCCCTCAAGAAACATCTTCTGGAAATCTTCCATGGCCCAATGCGAGATCACTCGTCAACTTCACTCGATCAAACTATCTAAGAATACATCAAAGCCCTCAAAATTGGCAAAAACCATGATCAAGAAAAATTTAGGTAAAAGAAACAAAGTAGAGAGGCTGTCTGACTTACTCGCGACTGTGTTGATACATTAAGATCAATATTCCATTATAAAAGTAAATAAATAATAAAAAATACAAGAATGAAGTGTAGAGACTCAATCTCAATACATTAAAGATGGTGTGGCTAAAAGATTATATTAAATTAGGTCCTACGGATTACTGAACTTGGAAAATTTTATAACTTGCTGATATTAGGTGATTAGTATGCTAAAAATGATCATCAAACTATGCTTTCTATAAATTTATTTCATATCTAGGCATACAAGAGAATGATGCGCACACAGAATCTAATATCAAGCATTTTAAGTTTAAATTCATAATATCACTAGTAAAAGTTACACACACTGTGCATGCAAATTTATATATAAAGTGCGAAGTTATTGTATTTGAAATTATAAATATAAAAATATTTAACAAGCATAAAAAGTTTCCAAATCAAAAATCAAATGAATTTAAAAAGAATAAAATTTGAGAGAAAATTAAAATAATAATAAGAATAAAAAGAAAAGGGTGGGAAAAATAAAAGAATTTAAATAAAAGCAATTGTGTAATTTTTCATTAATTAGTGAAAAAGAGAAGTAAAAAAAAGATTGAAAATTAAGATAATTTAAAATAATGGGTACTTGTGTAATTTTACTTTGAACAACCAAAAGGCCTTATTGAAACTAAAAAGAGTTGCACATTCTATATGTATGCAAATTTATTTATAAATTATAAAATTATAATATTTTATATTATATAAATAACATTATTTAGAAAATTAAAAGAATCAATATTCTGTTATAAAAATAAATAAACAAACTACTGGAAAGAAGTACACCCAGTGTGGGTCTTGTAAATGTTGAACCTGGTGTAAATACCCCAGTTAATGAAATTGTAACAAATGCTGTAATTTTAATATTTAATTATTTTTTTACTTGTTTTCAATATAAGATTGTGATATTGTTATAATTTTGAGCCAGTGCAAATGCACCGGTGCATGTCGGAAGGAACCATACTCTGTGTAAAAAGGTGGGCCTAATTACAATAGTATGGTAAAAGACATGGTAAGGATACATTGTGTAAAACGGTTGGCCCACTTGTTATATTATAATTTCAGATTCAATTGTGCTTAAGCTAGAGCCCAAGACTGAGCTCTAATTGGCCCGATTGCATGTCGTGATTAGCTCAGTCCAAAAATTACTTAGTTGTTGGCGCGGCTGAAATTTGCCCATACGAGTCACCCGAGGCCCTGCCTGATTGTATAGAGGCTTGGTCCGATTTGGCCCTTGTGGGCCTAATTTGACAACTCGAGCTGGCAAATGGTAATGCCAGCCACGCGTCCACAATATTGGCATGCTTTGTGAACAGATTGGTGCAAAAACTTTTACAACCTTCCCTCTCACCGCCGGTTGCCTCCACGCTAGACCCAGGGCTTGTGGTTTCGGTCAGTGGTTGATTAATTATGATTAATAGTTACAAACCAAAGTTAGTTTCGGACCCAACCGACATTTCATCTTCGCTTCTTCACTCCACCTTTTCATCTCTTTTGAGTTTGTTACTACCTTCTCTCTCCTGATATAATATGGAATAGTGAAAAGAGAATGTTTTGTCAAACCGTATGTGAGCATTGCGTGCTGAAATTGAGATAGACTGGAAAAAAATTCGACACTCCCGGTAAATACTTCGACTCATCACACATAATATAAACATACAGTGGGGAAAATTATTCATATGGACAAACACAAACATGCATACATACAAGCACATATGTGTATACATCATGCAGCATATTTATTTATATAAACATTCACACGTACATAGATATTCATTTATACACTTTTCACAATTCCAAACTGTGAAGCACAAGGGAAATTCCGGATGCCAATTTTTAGAAGTACAAACTGAATAGATATTCATGTATACACTTCACAATTCGGAACTGTGAAGTACAAGAGAAGTTCTGGAGGCCAATTTTTAAAAGTACAAACTGAATAGATATTCATGTATACACTTCACAATTCGGAACTGTGAAGCTAAAGGGAAGTTCTGGATGCCAATTTTTAGAAGTACAAACTGAATAGATATTCAAATCTATTCCAATTATTCAGGATTTATTCAACAAAAGACGTCACAAAAGTGAAGACGACTAAACGTCGCTTCATCCTTTCATGCTTAAGCCATGAAAGGGCAGCCTGATAGTGGTGCATTGCTTGTGGATTCATCAGAGGTCTTCCCCTTCAGGAGAACTGCCAACAGTTCTCCCCGGTCATAGAAGAGCTCAACCTTCACAATCTTGTCGTTCTCATCCAGCTGCTCCAAGACAAAACAATAAAATTGAAAAGCACGGACACAAACATATTATATGTCAAAAATAAGTGAAGACGTATATATTGTATACCTCAAACACGCCTATTCCAAAGAATTCAATTGATTCTCCAGTAGGAGCATGTCCTTGGAAAGGGCCCTCCATGTAACCCCAATGCCTGAACTTGTATGCAATTACAGGAGGTCCGGAATAAACTTGAAGAATTTCAATAGCAAATCCACGAGGGAATATTGTTTTGAAAGCGCTGTGGGAGGAATCGTATGTCTCTTCATCAGGGTTGTAGACCCGCAAAGGTGCCGGTAGGGAGCTTTGGAAGAACACATTGTAACTGCCTCCTATCTTTCCTACTTCCTCCAACGTAAAAAACTTTTTGCCTGCACTTTTCATGCGTTAGTTCATCACGGCACTTGATACAATAGGATTCTCCGTGAGATTTTTTTTTGTAATAAGAGCTCTTGTTTCTTTAACTACTGCTTTCGAGAAGAAATCCAAGCACCGCATACCATTGATGCCAAGAATGAACTTTTTCGCATCAATTGTTTTGAAATCATCTGGATTAGCCTTGTTGACCACTTCCATTTCCCACGTCTTAAGAAGATTCTGCACTCTCTCTTCTAACGATCCAGCAGGCCATACCTGCCACAGAAACAACATTAATTTGTCTCAAAAGATAGATCAACATGCAAGTAAGCCTCAATGTTTTTGCTGAAACTAGAATGTGAAATTTAGTGTACATCACAACAATTAGGAAGGGTGATCCCTACCTTGGTTCTCCCTTCTTCGAAGAGCTTGTTTACGACATCATAGTTAGGAGGACCAGCGTTCCATTTGGTGGTTTTGAGCTCCTCAGCACTCAAGTAGGACCTGTATTTGTCTCCATCACTAGCAGGAGTCGCCATGTTTTCTCCCAAAGTAGGATGCTATATTCTGAAATTGTTGAGGTAAAAGTTGTCTTTACAGGGATTCTTATAAAGAATCCAAAAATACCCAGCAAATGGTATCTGTCCCCATAAGTCGAATTATTCAAGAGAACATACAACTTAGTTTTCTTCCACCCTGTATACAATAATGCTCAACACGAAAAAGTATCCAAATTTGAAGTCAAACGTTGAATGATTCCGTCCCCATAGAAACATTAAATATATCAATGAAGGATGAACATGCCGGGTCCACAATAGTGATACTAAATATAAAGTGTAAAGACTCACTCCCAATATATTAAAGATGGCGTGACTAGAAAATTCACGGACAATGTTGTATAACACTAAGAAATCTAAATTAAATTTATTTTTTATTTTAGTTTATCCAATCTTCTGCGTGCTCTGTAGAACAAACCGCCGCAAGAAAAGGGCCACATCTAGAATTTGCATGTTAAGTTTATCTTTTCCTAATGCAAGTCCAATTTGGAGTCCTTCACATAGCTATGGATACTATTCCCAACTTGTAAAAGTAGTCCTCACGGGGGTTCATACAAAGAATCCAAAAATACAATCTGGGCCCACAAGTATAATTATTCAACAAAACAAGAAACATAATTTTCCTCCACCCCTGTATACAATACTTAACATGAAAAAGCATCCAAATTCGAAGTCCAAGGTGTTGATAATCTTTGAAGCAGGTTGAAAGACTCCGCAGCCCTAGAAACATTAAATATATCAATAAAGGACGAACATAGCAGACAACCTAACACCAAAAAAGTCTGACACACGAAAATTTCAACCAATTGATGGGATATTACAGATCAACAAATGGCAATTTTTATTCATCCACTGCCCAGATTCCCGCCTGCCCTCAAGTGGAGCATTTACCATTCAAAGATTTACTGCAATCACGTAGTATACCATCCACGGATAACGTTGTGTAACGATAAGAAATCTAAATTAAATTTATTTTTTATTTTAATTTGTCCATTCTTTTGCATCGGTCTGTAGAACAAGCCACATCAAGAAAAGGGCCAGATCTAGAATTACCATGTTTAGTTTATCTTTTCCTAATGCAAGTCCAATTTGGAGTCCTTCACATAGCTATGGATACTATTCCCAACTTGTAAAAGTAGTCCTCACGGGGGTTCATACAAAGAATCCAAAATACAATCTGGGCCCACAAGTATAATTATTGGTATACAATACTTAACATGAAAAAGCATCCAAATTTCCAAAGTGTTGATAATCTTTGAACGTTGAAAGACTCCGCAGTCAATAAAGGTAGTAACACCTCTGACACACGGGGGATATTACATACAAATGGATCCACTGCCCAGAAAAGGCATTTACCACAAAGATTTACTGCAATCACGTAGCACGGATAACGTTGTGTAACGATAAGAAATCTAAATAAATTTATTTTTTATTTTATAATGTATTCAATCTAAATTACCAAGTTAAATGCAAGTCCAATGAGTCCTTCCTATGGATACTATTCCCAACTTGTAAAAGTACGGGGTTCATACAAAGAATCCAAAATACAATCTGGGCCCACAACATTGATTCAAAAGAAACATTTTCCTCCACCCCTGTATACAATACTTAACATGAAAAAGCATCCAAATTCGAAGTCCAAAGTGTTGATAATCTTTGAAGCACGTTGAAAGACTCCGCAGCCCTAGAAACATTAAATATATCAATAAAGGACGAACATAGCAGACAACCTAACACCAAAAAAGTCTGACACACGAAAATTTCAACCAATTGATGGGATATTACAGATCAACAAATGGCAATTTTTATTCATCCACTGCCCAGATTCCCGCCTGCCCTCAAGTGGAGCATTTACCATTCAAAGATTTACTGCAATCACGTAGTATACCATCCACGGATAACGTTGTGTAACGATAAGAAATCTAAATTAAATTTATTTTTTATTTTAATTTGTCCATTCTTTTGCATCGGTCTGTAGAACAAGCCACATCAAGAAAAGGGCCAGATCTAGAATTACCATGTTTAGTTTATCTTTTCCTAATGCAAGTCCAATTTGGAGTCCTTCACATAGCTATGGATACTATTCCCAACTTGTAAAAGTAGTCCTCACGGGGGTTCATACAAAGAATCCAAAAATACAATCTGGGCCCACAAGTATAATTATTCAACAAAACAAGAAACATAATTTTCCTCCACCCCTGTATACAATACTTAACATGAAAAAGCATCCAAATTCGAAGTCCAAGGTGTTGATAATCTTTGAAGCAGGTTGAAAGACTCCGCAGCCCTAGAAACATTAAATATATCAATAAAGGACGAACATAGCAGACAACCTAACACCAAAAAAGTCTGGCACACGAAAATTTCAACCAATTGATGGGATATTACAGATCAACAAATGGCAATTTTTATTCATCCACTGCCCAGATTCCCGCCTGCCCTCAAGTGGAGCATTTACCATTCAAAGATTTACTGCAATCACGTAGTATACCATCCACGGATAACGTTGTGTAACGATAAGAAATCTAAATTAAATTTATTTTTTATTTTAATTTGTCCATTCTTTTGCATCGGTCTGTAGAACAAGCCACATCAAGAAAAGGGCCAGATCTAGAATTACCATGTTTAGTTTATCTTTTCCTAATGCAAGTCCAATTTGGAGTCCTTCACATAGCTATGGATACTATTCCCAACTTGTAAAAGTAGTCCTCACGGGGGTTCATACAAAGAATCCAAAAATACAATCTGGGCCCACAAGTATAATTATTCAACAAAACAAGAAACATAATTTTCCTCCACCCCTGTATACAATACTTAACATGAAAAAGCATCCAAATTCGAAGTCCAAGGTGTTGATAATCTTTGAAGCAGGTTGAAAGACTCCGCAGCCCTAGAAACATTAAATATATCAATAAAGGACGAACATAGCAGACAACCTAACACCAAAAAAGTCTGGCACACGAAAATTTCAACCAATTGATGGGATATTACAGATCAACAAATGGCAATTTTTATTCATCCACTGCCCAGATTCCCGCCTGCCCTCAAGTGGAGCATTTACCATTCAAAGATTTACTGCAATCACGTAGTATACCATCCACGGATAACGTTGTGTAACGATAAGAAATCTAAATTAAATTTATTTTTTATTTTAATTTGTCCATTCTTTTGCATCGGTCTGTAGAACAAGCCACATCAAGAAAAGGGCCAGATCTAGAATTACCATGTTTAGTTTATCTTTTCCTAATACAAGTCCTCTTTGGAGTCCTTCACATAACTGTGCATGCTATTCCCAACTCCATGCCATCTAAACTGCTCAACGAAGTTGATTTGATCTGATTGCCCAAAATCCAACCAATTCAATGCATCACAAGAAAAACAATGATCTAACAATCTCGATTTTAGGATTTCACAAGCACAGTGAGTATGAAAAAGAGAAATGAACAAGCAAGGAACCATCAGGAACCAAATTGAATCCCCAAAGGCTTCAAGCTAGTGTACGGTCCGCCGTGGTTTGAACTTTCTTCTAAAATAAAGATCACACCATTTGGCTCCTCATTGTATCGACATCCAGCTATTATTTCCGTATATTAACTGTGTCCAAAGCTGGAAACTTTTTATTAACCTATGCAAAATCAACACCCAGGAAGATACATCAGAGGATCAAATTGCAAAAGGGACTTTTTAATATAAAAGCAAATGGGGCTCAGAAATTTATGGGTATGAGAAACTATCATCACAGCGTCGTGGTCAGAGTGGTGCATGACTATCTCTAAATTCTCATCACCGCCCTTTCAATATCCAAATGCAGTACGACCTAAGAGAGAGAAGTAAAAAACATGAAGAATTACAATGAAAAAATAGAGAAATCCTAACTAGAACAAATTAAGCGTTGTCCCCGCATTGACATATGCTGGGAAGAAGACAGACTCTAAAAATATTTCAAATAAAAAATAAAAATTCAAAAGAATTTAAAAAGAAATAAAACTTGAGTGAAGAGTATAATAGTAATAAAAATTTAAAAGAAAAGGATTGAAAAAATAAAAAAATTTAAATAAAAGTAATTGTGTAATTTTTCATTATACACTCCAAAAATCTTATCTTTTAAATAATATAATATAAATATAAGTCAAAAGTAGAAAAATAACAAAATAAATATTTTAGAAAAACAGAAATTCTGACAGTATAAAAAAAGTAAAATTAATTAATTAATAAAAAAGAGAAATAAAAAATAATAAAAAAGTAAAAGAATTCATAATAATGGGAACTTACGACATTTCACTTTGAACAACTGAAAATCTTTATTAAAACTAGTAAGAAGTGCACATTCTATATTTATGCAACTTCGTTTATAAATTATAAAACTGTTATATTTTAAATAATATAAATAACGTTATTTGAAAAATCAAAAGTGTAAAAATATTTATAATGAAAAGAAAAAAATATCAAAAGAACTGAAATGAGGTAAAATTTGAGCGAATTCAAAAAGCAAACGATAAGTAATAAGAGAAGAGAAAAAAGATAACAATATAAAAAACAGAAAAATTTAAAATAAAAATAATTATATAATTTTATATCTAGTAATCATAAAATCTTAATAAGTTAATAATACAGTATAGAGAATAGATCTATGGCCTTAGAAATAACACATGGTAGGGCAACAAGAACCCCCACCGACTCAGCTATTAATTCGTCGTGTAGATTTCTTTCGTTGCTTCCCGAAGGAACACAACACCTACAAAACATGCAAACGGTAGGCATACTTTGTGCGAAAAAGTAGGCCCACTTTTGAATTTTAATTTGAGAATCAATTGGGCTTAAATTAAGCCCAAGATTGATCCAAAAATTGGCCCTATTGAGTCTCGTGATTGAGTTAGGCAGGCCGATTAAAAAATTGGGTAGTTTTTGATGGGCTACTGGCCCAATATGGACCGAAATTTGCCCATACAAGTCACCCGAGCCGCTACCCGATTATATAAAGGCCTGCTCCGATTTTGCCCTCGTCCACCTAGTTTGACAACTTGCTGTGGCAAAAATGGCAATGCCAGCCACGCGTCCACAATATCAGTCCCCTGCTCAATTTATAGTTTGTATACCAAAGCAGAACCATAATTCTTAGAGGAAAAAGCCCTTACCAAACTTTGCCATGAGATTGTGGCCAGCCTGGAACCTAACCATCAAGGTGTGTGGGTTACACAATTAAACAGCCTACAAGGTGAGCCTAGTGAACTGAAAATACCAACCTCCTCCCACCGTTTGTTGAATCAATATTTGAAAGTGTTTTCTAAGCCATCAGGACTCCCACCACCAAGAAGCTATGACCATCAGATTCCCCTCAAAGTAGATGCACAACCAGTCATTCTCAGTCTATACCAATATTCCAGGCATGAGAAGGAGGAGATTGAGAATAAGACTGAATTCGAGTCGAGTCGAGCTCGAGTAGTAGTATACTCGAGCTCGACTTGACAATACAAGTTGGAGCTCGAGCTCATGAAACTCGAAATCAAAAATCGAGTTCGAGTAATCAAGCTCGAGCTTAAACTTGTGAGCGTCAGTTTCTAAAGCGATTAATAAATATAAAAAAAAATATATAATTTTATTAATTAATTCATTTATTTAAAATGTCCAAAATGCCACAATTAAAAACTTTTATTACAAAACTGCTATCGAGTTGAGTTACTCGAAACTCGTCGAGTCAACAGAGACAATTCGAACTCGACTCGAATTACATAATGAGTAGAGCTCGAGCTTGACAATGCTCGAATTCAAACCGAGTTTTGAGTCGTGTTACTCGACGAGTCGAGTTGAATAACTCGACTCATGCCCACCCCTAATTGAGAGGCAGGTGACACACTTGCTTAAACTAGTCATAATCAGGCCTAACAAGAGCTTTTTTTGCTTCCGGGTTGCTATTAGTTAAAAAGAAAGATAGCACAATGAGGATGCACATGAACTACATAAAACTCAACAGAAAAATTTAAGGGCAAGTTTCTCATACCCATTATAGATGATTTTTTGTAGGAGTTGAAAAGAGCAACCTTGTTTACAAAGTTAGATTTGAAATTTGGGTACGGCCAAACCAGAATGAGCCTAGAGTAAGTTTATAAAATAGCTTTCAAAAATCACCATAAGCACTTTAAATTCTTAGTCATACTCATTGGATTAACTAATACCCCAACAACAATTCAGAACTTGATGAATCAAATACCATTTGATTACCTCTACGAATTTGTTTTAGTATTTTTTAATGATATTTTAATTATAGCCAGATTGTCAATGAGCATATTAGATAGCTAAAGCGTGTATTGAAAAGACTCATTAATAATCAACTCTATGTAAATTGTCCAAACGTTCTTGTAGAGAGCCCCAAGTGCAATATTTAGAATATATCATCCCATCACATGGAATCTAAACAAATCTAGAAAAGGTAAAGACAAAAAAGTTGTATTCATAAAAATTTTTGAAAATGGAAGGGGTGTTGGGCAACGTTGAAAGCGTTTTCCTTAGAGAAATTTCTTTCTATTGGGAATTCAAAAAAAAAATTATGTGGTGGTAAATTGGCTTACTTTGAGGATGGTGACATCTCTTAGAGGATTTTTAGGCTTGATAGGTCACTACACAAGCTTTGAGAAGGATTATGGCAAGATTAGCAAAAAGCTCACCAATCCGCTTAAAAGGATGTATTTAAGTGGGATTCAACGCAACTCAAGTGTTTGAACAACTTAAGTCAACAATGGCCAAAAGCTCTAATGCTTGCACTACCATGCACTACCACATTACAGCTAACCATTTATGATTGAAAGGTGTGGGGACACATTTCACCTTATGCTTTCTTTTTCATTTTGCATATAGGTTCTATTCCCTCCTCTATTTCTTTTTCATTTTGCATATAGGTTCTCTTCCCTCCTCTATTTTCATAGTCACTATTCTTTTCTTGTTTCAACTAATAACCAAGCTCATACTCTGCTCTATTTGTGCAAGTCTTGCTAGCTCAAGGAAATTTTACATTTTGGATTTAAGGGTTTTCTAAGTAAGATTTACACTACGACTCTCTATTATTTTGTATAATTCAAAACTAATGTTTCTGTTATTTTGAATTTTGTCTTGTTTTTATGTGTTGGTTTGTTGAGAATTTGTTTTATTATAATAATTATTATTATTGATAAATAAGTGAGAACATAAGACTTCTTAGAAGTGTTGCGCTATCTCTCTCTGTTATTTTATACAATTCCAAACTAATGTCTCTATTATTTTCGATTTTGTCTTGTTTTTAAGTGTGGGCATGAGGAGAGTCTGTTTTAATATTATTTTTTGATAAATAAGTGAGAATGAAAGGCTCCTCTCTTACAACAACTTAAGAAGCGCTCCTTTGTATTTTGAGTCTTTTTTTGTTACTCATTCACAAGTCTCTACGGCTTTAGAGTCACTTATTGGGTGATCATAGTCTATTATTTTGAGTTTTTTTTTGTCATTCATTCGTGGGTTTCTACAGCTTCAAAGTAAAGCAAAACCTGTTTGATGATTTTTCTTCTTAGAAAAATTCAAGAAATAACTGTAACATTTTTTTATTGTAGGTTTCAAAAATCAAGCAATGTTTCCCCCTAACAATTTGGAAGCAGAGGTGCAAAGGGTATGGGATCTGTTGATTCTATTTTGTTTTGGATTTGGATATAACATCTTTGATGAAAATTTATGCAGATGTTACCTTTAACATTTTATTATTGGGAACATGCGTACTTTCATTCGAATGTTTATTTTACATCTTAATCATGAGAATCTCCCTATAATACCTGTGGAATGGAGCAACGGCCTATACTATATTTATTATATTAACCAATTACTAATCGTAGTAATAGATGGAGAATTCTACATTCCATGAGGGGGTGGGTGTAAGTTGGTCCTCCAATTGGGCCCATCTATAGTGAGAGGTGCTTGCAATTTTACACCACAGTGTACACACTCCATGACCACTCTCTTGTTAATCTTAATATTGATATTACGAAATTTTCTTTAGTTGTATGCACAACCTTGTAAGTATCCAACGCGAATAACCTTCTTTTATACAACTTCAATTTTTTTGGTTAATGAGATTTCATCAAGCAAGCCGTTTTAACAACAGAGGTGTGCATGGAAGGTGTAGGGACACATTTTTCCTGATGCTCTGTTTCTCATTTTGCATGCAGGTTCCCCTCCTCCCTCCTCCATTTTCAGAGTCACTACTCTTTTCTTGTTTCAGTTGATAACCAAGCTTACGCTTTTCTCTATTTGTGTAGGTCTTGCTAGATCAATGAAGTTTTACTCTTTGGATTTAAGGATTATTTTTGGGTAAATTACACTATCTGACTATGTTTTTTTTTTTTTTTTGTAATTACAAATTAATATTTTCGTTATTTTGGATTTTGTCTTGTTTTTATGTTTTGTTTTAAGGATAGTTTGTTTTATTATTATTTTTTTGGATCAATAAGTGAGAATGAAAGACTTCTCTCTCGCAAGAACCTGAGAAGTGCTACTCATTCTCTGTTACTTTGGGTTTTTTTTTTTTTTTTGTTACTCATTTTCCCATTTCTATGACTTCCAAGTCACTTATTGGGCCCCCTTCTCTATTATTTTGGGTTTTTTTTTTTATCTCTTGTTCGCGGGTTTCTACAACTTCAAAGTAAAGCAAACCCCATTTGGACTTTTTGGAAAAATTCAAGAAATAACAGTGACATTTTTTTTGCTGTAGGTTTCAAAAAGTATGCAATTTTTTTCCCTAACAATCTGGAAGTGGAAGTGCAAATAGTGTGGGATATGTTGATTCTATTTCCTTTTGGATTTGGGTATATTGACAAAAATTTATACAGATGTTACTTTTAACATTTCATTGCTGGAAACATGGGTACTTTTATTGAAACACCTATTTTATATCTTAATCATGTGAATCTCCCTTTATTATCAATGGAATGGAGCAATTACTATATTATATTTTTTTTTTATGTCAACTCACCACTAATTGTAGTAATAGGTGGAGAATTCCGCTTCCACGTGGTAGGTGGGTCCAGGTTGGTCCACTAATAGGGCCTATTTATTGTGATAGACATTTGCAATTTTACCATACATAGTACAAACTCCATGACCACTCTCTTGTTAATCTTGTTATTAATACTATGGCGTTTCACTTAGATGTATTTATAGCCTTGCAGGCACCCAACAGGAATAACCTCCTTGTATACAACTTAAATTTTTGGATGGTGAGATTTCATTTGGCAAGTTGTTTTAACTATAAAGACATATGCCTAGAAGGTGTGGGGGTACATTTCTGCTAATGCTCTCTTTCTTATTTTGCACGTAGGTTTTTTTCTCTCCTTTGTCCTCAATTTTCACAGTCGCCACTCTTTGCTTGTTTCAGCCAATAACTAAGCTCACACTCTTCTCTATTTGTGCAAGTCTTGCTAGCTCAAGAAAGCTCCATCTTTTGAGTTTAAGGGTTTTTTGGTGGTATTTTGGGCTTTATTTGTTGCTTATTTGCGGGTGTCCATAGTTTCAAAGCAAACTAAACTAAATCCCGATCGATGTTTTTGCTTCAAAGCAAACCAAACCAAACCAAACCCCGATTGATGATTTTTCTTTCTGAAAATTTCAAGAAATAACTGTGAAATTTTTTTTATTGTAGGTTTCAAAAAGCATGTAATGTTCCCCCTTAACAATTTGGAAGCAAAGGTATAAAGGGTATGGGATCTGTTGATTCAATTTCCTTTTGGATTTAGATATAACACCATCGATGAAACTTTATGCAGATGTTACTTTTACCATTTCATTGCTGGGGATATGGGTAGTTTCATCAAGACACCTATTTTACATCTTAATAATGAAAATTTCCTTTTACTTTTGATGGAATGGAGTTATGACATTTACTGTATTTATTGTGTTAACAAATCACTAATCATAGCTGCAGATGGAGTATTCCACCTTCCACGAGGTAGGTGGGTTTAGGTTGGTCCACCAATACAGCCCATCTATTGTGATAGATGTTTGCAATTTTACTCCACATGGTACACACTCTGTGACCACTCTTCTGCCAATCCTAATATTGATATTATGAGATTTCCTTAGTTGTATTCACAACCTTGTAAGTATCCAATAGGAATAATCTCTTTTTATACAACTTCAATTTTTTTGTTGATGAGATTTTATTATGCAAGTCGTTTTAACTACAGAGGCATGCATGGAAGGCGTAAGGACAAATTTTTCCTAATGCTCTATTTGTCATTTTGCACGTAGCTTTACTTCCCTTCTCTCTCCTCCATTTTCACGGTCACCACTCATTTCTTGTTTCAGTTGATAACCAAGCTCATGCTCTCCTCTATTTGTGTAGGTCCTGCTAGATCAAGGAAGTTTTACTCTTTAGATTTAAGGATTTTTTTTGGGTAAATCTACACTATCTCACTATATATATTTATATATATATATATATATATTGGTAATTACAAACTAATATTTTTGTTATTTTGGGTTTTGTTTTGTTTTTATGTTTTGTTTTAAGGATAGTTTGTTTTATTATTATTTTTTTGGATCAATAAGTGAGAACGAAAGACTTCTCTCTTGCAAGAACTTGAGAAGTGCCACTCATTCTCTGTTACTTTGGGTTTTTTTTTGTTACTCATGCTCCAGGTTCTACGGCTTCCGAGTCACTTATGAGCCCCCCCTTTCTATTATTTTAGGTTTTTTTCATCACTTATTCACGGGTTTCTGCAACTTCAAAGTAAAGTGAACCCCATTTGGACTTTTTCAAAAAATTCAAGAAATAACGGTGACATTTTTTTGCTGCAAGTTTCAAAAATTACATAATTTTTTTCCCTAACAATCCGGAAGTCGAGGTGCAAATGCTATGGGATCGGTTGATTCCATTTCGTTTTGGATTTAGGTATATTGACAAAAATTTATGCAGATGTTATTTTTAACATTTCATTGCTGGAAACATGGATACTTTTATTGAAACACATATTTTACATCTTAATCATGTGAATCTCCCTCTGCTATCAATGGGAATTGAGCAATTACTATATTATATATTTTTTTATGTCAACTCATCACTAATTGTAGCAATTGGTGGAGAATTCCGCCTTCCACGTGGTAGGTGGGTCTAGGTTGGTCTAACAATAGGGCCCATCTATCGTGATAGACACTTGCAATTTTACTATACATGGTACAAACTCTGTGACCACTCTCGTGTTAATCCTAATATCAATACTATGGCGTTTCACTTAGATGTATTCATAGCCTCACAGGCACCCACCGAGAATAAAATCCCTATATACAATTTAAATTTTCAGATGGTGAGATTTCATTTAGCAAGTTGTTTTAACCACAAAGGCACGCCTGGAAGGCGTGGGATACATTTCTCTTGATGCTCTCTTTCTCATTTTGCACGTAGGTTCACTTCTCTCCTTTGTCCTCAATTTTCACGGTCGCCACTCTTTGCTTGTTTCAAGCAATATCCAAGCTTACACTCTTCTCTGTTTGTGTAGGTCTTGCTAGCTCAAGAAAGCTCCATCTTTTGAGTTTAATGGTTTTTTGGTGGTATTTTGGGCTTTTTTTGTTGCTTATTTGTGGGTGTCCATAGCTTCAAAGTAAACCAAACTAAATCCAGATCGATGGTTTTTGCTTCAAAGCAAAGCAAACCAAACCAAACCAAATCCCAATTAATGATTTTTCTTTCTGAAAAATTCAAGAAATAACTGTGACATTTTTTTTATTGTATGTTTCAAAAAGCATGTAATGTTTCCCCCCTAAGAATCTGGAAGCAAAGGTGCAAAGGGTATGGGATCTGTTGATTCAATTTCCTTTTGGATTTAAGTATAACACCGTCAATAAAAGTTTATGCAGATGTTACTTTTACCATTTCATTGCTGGGGATATGGTTAGTTTTATTGAGACACCTTTTTTATCAAGAACACGTGTGTCTCAAAATTGGCCGAACATCGCCATCGCACAAGGGTCTTGCAGATTGCCAATACTTAGGTGTTTGGCTAAACTTGAACTTATTTGTAAGAGATTATAAGATTATATAACTTATAAAATATTTATAAAATTTATAAGTTTATAAATCTTATTTTAAAAATAACTTAAAACTACTAATAAAGTAAAATTTCAAAATATTTATATTATTTTTAATATTCAAAATAAAGTAACATATATGATGTTTGAAATAAATTGAAAATAACCAACTTATTTTTAAAGAATTTGTAAGGTGCAAACATTTTATTTTTAGTATTTAAAAACTATTTTATCAAATAAATTATTAAACACTCCTAAAATGCTTATAAGTTCTCAAACACCCTCTTAATTGCATAACACGTGTCATGAGATTTGATTGATCAATTAATTTTTCAACATATAATTATAATATAACGGATGTCATGAAATTAAATATTTGATACATTTGTATTAGATGCACTATCTGTAAGATTACAAGATCACAGTTTGGTGAGCGTCGGAAACAATCGTGCCAATTATATTTATATAATATCCAAAAATTTTAACTTATCAATGTTCACACTTTTAAATGCAAGACTCATTAAAATAACTGATTAAATTAAAATTTTTATTTCTCATCTGATTTTTATATTATTCTTAAATTTATATGCTGACGCAACTGAAGCTGACAACCTAATACGAAGAAAGTTCAGCACAGGAAAATTCTAACCAATGTGGTGGGACGTTTTCTCAGATCAACAAATGGCAATTTTTATTCATCCACTACCCAGATGAAATCTTCATTCAATGTATTCCTCACTGCCCTCAAATAGAGCATCTTCCATGCAAAGATTTACAGCAATCACGTGACTGCAGCCCTGTAATATATACCATCCCCGGACAACGTTGTGTAACAATACGAAATCTAAATTAATTTTTTTATTTAATTTATCCATTCTTTTGCATCGTTCTGTAGAACAAACCGCATCAAGAAAAGGGCCAGATCTAGAATTTCCATGTTCGGTTTATCTTTTCCTAATACAAGTCCTCTTTGGAGTCCTTCACATAACTGTGCATAGTATTCCCAACTCAATACCATATAAACTTCTCAACGAAGTTGATTTGATCTGATTGCTCAAAATCCTACCAATCCAATGCATCACAAGAAAAACAATGATCAAATAATCTCGATTTTAGGATTTCATAAGCATGGTAAGTGTGAAAAAGAGAAATGAACAAGCAAGGAACCCAGTGAATCCCCAAAGGCGGCAAGCTAGTGTACGGTCCGCTGTGGTTTGAACCTTCTTCTAGAAGAAAGATCACATCATTTGGTTCCTCATTTTATCGACGTCCAGCTATTATTTCCATATATTAGCTGTATCCAAAACTGGAAACCTTTTGATTAACCGATGCAAAATCAACACCAAGGAAGATATATCAGAGGATCTCATATTGCAAAAGAAACTTTTTAACATGAAAGCAAATGGGGCTCAGAAATTTATGGGTACGAGAAACTATCATCACAGTGTCGTGGTCAGAGTGGTGCATGACTTTCTCTAAATTCTCGTCACCGCCCTTTGAATATCCGAATCCAGTACGAACCAAAAGAAAGAAGCAAAAAACATGAAGAATTAAAATGAAAAAACAGAGAAATCCTAACTAGAAGAAATCAGGCGTTGTCCCCGCATTGACATATGCTGAGAAGAAGACAGACGGTTAACAAAAACGCCAATCGTTCCGAGTAGGTTTACTGTTAAAACGTTGGGCTCAGTGGATTGGACCCATGGAATTGTATGCAGGCCCCAAATGGAGCCCAAAAGATACATGAGTAATGAACTCTAATAACCAGATTAGGCGAGCGATGTTAAATGATTAGACTTTCAAAGGGATCCATTAGGGCTATATGTTCAGCCCAAATTTCATTATCCATTTTTCGAAAACGGGCCTGAGCCCAAATCTATGAGGACTTCCATTTTTATGCTGTTGAAAATTAATTTCGCTGATGAATATTTTATATGTTGACAAAAATAATGCACACATAAAGACAAGGGTAAGCCACGTGGTGAGCATCTAGTATACATTTGAAAGATTGCTTGACTTCTGAGCATAGATTAATAGAAATCTCTTTCTCTTAGTATCTTCTGGAATTCTCCCATAGCTCAACCACGAGATCACTCGTCAACTTCACGTCATCGACTGTCTAGCTTACAAGAAGATGATCCATAGAGAATCAAACATCAAAAAATGTTGATTTTAAATTCATAATATTACCAGTAAAAGTTGCGCACATTAAGTGAGTTTAAGGAGTTATTGTATTTTAATTAATAGATATAAAATTATTTAAAATGTATAAAAAATTTTCAAATTATATAATTTTATATTACGTAGTCATAAAAACTTAATAAGTTAATAATATAGTATAGAGAATAGATCTATGGTCCTAGAAATAATACAGAGTGGGGCAACAACATGCCCCACCGATTCAGCTATTAATTCGTCGTGTAGATGTCTTTCGGTGCTTCCTAACGGAACACGACACCATGTACCGAGTACAGAACACGCAAACGGTAGGCTAAAAAGTGGGCTCAATTTTGATACTATAATTTGAGAATCAATGGGGCTTAAATCGTAGCCCAAGATTGATCCACAAGTTGGCCCTATTGAGTCTCGTTGTGGAGTGAGATCAGGCCATTCAAAAATTGGGTAGTTTTTGATGGGCTACTGGCGCATTGGGCCGTAATTTGCGCTTTCGAGTCACCGGAGTCGCTGCCCGATTATATAGAGGCCTGGTCCGATTTTGCCCTCGTCCGCCTAGTTTGACAACTTGATGTTGCAAATGGTAATGCCAGCCACGCGTCCACAATATTTGCATCCTTCATGAACAGATTGGATAAATGAAGTTTAAAATCTTTTATCCCACTTCTTGTCTCTATTTTTCACTTTATGAGTTTATTTAATTATCACACACACACACACACACACACACACACACACACATATATATAAGATGTATGTTAACAAGATAGAAGAGTAAAGATTAAAAAAAAAAGCAATAAAATTAGGTAATAAGTAACACCATTATTTGCGCTTTAATGACAAGTTAGCAGGGTTATTTAGAAATACAATTCAAAAAACTAATTCAAAATTCCCTAGTTCTCATTTTAGACGAGTACGTTTAAGAATTAAAAAATTTTCTTAAGAAATCATTTACGCCAAGATTTTAAATTACAATAAATTAGAATCTATCAAAAAAAAAAAATCTAAACAATGATTAGGAAACAAATAAAAAATTGCAATATTACATATCATTCATATTCCCAATCGAGGTCTTCGTACCCAATCTAATCTCTTCAAGTTACGCCAAAAAGTTTAAAAGAATCTGCAGATATATATACTTAGATTACATCCTCTTAATAAATCCAGCTTACGACATCATAATGTATGATGAATATGATACCTAACCTAATAATAATATAATAAACTCTGAAGATTACCTTTGGATGCAAATTAATCCCCACATTCATTCCATCAAAATACAAAATATAAATTTTCAAACATAGGGTCTACCAAAATAATTTTTTGTATTCAAAATTTCTCTCAACATCCAAACAAGGCCTAATGACTCTTTTGGGCGCAAAAATCCACCGTTTCACACTTGACAAATACCCCACGGTATAGGTGCACACCACCGACTCGCCCAGTCAATAAATTTTTTACAGAGAAGTTGGAAAACCTAGCCCTTCTTTCCTTCTTTTTTCTTTCTCCATTCAATTTGCTTGCTCGCTGGGCGCGGGATTGCTGCACGGAGTCGAAAGGTTGGCTTTGTTTCTTTTCTTTTCTTGGATGACTGTAGCGTCCTGAGTTCCAATTTTGTGTTTGATTAAGTGTCTTTTTTTTTTGTTTTACGTGCTGAATTGGCTTTTAACATACGATATGTTTAATTATATATTTTTTTCTCAATAGTGAGAGTTTGGTTTTTGAAGCAATGGAGTGAGAAAGGTCGGAATTTTGGGCCTATGTCCAAAGGTTTTGGATTGATTTTTGGGATTTTTTTGTATTGTCTCTTAAGAATAATTGAAGCTTTACTTGAATATAGTTCTCTTGGAAGTTTGTTTGATGAATACCATCCGTCTTATCCTTTGGGGTTTCGAAAAAGTGTTTTTGTGTTGTTTGATGCTGAACTGCACTTGAACTTGGGGAAAATAGAAACGCATGAAAGTAAACAATTTTGCCTCTATCAAGTTCGTTGACCCTATCTATACCTGTGGCACTGAGTTACTTCGCTCCACTCTACTTGCAACTTGTCTTCAGTACCCCATCGATTGAGCTACCCCCCTACCTACTGGAGTATGAGGGGAGAGAGATGGATGAATGTTGGTTTATTTCTGTTGCTCTTGACATGATTGCAGTCTGCAGATTATGTGGTAAATTTGTCAGGAACAATGTACTGATTGCAAGCTTATTCTTGCATTTTTTCCTCTATGAGTCGCCTTGTTGAGATTAATAGGCTGCCAAATTTTTTTGGAGTTAACTAGAATTGGTTACTTATACAGGCATTTGACTTTTTTTTATTTGTTTTAATAAGAATCAGGGGAAAACTCAATATGTGTAGTTATCTTGTTAACCATAGTGCTAGCAGCTCAATCTTTGCTTTTGAATTGTGGAATGTCGCTGCCCACTATTGCTAACTTTCCAACGGGATTTGGTTGCTTCAGATATCACTTATTGTCTGCTGTGCCTATGTCGTAGTTTTGCAGCACTATTACAAAAAATAAGTTAAACACATTGATAGCTTATGTAGTCTTTTGACCTAATTTTGCTGTTTTTTAACCCATGTAGATGGCTGGCTCCTGGAAACATGATGGCAGTCAAGTGCATGTACGAACATTTGGTCCAATTACCATAAACTACGTTTGTGAATGGCCTGAGAGTTTAACATGGAAAACTTGGTGCTAATGCTGACACGTTTAACATCTGAATTCATATATATACAGAATTTGTTTGAGTATCATATGCTTGGACGGTTTTTCCTGAAAAGATACCTAGTTTCTTTCTCATGCGTGGTGGGCTAGAGCCAAAGCCTATAAGATTTTCATTGGTTAAAAATTGGATCATCTATTTTTGCATTTGCTTCATTCACTTTTATGTGATGCACTGGGTACCAAGATTTTCAAATCTTAACTGTTACATGATTGTGATGAAGCAATACAACTGTAGAAGTGCTTTACTTTGTCACTCAAGAAAATGCAACAACATATTTAGGAGTATATATATATAGCAGGGCAACATCATCATGTTTAAGCATCACTGCAGGACTCAGGTTGTGGAATAATTACCTTCTGGTTTAGATTGTAGACTGGATATATGGTGTCAATGAGTTTCACAAGAATGGCATCAGCTTATGTACTTTTGTGCTTGAAAAAAATGAAAATTTGACCATCTTTCCACGTTGAGCAAGTCTAGGTACAGTATGCTTAAATAAAGCATAAGTAAGTGGCATCATCTGCATGGGCTTTGTTGTTTAGTATTCAACAATAATTCCTTAACGGTACTGCTTTATGGTATAGGTTGCCTTCTCAACGTGGGCTAGAGTTAGAGCCTTTACTCTATAATAACAGCTGTTTAATGGTGGGAAATACTTGGAAGTGTTTCATGGATTTCATCCACCTTTTGAATTAGGTGAATTTTTCTTTTATGTTATCATGTTAATAACATTTGAATGACTCTTGGAGACTAGAGGCTAATATCACATGTGTTTAGTGTGGATTGTACATTTTACTGATGGTTATACTGGATATGCTTCTTTCTTTTTTGCCATACTATCTATCTCCTCTTATTTCCTTGCCTATTAACCCAAGCCAACAAAGCCTTAATCCAAACATTTGAGTGATAGAATCGTTGTCCTTATTGTTGCCATTACTATTATATTTTTTGAGTTAATGTAATTATTTCAAGTAAACATCTGGATGATAGTTAAAGAGAGAGCGGTGGTTAGGTTTTGCAGCGAGAAAGAGTAAAATAATGGTCAATTGAGGGTCGCAGCCATTTGTTTAAGATCGTTCAATATATTTTCTGTTGCATCCTATTCAAGATCTTTATTTATTGACTTTTATATATATATTCATGTCCTCATTGGTGGTATTTAAATTCTAGGAACTACCCTTATATAAGAAGATGGGTGAACTAAACACCAATTATATCTCAGTTAATGTTCTATCTAAGAACTGTCTGCTTAGAATTCAATAAATGGATTTTGATTGCAATTATATTTATTGCTGTCATGTTGTTGTATTACTAGATGATAAAGTGCTCTTAATCTCTATTTTCTGGTTGTCGGGAGGAGGTATAAGCATTTCTGAACTTTATAATACTCAAAGTTGTTAATGCATGAAGCATAGCATAGATTTTCTGCCTTTTGTTGTTTACTTCTACACCAGTGAAATGCTGAAACAAAAAGTTTAATGCTTAACAGTGCCTAGACTTGTTTTGATATATCATAGCTATTTTGTGCTTGAAATTTTATCTGTACATTTCATGGTATTTTCATCTGATTATTCTCTCTTCAGTGAAATATTACATATACTCTCTAATAAAATAATGGATGAAAAATATGAACAGTGGACCAGGTTTGTTAATTTTTGCTTATTTTTGACAGTACTGTTGATTGAGCACAAGTAAATATTCTTGGTCTTTATTAGCTAGAGCTATCTATGGGTGAAAGGAGAAAACGCAGATCACTATGGGATATGGAAGAAGAGACCAGACATTTTTCTGGAATTAGTGGACATAATTCTTGGACAGGAAAGGATCGCCATTCTAGTCATGACAGTGGGCGTTATCCTGAGCTTTCTGAATCCAGACCCACTGTTCCACGGAAAACTAGGGGTCATTCTGGATGGCCGTCATGGGAATCAATTGAAGAAATTCCAGTTGCACCAATGAATGGAAGCTTCAGGAACACTCGTGATGGAAGGGAAATGGGTGCAGGAAAAAGATATTATGAAAACATGTCTCCTGGATTTGATGGGATGGAAGGGCATACTTATACTCACGACTTTGATCAAAGCCATTCTTATAGGTTTGTGATTATACTTTTTCTTTGTTTGTTTACAAAATTTTCTGCCAAAAAACAATACTTTATGATTTCTCGCTTTCTCTCTCTTACTTTTATATAATTTTCAAGAAAAATACACTAAAAAACACATATCAAAAAAATAAACAAACATAACCTTTATTTTATAATAAATTAGAAAAAATGATACCATAATCCTGTGGTGCATTTAAGAAGAATTATCCGCAAATGAGTTTGGATTATGTCAAGTTTGTATATGATGGCCTACCTTTCTTTACATGATGGTTTACCTGTCCTTGGCATATAATCGTTATATTTAACCACTGCTGGTTGTTCTAAACTTCTTCCCTATACAGAATCTTATGATGCTTTTTTGGTTTTTTTTTTTTTTTTGTGCTGACTGTTCTTCCACTATAGGTACCAAGGAAGCGGCAGGAGTAGAAGTCAGAGCAGAAGCAGGATTAGAGGTAGGAGTCGGAGCAGGAGCTTGAGTAAAGGCAGGCGAAGGGGGAGGAGTTGGAGCAGGAGCACTAGCAGAAGCAGAAGTGATGGCAATGCGAAGGATCAATCAAGGAGTCGTAGTCCCATGGGAGATTATGGACACCACTCTTATGGATGGAGCGAAAGAAGAAGTAGCCCTGAAAAACCATCTCAAATCTGCAGGGAATTTTCTGCAGGGAGGTGCAGGAGAGGCAGCCAATGCAGATTTTTTCACCCTAATAGCTTGAGTCACGGGGATTGGGAGCTCATGGAAGATGACAAAGCTGAAATTTGGAGAAGTAGAGCAGATCTTAGCTGCTTTCCAAAACATTCCTACAGAAGGGGTTCTGGATTTGAATCACGAAATGATGTTTCTGATCCTTATTATGCAGAGGATGAGCGGTTCCTGAACAAAAATAGAAGTGCAGTTCCTTGCAAGGACTTCATGAGAGGCAGGTGTCGCTGGGGAGATGCTTGCAGATTTTTGCACCATGCTTCTGATGATGGTATTAGCAGAGGCACTAGAAATGCAGACCGCCAACCGTACAAAAATGGGAAACCTTTCTGCAAGTTTTTTGCGGCAGGAAAATGTGATAGGGATAATTGCAGGTTTTCTCATGATGATCGAAATCTTAACAACCTAGAAGGTAGGCTAGGTGAAGCCACTGACAGTGGCAGTGCACTTGATAGGAATAACTTGTGGAATGGTTCAACATGGGATGATGCAAAACCCACTGGTTGGGATAAAACTATTGTTTCTATGACAACTGTTACTGGTGACACTGGTAATGGACAAAGTGATAATAGAGGGGGCAGTAGTTTGGAGAATGAAGAGAAAAATTTGGGAATATTGGAACGTGTGGCAAGTAGTCCTCAAAATAATGAGATACAGCCTTCTTTTGCAGGGGACGGGAGCAGTAATGGCAGAGATACGGGCCCAACTGAATCTATTTCGAAGGAAAATATGGATAACAAACAAGAGCATTTCATATTGCATGGTTCATGGCCGCAAAATCAAGACAGAATTGCAAATCTTCACGAACAGAATGTGTTGCCGGAAAACCGAAGTGTCTCTATTGAATCCTTGCGGCAGAATACTTATCCAGCTTCTCATATTCAAGAGCAGCTTGATAGAATTACAATAAATAATATAAATAATTCTTCTGGGTCTGATGCTCTTGGTGAGGTAAAGGACGGCAGATATATCAGTCATCCAATTCTTTTATCTGAACAAAGCTTGAATCAAAATAGTGGAAGTATGTTTCCTGGACATTCTTCAATTTCTAATGAAAGTGATAGAGCGCAGAATATTTTGTCCCCTAACCCATCAAATGGATTTAGCACTGATTTGAATGTGCCTGAGACACACTTTGGACATTTGAATTTGCAAGCTCAGGGGCAGGACAATCAGAAAGTTGTTCAATCACCGGGACTGTTGGAAGCAAAGGTCCAACAAATTTTGCCCAATTGGTTAACCAGTGATCACTCTGCTCGAGTGACTAGCTCTTTAGTGAGTGCTGAAGGTCAATGGGTTTCTCCAGCGACCAACCCTGTTTCTTTGACTCAGAGGCATGAGCACTACCAGACATATTCAGGTGCAGAGGCTGGCAATTCCACAGGGATGGTGCCTTCTCTTCCCGGTACCTCTGGGTATGTTCACCTTGCGAACACGACTAATGCTCAAGAGAATCCTGGTGCTGTTTCTCTTGATCTGTTCAGTTCTGCGAGAAATGGCAGAGGTAATGCCGAGCATAGCAATCATAATTTTGCCCAGGGAATGGTACAGAACAATCAAATGGAATTAGAACAACCTTCTCCATTATCTCTAACTGCTAGGGAATTTGAAGGTTCAAAAGTGAAGCATCCCGAAAGTCCAAGACTGAGGAAAGAAGTTGCAAATTCAGAAGTAACTGAAGGCAATAAAGCTGTTGCTGAGGAAAGCAAGGATGTTCAAGAAGATAAGAAAACTGAAACTCTGGATGGTCAAAGGAAAGTTGAAGAGGGCAGTGGTAAGAAGGATGAAAAAGGGATGCGTATGTTTAAAATTTCTCTTGTAGAGTTTGTAAAGGAGATCTTGAAGCCTACGTGGAAAGAAGGCCGAATGAGTAGAGAAGTTCACAAAACTGTTGTGAAAAAAGTGGTTGACAAAGTTTCCAGTACAATTCAAGTTGATCACATTCCGAGGACACAGGATAAAGTTCATCAGTATCTGTCATATTCTAAACCCAAAATTACCAAACTTGTTCAGGTATTTCCCATGGTGCCCGCAGCCCTTTATTCAACACTCAAACCCTTTCTTTCCACTGACCCTTCTAAATTAGGCTTGTGCTCATTTGCATTGGGAGCATTTAGAATGTCTGTCTAGCCATACCATAATCTTTTGCTTTGTGTATTGGTTGGCAATTAAGTATTTCTCTTGCTTTCTCTTATTTAACATTGTACACCAATCTGATAATGTAGCCGGAGGCTTTTCTCAGTTATAGTTGTTACTTTTGTTCATTTGCTCATGAACTGAAACTTAAATGTCCTTTTCTGCAGGCATATGTGGAGCGCAGTCTGAAGGCAGGTTCTCGATCATGACATGGATTCCATTTTGTATTGTATTATGATTAGCGTGGAGTGTTTTATGCCTGCACTCAAATTGTTTTTCACTTGTTATCCGAGATAAATGTTTAAACTTGCACATGGTTTCGAGGAAAGTGTTTCCGGAGCCATCGTCGGTAGACTGTTCATATTTATTGGGCATAGCAAATCTTACCTCTTGATTTCCTAGTTCCTCACTCCCCGAGAGCTGAAGGATTTATTGCATTGACTTGTCATATCATAATCCTTCATTTCTTACTTTAATGTCTTCCTTTCTTTTCTTGTCCAAAGGCGATTCTGTAGTGCTAATCACTAGAAAAAATGAAGGTAATCAGATTCAGTTTTTATGTAGATATTATTAATGAAGTTTCTATAGCCTCTCAGTCTCTGAACATTGGACAAAAAGGAAATTTCAGCTCCTTGACATCTAGGAGTTGAGTTTTCGCTGCCGGCAGTTGCTCATTGCTATATGCGTCGGTATTGTCGCGTATCCATTGAGATATCATAGGGAAATTATATCCGAACCGCGGGGATAACGGACAATATGGCTTTTGGGCCTCGAAAATGTGAAATCCATGTCATGGCTAAAAAGAAAATGTGAAATCCCAGTTCTACAAATACCTCCCTGATACCGAAAACTAAGAAATCAAAAACAAAAAGGGGAATCTGTTTGTTGTTAGATCAACATTCCGTTAAAATGTGAAATCCATGTCGTGGCTAAGACAAAAGGGTTACAAAAGTTTTGGTCCAAAAGTAGCGATTAGAATATGGGCCAAAGAAACGCGGGCCCGAATTAGTATCCCAACCACGAACCGCCATCAAGATTTCTACCACCTACGTCTTGACGCATTAACTCAAACTATGGACACCTTCTCTGGAAATAATAAATATTTTGAGTATAGAAATATAAATATATGTGCTTTCTTTCTGAATGCTCACAGAGATAAGACAAATGGGTTCATTCGATGCTACTTGCTGTGAACCCTCCGATTTCTGTAGCATTCGAGCCCACAATAGACATCAGAAGTGCAACTTCCTTTAGGTCCGCCCATTGTTTTGGCCCTCTTTCGGCCTCTTTTTTATTTTACATTATCTTTGGTTCCCGGAATGTGGAGAGGAAGAGAAAAATATTTTTGATTATTTAGTCATTAAGAAAAATTTCATGAATAAGAAAATTAGAAGGAGATTGTAGTATTAGGAGGAAAATTTTAATTTCATGGAAAAAGGTGAGCAAAAGAAAAGAAAACTAATTTAACCCTCATTTCTCCTCCACAAATTTTTCCATGTTTGTTTCTACATCAATTTCTTCATTGTTTTTTTTTCTCAAATTATAAAAAAATTAATTATATTTTTTAGTAATTTTATTTCTTGTTAAAAATTTTTCTTTCTTTATTAAAATCCTTTCAACCAAATAATACAAGAAATTTTGAATTGCTTTAATTTTTTTTCTTTTCACTATTATTTTCTTCTCGTCTTCAAAATTCAAAAACCGAACAGTGTTAAAGTGCCTAATCTTTTGGATTCTTTGTAGTTATTTTCTATATTATTCTATACTATATATCAAGAATAAAGACTTTCAATATTAAATTACTATAATACTCTCATTTAAATATTTTTTCCGTTCTCTTTTAATATAATTGTATATTGTTTTCTCTTATACTTCTTATAACTTTCAACTCACTTATTTTATCTCTTTTTTCTAATCTTTTAAATATACTCTAAAATTTAAATTAATATTATGTTTATTATAATTTGTAACAATAAATAAAATATTATTGTCAATATAAAAATTTGTCCATGTATTGACTGAGCCACAAGTTCCAGTGTATTATTAATTTTTAAGACTTTTTAGTTACACAAATTCAAATTATACAATTATTCTTATTTAAAATTCTGTATATTTTTCTGTCCTTTTAATCTTCACTTTTGTTTTCGCCTATTATTTTTATTTTTATTCTCTCAATTTTCCTTTTTTTAAATTCTTTTGAACTTTATTTATTTCTTATTCAAATATTTTAGACTTTCAATTTTAACCACTTTTATTTTTATTACTTAAATAAAAATACTTTAAAACTTATAAATAATTTTATGTACACATCATTTTCTTCAGGTTTTTGGCCTCAAATATTCACTTTCTCATTTTGCTTGGAGCTAGATTTGAAGATCTAATTTGCTGTTATATTCATTCTATCTTTCCTGTCCTTGACAATGAAACAATGGGTTTTAAATAGATAGCAAATTAAAATAATAGAAAAAATTGATTGCTATTGTCAAGCAAAGAGACATAATAAAATGAGTTTGGGTGCTTGTTGGATTTAAGATTTAGAGATATGGCATTTCTTACCTCCAAAGAAAAACAAAAAGAAAGAACACATTCTACTTTTCATTTTAATTGCAATTTGGATCAATTCTGTCTCTTTGAAGATGCCGAGGTATGTTTGGTTTAAAGTTCTTATGGGTTTTTATCGTATCAAAATTACATACTGCGAAATATACTATCAAATAAAATTAAGCTCGCCCTCCTCAGTATAGAATCTATAATATGCAGGTAAGAACATTGCTGTCGAATTTGTTCATCCAATTGTTTAGCGACATTAGATGCAGAAGGGTTTGTCTAGTGTTGCGGCTATTGATAGTGTTATCCCTTTATTATTATTTTTACACTGAATATTACTGCAAGATAAAATTCTTTAATAACAAAAATACTTATGTGAGATCGAATAATTTGGATTAAATTGAATTTGTTGAGTTCTACTATCTGACTTTAATTATCTAATTCTTTTTTAAAAAATACTTGATTTGAAACTTCAATAATCTTTAAAAAAAAGACTTGTGCTTGATTTTCCTCAAGAGTTTTTAGATCTTCAACAACGCTGATATTTGGGTTTAGCACCACGATCTTAGATCAAACGTTAGATTTAGAGACTTTGACGAAAAACGCCTTGAATTTGGTGTCGAATTTTTTGAGTTTGATGAAAAACGTGATGAACTTCTTGAATTTGATAAAGAACGCAACAAACTTGATGAATGCAATAAAAAACACCTTAAATGTTCTTAAAGATTTCAGAGAAAACTTAGAGAGTTTTAAATTTTCAATTGCTTCACTTTCTCTTATCTCTATCATATTTTTAATAGAGTTTGGCCCCTATTTATAGTTAAAAGAGAGATAGAGTGGTTGCATCATCTTATGACGTGACGCAATTTTATTAGCTGTTACAATTTAAACCATATCCAACAACTTAGCAAATAAGTTTAATCTTGTAGAATCCTTATCTTATTTGCTCACAAGATCGCGTCATTGTTATCATTTGACTGACCAATTAAAATATCAATTTATTTATTTATTTTAAGAAATTATATTTATTTAAATTTTTAAATAAATAAATAGATTGATTTAATTAATATTTTAATATCATATTTTTCATATGTCATTATTTTTTTGGACACTAAATTTTAATGCGTCTACAATTACATCCCTCAATTGGCTATCATAACGAACATTCTAAAGATTTCAAGTTCAACATTAAAGGGATTGCTGCAAGAAAGACAATGCTTTATCTTACCATATCTATAGATGATAGCAGAAGTTGTGTATTATATATCTTACTTTCCCCGACATCATGGAAACTTGTAACATATGTTCCCTTGGGCTTATCATTTGGTTTTGTCTGGCCAGCTTGGGAATCGACTTCCGAGAATGAACAGTGATATTCCAGCAAAACATGAATTCTACTGGTGACATGGGATCGATGATTTCTGATGAACATAGAATGACCATTATGAAAGACTCTGGTTTCGACGGTTATGCAAATGAGAGCCCACGCAGCATCTCCGAATCCTGCAACAAAACCACAGCTGAGGCAACCAGGATTGCTCGCAACAACATAAATTCCCACGACGTTATTCTTGATGCATGTCTGCGATCCACGCATAGCACAGCAACAGTTGAATAATGGTTTATGACAATGCAGGCTACAAAGATCAGTACTGGAGTAGATCATATGTCTAAAATATAAGAATCTTTGTTAACTAGGAACTGACTTGTCTTTCTTCAACACTATTCCCATTGGCAGTCTCTTGAGTTATTATCCCACAGATGGGTACATCAATGTGCTTCCCCTGCTCAAGAGGATCATTCAGAATCACATTCCGGTTTGGGCCTTCAGGTGGAGTTTTCTGCCTTGCCTTAATTTAAAGAAAATTTTCTGTCTAATGTTTTGGTAATAGAAATGAAAATAATTGTATATATCTCATAATTTTAGTGGCAATCAAGATTCAGTAATAGCATTGCGCAATTCCCGGACACCTGTCCGCGGGCTTGCTCAGGATCTGTGGCACAATTTTGCAGACCCATATGGAGCTTGGTTTGATGAAGAACAGGTACGTACTTGCTTGATGTATTCTTGTAAGATCTATTGGGATCGAAGGATTTGAAAATGAAGAAAGGGCGAAGGAAATTTCAAATTTACTATAGGAGTTCAATGATTGAAAATACATGTTATCTAAACAAATGTGTGCTCTATTTGGATTGATAAATTTGACAACATTAATTTTAAATTTAGAATTCTTTTCATTTTAAAATCATTTGAAATTTCTTTTTCAAATTCTCGTTCTTCAATCTAAGTGGATCATACTTGTTCATTATTACGTATTTAAAATCTATTCTATCGAATCCATAAGTGGACCCTCATCTTCTTCATCCGGCTGCGTTGCAAACAATGCATTGGGGGTACCTTGAAAGATGGATAAAATTACTTTTTTACCCTTATTTAAGTACCTTCACTGTTACCCTCAAATTTTAACCACCCTATTTGTGGGTGATAGGTGGGAGGTTGGGCAACTGTGTATGGGAAGAGGTTGACCTCTGCAACGGTTAGAGGTGCCCTATTCACAGCCCTCAAGGGCTATGTTGCTCTTCAGTTCACTTGTTCGTGGTCGGGAATTGCCAAACGACGCAACGACGTCGTCCTCCCATTGACCGGTGATCGGCCAACCTTGAACACTGCCTTTGGTCTTTGTTTTTAGTTGATTCAACTGTTCCTTCGACTTCATTCGCTGCAATGACGATGAAGAATCAAAGGAGAAATGTTGACTTTTGAATTTTATACAGACACATAACATTTAGTTTTAATTAAATATAACTATTAATATGATTTTTTTTGTCATTTCCTGTATACGTCCACTACTTTTTTTTCCTTTATAAATTTTACAATCTTATAATATATTCCGAATTCCTCGATTATTTATTGCTATTATTATTGATTGTTCACTGCTTCATTATATTCAAAATTTCAATACATTAGAATTCAATTATAATGTTTTAGCATTTTACGTATGAGTCTGTATTAAAATGTAGTGTCAGCCTTACGAATATACTTCTCTACTTGCCCAACAAATTGTTCTTCTTCAAAAGTTTTGGATTGCTCATGGATAATTCATATTAATTCACCATTTTTACATGCTCGTAGTGTGTGCAATTAAAAAATTATTTCATAAATAAAATTATATCAATAAAATATATTTTATTTTAATTAACATTATTTCAATTATATTGTTTGAATAAGAATTTTCAAAAATTTGAGGAAAAAAATTAATATGATCAATAACCAATACATAATATAAAATTATATGAAATACTTAAAAAGGGGTTTTAAAAAGGTTAATTGGAGGTTAAAAATAATGGAAGTAAAAATAAAAATTAATTAAAAGACAGAAGATGAATAACTAAAAAGTCAAAAAAAAAACTAAAAGCTTGGAAATGATAGTGAGACGGAAAAAGTATATATTAATATAAAAAAATGAAATATAGTAAATGAAAATTTGGAGAGAAAAGTGCAAATTTTTGATATAACATGCGGGCATTTAAGTCTTAATACTTGGAAAATTAACATAGTTACTATACCTGCTTCACACTTTTTTATAGTATATATAGATATAGATGATATAAGAGTAAATCATGCTAAAAATTGTAGTAATTGAGGGAGGATTTTTTTTCTTAAAAAATATATCACTACATTCTACTGTGTTTTATTTATACATTTCCAAAAATTTTTCCCTAAAATTTACGAACGTTGCTCATGGATGGTTCACACAATAAATATTGGTAATTTGAAGCTCGATTTTTTAATTTATCCATTTCAACTTTGTTTTTATTTTATTTTTCTAAAATTTACAAATGTGTCACTCATGGATGATTCATAGTGATGCCATAATAGTGAGTTACCTACTAAAAATATTGGTAATTTGAAGCTATAGCTTTTTATCAAAAAAATTATATATGTAGCATTAGTGCATCCTAGTGTCTTTTATTTATCCATTTTCAACTTTCATTTTATTTTTTTACCTAAAATCTGCAGATGCGTTGCTGTGGATGATTCATATTAATGATATAAAAGGAAGTTACCTACTAAAAATATTAATAATTTGAGGCCATATTTTTTTATTAAAAAGGTTATAGAACCACGTTCTGCTGTGCTGTATTTATCCATTTGTAACTTTGTTTTTGTTTTTTTTTTTTTTTAAATTCAAAAACTTGGTTAACGTTGATTTTTTTTCTTTAAGAAGTTAATTAGAGTGTTTATTTTAGTTAAACTTAATATCCATAAGTTCCTAAGTTATTTGTGTAAACAAATAATGACATATTTAGTGCATTTAAACGCAATAAAATTAATGTAAGAACTTAATTATGTGTTATTACAGCATAATAAAAATACAAAATTAAAGGTGAAAAATTTTACATTTTTCTTTTTTTTCTATATTTACCTTTTTTTTTATTTTCTTGACCTATTAATTCTTAAAAATGGAGTAGTTCAAACTTTGGCAAAAAAAAAAAAAAAATATATATATATATATATATATATCTTCGTCATAAAATTAAATATGCTATAAATTACTATTTATTGTATTTTTTATATTTTTATAAGTGATAATGCTTGCTAGAAAAAAGACCAGTATATGTATATAAGTATAATTACATATTTTCCCAATTTCATCTCCACCCCCCCCCCCCCCCCGCCCCTGTTGCTGGCAATTTTATTTTTCTTTTCCTTTTTTTTTTTTTAATAAAGGTGATTATAGTTGCAACATAAAATTAATTAACCAAAATAAGCCCAAACCAAATCTTAAAATTGAAAGGACATTTTTACCCTTGACTTTAATTGCACGACACTCCAACGTGCATGTGGGCTCGTTTTGGATATGCTCTAATGCCAGACTTTTTGGAGTTAAATCAATTTTTATTGATTAATTCGTTTATATATATATATATATATATATCCTTTTTCCGTATCAAGCATCATACAATAATATGAAATAATAAATTTTTATCTATGATAATTTTTAAAATTTTTAATAATTAAAAATATGAAGATTTAAAAGTTTAATCAAAATCAAAATAATTGGTACAACGAACCATCTCCTATTGCGTGATACTAGCGCAAGACTCATGCTATGCTCAGAATAAACATAATTTTTATTTTAAGAATGATCACAATATAGTAATTTTTATTTTAAAACTAGTTAGTAGATAAACTATATGCAATTTGTCTTTGTAATTAAAACGTACAATATATGTAACGCAAACCAAACAACTTATGAAAGGAAAACATTTAAGATTTTAATCACTTGACTAATGTCATGGAATTAATTATGTAAAAAGTTTAAAAGTTTTAAAATTTAGAACTAATTAATAATATTAAAAAACAAAAAAAAACCTCTGAAATTCTAAAAATTGAGAATTCGTCAAAATTGAAATTGGTCTGATCGATATGCTATTATATATTATATAAGATTAGGTTAAATTAGATTACATCTATGATAAATTATATAAGATTACATAGATAAACAAATATTCTCTTTTGGTTCACATTCTCTTATACTTTTCTAACTGGTCATGCTGTAATTGTTGCATATGCATCCCCGTTATCATAATTTTTGAATCCTATCTTAAAAAAGATTTTAGTCAAATAATTGGATTAATGAACCATCCGTACCATAATATAATATATATAACTAAATAAATCCTTACCCAAAGAAGACTATATTAGCTGTCTTTAAAATCTCTGTACCCACCAATACAAGCATATACCTCACAAATATATATAGTTACTGTGTGAGTTTACAATTATCATTCCTACATTATTAATTAATAGTAATCAATACACATGAATTTACACTCGCAATGGGGCACTGCGACCTGTGCTGCTGCAAAGCTGCTTGCCAGCGTTCATATGTGACCATTATACCATTATATCTTCTTCTGGGAACAAACTGTTTACGTAAAAAGATAATCTCATTACGCTTAGTCAAAAGAAAAAAAAGAAAAAGAGAAAAAAGCTCCAACAAGAAGCTTCAGTCATGCACTCCAGCTGCTCAGATTTTTTTTCTTTTCTGTATTATAATAATTCAGCAACATACCGCGTCAATATATCAGTGCCATTATTTTGAAGAGTTGGACGACCAAGGGACTCTGCTTATTTGGCAACGTAATCCCAGAATTTGCTTGCTCTTTATAAACAGAATCACTCATTTATAATTATAATTCTTTTCACACCTACACTTGCTATTGCCTACATATACACACTACTTGCACAAATAAGAGGTAGCCCTTAAGATAGCATCTTTGAAGAGAAGGGTTGTTTTTCTTGAAGATTTTTTGTGGGATGAAACTGTTGTGGAATTTGACAGTGGTTCTGGCGGTGAGGTTGGTGGTTGGCGGTGGTCATGGCTTCCCAAAGGAGGATCTAGTGCTGAAATTACCAGGTCAGCCAGGTGTGAAGTTCAGGCAATATGCAGGGTGCGTAGATGTGGATATCAAGAACGGAAGGAGCTTATTTTACTACTTTGTGGAGGCTGAAGAGGACCCGGATCACAAGTCCCTCACTTTGTGGTTCCATGGAGGTAAAATTTTACATTTTCCAGTTCAAATTATGGTCCTTAGGAAATGTAAATAAAATGAATTTTCATTGCGGATATAGCTGCGTGTGGGCATGCATATTGAATCAATCACTGATGTTTTCTGCTGAAGCCTCCAAATTTGAAGGATATCAACATGTTCTTAACAATGTAGTCAAACCGAATAGTCTCTCACCTTTTTGCAAGGATCACTCTTGAGATTAATAAAGGAGTCATTTGAATTAGATAAAATGATTGGCCAAGTAGGTAAGCAAGGGCCAGCCCTTGTTTTTATCAGGTCCATTTGATTGAAAAAGGGTGAACATTGTGTCTGTATCAGGTCTAGGTTGCTCCTCAATTGGAGGAGGTGGCTTCACAGAGCTTGGCCCTTTCTTTCCAGGAGCTGATGGCAGAGGTCTCCGGATAAATTCAAAATCATGGAACAAAGGTAGAAGGGCCGACCTCTTTGTGGCATCGGAGTGTCTGCGTAGTCAGAAATTTGTAGCCTATCCTTCAGAGAAGTACTTTTCTTATTCTCAAAGTATTTGCTCTTACGCTTCAGTTTCTTTCTTTCTGTGTAGCATCAAATCTCCTGTTCGTTGAGTCTCCAGCTGGTGTAGGATGGTCATATTCAAATACAACTTCAGACTACACTTGTGGTGATGAATCGACAGGTGAGAGGAAGCTCAATGGACTAAACTTTAATCCAATTACGACAAGATTTTATCCTCATACGATGATAAACTAGACTAGTATCAGCATATTAGCATCACAAATGCTCACACAAGTTTTACACTAAACTAGAAGTTTAGAGTAGGATTTGAAGTTTAATTTCTTGGTTCGGGGCAGCAAAAGATATGCAAATATTCATGATGGAATGGTACAAGAAGTTCCCTACATTCAAAACTAGGGACTTGTTTCTGACAGGAGAAAGTTATGCAGGTAAGAGCATTGCTGTTGAATTTGTCCATATAATTGTTTAGTGATATTAAATGCAAAAATGGAGCACTAAGTTGCTCAATATTTGGTTTTTGTCTATTTCTTCTGTGCCAAAGGAAAAAGAGTTTGTATAGTGTTACTTGTTGACAGTGTTACCGCTTTATTATCCCTTTGTTTGTTTTTTCTACGCAGGACATTACATCCCACAATTAGCCATTGCCCTTCTGGATCATAACAAACATTCTGAAGATTTCAAGTTCGACATAAAGGGGGCTGCTGTAAGAAAGACATTGCAGTATTTTAGTATTATATATTTTACTTTCCCTGAATTCATTGAAACTTGAAATAATATGTTCCGCTGCAAACTCCTTGGGCTTATAATTGGTTTTGTATGGCCAGCAAGGAAATCCACTGCTCAAACTTGATCGTGACGTTCCAGCAACATATGAACTCTTCTGGTCACATAGACTGATTTCTGATGAAATCGGATTAACCATTATGAGTGAATGTGATTTCGAAGACTATACAGTTCCTCGTCCACACAATGTGTCTGAATCTTGTAACAATGCCATGTCAGAGGCAAACACGATTGTTGGCTACTACATAAATCCCTATGACATTATTCTTGATGTATGCTACCCATCCATAGTGCAGCAAGAGTTGAGACTCTGAAAGATGGTACTCTTTATATCTATTTCGGTTAATCTATTAGCCATGGAGAGTATCAAAGTGAATGAACAATGTTACATTACAATGCAGGCTACAAAGGTTAGTATTGGAGTAGACGTCTGCATGAGCTATGAAAGATCATTTCACTTCAACCTTCCTGAGGTTCAGAAGGCTCTACATGCTAATCGAACCAATCTACCGTATAGCTGGACTACGTGCAGTGAGTAAGTCCATAAATGCCTTGATTCTTAGGAAGTATGTAATAAGAGAAATCATACAGTATATGTTATAAGTCTAAGAATTTCTACTGCCTATGAACTGACTTGTCTTCTCCAATGCCATCTTATTGGCAGTATCCTGAACTATAGAGAGACGGATGGGGACATCAACGTTCTACACTTGCTCAGGAGGATCATTCAGAATAACATCCCAGTTTGGATTTTCAGATGAAGTATTCTACCTTGATGAAATCTAAAGAAGAATTACTTAAGGCTAATAGCAGGCAGAAAAATGAGAAACTTATATAAATCGCATAACTTCAGTGGTGATCAAGATTCAGTGGTACCATTGCTGGGCTCCCGGACGCTTGTCCCTGAGCTTGCTAACGATCTGCAGTTCGATATTACAGTCCCATATGGACCTTGGTTCCATGAAGGACAGGTACATGTTTGATAAATTGTATTCAGTATTCGCACTGATTGACAGATACCTTTAAAGCATCTAACCATTCTGTTTGTCTGATAGGTGGGAGGCTGGGCAACTGAGTATGGAAACTTGTCAACCTTTGCAATAGTTAGAGGTGCTTGAGGTTTATATCACATGGAAGGTCTACGGAAGTAATAAACATGCAAGTGTGTTCAGACATCACATGAAAAATCCATACCCTATGGAAGAGAAGCTCACGGAATTGATGAGATTGATAAGCAACTTGACGAGACCGTGAGATACTCGAGAAGTTTCTGATTGAGGGAGAGCAAGTGGAAGAAAATTTCTGATTGAAGAGGAGCAAGTGGAAGAAACTCATATTTGAAAGAGAAATTATTGATGAACAAATATGACTTAAAGAAATTGTCATTCCACATTAGTAGAAAAAGACAAAAATAGCTTGTATATAAATGAATACTTAACTTATAACTCATAATTTAAAGTTTTGATTTAATACATGGTGTCAAGCCAACTTATATACATGTCCACGTACAGGCTCGTGGACAGTTCTCTCTTATTTTGTTGGGCTCCATGCTAAGCCTAAGAGACATTGTCCATGAATGCTATTCTCAATTTGATTAGACTTCTTCTCTAATCTAAAATTTATAATTGAGCCCACAACATTCTCAAGAAGAGTGTACTCATTTTGCAGGAATGAAAATCAGTGCAAAATGCACCACAAGTCATTTTGATTCTTCTCTTTTGTTCAACTGCAAAGTATATACCATGCATGACAGGAATTCTTCTTGGACACGTGTCTCCCTAAGGCCTCAAGTTGGTCTTTCTCGTGTACTCTCCCTGTACTAAATAGAAGGATAGGTGGTGTATATCTAAAAGCCCACATTCCGCGGTTTATGTCTAAATAGAAGGAGTGGCTTGAGTCGTGCACATAATACTGCTCTTAAAGAATTATCTCATCAATTCAGAATATTCTCTCAGCATTAAATAAGCCTTTCTTCGGACAAATTAATTATTGAGAAATTCAGAAACTAGCAATTTCTGATTGACAGAAAAAAGAACAGCAGCGACGAGTAAGAACAGGAGGGAAATGGAAGGCAGAGATGAATATATGTATATGTGTATGTTGGACTAGGGCAGACGGATTATCCTGCAAGTGCCAAAACCCCCTGCATTTGTAGTTGCTGAAGGGGTTCAATTAAAGGTTGCAATGGTCAGCATATGATGGTTCAGGGATGTCTGGTGATGATTCAGTGCTTAGTTCCTGTTCCAAACAGGTACATTGGCATTGTTTAGGAAGAGATGCGAGTTGGAGAATTGAAGAAGGGGAGCGTTTGGCACCTTTCTGTTCCCGTGAGGGCTTCTGGCAGAAGGGGCGTCAAAGACAAAAGATACATTCAAATCAAAGGGGCAGCCACACAGGAAAGGCGTGTTTGGCCGCTCAGTAAAAGAAAAAATATGGCACTGGTAATAAATAAATAATTAAGGAAGGCCCCGAAACGTGAAACGCAATAGTGGATCCACTCCCGCTCCATGCCTACGTGTCTACCATCTCATCCCATTCTCATTATTAGGTCGCTTTAATGCAAATCAATATAAAGGGATTGTGTTTGGTTTTCTTTTCAATGTGGGACGAGAAACGTTTTGACATTCTGATACCCTACAACAATGGGTAGCAAATTTATATTGTGATGCAAAAATTTAGAATTCAGTTTGTTTTATAATTATACACTTTAAAAACACGTAATTAATTATTATTATTCTTTTCTTATATCTTTTTTTCTCTTACTTTTATATAATTATTGTGAGCCTGAAAATTTACATTAATATTTTAAAACAAACAAAGCCATGTGGTTCTCTCTGCATCTTCTGATATCTTGCATGGTATTCACCGTTCTCCATTGGAGTTCTTTTTCTTTGGCCTCAAATCTGTCTAACAACCAAAACTGCATTACTTCAAACATTGGCCTTATAAAATATTTTGCGATATCATATGCTTCCAACACTGTCACTGCTTCAGCTTCGATCGAATCAATCACTTCCAACTTCTTTGTAAATAGTTACATAATATTATCATTGTGTTGCCTAATGTTTTAAATCCAATGGGAGGAGAAATCCATCTATCTAAAAGTTTATCCATTTAAGCATTTTTCCTATTTATTTTTACTGCCACTCTAATATTATTACTTTGCTGCTTTGTTTATACTTTCATCAAAGCAAGAAGTATCACATTTATTTTCTGAAAAGTACATTGTTTCTCCACCACAAGACATGGTCCACTGGAGATACCCTGAAGACTTTGATTCTTGTTCTTGAGAATGAAACATAGGTTGGTTGTAAATTGACAAGAAATTAATTCATCCAAGCATTGTCTAATTTTCAAACGGGGCAAGACTGTAATCATATATAGGTATTTCATTTTTCAGTTATGGTCTAATTATCGATATTATATTTGTTGAACAACAGTAATGTCTGCTTTGATACAGTAGATTTTAATTTATATATTTAGGTCCGAATTTTTAAGTGAATTATCGGTTTAAAGTGATTAGGTATTATGTGAAAAACTGCGACTATTCAAGTTGGCCAAGCCAACAGTTGTATGGCCTGAAATGATTCCCATCAACAATTCATGAAGGCGTTGTTTGTTGAATCTGTTGTCAATATCCAAAAGTAATAGCAAATTAATTGATCACTAATATTTAGTTTTTAATTTATTTGGGCATAAAAAATGGTTAGAAAGAGAAAGCAATTGATTTAGTTTTTTTTTTATTATATGTTGATATTCTAACAACCACCTTGATCATCAGTTAAGTAATGACACATTCTTCATATTAATTAGGAAATTTTAGTGCGTCAATCTTATTTTATATTTTGTGGTTAGGCATTACAACAAAAATAATCATCATATAATTATTATAACAACATGAATGATTTGAGCTGTATATTCTGCTTCTGATATTATTAATTATAGGGCTGTGATCCTTCTATTTAAATTCTAACTTTGAAATAAATGCACGAAAGAATAAAATTAAATAGAATTGACCTGACCAATCAAACCCAGGCGCGTGTCTAGTGTATTAAGAAAAGACATTTATGTAACAGATGAAATTAATAATTAGTTAAAGTTACAAGCAGTGTTTTAAAAATCAGATCGGACTGACCAGTTTAACCGATTCGATTGGGAATTTTTTTCAGTCCGGTTAAAGTCTAAAAATAAAGTATGTATAAAACTAGTCAATAACAGGTCAAAACAGATCAAAAATCTATTAAAAACGGCTTGAACTAGTCAAAATTGGTTAAAAACGGTTTTATTTAAAAAATTAAAAAAAAGAATTTTTTAACAATTTTTTTTTGAAAAAATTACAAAATAAATTTTTAGACTTTTTTCAAAATTTTCTTACATTTACAACTCTTTAATATTAGTTAAATATACAATTTTTATTTTGACTTTTATTTTTAATAATTTTTATCCTTTTATTTTTCTAATTAATATTTTGAAAATTAAATTATTGTATCTTAAAATTAAAATAGGTCATATTAATTAATCTGTTTATTTTTTAAAACTATTTTTTCAATTTTATATTTTTAATCATTTAAAATTTATTTTATAATCTATTGTTATATTGGATTACATTTATTTTGTAAATTATTTTTATAGTAATATATATAATATTATATAATTAAAATAACTGATTTTTTCAAGGGTTGAACTGGTTGAGTAACCCACTAACCCAATAAATTTTTGAGTTCAAAAACCGGTCCGTTTTTTAAAACAATGCTCCAAGCACTTGCGTTGTCGCTAATTAGTTGAGACTTGATTCTCGCACCTACCGGGTTCAAAATTATCATAATACCCTCGGTTCTTGACCTTGTTCACCTCTCTTGATCCGATTCCTTTACTGCAACCAGGCATTTGACTCGCCCCAAAGTGCATGTTGTTAGCCGTGTCCAGTTGCTGAAACTGTAAGATTTACCACATGCTTGCTCCATACGAGCTTATTCTGTATTTAGCAAAAAGACGAGTTCATTTCTTGACGAGGAAAGCTAAATCTGCTGTTCCAAAACCGTCTGCTTGGCGGAGATGAGTGCAGCAATGAGTAGATCATACTGGGGTTTGTTGGGCCATTTAAAGCCAGCCCCTACGAAGGTCCTCAAATTTAGAAAGCTTTTATCCAGAAATTACAGCAAAAGTGATATCTTTCAATCATGTGCTGAATTATTCATGCTTGGAACATTAATCTGTTTCCTTGTCGTTTTGGGATCCAGCTATTTTTACACGTTTTCATCTTCTGGAACAGCAGTGGAGACTAATCAAAATGGGAGTAGTGACAGGAGAAGATCTACTGATTTCTTGAGCAAGGGATGTGATGTTTTTGATGGGAGATGGGTGGTTGATGAAACTTACCCTTTGTACGATGCATCACAGTGCCCCTTTTTGGAACGTGGGTTTGATTGTTTGGCCAATGGAAGGAGGGATGAAGGGTATCTGAAGTGGAGGTGGAAGCCCAATAGTTGTGAAATCCCTAGGTTTAATGTTCGTGCGGTGTTGGAGTTCCTTCGTGGGAAGAGAGTTGTCTTTGTTGGTGATTCACTGAGCAGAACTCAGTGGGAGTCTATGATTTGCATGCTCATAAGTGGCATTGAGGATAAGAGCACTGTGTTTGAAGTCAATGGGAAGAAGATCACAAAGCAAATCAGGCATTTGGCGGTTCGGTTCAGTCGGTTTAGTTTGACTGTCGAGTTCTATCGATCGGTTTTCCTAGTGCAGCCCGGTTCAGCTCCCAAGCATTCACCAAGGAGAGTGAAGGCTGTCGTAAGACTAGACAAGATGGATGAAATTAGTAGGGAATGGATTGATGCCGATGTTCTTATTTTTAATTCGGGGCATTGGTGGACACCGACGAAACTCTTTCAGATGTAAGTGGTTTCAATTTTTACCACTTTAGGACAACATATTGATTAGTATAGACTTCTAGACGACCACGTGGTTGCAATTCTGTGCCTACTGGCTATTGCACAGGTGCTCATTGTTCGAGCCAGTGTCGATATCTTTATTTTTTTCTTTTTATTTCCTCCATTCTTATTTTGCTGATGGATTTGTTTTGGCTGAGTACTACGTTCTTAGTGAATTTCATAAATGCATTCATCTGGTACGTTGAGTTAAAATTATCACCTGTAAGAGGTTCAGGATAGTGAGATACAAATGGAAAAAATTTATCCATTCCCCTGACAAACTTCACAGAGATGGGGTGGGGGATTTTGATCAGGCCGATGACATGACTGGATTAGATTAAAAACCATCTATTGAAAAAAAGAATCATTTTGTATGGAGTACATTGGATCTATCAACCCCCTTTAGTCTTGCAAGTATCTTCCTGTGTCTTACACATTTGATTCCCTGGAATAAGTTAAGTTCCAAATTCCCATTGCTAATTAGGTGATTATTAAAGTTAATGAACGTATTTTTCTTAGGATTCAGTTGCAGGATTTGACTTAAAACAATAAATGTTATAAGCAGATTACGTGTTGCTATCCACATCACTAAATGCTGTTGTTTTGTTGTGTGTAAAGCGGACTTGTCTTTTCCAAGACATTACATCTGCATCGTCCATGCAAGAAGATAACCGGACCTACTTCTGCTGCTGTTTTCTATGACCACATGCAACTTTAACATAATGGGATTTTATAAAGTCAACCAATTTTTTGGAAAGATAAACCAAAGATGTCTGAATCGAGTTGAAAAAATTGTTTTTTTCTTTAAATTTACGTGAATTGTTTCAAAATTTTGTTGTAAGTACTTCTAATATGAATTTCCAGCCAGGGATTGGTATTTTCAGATTGATGGAAGGATAAAGCTCGGAATGACCATAAATAATGCCTTCAAGTTTGCATTAGCTACCTGGCAGTCTTGGATAGAGAATGCAGTAAATCCCAACAGGACGCGTGTTTTCTTCAGAACATTTGAATCCACCCACTGGAGGTGTGTGATGGTATTCAGTGATCTGCTGTACACCTCTCTTATTCATTATATTGGCCAAGTTCAAATTGTATTATCTGCTTTCGGTTATGCAGTTAAACTATTTGTCAATATTGCGTGGCATATCCAAATTGACCCAGGTATTAGTATTGGCCACGCTAGGCATTCTGTTTTTGGTTTTGTCCAGAATCTACCATCTACGCTTAAATACTGTGTCCCTTTGTCTCATAAACAAGGTTGCTCAAGTTGCATAATTTCTTCGAACAGAGTGCCTAGACGATTTTTTGTGCATACTCATGCAATCTTGTACGTACTGTATGCATTACCATCTAACAAATTATTCATTTTGCTGGTGAATGTGATCAGTAGTGGATCCCGTCGGAATTGCAAAGTAACGAGGCAGCCCTCACTCAACCTTAAAGGGAAGGAGAGGGGCTCAATATCTGATGCAATAATCAATGTTGTCAAAAATGTATCCATTCCTGTAGAACTGCTGCATGTTACTCCAATGGGGGCATTCCGGAGCGATGCACACGTGGGTTCTTGGAGCGACAACCCATCAGTTCCTGACTGTAGCCATTGGTGCTTGCCTGGAGTGCCGGATATGTGGAATGAGCTCCTCTTCTCATCTCTGCTCTCAAAGTGAAGGGACCTTTCATGACTTTCTAACCTGTGAGTTCTCCTCTTCTTTGCTACAGTTATGTTCTCTTTGACTCACTTGAGAGATTCCACATGTTTAGTATGCTAGGTTTTGTGCCATTGCAGAAAAATTCCTTTGTTCTTTCTCTGTGAAGTTGCTGGTGCTCGCCAACTGAAGAAGCTGATTTGCACCGCGCATGACCTCAGTTTTTTGGTGTTACGCATTTGTGTTCATTTCTTAGATGATATGTAAAACCTTGTGATCCATACAACGAAAAAGTTGTACATTATGCAAGTTGCGCGACACGGTTGTTTATTAGGTGAAGCTCTCATTCTGATGATGATCAATTTGCGTTATTGTGTTCTGTTTGATTTGTAGTTTGCCGCCGAGGAAAACTAACTGCAGGCCTACTCTTGTCCATCTGATGCAATTTGCACATAACTGATATGAGTCAGCCCTTGCAATTACCATTGCCATGTCAGGGGCCCTAACTTTTTGTTTCTATCTAGAAGAACCAGTGACAGATAGATAGATAAACATATACTTCTGTAAGAATTTCCTAATATTGTGGAGGCACCCAAATGAGAAAGGCCATGGCAGAAGTGTAGTCCACTGCAAGCTAATATGCATCAATACATATCTTAGTATTGGAGTCAAGTCTCTGGATTCTTGCAAGGCAGTCATAGGGCCTGTATCATGACAGGACATAAAGGGGCATTACTAGTTCTCCATCTAACATTCAACCCAAATCAGTCCTCAAGTCATAAGTTTTAGTATGGACTCCTTCCCACATTTTCCATACCCACCACCACCTCCTGCACACCTCATTACTCCACCACCTCCTCCTCCTGTCATCCCTCCATCGCTGCCACCACCACCCTTCCACCCCATTCCTCCACCCCCTCATGTCCCGCGACCACCCTTCCACCCCATTACTCCTCCACCTCATGTCCCACCGCCACCACCCTCTCCTGACAATGGTCCAACCGTCATTATAGTGGTAATCATTTCATTCGGGTGCATTTTCTTCCTCGCCTTTTGCATGTTTGCTCTGTGGTGCATGATCAAGAAGAGGAAGAAGAAGACGCTTCATGAGACTGACATCATACGCACAGACAAACATGTCAGCGTGACAGAGGCCATAGTAGAGGGCCCCCGTGGACGGGAGACTCTGGTCCTCTCCATAGAAGAAGATAAGCATACTGACAAAGAAATTTTCAAGAACGAGAAGGTGGATGCAAAGCACATGCATGCAAAATCTGGAGAAGTCACTGCAACTGATCTTGAAACTGGAGAATCTTCTTCAAATCCTAGTATGCAGCAAACCCACCCGCCGTTAGAGCACAAGCACTGAAAGACTGCTCTAACAAGCGACTACTGCCACAAATAAGGAACAAGGACCAAATAAAGGTCGCAGGAGTTAATACAATTATAGATAATGCCAAGAAAATGATTGCATTTCCATTTTAGACAAATCAAGATTTGCGAAAAGATTATTTTGGCAAAATCTTGTTTTATGCCAGAAGGTTGATTTACACCTGCAATCTATACATAATAATTGCCATAACAAAACATTAAACGAAGGCATCCGATTGTGTCCTCGTCGTCAAATCCATGCACGGCTCGATCTCAATCTTCATTCGGAAAGTGAACCTGACTGATCATTTGAATTTCATCTGTTCCACTTAATATATACAAGATCAACCCTGTACTTTTATTTAACTCTTTTAACTTCAACACCTGTCATTCCTTCTTCCGTACGCGTTTGTGTAAATTACATTTTCTGGCGTCTCTTGCACGGGTTCTGACTTGAAAGCCCAGTAATATTGCAAACTTGCAACCTGGCGCGTGGCAATCCAGCTTATCCAAGCAAACAAAAAGTCAACTCTGTGATTATTATAAATTGTACACTTGCAAGAATATTAATCCCATCAAATCTGGATGTCACCTGTGCCAATGCAACCAGAGTCAACAGTTCCAATCTCTGTTTTTATTTTCATCCTAGTCGGATGGTTTGGGCCCAGAGCTCTCCCTTTTTCACATGGTCGTCCACGATAAACTACAAAAAAGAGAAGAAAGATGCCTACACAAAACCATCAAAGCACAAAGGACTATAAAAGAAATGACTCCAGAGGCATATAGTCTACTTCTGATATTTACCAGGGCTTTTTCTTTTTGCCTCTTTTTTCCCATGTTTTGTGTGTTCAGTTTATTTACATTTTAAGGGGATTCCAAATTATTGCAATTTTATCGGACAAATGAACATTTATGAGCAAATCAACTGTACTGAATAACACGGCATCAATATTTGCTGTAAAACTATGATAATTAGAAGAGCACATGATGTGCTGGACCACAACAAATAGATTGTCAAACAACAACTTGTGTTAATTTCTCAAAGACTTGGAAAAAGTTGACACAAACAGCCAAAACCAGTAAACAGTGACAACTATTCAAGGAACCAAAGACGTGGGATTGTAGTTAAATGTCGCCTCTTGTATTCTTGGCAAGATTTCAATTCCAAAAATGAGAAAACTACAACCTGTCAGCAGACTAAAAGCCCGATCAAATCCATAGTATGATTCCACTTTATTCGGACTAAATGATTTCTATTGCTATAAATAGCCTCACAGGGAAACGGCATTTCATCAAACCACTATACATCATATTAGCCTTTACTAATTACTCCTTACAACAAGCTGATCTTACAGTTACTGCTCGATCAAGAAAGCTGATACAAGATGTCAAGCACTGCCGGTCAAGTCATAAAAGGTTTGATTTTTATTCCGTTGGATGAATAGATAAACAACGTAATTATCGTCTCAACATGTACAAAGTTAACAGATGCATGGACTAATTTTGTACTCATCTTCATCTTTATAATTGATTCATGGACTAATTTTGTACTTATCTTCATCTTTTCTCAATATGGATTACAGCTGCTGTTGCATGGGAACCCGGGAAGCCGCTGGTGATTGAGGAGGTGGAGGTGGCCCCGCCGCAGCAAATGGAGGTCCGATTGAAGATTCTTTTCACCTCCCTTTGCCACACTGATGTCTACTTATGGGAAGCCAAGGTAACTAAGAATCAAGAAGCTCGTTCATTTTTCTTCATATGCTGAATGAACTATAGTAGATTCTAGGCTCAAGATTCTGTCTTTCCTCGAATCCTCGGACACGAAGCAGCAGGGTATGTTAAATTTAGTCTTCTTGTCATCTTTGAAATTTTCATTCTTGAGGCTAAAGAAATGTGATATTGATTTTAACTGTGGGCTGCATAGGATTGTGGAGAGTGTAGGAGAGGGTGTAACAGAACTTGTGCCTGGCGATCACGTTCTTCCAGTATTCACTGGGGAATGCAGAGAATGTGCTCACTGTAAATCCGAAGAAAGCAATGTGTGCAGCCTTCTGAGAATCAACACTGAGAGAGGAGTCGTGATCCATGATGAGAAATCAAGATTTTCAATCAATGGCAAGCCTATTTACCATTTTGTTGGCAAATCCACTTTTAGTGAGTACACCGTGGTTCAAGTTGGTTGTGTTGCCAAAATCAATCCCCTTGCTCCCCTGGACAAAGTTTGCGTGCTAAGCTGCGGGATCTCCACAGGTATCCAGATCAATTTGTGAGGTAATGGGCTTGCAGGTTTTGTCCTTACTTGATACATCATTTGGAATTAACTTATTTTGCGTGCTTGTGTTATAGGCCTTGGTGCTACACTGAATGTTGCCAAACCAACAAAGGGTTCATCGGTGGCGATTTTTGGACTTGGAGCAGTTGGCCTTGCTGTGTGTTTTCCATATCCTTTTCTTTTGGCAGGTTTATAGAATAAGAAGGCAAAAGGATATGGTGAATGATAATTTATTTTGTCCTTTTCAGGCTGCAGAAGGAGCCAGGTTGGCTGGGGCTTCAAGAATAATTGGCGTGGACTTAAACTCCAGCAGATTTGAAGAAGGTATTCTAAGCCATCAGCTTTTATTTGATTGGGACAAATGCATGAGTAGAGATCCTTCTTACATGACCAATGACTTTTATTGCATGTGTCTTAGTTCTTTTCTTCTTCACACCAGCAAGGAAATTTTTGTTAAACAAAATGATGAGCTTAATGATGAATGTTCTTATACTATTTTGCAGCAAAGCAATTTGGTGTGAATGAGTTTGTAAACCCAAAAGACTATGACAAGCCAGTTCAAGAGGTAGGTGGGGTTCACAATTAAGTTCTTATCCCTCTGTTCTGTAGTATTATACAGTAACAGTTTATATGTTGAATTTCATGTATAGGTCATAGCTTGACTGATGGAGGAGTGGACTGAAATGCCGAGTGCACCGGAAACATCAATGCCATGATCTCTGCATTTGAATGTGTTCATGATGTATGATACCTCAACTCCTGTCTTTGCCAAAATTTGAAGAAAACCATCATCTGATGCAGTTTGGCCCACTAATTATGCTGAAACAATGTATCACAGGGATGGGGTGTTGCTGTTCTTGTCTGCGTGCCTCATAAAGACGCCACCTTCAAGACTCATCCGATGAATGTCTTAAACGAGAGGAGCCTCAAGGGCACCTTCTTTGGGAACTACAAACCACGGTCTGATCTTCCATCTGTCGTAGAAATGTACATGAGAAAGGTTTTGTGTTTTCATCCCTTCTTGCTCAGAACATACACAATTACTTGATCAAAGGCTCTCATCATATATATATGGCTCGATTTTCATGTTCAGGAACTTGAACTGGAGAAGTTCATAACGCATCAAGTGCCATTTGCTGAGATCAACAAGGCTTTTGAACTGATGCTGAGAGGTGAAGGCCTTCGTTGCATCATCAGAAAGGAATGAAAAACTTGATACTAAGATACAAATCATGGAGGATTGCTTGCCTTTAAACTTAATGTTTTGATGTTTCATGTTCAAAGATGTCTTAAGGTCTTGCTTGTGCTTTCTCAGTGTTCTATTCTCCTTCGTATTGTATTGTCATGCAAAAAAGTTCAATTGCATGACCGATGTCTTCTTTGATCATACTTTGGTTTGGATGCCATTTTGTGTGTTTAAATTTTAGCCAATATTGGGGAGAGTCCAATCTTTAACTGGGGATTAGAGGAGCCAAAATTGTGAATATATCTAATTATGGGTCTAAAATATAAATTTTCAATTATGAGCTATTCTAAACGCTATGAAAATTTTAAAAAAATATTTTTGAGATTATATACGAAACTTTAGAACAAAGAAAAAGTTTTGAAAATTTTGGGCTTCACTAAATTCCGCCCATATGGAGATGGATGGTAATTGACTTGACATCCCTTAGAGATATTAAGAAACATAAAACCAATATTATTAATTGCAATATTGAAACTAAAATGCGGTTGCTAACTTTCTTTTGTGCCACATTTTTGGATAGATCCACGCTATGTTTGACATAAAGATTTTAAATTTTTTGTTTGTTTAGAATCAACAAAAATACGAATTTTAAAATTTTTGTTTGTTTAAGATAATTAACAAAGAAATGTATGTGAAAAATAAAAGGAATTAGTATTTTGGAATATGAAAGAGAATTAAATTATATTTTCTCATTTTCTTCCCTTTCTACAGAAAAACATATTTATCGCAATTATGTTTTCATTCAAGTTTTTCTCAGTACTTTTCTTATCAACCGAGGGACCTAAATTGTTTTCCCTTTCATTTTCTCTCTATTGTTTAATTAGGGCATCTCATTAAAATTGAGAGACAAAAGAGCTAAACCAGCAAGACTTCAAGTTGTCCGTGCGGAAGACATGCACAAATAAAGAATACTGCCCCGTACAAAATATAATTATAAAGAACACTGGCTACCTGAAAATTATGGTTATATTTGCATACTAATTTCACACAATTTTATCCATTGACCTAAACGCTTCCAAATACACTACTCATCCAAATAACTATTTTAATATCTTTCTCTCTCTTGTTTTTCCACTATCTTTAAATTCACACCATCATAAACCAAAATAAGCATTCACCAAACATTGTAATGTTTGGGATCCAAGATGAACCGCACTCCTAGAAAGTCACTTGACTCGCCGGAATGGAGACAGTCATCTTAAAAAATCCTGAAGGCAAGTCAGACAAAATTATTCATCCTTTCTCACAGTGCAACTAAACGTCGAAGAAAGCAAAGAACAATTTAACATACACATACTTCGCGTGATATTCTTACAATGGAACGTTCAACATGGGCAGCGCAGATCAGCTGCAAATTTTGAAGAATTCTCTTTCTCAGCTAGCTAAGCCAACATATAAATATACAGCTCTATCCGATAAATGCAGCAGCAGTAATACCTATTCAAAAACTAGTCAGCAGACCCCCCTTGGTGTTCCACTCTGTTCCCAGTGCTCATGTAGTGTCACAGATCCAACAGAAAAGACAGAGGCCTTCCCCTTAATTTCTTGCCTCGGAGCCAAATTATGAGTTTATGCGCGGAGGGGGCTTTGATTTCTACCCAACATTTCACAATTACTCCAGCACTCCAAGAACTTGCAACTGAGACCAATATAAGTTACATTGATTTCGGCCAAAGGATTGCTCTTGGGCGATAATGGGTTTGTTATCATGATTGAACTAGTTTTGCCAATATGGCCATGTCTAAAATTTTAACATCCAGTGTATCATCTACTTTTACAATACCATCAGTGCCATCAATACCGATAAGCTTCCCAGTGGCTCCACGGTGTGCCCCGCCCATGATCTTTATCTTATCTGCTTTCCTCGGAACCACTATCTCAATTTCGCTGGGAAGAGCGGTAACAATTTCACCATTCCCACTTGATCCAAGAGCTACCTTACATGACCCATCCTAAAAAACAACAAAATGGATACCATCAGTAGTTACTCAACTCATGCTCCGCACAATGTACAGATAATTTCCATATTTTGTTTATGAAAAAACAACTTTAGCACTTTTCCAGCATAAAAGATGATGCCAATGTCGAGTTCAATAAATTTCTGTATTTAAAACAAAAACCAAGTTCAGCACTTTTTTAAGGGAAAAGACGATGCAGCCAATGAGTTTAAGATAATTTCTCTTTAAATACCAATTATTTATAAGAGAAATTCACCCTGTAGGAAGCAGCAAGAATTTAAAGCTATCAGAGTAGTCTTGAGTCATGACCACTCATTTTTGTGAGAGAAACTCGATGAAGATATTATAGGATGTGCTATTACAGCATATACAACTCTAGATCTGTACATTCCAATAAACCATTCCATCTTTCAAGAGTCTCCCAAAGGCTTACACATCAAATTAGCCAAATATCAAATAAAAAAAGGTGCAGGGCAAAGGATTCATGCAACAATAAGGTCCACAAAGTGCAAGGAGTTGTATTTATAGTCACTAAACAAAATTCTTATCAATGAATATTGCAATTTGGTGCACATTCATCACAATTACTCATTTGAATCCATGAAATAAGGACATTAAAGTAATTTGACAAAGGTAAACTATTAGAAATAACCAGCTCCCTAGAGATTACTTTGTCATAACAAATGATCAGGTTCCCTCAAGGTAAGTAAAAGATATTAAGCACCTACAAGCATATTCATGTTGACGAAATAAAGAACTAATATATCAAAAAGATCAAGAGAATATATACCGGAAGCACTTCTCTAATAACGCCTATCTCTTCGCCAGGCTTATGAACAGTGACCAAAATATCAGGCAGGAACCAAGGGCCTTCATTGTCTGTACCTACAAATAAGCATCGCTTATGTTTGGTTGTAATTTTTGATGGGATATAAACTGCGCTTTTTGGTGTGAGTTTATGGATAGTGTTAAATTAATAAGGGTGAGTTTGACTTGAGTCCTTTCAAATTTTAAATACATATATATATATATATACATACAAGTAAGACGACTAGATAGTATATCAAAGTAATGATTAATCCTTGAGGTAATAAATATATATAAATATAAATGTAAGTAATGATTTGGACCTGAACGGGAAAATAATTGGGTTTTTAATATTAGTGTATATAGGAGAAAAAGGTATTTTTAAGTAATTTGTTTGGATAGTTTGTATCTTGGAGCGACGAAAAATGAGGAAAAGGCATCTACACATAGTAAATACTTAGAACCGTGAAACCCCATCATCATCGTACAACAGAATTCTATACAGTGGTTTTGCTAATAAGCATAAAATAAGAATTTATGCATAAACTGAAGATAGGATGACTGACCTACTACAGGTGACATCACATCCACACCGCCTCCAGGTGTCATTGGTTGCCCACCAGGTGTACCAGGTAAATATGCCGAACTTGGTGTCATTGGTGGCTGCCCACCGGGCGTGGAGGGCAAGTATGGGCTTGGAGCATTTGCTGACAAAATTAACATTGTTTTATGTTAAAAATTGAAATATCTAGAATATTGCATGGAAAATAAAATTAAAGCAACATTCATTCACCATAGGCAGAGCTACTATCCCTTGGCGTGCCTGCATCATTGTAATTGCCACTTGGAGTATTCGTCCAACCAGAACCAGGTGTGGGAGCTTCATATGCTCGTGAAGGAGGACTCCCAGGCTGAAAAATAACAACATTTACTGACTTGGCAAATACAAAGATGCCAGACTTCGGGAGAACCTAACTTTTGAATGTTACCTGATATTGTGGACTGGTTCCCCAAGAACCAGGATTCCCATCTTCCCAATTGTCCCTGACATTTCATAATTGCAGTCTATTAACATCCAATCAACAGCATGGATAATTCAGTTAATACAAAAAAAAAGAATACGAGATAGGAATAACAATGTAAATACAGGTAATTAGAAGGAAATGAATGCTGGTATATACCACAACATAAATCATATATGAGTTAGTTTATTCAGTCAGATGCAAAAACCTAACGGAATAAACAGCCCAGTGACAAAATTTCTTAGTTTTAATAATTTAAAAGTGAACAATCTCCTGTATGTTAAATCTTCGGTCAGAAAAAAGTACCTTGATGGACTCATCGGTGTGTAAGGATTCCATGCTCGGTCACGCATGGGTGTCCTCATACCATCATGAATAGGAGTTGCTGCGTCAAATTTGAAGAGAGAAAAAGATACATGTTGATTAAAATGCATAACAAAACTGCAATGTGAGATAAAGCAATTAAGCATCAACAGCATACCCCCGGAATCTCTCATAGGAGTCATATATGGATGAAGTGGTGTTCGAGAAGGATGCATTGGGGTCTCACTTCCCATTCCATATCTGGGTGTTTCCCTGGTAAAAGAGAGCAAGTTAGAAAGCTTCAAACCCTAGGACATAAAAAAAGAAAAAAGAAAGAATTGTGTTGACCTGAATGGTGTAGAAACATTGACATTGTCCGAAATATAACTGCGATCAACTGCACAAAAAGTCCTTGACCAAAATATTAAGTGGGTAACAAACATAGTCAAGAAAATATTTAAACCAGAGAGAAGAGAACTTGCCTGCAACAACCTTCATTTGTGACTCTAATTCAACCCGGACCATGGAACCTTTAACATCTACCACACGTCCCTTGCACCCCTTATAATGGCCTAGACGAATTTTGACAGAAGCCCCAACTAAAGCATCATGACCTCGTCCACCCCCATGCCTTCCACCATGTCTTCCTCCAACTGTCCAATTTAAGTTAATAATATAATGGAATATGCAGAATAAACATAATCACGACAGAACTAGCAGCCATCTATAAACAGCATCTGCAGTTTCAGAGCATTTGAGGGACATGCATGGGCATACACATGCACACACCTTTGAAAAAATGACTTACAATTCATAGGACCACCTCGAGGTGATCGCATGGGAGACTGGGGGACGCGTGGCGGAGTTCTAAGATGGGCAAATCTTGACATCATTGCGTTGCCCTAGAGAAAAAGCAGTTAGGTGCATGTACTAAAGTAAACCCTGTAAACCACTAAGTCAACAAGGTTAGAATTAAGAACACAAAATGCAGATCCATACATTCCTATCACCATTTGAGCGTGATCCACCAACCATCATGCAAGACTCAGATTTAACACATATAAATCCAGCATGTTCAAGATGATGACGATCATAAATAAACAGAACTCCTTTGTAAATATGTTCAACAGGCCCTTGCTTTCCCTGATACATGGCACAATAGTAATGGCATCATTGACTATAACAAACCAGGTCAATCTTTCACCATGAACTCCAAAAAGTTAAGGCTCCAAAAGAAATTAAAAAAGGGAAGAGAGAGAGAGAGAGAGCCGCACCTTACATGGACCGTCAAGAATTTTTACAATATCTTTCACTGACAATGTGTTCTTGTATCGATCCTTAGCAAAAATTTTCTTGTCAATCTTGTATTTTATCTCCCTTAACCTCACAAGTGCAACATCAGGTCTCTCTGGAACACCCTTCAGGACCTGAGTAGACCATAAAACAGTGTCAAAATCACAAGCCAATGATCTTTATGAATTTCTAAGTTATGATGCTCACCTGAAAGGCTTCACTCTCCACACGTATAATCACCCCGAAACTATTATCACTGCACATGGATAGTTTAATTTCTAACTAAACAAACTAAAGGAGAAATCAGAAAACCAAATTTCAATAAAAAGGAAAAACTTACTCAAGTAGAACAAGATCATGGAGCTCATAATCACCAATCCGAGTAATACCTGACGTTACTTCAGAGCTTTCCACAACATTGTCCGCAAATACACGAAGCTGGATAAAGCAAAAATAGCTATGAAATCAATACACGCACAGACACACACTTTCAAGGTTACTAAGATAATTGACATACAAGTTCCTTTGTAGTGTCTGAAACTATGTTCACCACATGACCTTCAACAGACACAACCATACCAGTCGCACCTTCAGTAGCACCAGATACAACCTTTACATGATTTCCAGGTTCAAAGTACTTGCAAAGCTCTTTATCACTGATAGCAAGGGTTTTCTGAAAATTAACAGGTGAGATGTTAATTTTAACATAATTAACCGGATGCTCATTCAAACACAATTTTAACATATCGAATAGATGAATATCTGTTGCATTTTACATACAGGAAGGCCTTTTTCACTTGGCTTGATATGCACAGTATCTTCCTCAACCTTTTCCACCCATCCTTTCAAGTTTCTAAGATCTCCCTTCACAATTATAACCCTATCACCTTTCACGAAGTGACCTTTCTTTCTGTTTGCAAAGAGTGTTGACAAACTTGACATATCACCATCCCCCGTTTCACCAGGGTGTCTAAATTTCTCAAGTTCATCGAAAGTTGGTTGCACATTCTGAGTGCTAAGCGACTTCAGTGATACATTTTTATACAGGAATCCATCCCTAAACATCATTCCCTCAATTTTTTCATAATAATCGCCAGTGGCTGGATCTCGTCTGCGCTCCACACGAATATGCAGCTCTCTGGACGAACAGAACATAAAAAATCATATTATATTGGGACTCAACATTAGTTTGGGAAAGGAAAAGGAACACAGAAACTTTACCTAGCCTCATCAATATTCATAAATCGTGCAGGGGGGGTAAACGCCTTCTTTTTTGGGACTTCCCTCCCTTCCTGAAACAAGGCCAGCATAGTTTGTTACCACAAAGGTCCCATTTAAGAATTAAATGAGAAAATATTTAGTATATGCATTGTTCATTGAATAATTTAAGCACATGATAATCACAGTAACGTTTCAGAGCTCCTTGTCAGAAGATCAATATTCACTCCAATATGAATTGTTTGTTGAATAATTTAAGCATTCGATAATCACCATAAAATTTAAGAGCTCCTTGCCAGAAGATAAATATTCAGTCCAATATTTTTCAAGCAATGAGGACGCACAGGGAATACATAAAAGAATAGAAATGCTCAAGGAATTAAAAATTCCAAAAAGAAAAAAAAAAGCCATAGATACCAATTTGTTAGCCAGTGCCTGCAAGTCAATCCTTGGAATCAACTTCACTGTAGCTCTCTGCCGCACATTATCAACATCTACGACCTTCATTTCAAATAAAAGAAAAGCTTTACATGTAAAATGATACGGAGATAAAATAAGGAATAAGAAAAAGGAAACAAATTTTTCATTGATGATACATACCTTTGCAAGATCTCCTTTGTATGTACCAATCTTCATTCTCACCCAGGTATCCCTAGAAATATCAATTGCTTTGCTCTCAACTGAAAGAACATCTGTCATCTCCTTGATTGGGACAAGCATTATTTTACTTTGAAAAATGTTACGCATTCCCTTGATTGCCTTTAGCAAAACCAAATCACTAATTATACATTTGCTCCCTAGTAGTTGAACAAATTGAATGACACAAATACTAAAAAGATTCAAAGAAAAAAAAATAATCAACCGATGCATACCTCTCTCACATGGGCCTCTTTGTCTGCTTCTATGTAGACATAGTTCTTCAGATGATCAAGTGCAATGGCAGATCTAATTTGCAATTCAGGTCCCTTATCAATACACTTTTGCATGAGACATACAGCAACCTCTCTTTCACGGCCAATCTATGCATCACAATAAACAGTTTAATACATTACAGGATACAGAACAAAGCAATTGGATTATCCTTAACTATTTTTCACTTAATTCAATTATACAGAAACATACTGCGCATTTAACCATCCACAATTTTGGATCCCTAACAGATGGGAGTAGGGCTTGCTGTTCTACATCAGTTGCCTCCTCATCATACTCAACATTAAGGCTCTTGGCATATCTCTCCTGAATTCTTCTCTCAATTTCTTCAACATCTTCTTGCTCATCCTCACGTGGAAGCAATGGACGACGATGAATTCGTCTATCATCTTCGTCGGGTATATCAGCCCCAGTATCAATGAAATCTACACACATAAACAAATTCAAGACAAACAACACAGCAGGTGATATTGCAGTTGTACACCAGTAAGACCACCGACTCAACATGCAAACAAAGAGAAAAAAAAGGTAAGAACTCAAATGGAAAATTTGCAATTATCCAGTTTGCTCAATTGTTGAAATTTCAATTTTACAAATTCTCTAAAAGCTTCTGATAATGAATATAGAACTTATTTCTGCAATTATGCATCTCACTTCAACAAGGCGCCAGCATTACATGTGCCATGCGTTCTGGCTCAAGGGAACCCCATATTTTACTCATGAATCATCATATATTTTTTTATATTCCACCACAAGACCTCCAAAATTAAAATTTTCTAACAAAAATTTTCATACCCAGAAGTACTATCAAGATATACAAACAACATTAAAATTAACTGAATCTTTAATTACACAATCAGGTAAAAATGGGAAAGAGAAATCTGAAATCTACAAAAGCAAAAGGTATAAAGCATATCACAAACCAGAATGTGAGAAAATACCAAAGCAGTCATACATGCAACTAGCTATTTAATTTAACAGCTTTTCAAAAGGAAAAGGCTATGCTTGAAATAATTGTTCCTTCTCCCACTGAAAAGCGACTTCAATAAAGTCAACCTTTCCAATTTATGCTCCCACATGTTTAACTTAAAACATTCAGCTATCAAGCACATGAATTCACAACATAAAGCACCTCACATTTCTGCGTTCAGGTGAAGATTAGTTTTTAATGGCTATGAAATTAACAGACAGAAGGGAGATGAGCCCTTCCAGCCCAAATTCAGTTCTCTCTTAAGCAAGTAACGCCACATTCTTCCTTCCAGTTTGCATATTCGTTCTAACAGTAGAAGAATTAACGGTACCCAATGAATCACACACAAATCATAATTTTGCAAAAGTAACCAGCAATTCAATAATAAGAGCATAAATAAGACAATTAATCCCCTGTGCAAGAACCCTAACCGTCTTCGCCTTCCTCTTCCTCCTCATCCTCATCGCTATCCACAGCCGCCTCCTCATCAAAGAACTCCGACGCAGCCTTCCTGTGTCGTTTCCCTACGCGCCCACCTCCTACGTACTCCACATCGTCGTCCTCGTCGTCCTCGTCATCTTCCTCCGCGTAGTCATCAATAAAATCCGATCTAGCCCTCTTGCGCTTGGTCTTCCCTCCGTCGTCTGAATCATACGCTTCCTCATATCCCTCGTCAACGGCGTCGTACTCGTCTTCTTCGTCCTGCTCCAACTCGTCGTCCTCGTATTCATCCCTCCGCCGCGGCATCGTGATCAACGATTCTTAGTTTTCTCGAGTGGGGGTGTGTAACAATATCAAATCCTGAGAGAATTGGTTTGGGAGCACAGTCGTGGTTAGTGGATAGCAGTGGACGTAAGAAAGAAAGCTATGGGAACGGGCAAGAGATGGAGGGGAAGGAGGGAGCGAGGGAGAGAGAACAAGGTTTTCACCTGATACGTGAAGAAGCAAAGCGGTGGGGATTTTGAGGTTGGGCCTAGTCTAGTCTTTGGGTTGGGCTCATTGTACATGTGGGAACATTAAATTGTCCTTGGGCCTCCTACGTCCTCATTGAACTTTTGTTGTATGCATGACCTTAACGGTAAAAGCCTCGTTTGTTTACAATTTTTTTTTTCACATTCATCCATCCGAATCCGGTGGTTATATTTGGAACCCAACTTTTAAATTATAAAATAATGTCTTAAATTTCACGCTACTAAACATATCATTCAAGAATATTTTCACTTAAATTCAAATTCAAAATTTTTATCTCTTGTATATATAAGTAACTAATTATTTTTCAATTATTACACTTATTCACAATCTAATCAAAACTTATAAATATTACATATCTGTTAACATTTATTTTTATTTATATTCTATAGATAATTATTATCTCTATAAATTATCATATCGTTCAATTATTATTATATATTTTATACATATGTTCAAATAAATTATACTATTCATCTCATTAATACATTCTTTCTAAATATAGCGTCAAACAAAAACCCCTCTCCCAAACATAGCCGATGTGTTTAAAATGTTATTGAACTATGAAGTTAACTAGGTTACTCTTTTAACCATTTTCAAAAAATTAATTATTTCAAATTATATATAATAATATATATACATATAATAATATTAAAAAAAATATTATAAAATTAGTTCATGTTCATGAATTAATATATCAAATGATAAATTTTAAATGTAACTTTAAAATTTTAATAATTCAATAAGAATAAAATATATATTACAAAAATACAAAAGAAACTAAATTAAGTTCAAAGCAAAATATAAATATTGAAAATGAATTTTTCAAAATAAAAACAACACAATGAATAGAAAAAATTTAATTTCAAAATACAATGTTAAAATTTCCAATGACTTCATAGAAAAGTATATAAATAAAAATAATAAAATAAATACAAGTCAAAAAATAAATAGTGATAATTAAATATACTAATAAATTGTTTAGAATATAAAAATAAATTTGTATTTTTTAAAGGCCAAATTTTATTTTTAAAATTTTTGACTAGTTCTCACCATTTAGATGATACGATTTGACAAGTTCTAATCATTTAGATGATACAATCTAATTTTCCCCAATTCTTACCGTTTAGATGACAAGCGTCTTTTGATATGTAATTAGATTGGAAGACCAATCAGATCTTGATCAACCTAATTAGTCTGGTCTGAGTTTCAAAATCATGCCAGAATTCTCTAATCTCTGTCGGGAAGAAAGGTGAAAGGTCTAAAGACCCCTCATAATAGAGTGTTAAATCTAAGCAGAACATAGGCAGACAATCTAGGGTCTTTGAGTGTTTCTTTGCACGATAATAGAATAACTGTACATCTATCAACGTCTACAACTAAAAACCCAATTTTAAGTTGTTCTATTGAAAAGCATACTTCATTCTTATGAAACAGAAAAAAAAAAAAAAAAATTCAAAGGAAAACCTTATGCAATATTCATAACTCTCAGAAGAGAGGCTGTAGCTTCAAGAAAAGAGGAGAATTAATTGACAATATTGACAGAAATACAGAATTGAAAGCCAAGAAAATGGAGTTGTGTGTGGTTGCATGCGAGAGATGTCATGACACCATGCACACGTGTGAGCAAAATGACTGTGAAGTTTGAAGAACTAAGATATTTAGAAAATATTCAACTTCAAATTTAATCAAGACTTCGCTTCAATTTGAAATGAAGAAATAATTAAAAAACATTGTTTTCAAATATCTCAATTCATGGATTCTAAACAAACACTTCCTTGAATGATAGAAAGCGGTTCTTGAAGACAAATAGTACTAATATTTTGAGATTTAAATATGTCAATAATTGTCTCTCTCAATGTAATTGCCGTTGCAACCAACTTTGAAATTGACTAAGTAAAATTGGCATGAATATGGATAAAACCAAACGAGTCACTGTGATTTCAAAATTTAGGTCTTTTTTCAATATTTCAAATATTAGAAAATTAAAATAAGAAATCCAAAAATGAAGGAAAAAAATAAAAAGGTCCCTAAACTGTCCATCCCCCGGTACCTCCTCAATACGACGTCGCCGGATCCTTCTTCGCTCCTCCCCACCCAATATATCACAGTTCGGAACTTCTCGCTCTGATCAATGGCGAGCATAAACTCCACCAACAAAAGCACCAGGTTCTTCCTTCCGCATTCCAACCACCACACCACCTGCACTCGAATCCACCAGATCGCCGCTCTAGCATTAGTCGTCTCCACATTCTTTCTAACCAGGCTTTTCGACCACTCCCTCGGCCCCTGCTCCTCATCCTACCGCAGGTCTTTCTCTGATTCGAATCAATACAATGTGCCAGGTGATATTGTCCGATTCGGGGGCCCCGGGGGGTACGGGACCCAGCTGAATTTGAAAATCTACGTGTATGACGAAGATGAGATTGATGGTTTGAAACCGCTGATGTACGGACGCGAGGGGAAGATTTCTACTGATGCTTGCTTGAAAGGCCAGTGGGGAACGCAGGTAATTTCCCTCTTCATAAACAGGGCCTTTCGGTGAATGAAAAATGTGGTAAGGCGTCTTTCATTTGAATATGCTTGTAGACTGTGAATTTAGAAGGAAGTGATAAGACATTGTTGTTCCGATTCATATTGTTGCTTGAAAGTGGCCAGGAATTTCTAAAAAGATTTAAACTTTTGGATTTCTCTTACTAAGCCTTACATAGAAGCCCAACTGGACTAAATTGCTACTAATGAAACAAGACACTTGGGAAGAAGAAGGAACAGAAGAGTTTGAGGCGTTGAGTTGCTTGCTGAACGGTCATCATTTGATAACTGATTTTAAATTTACATGACTGTACAACATGACGATTGAGCAATAAAGGAAATTTTCCTTTGTTGCACAAAGGAAGGGGGTGCCACAAAGTTTTGGTATGTAGACTGCCTCCTGCCCCCGATGGCTCATTGCTGCATACATCATTTCATTTGTTCAATTTATTAGTTTTAAGTTTTTATATGCACAGTTATTTTGGACGATATTGCTTGTTGAAGCCATTGCTGTGTACTATACACCATATAGTGACGAGTACAGACTTCTGAGACATGAAAAGAGGCATAGATCAAGTATTATGGCTAAAATGATGTACCAGGCTTGCTGTTAATTTTTTCTGGTCAAATGCAAATCACAATGTTTGGGAGAGGGGTTTTGTTGTGTGATGATGTTTGATGAGAGTTGTGTTGAGATGACTAAAATATTTGGTTGTAAAATTTTGATATTTTAAAATTTTTAATTTATTTGAATATATATGTATATAATATAATATAATAATGATTGAATAATGTGACATTTGTAGGAATAATGATTTGGTTGTAGAGTATAAGTATATATAAATGTGAGTGAATATGTTGTATTGATTTGATTGTGAACAGATGTAATGATTAGAGAATAATTAGTTAGTTATATATATAAGAGAAGGAAAATTTAAATTTGAATTTGAATAAAAGTTTTGTAAGTTGGTATGTTTGGTAGTTAAGTTTGATAAGGTATTGGAAGATGAAAGATGTGTTCCAAACATCGCGTGAAAGTCATGAGTTAGTTAAAGTAATGAATATGGTATAGTGGAAGTTAAAATGCTTGAAGTTCAAAGAATGGCCTGAAATGGTAGTTAAAATGGTATAATGAATATGACATTATTGGTGAAAGTTATGAGTTAAAATGGTATAATTTCAAAGAATAGCCTGAAGGAGACCTTACCTTGAAAAGCTGAAGAAGTGGGATTTCATCGCTTCAGTTGTTTGTAAAATTGATTGAGCATATATACTGCTGTTAACATCAGAACATATTTTATATGCCATGACCATTTCATGCAACTGTCCCTAGTTAGTAGTCAAATCTTTTTGAAATACATTGTAGTAATTCAGAGTCCTTGTGCTTGTAAAAAATAGTTCTAAAAGATATTTTAGGCAATAAGTTAAAGATACACGTGATGTGTGGTAAAATGATCATTCTATTTTGTGATGAAGCAACTGGTAACATTTTCTTAGGATCATTGTTCAAACAAGAAAAGTTTTGCTGATGCCTAGGCTAGTTTGAAAGAATACAAATAACACAATTAGGCTTTATATAAATGACAGTTGAAGATATTTTTACAGCGATCATTCTGTGTTTTGTTTATTAATGTAATAATTGATTTTATTTAGGTTAAAATTCATAGATTGCTTTTACAATCAACATTTCGAACTAGAAAGAAAGAGGAAGCAGATCTGTTCTTTGTGCCATCTTATGTCAAATGTGTTCGAATGATGGGTGGCTTGAATGATAAAGAAATTAACCAGACTTATGCCCAGGTAATGTAAATCTTTATCCAAACATGGCCAATTTGGAAGACTTGTATTGATGCAATTAGTAATTAATTTAGCGCTGTTTGGTTTCAGGTTTTAAGTCAAATGCCATATTTCAGATTATCTGGTGGCCGCAACCACATTTTTGTTTTCCCAAGGTGTGATGCCCTGTTCTATAGTCACAGTGCTAAGATAAATTGAGTTTGAGAATGTATGCAGGTCATGAATTTTTTGGAAGAAATAAATTATGTGCTTGTTTATCTGCTTGTGGAATGCATTCTGGAAATAGATATTTTGTTTGACCTCAGCTTAATTATTACTAGTATCTTCTGTAAGGCTTCAGGAATGCCCAGATATTGTTTCTTCTCATTTTCACTTGCACAAACAGTTTACCGAACTAATTTTTTGAACAGTAATTTTAAGAGCAACTTATTAAAAACTTTCATGAGGACAACACCTTTGCTCAGAAACCTAGAAATATTCTTAAGAGAGAAAAGAAAACAAGAAAACTCCTGCACTCATTATTTGATTGATTTTATCAGTGTGATAAACTAAAGTGAAATTCTATAATTTCTGTCGGCTTACTCGATTGCAGTGGTGCTGGAGCTCACTTGTTTAAGTCCTGGGCAGTGTATTTAAATCGTTCTATAATACTAACTCCAGAGGTATGCTTGGTGTTTCTTTTGATTCTGGAGTAAAGCAAAACTTCATCTGTGTGATGCATGCTGCTGCTAATGTATATTATTTGGATATATTGTTATAAAGTGTCGATTATATGAGGACCAATATGGCTGTTGTTTTGCTGCATGACTTGGTGGAGCTACAGTTATTGTCCTTTGAATTCTTTCAGGCTACAGACATATCCATGTGTTGCCACAGGAATTTATATATATATGTTCACAAAATTCCACTTGGATTTCGTTCTTGTGCAATGTCTTCTATCCCAATAATTAACCCTTTTGTTAGCTTAATTACAGAGTTATTTCCCTGATAACTATTTGATGTGAAGAATGCCTGTTTCTCCTCACAAATGCAGGGAGACCGCACGGATAAAAGAGTCACCAGTGCTTTTAATACATGGAAGGATATCATCATACCTGGTAATGTTGATGATGGGATGACCAGTCTCAAGCCTAGACTGGTTGATCCTTTGCCTTTATCAAGAAGGAAATATTTGGCTAATTACCTGGGTCGAGCTCAAGGAAAGGCTGGCCGGCTGCAATTGATAGATCTTGCTAAACAATATCCTGACAAGGTGCATCTTTTGTTTCTGAACAGTGCTATGCACTTTGTTGTTCAGTTTCCCCTCAATTGAAAATTCGTCAGATAAACAAATTTTAGTGATCAAAATTGCTGGAAATAGTTTCATTCTGTTTACAGAAAGTCAAAAGTGTTTTTCCCACTAGGAAACTAGTTAGAGGTACAAATTTTCTTTGAATTCTTCAAAATTTTTCCCTCCCTCAGCTCCAATGCTAAAGAAGAAACAACTAACAATTGAAACCAGACCTTGAAGAAAAGGAAAAAGACAAAGGAATCCTTAATTAGTTGTTATTGAATCTTGGATGAAGTTAATAAACATTCATGTGCATATCTTGATTGGAAAGCATCCCCGATCAAGATTATGGGTTGATTTTTTATATATGATACTACTGTTGGAGATGGGAAGAAGACAGTTAAGTTCCCCAGTAATGAAGGAAACAACATTGCTTTGCATCCAGTCATTCATCAAATTTATGTTCACTGTCATAATGTGCATCAATGTCCTTAGCAGAGAGCGGAGGGTGAAGTGTTATTTAGTTTTGCAAATTCAGGTTTTTATAACTAAGTGTTGGTATGCTTGCTTCTTTGTAATTTGTCCCTCCAAAAGACACGCTTGTTGATTATGTGAACAGTTGGAATGTCCAGAGTTGAAATTCAGTGGCCCTGAGAAATTTGGGAGGACAGACTACTTTCTGCATCTTCGCAATGCAAAGTTCTGTCTTGCACCACGCGGGGAGTCATCATGGACTCTGCGCTTTTACGAGTCATTCTTTGTGGTCTGTATCTTACCTTTACCTTTGACATTTATATTGTATACAAAACACAAACACAATCTGGTGAACTCATAGCTGTTGATGGATTGTGCCGACAGGAGTGCGTTCCAGTTATATTGTCGGATCAAGTGGAGTTGCCTTTTCAGAATGTAGTCGACTACACCCAAATTTCAATTAAATGGCCATCAACTCGGATAGGGACTCAACTATTGGATTACTTGGAATCAATTCCAGGTCTTAATGCCGGACTCCTTACCTCTATCTGTCTCTCTCTCTCTCTCTCTCTCTCTCTCTCTTAATGAACTTGTTGGGATCTCTCTCGTAATGGCTGACAAGTTCAGCTTTCGTACAGATAAAACTATAGAGGAGATGATCGCCAAGGGTAGACGAGTGAGGTGCTTATGGGTGTATGCTCCCGAATCTGAACCCTGCTCTGCTTTCAGCGCAATTCTGGGGGAGCTTCAAAAGAAAGTGAGACAATTCCATCAGTCAGCGGAGACATTTTGGTTGCATAATGCATCTATAGTCAATAGAGATTTGAAAGAGTTCAGCAAATGGAAACCACCCATGCCTTTGCCTTAGCATGGCCTAGAAATGTCTCTTTTGGTTTTTCTATACTATTCTCTACACATTCCTGAGATCCGTTTACCATTTTGTATTCTCGAATCCTCAAACCGATGAGTCATAGTTATTCTCCCACCAAAACAAGGAAAGCCAAAGAATGTTTGTATTCGCCAAAATGTTCTCATATTCTTATGCTGCATCGTCAGATAGAAAGATGCCTAATTTCGTGTAGTGTGGGAGAAAATTGTATATTGAGATTGTGAATATGCAAGTCAATTACGGTATAACGCGCATGTACTCTTCTCGAGACACGCACACACATGTATATTTTGATATGAAAAGTGGTCTTTAATGTTGTAAATTCCAGATGGATATGAACTGTAAGCACGTATGTGTGTGTATAGATATTCTGCAAATTAAAAATAAAGATCTCAAACTCTGGTTTGCAGTGGAGAGGTAAGCACTTCAATAACAATTACAGTGACGACCAATGAATCAATAGGAATTGATACCTAACAGACTCTAGACACGTATGATTTTCATAAGAAACGCATCAACACAAGGCATGAGAGATGAGATTACATCAGAACGAACCTACAAAGTGAATTTCAATGGACGATTAGTCTGTACATATGTATATTTGAACGAAAATTTTGATAAGATTCTTCTAGCCCAGCCACTCATTTAAGGGGTTAATGGCTGTTCAGTGGTTTTGACTTGGGTCCGACTCTTGGGTCCATTGTTCTTATTTGTTATACATTGCAGGCAGGTAGTGGAATCTGAAACTCCCTTTTTCAATTATGCAAATTAATCATGTTATTGATAGTGATGTTGCCTTTTTTTTTCCCCTGAGGTTAAAATGGGGAACTAATTGGAACGACAAAGACAGATTACCATAATTCAACCCAGAAACCCCACTTCAAATTCTTTTTATCTTCTTTGGAGGTTAAGAATTCAAAATCTTTTAGGAAGTTATTAACTAGTGTCCCCAATTCCAAAGACTTGGAACTTAACAATTGATCCTCACTTTCTTGACTACTTCTTACCTAAGTGGACCAAATTATCAAATTTGTAAATATTTTGATTCAAATTACACTCGCATTCAAATTATGAAAATCTTTTCAAGCTCAGATTTATCTCCTGACTCAATTTTAAACCTGAATTTGATCTTCGTACGAGTCAAGTTGAAGTAGTTGTCAAATTCAATTGCTAATCGGACTCGAATTGATTTTACCCCCTTTCACCTTATAGTTTACCACAAAGAATATACTGCACTGCTTAACCTAGAACAGTGGGTAGGTGATTCAAATCAACTGTAATTGCTTTGAATGTAAATGGAACATTAATTGACTGACATTATAATTAGAGATTTATTACAATAAAGATGCAGTGCACGCTGAAAGGAATTATTGCTCCTTTCTTTTTCAGGATTTGCACACTACACTTGATGTGGAAAAAAGAAGTTGGGTTGGGGAGACGTCATGCCCCCCATTATTGGGAGATTAAAGGGCTCTTCCTTTCTTATTTCACATTGAGACAGTTGTAGGGTTTGGTCCCTCAGTTTGTGTCTCACTCCTAACAGCTTTCTTTGAAACAGGAATTCCAAAGGGAGTTACCAGACTTGTTCTCATGATTAGTTATTCTTAGGTCTTGATATTATTAATTAGCATGTGACCCAATGGAGCACCTACTGATATTGCCATGGTTTGGCACACAGGTTTGTGAAACCATGGGATTGGCTCTGATGGAAATGTTGGATCAGGTGCACTGTATCACATCAAAATATCAAGAAACTGTTAATTTAGAAAATTTGATATCTTAATTGTAGGAATTTAAATTATGACTAATTGATATATTAATTATGGAGTTTCAATCCGATTATTAGTTGACAAGATATTGTGAGTGATAGAATTTGAACTAGTGATTTGAGCACATCCTATGTGTATGTATATAAAATTTAAAATATATTTCAACGTATACATATTACGTGTATTTAATTTTACAATTGAATAATATTATATATGTATGCATTTTATTTTATGATTTGTTATCTAATAAAATTAATCCAATTTAGATGTGATAAAATTAAAATGAGCTAAAAAATTTATGCAAAAATGAGAGAAGAAAGTCCAATAAATAATTTTAGATAGAAAGTATAAAAATGTAAAAAAGAATTTAAAAAAGTGAAAAATCATATGAAATAAGGGTATTTTATAGTACTCTCAATTTATTGACCGAGTGGTTATTACATGGTTTTAGACTTAATATATAATGTATAGATTGTCATATGTGGCAATTGACATAACCAATATTTCGGACAGTAATACCAAAATTAAGTCACAATTAAATTATTTGCTTGCGTGCCCGCCGACACTCTTCAATCCCAAAATTTTTTTATTTTTATTTTAAATATAAATTCACAGTAATTTTCCTAATTTTTTCATTAAGCGAAATTCCGAATAACCTGTCAAATTAATATTAATACGAGCGTAATAAATAATATAACAAAATGAAAAGAACATTAAATTATGATATCCTTGTTTAAGTAAAGCGCCGACAAGCAGACCACGTTAGTTAGTCACGACTGTGTTTGGCTAAGCATACTTTTCATAGGTTATAAGATATATGGATTTATAAGATATTTTTAAAATTTATAAGTTAATAGATTTATTTTAAAAATAAATTAATAAAATATTTGAAAAGATTATTTTATAAAATTTTATTGAAATTTATATTTATAATTAATTATTTTTTTGTTGTAATAATGATAAAAATAAATTAAATTTCATTAATATAATGTAATTGAAGATATTTATTCTATTTTCAATATATATATAAAGAAGTAATTAACTTATAAAATGTTTGAAAATAAGTAAAAAAAATTTAAATTATTTTTAAGAAATTTATAAATTCTTACATATCTTATAAAATATTTAAATAAATTTATAAACTCATTCAAACGCCCTCTAAAATAACTTCACATTTACTTAAGTCCTTCTCTGAACTTTTTCTTTTCCTCACGAATTTTTATTTATTATATTTTCTTTTGATATTTTCATTCATCAATTTTAATTTACATATTTTTCTTCTTCCAATTTTAGTATTTCTTGTATAAATTTTATTTTTACCAATTTGTTAATTAATTATTATTTTAAAATAATGTTAAAACCATTATTTATATAAAAGATAATCAATACTGACGACTGCAGACAATTCCACAATAATAGTACAAGATAATTCATTTACTTATCCATTAAAATTGCTAGTTGACAAGTGATAAGTGGTGTGCGTGCGTGTAACATAGTAAATATATAAATCAACATTAAAACATGATGGATGTTCGTATAAAATTTATTACACGTGTATGCATGAACAAAGGTGGAAGACATAAGTACAAAGGCATTTCCTGTAGTCTCGCATTGGGAATGCCCTTCTTATCTTTTGTCCAGCCTATTATATGTCTAAGAATCACTTTTTGATTATATATACAATAAAGTTAATACCCCACAAAGCCTTTTCTAAAAAGAAAATATAAAAAGGGAAAAAGAAATAATTACAGCAATAGCACAGCAATATAAAATATTGTGGGTGCCAAAATTCCTGAATCAATTATCGACATGTATGATGTCATCACCATTCACATGATATGTGGATGCTCATGATTCATGCCCCGGCCGGCCCGTTCTACGGACATAGTGTGTGCAACTATAGTTATATTAAATTACGAATTTTATATATAATATTGAGAACCAACAATAGCATACTCTATAATTAATCAAATTTAAACATTCCAAAACATTAATTGGCTAATAATTCTTTTTTTTCGTTTAAATTGATCTGGGGTCAGAGTAAAGACCCTGGAGATTTGCTGAAAACAACTGGGACGGTGGACCAAGGTATGTTTGGGAGAGGGGTTATTGTTGAAAAAGACATTTGGAATAATTAATACGATTGAAAAAAAAGTTTTGATAAGATAAATAATATGATTTATTTGAATATATATATAAAATATATAATAATGATTGATTGATATAATAGTATATAGAGATAATAATTAGGTTTTAAAATATAAATAAAAATAATTGTGAGTAGAGTGTGATATATGTAAACGTTGATTTGATTATTAATGGGTGCAATAATTGAAAAAAAAATAGTTAATTATATATATAAGAGTAAAAAATAAATTTAAATTTGAATGAAAATTTTATTGAGTAATATGTTTGGTAATTCAATTCTTGAGATGATATTTTAGAATTTAAAATTATCTCCCAAGCATAGCCTAAATAAATCTCCACGAGCAAGAACTGGGAACACCGAACAGCGATTACGCAGCTAATTCCACCCACCGCCCGAAATCCCACTGCACGGTATTTAAAGCCATGACCTCCACTGGATTTATTCCTCACCAGAAATTAAACAGCAGTCAGCAACAGACAGAGTCATGCGAAGACAAAGTTTCCATTCCATTACCCTAGAAAGTGTCGTAAATTTAGGATAAGGATGCAAGCTGTTTCATTTACTGAATGGTTATTGGTTCTATATAAATCAGCCTGCAACCCCTTCCTGCCTTCCCATCACCACACCGCCTGCTCAGCAAATAAGATGCCATCTTCTGTAAGAAAATAATGAACACCTGTATTTCTTACACTGCAAATTAAATCAACTTTCTTGGAGGGTTTTCTTGCCTTGAAATCCGCTTCTATTCCTTTCCAATTCTATACACTCTTTTGCATATATAGATCAGACAAACTTAATATGAGTGAAGCAAAGGTCTTGCGTACGGTTTTTGGAGTTTTTGGTATGTATTTTGTTCATACATTAATGTTGGAGCACTGGGATTCGCTTAATTTTCTATATCATTAGTTCTCAATGTAATTAATTAATTAATTGTTTTCTGTTCTCCCACAGGAAATGCTTCTGGTTTGTTTCTGTTCTTGTCCCCAACGTAAGCTCACATAATGGCAATTTCCTTATAATATGCATATATATAGATATATATGTGTGTGTGTGTGTGTGTGTGTGTCAGCCACTTAAAATTAAATTAAATTTATATATCTTAAGTAGATTAATTTCTGCAATATGTATTGGAAAATGAAGCGTGACATTCAAGAGGATCATCACGAATAGATCTACAGAGCAGTTCTCCGGCATACCATATGTCATGACATTGCTCAACTGCTTGCTTTCCACTTGGTAAGCACACAGCTCATTTATCTTGAAACTGCTTCCAGCTTTGCTCCAATATCACTGTTTTTAACCATTATTATTGGATTAATTGGTTCGTTAACTCGAATTCATCATTTGATTTTGTGTTTATGTACTAATGTATGTATGGATATGCAGGTATGGTCTGCCATTCATATCTCCAAACAACTATCTGATGTCCATAATCAACGGCATAGGGTCGGGGATTGAGTCGGTATACGTCTTGATTTTCCTGATATTTGCTCCCATGAAGGAGAAGGCCAAGATTTTTGGGCTTCTGGTTATCAATCTATCCATATTTGCCACCGTTGCGTTGGTTTCGCTGTTGGTCTTCCATGGCGATGATAAGAAAAAGCAGTCCATTTGTGGCTATGCTGCCATGATCTTCTCCATCTTGATGTATGGTTCTCCTCTATCAGTCATGGTAAGATTTTTATATATCTATACTATATATTTTGTGTGTGTGTGTGTGTGAGAGAGAGAGAGAGAGAGAGAGAGAGATTTCATGATAATAACTAACTTCTAAAATGTATTTCTAGCTGGGTATGCCCTTAACAGTTATTTCAAGTTTTTTTTTTCTAATTTTTTATATTAATTAATAAGCATTAAGTGAGTTAAACAAAATAATTTGTTCCCGTATCAAATATTTTTTTAAGTTTTTAATAGGTTGATTTCTTATGTCTTCTCATTTTTTTCAAAAAAAAAAAAAAAAATCTTTTTCTCCCACACGCACATGCATGAAAATATATCATGATAAACTTATTATAATTTTCAAATCATATTTAAACATCAAATATCATAATATAAACTTCTTTCATTATTTAAATTAAATTAAATTAATATTTATGTAATATCTCTCTTTAGATTATTTATAAAATTTTGTTATATCAAAAAAATTTAATTTGTTTAATTTTGGTACACACATAGAGGGTGCAGAATAACTTATGATTAATTATTATGCATGCATAATTCTTTGTGCTCTGAGGTTAATTATAAGGATTGTAATGCAACTTAGTAGTGTTTGATTTGATGATGAGTGCATGTTTGCATGTGCAGAGAATGGTGATCAAAACCAAGAGTGTGGAGTACATGCCTTTCCTCCTGTCTCTGTTTGTCTTCCTATGTGGTACTTCTTGGTTTATCTATGGTCTCATTGGCATGGACAAATTTGTTTACGTAAGTTGTTTGACACAGCAACATTTTAGTCTATTACGAAACCTTTTGAACTGGTGCCTAGCTGTTTTTGTCTGCAGTGAAATTTTGTTAGAAAGAGGGGGTGAAAAATTGAGCTTATATTGGTTTTTACTTTTAGATGTATTTTTTCTGAAAAATTGTGTGTAAATAAGAGAGTTGTAAAGAAAATTTAAAAAATGTAACGATGTTTATAAGCTACGGAATAGAATAGAAATAAATAGATTTGTTGTAACTTAAAAAATGTTTGTAATTGTCTACGGCGGAGAGTTATTTCAAAACGAGTGAGTATTTGGAAAATTCACATCATATTACAAGAATCTTGCAGATGACCAGAGTTATGTTTGGATGTAAATTATACGCTTTTTTCATTAAATATATTACTTAATAAAATAAATTGTTTTAATCATTTTCTTACTTTTTACACTGTTATTAAGTTTGCACGCCAGTTTTCCTCCAATCGTAGCTTGCATCCAAACAAAGCCCTGGCCTTTCGCTAAAACTAGCATTAATGAATGTTCATTGCAGCACTAAACTAAACTATTGATTTTTGTTTAGCAAAATATATATTCTTATTGGTAACCTCTGCAGTTAGTTTAATGAATTAGATAATGGATACTGATGGTGCAGTCGAAATCGTTGCATGATTTTACAGATTAACAATGGATTCGGGAGTTTCTTAGGAGCAATGCAGCTGCTTTTATATGCTATTTACCGAAACAAGAAAGGTGACGGCGTCAAGAAAGCTGCCACGGATGGGGCCCTGGGAATGGGTCATGCCAATCGGCAGAGCAATCCAACCATTTTCAAAATGGACAATCCTCGTTAATTTCTATCAAACAAATTAAAGCATCGACTAACTCAAATGTGAGTGGGGAAAAGATGAATAAAAAAATATTAAAAAAACCCTGATTTTGTCTTCTCTCTTTTTTAATTTTGCATGCGTTAGTGGCTCTTAAGATGGAAAGGGTCCAATGGATCTGCCTCATGGCTAGTTATTATGGGAGTGAAGGTTGTGCTTTATGCTACAGAGACCTCTAACAAATTTAGAGGTCATGTAGCTTTTCCATGTAGCATAGCATGTTTTGCAATGCAGTCTATAAACTTGAAATTCGCGATTCGTAATTTTTAAGTGTTTATGGACGACTTGAATGTGGTGACGAAATAGCCCAACACCCACATCCGAATGGTTGGTCGTGTGATGTTGGCCCTATTGTCCCTAGTTCTGACGCCCACAGCTTTCGTGAATCATGCAATGTATCATGGGCTGTGCAATTGGGTTTGGTATGCATTAGTTGAGTGACGAGTTCGGTTGAGGGGTTAAATTGAAAGATTTATAATTTAGAAATATGGACTAAGAGAGGGTGTTTGGTTAAATTCATTGAAAGAGCTTGCGAAATCATACAATTTTGTAATAAGATATGTATCTTATTTTAGAAATAATAATGCTATCTTATAAAATTATAATTTTTTGATGTAAAAATAATAATAAAAATAAATTAATGAATATGCATTTAATTTTTAATATGTAAAATGAATATAATTTATAAGATGTTTTAAAATAAGTTAAAAAAAAAAACTTTTTTACTTTTAAGAGGGTGATTGGCTAAAAATATTTTGTTTAACTTATAAGATCTTATAATTTATAAGATGTTTTTAAAACTTATAAGTACATGAGTTTTATTTTAAAAATAAACTAATAAAATATTTTGTCAAATTATCTTATAAGATCTTGTTGAAATTTTTACATGTAGTTGATTATATTTTTTTATATAACAATAATGAAAATAAATTAAATAGTATTAATAAAATGTAATTTAAGAATATTTAATTTATTTTAAATAAATTAATTGAATTAATTTATAAGATGTTTGAAAATAAATTAAAAATAATTAAATTATTTTTGAAAAACTTAGAAGCTCCAAACATTTACTTTTTTTTAACTTATAAGCTCTTTTATGAAAAAAGATTATGAAACACTTATTAAAAATTTATAAGTTCTCAAACATTTTATAAATATTTTGAGGAGCCTATAAACTCATCCAAACACATTTTAAGGATCTTATAAGTTTTAAATATTTTATTTTTGAAACTTATGAACTATTTTGTTAAAAGTTTTACTTAACCTCTTTAAGTAATTTATAAATTATCAAATACCTTATAAAATATTTCAAAAGCTTACAAGCTCACCAAACACCCTCTAAACCATCTCTCATGATTAAATTTGTCCTTTCCAACACTATAGTGTATTATAGCGAAAGAGAAAACGGGTGGATGGTGGCTCTGCGATCATCCATGACAATGGTCCAAACTAATAATCGTGATGACGAAGGGGTTAGTGGTCATCTGTGTAAATGGTTAATTTCAGTTCTTGTGCTTAGGGAAGAATCATTAAAAAGAACTGTTTGGGGGAAACAAGGAAAAGAAAAAGAGAATGCGATGGAAGTGTCCTGAGGATCTGTCTCACCGCTGCAATAAATATAAAGTAGCTAGATTCAAATTACCTCATGGCCAAGGCAACGCATTGTCATTTCAAACAACTTCTGGTCATTAATGAGGCTTATCTTGATTAGATCATACTCGGAAAGAAGCTACTCCAGACATGCATGTGCAAGATCATAAATCATTTGTACTTTGCATGCATGTGATTAATTTTATGATTAAACGGTAATATATTAGAGAATCAACATTGGAATATTGGTGTCGGGCTATTAGCTATAGTTGGTTTACAAAGCTTCATTCCTTCATTACATTATTGCAAAATTGGTGATGCAGTGTAATAAATGGTGGCTGAGTTACTGGCACACAACGATGACAGGTGGATGTGCAGCTTAATTTCCAGCAATATTTATGTAGTGAATGAATCAATATTTTGAGAGCAATTGAAGAAGAGCCCTTGTCTTAAGGGAAGTGCAAGTGTGACACTCACCCTGAAACCTAATTTAATGCTTTCTTCTTCATTACATCTCTTGACTGCGAATGCACACATGACGTGTATTCTGTGAGACTATGAGAAAAAGTTATTTAATTAAATTCAAGGAAAAGATTATCTATTTATAAGGTTTAGTTGGACTTATCAAGTTATCATGAAGCTAGAGTATTTGTCAAATGCAGATGAATACGATGCCCAAGTGCCGAGATTTGATGGGGACTCAGGTCATATGCAAGCGATGCTTAAATTTTTTTTAATTGTTTTTGAGTGTGTTTGTTTGACTAATTTGAAACTGTGACATGTTGAGATTGAATTCATCATATCCCCAAATTAAGAAGCCAATGCCATTTTGTCGAACTGAGCATGCTACAAAGGCTGCGGCATCTGTTCGGAAAGATATCCCAAGTAAAATTAAACATTACTGGTGTTGATGGCTCAATTTTATTGTTAATCAATGATTAGTGGTTGGAATTAAGATTACAAAATAATCTATCAGTAATGTACTATTAAGTTTTATGTTGGTTTTTAAATTTTGATATGTATTTTTAGGTATTTTTGTCTTAAAAATTGTGTAAAAATAAGAGATAGAAAAATAAAATAAAAAAATATAATGATTAAATGTGTATTTTTAAAGTACAAAATTATAAAACACACGTAGTGGTTTCGAATTCAAGTTTTTAAAGTGTTTTTAGGTTACACAAATTCAAATTACACAATCACTTTTTATTTTATTTTTTTGTTGTATTCCTTCTCAATTTTTTCTTTTTTCAAATTCTTTTGAACTTTCTTTATTTTCTTTTTTAAATATTTTTTATCTTTATTATTTAAAATAAAAATAATTTTATAATGTATAAATAAATTTTTGCATATATAGAGCTTGCGACTTTATTAGTGTTTCAAAATTTGATACACCAATCAAGAATGACGGTCTAACCAAATAAGCTGGCATTTTCATATTAAATGATACAGATAATTTAAAAAATGGACATAGGCATAGGTTATGTTTGGGAGACCGAGATAATATTTGATAGGAGTTATATTAAGACGAATAGTATGTTTATAAAAAATATTTTTATGAGATAAATAATATGATTTGTTTGAATATCTGTATAAAATATATAATAATAATTAGATATGTGATAGTATATAAGGATAATGATTATTTTTGTTATGTGTTAATAAAAAAAGATGTGAGTATATGTGTGATGTGCATATATATATATATATATATATAAGTATTGATTTAATTGTTAACAGGTGTAATGATTGAAAAATAATTAATTAGTTATATATATAAGAGATGAAAATAATTGTATTATATTATTGAAAAATAATTAGTCAGTTATTAAATTATATATTTGATAGAGTAAAATTTGAGACGGTGATTTGGAGTTAAAAATTATGTTCCGAACATAACCATAGTTCGAACTTCCGTTGCAAAAATGAATTTAGTTGAATTGGTATTTTGACAATTAGGAAAGGTGGGGAATCTTGTAACTTGTAAGAGGGTTGACAGCGCATGCCAGACGGATTTCATTTACTAAATTTGAGAAATATTATTACAACACACACCCCATTGATTGGAGAGAAACAGTCGATGAAAAAAAGAAAAACAAAAACAAAAAAGAGAGGTAATTTGAGATGGAAGCATTAATAGTTAGGAATTTGATAAGACGCATTCATTTCCATGATTCACACAACACGACACTCCAAAAGTGGAGGTTGTCTGTGGCTGTAGTTAGGCCACAAGCATAAAGTGGTCATAGCAAAATTATTGAGAAAATCCTCCTCCAAACTCTGGAAGGGTAAGTGAACAGTAGATGCTTATATGATGGGCGATTTTAATTTCACTGATATTTTAGTTAAATTGTAGCGATGAGATCTATTCTTGAAATTATTCATGTAATATATACCACCATAAATATGAAATTTATTTTTATCCACTGCAAATATGAAAACATCTCAAGTAAGTGTGGGCAAATTATTGAAATGAAAAATGAAAAATCTTATATAGAAGGGTTTAAGTCAGTGATTAAACAGATGGAAACGTGAAGGGAAAAGGAAATGGAAAAATTAAATGGATTTGGTCGTGAAAATGTCTAATAGCAGACACCTCCATAGTTTAGAGCTTAATTTCTCATTAATGAGGTTTTAAATTTAAGCTCTCTTTATTGCACGTGTGTCATATGTGAGTGGATGGTGTGTAAGTAAAAAGGGAAAAAAAAAGCCATGTTCATGAAAATGGAATGCATATATAGTCACCAAATTAAGGGCTTAAGATTGATTCAGTCAAGTGACAACTGATTAATAGTGGGAAAATGTGAACGGAGGGAACATAGAAAAAAAAACAAGGGAGAGAAGATTTGTCACACTCACTTCTTTTTGCCAAATGTCCAATTAATTAACCTAGATAATACTAGATCACACATCCAATGGGATCAAACATTTTACAGCCTTACCCTGCCGAAATATAAACAAGTTAATGGAGCTACCATTTTGGTGGGATTGATTCAAGATTTCAAGTTTGAATGGCACCATAAAATATAAGATCTTTAATTTTGGCTTTTTCTGTCGTGTAAATGTAGTTAGGACACTTGGACTCGCACATGCACGCAGTCCTAAATGATTACGTTAAAAGGATACCTTAAATTCTGAGGGCGAGTGCGTGTGCGTGTGTGTCCAAACAAGCCACTGAAAAACTGCAAATTATTAGAACGAACTTTATTTTTGAATTTGAGTTGACTGTGAGATAGCTCAATTTTTTTCTGTATGAGTGGAAAATAAGGGTCCCCCGATGGAACAAACTTTGCACCTGCATGCAATCTTACCGTGTATGTACGTGTGTGTGTGTATCTGTATGTGTGTATGTACGTTCGTATTGGGATAGAGATTTTGGTGACAGAAAGGGACTAGCAGCAAAAGTTGTGCTCCATGACAAAAAGAGTACAAAATTTCAAATTCACTGCCAGGCTGTAAATTTTGCATTTTGTTGTCAGGCCTGCTTTTGTAAAACCGATTTCTGTGACGCTTCTGTGCTTCCCATTCACCTGTGCGTTTGTGTGTATATATATGCGTTTCTCCTCACCCATGAATCTAGCGCGTTCGATCTGGAGAGGACAAGCAGGAAATAAAGGGAAAGAAAGGAGGGAAAAAGAAATAATCTTATCTCGTTTTCTTGTACTTGAAGGCTTCTGAATCGGGGTTTCTCGTTACCCTCTCATTTGTTGGGTTTGTTTTCTGATAAACGGTGAAGTAATGGAAAACACTCTGCACTTTGTGTTCGGAATTTTTGGTGGGTTATCTCCACTTTCTTGAGGCCCTTCTCGCTCATCCTTTTGATTCTTCTTTCTTTCTTTTTCTTGGGTTCTGAATTTTGCTCAGTTCTTTATACGGTTTCTTATGTGATACAGGAAATGCTACTGCTTTGTTTCTTTTCTTGGCACCACTGTGAGTTCCGTGATCTTCAGATTACTTCTTGTCTGTGCCTATTGTGGTTTATTTACATATATTTCTCATGGCATACTCTCAGCTTTTGTTGTTAAAAGAAAATGATTATTTGTTGTTTTGAGTTACCATGCTTCTTATTCGTTCTTCATGTGCGTTTCAATTTATTGAAAAAGATAAGTGATCACTTTAGAAGTAAACAAAAGGCGTTGTGGCCCATTGTTGGCAACATTCTCCATTTTGAAGACTGTTAATGGCTCAAGAATTACCTCAACTATGCTACATCATCTCATATTGGTTATGTGACACTTGACAGGATTACTTTCAAAAGGATTGTGAAGAAAAGGTCTACAGAACAGTTCTCTGGAATTCCCTATGTCATGACCTTGCTCAACTGCTTGCTTTCTGCGTGGTAAGTTTCTTCAAATTTCTTCATCTGTTTTGAAGTATTGAAATGCTGCCTTATTCAGTTAAAGACTTGGCCAAGTAAAAGCGGTTTCTGAGCATCTTCTTTCTATAGATTTGTCCTGAATTTTCTCCAGGGGACTGTATGGTTTTCAATAATTAATTTTCTCCAGGGGACTGTATGGTTTTCAATAATCTTCTTTAATATGTATCGGATGTCACTCTGTTGAACACTATTCTTGAACCCCGTGTCCTGCTTAGCTCTTATCCATAGAAATTAATCCTAAGAGGGGCATGATCGTCCTATGATGTTTTTAATTGTTGACTACCTGAACTGTTTACAGGTGCAACCATGTCGTATGTACTAATAATATCCATTATATTAGTGCAGCATCCATAATATCTGTGATGATGTTTGATGAAATACTTCTTAGAGTACTGAAGTGTGGCATTCTGATACGGATGGTGATCTTCGCACTGAAGGGAATATGCTGATTTATGAATTCTGCTTTGATGGTTTTGAATAGGTATGGAATGCCTTTTGTGTCACCTCACAATCTGTTGGTGTCGACAATAAATGGAACCGGTGCTGCCATTGAATCCATCTACGCGTTGATCTTCCTCATATTTGCACCAAAGAAGGAGAAGGCCAAGATCCTGGGACTGCTCACTCTTGTACTCACTGTCTTTGCAGTTGTCGTGTTTGTTTCGCTCTTTGCTCTCCATGGAAATGGCAGGAAGCTTTTCTGTGGCATTGCAGCCACTGTCTTCTCCATCATAATGTATGGATCTCCTCTGACGATCATAGTAGGTTTCATCCTCTTCTTCTGTCCGTCTAAATCTAATGTCCAAACTTGAATACAGGACAAGAATTTTGAAAAGAAATTTGAAAGTATAAGCATCAAGGGAAGAAATATTGCATATAAAGGGAGACGAGTCCTAATATTTATGACTTATGAATGTTATCTGCAATTGTTTTGGAAACCTTCTCACTCGTGATCCCTGACAAAATGCAGAGGTTGGTGATCATGACAACGAGTGTGGAATTCATGCCCTTCTTCTTGTCGTTGTTTGTATTCTTGTGTGGTACATCCTGGTTTATCTTTGGCCTCCTTGGGAAGGACCCTTTTGTTGCAGTAAGTATATGTGCACTGAAAACACGGTCACCTCACATGATTTTCGTCAGTTTGATTGATTGCTCTTATTACCTTTATATTATGCAGAATGGTTGTCTGATAATTTTCTATTCGACTGATGCAACGCTTCCAGGTTCCCAATGGATTTGGCTGTGGATTAGGAGCAGTGCAGCTGATACTCTACGCCATATACCATGACAACAAAGGCCAAACCAGGAAAAGCTCGACCGATGAATCTCTGGAGATGGAGAAGACCAATGGCAAAGCCCATCAAGAGAGGCCATCAAATAGTCACCAATCACATGTCTAAACAAGAAATGTCAGTACCACAACGGCGGAGGCCGTGTTTCGCTTGCTAATAATGAAAATTTTAGGCCTTCTGTAGATCCCGTGAGTGAGTGCCGTGTTGATGATTACAGTGCTGCCTTTGAATGTATTGCCATTGTTGTGGTTTTCAATATCCTGCATGCAGTGCACAATGGTTCCATGTTTGTCCCTCGTTTCGCCTTTGCATCTGTGCCACTTTAATGCAGCTACTTACTTTTCCGCCCCCTTGTGTTTTGCATTTCTTACCTCTTTCCTAGGCTGACCAGAATTGGGTGAACTCACGCCTTGACCTAAGAGGAGAGATGATGGCTATTAGCCAGACGGACAATTTCCCTTAGGAATGTGTCTCTGTCACTCTCTCACAGAATCACATGGACAACTTGGATGCTGAATTCTGGCATTCCAAAAATTGGTTGGAGTAATGGCACTGAGAAGCATCTGCTCGGCCACTAAAGGAAGACAATTCTTTTAGGAATTTTGTTTCCTGATCCGTGAGGGGGAATTGATAATGCACAAGTGAAGTCTTGCAAAACTCGAAATTACATTTGGGGGGTTTTTGGAGTTTGTGGAAGAAAAGAAAATGTTAGAAAAAAGAAACTTAAAAACCAAAGACATTGTGCGAAAGCACAGAAAAACGGAGGATATAAAACTATGGCATTCTTATATTAAAATTCAATATCCAACAATTTTTATGAGGATAATTTAAGATTCTGCAGCATTGACATGTCTAATAAATAATAGAAAGCTGTCTTTACCATTACACATGCATCACGGCTGGAGTCTATTTCGTTTAATACATTAACTGGAGTAAAGGAACTGGATCTTGGGTCCCAATGATCCGCCCAAGATCCAGATTTATCTTTGACATGGATTTGAGTTGGGCTTTGGGCCACTATTCAGGCCCAATTTTGTAATCCTTAAAAGAATATATAATTGAATAATACAACAGAAAATATCCAAATAATGAGAGAAAAAAAAAAAGAAAAAAGAAAAAACAGTTAGTAAACAATCGAACTAATCGTTAACTAAGGTCACTATTCAGTCCCATTTTAATTTTATTTTCAAGCTTTATTTTGTCAAAAATGACAGAATTTTATTTCATATGTTCCTACTAACGTCCATATATTCTTGTAAAAAGGGGAAATGTTTTAATTGATGATTATCCTTATTGGTCGGATCGGCGCTGAAACATTTGTTTGGATTATTACAGATCTTAGTTAGGACAATTTTCCATTATTTTAATTACCTGTTGCCCGAGAGTGATTGACCAACTTTTTCTAGCTAGTTGCGGCCAAACCGCTCATTTTTGTATGTTGTGCAATGTAGATAACTGATTGAAATTAAATTCTAGACAACACGCATACAAATCATGACAGTTAATATTGTTCTGGAAAAATATGAAAACATTAGAACTATGTTTATCTTAATTTTTGAGCGTATATTTTTAAAAGTAAAAAATAAAAATAGAAAAAAAATTAAAAACTGTTTAAAAAAAACCAGAACCAGACTAATGCAACAACCAATTACGTGATAATGCCCACGCATGATGCATCATGCATGTCTATATATATTGAAACAAGAGCATTACCATGTCATTGCACACGTCAATTGAGACACTCTGAAAGTATTTTTATACCCCTCTGTTTCCTTTTTCACCATGCCATTTATTTTCTCTTTAATATATACTAGTCCTTTCTTTTTTTATTAGACACATTTGTAATCCGAATATTATTTCGTAATCCTGCACAGATTATGTGTGTAAAAATTAAATAAAAATTTAATTAATTGATATAATAAATTTGAATAATAATAATTTAAGATAGATAACATAAAATATTGAACATGTATTGTCTAATATTTAATACAAATACAAAAAGTTTAAATCATGATTTTAATTTAAATAAATATACAAAATTATGCCTAAAATGACATTTTATATTTTTATCATATGAGATTCGGGAATGTGTGGAAAAGATAAATAAGTTTTGCGTCTTGATAGTTGAAAAAGAGTTAACAAAAATCGTTAACTCTCAATTTAAATTTGAAAATAAAGAATATATGATGGATTGGTTAGTAATAGTTGATTAACTAAAAATGGAGGTGTGAATGATGAATTATTAAGATACAGAAGATAGTTATTAGAGAGGGTACAGATTTAATAATATATTATATATCTATACTATATTATTAAATAGTCTACCTCTATTTTGGTTATATAAAGTAAAACTAGATATTTATCCTTTCTAGTTCTATAATGTAAAATCACTGTAATTATTTTTATTTTTATTTACTTGTCCTTTTCTATCATTTTTATTCCCTTTATTTTTAATTTATTCTTTATATGTGTTTTCTTTTTAAACTCTTTACTTTTAATTTTTTCATCTCTATTTATATTCTTATATTTAATTTTATTATAATTCAAGTAGAAATACCTCAATTATTTAAAATACAATCATTTTATATTTTATAAATAATTTTACATATACAATGTGTGTTTCAATTTATCAGTTACTTATAAAGGGCATTATAGAAATAACAACTAAATACTAAATAAGTTCTTAACAATAATATAACAGTATAGATACAAAAATTTGTATGAATTAATTATTTTTTAACTTTATATTTAGTGAGTTTGGCTATTTAGGGTGATTAGTTTATTTTTTAATCATAGTAATTATACAAATAATTTAATTAACGATGTAGAGTAAAAGTAATATTTTGATGTTCTATGAAAAGGCAATAACACATTGATCATTACATGGTAAATTTTTAGTAACATTATTTATCATATAATTTTATAATTTTATATCAGACTTTTATTTTATCAATAAAAATTCTAATTAAACTAAATAAAATACTTTGTTCCACTCTATCATTAAAATTAACGTGGTTTATTTAGTTAATTTGTGGTTCATTTGCAAAAAAGTTATTTTGTTCGATTGTAGTGCATTGTTAATTTGATAAAAATTAATATCAAACATGTATTTTGACAAGCGCATTATTTTTTATTTTTTTGTTTTATTTTTATTTTTATTTTTATAAGATTGAAGTATTTCTAAGAATGAGCAGTCACTTGTCAACACCTTGAAATATTCTACGGAGTGATTTAATCAACCTTGACAGCTATTTGGAAATTTCCAATATAATACAAATACGTGAGTGCAAGTTTAAATTTCATTTTCCAAAAAACATGCCCACATAAATAGAACACATAGAACTTATTGAATTTATTTTAATTTTTCTATACAATACATAATTATAAAAATAAATGTAGGTATATTGTAATACAAATTAAGGATATAAAACAACATACTTAGTTACCCCACTTTCTGCACACGCAAAGTTGTCTGTCTGAAAAATTGACACAATTTGTAGTCTTCCGTAACATGTAATACATTCTCATTCACATAAATGTGCAAGCAATGGAGGCCATGGTAATTCTTACAGCCCTTTTTTCAATTCCTTAATTTTTCTTTTTGTTTTTTTTTGCCATGAAAATATAGTAAAAAGTCTAATAAACAAAGTGCATCTGAATCACTGCAAAAATATATATATATATATATATATATGTATATATATTAATGATTGGTTTCTATGCTATTAAAAGCAAATTAGCCACATTAAAATACAAACAAACATTTCAGATGGGATGATAACAAAGTGCATCCATTTAGTTTATTGCATTTTTTATTTTTGATTTTTGTCATTTTGTATACGTCTCTCAATTTTAATTTATTAAATTTTTCGATCTCTTAATTTATTATATTTTTTTATTCAAACAAAAATTTTCCTTATCAAATATTTACTTTAAAAGCAATACAAAATTTATATGTAAAAATCACTCAAAAAATTACACTTAAATATATTTATTATCTACACAGCACATACATCGATTTTTATCACTCAGTATCTTTTATCATGTAGGTGAAAGCAAACCATGTTGGAAGATGAGTTTTGTTGGGACGACATGCGACGGAAATTGTGTTAGGGTGAGTAAAATGTTTTGTTATAAAATTTTAATGCGATATAAATTTTGTATTGTTTAAATATATATAAAATATATTATTATAATTAAAAGATATAATAATATATAAAATGATTAATTTTTATTGAGTAACGTGTTAAATTATATAAAATTTGATAAAATGTGTTACTATCGAAAATCTGGTCCGAACATAACCTATTTCCAGTGGCATTTAAGTCAACACACATTCCATCAAGGATCCATCAAATGAATCATGAATGACTCGTGTACATTATGGCGTATCTCTACCCACAAGTATTTAATGGTCATCATATTCATATTTTAAATCTGCATATATTTAATTATTATATTTTAAAAATTTTATTTTTATTTTTATATTATTTTTAAGATAAAAATATATAATGTGCGATGCCAAAATCTGAAAACAAACAGAGGCTAAGAGAAGAAGATTAAAGATTTGATTCGAATTAGAGAGAGAGAAAGAAACCCCAAATTCAACGCGGTCCAATGCGAATTTGGCGCGCGCAACGAAAGTCCCCCACAAAGGGCACCCGATTTTCTTCCCTTTCTCTCTCTTCTTGGATTCTGTTTCTCTCTCTAAAAGGTTTCGCGCAATAAAAATGTGCCTTGGATTTTGATTTTGGGAAGACCTTTTTTGACCCACATATATTGTATATATCCGCCTGGACTTGTATCCTCTTCATTTTGGGTGTTTCGGAAAATTAATGTGACTTCTTTGACCGATTGATGCTGGAAGAAGAGTAAGGAAGAGTGAGTAGTGCGGTGGTTTAGTTTCAATATCACAGGCTTAACAGACTGGTGTTAAAGCCTGCCCCTTGTAAGTCGCTGCTTCTCATTCCAATGTTCTGTTTTTGTGAAGTTTTATATATCATATTTTATTTTTTACGCTGTCATGCGTAAATGTGTGGGATTTTGTTTTCCATTTTGTAAGTGTAACTGGGGCACTAGATACTAACGATTAATTTTAATAGTAATTTTTTTCATTACAAGATCTACCTTATTTTCCCTTAATTTTCTAAATTTTGAGGTTCTTGCGAAGTATTATGGTAGATGTTGAACTATTATCTTATTTTCCCATGGATAAATTTGCTTTCTTGAACTAAAAACATTAACACGTGTGATTCTAAACTTGTTCCTAAACCTGTTGGTTTTCATGTATTCTCCTTGTTTCTTGTTTTGTTTGATTGGCTCTTAGAATTGATTTTATGCTTTTCCTTTCGTATTTGGAATGAAGACGACGAATTTGACTTGAATTGACAATATAGCGTAGGATTGACAGGACAGACTGCGAAGACCGTGACTTTGATAGAAGAATGCTACGTCGGAAGTTCAGAGATAAAGTTAGCTTCCCTGATTTAATAGATTTTTATTTCAGCTTGAACGCGAGAGACAGTTATCATATGCAAGAGGCTAACCTCTCTTTTTTATGTTCACATTGGACCTTTTAGAAATTCAAAATTGATTGTGTGCGTAATTTTTACCAAATTTGTTATAATTTTTTTTGTGGTTTGTTGTAGTGTTCTTCTTCCTTTTCCCCTTTTAAATTACTTTCTGGAGGTGAGTTTTAGATTAATGTTTTTTAGGGGCTGTGACCATGACGTATAAAGAGTCTTGTAATTTATAATGTGTTGATTTCAGCAAAAAAAAAAAAAAAAAAAACGGTGCCGAAAGGGCCTCCTGCACCGTTTGATGGAGGCCAGCCAGTTCCGCCTTCTTTGTTAAGATCAAATTCTGGATTGTTGGTTGGTCAAGGGGGTGGCGTGCCTTCGCAGAGTGCATTTCCATCTTTTTTGTTGCCTCATAATCAGTTTAATAACATGAACATGCTGAACAATGTTTCGAGTGTATCATCATTGCTTCATCAGTCATTTGGTGGGGCCTCAGGTTCTGGGAGCTTCCAGCAGGGGCTTGTTGATGGTGGAGTAGAGCCTAACCCACTTTCTAGTATTGGAACTGGGATGGACTTTAATCATCCTTCCTCATCCTTCACAGCCAACTCATCTGGTCAAGTGCAAGGGCAACAGCAGTTCTCCAGCACTTCTGGCAGCCATATGACGCACCAGCAACAAGCTCGGCAGCTTGATCCTCAGAATTTTGAAAGTAAGCAGCGGCAGGTGCAGCAGTTTTCTATCCCCAGTAACCCCCAGCAACAGCCACAATTGCAGCAACAGCAGTTTCAAGCAGTGCAAAATAGATTAGGAGGTGTCGCACCTGTTAAACTGGAGTCCCAACTGACTGATGAGCAAGCACTGCAGCAACTGCAAGCTTTACAAAATCTTGGCTCTTTGAAATTGGAACCGCAGCGACTACAGAGCATGAGAAACTTGGGGCCTGTTAAAATGGAGCCTCAGGATCCTGATTTGTCTTCGTTATCGCTGCATCAGCGGCAGCAGCAGCTCCTCTTGTCAAGGCAGTCATCTCATCCTTCTGCAGCTGCACAGAAACTCTTGAAATCTATGCCCCAGCAAATATCCCCCATGCAACTTCAGTTTCAAGCACAGAATTTGCCTCTGAGGTCTCCTTCAAAACCAGTTTATGAGCCTGGCATGTGTGCTCGAAGGCTGATGCATTACATGTATCAGCAACAACATAGACCTGAGGTAAGATGCTATAACGAAATCTGTTGAATGCTTTTCAAGAAAGAAAGGACTTTCTTTGATATGTAGCGTGGGTTGCTAATGAGTGAGACTTGCATCATATATTTTGCAGGACAATAATATTGAATTCTGGGGAAAATTTGTTGCTGAATATTTTGCTCCTAATGCCAAAAAAAAATGGTGCGTCTCAATGTATGGAAGCGGTGGCCAAGCTACAGGAGTTCTCCCTCAGGTCTGTTCAATAATTGCTGAATTTCTGCCAGGGCTGTTGTGGCCCAGTTTATGCTATTACTGGCACCCTTAACAATTACTGTTAAGTTTTACATTCAACAAATTTTAGAAAAAGTGAGAGTTTTGAAAGTTTAGCCATCTCCTCAACACAATATTCCGTCTCATTTACTTCGTAGGCCAGGTGATGGAGTCAAAATGTTTAGGCTGCAATTGGATGGACACTTTGTTTTATGGATAAGTTTTTCTTGAGAGTCAAGATAAAGCGATAAAAAGTGATTAAAATTTTCTTGAGAAATGAGATATAGAAGTAGAGTTGTATGTGAACGGATGCCGTATATGAGATAAAAATAATGATTACAATGATTTGACAAGCAGTTATTATTTTAAAGATGTGTTGACGAGATATATCTAAAAATATTTTTTTATAAAAATAAATATTTTATTTTTACTTAAATGCTAATTAATGTGATTGTTTAATTGAATTAGAAATAGTGATGTTGTCATTGTATTTAAAATAATAAATTTGATAATACTACTTTTTATTATTGTTGTTGTTATTATTATTATTAATTTTATCAAATTTCATAGTTTTATTATCATTCTTATTAATTAATAACGATATTATTAATATTAACAATGATGTCATATTGTTAACATTATTATTATTATTATTATTATTATTATTATTATTGTCATTATTAATTATTAATAATATATCTTAATGAACAATGCAGATATTAATAATGAGAATAACATGAATGTTTCAAAATGGCTCTTTTTTTAAGTTATTATTTATTTATTTTTTCTTCAACCCCACTCTCCCCCTCCTCTCACGGGGGACCATGACCAATGGCACAATTGCACCACTACCATATAGTTGACTATTTCTCCTTTCTCTCTTCTCTCTGACTATCTCCTTCTCTTCGTCTCCCTCTCTCTTTTGCACTTCCTTCATTTTTTTTCTTTTTCTTTCTTCTCCTCACATCTAGCATTATGTCAATGAAAAAGAGCTTAATCACAATAGTCATTCCTCCTTATCCGTCCAAATGTGGAAAAACATAAATCTGGTGACCAGAAGATCAGCCATGTTAGCTAAAGTTGGTATCACATATCTCCTTCAAAATAAACCCATGCAAATGGAGCTCTATATGAAGCTTTAGACATGGAGATTTATTTAACACTAGCAAAAAATAAAAAATAAAATAGTAAAGTGTGACAAATTGATGGTGTAGAATGGGAAAGTGGTGGTGGGCAAGGATAGAGAAACTGGTGGAGAAATTAGGCGTGAAGATAAAAATATAGGGAGAGGGGCGTATGGATAAACTCATGTCAAATAGAACAAGAAAAAATGAGGGAAGAGAGAGAGAAAAGTGCATTGTAAATGAAGAGGGGAAAATGGAAAAATGTCTGAAAATTTCTCAGAAATTTGGTTAAGTGAATCAAATCTCTAAGATAATATATTCATAATATTTATTATGATTATGATTATCCAACTATTTTCAAAAGATCAGCTCTTTATTTGAGTTTTTATTTTATTTCACAAAAAGTGTTATCTAATTAATTCAGATAGTATTAATAATTATCTTGCAAAATTTATGCTGCTTGTGAGATCCATTTTTCTCCTCTCAATGTCCTAAACTAATGAATACTGTGTGGCCATTTGGCTATACATGCAGGATGTGTGGCACTGTAATATTTGCAACTGCAAGCCTGGTCATGGATTTGGTGCGTTTCCTTCTATGTTCACTTCTTGGTTTCTTTCTATGTATCATGGGTTTGAATGTTAGTGCTCTCTTGTGTCTTTTATAACACTCCCTTCAGAATGTCAGATCCTAGCCCCACCTCCAAACTCCTGCAAACAAAAAGCACTGTGCAGATTAGGGAAAAATATTAGTACAATGAATAATTAAACTAGAACACTTGTGCATTTAAGAATAAATTGTATGATTTTTCAGAGGCAACTGTTGAGGTGCTCCCCAGACTATTCAAGATTAAATATGAAAGTGGCACTTTAGAAGAACAACTCTATGTTGACATGCCCCAGGAGTATCAGAATTCCTCTGGGCAAATTGTTCTGGACTATGCAAAAGCCACGCAGGAGAGCGTGTTTGAGCGACTTCGTGTTGTGCGTGATGGTCAACTTCGAATTGTGTTCTCGCCTGACCTTAAGGTTGCACTACAAACTTGCATTTTTTTTTGAAATACTTGTAAAGCTGCCACTTGCTCATTTTGTGTGTTCTCTGAATTAACTTGTCAGATATGCTTTTGGGAGTTCTGTGCTCGACGCCATGAAGAGCTTATTCCTAGGAGATTGCTGATACCCCAGGTTAATCATTTTTTAAAGTCAAATATGAATTTTCTTTGGAAAGTTGTTTGGTCAATGCAGTTGGTCTACATCCATAAATCTTTTGGTTGGCTGAATCTGGGACATTTTTTTCCTAATATTAATGCACACTGCACCACATCTCATTTAGTTGATTTTGTTGGCAGGTTAGCCAACTTGGTGCCGCTGCCCAAAAATGGCAGGCTACTACCCAGAATGCACCATTCAGTATCTCTGTTTCTGAACAACAAAACAACTGCAATGTGTGAGTGATAGCTACTTGCCACCTGTTTGAACCTCAATGGCCTTGTTTGGAAAACCTTTTCCCTCCTTTTTCATCGCATTAGCAGACACACACGCCAAACATATAACCCATAAAAAATATCTTCTCTTTTTTTCATTTTTATTCTATTCTTAGATCTCAACACTTAAAACACAATTTTTTCAATTTTTTCCCCTAACAAAATTTTCTTCCAAACATAGGTGATATGCTTTTAAGCAGATAACATTCACCATCTGGTCAATGCATTATTATTATCTTCAGATGGAAAATGATTGTTATTTTTTATGTATTCTGTTTATTTGGTAATTTTCTACTAAAAAATTATGATGATTCTATGGTGAAAGCCTTAGTCAATGAAAAATGAAAAAGGCTCCTGTAGTTGATATTGTGTCAAGACTGTCTAGATTTGGTTTGGCCTCCATATCTGCTTGTGAAACGTGTTTCAAAAGAAAGAAATGATTTCCTATTCACGTCTTCGCATAATTTGACTTCATTCTTCTGATTTATGTGACTTTGAAGTAGTTAATGTAATTTCTAGTAATAGTAGCACATAACCTTTAAATGTGCACAAATTTATTTCTAAATTATAAAATTATTGTATTTTAAACAATAAAATTATTAAAATTAAAAATAATACTTAAAATAAGAGAAAAAGATAAATTAATTTAAAAGAGATTAATTTTGAGAGAAAAATTACTAAAAATAATAAGTGACAAGAAAAGAAAAATATAAGAATAAAAAATAAAATTAAAGATAGTTGTGAAATTTTAGAATGTGCAACAAAAAAACCTTACTTTTAAAATTATATAGCATAAATATGGATTAAGAGTATAAAGAGTATTTAAAATAAGAAAATAAAGAAAGATAAAAGAATTTGAAAATAAAGAAGATTTGAAAGGAAAAACAAATAAAAATAATTAAATAAGAGAAAAGAAAGAAATATAGACTTAAAAAATAATTAAAAAGTCTTACTTTCATAATAATATAAGCATAGATACATAATATAAACAAAGAAGTAATGGTATAAGAGCGTTTTGATTTTTTTAATTAATGGTAATGGTGTAATATTATTAATTAAGAGTAATGTTGTAAATTTACAATCTGCAACCAAAAACTCTTAAACTCTTAATAATATAGTATAGATGAAGAAGAATAAACTTTCTTGTCCTGGTAAAAGTAGTTGCAAAATCTTTCTGTTCTGAACTAAATCCTGTGGTGTGGAATAGAGCTTACTTGTTATATTCTTTTTGCTTTTCCAGGCTTGCTGCTTCAGCTCGTCAACTGGCCAAGGTGTTGGAAGTTCCATTAGTAAATGACTTGGGATATACGAAGAGATATGTGCGGTGCCTGCAGGTAATATGCCTTTTTCTTCCTTTAGGAACTTCCTCTTCAGCAGGTGAAAACCATGGTTGAATTCTACTGCCTGCCATCTCTACTTATGACGATAGAATTGAAAGGACATGGATATAGGATGTTTGTATGTTAGAAATAACAGGTAAAAAAATAGTTTTCGAATGATGGAAAGCTACTAAATGTTGTGAACCTCTCTCTTAACTGATTCTTCATCTATTCTTGCCATGTAAGTTGAAATTCAGTTATGAACTACATGTCTGCTGAAAGCATCAATAAAATGCTGAGTAATTCAAGTAGAGTGATTGATACAAATTTCGTTAATGACGTATCATTGTACAAATAATGTTTTATGATTAAATTGTAGCTATTTTTACTTGTAAACCATCTAATTTGAACTTTAATAGTCAGGACAAACTAAAAAATTTGAAGGATCATGAGATATATATACATGGTTTTGAGAAGTTATACTTGTAATATATGTATATGCATATTTACATAAGGTTTTTTGAGTCAGTTGATGAACAGAATCATTTGATTAGTTTGATTCTGTAGAATGATCCAAATACCTTATTTAAATTTAGATGCTGGTTCATTGGAGGCAGTTGTTTGAATGTGTGTTTCTGAGCATGTTTGCAAAGTATGAGCACAGTAATGAATGAGAGAATATAATAGAGCAGCTTTTTTGGTGGATTTGCATAGATAAGTTGCTGGCAGTAAAAACAACTTGCAAGTTTCTGTTGAAGAACTGCAAATTCATTTATGCATAGGATTTGCGAAGTATGAGCATTGTTATACATGAGAGAATGTAACAGAGCAGCATGTTTTGGAGGATTTGCATAAATATGTTGCTGACAGTAAAAACTACTTGAAAGGTTCCATTGAAGAACTACTTATGAGTAGGATTTATGAAGTATGAGCATTGTTTTAAATGAGCGAATATAACAGAGCAGCCCTTTTAGGAGGATTTGCATAAATAAGTTGCTGAAAGTAAAAGTAACTCTCAGTTTCAATTGATGAACTGGAAATATATTTATCCTGGAGACAAACATCCCAATATGCGTGGTTGCTGTGGTATGAGGGTACTGATGATCCATGTGATTGTGGGTGATATTTTTCTTCTAGATCACATGCTTGATGAGTGATCAATAGTATGACAGTTTGTGCCTGTTAGTGCAAGATCATTTCATCAAGCTTTGTTTTTTACTATTAAAATTGCAGATATCAGAAGTTGTTAATAGCATGAAAGATCTTATTGATTATAGCTGTGAAACTGGAACAGGTCCTATGGGTAAGCTTGATTATTTGATCTCGATTCTTTCAACCTCTTCTTAAATTCAACCTGGTGAGGTGGATGAAGTGGCGTCATTTTACATAACCTATTTGGGTTAATTTTCTTTTTCAGAGAGCTTAACCAAATTTTCCCAAAGAACAGCTCCTGCACTTGTATCTCAAGGTCAACCTCAACAACCTGAGGAGCAGCACCAGCATCTGACGGGCCAAAACTCTAACAATGACTGTCCTGTCCAGTCTGGAACCATACAACTTGCCTCTAGTGATGGCATGCCCAGTGTTGAAAACAATGCGAAATCCATACCTGCAACATCATCTACTAGCACCACTGTTGGGCTGCTTCATAAAAATTCAAATGACTTGAGACAGCAAAACCCTACAACTGCAAACAGCGCTTATGGTGTTTATAATGTTCAGATGCCATCTCCAGGGTCAAGCACCATGCCGAAAACTCATCTTTCTGCTTCCCCCTTCCAATCACCAATGCCATCCTCATCTAATAATCCTCAACCAACTTCACATGGTAGGTTATCTGGAACCCACATGACATCAGTGACTTCACCAAGCATTTCAAGGAAGCAACCTTCACTATCTGGTGATGCAGATGCAAATGATTCACAAAGTTCAGTCCAGAAAATTATACATGACATGATGGTGCCTTCCCAACTTGGTGGAAGTATGATAGGCACAGGGACGATGGGTTGCAACATGAAAAATGTAAATGGAATGTTGTCAGCAAGCAATACTGATTGTATGAGTGGCAGCAATATTCTTGTAGGAAATGGGGTGGCTGGGAGCATTGCCCAGGGGCTTGGCCACTCTGCCATGATAAAGGGGATTCCAACACCACATGGCGACAACTTGTCTATGAATGGCAGAGCAGGCACGACAATGTACAAAGAACAGAGCATAAATCAACAGCTGCAGGATTCGGGTAACCAGCCACTTAGTGGTATTGAGGGCGGTCAATGCTTTCAATAACCTTCAATTTGAGTGGACGGCTCTCTGAGTGGTTGTATCCTTTTCTGGTGTTGGCCTTTGGCTAATAGCTGCTCGTGCAGCATACGGAATCATTTCCCATAGGTTGGGAGTCGGGAGGATGGAGTTGCATGTCGAGAAGACGACTTCAGAAATGGTGCGTTTGCTTGCTCGAAGTTGTATTAATTAAATTCAGAGAAAAGGAAAACATAAAGCATAGTGCTCCATATAATGTTGCATCATGATATCCTAAATTCTTCTAATTCAAATGTACCCTTGTTTGTGACAGCGGCCCGTATGCACTAATGTTTTGAGGGGAGCAGCGCTGCAGCAGGAACAACCTGGAAGACTGAACTCACCACATCTCAGCCTCGACTTGAGTGCTTTAAAGTTGTCTGTGCACTACTATTTCTGCCGATACCCACCGGACCTTTGTTCCCTAGACCCTAGTCTGCTTCTGGTTTTTCCCTTGACGCGAGTGTATATGGTCTGGCTCATTGTAGAATTTCCTGAGAGTTGCCAGAATTGAGTGATTCGTTATTCCCTTAATCTTTTGTTGGCACAAGTGCTTCTTGTAGGTTGTTTCAGTATGGCTACTCACCCTAAGAGTGGAAAATGGAGAATATGCACGCATGCTTGCGCACGCACAGACAGCTCTGTCAACGGAGCAGTCAGTGCGATCTTTTTATGCGAGTTGCGGCAAATCATCACAAACTGGAAGATCTGGAATTCCAGGTCGTTATCTGCATTGAGGCTGGTCTTTCGCTTTGTTAATTTGGCAGGCTCAAGAAATCATGATTCTGAAGATAACTTTTTTCATATTTCTCTCCATGGTTAAGTGTCAACTGTTTCTTTGTGCAACTGAACAGAATATGAAGGGTAGAAATGGCATTTTGACGCCAAGACAACAAAGTGTCGGACGAACTGACTTCAACAGAAAAAATTGCACTATAGATTTTGTCAATTCAATACAGCTAGTAAATTATAGGCAAATGTCCTCTTATCAAGGTTCAAACCGAACAGAACCATTCACATCAAAAAATTAGAGGTCAGCTGGGACCGAACCATTTGCTCCCAAAAATATTAAAATAGAGATCACCTGGTGCTAAAATGTACGCGCACACTTTGTCGAAGATTAAACTCTACACAAAATGCCTTACCCAGTATTGAAATGCCCCTTTATAGATTACCAAGATATTTATCAATAAGGGGCCAACAGCCATACTCCCGATACTCTAAGTAGAAATGGGAGTACTATGATCAAAACGAATACTCCTTCAGATCAGCTTTTGAGTCACCAAGTTCTAAGTCAGCCAAGCATTCTTCCGCGGTGAGGGGAGGAAGTTGCCGGGTCTTTCGCCTAAGGTTGTGCTTGTGCCAGTCACTCTTAAAGTGTTCTCTGTACTCTTTTGCATCACCAAACAATGCGTTGCAGGTGCTGCATTTCTGCTGTTTCCCCTCGCCCTGGGAACTCCCAGCCTTGGTAGAGATAGCTTGATCCTGCAGTTTCTCACTTAGTTGAGAAACTTGGCCTGCTGAATCCTTTTGTGTGTGCAGTGGTGCATCTTCCATATCATCATAATTATCAACATGGGTATCAGTATCCACATGCACATTCACTGCAAGAATGTCCAATCTGCCTTGCAGATTTCTCACAAGAACATCACAATCACGGAAAAGACTCGGCTCCAATTCACAGATCTGCAGTAATAACAGTTAAGTAATTATGAAGAACATGAGAAACAAGAGCATAGATATCAAAGATTCAAAAGGACGTGCTGTCACGACTGGAATATACCAGAAGAGATTGAATGTAATTGAGGGCACAAAATGGAGAGGCGAATCTCATCTTTTTCTAAAATAACCTATGACCACTGTTTTTGTATTCTCATTATAGTTCTATTATTTACCTCACAACTTAGAAGAAACTTTTGGGGTAATAGCTAGAAAATATTCAAGGCATTAGACTTACAACAGACAGCTGATTTCCAGATTCATCTCTTGAGATGATGGTGGAATTCCAACCATTGATATTTTCCAAGAGAGATGATGTGCTCTTTTTAGGTACAGTTAATCGCAATCTCATTGGGGATCGTTTGATGGGAAAGTGCTTTTGAAGCTCACGAATCACATCTAGTGCCTGAAAAAACATTTGGATCCATATCAGCGACATAGAAACTAAAATAACAGTTTGGCAGACCTCTTTAAAAGTTAAAGAAAAACCATCAGAACATCAACTAAAGTTGAATAAAGCCAACTTGACAGTAACACTGTTTAAATATATAGGTCTAACAAAGTTAAAAGAAAAATAAATAAATGAATGAATCAAATAAAATAATAAATGAATAAAAGGATGGAAAAGTTTACTTGGGAGTGTATGTAAGCTCTATGAACACAATGACAATGTCAAAGAAGAATAGAAAGAGATAAAACAGGAACTTCCGTAAAATAGTACAATTCAGAAAATATATGTCTGGAACATATGAAAGCATCGTCAACCTGTTTCTTTGAGCTGCTATTTGGATCAACGGCAAAATGTATCTCATGCATTAATCGCTCAATCATGCTTATGGTATAAGGCCGTTGAGTTTCTGGATTGACAGTCTTCTGCATAACTATAGTTGCAATATCCTTAAACTGACTGGAAAATTGTGACTCCCTCTCCTTCCCAGCAACTTGTAGCTCACCTTTCTCTAAAATCTGCAATATGCATACCATTCATTCAGCAGAGGCATCTCGGCTTGTTTTTCCATCACTTGAAGAGCCCACATTTCATTCACTAGCAACAGTTTAAGAAATTAACAAATTCTTACCTACAGCAGTAATAATCTAAACCTAAAGTCCCTGCCACAATCACAACCCATCCATTCCAGAGCATCACACAATTACAAATCCAAGATTAAAAGAACTGAGCAAATCCAACTGGTCCCAGCCTTGCATATTCAACAGCACGGTCATGTCATAACCACAGTGGCCAAGACCATGACCCCACATCATTAGACCTCATTTTTTTTTTTAATTTTGAAATAATATAGTGGAAAATTTTGAACTCCGTCCACAGGAGAATGAATTTAAATCACGATTCTTTATGCTTATGAGATGGAATAGTGGAAAATTTTGAACACTACCCACAGTAAAATGAATTTAAATTCATACTACTTTACATGCAGAGCTATATGACTCAATACAATTTATGCAACAGACAACCATTGTAGACCCAATCCACAGCTGCCACCTTTAATATTTTTGCGCAGCGCTACTCAATATCTCTCCATCAATTCACAATGGTAAATATTCCTAAACTTAGACCATAAGATAACAAATAAAACATTGTTTACTATAGTGTTCCAAATGGTGAACATAGATGTAACAGAAAAGGAGAATTTACAAACCTCCAAACATATTTTAGTCTGATCATCTGTCCCAAATGCTGCCACTAAATCTTTCGACTTGGCAAGGATACCCTTTGAAACATTTGAATAAACAGTATGAGACTGCAACACTTCATCCAAATCTTTCTCTCTGCATTAAAATATCATCAATATTAGTACTACACAAGAAACCCTAATAAACTACAGAAGCAAAACCAACAATAACACCTCATCTTGCAATGAAAACCTCAATCACGCCCAATAATAACTTAGCATCTTCCTTCTGCTGTTTTATTTTTTCTTGGTTATGTTATACCTGTAAAACGAAGCACCAAGCAGAATAAAAGCGTGATGACACCTTTAGTTAGAGAGTCGTGGCGACATCATTTGTTTATACTTTGTGTTTGATAAATAATGTTTCCTGTTTTAGGGGGAGGAACGATTTTGGCCAGATATAATTCAGTTTCTTTTCTGCTCTTCTGCTGCTCCTCGTTTCCTTCTTCCTTCTCAATTTCAGCTCTGTTTCTGTTAAATTTTTGTTGCTATTTTAGGTTGCTAGTTGATTTTCTACTACAGCCATTGCAGTAAGTGTGGAACCAGTGATTCAACTATAACAGGTAGTTTTGAGAGAGCATAAAGAAACTCGAAATCCAAATCAGAACAACATCATAACTTTCTCGTATTAGGTACCCAAGGACCGTATCTCAACAGTAAAACCATGTCCTGTGACAATACATAGAATACACTTTCCTTACAACAGCAACAGTAGCAAATTCTATATTATGCCCAAACTAATTTACATTAAACCTATAACAACGGCAGATTATCATTTAAATTAAACGTCTACAATTCAAATCACCATAATAAACCATAGAAACAAAGAATCGTGCATATATTATACATACACACGAGAGCGCCAAGAGAGGACTTTGTTCTTGTAGCACGCGATTTCGAAGCGGTTGCCGTGTTTCTTGAGGCGGACCACTGCCACGTTAGTCAGCCTCTTCTGACCTATCGGCTGCACCAGCGTCCTCGACATCTCTTTGCCACAACGCGGCGGCGATTGACGGAGGGCGGCGATGGATATGTTGTAAATTAATGGAAGAGTGTGGGGAGGAATAATGTTCTGGAAAAGTCTGGCCAATGGATGGATAATTATATGTGAATCAGTATCATGTCAAAGTTTTGAATGAATTAGAAATTCCACATAATACAATTAAAATGTATTCATATTTAATATATGTGATAAAATAATTTATTAAAATATTTCTTTTAATTCTTATCTTATCTATTAAAATAAACAAAATGACCTTAATATTTTAATCTTAATTAGAGGCCTGAATTCAATGACTTGGGTCGGCCCCCATTTTTGTGCTCGTAAGGGTTTTCACCAAGCCCACTCTAACTGGGTCTCACATTGATTTAGGGTACCTTTCAAATTGGTTTGAGCCCAACATTAAATTGGTTTGGGCCTAATGTTCAAATCCATCTTCTTCGAGCTGCCACCCGTAGTTGTGCAACAGACTTCCATTAAAATCATATTTTAGTTGTTGAATTTAAAATATTTGTGATCCGCAAGAGTATATAATATTTTAGTAAAAAATGGTTTTCAGGATTAATTTTAATAAAATCAGTAGTCAGAAAATTAATTTTTGAAAAAATTTACCAAATTTGTAGAAGTTTTTGATGTTAAAAAAATTTCAATGCGATTTTTGATTAACAATTGCATTGAATTGTCACATGAAAGAATTTTGGGCTTATGAAAGAGGATACCAATTGCAATGCAATTTAGAATTAAAAAAAAAGAATTTGTGGAATATGACCAAATATTTTAATTACTTTTGCTTGCTCTGTTACCGTTAAAGTAAGACAATTTCTTTAAACGACGATAGTTGGCTGCGAGTTAATCAAATTAGGGCTTTTGTGCTCTGTGGATTAGGAGGCGACCTGAAACCCTAGATTAACAAGTATTCTTGACTAAATTTTATTATGTTTTGAGTGAATAAAAGTCTAGGGCTTTGCCTGAAACCAATCGAAGCCACAAAGAATCTTAATTTGAATTCATTCTACTGCGACAGCATGAGTTCTACAGATGATGAAATTGAAGCGTCTGATGAAGGGAAGTCTAAAACCAACTCCCACGCGACAGCCTTCTTTGATGTTTATGGTCCAGAGGTTTTATTTTTCTTAATTGTTTTCTATACTTTATGAATGTTGTTCATGTTCATACAGACCTAATCTCTAGCAAATTTTCAAATGTGGAGATCTTGTTCCGAGATTCTTTGACCTTGACGTTCTTTAATACTTCATATAGTTTCTTGATAGCATGGAAACTGCTTATTGGAAAGAAATACTGAGAATGGTGTTGAAATTGTATGAAAGAACAAAGAGATAGGTCACTGGAAAAATTGCTTAAATGGGTTTCCAGCGTGCCTGTGTGTCTTAGGTTCTCCAAAACACGGTTTTGATCTCTTTATGCAAAATGAGGGTCTCCATCACACACACATATGTATATATGTGTGTGCATTTGTTGTGTTTTTTGATATCTTAAACTGCTCCTTTGTTTCTGCCGCATAGAGCTGCTTCCATGTATGTTAATTAGGAATTTCTTGGTTAATCCAACTGATCCTGTGAGCCATTAAGCTCACTTATGTATCTTTAGCTATCCTTGAGCTGTCTGTAGTATGGTTGTTTTAATAAAGTGGATGAAATTTGGGCTTTTGATATGGTGCAGGCAAGAGCAGAAGTTGTGTTTAAGCAGCCAGAAGCAAATTCGACCTTGAATCTGCATGTATGTTCTCAATCTCTTACATGGATTTCAGTATTCCTATCAAGTCATTAAAATTGGCTCTGCTTACTGGTATCAGATGTTGTTACAGGACGTCCAAGGACTTGCGACCTGGGTTCTTGCTGAAGGGTTCATGCCTTCTTGGGTTTTTATTAAGGTAAAAGCTTGTGCGCTGTGTCTCAGTTATTTTAATAAATGAACTTGCAGGATGAACTTATTTGTTGTTAGTTGTTCAAGTAAAGAGATTATTATTCTGCCAAAAAAGAAGAAAGTAAAGGGCTCATTATTATTTTATGTAACTTAAATGTTTTATTTGTGTGCAGAACAAGCCGTTAATTCCCAAAGTGGTTATGCTTTATGTCCCTGGTCTTGATGCTGCACTGTATTTGTCACAGTCTAAAACACTAAAAAGTTTTAAAGAATGTTGTGCAATTCCTAGGGCAGTATTAGCTCTCAGGTAATTAGTGTGCCACTCTCTTTTCTTTTCTGAAGTATCAAGTTCATAATTTTCTTCTACTGTTATGGCTAATATGATTTCCTTTTTTGTTTTGTGCTAGCTGTGTATCAGATGGAATGCAGACTATTGATGCCCTTCTTACATGCAAAGTAAAAAGAAAAAGGGATGAAGCAGAAATCATTCAAAAGAAAGCTGCCCGTACTTCTTATCATGGTTTGTTTTACTTCCAGAAATTCACTATCCCGGAACTTTCTATTGGGGCTTTTACGATATGTACTTTGTGGCATTCTGAGTTTGTCTGCTTGGGACATGTGTACTCTTCAGAACACACTTTATTTGAACCTTTTGCCACTAACGGCCTTTTAAGAACAGCCTACTCTGATACGAAAACAAAAGAAGGATATGAAGGGGAAATTATTTTCATGATTCTGTTCTTCAACATTGTAAAACCTGGTTCATGCCATCTTGATTACAACTAACTGATGAAACTTATCTGAAGTTTTTGCTGAACCATAATTTTAGCAGGAAATTCTAACCCTTTGTCGGGAAACACATCTGCTGCTGACTTAACAAAAAATTTACCGTTTCCTATTACTTACTACACGCTCACTGCGAAGGAGTTGGAGGATAATGGATACTGTCGTGAAAATAAAGGTAATTCTATAACCTGTAAACGAAGTATTTTGGTTGTTCTTATTGTAAATTTTTGTTTTTGGAAACACTGAATATGGCCTTAGTTCCTCAAATCTTTGGATCTTTCAGACTTTCTTTCAACACTTCCTGCTCCTTCTGGAACTCCACTGCATGAGATTTTGGCACTTGACTGTGAGATGGTACATCTGGAGACATTGATCTTAAATTTAATATGACTATTAAACTTTTATTTAGACTTATATTGCAATAGCCCTTGTGTACAAAGGACAAGGAGAACTTTTTGCTTGTGCTTTCCATTTCTTCAGTACATCCCTGGAAAAAGGGGCTCTATTTGTTGCTTTACGGAATCAATGTTGAAGAAGAATAACACTTCGTGTGAGCCTTCTTGTTACCTGTCCTTTTCTTCTTGGGAGGTTAAGCTTTATATGGCAACAATGGGATCCTCTGGGTAAATTATAAGGATTGCTGATCCTCTCTTGAGTTCCATGCTTGTTTTGGTAGTTGTGCTTGTGCACCTTTATGTGATTGGCTATGTAATAATTCAGCTTTTTGTACATGGTATTTTTATTGGCTGTTTCAAGTATTAAATTGACAGGTTGTTCTTTTACCAGTAATAAAGATTAGGCTAAAAATTGAAATATATCCTTTTCAGTTGCAGCCAAGTTTCTGTCTTGTTTTCTGAGTTTTTAGCTTCACTCTGTCAAATATCAAAAATGGATTTTGTCTTGTTTTCTGGATTTGGTTACTAATTTATTATACATTTTTTGTACACCAATGAGTTTCACCAGTGCATTACAAGGGAGGGTTTTGAGCTTACAAGAGTTACTGTGGTCGATATTACCAGACAGGTAACTTCTCTCTCTCTCTCTCTCTCTCTCTCTATATATATATATATTTTTTATTTTTTTTAACTGCCCGTAGTATGAGATAACCAAATGCACATGTGGGTACAATTGCGTTTGAGTTATTAGGTAAAATGAATGCACTTCATCTAAGAATGTTGTTGAGTGTGTGTCCTACTTAATTGATATAAAACAAATGAAATAATGTTGCTCAGCCTCATAACTGAAGCCTTGGGGATTAATTTTGTAAATCAAGTTCACTTCAGTAACATTTAGGCTCTCCTTAACTCTTGTATTGTAGCAATTTTTTTCTCCCAACATAGTTTATGCTGGAACCTGTAAACCTGGAATTAGAAATATGATTCTCTTGAAATCTCTGTTTCCTGTTTTCCTGACGGTGTATTGGAAATTATTTTATAGCATCTTGAACTTTTACAAGGGTTTTTACACATAAATCTTGACATCTATACTATGTGATGCTTACCATCGATATATGGATGAATCATTTTCATGTAAATCAAATGCTAGGCATTTTCTGTTCCTTTGGTCATTTGTAAACTGTGGCCTTTGATTTCATTTTGAGGCTTCATATATTGCTAATTTCGTCAGATGTGCAGGTATTGTTGGATAAACTTGTTAAACCAGCAAATACCATCACTGATTACAATACAAGGTACTTTTTCTCCTAAACTTTTGGCTTAAGGTACCTGAACAGTATGCTGCTAACTAAAACGGCCTCACTGTGCTTGCTAAAACTTTTGAGAAAATGTCATTCTGATTTAGAATAAAGTCTAAGAGCCTGAATAATCTAAATTAGAGCTTGAGCACAAGATTGGCATCGAGCCTGGAGAATTTTTGATGCATTGAGGATGAATTTGGTTCCTTTATCCTTTCTCATTTTTCCATATGAGAACTAATTTATCCCTCTTAGAAGTTGTTAATCTCTGTTTCCAGACCTTTCTCCATGTTAGTTTTTATTTTGTAACTCAATTTTGGTTGAATTATTTGTGGAAATTTAATTTTCTGGGCTTGGGAAATGGTAACCATCATTGCTTTCCTGTGATCATGGAATGGTTTGCACCTTGAGAAAATCCAAGGCATTATTTGTATAGCAGCTGTTCTTATATATTTTCTGTGGTGTCTCTAGAGTCTGTCAGTTCTTTGAGAAACTTATTGCTCGAATTTGTGACACAAGTACTTGGAGACCTTCTTCAAATAGAGTTTTTTATATTGTATTTTTCAGTTAATTAGAAATAGGACCTCTACCAAGGTTTAATGGCACGAAGTACAGCTTGATGTTTATGTAGCTTGTAATGTTGCAGATACAGTGGAATTACACAAGAGATGTTAGAAGGTGTGACAACAACCCTTAAAGATGTTCAGGTTTAGTTTGGGCATTTCGCCTTTTCTTAATATTAAATTCAAATGATTGTGAGTTGCAATTTTGATCTCTTATTGTTTATGTGGGCCTCAGAGTTAGAGTATATTTATCCTAACATTTAATTCTGTTTTCAGGAAGATTTTCTTCAACTAGTTTACAAGGAGACTATCCTTGTTGGGCATTCATTAGAAAATGATTTGTTAGCTTTGAAGATCCATCATGATTTGGTGATCGATACAGCTATCTTGTATAGGCACCCACGAGGTCGATCTTACAAAACAGCTTTGCGCGTGTTAGCCAGGAGATTTCTTTCGAGAGAGATACAGGATTCAGGAAATGGACATGATAGTGTTGAAGATGCTAGAGCTACAATGGAGCTTGCGTTGCTAAAAATTAGACATGGTATCTGTCTTGCATCCAAACACGATGGTGCTTTTTTGAATGTTGTTATTTGAAATGATGGATGAGGCCAATTTTTCTAATGATTGTGACTAGGTGGAGTTCAATTGCTTTTCCATATTTTTCTTTTTGGTTCTTGTATTTCATATCCATTTGCATCCTTTTGTCATTAACTTAACAAGATATGGTCCAATGTAGTCCTTTAGATCATACTTGATAGAGCATCGTGTTTTGTGGTATGTTGATGTCTTTAATTCAGATGAATTATCGCTACTGTAAGACATATTTCTTTTTATCCCAATCTCATATATGCCTATGCATTAAGATTATTTTATGTAATGAGGTTGACTGCATATGTTTGGCATGTTTTCTCTGAAATCAGGTCCTGGTTTTGGCTTGCCACCAACATTTATGCGGAAGAAACTCCTGACAATATTAAGTGATTCTGGCAAAACCTCATCTTTGATTGATAATGTCTTTATAGTGAAGCGATATGCCTCTGAGGCATCTCACGCTATTCCAGTATCCTCCGACGATGAAGCTCTCTCGAGAGCTAGAAAAGAGGTAATTTTAATTTTATTTCTGGTGAGATGAAAACTGCTGGCAAGAGCACCGAAGACTGCTCGTGAATATCATGCCCTTTCCTTTCATCTAATGATTATGATAATTCTCAGGTAAAAAATGACAGGGTGGATTTTATTTGGACCCAGTTTACTGAACTGTTCTCTTATTTCAAGAAACAAGCTGATGATGATGAGAACCTGAATTCAAAGATAGCAGAGATGATTTCGTTGCTTACGTGTAGCAAGTCTACTGATAGAAAAACCGTAACATACAACGTGACCTCGGAACTGAAGGAGATTCTTACTCGGATTGATAACAAAGTCAAAAGCCTATATTCCTGTCTGCCACGCAATGCCATGCTCATCATCTGTACCGGCCATGGAGACACTGCAATCGTACAAAAGTAAGTTGTCGTTATCAGATAGTTTGGCATGCTATTGGTTCAATTATATGCTATGGTCCCTATTTTTCTGTCTCCTTTCTTTTCGGGGTTATTCTTTTGCCCTTTTTCCACTATGAACTAAAACTGAAAGGCAATAATAAAATAATGTTGTGTCTCTAATGAAATTCCCAGCCGACCACAGTATACTATTTTGTTGTCCCCTGAACTAATCAAGGCAGCTTCTGGTAACCTGTGTAGGATTGCAATGGAATGACGTATTTACAATAGGCATTTTTGTTGCGATATATCGATAGCTCATCAAGTTGTTTGTGATTGAAGATTACGGAAGATGCTTTCGGAGCAGAGAGAAACTGCATTGTGCCGAGAGAAGATGGTCAAAGTGCTGGAAGAGCTGCAAGCCCAAGCTGAAGTGGGCTTGTGTTTTCTTGGCATTAAACACTAATCTGCAGTCCCTCCTTCCTCCCTCCTTACATACTCATGTTTCCAGTAGTCAACGGGCGATTCGTTTGATAAAGGTTATGTAATGTATACGTCTGCGGGCAAATGTTGATGTGGTAGTGCCAAGCTACTAATCCATTTGGAAATGTTCAGTTAGAAGCATAGTGTCATATCAGTGAGTTCCTTTCCTTTTAGTACTGTTGATCTACGGGACTTCAAAAAAAAAAAAAAAGGGTATAAATGTGTTAGTTGAAAGATGCTTTTTAAATGTGGTGCATTGAAGGAATTGCAGAAAATGAACGAACGAATAACTAATTGTGTCGTTTCACCATTGGGCTGGTTGTTATTTTCTTCTTGGGATCAAAGTAAATAAATAAGGTCATTTCACCATTGGAGTGGTCGTTATTTTCTTCTTGGGATCAAAATAAATAAATAAGTAAAACATTCGAACTTAATGAAGGAAAACTTCATTGTTCTCTCAATGGGATTCTAGTATACGAAAGGAAATTGGCCGTTAAATGTTCGACAAAAGAAAGAATATGAGGTAAAACTATTATAAGATGAAATATTTTACGCAGCTCATCAGCGTCTCAAAAATAAACAAACTGCTTTTGGAGATCAATATGGGTGGTGATGAACAGTGAACACATGCAATAAGTCACAAAGTCACTAAAATATGCTACAAACTCAGTAGTTAGATTACATCCAAGTGGCGTTTGGAGGACACTCGCCCACTCTTTACGGAAACCAAAGTTTACCACCACTAAATATTACAATACAATCTGACATGAGAACGCTCATGCATCAAGTGATTGCACACTATCTCAGTTTACCACCATGCTGAACTGACAATCAAGATTTTGTCTTGCCATCCAAAATGGAGTGCCCCAGTTTCTTCTTTCACCTTGTACCGATCCGAGTACTGTTTTATGAGTTTCTGGATTTCATTCTTAACATTCTGCCCAACTGGGAATGGTGTGAAACCAGCCATACTCATCCTTGCTCTCCATTTTCCTGCAACTTCATAGCGTTCTATTCGATCCTCGCCCTCACACGCCACAACGTTGATGATATCACGCGCCAGGCAATGTTTCTCCACGTTCATTCGTTCCTGCGTGTCCCTTGAGAGAGTCGCATCTAGAGATTCAAACACCGCAGAGTAGTAATTGTAGGCTTCAGCAAATCTTGGCAGGAAAGGGGTGGTGTTTGTGTTCACATCCTGTTCCACTACAGTAACAAGTTTCGGTCTCATGCTTTTAGCCATTCGCAGAAGCTGGTCTCGAAGATTTATGGTTGATACGCTCTCGTCAGGCATGTGGTGGAGCTGGAAAGCAAAATTCACCATCAGAGCTTCTCCAGGCTGGCAATTGAGCATTGATGGAGAAACCAGGGCAGTCTCAGCAGCTACAGCGTGGAACTCAAACGACAGCTGCAGATCAATGGCAAGTTGCTCCAGCATCTGCCCTATGATTTTCAGGCCTCCTACATCGCGTTGAACTGATTCCGGGTCATCCACCCCGGTTAATCTCACATGAGGGCGCTTTCCGGGCATTTTGGCAAGTGTTTGCAGCAGTGTGTAATATTGACTTCCCTGGTTGATGTCAAAATCTATGATATGAACGCTCTTTTCGTCCTTACATGCCTCCAAAATTGCCCCATTTGCTGCCATGAAACCGAACCTAAAGCACGGACACCCCTCAAAGAGGACCTGCATTGCAGAGAGCCTATCAGGACTGGGAGGCTCTTTGCATTTTAGTGCTTTGTAAAGACCTCTTCCAGATGTGGCTATCCTAGCCGCTAGAGCTTCTACCATGTAGGCTGCAATCCTTTCAGAAGGTTCCCCCTGGATCGATACTCTCTGTCTGAGCACGTTTATCAAGTGTGAAGCTTCCATTAAATTTCCATTGTGGATGGAAGCAGCGCATTCAAACAGCAAATTCTTGGGAGTTAAAGCCACAAATGATATCTCTTTATTGTTGTTTGTGTTACTAAGATTTGAATCCAGGGATGAAGATTCCTTTGGAGTGTCAAAAAGCAATGTGTAACATCTGGTGTCAGACCACTCGCCATCAATTTCCATGGTGTGGCCATGATTATCGTTCTCATCTTCATCGTTGATAGCACTGTCACCAAGAAGTGCCTTCTCCAGTTCTTGAAGCTTCAGTCTCATCTTATCTTCATCATAGTTGATGGCATCTGGACTTCCATATTCTGAAGAGAAGTTCAGCAAGTTTTTGCTGGCCATAAGCTCGTAAGAAGAGGACCATGGCTGGGGAAATCGATTTTCAGAGGCATCAGAACCAGATGCGCACACAAGTTCATCTGATGGAGAGCTAAGGAAATACTTAGGATCATAGCTGGTATAAATAGTCCCAGGATTGTCCGAGCTAAATAGGGATGTTGCCAGCTCAGAGCTGTCATCACCATCTTGCCTTGTGCAAGCATCATGGTTTCCAAACAAAGCAGCAGATCCAACTAAAGACATGGTTCACTTCAAATTCTAGCAGTGAAAAAAAGGGAATCTATACCAGAAAACAATTAAGTTGTCTCGGATAAGGTAATAAACTTTGATGCCACAGACCTTCCTGTGTGTATATAGAAATAAATGCCGACATCTGAGGGAAAACCAATTCATACACGTCAAAGGTAAGAGAGATTTGCGTTCTTCGATGTAGTCCTGAAGAATAATCAAATAGTTAGAGGAAGCTGCAGTGCGCTATGCATAGCCTCAGTCCAAGAGTGAGATGCAACCTATGTTGAGAGAAATAAATTACTTCATAAGCATAAGAATATTTCACCAGCACTGTAGCAGAAGATTTCAAAACCTCAAAAATAAAGAAATGAATGACGGAAGTCACATCCTAAACAAAGGCATACTCTTTCACATGTATTAGAGTAACTTTGTTCTGGATTAGGACATCATGTCTTCATACAAACATGAACATTAAGTCTGAACAGAGAAGCGCAGACGCTATGGTAAAATCAGCATATCAACTATCAAATTTCTGCAGCAACTGTCTAGCACTCAAAGGATATCCATCCGTAGCTGAAAACTCTCTTTCATATTGCCAGTTCATTAGCACCTTTTTCACAGAAATGAAATCTGTAGGTTTTCACGACAATAAAAGAGATGGAGTTAAACAATAATTTCAATTCTCAGAAAATTAAACTGCCCTATGCAAACAGCTATAATGGATCATACACCTTTGCCAAGAGTTACAGTACACGGGCAAAGAGTATAACCCAACAGTCAAGAAGGCTAACATTCATATATACCTGGAAAGGTCAAACAGAGGAAGAAGAGATCAAGGTGAGCCCACCAAAATCAGCAAATCAGTAGCAACAATCTACAAGTCCAGTTGCTGAAGAAACCGGTATATGTATGGACTTCAGCGTTGGCTTTGGGGGGAAGGCAGCACCTGGGGGAGTAACTACTGAGAAATAATAAACAAAAATAATTCTCAAACTATTGTCGGCCTCAAAAATGATAAAACTATGAGGATTGACGGGTTGGTTTGCTGAATAAGCTGAAGGGACAGGACAAACAAATAAAAAAATGTCCAAAGGGAGAGCAACAAAGCTCGAAACTTTACAAAGAATTAAGACAAACCTGAACAAAGCAAGGGTCGAAACGAGAATTGATAAAATTTTAAAAATATAATAATTAAATGTATATTTTGAAACTTCAAAATTTGAAAACTAACATAGGCAAGCCTAGCGGAAAAATTATTCTCTTTTTCTCGGACAGAGATCCAACATTAACTTTTATTTCAACTTTCTTTTTAACCACTTTCTTTGCACCAAGTGGTCTAAACATGACTCAAGAACTGTGCATTTGCTGTATGTCGTAAGGGAAAATTTCCAAAATTGCTGAGGAGAAAAACAGAGAGAACAAAAAAAAAAAAAAAAGAGATTAAAAAAAACAACCCCAAATGAATGAAATTTCTATACCTGATTACTAGATCTTGTGAATTGCAATCCAAACGCGTACATGAGCTAAGCACAGTCTTCATTTGGCATAAGTCCACACCTCACACCACTCTCCTATAACGTGATAGAATATGAAAAGAGAAAATAGAGGGTTAAGGTGGGATGTCAAAATTTTGATAGGTGAAAAATATGCAAGCATTTTTTCATTCGTTTGAAAAAAAAATTTCTCCTTGAGAAGGAATGCAGCTGAATTTTTCAACATAGTCCCCATCTTGATAGAAAAATTTTCACCTTCAAAGGAATGTAATAATTTATCCCGAAGTAGTCCCCATTCCCTTGCACTGCGTTGGGGAGAGGGGTTGGGGTGAAAGGTGCTACTTGGTGTAAGTTGTGTTAGGATAGATAACATGTTTGGTAGTGTAGTGTTGATGTTTTAAAATTTTTGATTTATTTAAATGTATGATAAAATATATAATAATTATTATATAACATGATAGTATATAAATATAGTAATTAGTTTTTATAATATAAATATATATAATTGTAAGTGTACGAGTATATATAAGTAGTAATTTGATTATGAATATGTGTAATGATTGGATAATAATTAATTTTATATATATATAAGAGAAGAAAATTTTAAATTTAAATTTGAATGAAAATTTAATTGAATAATGTGTTTGGTAACGAGTGTTTGATTGATGTCTCGAAATAAAAAAAAGAAGTTCCAAACGTAGCCTTAATTTCCTTAATATATAATTGTTATGTAGATCATCTGGTGGATGTATATGGACACAATAAAGAAGTTTGTGCTGCTCAAAAGATAGATCACAACCCCTCAAAGATATTTGTAGACCAAACTAAAATTTTCTCTTCTATTCATTCATATTTGTTTAGTGTGTATTTTTTTTAAAAAATTGTAAAAATAAAAAATAAAAGATAGAAAATTTAAAAAATGTAATAATCGAAATTTGTGTACTTTTGCATGAAAAGGAAAAAAAAAAATGCTATCTATTCAACATAAAATAATTATGTAAGCTTTGTATATTTACATGTATGAATGTACGTTCTATAATATCATTTAACAATATTATATATATATATATAAATTAAGAAACAGAAAACACATATTTTAAGCATGAAACGCGAGGTATGATATAAAATTAAGAGGGTGAATAAGAAATGAAACTCAGCTCAAAAAATTAGTATCCTTAGAATATGTGGTTTTTCATGAGATGAAAATTATCAAATATAGAAAACTGAAAATAGGCTCTTGTTGCCGAGGTCCTATTATAAAATAGCGTTAGAAAAAATGTAAAAGCCAATCAACCAAGAAACTACAAAATCATGATAAAAAAAAAAAATTATTACAGAAAAGAAACTCGCATCAAATTACAAAGCATACTACTATGTTTAAAGCGAGCTCGAATAATCGGAAGCGTGTCCTTCAGCGAAATGACCACCATGCCCCTACGATAGCGGCCCCAACGCAGTTAGCGGGAGAGGGCTAATTAAGTCATTTAAAAGAGTCGAGAATGGGCAACGGGACCGTAGTTGAATGAAATGGGAGGTGAATGCGACAAAACTAAATGCCAATTCAATAATTGGATAATTATTAGTTCAATGTTTGCTTGAACAAGAATTTGTCTTGTGTAGGGCCCATCAAAACCTGGATAAGTATGAATTCAACGTAACGATCAGCCAAGTTCTATGAGAGTAATCCTAAAATTAATTTTTTTTTTTATATTTTTGTTGTGTGTTGACTCAACTTTGCAAAACGAACGGTTGAAATGTTCGTGTGGTGCATGACCTCAGCTTGACCAAATGGAACACCGAATAATGGTATTTTGGCAGGTTTTAGCTTTGTAGTCATGCAAATGTTACCGTTGCTGTCTTATCCACACAAAACCGCATGCTTCATGACTCCAAAATTGCATGTGCATGACATAAGAAATTTCTAATTAATGAGATTATTTATTTGATATGATATGATCGATAACATGATATCTATTTATATATATAGCATACATGTAATAAATTTAACTTGAATGCAATGTCATTTCTTACTGGCACTTTGGTGTGGAGCAATTGGCTTTGTTGCAACTTATGAAATATTGTAAAAGTAGTTAATCTGTGCACTACCTCGTGGTGTTCGGACTTTGTCGCGTGGTGGACACATACGCATGATTGTCTAGACGTGTAATTTGTATTTTTAAAATAGATGGTGAATATAGATATAATATACACGATCTTTCACGAGATAATGAAAGATGGTAAAGTTATGTTATTTTTTGTCGAAAATTCTATAAAAATAAAATTCAATAAATAATGATTAAAGTGTGTGTGTGTGTGTGTGTGTGTGTTATGGAAATTAAAGTGTGTGTGTGTGTGTGTGTGTGTTATGGAAAAAGTGTAACCAAAGGTAGTTTGCAGCTTTATTTGGCAGTCAAATTTTAGATGAAAATTACGGATTTCAAGGGTAAAAGAGATGGTGAATATATAGTTATAAATAATATACATAATCTTTCGTAACACAACGAGAGATGTTAACGCTTTGTTTGGAGGTCAAATTTTTTGAGATGAATATTGTGTGTTTTAGGTGTAAAAATTAGAAATATTATAAAAGTAAAAGAGAAAAGGTTGTCTTTTGACGAGGGAGTGCGAATCCGCATATTGAACTCACTTTATTAACTTCACGCCATGGCAAAAACTATTTAAATAACAGAAATTACAGTAATAATTATAAACATACGATTAAAGAGCTTTTTTCTTCCTAATTCCTAACACATTGAAAAGAATCTAAATACTAAAAATAAATAAAAAGATGGTGCAATTAATAAAAATCTTCCTTGTTCTTCACTGGAATCTTCAATAAGAATAGATCATTTTGTTTTCGGGTTTTGGGATGAAAATAAAAGAAAATGGGACTCCAAACATCGATTAAATGTTCCCTTATTAATCATCCATCTGTTGTATCTTAATGTGTTGCCTTCAAATATAATCTCTCAACTTAGCAACCTAAAGTTTCAGTTTTTCCCTTTTCCCCTCTAATTTGATGATTTGTTAGGGCTGTTTATAAAATAAATTATTCCACTTGAATTCAATTAGATTCAACCATTTTTTAGAATTCTATTGAATTCAAATTTAACTTAACCAATTTAATGATTGCATTAATAAGAGAGAAAGACATTATATATATTTCTGTGGCCCATAGTTATGACGAACTGTCTTTGCACAATGTCACAAAATGGGCTCCAAAGCCCAAGACCCGACACAGATTGACGAGCTTTTCTGAGAAGAATGATAATAATTAAATTTTAATGAAAGTGGAATTATTGTCAACAATTAAATGAGTAATTATTGATAAAAATGATAAAGTCTATTGGGAATTTATTGTGGTAGGTAAGACGTATGCAGTAAACTCTTCAACTTACTTAACTATTTATCGTAATCTATAATTAATTAAATTAAATGGATGACTAATACAAGAATGGCGGCTTTATTGCATTAATCAACTACTTTGATTAGATGTTGCAGTTATCATCATAATCTCTCATTTTGCCGTTGCATGTGTGTATGCACCAAGAATATTGTGCATCTATTTATTATAAACTAGCAAATCAGGGACTCCTTATATGCGTGCAAACTTATAAATAAAATTATATAATTCTATTTATTATAATAAATTAAAATGATCAAAATTATTTGTTATAGGAGTTGAGCCATCCGACATAGTATAGATGGTATGGATATAAATGAAATTAGTTATGAATGGTATTTTAAGAAAATTGTTAAAAGACGAATAAGGCCCTCACTAATAATATAATAGTATAGAGATAACATGACATGCAATATATGATGTTTATAAGAAAAAAAATGTTGCAACATGAAAGTAAAAAAAGGTAAAACAATTATTATATTAACAATTAACCAATTAAATTAATCACTATTACAGTGATGGGAAAAGAAAATAGTTGAATTGACCAGTCATCTCTAACAAGAGAAACATCATTTTGTGGAAAAACACAGCATGTTTCTAATGGATTTTTTTTTTTTTTGAAATGGAACAATATAATTTTTTTTCTTCTATGATATTTTTAAATGATATATTTTAAGTAAAAAATGTTACATTATTTGTAACGTACATATAGAAATCAAAATACGAATACAAGAAATAACTCGTATAAAAATAAAAGAGTAGCCTGCACATCAATAAAATTCAAACCAGTTGGACTTTTGATTAATAATAAAAATTGGAATGAATTATAACGTTTAATTTGCTAACAGAGACAAAATGAAAAATTTGGTCTACTAATCCTTTCCAAATTAAGAACAATTAAGATGTAATCGACCTATGAAATATATCAGTTGCCATTATCTTCGACAAATATTTGTCACATTTTGGCGCGAATATTCTGAATGATAATTTCTTGCCTGGTTAAACTATCACCAACTGGGCATAACGTAAGAGTCTCAGTTGTTTTTTTCCCCCAAAACTTCTCTTTTTGCTCAATCAATTATGACGTCCAATTTCATAATTAATTGCTTTGATAATTAGATGGTCAAGAAGAGAGACCACATAAGTTAGCTAAACTGTCACACTCTTAGTTCCACGTGTATACTTCACCTCGTAAATTAATATTTATTTTGAGAAATTGATAGTTATATATATCCATCCATCTATATATATATATATATATATCAAGATATATTTACCCACCAATAATTCAATTTTTTTCAATAACAAGCTAATCATGAAACATAATGAATCAACAAATCCGTATGCATGAAACAAGTAATCACACACACACACACACACATATGTATGAATATATGTATATTATTTTGTGGTATTAATTAAACCCCAAAATTTTATAAACATGCCTTGAGATTTTTTAGCTTTGAATTGGGAATTGAAGGTTGAACATATATTATTGTTAACCGAAAAGGAGTGACAATCTCGTGAAATGATGGACACAAAAATGCCAACTAACTGTACTTAGACATTAAAATTGAACATTTAATTTATTGAAGATAAATTGAGGGTTGGTATTAACCGAATTACAGCAAGAAATGTCTAATCCACACAAACACACATTCTTATGGGTTACTTCATTTTTTTTTAATTTATTTATTTTTGTTAATTTTGTGGTTGACGACACGCCACCATTTTGTACACGCATGCGGTTTGATTTGGGTTTAGAACAACGGCTGCCGCCTAAGGAAGACCTAAGTTTGTGGCAATTGATTCTCTTAACAAATTAAACACTTAATGGCCTTTGACAGGTGGCATAATTTGTCAGCAACTTTGCATAAATACAATAATTTTGATCTTTCCAGCACTTCACATAGAGGGGTCTTGCAGGTGCATGGACAAAATTTGTTTTTGAAATTTTTATTTTACTTACATGGAAAATTAAATGGTCATTCAGTCATTATGGCAAACCCAAAAGCCCCACTCCCTTAATTAATTACATGATCGACGAGAATATTGCAATTTTGCTTTGTATAATTATGTAGAATTAATTTGTAAAATGGTAGAGGGTTGGATGGGAGCAGTCAAAGTTTGTTTGCTGAGGGTTAATCAGCGTTGGTTGATGCGTTGCTAATTTGGGTTTCTTGGAAAGATGAGATACACAAAAAGGTATATTATTGTTTTCATAAACAAACACAAGGCATCAATCATATGCCTTTATTTATTCATTTTTTAACCTTCGCAAGTTAACTGATTTGCTTTTGGATCCTCTAGTGACTGAAAGCTATTTCAAACCTTTCTTCTGTTTACAATTCTTCATCATATGACTTTTACCAGGGTTTATGGTGTCATTTATTTATTTATTTTTCATTTTTTCTTTGTTATGATCAAACACCCTGTTCTTTTTCACTTTCATTTTTTTAATGTGGATTGCATCGAATAGGGCCTCTATAAGTTTTGTCGGATAAAATCTTAGTTAGTAATATTGAAGATTTTGATTTCTATCCCTCTCAATTAAAGTGCAAAAAAGTATTTTAAATTAATGGATAATATTTTTTGTAGCATATTGAAAAATTAATGGTATTATATTTGTTCCTTTAAATATTAGAGTTGAACACGCACAAATGCTTCTTCAATTAACATATTATTAAGTTTTTTGGTTGCACAAAGTGAGATTATACAACTATACTTATTTTGAATTATTTTATTTTTATTTTTCTTTTTTACTTTTTACTTATTATATATATATATATATATATATTTACTACAGTTTTCTCACTTTTTAGTGTTAATTCTTTTATTTTTTTTATCATTTTTTGTTCTTTTGTTTCTTTAACTTATACCTTTTTGTGTTTTCTCTCTGATTTTCTTTCTTTTAATTTCTTTTGATCTTTCTTTATTTTTTATTTTAAATAATTTTATATCAAAAATTTTTTATTTCTATTATTTAAAATAGTATAATTTTTCAATTTTTAAATAAATGCATACATGCAAACAGTGTGAGACCAAAAGACATATATCATCAGATTGATTAATAAGGGCTGCAGATATTGATTTTACACCCTCCGCTGGAGGTGTCTTGTGTGTTTTAAAATGATAAAATAGTGATGTTAATGGATAAACTATATTTGACCCCATTTTCAAAACATTAAAACTAGAAGTGCTTAATTTCGTGGGGTATGGAATAATCAGTCAGTTAAGAAATCAATTTTATAAGTTTTATTGCACGATGCCTTTCCAGGTTTGTTTTTGACTTACCATCTGCATACGTGGGTTCAGCCACCCATAAACAAGGGCGTTAACGAGTAGTAAATCGAATTTGATAATTATTCAAATATTACTCATCTTATTTTTTTTTAAATTTGAAATTAAATTTAAATTTATATTAAGCAATGAGATTGACATTAAAAAAAACTAATTAAATTCAAATTTGAATTTGATTAGAATTTAAAATATTGTCGAACCTAATTGAATTTGAATCAAGTAGATTGCCTTGTCAACAGCTCTTCTCATAAATATACTTTGTTTAATTAATTAATGTGCCTTACTTAAACTGGATATTTTACCTATTAATAAATAATATATTAAGGTGGTAAAATGAAAGAATTAAAAATCTTAAACTTTTATATAAATTATTTTTCGTACTGTAGTCTGCACTAATATTTACGTAAAGTTCCATGTTAGTTAGTTGCCCAGAGACTCAATTTTCCTAACAAATTTTAAAATTTCAAGACTATATTTCTTGTACTAACCTATACATTTAGATTTGGTCTGGCTCATTAATTTAAACACACACACACACACACACACACTCACATATATATATACGAAAAAACCAGTTAGTTCCAGTTAGTTCTCCATATGATTTATTTATCTCTAAAGATTTGAATTAGTTATTGTCTTAGACCCAGCCAGACCTATGGTAACAGAGAAAAACTTGAAAACCAACGTTAACTTGCTATTGGTAATCAAATCAAGTTTAGGACAAACGAAATCTTGTTTAATCAAACAAAATTTTGAACAAGTACAGAGTTCTGGCTGCCCCAACTAAAATTCATTTATACCCTTTTTTTGAAAATAATCTAATGTGCAATTAATATACGTCTACAAGCCAATATATTTTTTTCTTGTTTAAGACGAATAGAGACATATCCATTATTGTTAAACTTGTATATATATGAGTGAAAACATCGAAAGCTCACCAACCATTACAATAATTGAATAGCAAGCTTTTTATTCCTTTCCTTCACTCGACGTTCCGAAGCTTTTAAAAGCCTCACAGTTATTAATTCTGATCAGCAGATATCTCCTCATAAGTAATTAAAATTGTCTCTGAAGAAAGGGTTTATATCATCCTGGCTTCACTGATTTCCTGCATATTTCCATCGATCCATCTTGGTGAAGTCCCTTCAAGTTTGAGCTATTTCTTCCTCCTTTGGAGTTTTGTTTTCGATTTCTTGAATTCAAGGTAATTATGGCCATTAATTTTACTTCCCAATTAATTCTGCTATTTATTATTATTATTATTATTTTATCTTAATTTTTTTGGATTCAGATTGGTTGTCATGTTTTATTGTTTCAAGTATAATTACATAGAGTTATTCCTCTTCAGTTCCTTATCATATAGACATCCCTGTGATACTTTGTTGTTTATTTTTAGGGTTTACTTTCTAAATATTTCATCTTGAACTTCAGAGTTTCAAACCTTTAATTATATATACCCTCCTCTTTACTTTGATTTTCAATTTTTTTGGATTTAATACCACTACAATAGGGTGTCTTTCGGTTAGTTTTGTATCAAAAAATACGATAGCCATATATATATATATATATATATATATATATATATTTGTATATCTATAAAACATTCACAAATATTATTCATATATGAAGACACAAAGGGAAAAACAATTTTTAGTATATTTTCCTCCAAGAATTTAGTTTTGTAAACACAATTGGTTAACCACCTAATATTTGAGCATATGGATAATTTACCGTGATATTAGTGTGTATGTGTGTGCATATGTATCAGACACACAGATGCACAGGATCGTACGTTTGCATGTCATGAAGATACTGACGCACATCCAGGTGTGAATGAATATCTTTTGAAAGAAAAAAGATTGATTAAGTTAAGCTTGACAGATAGGGATATATGTGAATAAAAAGACCATTGATTTAACTTTTATCAAAGGTTTGTATTGTTTTGTTCCTGTTACGCAGAATTATGTATATATGTAAAATAATTTCTCCAGTAGTTGAAAAATCACACACGTTTAGATGATGCGTCAATTGTCATTACATTGAACGGACGTCTCCGTTGTATTAATTAGAAATGTTGTATATATCACTTTGTTTACAAAATATTTTTCTTTACAGTTTACCCACTCCAGTAAAAGTGACTATGAACAGAAAATTTAGACGTTTTGACCACAAATTATATGTGAGAAATCACGTTTTAAAACCAATTAAACAACTTTCTACAATCAATGGACAATTCCGTATGGATTTTTCTCCATGTAAAAGTCCATTTTGTGGTGCAAATGAAAATCAGCAATCTCTTTCTGAGTATGCCCACTTTTCTTATTCTTTAATCTCATGATGACGTGCTAGATAGTCATTTGCATACAACAGTCATGATTTATTTAGAATAATAATTAACTGAAGTCGGGTAATTCGTTCTAAAATCTTCAGTTAATTAGATAATTAGTTCTGAAAAATGGATGAAAGTGGTGGCTCCAGCGATATGGATACAAAGACTTGCCCTCGAGGGCACTGGAGACCGGCTGAGGATGAAAAGCTCCGTCGGCTCGTCGAACAATACGGCCCCCAAAACTGGAATTCGATTGCTGAAAAGCTTCAAGGAAGATCAGGTACTTGTATTTATTGGTGCGTGTGGGAAGTGTAAGCCCTTGCTACGAACAAATTATGCTTCCAGATTAGGGTTTTAATAGTCCCTTGCAATACGCATCACGGTTTGATATTCTTCCACAATTATCTAAATCCTCATAGCCAATTATAATAGTTTTTTTTTTTAATTTATAGCGAAAGCTAGTTTGCATGTGTCGCAATAATTTCAAGAATGATATGAAGTTGTGAGTAGGTTTTGACCTAATCTTCTCAACTACTTCATGACCAGAAAGACTCCGGCTTTTCTGAATTGAAACAGTAATTTCATGAACCAATTATCAATGATAATTTCCCTAGGAAATAAGAATAAAATAAAGTCTGTTAAACTATTAATATTTTGCAAGGCGAATTTAAAATTTTCGATCAGTTGATTAATTATTTTATGCAGGGAAGAGTTGCAGGCTGAGATGGTTTAATCAACTGGATCCAAGAATTAACAGAAGGCCATTCTCAGAAGAAGAGGAAGAAAGGCTGCTCGCAGCACACAGAATGCACGGCAACAAATGGGCACTGATTTCAAGGCTTTTCCCTGGCAGAACTGATAACGCTGTGAAGAACCATTGGCATGTGATCATGGCCAGGAAGCAAAGAGAAAAATGCAAGCTTTCCGGAAAGAGAGCCCATCAAGATAATCAGCTTGCCAATAGTGAATCCAAATCTCCCACTAATTACATTTTCCGACGAAAGAGTTCGAGACTGCAGGAGGAGTTTGGCTCAAAGATCAGCTTTGAGAATGGTGGGGTTTTCGATCTGCACAGCCAAAACAAAGATAAGATCTTCTCGGTGTCATCGTTCCCCACTTCGTACACATCATGGCCCAGTTACAATTTGCCTTCTCACTCTCCCGATTTATTTAATTCCACCAAAAGTAGACAGCGCAGTTCTGCAATATCCCTCAGTTCAAATCACCAGAGAAATATTTCGATATTTAGTGCCCATGATGACTCATCATCAATTGCAGCATTTGACACTCTAAACAACCAAGTGGCTGCTCCAAATCCCTTTCATTACTCAGAATATGAGCCTCACAGCAGAGATTTGGTAAGCAATATTGGGGAAAATTCGTTGCCTTTTGGCAAGACAAGGATGATGATGATGACTAGTGCAGAACAGCACCTTGAAGAGAAATCCCCCCAGAAGAAAGATGTTCCCTTCATTGATTTTCTTGGTGTGGGATTCTCTTCTTGATGATGATCGACGGTATATTATTTGATTCTTTTTTTTCTCTGCTGTTTACCTTTTGTGCTAGCTAGTGTTAATTGAGGAAAATATTATGATGGTGGTATAAGAGTTAATTACGGCTGCATGGTGTTCGCGTGTCTGCATGAACAAAAACGAGCATGTTGATCTAATGTATCTTTAGGGTTTTAACTTTTAAGTCTGATGATAGCCGACTAGAGAGGTTACTTAGGTGTTGAATGTATTGGAACAAACTCTACTAATTCCAATCAGTACCTTATTAGATTTTATATTGGTGTAGAGATAGCATGTTTGTCCAGCTTGTTTTCTGTTTAGGGGATTTTTTTTTTTTGGGTATGAAATCCTACAAGTTTATGTATGGAGATTTTTGTATGTTTTTCATTTGATCTATTTTTTATTACACTTTAATTTTGGTATTAATATCTTGCCTCTAATTAATTAATTTTATTCGGAGATCACATTACAGGGGACACGCACATGATATATTTTTTTATGACCGTTAAATTATTATTTGGGTATTAACACCAGGATTTGAAAAAGTTTCATTGTTGACAATATTTCTTATAAGTGGCAAAATGATGAATATATCTGACCTTGATCTTGTTCTTAATTGGAGATATATTTTAGGTAAGGTAGTCTCAAAAGCTAGAATAGAGAAATGTGATATGATGGAATCATGATATTACAATTAAGAAGTTATTTTAAATGATGTGATTGAAGTTTAATCTTCGAACCAACAAATTTCACTTGTTAGATTACTAAAGGAAGGTTGCTAATCAATGGAAAGAATTAAAGAAAGTACATATTGACGAGTTGAAGAAGGTATTATATGTTTCTACGTACCTGCTTTCAAAACCCAAAAAATTCTGCAAAAAGATTAAATAGATTCTTAGAAAATATTATGTTTTTGTTGAATAAATAATGTTTTTAAACGTTCGATAACGTATTAATGAAGACAAATATTAATTTGCTCTACAAAGAAAATCACTTGTGCTATGTGGACGATGATAATTTCAAGGGCTAACCTTTAGTTACGTATTCAATTTCGATTCACTTAGTTTAAAATCAATTTATTGAACTTCACATCCATACATGCATATTGAAAAGACACAGTTTCGTGTATTTTAGTCAAACGTAGTCATTGTCATTCCGTTTTCTTCCAAAAACAGATAATTCCATCCTCTCGGCTCTATCTTTAACTAAATGGGGGTATTGTGTGTATAGACGTTAATGATCGAGTTGAGCTTGAGCTGGTCTCCTTAATTTTGTGAAACTCGAAATCAGTTTAGAACTTGAGTTAAACCACTAGTTTGAGTTTAAAAATATTGTTTAAGTTTGAATTTTAGTTCAATTAGATTTTAAAATATTTTCAAGTGTAATCGAGTTGAAATTAAATAACTTGCATTATTAACACCTAATTGTTGTGTACCCTATACATAATATCATTATTGTTCATGAAAATTACGAGCTCGGTGAAATCATATTCCCATTTAACCATTTTTTTCCCTTTCCTTATACAGTAAACCTATCAGCCATTAGAGGTGTACTCTGGCGGGTTCAATCGTTCAATGATCAAAACTCCGGTAGTAGACAAATTGAAAAAGATTTAAATGGTGGCAGAAGCTAAGGCTATGTTTGTTTCCTCATTAGGATGGGGAAGAAAATTTGGATGATTTGAGTGTAGATGAAAATTATGTTTGGTTTGTAAGATTTGGATAAATTGAAAAATTATATATATATATTTAATATGTAATAATGATTGAATAGTGTGATATTATATAAATTTATAGAGTAATAAAAAAATGAATGTAAGTAGAAAAATTATAGGAATAAATGTTGATTTAAATTTGAATAAGTATAATAATTGAAAAATTATTAGTTAGTTATAAAAAGATAAAAGAAAAAAAATTTGAATTTGAATAAAATTTGTATAATAAGATGTTTGGTTTGTAAGATTTTTAAGTAATAATGAATAGTGTAAAAAAAGGAATAAACCACTACAAAAAAAATTCTCATGTTGGGATGGCCATTTGGGATGGGTAATTGCATAGCCATCCCAAAAACTTTTGGGACGGATTTCAGTGCTCATTCCAAATTTGGAACAGTTTTGAAATGGGTAAATTTGGAATAGCATTGGGACAGTATTGTTTGGTATGAATTTAGGACAGTTTTGCAATGACCTTAGTATTAGTCATTTAGGATGACTTTGAAATGAATTTAGCACTTGTTGTTTGAGACAATTTTGGAATGGCTTATTTAGGACAAAATTAGGATAGTTAACTTTGGGACTTTGGCACGATCTTTTTGTCTCGATTTTAGGACAATTTACTTGAAACAGTGTTGGGATAGGATATTCGAGATGGCTTTTTTGGCATAGCTTTGGGATGCTTTTCTTGGAACGACTTTTTCTAGGATGGATGTGATGGCTTTTTTAGGCACAATTTTGGGTCAATTTATAGGATGACAGTTTTGGAGCGGTTTTGGACGATTTTGCAAAAAACCTGGCCAAATTTTGATATTGTTTTAGAGACATTTTCCCTAGTTAAATGAAACAATATTTTACCCAAAATTCAATAAAATATTGTAATTTTGATGGACGGTAATAGATGTAGAAAATTAATATAACATGTATTAATATGCTTTGTTAGTACAACATGAGTTTGAAAATTAAGAAACATAACATGGGATAACAGCATTGGGCCACATGCAGAAAGTGATGAGATAAATCCAGCCATCCAAATTTTCATCATTAGCCTTGCCTTCGGCCTTATCCAAATGGTCAATACCCCATTTTCTAATAGCAAGTCGCAGAAATTTATTTAATTTCGCTTGGGTTTATGCTAGCTCCTACTTTGGGTGCTCGAGTTTCCATTGCATCGCCCTGAGCTTAGGATTGGGTGAGGAAGTAGAGTTGCTGGATTCTTGAGACAATTGCTAGAATGACATAGTCTTTGATCCCATTCCTGGCAACTGGCCATTTTGAAGTTGCCGAGTTCATTAGGGCAGTTACGTTGTTGTTGTTGGAGCTAGAGGAAATTCCACCCTCTAGCTTCAATCTACTAGGGTCATCGGCATTGTAATCATGTGTCAACTTCTCCATCATCTCCTACAATTTTTTTTTTAAAAAGTAATGTGATAAATGTAAACTAATGTTATTCTACATTTGCATGCATAATTATAAGAGCTTATGTGTCCTTATCCCCAGAGCCTATGTATGAGGACTTGCCCATTCTCCAATAGCTTTTTCCCACACTTTCAAGTACAGCTCAATGGGGGTTGGTGGACATCCCATTGTCGCCTCTTGCATTACTTAGTGCCATTTGCAAAGTAAAGAGTATCATTATTGCATTGGTTGGTATAAAGCACATCATTCAATGCATAAGGTAACCTAAAACATGGTTATTCAATAACATGGAACAAAAAAGGATGGGAAGAAATACCATTTAACTCACCATTCGCTCGCTGTGGTGGTCACAAAAATCTAACACTTGCAGGATATGGTAGATGTAGAGGTGTTGTCAGCAACTCGATTAGCCTAGTTCTTGTCACATATGCTGCGGAAATTATTTGTAGCCCACTTAGGCAACATCTACTCCCACTTATCCCATGGTTTTCACTTGGCTCCGTATTTGAAGCTCTAACCTAGTGCATATGTTTTTTGATTATTTCTGCCATCTTTTTCTTAAATGCTAGTTACATGGCTATGTTGTCAGTTGGGTCCAATGTGTACTCATTCTGACAGTCGATAAAACAAAACAAAGGACATTAACAATAGAAGTGTGAAACTGGACATGCTTGTTTGTATGAAAATGACTTGAACACAAACCAAACCAATCTTTTTTGATATCCAATGGCACCTCAGTTTAACGTATCCAGGGGCCCATTATAATGTCCAGCAATGATGGACTTGATGTAATTTGCCACTTCTTCCTATACACTAATCAAAATATATTACAAGTGCGTTAATTGAACTAAGATATGCAAGCATGTCATTTGTTTTCACTGGCAAAAAATTGAAATTAACTCGCTAGAAAATTCATGGTGTCAAGTGTCTGGGCCCATTGATGGGCTACTGGCTTTCTTTACCCACATACGCCTCTAATGTGGCGGCTGCTAGCAATCCATGCCTAAGGCATAAAGATTGTGCATGCTGGTTGGATTGTTGCGTAGATATGGAACGTTGATTGTTTTATGAGGGTTGTGTCTCATCATTAGTGATGTCTAATGTAAATCTCAGCGTGTTGTCCTATTGTTGGGGGGGGGGTCTATGTTGCGTAAGGCACCCCTACCACGTTGAGAATGCCCCCTAGAATAATCTTCATGAATAATTCCTCGAGCACATTGAACAAATGAAACATGTTAATTCGGCAATAATAGCAACTTGAAACAAAAGGATGTGCCACATTGTAATAAAGCACACGGTTCATATTAGGTATATGAGACAATGGAAGACATCAAAACCATTTCTATTTTCTTTCCTTTTACCAAGCACTAATTGGTTCCTCTAACCTACATGATGAAAGAAGCACTTATCCATTTTTCTCAATGTTCCTCTACTTTATATTTTGCTTGGACACACGTAAGATAGAAACTACACTATTCTATGCGTGTATATTTTGTTTTCCTTTTAGATAACAAGTTGAATTATCCCATGTAAATTTTAGGAACACGCTCCATTTTTTATTTTTAACCAAAAGACAGCAAAAGAGCTCACACGCGTTTGATTAGGCACATTTTCTGTACCACAGAAAATTCCTACAATCCTCTAGAATTAACATAAAAACTAGACAACAATTACAAGTGTGGTGTTTTGCCATAGTCATGTCTTGGAATGAATTACTTTAATTTATCCTGTGGCAATACAAGCAACACATCCATATTAATCCTTGTTGTGCCATTTCGTTAAATAGGTTTGGTGGAACTAATATTTTCTCAAGAACATTCAACATTTAGGTCATATATTCGTTGAACAATTTCAACCAAAGCATCAACAAATTGATACATATAATTGAGTGCTGATCCACTAACTTTTGCTCACAAAAAGCCCCCTAAGTCAAGGAGAGATTGAAAGCTTTTGTGTGACTTTCAAATTTAACACAAAACACCAACACATGTACGTCTAACCATTATAGCCTAAATTTTCCAAAATTGAACAATTTCAGTCAGTTGATGTATGTAGGCTATGTTAGTTTTCAATTTTTTTTATTCCAAAACATACACTGTTGTCATTACACTTTTTTAATTTTTATCTCTATCGCTCTATTACTTTTACACATTTTTTTAAAAAAATACACCTAAAAACGTGTATAAAAAAATCAAAACAAGCATAACCAATAATTACTTTTTAGTGGTTGGGTTTGATGGTTTAGTGGGTCACAAGTTTTATATGCACTAGCAAGAAGAAACGCTCTTTATGAATGTGTAAATTAATTTATAATTTATAATTTATAAAAACATTGTATTATAATCATAAAAAATTATTAAATTTAAAAATACAAATACAGAGAATATTTAAAGTAAGAAAAAAGGAGAGAAAATTGAAAAAAAAATGAAATAAAATAATAAATTAAAATAAAAGGATAGGAAAATAAAAAAGTAAAATTGATGATAGCCGTGTAATTATGTAATGTACGATTAAAAGTATAGATTTAGAGTCAAAGTATGAAAAATGATTAAAATAAGAAAAATGAAAGATAAAAACTAAACAAAGATAAATTTTGAGAGGAAAAAACAAATAAAAATAATAAATTTAAAAGAAAAGTTAACAAAGGATAGAAAAATAAAAAAACAATTAAAGATAATAATGTGATTTTGTAAAGTGTAATTAATTAAATAGTCATATTATAGATATATAGTATAGAAAATAGTAATAATGTATTATTAATTATATTTTAGTCTGCAAAAGGGTAATGGCGTAAACTACATATTAAGGCTAATGTTGTGAATTCACAATCTAAAACCCAATTGAGCCCAAATTCTTAATAATATAGTATTAGTAAAAGTTGCATACTCTATATGTGTACAAATTTATTTATAAATTATAAAGTTATTTTATTTTATATAATAGAAGGTTAAAATTAAAATTATAAAAATATTTTAATCAAAAAAATAAAAAAAGTTCAAAAGAATTTGAAAAGAGAAAAATAATGGAGAATACAAAAAAAATAATAAGTTAAACAAAAAGTGAGAAACAGAAAGAAAAAATGAAAAAAATTTAAAATAAAAGTAATTATTTAATTTGACTTATGTAAGCAAAAATCCTTACTGACTTCATAATATAGCATAGATAGCTAACGCATTGTTTCAAAGTAGGGTTAAAGTTGAAATATATCAACTATTTAAAACTTATAAAATTATTAATTACCTAACATTGTCTGTCAAAATACTTTTAGTTTCTATTTAAATATATATGTCATAACTGAAAAATTAAAAGAATTATTTATATCAATAGTTATACCTAATAAAGAAAAGAAAGACAACAAAGCACATAAAAGTTAGACAAAAAGGCATATAAATGTTATGAGATTAATTTTGTTGTAAAATCGATTTGTTTGAATAAAAAGTTTTAGATATTTTGAAAATATTCAATACTATATGTCTACTTGTATCTGTATTAATACACATAGTGACAAGATTGCGAGTTAGACAAATTATAATTGCCAACTAATAGATGACAAAAGGTCTAACTAAGAAAGAACAATGGCTTGGGCCTACAATAGAAGGAGCCTACTTTGGTGACTAAAATTGTTTCTCCAACTCAATGGCCCATATCATTTGTTGTATGGGCTAATCCAAAGCCCTACACGATGTTGTCTCCTCACATGCCTGGGCTTTGTTGCCTTATTACAAGGCAGAGGGAAAACCATGGGCTCGGTGAGTGGTTTGGAGTTTGCGTTCATTCATGTTAGTGTAAATGACAAATTATATGTTCGGTTTGATTTTTTGTATACTTATCTACACTATTAAGTGTTTGATCCCCGTTCGATTACGTAAAGTAAAATAACATATTTATTTTTTTTAATTACATAATATAAAATAATACATTTACTCTTATTTTTAATTGTTTGTCATTTTTGGTCCTTTATGATTCCCCCTTTTTTAAAAAAATATTTTTTTCTTTATTTGAATTTTCTTTTAAAACATTTCACTTTCAAATTCTTTTCATCTTTATTTATATTCTTAATTTAAATATTTTTTATACTTTAAATAATAATATTTCCATTATTTAAAGTACTATTTTTTTGTAATTTATAAATAATTTTACACACACATCGTGTCTGTCAATTTTACTTGTAATATTATTTAGTAAAGTTTTGTGGTTGCATGATATAAAATTACGCAATTACTTTTATTTTAAATTCTTTTATTTTTTTGATCATTGTTTCGTCTTCTTTTTAAACTTATCATTTTATTTATGTTTTCTCTCAATTCTTCTCTTATTTCAATTTTTTTTTGACGTTTCTTTATTTTTATTATGCATATTTTTATACTTCAATTTTTAAATAATTTTATTTATATTACTTAAAATTGTGTGAGGGTGTTTTCAGAGTCACATGACGCATATTGCCCTTGAGAAACAGTTGGGGGAGGGAGCAATGGTTGATTACTTTGTTGAATGATAGTTATTTGTTATTTATTTGCCACTGCTACCACATACGTACGGTATACTATTTTTCAAAACCTAAAATAATAATGCCAGACATGCCCTTGTTCTAAGTTGCCCGAGCTACAAACTTGATGATGGAACTGAAACTTATGAGGCAGGCCATGGATGTTCGTTTTTCATTAAGGTAGTAATTATGCCAAGGGTGGTTAAAAAAACAAAAGAAAAGAAAAAAGAAAAATTAAGGAAGAGGAGGAGAAGAGGGAATGGTGTTTAACCATGCATGCTTTCTTCTTGGGTTTTAATTTAGACCTAATTGCTTGGAGCATCTATTGCTTTCTGTCCATGATCTACCCTTTTCTAGTATTTTCCCCCCTTTCTTTGAACTATCTTTTTTCTTAATTTATTTATCCTAGATTTAACCCATTTTATTTTTATAATTGATTATATACTGATTAACACATTTGAACACAAGAAAAAACGAGCATGAGTGCCACTTAATTTGTACTTTGGCTAAATTACTTTAATCCAACTCAATAAAATTCGAAAAATATTTTGAATCTAATCAAATTTGAACCTTGGTTTCGAAATTTTATTTTTTAAACTCTGGCTTGGGTTTTTCAAAATTGAATCGAATCAAGTTTGATAGTCTCCTAAGATTCTCCACAAGTTCTTTGATTTCTTCTAGGATCTTACGTTTCGTGAATTGTTGGGACGTTGAGAATTATCTAGAAAGGTATTTCATAAATTGTGTTGATTCTAGTCTTTCCATTTGAAGAAAAAAAGATCCAAAAGAATTAATCTTTCCTTTAGCCATTGAATCTCTCTCTTTAATCACTGTGTGATATATTCCGAATTCTCGCTACTAATGGAGTCCAAATAATCTCCCAATTGATCAAAAGATCCTTTCAGTTGGTCGAATTACTACGATTACATTCCAACTCTAAATTCATTTAATTATTCCTCCAAAACTTTGACAATTGTCTTTGCCATCATCCTTTAATCTCTCCATCTCTTTCCACACTTACACTGCAAAAAAGAGGGAGAATAAATCAGTGATAATGGTACGTATATGGTCTCCGGACAGACAAGAAGAAGAAAGGCAATTCGCTGTCGACCATTCATATGCAGATAATGCCACAAGCCAGCCTACAAACTGTTATTCAGAATGAGGAAACTAAATCAAATCATCCTCATCCCAAAATCACCCTTTACTTCGATTCTCTTTCTCCTTCATTTTCTAAGCACATGATAAAGAAATATCCTCCCTAAATGATCGATTACACAAACAACTGCAACTGTGCAGAAGGGCTTTGATTTTGTGTTTTCATCTTCGCCATTTTGTGCATAGGGTGTGTGAGCTACATGGTTCTCAAGTGGGGACCCCTCGTAGGATGGGCGGTAATATATTCCAAGATTAGGGTTATAACTTCATGCTGAAAATCAAGATCCAATATTTTTGAATGTGCATTACAATCAGTACCATCTTAATCAACATTTTAGTATCTTTGTGAAACCAAAAAGGTTGGCATGGATCATATTCACTTCAGGTGATTAAATTAAATAAATTATTTTGTTAACTCTAATACATTCTCATTTATAATTGTTAGAAAAAGATAAGTCTCATATAAAATAATTAAAATTATGGATACTAAATCTCTTATAATAATTGTAATAAAATAATCTTTCGATTCTATTATTGGGAGTGAGCTTAAGAACATGGGCCTCCACATATCGCTATAGTCAACATTCTTTTGGCGCGATCTCTATGTATAACAACAAACTCATGACCCCCAAGTGCTTACCATGATCGTTCTTTCCTCAAGTTAATTAATGTTTTAATCAATTAATAACTCTTATCTACTATGATCTGCTTCACCCATTACAGAACCCCATTCGGAATGAACAAATTAAGGCTGCTCGCGACACATAACACATGGCAGAGAAAAATGATTTCCCCAGAGAAAAACAACGTACATGACGCGGGCTCGAGGCATGCATGTCGGCGACAGGACTGAGATGTGCAGCGAAGAAAGGCCAAAACCGTCTCGTCGCGGCTCCCGCATCGTCCCCTTGTGGGAAGGTTCCCAGAAACTTCTTGGAAGGTTCGCGGAAAGTTCCCGTGTACGTACGCATCGTCCATTCGTCAATCTCGTTAATCATTGTTCATCATTAAAATCTTCATCATTTTTTTTGATTGGATAATGTGATCGTGGATCTCTTCTTCTGTCCCTCTATCGGCGCTACAGCAGCATAGGCCAAGCTCGCCACTGGGATTTTCGTTGGAGAATAATAATAATTGATGAAGATTGTGTTTAAATGTACAATATATTTCACTGTAAAATTTCGGTATTTTAAAATTTTTTATTTATTTAATTATATAATAATGATTAGATTATGTAATGATAAGTAGGGATAAAAATTAATTTTTAGAACATATAAATATAAATGTAAGTGTATGTTTGGATATATAAGTATTGATTTGATTAGAAATGTGAAATAATTTAAAAATAATTAGTTAATTTTTAATGTAAAAATAAAAAATTTTAAGTTTGAATTTCAATTTAACTTTTATTGAATTGTATATTTTATTGTATAAAATTCTTTATAATTTATTTTATAGAAGATACAAAATATTATCTGCACAATCGAGAGTACTTTTTACTAGCAGGATATATTATACATTACTTTGTATAATGGTTATATTAATATATATATATATATGTGTGTGTGTGTGTGGATTAAGTTAGTTATTACACAAAATAATAATTCATATTACATGCTAGTTTTGTATAAATGATTTATGCATATATTTTTATTTTATTACATGTTATAATTGCATTTATATCTGTAAAATAATACACTGCATAGAGAGAGTAATTTTCACATATTATATTAATTAAGCATAATAATATGCACTAAGTCTATATATATATATATTAAATATATGATTACACACACATACAGACACTTCATTGCTTTAAAGAAACAGAGGAAATACGTGAGAATGGAAAGGGATATTTATCATCCAAGGGGATCAACAATATGTATTTTTGGTCCATTGTACGTTCACTTTTATCTACATTTCATACTTTATGTAAAAATATCAATAATCTCTAATCCCAATTTAAAAGGTAAACACGGGCCATAAATAATGTAAATTAATTTCTTTGTGCCAATCATTAATTATAAATGCATGCACAAGCTAATTCCAATTCAGATATACGTTACTTGATATGATATCACATATTTGATGTGTATAAATTCATTATAGCACATGCTTCCAGAAATGTGAATGACCTCTCGTTTTCCCTACTTTTCTAACCCAACACTATAGAGTTGTCCAAATCACACCCTCAATTTCTATCCTTTTGCTCAATAATTGTCCTAATTATACTACAAGCCATCTATCATGGCCTGTATTTCAATCCCTTAAATTACTGCTTATCTTTTTTTAATGAAAATATTAAATGGGTTCTGAGAAATCGTATAAATTTACTATTCACTTTTTTTTAACTCACTAAAATCTAAATTCTTAAATTATATAAAAATTTCAAGTCACCTCCTTTTTCATATCTCGTAAACTCTAGAAACCCGTCCCTCAATAATAACCATTGCGCCTTTCCCCCTCTTGAAAACAATTTATTCAAACGTGTATCTTAAATCATTATCTCTAGATCTTTTTTTTAATATATTTTTTTTCTGCAAAAGATGTTATTTCCAAAAGGTAGGGATTCTTTCAATGAGAAACGTTGGAGATGCACTCTTTTCATAGTAAAGATGAGAAGAATATCCAAAAGCAGCCTTACGTTTTTATCCTTGTATACTCATCACTCGTTATCCTGTTTTCTAACACTAAAAAGCTAAGCTAGCCAATGTATTGCAAAGCCTCACGTCACTCGCTTCCATTTTTTTTTTTTAATTAATACTACAAATCGCAGCCTATATTATTATTGAGGGATACTTAATTGGAGGCTTTGGACGATTTAAGACACAATATGCAATTTAATGTAATGGGTCCTATAATATCTCTCAAAGGATATTAGCTCGATCCTACGCTGCTGCGGTTCAAGGATTGTGCTCTTAAGTTTTTTCCCTTTTTATTAATTAATTATACTTATAAGTGATATGATTGAAATGAATTGCTTTTGTGTTAGTCAAGTTGAAATGAATTAGCTCGATCTTAGTGTTTCTGCGTGTGCTACTTTTTTTTTTTTTTTTAAAAATAAATAACAAAGATAAAATTAAAAAAATAAATTATTCTGTTTAAATAATTTAATCTATGTGGGATTTCAGTTTGTGGCAAGCATTAGCTGAACTTTGAATAATTCTTAAAAAATTAATTAGGGACAAGTTATTATAAAAATTTTTTAGCATGTGAATTAAATGGTCCACCACTATCTCCAAATTACAGAATACTAAAACAGAAGTAGATAATGTAACGAGAAAAGAAAAATTCACATAAAACAAAAAAAACTATGGTCATTATTTGTCTTTAATGCCTTTGAAAAGAAACTTTAGTAAATTTCAGGAAGCGAGGAAAAGTAAAGAAAACCACACTGAGCTGATGAATCTATGTATTCTTCTCGATGTAAATATTTTAAGTCAAATTTGCCCATAAATTAGAAAATAATTTAAAAATTAAAAAGATACAAATTGTGACAAATATAAAGTTGTATCTGTTTCTCAAATTCGATGTACATCATCAGATGGAGGATAGAAAGAATCCTAGAGATACAACTATTAAGACTATTTGAAAGCATATTTTCCTCTATTTCTTCTCAACAAAATGCACGTATCTAACTACGTTATTTATTAAAATAACTTATTTTATTTCCTTTTTTTTATCTGTACTCATATATTATCTCTAAATTTTCATACTAGCTTCTATCTTCCCCAAAATTTACATCCAAAGAAATCCTATAATTTAACGTGGGATGGAATCTCATATCCCCAAAAATCTCTCCTCTCATTTTTGTTTGTTAAATACACTACCATCACGTGCACATATACTTGGCAAGTGTTGAACCTCCAAGTAGGAGTCTCCCAACTTTGATTAAAACCGAGAATATTTTGGAGTTCAATTAAAGTTGAATTTGAATTTAAATAATTTTTTAAAACACTATCTTATTGATTAATTTAATTATAATTTGATTTCAACTTCTACAAAATTAAGATGAAAAACCTTTGAACTAATTTTAAGGTTGGGTTGCTACTCGAACTCGGAACAATTGTTAAACTATATTTATTATGTTACTCTGTAATTTACCCCAGTCCTCGTCACATTTTCATCAACACAAACAGGCTGCAGGTACGGAGCCCCATCTTCTTCTTCCTCACCCCTATCATTGTACATATATTTTTTTTTATTTATTTAATAATTGAGATTCCTGTCCTGTACTGTACATCTTGTCATTTCCCCCCTATCATTCGTTTTTTCTATTAATATGATAGAAAGCTGCCATGTGTTCTTATCATTTCCCTCACTCCTTATCATATCATAAGCCCCTGTAAAATTAAGAATGTCGAAGATGATGCCCACAGCAGCAACATCGCTCCGCATCCCCAGCACGACGTCGTCTGACTCGAGACCTACGGTGAGAATGCAGACGCGCATCCACCGTCTGATAGAGGAGCAAGGCATAGTCATGCTCCCCGGCATCTACGACGGCCTCTCGGCCTCCATTATTCAGAAGACCGGTTTCTCTGCGGGTTTCATCTCCGGCTACTCCGTCTCCGCCTCCCTCCTCGGGAAACCCGACATCGGATTGCTCACGTAAGTACTCTCTCGTATGCATGCTGGATTTTGTTTCTTGCGGGGGTTGTAACCGTAATTGCGATTCTCAGGGCAACGGAAATGGCGGAGGCTGCTCGAACCATTTGTTCTGCCGCACCGTTGATACCGATCGTTGCTGATGCAGGTATGGTCCTAAGGCCTGTTTGGGTATACTAAAATGGAAAACGGAAAATTGATTGTGCGTCTAGGATTTGAAGTCTTCTTTCCAAACAGGGCATGTGATTACCATAAAATTTTGCAGTTAAGACTGCAATAAATCAGCTGGAGGAGCGTGTGTACTGAAGAGTGAATTATATTAGAAATATTAGACAAAGAGTGTCGAAGATACGGTTGTTACGTATGGGCCAACGCGTCCGTATTGTTTGTCTGTGATCGACTTGACACCTCAAGCCATATGTTGGATCAAGCCTATGTTTTTTCTTTTTTCTTTTAATTTTTGAATGTATGTTTTTAAAGGTAGTTTTTATAAAAATTATATAAAAAGAAAAAAATTTAAAAATATAATAATTAAATATTAGTAGTTTTTATCCAGAATATAAACCAAACATTAGTCGCCTTATTTATTTTGAACTTGCCAGTTGCCGCTGATGCCATCGAATTTATTTATTTATTTTGACTTTTGGGGCCCATTTTTTTATGAATAAAACGACATCAAAGGGACGCGTCGATCGTAAAGCAGCCTGAAACATCACAGCTGCCGCAAATCCGCAGAACTTCACAAGCCCGTATTTGTAAGGCACCGCCGTCAGGAGTGCTCCAAATATCTCACTCTGCCGTCACTCCAATAAGCTTCCCACTTCTCCGCCGCCACAGCTCCAAAATTCCCACTCTAATACCAATGTCCAAAATCAGATTCGCCTCCATAACTCTCCTTTCAATCTTGTCCTTCCAAAAATTGAGAGAGAAAGAAAAACAAGGACGAAGAAGAAATAATAGGAAGTAGAAAGAAACAAGAAGATCGGAGGAAAACGGAAATTAGACAAGAAGTCCTAAAAAATAATATCTGGGTGGTGTTAAATCAATTTAATCACCACACGCCCCAATCCCGACTGGTGTATTGGAGTCCTTTCTCCAGTGTTGTCTCCAAGAAAGTTCAGGAAAATAAAGGTAAAAGCTTTCTATTGGGGAATTGTTCTATTGCAATTTTTCTTTGCTTGCCCCAGATACTGGAGGCGGCAGTGCTCTGAATGTGCATAGGACCATCAAGGATTTGATTGCTGCTGGTGTTGCTGGCTGCTTTTTGGAGGTATATATCTGTCATTTTTGTTATCCACAATAGATGTTTGCTGATCCTTTAAAGAGGGAAAAGATAATTTGATTGTGCACTTTGCCTTCTTTGCAGGATCAAGCATGGCCCAAGAAGTGCGGTACGTGTCAACACTTGTTATAACAGCTATTTGGTCTTTCCGTAGTTTCTACCGATGAATTTTCATTATGTTTTTTTTTTTTTGCTTTTCATACGCAAGTTTGCTTATGTCTGATTTCCTTTTTTTTTTGGGGTTTTCTGGTTAATTAGGTCACATGCGAGGCAAGCAGGTTAGCTGGATAACTTCTCTTTCCTGAAAGATGCAGATCATTTGGTCATTGTAGAAGTCAAAATTTAATTATTCCTCACGATAAAGAGTGACGATTCTTCTAAATTTTGTCACTCATCTTGTCCCTTGATAAAAATAGCTCTGACTTGGCTTTAGCACTAAATGGGTGGTTCTAACGGTGGTGATAAGATTGTAACCATACAAAGATAAAGATGGCGATGAGATGACTGAGTGGAGGATGGTGCCGATGCAGCTAGGGACAACGTTGATGTTCAAAGTAAAGTTTTTTCCAGATCCGAATCGGATATAGGACTACAGCACTGGGACTACAGAACTAGACATGTTCAAGAACTGGACATGTTCACTGGTTCGATCATTTAATCGGGTCAACCGAATTTACGGAATTTACGAATAGGTCGATTAGTATTATTTATTATATATATTTACATTAATATAAATTATTTTAACAAAAAAAATTTAAAAATATATTAATAATATTTTAAAAATTGTATAATTAATTTGTATACTAATTAATATATAATTATTATTTGAGTAAAAAAAATATAATTAATTAATTATTTTTAAAAATCAAACAAATTAAATATATAATAATTGATTTATTAATTACTTATTTATTATGTATAAATGAAATATATAATTATATATAAAGATAAAAAATAATAAATACTTATTTAAATCATTGTTATAGTATAATATTTTTTTCTTTTATACATTTTAATTTTTATTTATTTCCTTGTTATTATATTTCAATTTAATTATTCATCTCTATTTTTTTTAATCTCTCTTCTATTTTTTTTCCCTCGACTTCCCTTTTCTCTTCCTCCTTTTTCTCCATTTTTTTTCTTCTTCTCTAAAAAAAATAGAAGAAAAAAAAACCCGCCAGTGACTCGATCGGCGGGCCGGCGGTTCGTGGTTAACCCAGTCCGACGAGCCCGGCCGGGCCGATTTTAACAACACTGGTTCAAAGTGGCTGCATTGTCCGGAAATGGGGATAGAGTAAAACATATTAATTAGGGGTAAACAAATATATTCACCTATATAAATGGTAATGTTGAATTCAACTAATTATTAAATTTAACGAGCTGAAGAAGTTTGGCAGCTTATAGGATTATTTAATACTGTTAGTGGTTTCTATCTTGATTTGCATATGAGGACAAAGATGGGATCTGCCAAGTTTCTGTATCTGTTTTCTAATCAGAGTTAAGTAGAGTCCTCTGTTTTTATTGAGATCCGAGTGTTGAACAAAATCTGTCCTCTGGCTCTTTGATAACTGATTTTCTAGGTGATACCCGCCGAAGAGCATGCTGCAAAGATAGCAGCAGCAAGGGAAGCCATTGGTCACTCCGACTTCTTTCTTGTGGCAAGAACTGACGCGCGGGCCACGTCAGAGAAGTACGGTCTCTCTGAAGCCATTTCGCGCGCCAATCTTTACATTGAGGTGATTAATTCTTCACCTCCTTCCACTTTTGATTCCTCCTGTCATATAATTTAAGTCCTGTTAAGGTCTAGGATATTTGATTACTTGGGACTGGTGCGAACATAACTACTTTTGAATAAGTGGCGTCTTATTTGTGCAGGCGGGAGCTGATGCTTGCTTCGTAGAGGCGCCAAGGAACGATGATGAGCTAAGAGAAGTGGCGCGTAAGACTAAAGGATATCGGGTGTGCAACATGATAGAAGGAGGCGTGACACCACTGCACACAGCCGAGGAGTTCAGAGCAATGGGCTTCCATTTGATGGTCCATTCGCTGACATCAGTCTACGCTGCTGCGCGTGCTATGAAAGACGTTCTCAGGACGTTGAAGGAGTATGGAACCACTAGGGAGCACCTCCACAAGCTGGCCACTTTTGAGGAGTTCAATCAGTTGATGAACTTGGACGCTTGGCTCGATATCGAATCTCGATCTTCTGCTCCGCAACTCGTGAATCATAAGTGATCAGTTTCTTCTGTTCTGGCCCATCCCAGCAAGGATATCCATCTGTCTTTGCACTTGCTGTTTTTAAGTCGCTGTTTGTCATTGTTGTTGAGTTCATTACCTTAGCTGTGTGATTGATGTATTGCCATGAACCATGTAGTGCTGCGTTCTGTTTTGTGTTCAAACTGTTTTATTTATTTGTTGCTCCCTTGCTTGTAATATTTGTATAATTACCTTGTTATATAATCAAAGGTCTGAATTATTATAATCGTTTTATTTTTCTCTGCTCGGGCTATGTTTGGGAGAGGGGTTTCGATGGATGATGATGTTCAACAGGAGTTGTGTTAAGATAGATCGATATTTGGTTATATGATTTGGATGAGATCAAAATTTTAATTTATTTAAATGTATATATAAAATATATAATAATGATTGAATGATATGATATATAGTAATAATGATTCATTTTTAGAATATAAATATATATATATATAAATTTTATGACATAAATATTAATTTTATTGTTAATAAATATAATGATTGAAGTGTAATTAATTAATTATACATAAGACAGTAAAATTTTGAATTTAAATTTGATGTTAAGATAAAATTTAGTGACTTGTGTGAGATTCAAAAATTGACTTTCAAGTGTAGCCTTAGCTATCAAAATTGGTATTATTCATTGTACCAAGCGGATGCTCGTCTATAATTTTACTTGCAGAACACATGTTACAATAATTAATTTTTAAAAAAATTTCTTTTTTTTTTGTGTCTTACTTTTATATAATTTTTAATAAAATATACCTAAAAACTAAAACAAATCTAAGGAATTGCTTAAGAAACTTGACTGGATAAACATAGAAATTTTCTACCTCGGACAGTGAGTAATTTTAATTAGGTTTGTCTTTGTTAAATTGGTTGTTGAATGTCTCGTGATACCGCATACGACATCTTAAAACGTAAATACGCCAACATACATTACCCATGAACAGAGGCAACCTCAGTAAATATACGACTATTTGATTTTGCAAGAAAACGTGTTTAAGGTAATCAAGAGCACCAACCAAGAAAAATCTTTAATCCTATTTTTTGAAATGAAGTCCAATTAAATGTTAGTAGAATAGTTCATTGGCCATGTTTGGATGCAAATTTTGTAGAGGAGAAAAATCAGTGCAGAAATTTAAAAATAGTGTAAAAATATACGTAGGTAAAAATAAAAAGCATTATTTTAGTGAATAATTATTTTTAGATAGTTTCATTTTGACTGGCACACAAAGTAACATTTGCTTAAACATCAAAAATCTATAATCGAAACCTTTCCATCTTGTTCAAGATTCTTATCCTAAATGTCGATAATAACAGAAGAGGCCCTACGTCAGCATTTTCTAATTTGTGATCAAACTATTATAATACGGCTGTAATATTTTCTTTAAATGCTCTTGTTATTAAATGATTAATTATATAAGAAGTAGAGGCAAAGGAGTTGCTTCAAAACTTCTCCCCTTCTTTCTAGAACTAACCTATATATTCTAATACAACAGTAGAACGGTAGTTGACCTTTTTCTATTTTTTTTTACTGAAATGTTAATTTTTTAAACAAATAATTTTTTTGAATGATAAGCAAATTATAAAATTCTAAGTAATTATTTGAATGGAAAATGTGCGAACATAATTGATATTGTTTTGAAAACAGTGTACGTATCAATTGATTGTCAATGTTGGGTACTACAGTCTTGATAAAGGTTATGTAATTTTGGAGAAGATTATAAGTTAATTGATAATTAATACGAAGTTCACATGGAAAGTTTATGGTCTTAATTATAATTTCCCAATTATAAATTAAAAGCCCGCCCCATCCATGTGCCAAATCATCCTCAAATTATAAAACACTAGTAAAATTCTAATTTATTCATAGATTATAAAATTATTATATTTTAATAGATAAAAAATTATTTAATAGTAATTAATATAAAGAATTTTGAAAATAATAAAATGAATTGATATCAAGAGAATTTGAAAGAGAAAAGAGAAAACGCAAATAAAAAATTTAAGAGAACAGAAAAATAAAAACAAAAAAAATTAAAAAAAATTATGTGATTACTTTATGCAAGAATATATAAAATATAAAAATTATTAAATTTGAGAAAACCTATAAATATGAATGAAAGTTGAATGAAAAGAGAAAAGAAAATTATGAAAACAATAAAAGTATTTAACATAAATTAAGAATTTTTATTAGAATAGTATTAATATAGTATAGATTATTGAAGAGGTTTTCAACAGAAGCTGCTGTCTCTCCCTTAATATAAACCCATTAGGTTGCATGAAAATCCTCCAAAGCGCAACTGTGGTGTTCGTCAATGAAGAAAATCACAGTCCTTGTGGGCTGAAGGCTCCTCCAAGAATTGTTTCAACAGGGGTGGCACATGCTACTAGACAAAAATGAAACTCGTGATTTATGATAATTATGAAGGCTACAATCTCATTAATTCTTTCATTTATGGTTCACGAAATGTAAAAGTTCATATTTTCTTGAAACACCATATGTTTTCCTTGTTCGCTTCATCTAAGCATGTATAACGGATTCGTCTCCAGAGAACATGGTCTATTTTCTGGCTGAACTAGGAAAGATGAGTTACATGACTCTCACAGACTGTCCATTCGCTGATTGCTGCCTCAGCAGTATATGCAGCTAAATGCACCTTAAACAAGGTCCCCTCTTAGGAATGAAACTCTTAAAATGAACACAGGTTTCTCAGAAAATACTATAGCTCGGAGGGAGGGGCCGTCACTCTCCCACCGCCAGCCAAGTCTCTTTGGGCTGCCTCATGACCGAACTAACCGAGGATGGATGATACTTTCAAGTTTCAATCCTAAAATGCTGCTTTTCTTTCTTGAAATTTCTGTGGTTTGATTCTCTTTTGAAGTTAGTTGCTTATAAAATGTTTGCAGTAGTACTTTACTATCTAATACTGTAAAATGTGGGGAACAAACTGAAATTTTTTCAAGGCAAATTTAAAGTCTAAATTGAAGAACTTTTGAATTTTAGCTAAATAACTTCAAGCGGGGCTTTAAAAATAATTTGTAAATTTTCTAAAGTTTGAATCGTTTCATAGCTTTTGGATTATTTGAAGAAGGCGAAAAAGGTCACATGATAGACCATTTGGTGGCATTGCAACAAGAAAAATATATATGAGGGTAAAATTTTGGCATTGCCATTTTTATTTACTCTCCATTATATTTTGCACAATTAACTAGTTGTCAAATATGGAAAACTTTAAACCTTCTCCCTACAGAAAAAGTGCATAGATGGCCATGTGATGTATTTTCCTTTTATTATTATCTTTTAACGTTTTGTTATTTGTCACAAGAAAAGGCCTACAAAATCAGCTTGCACACACAAGACTAAACATTAAAAAAATGGAGGAGGATTATAGGGAATTGCAAGATAATGTTCAAGAATTAGAGAAAAAATGTTGCTAATTTTGAAAGGGCAATTAAAGCAAAGGCGAAATATAGAAGAAACTCCTGGATAAAATTATGGTTCGAGTTTCTACACACACAGAGTTCAATATATTTGCAATTTGTAGTAGTTGAAAGGCAATATTCAAATATTTTGCCGAGTTCGACCGGAAACATACAACAGTAGAAGTAGGGAAGATGCAACCTCCTTTCCTACATCAATGGAAGTGCTAGGTTAACATATCAACTTGATGTGCAATGGTGAGTGTTGAGAGATGGACATGTTCTTCAAAAGCTAATTGGTTTTCTTTTTCCCCGTTCGCTCTTCCTAACTTATGGTTCTACGTCATCAGAAAAAATCGTTCTTTGACTTTCAGCAACGAGTTCAAGCCCGACACTTCCCAAGAATATGTTTTTGTGGAGATATCACCACTTTTTTAAGAGCACACTTGATAATGACAAAGTGATTAATTGCTTACTCAACTCTATTATTTTGATTTCATACTCAGAAGAGTCTTTAGTATTCATTGTATGTACGTAAGTTATGTTTGGTTGTGTGAGTTGTGAAGAAGCCCATAAAAAATTTCTATAACTTTAGTGTTACATTGCACTTCATATCTGGTATGCCTCTTCACTTATGGACCACTTACACAATGACGGGAAAACATGGCTCACCAGATGAAAAAGGTTAGATTCTGCAATCACTGCATCAGGCCTTCCAAACAAGACCAAGTCTTCAAGACCAATGATGTCCATACAAAATACAAATGAGGGAGGTTGTGTCGTATAGGAGCAGCATTTTGAGGAAGGTTCTCGAAGTATTGAAATGCTTTGCAAAGATGTCTTGTAAAAGGCATTTGTCAATCCTAGATGTTTTAGATCAATCGTGTGTTTGGGCGTTATGAAAAGACTTCGTTCGTCTTCTTTGCTTTTCAGCTTTAGGTGGAGATTCAAGGACGACGACGTTTATCGATATGCCTCTAAACCTTTTGTTTGCCAATGAATCATACCGTATGCAGTTTGCAGCAAGTGTTAGTGGTGAAGAAATTCGAATATAGGAAGGGGTAGGTCTCAGCTTTGGGGGTCCTAAATCACAGATCCTAAGAAATAGAAGACAGAGATGGAAAAAGTTGATAAGATGTAATTGTTGAGATTAATGTGATATCACAGTTTTGCGAGTAAAATGTACGTATTTTGCATGTAAATTACGATAGCCTTGCACTTAAACTTTTAATACTTATAGAAGGAGATAAAAATTATTTAGTAGATATAAGTATAATTATTACATCAATATTTTTAATATTCAAATTCTTGACGCTCTAATTATTTTTATTAGTAAATGTTAATTATGTTTTTTTCTTTAAACTTATTTTGTATGAATTAATTTTATTATTGTGAAATATCAAAGAATGTTGTTTATTTTTTAAATATTTATACTTATAAGTTGATGTGTTTTTATTTATTGGTAAACTTTAAATAGACAAATACTTGGCGGTCTAATTAATTCTATACCATGGATTATGCTTACTGCTGAGGATTGGTCAATTTTTCTGAGGTGGCTAAAGTGCCCATTTACATTAGAATGCCAACTTGGATTTGGATGAGGAAGCCAGCCCCTTGTAATGACAATTATTTTTGTGAAAATACTAATGATATTTGCTTGCGTGTCAATTGCGGTCACATTTGTTTGCTGTCTCAATGGCCTGTAGAAAAGAAATCTGGCAGGATAATATTAAGCTTTAGTATTCACTGCACTCAATTTACGAGTCATCATGAGGAAAATGCAAAAACACATGCCTAATAAAATAATATTTATAATGTACTGTGTTAGGCATGAATTTCAATTGGCAAAAGGTCAGTGCGTAGAAAATTGGGAAATTATTAGTCACACCCAACTTCGATAATAACAGCCCACGTGCAAACATGTAAATGGTTCGCGTGCATGTACACCTCTTTCGAAGATTCATTATTTATCTTATAGTTAGGAATGAAATAATATATTGTTTATTTATTGGTGAAATACTGTATGATTTTCTAACACGATTCTCAATGGACATAATATAGAGTTAAACGAAACTTTTATTCTAGAACAAATTCATCTTGTATCTTCTCGGCATAGCACATTAGTACTCCCGAAATTTTCCTAACAATTATTGAAAAAATAAATGTACTAATCCAGCCACCTGTAATGTCTCCACGACAAAAATGAGTATCTCCATTACACGTTACACGACACACATATGGCTTTAGGTAGGGAAAAAGCAGCCGGGTTTGAAATTTTTACTTCAATACAAATCACCCAACGTGAAAGGAAATGGCCAACAGAACAGTACCCTTTTCGACAATGATATATAATACTCTTCTTAAGAGCACATGTTTTCTTCATGGGGCATGGCCAATCCCTTTTAATATGTTAGGAGGATGACATTAAATTTTAGTGCCTAACTGTCTATTCTTATTTTTCACACATATTTTTACAACAACGTTCAATGATATATACACAATGGTTTGAAGTAATAATAGTATAATTCAATAATATAAAGAGCATTCGAGAGGCCTATTTTATCTCACTCTCAAGCACTGTGCGTTTGTTTTTATTTTTAAGTTTATATTTATAAGTATATTTTTCTGAAAATTATAAAAAAATAAATTTCAGTGAGCATTTTAAGATTGGAAAATAAAACATAAACTTTGATGATAATGTTGACTGATTCTTCAATTGTGGCTAAAGTTCCACCGGCATACAGACTTGGCCTTGCAGGGCCAATTTTCGACTTAATAATGTACGAAGGAACAGGACAGAGTCCCATTCCTCCCAACCATGCTATTTGTGCTTGTACGTCAAGCATTCCAATTAGTACCAAAGATCTTTTCAAATTTGAAGATTGACCTTTTCTTTTCATTCCCTTCTTTTTAATCATTTCTTCTTAGTCGTCCCTCTCAGCGAGTCTGCCAATTGATCACGCGTTTCTCCGAAAGTCCCTTATTGTATATAATCCTCACCAAGTTGCCAACAATACTTTTACGCTATATATAAATAATGCACACCCTTTCCCTTACATCTTGCTTGAAGCATTTATTCCTTCGTCGAGAATCTGATCCACATATACTACTGCAAATCCCATTTATTGCTACAAACCCTTGCTTAATCTTACGTACAAAGAATACACACACACATATTATATAGCTGAGCACAAACATTTGTTGTAATAGGCCTGAGTTATGTCGTCTACTACAAGATTCATCATGTCATCGTTTGCAAGATCAATGCGCTCCCCATATCACATGTCTCCAGTAATTTCCTCAGATACTGAAGTATTCAGACATCAAAACATCATTTCTCAGTACTCGGGATATCGATATCTTAGCAGTTTCACAAGATCGAAAAAGTACGACTCCCATAGAAGGTACCGAGCGTTAATATATATTTACATAAACACCTCATTTTATGTTCTTTAGTTAATTTGGTTTGTAGTTATTTATTATAACTGTGCTTAGGAGATGATGATGAATTTTGTAATTTGGACATCCATTTGTTGATATACCAATTTATTGATGTATATACTTTTTCCTTCAGAAATTTTTCTGTCTATAATAGTACACCAGGTGCCCCATTGCCTTCTCAACCTCCATCATCTTCTCCCTCGTAAGTATTTTCGAGGAATTTCATTTCTTGCATACGAATACACGCACCACATACCAGTGCTGAAATTTAATCACACACAGGAGTTGGATTCTTGGAATAGTGTTCACAATTATTTTGCCCTTCGCGGGCAACAAAGAGGGGCCGCTACTCCAATTCAAAAGTAAGTCTAATTCAATATAAAATCAGAGACGATAAAGGGCTTTAAATTGAACTAGTACTAATTATTCATGTATCCCATGTATATCTGTAGAGGAAGTTGACACTGCGGTGGAGACCATAGAAGAAATAGTGGACGTGGTAGAAAAGGTGGCGGAGGTGGTGGACAAGGTGGCGGAGGGCATTTCCGACGACCTCCCGGAAGGCGGAAAGCTCAAGAAAGCGGTGGACCTTGTAGAGGATATGGCTGAAGAAACAGCTAAAGATGCTCACGTTGTTGGAGATGCTATTGACAAGGTAATTAACTATGACTTAATAAACAAATCCAATTAGGTAGATTGTTTCTTTGAACCATAATCAATTTGGTTAGGTATGAGCATGACTTTCACTAGCCAGAAGATGGTATTTTTTTGGGTTAATGCGACCAAGTCGTTACATTAATTGGATTAATTAATCAAGAAGAACAGTCGGCCAAGTTTCTGTGCCTAGTCGTAATAACAATTCTATATATTATCATAGTAATCTGGTGAAGATTAACGCATTTTTAATCATATGGGGCCTCCTTTCGTCTTTCTTTTCATGATTTCCACTTTGTGTGGCTTGCATTTTTTAAAATTGCATTCGTAATAATTTGAAGTGCGTTTGAAATGTAAATGCAATTATTATAAATATGATATTTTATGTATGGTGATGATCTCCAGACTAACCGTTTATTAATATAATTTTCACTGTTCCAGTTTCACGAAGTGGAAGAAAAGGTGGAAACATTTTTGGAGCCCTCGGTGATCAAGGAAACGTGGCAAAGGCTGGGAATTGATCAGTCAAATGCATGAAACATGGGACGAATTGGGCACGAAAAGCAATTTGTAAATTTTTTAATGTTTTGAGCCATGTTTCAGAGTTTTCAACTTATTTGAAGAAGACAAAAAAGGTCAGATGACAAACACTGCAACAAGAAAAAAATGTTTTGGCAATGCCATTTCTATTTATTAACTTGGTGTTTGAATATGGGAAACATTAAACCTTCTCACCACAACAAAAGCGCCTAGATTTGTTGTTGAAATTGGACGCAAAATTTGTTCATCAGAGTGAAGCAAACTCAATTAGACATTACAAGTGGCATATAGTGTAATATATATATAATATTTTCTATGCTAAATGACCATCTTGATCTTTCTTCTTTACCGGTAGAAATACTTGGAGAGAAACACAAATGTTTGTCGGAAGCTACTCTCCACTTAAAAGAAGAGTAGCCTATGCCCTCTAGTGTAATTTTTTGGCTTCCAGAATTTCTATCTCACCTCAGTTAGAATTTTTTGCTTCTAAAAGAAAATAATTGACCCTTTTTCAATGGGCTGTTAAGCTATCCCATGCATTTGTGGGCCAATTTCAAAATCACAAATTCACTTATTATCTTTATGGTCCAAGTATTTTCAAGTACTTTTTTATAGCCATTGATCAACAGGAACTCGTGTGTTTTAATCTTTTCTATAATTGCTTTGCTGTTGTCCTGGCTGCACATGTTTCATTTTATGCACTGCAGACATTCGCATGTAATTTACTGATTGCATAAATAATATGTTGCCTGTTGTAAGTCACAATACTATTGTAGGTAATATTGTAATAACTTAGTTCAATTTAGATAAATTTGTGAAAACAAATTCATGAGCACATGCACATACCGACAATAAAAACAAGATAAAGAATACCCAATTTATTAATACAGTTTGGAAGTCCTTTCGTACGTCTATAGGTACCAAATCAAGTTGATTTCACTGTTATAACTAAAGTATAATGAAAAATAAAATGAATAACCTGTCAAATCTCACCACACAAATCCCACACATTTTGCCAAAGTGACTGAATAGTTAGTCATACCAAAACTTCCTTATTTTGAATTTAAAATAATTATTCTTAAGCCTAATTTTCAAGCTTAGATTATGTATCAAAAGTTGTTCATCTTAAAGACTCATAAAGATAAGAATAGCTCTAGTACTCCCACAGCTAGAAGAAAGGAGTCTCTTTTCATTGATTTTCATGCCTTAGAATGATTTGATATTTATAGTTGTTGAATATGCTATCCTAGTTCATCCAAGCTTCATTATTTCTTGATTGACTCCAAATAGGTTTCTAATGCACATGAGCTTGCAATACCTTATTTCTAATTTTGCATGGAAGTCTCGTATAAGTAGGATGTTGTAGTTGTTTGAAATTGTCCATGTAACTTCGTCAAGTTCTGCTCAATGTAGTTGTCAAGTTCTGCTCAATGTATTTTTGTTAGTCCAACTGGATTTCAAATACTGAGCATCCTTAGTTGTATTAGATTTTGTATGGTAGTATTTGTGTATAAATGTGCCAACATATATACAATAACATTGGCTTCTGTTGATTCTTAGATTTTAAAGAATCTAATATGCTGAAAATTGTCCCAACAAACACATATCATGCAAAGCATTCCGAACGAATGTGGAACAAGGCTTAGCGAAGTCTCAATTCCACTAAAGATATAACTAGTATACATAAATAGAATAAAATAAGAACGGAATAAATATAAAAATAGAATGAACATTGTATAAATTATCTCATGACTAGTATGTATAAAGAATGAAAAAAGAATACAATTATGATTTAGAATTTCATTTCCATAATTGTCAAATAGAAATGAATATATAAATACTATAAACTAACTTACAATGACTAAATTATTCTTAAGTGATAATTTTTTTATAATTGTGTATTAAAAATTTAATTGATACTTATATTTTTTACAAAAAAGTTGATGTAAAATAGCAAACAAAGATAAAAAATAGTGTCATTCAAAAAGAAGATAAAAAGAAAAAATAGTAAATGAAACTATATTTGCGGTAGCTATGATTATTTTCTATTGGAACAAAATTTTTATAAAAGGCAAATGGGTGCTTGATTGTATAAATATTATTTACATTAATTATAAAATAAAAGATAAAGAATGGAATTAAAAATAGGAAAAACTAGAATAAATTAAAAATAAAAAGAGAATATTGACAAAAAAATATAATAAATTAAAATTTAAAGACACCTAATGTCTATTCATATAATAATAATAATAATAATAATAATAATAATAATAATATAACTATAATAATAATTAATAATAATAATAATAATTATTATTATTATTATTATTTACATATAAATTTTATACCATTTATATAATTCATAAAGATGATATAAAAGAAAAAAATTGAGAAATAGAAAATATGGAATAAATATAAATTTGGAGAAGTAATGAAATAAATAAACATTATGGGAGTATAGTGAAAAAAGAATATATAAATAATTAATAGTATTTTAGTAATTATATATTGTGAGACAGTTTTGGCACAATTTCACTTTATAATTCCAAAATCTATCTCAAAAGTGTCACAAAATAATTTGTGAAAAATTAAATTAAAATCATCTCAAAGTTATTTCAAATTTTTTTTGACTTTGAACAAGATAGAATTATATATTACACTTTCATTTAGCATTTAAACCCCTGTAAACAATTTCATCCTACCAGGTATTATCATCGAAATTATTACATGGTTTCTTGTTTATATATTTCTCCCAAAATTTCATGAATGGGGTTTTGTAATTTATTGTACATGAAAGCCAAAAAATTTTATGAAAATTAAATAAACTATTTCTTAAAAATAATGAAAAAACCGTCTTAAAGTCATCCTAATTCCACCTCAAAGTGTTCATCAAAATATTTGTTCCAAAACCGTCCCAAATCGTGTCATATAAACCATCTAAGTCATGTCAAACAGAAGTTGTTCCTAAAAACCTCGTCCTAAAGTTGTTTTAGAGAAAATCGTTTGAAAGCCATTTTAGATTTACAACGGCTTTGTCGAAAGCTGTTTCAAATTTTGCAATCCTTCCTAAAAAATTTTGAAACGGCTTTTTCTACAAAATCTGTCACATATTGCTATCTCATTTCGAAACTTTTTTTATAGTAGCACCACCAATTCGACCGATTTTAAAAAAATTGTTGTTTTAAATTATATATAAAATTATATATGCACATGTAATGATATGAAATAAATCTTATAAAATAAATTTAAGTTCATTTATTAATAGTTTAAATGTTAAGTTTTAGTTGCCACATTAACAATGTAATAATTCAGAAGGATAAAAATATTTTTGCAAAAACATAAAAGAAACAAAATTAAAATATAATTGTTGGAAAATTAGTTTTGTAAAAGAAAAAATTAATTACAAAATAAAATATTTAATTTTTTAAAACTCATTTAGAATAATACATAGATAAAAATAATTAAACAAATAAAAGTTAAAATAAAAACGTAGTAAAAATTATATATTACTAAATTATTTAGGAGTTGAAAATGTTAGAAATCATGAAAAAACCTCAAAAATATTTTTATTTATTCGTTTTTTAAAAATATAATTTTTTCTATTTTGTAAATTTTTTTATGTATAAAAGTATTAAAAACTGATTTTAACAAATTCAGGGCCAGTTTTGACGTATATTTTATCGGTTCTTACCGGTTATATACAGTAATCGGAGCTCGATCGGTTCTCAGTCGAAATCGGCCAATTCGGTTTAATTTTAAAAACTTTGTGGGAGACGAGGCGGACAAAGTGCCGGAGGACCTCGCTGACGATCTTCCGGGAGGCGGAAGACTCAGAAAAATCCGAGGATGCTCATTTGGGCGGCGACTTTATCGACCAGGCAAAACTTAGACAATGCTTTAGTTTAAGTTGGAGCCAAATTTTGGTGGAAAATGATTTAAATATTACTAAGAAAAATACTTAACATATTTCTATGTAAATTTTTTTTATGTGCAAGGAGTGGAGGAGTACGTTGAATCTTGGGAGGAGGAAGCTTCCACTCATGAGCCACACCGAAAAAGAAGGAGACAGAGCCACCCAACCCAGAAAAAGTAACAGCCCGCATATAACATTAATCAGAGGATGTGTATTAACATGCAAAATTGGAATTCAAAGTGCAATGACAGTGAAAATGTACACGTGATTCATTTTTTTAATTATTATTTTCAATTAATATTAAACTCATTTTCATTTTGTTTAACGAGGCAGTTATTAGTTCATTACAATTTAATTTTAATATTTAATGAGATAATAATTAATATAAGTTGAACATAATTGAACAAGACTTTTAGTATGATTCAAAGTCATTACAATTTAGTTTTAATATTTAATTTCTATGTTGTTATGTCTTATATGAGAATTTCGTGGTAAACTTTGAAAACATATATACTTGGTAGTCTAATTAATTACATTCCATACATATTATGATTAATGCTGAGGAAGCAGACAACAGTGATTGAATTTTCTGAGGTGGATAAAGAGCCCACTGGCAATAGAATGCCAATGTGGAGGGCAGCCACTTGCAATGACATTTTTTTTTGGAAAAATACAAATAATATTTGCTTGTGTGTTAATTTGTCTCACATTAGTTTAATATCATAATAGCTCATAGAAAATGTATCTGGCCCGATAACGTCAACTTTTAGTGTTGAGTGCACTCAATTTATTAACTATATATTACGTTGTAAAAGGGTTGATCGCAAGCTAAATAATATAATATTTAATATGTTATATGTTAGGCATGAATTCGCGAATTATAGGAGAAAAAGGGTTAGTAGAAAAAAATTAGAAAATTGTTAAGTCGCATCTACAATTAACTATAACAGCCCACGTTTCATAGTTAGAAATATAACGCTATATTCTTTATTTATTATTTGAAATTCATTATTATTTTTTAACAAGATTCTCCGTAAGCGCAGTAAAAAATTGAAATCAAAACTTTTATTTAAAAAGAAATTCATGTTGCATATTCTCACCATACTACTCTCGAAATTTTCCTAACAATTCTTTAAAAAATTGTCCTCAGAATTATTATTAATTGAGCCACCTTTTAAAAATGTTAATACCACAAAAATGAGTATCTCTATTACACAACATGTTACATGAAACACACGAGGCTTTAGGTAGGGAAAAAGCAGCCAGGCTTGAAATTTTTTCGCATACTTCGAACGCAACATAAATTACCTAACATGAAATGAAATGATCAACAAAATAGTAGCAGCATTTCTATGTTAGTTTTGGAGATAGAAAATTTGATATAAAAACTTAAAGACATGAGATAAAGTAAAAAATTAAAAAATATTCTTTTAATGATTAATATATTTAAAAAAATTGATTTTAAAGGTTGTGAATTTGCATCCAAAAGACATATAATACTCTTTAAGAGCACGTGTTTTCTTCGTTACACATCACCAATCCCTATCTTAGGAGGATTAAATTAAATTTTAGTACGTCAATGTCTTTTCTTATTTTTTTACGCATACTTTAAAATCAGCATTCACTTATATATCCACAATTTTAATTCTGAGACATTATTACAGCCGAGAATTCTAGTATTTTATTACAAATTCGAAAGAAATTTTATGAAATTCAAATAAATCCAATCTTATTCTAAAATTTCAGGTAAGTACAGTTAAAACATAGAATTACTAATGTAAGAAAAGAAGTAATTAACTCAGATAAAAGAAAAAGCCTACTGTACTTCCAACGGGAAAGCGTCGGTATTGTCCGAAGTCCCATGTGTCAAAAATTATCCCATAGAAATTTTTTTTTTTTTTGTATAATCTCGTTGTTATTAATTATGACTCGACGATCAGCCAGCCTAGCTAGCTATAAATTTGTACACAAGACATTAATTATCACACAAGCACAGTAATGTGGACTGAATTTTTAAAGGTGGCTAAAGTTCCACCGGTAGTACAGACTTTTGCCCAACAAGGCCAATTTTCTAATAATATACAGTGGAACAGGACTGAGTCCTCTTCTCCCAACCATGCTGTCTGCGTTTGTACGGCAAGCATTCCAGAAAGTACCAAAAGTTTTTTTCAAATTTCAAAATTGAAATTTTCTTTTCTTTTCCCTTTTTTCATCCTTTTTTTCTAAGTCGTCTCCCTCACCGTGTCTACCAATTAATCACGCGTTTCTTCGAGTGTCCCTTGTTGTATCCTCACCAAGTTTCCTATAATTCTTTTACGCTATATATAAATGCGCACCCTTTTCATTACATCTTCCTTGAAGCATTTATTCCTGCGTCGAGAATCTGATCCATATATACTACTGCAAATCCCAATTATTGCTACAACCCTTGCTTAATCTTACGTACAAAGATAAAGACACACACACACACACACACACCCACATTTGTTGCAATAGGCCAGAGTTATGTCGCCTACAACAAGATACATCATGTCGTCGTTTGCAAGATTTATGTGTTCCCCATATCTCACGTCTCGAGTGGTTTCCTCGAGTACTGAAGTATTCAGACATCCAAGCTCCATTACATATTACTTGGGATGTCGACATCTTAGCGACTACACGAGAACGAGAAACTACGACATGCATAAAAGGTACTGAGCGTTAACATATTTGCATAAACCTCATGTTTTTGTGTTATATCTCTCTATTTTGTGTAATAGTTTTTATTTGTTTTTATAACTCTGCTTTGGAGATGATGATAAATTTTGTAATTGGGACATCAATTTATGGATGCAGATGCAATTTACTGATGATGTTTGTTTTTTTCTCTTTTCAGAAATTTTTCTGCCTATAGTAGGTCACCAGGTGCTCCATTGCCTTCTCAGCCTCCATCTTCTTCTCCTCTGTAAGAATATTTGAGGAATTTCATTTCGTCTATACGAAATATATATATCATTCAAATAATATATATGAACACGTAGACCACATACGAGGGCTGAAATTTAATCGCACACAGGAGTTGGATTCTTGGAATAGTGTTAACAATTATTTTGCCCTTTGAGGGCAACAAAGGGGGACCGCTACTCCAATTCAAAAGTAAGTCACAATTCAATATAAAATCAGTGACAATACATTAAAGGGCTTTAAATTGAACTAAGACTAATTTAATTAATTCTTTTATTTCTTGTACATCTATAGAGGAAGTTGACACTGCGGTGGAGACAATAGAAGGAATAGTGGACGTGGTTGAAGAGGTGGCGGAGCTGGTGGACAAGGTGGCGGAGGGCATTTCCGACGACCTCCCGGAAGGCGGAAAGCTCAAGAAAGCGGTGGACCTTGTGGAAGATGTGGCTGAAGAAATAGCTAAAGATGCTCACGCTGTTGGAGATGCCATAGACAAGGTTATTAATCATGACTTAATAACCATATCCAATTAGTTAGATTGTTTCTTTGTAAAATAATCAATCTGATTAGGTATGACTAGGGGTGAAATCGAGTCGAGTCTACAAATAAACAATCTACTTGAGCTCGACTCGACAACGTAAAGGTGGAGCTCGAACTCGAGCTCCGATGGACTGACCGAGTTTCAACACCAGATAAATAGGAAATGCCCAAAATACCACACGATTAAGATTTATTACAAAAATACCATCGAGTCGAGTTACTCGAAACTCGTTGAGTCAACACAGAGTTAACTCGAACTCGACTCGAGTGGCAGATCGAGTAGCTCGAGCTCGAGCTCAAACTTGACAATACTCGAGCTCGAACTGTCAAGCTCGAACCGAGCTTTGAGTCGAGCTACTCGACGAGTCGCGTCGAGTAGCTCGACTAACCCCCCTAGGTATGACCATGACTTTTCCTAACTAGAAGATGGTTTTTTTTTTTTTTTGGGTCAATGTGACCAAGCCCTGACATTAATTAGTTCAATTAAGTTTCCGTGCCTTGTTGTAGTAATAACAATGCCAAATATTATCATAGTATATGGTTGACATGAACCCATTAGTTTTTTTAATTATATGGGGCCTAGTTTAGTTCTTCTTTTCATGATTTCCACTCTGTGTGGCTTGAATTTTATAAAATTGCATTCATAATAATTTGATGCCCGTTTAAATATAGTTATTATAAATATGCTATTTTATGTATTGTGATGATCTCTAGACTAACTGTTTATTTATGTAATTTTCACTGTTCCAGTTTCAGGAAGTGGAAGAAAAGGTGGAAAACATTGTTGAAACCCTCAGTGGTCAAGGCATCGGGGCAAACGCGGGGAAACAACAACATTTATGAAACATGCAATGAATTGGGTAGAAAAATTTAGTTGTAAAATTATTACCCTCTTTATTAATAACGAGGCATGAATATTTACTAGCTGGTTAATTCCTTTATAGTTGCTGCAAAATCAGATATCAACACAGCAATTTGGAAGTAATAGTAATTCTAACTTCACTATAATTTATCTATCGAGCACATTACATTTAGAACAACTCCGTGCCACTACCTCATGATATACACACACGCACACTAAAAAAAATTATACATATGAATATAAAATATGTGTTAAAATTATATAATATAAAAATATATCATTTAGTATAATTTTTTTATTTATATAGATTAGTTATTTTTGAATTTCAGTTTATATATTTATTTAATTGTGTTTATCATATGACAAATAATATTATTATGTTACTTTTAAAAAAGTTCGATAAGTACTAGTGAAAATTTAAATTTTAGAATATAACATCACGAGTTTGAATGATAAATTAATCTTTAATAGTGTCTTTTAATTAAATCAAAATAATAATTAAGGAAAATGTCATTTAAAGTTTGATTTTTATAATAAATTTAATTATAAGAAAATTATTCGAATGAAGAACAAGTTATTCAAATTGTTCAAGTTATCCTTATTTAAATAATAGTTATTTAAAATATAGAGATTTGAAATAATTTTAAAATTTGATATCTAAAGTACATCTGTGGTGAGTTATTTATAACGATACTTTATTTACAATCTATATGTATTTGTATTTATGTATATACATCGATAGGATTTTGAGTTAGACAAATTATAATTGCTAAATCCACCTCCGACTCGAAAGTGCCGCATTTCAAGTCCTATCGGAAAGGACTATTTGGACGAGGGAAAAGGGACGATGAGCAAAGTAAGAATTGACAAAAATATTTTAGTTATATTATATTACTACAATCACCAACAAATGAAATGAACAAATAAAATATGAAATACAGCACAAACTACTTATTAATGTGGAGGAGATCGTTAATCATCACACCCCACTCGAGTCCCTGAAGTCTCCTCTAATACTATCAATGTAAAGAATTTTGTAGAGTAAACTAGTCAACTGAAGTGATCAATGACAACAACATGTATAAACACATACATGTTTTCATTTCATGTTGTCTTGGGTGTGGGCAATGATTGATCACCTTGCCGGATTGTTTGCTGTTTACCTGTATGCCACTGCCACCGTATACGTGAGGCATACTAGTCTTAAAAATTACATAAAATTAACTAAGAATCTCAGTTGCCCACTACATGACGAGGGAAATGATATATAACACGGATACTTGTTTTTTCGTGTAGGTATTAATTAATTACGCAAAGGTAGGTGGTGGGGATGTTTTGATTTCCTACATTAATTGCTCAAATTATTCTTCTTGGGATTTAGACCTAGTTATATTGTTTGGAGCATGTTTACTTTCTGCCGGTGATCTGCCTTCTTTTGTAGTTTTATTTAGCTAGTTTCTTACTAATCACCATATTTGAACATGAGGAAAAAAAAAAAAAAAATATATATATATATATAAGAATAAAGCCCCGAATAAATTTGTAGTTTAAATTGAATCAAATTATTCGACTCGTATTCATTTAATTTAAAAATATTTTGAATATAACCTAATTTAAATTCAAATTTTTAATTTTGGTGGGGGGAGGGGTGGGGGTGTGTTCTAGCTTGAGTATTCTTGAAATTATGTCGAAGTGAATTTGATTAGTTGTCAGGCTGCAATGGCTACCCTGGCCTGACTCGATTACATTTCCTGTCTAAATTCAATTAATTATTACTTCAAAAGTCTGACAATTCCCATCATCCGTTAATGTCTCCATCATTTTTCACACTCACACTGCAAAACGAAGGGAGTGTTGACCCGCCATTTATGTGCAGATGTATCATGCCACAAGCCTAGAAAATGGGATCATCAGAAGGAGGGATTTAAATTAAAATAATGATCCTTAGCCACAAAAACCCTTTACGCTCTGATCCTCTTCCTTATCTTCCAGGCAAGTGATATAAAGAAATATCCTCCCAAAAAATGATCAATTGTAGATTAAAGTGCCTAAGGGCCAGAGCTTCAAGCTATGATTTTTTGTATTCTAATTTAGTGTCATCAAGTACTACGTGGGGTACAAGCCACATCGTTCTCAAGCGTGGGGACCCCACGTGCGATAGCCGGGAACGTATATATGTTCCAAGATTAGGGTTTAACTTCTTGCTGAAGACATGAACATTATTGTAAACAATGCCATCTTAATCAACATTTTAATTTTTTCTTGTGAAACTAAAAAGTTGGCAGATATTGGTATACATTTGAAGGACACGGGCCCCCACACAATCTCTGTTCTTAACATTCTTTTTGGCATGATCTTTGTGTATATCAACTAACTTATATATATGATTCCCAACTCCCAAGTAAGTTATCATGATACCTAAAAGATATATTCCTAAGTTAAATTAATGTTGTAATAATTCTTAACTACTATGATCTGCTTCGTCCAATTGAGTAAACAAAATTCCATGGCAGCTCCTTCATCGTCCCCTCGTGGGAAGGTTCGCGGAAAGTTCCCTTGTACGTACACATCGTCCTTTTGTCAATCTTGTTAATTATTATGTTACTTCACCAATAAAATTCTTCATCAATTTTTGATTTGGTAATCGAATCATCTGTCTTTTCTTCTATCACTCTATCTCGGCTGCAGCAGCCGAGACCATGCTCGCGAGAGAGGTTTTGTCCGAGGGTAATAAGATTAAGTGAGAATTGTATTATGACAAGTAGTAATAGTATATTTAGTTTCAAAATTTTGATTTTTTGAAAATATTATTTTATTTAAATATATAATAATGAGATGATGTGTAGAAATAATGATTAATTTATAAGATATAAATATATGTAAATGATTCGTTTGTAATATATAAATATATATAAATGTGAATATATGTGTATAAGTATAAGTATTTATTTGATTGTAAATATGTAATAGTTTAAGAATAATGATTTAATTGTGTATATAAGAGACAAGATTAAATTTGAATTTAAATGAAAATTTTATTTACCTATACGTTTAATTGGGTAAAATTTAATGAATTATGTGTAGATATAAAACTGGATTCCGAACGTATCCCTAACGTCCTCTTTTTGTCAAACTTTTTCGGATTAGCCGACAGCCCAACCCCTCACTTTTACAACCACACTTTGTCTATATATTATTATATGTATATATATGTGTGTGTATGTATGTGTGTGTGTGTATTAGTAAAATTTTCACATTCCATGCATGTGTGAATTTATTTATAAATTATAAAATTATTATATTTAAATTAATAAAAATAAAATAATTTAATATTAAAAAGTATAAATAATATTTATAATAATAAAATTTAAAAATATCAAGAGAATTTGAAAAGAAAAGGAATTTTTGAGAGGATACACAAATAAAAAAATTAAAAGAAAAGAGGAAAAATTAAAATAGAAAAGTATGTGATTTTACACTATGTAAAAATATTTAAAATAAAAAATAACGAAAGATAAAAATAATTTTAAAATGATAAAATTTGAAAAAATATATAAATATAAATTACAAATTGGATGAAAATAGAGAAAATAATGTAAAAAAATAAAAATATTCAATATAAGGGTAATCATACAAATTTATTTTGTGTAATTAAAATTTTTTATAAAAATAATAATATAGTATAAATATATTGAGAATATAATACAATTTAATTGCATAACTTGTAATCATTATACCAGTTAATTATTTAAGTAAAATTTATTAATGAGTGAAGTAAGATCACTAGTGAAGTACTATTACAAAGTTGTGTACAACTCACATTGCTCAGTACACCCATCTTTACTAAACTATGAGCCGTGAAATTAGTCTCTCTAAATGCATAAATTAAGGACTTGGGACCTAGTAAATTCAACAAAATACTACTTTTAAATGTTTATATATTTTTTTATGTTGTTCCTTAAATTTTTATTGGTTTTTTCTCAATTTAATTTGTTTTATCTTTTTCTCACTTTTTTTATATTTTATTGTTTTATAAATTTAATGAATGGCATAAAATTTATACCATAAAAATATATTGTTACTTTATTTATATGCATAGATATTGAGTGCCATTCAATTTTTAATTTGTCACAGTTTTAATCATTTCCCTCGAATTTAATTTATTTTATTCTTTATTTTTCATTTTTTCTTTATAATTTATTTTATAAAATGATATAAAATATTATTTGCACACATCGAGTGTACTTTCTATTAGTAGTATATATTATGTATTGCTTTATATAATTGTTATATTAATACACACACACACACACACACACATTTTTGTATATAAGTTTGTTATATTACACAAAATAATAATTTATATTACATATTAGTATAAATAATTTATGCACATATTTTATTTTATGAAATGTTATAATTGCATTTATATGTGTATAATACACTGCACAGGAAGTGTAATTTTCACATATTACATTAATTAAGCATGATTATATGTATGAAGTCTATATATATATGATCACACACACATCATTGCTTTAGCATGGGATCAACCCTTTTACCACGTAACAATTAATAAATTGAGTGCAATCAACACTAAACTGACATTGTCGTGCCAGATACCTTTCTATAGGCTCTTCAGATAATTGGCATTCTATTGCAAACAGGCAGCCACCTCAGAAAAAATATCTATCCAAAGTATATTATGAATTCTCAAATAAAACTGGGTCTTTGAGGACCTAATTACATTGAAATTAATTATGGGTTTGAACCTTACTGTAAGTTACAATTATATTGCAATAAACTAATAACTGCCTCATTAAAAAAAATAACGATGAGTTTAATATGAATAGACAAAAAAAAAAAAACAAAAAAATAGATTACACGTACATTTTCACTGTCGATGCCCTTCAAATTTAAATTTTCCCATCAATATTAATTCAATGCATATCTACTAATTACTAATTTGTTGGTTGTGACATTGTAACTTTTTCTACATTGGGTGGCTCTCTGTCTTCCCCTTCTTTGTCTTCGTCTTCGTCTTCGTCTTTTTCTTTGTGTGGCTCTTGAGTGGAGGCTTCCTCAACCCAAGATTCCACGTACTCCTCCACCCTTTCCTCCGCCTCTTGAACCTGCATTTTTAATTTGTTTCCACATTAAAAAAAAAACATATAGGAGTGAATAGAAATATATTAAATAAATAATTTTTTCTTTGTAATATTTTAATCATTTTCGACCAATTTTTAGTTCCAAATTAAACTAAAGAATTGTCTAAGTTTTACCTTGTCGATAAAGTCGCCGACCACATGAGCGTCCTCGGATGCTCTTTCGGCAACATTTTCTACAAAATCGGCGATTTTTCTGAGTCTTCCGCCTTCGGGAAGATCGTCGGCGATGTCCTCCGCCACTTTCTCGACCTCGTCCGCCACCTTTTCCACCGCCTCGACTATGTCCTCCGCCATCTCCACCGCCGTGTCAATTTCATCTGAACATCAGGTGTGCGTTGATTCGTTAGAATGGAAGGAATATTGAAGGAAGTAAGGTAATACTAATCATGAAGTGATAATTAACAATATATATGTCCTGTTAGGGTAATTACTTTTGATTTTGAGAAGTGAGGCCCATTTGTGGGTAAAGAAGGGTAGAATCACTGCAGCTATTCCCACAATCCAATGCCTGCATCAAATTTGTACCAAAGCCATTAACTTGAAGTGTTAAAATCAGATAAATTAAGAATAATTATCAACAAGCTAAAAAGCAATTTATTACAGGAAATTTTAGACTCACATGAAGTTGAAACCAGGTTCGGGAAGTGGAGCTCCTGGTTCAACAGCATTACATACTCGAAATCTCCTGCAAAATAAAGCCCAAGTTTTCAACAACAAATTCACGACTCTTCATAATAGAATTAACGTTTCGGGAGGCATTTCAAGGGCCCTCATCTATCTATCATTTATTAATATTTTCTTTCATTCAACTATTTACGTGCTCAAGTCTGGGTTTAATTGCTCACCTTCTACTCGTGACATTCTTCTGCAGAACTCTCCTGGCATTGCCCCGGAAAAGGCCGGTTTGACCCGGATTGAGGATGACACTTGCAAAATTTGAGGAAATTGAAGAGATTCGAGTTTGAGACTTGTAATGGGAGGGCTTGACGACATGGAGGCTGGGCAAGAAACCACTGGTAATGATAGGATTGGCGATGGACATGATGATGATGATGATGATGATATCTTTTGACAAAATCTATGTATGACTCGGTTAACGATTAACTATAAGGGGTACAACGAGGTATAAAGTATGGGGTATCTCTGAATATCGGTAGTTCTGAACAGTAGGTAATTAATTGGTATGGAGAAGCTGTACAATTTATAGGAGGAAATGTCATTTGGAGGCACAGGTCGGCAGACACGCTTATTTGTCAAGACGGTGCCCGTTGAATATTCTTACTTGTTATTTCTAAGAGATACACGTTTGACTTTTCAATACAAGGATTTCTATTTTAGCATAATTGCTAATATTAGGAGTACAGCTTGGAGATATTTTCCCATTATGTACAGTGAGCTTTCCTGCCATCTTCCTTAATTCCAAAAAAACCAAAGTATAGCCTTTTGTTTACTTGTACATAACTAAATAATTGAATTAGTTTTGAAATAATCAACTTGCACTGGTATGACCATCTCTTTTCAAATTTACAATAATTTGGTTAAGAAATTATCACTTAGCGTGCAAGTAAAAGCGCTTGAGATCGTCTGTTCCAAATAAGTGCCAATCCCTCCCGTCCCGTCCAATAGGAGGTTGCCACGTGGACAAGAAATACATCGATAAGTAGCCAATAATCTCTATTAAGCTGCTAACCCATTTCAATGCTACCAAACTGAGAAAGCAATCTGCCAACAGAACCAGACCCTCCACACCTCCACCATCAATGCCCGGCCATCTCCAATGACTTCTGCCAAGGGGATGCAACGTATGTTGCTGCCTATCATCCATTAACAAACTATACACTGTCGGGAGTCGCACAAAAGCACAAATCTAGTTCTATGACTGCTAGATTTTCCAGTGGGAGAGGCCCGGCCGCCTAAAAAATGTAAACATAAATCTTCCATCTCAAACCATAACTTCCTCCTGGGGAACGGAAACCCCGTTAATATGGAGCTCTAAATGTAGCTCGAATTCTATTGAATTCATTGATGTAAAAAGGAAAAGATTATCCTCACGTTGGAAGAGCAAAAAGAGGAAAAGGGATTGGTTTTGCTATGTCTCAGAAAGAGCACGTAAGAGAGAACGAAATGGCAGTGAGAGAGAGAGAGAGAGAAGATGACGTGTACGCTTTTACGAATGAGAAATCTTGACAAAAATCTCAGAAAAACGCCCACCTTCGCCAATTTTCGGGAATTTTTCTGCCAAATAGCATGTTTATCCAAACAGGGACCTAGTTTTATGAAAGGTGGTCAGTGGGTCGGGTAAGTTAATAAAGATTATCGGCTACTTAATGAAATATTGCCTGTCCACGTGGCAAACTCCTGTTGAAGGGGCAAGGGCGACGGGCACGTATTTGGGACGGACGACCTCAAGCGCCATATGGTATTGGGTTAGAAAAGTCGGGGAAATGATATGTCTGTAACATTTCTGGAAGCGTCCACCATAGTCAGCTTATACACATCAATTTATGGCATTACAACGAGTAATGTGCATCTAAATTGGAATTTGTTTGTGCGTACATTTATAATTAATGTTTGACACAAACCAAAAAAATAATTGGTGGACAGTGATTCAAATATTACAAAGAAAAGTAATTAATATATTTCCATTTACTGGTATATGTGTTTTTAATGTGTAAACAAATTAAAAATGGAGGTTCAAGAGTTGGAGGAGTAAGTTGAATCTTGATGGGAAATTGAAATTTGAAGGACAGTGACAATAAAAATGTACATGTAAACGATTTCTTATTATTTTCTATTCATATTAAACTCATTGTTATTTTTTTTAGAGTCGGTTATAAGTTTGTTACAATATGACTTTAATTTATAGTATGATTCAAATCCATAATTAATTTTAATGTTACAAGGTCCCACGCCCAGTTTTTATTGGAGATAAGATGTATTTTAGAAAAAATATTTTAATGAGATGAATAATATAATTTATTTAAATATATACGTATATATGTATGTATGTATATAATAATGATAATATAATATTATATTTTATAGAGATAATGATTATGTTATAAAGTATAAATAAAAATAACTATGAGTATATATATAATATATATATATATGTATGTATGTATATGTCTTAATTTTACTGTGAGCAGGTAGCCACTTGTAGTGACAATCTTTTTTTTTTTTTTTCTGAAAAATAAGAATAATATTTGCTTGCGTACGTGTTAATTTCGACAGCTTATAGAAAATGTATCTGGCACGATAATGCCAAGTTTTAGTTTTGAGTGCACTCAAATCATTAGTTATTGCGAGGAAAAAGGTTAATCACATACCAAATAAAATAATATTTATTACGTAAAGTATTAGGCATGAATTTGAATTGGCAGAAGGTTAGGACAAAGAAAATTAGGAAATTATTAGTCACGGCCAATCTTGACTGCAACACCCCACGTGCAAACATGTGCATCTGCATTCAGGATTCATTATTTATTTTATAGCTAGAAATGAAACAATATATTGCTTATTTATTTTTGAAATTCTTTATTATTTTCTCACACGATTCTCTATGGACATAATGAAAAGAGAAACAAACTCTACGCTGCATGTAAATTTACGGGCATCAACGTCAATTTTTTTCAAATATGCCACATATTAAAATAATGTTTTTATAATATTTTTTATTTCTTATCCTCTTCTATTTTTACAAAGTTCCTAAACTTCAAAATTTATATACAAACAATTCTACCTTCTCAACATGGTACCGTCAAAATTTTCCTAACAATTCTTAAAAAATAAATATCATTAATCTAGCCACGTGTTGATGATGTTACTACTGCAAAAATGAATTTCTATTATACAACATGTTACATGAGACACACGTGGCTTTAGGGTAGGGAAGAAGCAGCCAGCTTTGAAATTTTCACCCATAGTACGAACGCAATATAAATTACCCCAAGAGTACACGTTTTCTTCATTGCATATGACCAATGCCCTTTTGCTAGGAGGATGAAATTAAATTTTGGTCCGTAACTGTCTTTTCACATTTTCACACTTATTTTTAAACCAACATTCAATAATGAATCCACAATGGTTTGAAGTAATAATAGTATACTATAAATTTAAAAAGTCTCGGGGGTTATTTTGTTGCACTTTTAAACACGATACATGACATTATGCATTTAGTATATTTATATCGAGTATTAATTGCATTTTATGTCGTGTGAAGCAATCGGCGGTGCAAATATAAATTCCGGGGGGCAGAAGGTATTGAGACCTTTAAATACCTTTAACTTTCTTTGTCGTCAAGTCATAACAATTTTTAAGATATCATTACAGCCATGTGTTCTAATTATGAATAATATTTCATTTCAAATTCGACCAAAAATTTTTACGAAATTCAAATAAATCCAATTCATATTACAAAACTGCAGGTACGTAGAGTTAAAACATGGGAATTACTGACAAAGAGTTCGCAGGGGTAGAAGAAACCCTACTTTACCTCCGAAAATAAAGTGTTAGCATCATCCTAAATTATGACGTGTCAACACTTATCCAATAGAAGAAGATAATTTTACTGTATATTCTCGTTCTTATTAATTATAACTTGATAATCAGCTAGCCCAGTTATATACATTTTATATACAGGACTTTTTGATTGTCACACTTGAACGCACAGTAATGTTGACTGAATTCTCAAAGGTGGCTAAGTCCATCGACTTAACAATGAATCAAGAAAAAGAAAAGGAACCGAGTCCTATTCGCCATTAAATCGTTTTTTTTTTTTTTTTGTTTGTACGTCAAGCATTCCAACGAGTAATAAATTTTTTTCCAAATTTCAGAATATTGATTTTTTAGTTTTTCAAAATTTCCCCCTTCCCCTAATAAGTGGTCTGTCTCAACGTCTACCAATTACTCGCAGGTTTCTCCGAAAGTCTCTTATCATAGCCTCACCAAGTTTTCCAATAATTCTTTTTCCCTATATATACACACACGCCATTTCCTTTACATCTTAGTTGAAAATTTTTCTTCCTTCGTAGAGAAGCTGATCCATACATACGTACATACAAGTGCAAAGTCCGTTTATTGCTACAACCCTTGTTCGATCTTACAAATTTCTTTGCCAACCAACATTTTGTTGAAATAGACCTGATTCATGTCATCGACAACAAGATTCATCGTGTCAAGATTGTGTTCCCCGTATCGCATGTCTGGAGTTCTCTCTTCGAATACTGAAGTATTCAGACATCATCGAAGCTTAATTACACAAAACTTGGGATATCGATATCCTGGAGACTACACGAGGATGAAAAATCACGACATCCACAGAAGGTGAGCATTAACATGGATACACGCAGGCAGACAAACTTCATTTTATGTGCTTTATTACTTTGTGCTATAGGTTTTGGTCCTAAAAGTGATTAATTTTGTAATTTGGACATCAAGTTATTGATACATACAAGCCTTATGGATAGTGTTTTTTTCCCCTCTTTTTTTCAGGAATTTTTCTGTAAATAATAGTGCACCAGGTGCTCCATTGCCTTCTCAGCCTCCATCATCTTCTCCCTTGTAAGTATTCTTGAGGAATTTCCTTTTGCCTATACGAATATACATATAACATTCAAATAATATACATAAATATGTGCACTGCATACTAATGTAGAATTTTAATCATACAGGAATTGGATTCTTGGAATAGTTTTAACTATTATTTTGCCATTTGTGGCCAACAAATGGGGACCGCTCCTCCAATTCAAAAGTAAGTCTAATTCAATATAAAATCAGAGACGATAAAGGTCTTTAAATTGAACTAGGACCAATTATTCATGGATCCCATGTATGTTTGTAGAGGAAGTTGACACTGCGGTGGAGACCATAGAAGAAATAGTGGACGTGGTAGAAGAGGTGGCGGAGGTGGTGGACAAGGTGGCGGAGGGCATTTCCGACGACCTCCCGGAAGGCGGAAAGCTCAAGAAAGTGGTGGACCTTGTGGAGGATGTGGCTGAAGAAACAGCTAAAGATGCTCATGTTGTTGGAGATGCCATTGACAAGGTAATTAACTATGACTTAATAAACACATCCAATTAGTTAGATTGTTTCTTTGAACTATAATCGATTTGGTTAGGTATGAGCACAACTTTAATCAGCAGATTTGTATTTTTTATTTTTTATTTATGTAGTTAACGTGACCAAGTCATTACATTAATTAGATTAATTTAATCAACAAGATAAGTCAGTCAAGTTCCGTGGCTTGTTGCAGCAATGACAATGTTAAATATTATCTTTGTTCTTGGTCAAGATTGACACGTTTTATTTATGGGGTCTAGTTTCATTTATTTTTTCTTTTCACCTTTTCTACATTGTATGGCTTGAATTTTATAACATTGCATGCGTAATAATTTGACATGGACTTAAAATATAAACACATATATTATAAATATGACATCTTATGTGTTGTTGAATGAAGCAATATGGTAATGAAGAAAAAGTCATTATCTAGAGGTACTTCTGATGATGTGTGGACTAACTATTATTTTATGTAATTTCAGTTTCAAGAAGCGGAGGAAAAGGTCGAAAACATTGTTGAAACCATCAGTGATCAAGGCAATGTGAACCCCCAAGAAGCAAATGCTGGGAAGTGATCAGACAATAGTGCAATAATATTATGGCACATGCAAGAATGGGTTTAAAAAATCTAATTATAAATGTAAAATTATTTATCTAGTGTATGTAATTTTTTCTTTTTACGACTTAATTAATTAATAACAAGGTTAGAATATTTACCAGCCAGTTAATTTCTTAATATTAGCTGAAAATCCCATATCAACACAGCAATTTGGAAGTATTAGTAATTTTTTCATTGTAATGGCGTATATTAATGTAGGCACGCTGACTGGGTCATATTTTCTCTCTTGTAATTTTCTTGATTAATAAAATGATGGGATACAATAGATAAAGCTGAACTGATCAAATCGAAAAGGGTGACGCTATTTTTATTCAAAAAATGTTAAACATTTTATTTCAAAAAAAAGAATCAAACTATTTTTACTGGGCTATTAATCCAGCCCATCTGTTCGTGGGCCAATTTCAATGTCAGCAGCCCAGTTCTAGAATTGTTTCCATAGACAAATGTTTTCACATTCCTTAACGTCCTCGACTGCTCTTAAGAGTCCTGGCTGCACAAGTTTCATTTTACAGACTGTAGGAACTTAAATATCAGTGCAATTATCTTGAATTTAGTATAAAAAGTAGAGTTCCAATCTTGATGTTCTGTTCTCTGTCAAGTTCGTAAGAACCATAAAAGATTCAGTCCTCTGTATCCTCATTCATAAAATCTTTCCATCCCTCATTTTTACCTCCGTTGTTCAACCCCACCAATATATATATATATAGTTGTTACGTGTATTACGTTTATGCATTACAATTGCATTAATGCGTATTCACCATGTATTCGTGGAGACATGAAAACAGGGGTACAGGCTTATATTGAGATAGAGGATTTGATCTAGTATCCTCATTCTTCACTTCCACCGGCAACTAACGGCAATCAACCTTTTTAGCTTGACCTAAACAATCAAAATCTCGTCTTCAACGACGCTCATGTCCCAACTTAAGATCCTTAATGTTGCGACATTAGATATAAACAAAGAGCAACGAACAAATCACAAGTCATAGCACAATATTAACATAACCATTTCAGTGTAGTTCAACCCTTCCACAGATTACAAGTGCACAAATGTCCTTGTCTAAAGTTCAAAACAACCTCACATACACAGAGCCTGATTCAGTTTTCAGGCAAGGAAACACGAGATTTTCTCCACACTCAGTTTAGTGGGCTAGATAACGCATTGCAGCTGTTGCACGGTGTGCTTGGAAAGCGCATGCACAGTGCACTGATGTTAAGTTCAGGCAGCCGCTGATTATGAGGGAATGTCGACCAGGGCACGTGTGAAGGGCAGGAAAAGAGTCACATACCGCCTGGACAGCTGGAGGTGTAAGGGCAGTGCACTGGCTGATATTCAAGCTTGTGAGGCCTTCCTCTTCGTGCCTGTTCTTTACAGACGCCCAAACTTCATGCTTGTTCTTCACTCGGCTCCGTGCCAGAGAGTACATTGCCCTGTCTGTAATATTCTGGCAATAGTACAAACCAAGGGACCTCAGGCGAAGGCAGTGGTTTGCCAATGCAACTACACTCTCATCTGAGAATAAATATCCATCAATCAGCACAGGCATTACCCAGAGCACAATGCATGAATGGAAGAGAGTGATAGACATGAAAAAGGATACCGGTAATAAGAACACATCCACACAAGTCAAGAGCTCCTAGATCAGGGCAGCCATAGGCTAAGCACTTTACGCCTTCATCACCAATGCGGTCACACCACCCAAGGTTCAACGACTGCAACTGATTACAGTTGTAGCCAATAGCCTGCATTAAGACCAGCAAAGATCCATCTCACTTATCAGCAGCCTTATGAGTAATGGGGTCACAATTTTTTTCATACCTTCAAGGCCCTATCAGTTGCTGCCCTGACACACCCACAAAGATTTAAGACTTTCAATTTCAGGCAAAACCCTGTTAAGTAACCAAGAGCAGTATCACTGAAAGCTGAACAGCCACTGATGTTCAGCTTCAGGAGATCTGGGCAACCACGTGCCAAGGCATACAAGGAGCGATCAGTGAGCCTAAAACTCTTGCTGAGATCCAATTCTTGCAGGTCGTGACAATGAAGTGCAATTTTTTCAACAGCATCATCCTGGAGTTGTGGCGTGTCTTGTCGCAAAATCAGCACCTGGAGTTTTGTGAATTTGGAAACCAGCGAGAGAACCAGATTGTTCATGTTCTTCTTGCACCTGATGAACAAAACAAAGCAACTCAGCAATCGTAGGGATTAGATCATAAATGGGATTTTGAAAGTATTATTGATCCAGCATTGATTCTCACAGCGAATTAAGTTTAAAACAAAAAAACCAAAACATGAACCATAAACATTTACAAAGATGAGGACAGCAATATGCATATCATGTGTTTCCACTAAATGAATGGAAGATCGGCTGCATTGTTAAATGGGTAAAAATTGTCTAGGAAAGTACGCAGGAGAGAATCTATAGACTGTTAACAATGAGATTAACAAGAAACCCATGAAGCCAACAATCTCATATACAGAATGCAATCACAAGATGAAGAAAGAAAAAGGAAAACTTGAAAGAACCAAATTGTAGGAAAAAAAGAAAGACCAACCTGACACAAACTACAGCAGAAAGCTTGACGTTAACTGATTTACCATCACTTGGAATCCCACAGAATACATGAGATTCCATATCAATGTTAACTACCTTCAATGGTGGAGAATTGATACTTCAGAAAGCTAACAAGTTTTTCATAGTTAACCAATGTTGCAAACAAGGATTCATTCCAATCCTCTTTTCCTTCCCAATACCGAGAAACATTTACGTAATAGGAGCCAACAAGAAAACAAGGCAATTCCAACAAAGAAACTTATGCCACTACACAACAAACTCTAATACATGAAGCCTGAATGTTCTCCAGGAACAACAAGAAGGGCAAACGCAGTATAAAATAATCATCTAGGCAATAATTACAGAAGGGACCGAATACATAAGCATGTACCAAGATAGAGAGAGATAGGTAAGGCCCCAAGAAATGGCATCTCTCCATCCATGGCAGACCCCAGAAGCCACAATCACCGTCTGATTATCCACCAGAGATAAAATCCTCAGCAGCAGCTCCACCGGAATATCTTTCCACTCACTTATTCTCATCTCCACGCCTAAACCACCCCCACCACCGCTATTAATCCGATTCGTATCCTCAACAGCACCAAATACCATCAACTTCTCAAAACTCAAGTTCAAACCCTCTGTTCCAATCATTTTCACTCGCTTCCTTTTGCTGCCTTTTATGCAATACAAATAACGGAAAAGACCAAAAAAGCTGCGGCCTTTATGCTGCTACAACCCAATCTGAAAATCAAAACAGAAAAAAGAGAGATAAACGTGCAACTTCTCCAAAATCAATTACCATTGCAAGAAGTAACTCAAAATTTTCAACAGGTTTCGACTGCACAAAAGGCCCTGTCCAGCGAGTCCCACCTTCTTCTAGAAGCTTCACCCTTTTCCCTCTCTGTTCCTTTTGACTGAAACGGAAAAAACGAACTAATCTTTTATTGCCGTGCTTCAAGGACAATGCTTGATCGAAGCATATATGAGAGCAGAGAGATCATCTAACCTTATTATCCGCGCAAAGTTAAAAAAGGGCACACATAAATCCAAGAGTTTGTGGGTGGAGACCCCCAAGAAGATAATTATACCTCAGAAATTCATACGAGTCAAAGGAAACAAGCCGAGGTTTCGACCCTGCAAAAGCCATTGAGCGGTTGCTTTTAGAGCGGGGGTGCGGGGGCAGGGGAAGAAAATTGGGCGAATGATACAACACCACGTGGCAATGAACTGGAAGGTGTCTGATTACAGGGCAAATCATAATTAATTTATATTGTGGAACCAATAAGGCATGTTTGGCTGGTGTTAAAGAACACGAAACGAAAATGAAATTTACATTTGATTGTTAAATTTTGAAAGGAGATAGAAAATTTTGATTTTTTTGAGATTGCCTATTAGAACATATAAAATTGATAAGGACAATAATTAATTTTTAAAGTTTATATATACATATATATATACATGAGTGTTCGTGTATATATATATATTAATTTAATTGTAAGTATTAGTTACGATTAAACTTTATATATTTATGTCTTATATATATAAGAAAGGGTATTAGAAATTTAAAGTTACAATATTTTTAATTAATAGTGTATTCAAATTTTATTAATTTTAATTGGATGAAAAAGATTGTAAATCTTGAAATCAACACAGTGTTGGTTAGACAACATAATCAGTTTTATATAATCTCACCATAAATTCTTGTCTGAGTATTAAATTTCAGCTATGGCTATTCAATGCGGTGTCGCATCAGTTACCTATACTATTTATACCATATTTCGATACTATATTATTTTAAGAGTAATAGTTTATTTTGCATCATATAAAATTATAAAATTCTTTTTATTTAAGTTATTTTATTTTTTTTTATCTTTTTAACTTATAATTTTACTTCAATTTTCTTTGAAATTTTCACTTTTTTTAATTTTTTTGAACTCTTTATTTTTTATTTTAAATATTTTGTGTACAATGTAAAATTTGCATGATTACTAGTTTGGATGCAAATTATTGTGAAAAGAAATTACAGCAAAATTTTTTAAATAATCAAAAATTATGAGAGTACATTTTGACGAGGGAGAATAAATTGATAATTGACATCCAACCATAGCAACATCTTACTGCTATACTTAACGTAAGCACATAAGCTATGCCACTATACTAGGTTTCATTAACCAGTTAGGTTTAAAAAAGGAAAATACCAAAAAATATAAAAAAATATTATTTTTGGCCAAAAAATGTGGGGTTAAAACAAATTAAATCATCTTGACCTACCAAAGGCCACACCCCATAAATGTTGGTGCTACAAATCACTAAGGCTGCGTTTGAAATGCAATTATCTGTCAACACCATTAAGTCAAACCATCTAAAAAACATTTGTGCTTTGTTTGGATGCGGATTATGGTCGGTTGAAAATTGAGTAGAAATAATGCAGAAGTACAAAAGATAGAAAGAGTCATTTTGGTGTGCAGTGTGTTTAATAATATAAATTTTGAGGGGAGGAAAGTAGAGGAAATTTTACATCTGAAGATAGCCTTTGTAATTTAGCAAAATATAGTCTGAAATAAATAAATAAATAAGAAAAATGTTATGAGCTTAAGGGTTGAACAAGAAAAGATGGAGGAATTTAAAAGGCCATTTGGGAATCCATTCAAAATGATCATAATAATTTGATGGGCAACTTTAGGAAATGTGCCACCGTCACAAAGAATGAACCAAAATCAAACTCCCAAAAGTTCCAATTTTCATCTTGTGAGAAAACGACGCCGTCCATCCATTTAGTGGCCTTCGATCCGTGGCTGCGTGCCACTTTATTCCACGTCATTATTAGAGTTCTAAAGCTGATCTACTTTTTTACTTTTTCGGCCACCTTATGCCTCTGTTCATTTAGCACATCGTTTGATTCCCAGGATTTAGAGGGAGAAATTTTTAAAAAATTTAAAAAAAATTTTAATTATTTACTTAAAAAAATTAATAGAAAAAAATTAAAGAAAAATTATGGTTTAGTGAAGAAAAATTTATTTTCCTCGTATAAAGGTAAGAAAAATGAAAAGAAAATTATTTTTACTCTTATTTCTTTTCTAAAAATTTTATCAATACTATTTTTTTATTCTTTATTATTTTTCTCAAAATCATAAAAAAATTCAATATTTAAGTTTTTTATTTGATTTATTTTTTTCTTATTGAAATCTTTACTACCAAATGCTATACAAATTTTGAATTTTTTTATTTTTTTCTTTCTCTATTATTTTCTTTATCATTCCAAATTCCTAAAAATATGAAATCATCAATATCTAATATTTGTTTATGTATGAATAGAGATGACAACAGCTAGGGTAGGGGTAACAGATGTCTCCCCCACCCTATTGTTAAAAACTTCCCCTCAGCCTCAGGGTTAAAATAAAAAAATAAAAATAAAATAAAAATTTAATTTATTAATAGAAATTTAAAAAAAAAAAAGACAAAAATTGATTAAATTGAAATCGAGGGGGAAGATTGAAAAATATAATAAGTTAAAATTGATGAACACACACAATGCTTGTGCATAAAAATATAAGTACACACACACACATACATGCATTTATATATATTTATACTCTACAAACAATCATTATTCTCATATGCTATTACATAATCTAATTATTATATCTATTTTATACATATATTAAAATAAATAAAATTTTTAAAAAATATCAAAATCACACTACTAAATGTATTACTCATTCCAATACAATTTACACCAAACATTTTCTTTCACCAAAACCCTACTTCCAAACATAGCCTTAATATGCCGAATGAGATGAACTTTAAACCAACATTACCTCTTCCATTTCTACTCTTTTGAAAGAAATTAATATTAACCTTAAAATTCAATTTTCAGTAATGTATTTATATTAGTCGTTTAGATTGAATTGAGCATGGAAGGGGAAAAATGAAAAAAAAAAAAAAACTAGACCAACCTACTGTTTTATCATTACGCTTACGCTTACAAACTCGTGAAATTGAAAGAATAAATTGGCTTTGCTTCCAAAGTGTTCTTTGCTTTCCAATTTGAAGCAACCCACCCAATCTTGCTTTCAAATGATATATACCTTATGACTTTGTAATCTAAGAATTTTTTGCACTTTTTAAAAATCATCTTGGGTGCATTTTTCCACATGCTTGCTTAATTCAATAAGAAAAGGTCAAATTGTTTAAACCTTCTAATTCTTGTCATAATATATGATAATTTTTCCAATGATGGTAGAGATATCAAAATTGTTCACACTACAATTGGTTCATTGGTGGTGAATTGCCATATGTGCCAACTTTCCCCCAAGCCCTGAATTTCCATTGGTTCATCTGAAAATCAAACATGGAAACAACAACAAAAATCAATCAAAATCAATGCTACCAAATAGTCAACGCCTCATGACAAATATCATAGGTGCTACAGCCAAATGCATGGTGGTGGGTCCAAATCAATCACATGCCATCCGTTAACATCTTGTTTTTCTTGCAGAGCGTTATGTCATGATGTTACATAGTGGAGATGGATGCTGATGCATTTTCTGGTTAATTATTGCATCTGTTCTGGACTTTCTCACAAAAATAAAATCAAGTTTTGGTGCCTTTTCCTGGCTATCACTGCCCTGCTGGAGCATCCTATGTCGCCAAATATGTGTCCCATTTCTTGTCTAACTAATGGAACACGGAATTGTCTTAATTTGAAATCCCTGTAATTTCGATTCGTCCCAAAGAGCTTTCGAATCTGTGGTGAGTTACATATGTAATGTCTGGTTCCTTATTTTTAACTATCCATCCTCACTTATTAATTTTACACTCACACACGCATCTACCTTATAAATTCATATACTATCAACGCATATACACTCGCATTCGCGCACACACACATATGCTTTATAAATCTATATATTATTCAATTATTATTATATATTAAATATATATATATATATATATAAAATACTCAAATTCAAAATATTTTAAATTATTCAAAAATTCGTTGCATGTGATATTTTTACTTGAAACTCCCCCTTCTTAATATTGTCAATCAATGCTGTGATCTGGTAATAACAATTCTCTGATAAAATTGTACAGCCTTTTATTACTATCTTATTTCCTGCATCAACACCGTTCAATGCAGTTGAGCCGGTCGACATACATGGAAGCTTGCACAAAGCTGTTAAAACAACAATGTGAGAAACACAAGTACAGAGAATCATTGGCAATCTTTGCTTCACCTTTCTGTGCCAACTCAAGGGAGGAACCTCCCCAGTAAACTTTCAAAGAAGAAGCTAGCCTTTGACCATCCACTTGCTTCAAGAGCCCGCGTACTTGTCGGGGCCTTTTTCACGTTAACCCTCATCGTGTGGCCTATTTCTTTCCGTAATTCTTCAACAGTCTTGGCATCTACTGGTTTTCCAGAAGCATCCCTCAAGTAGAACACGCTTATGGCTTGCTCCCCTACAGTAGTGATGCCTGCTCTGGTAACTGATAGTCCGTTTTCTCTGAGAATTCGCGTGACTTCTGAGAGCAGTCCTACTCGATCCTTTGCACATAGTTCCAAGCTCAGACCCTGGAAATTGTCAACACAAAATTTGCATCCAGAAGTTGAATCTTTGTTTTCCGTTACAAATTATGAGACATTCAGAGTTGGATATGTTGTCCGGTTTCTTTGAGAATGGCAAGTATTAGGAATGTTTTAACTTCAACTTCAAATGCCCGAAACATTATTTGCGAGTCAAATTGTGAGATTGAGCACAAATGCAACAGAGAATTCGGTAGTGAGAGTATCTGCATTACCTCACTTATTCTTCGTCTAATTGCTGCTTCAATGCACTTGATGACCTTTGCTTTCTCTTCCTCTGTGTCAAGAGTACAACCATCCATGTGACGTATGTAATATTCCTACGAGTCAAGTGCCCAACCTTAATTACTAGAAACTAAACTCAAGAATGATGAAGAATTTACAGAAAACCATACAAGCAGCCAAACACAGTGGATAGTCCTCAGGAGTACGAAAATAAAAGCCCTTTCATTAAGGCAATACTTTGCACATGAAGAGGATAACCGAGCGGGTACCTGTGAGGCATAGGGGCCATCGGATGAAATGGAAGCATGAAAAACGACATATTGCATATCCGTGAGGGTGCACACAATGTCAAACATGAGCTTTGGTCTGTCTTTGCACCTAACAGTGACCACCGAGTAACCTTTCTCTTCACACCGATCAATTGTGACCTTCACTTTGGTTTGACAGTCTGGCTCGGCAGCTGAAGAAGTACCTTCATAGTCTCTGTCAGAAGACAGCAGCTGGTGGAGCCGTCTATCAACATGGGTGGAACACATTGAGAAACTAGTGTGAGCCACATTGTCATCGCTACTGCACCCACCAAGAATGTTTTTAAGCTGTTCCTCAATAGCTGATAGCCGTGATGGATCATCGACTGCATGGTTAGTGGTATCATCGTTTACATGAAGAACACATGCTATGCGTTGGTTGTGGGTCCAAACTTCAGCAGCAACGACATTGATGTGGAGATTAGCAAGCACAGCTGAGATCTCGGACAAGAGACCTGGGCGATCCCTGCCTACGAGCTCGATGGCAGTGTGATCACCCACAGAGTTCACCCCAACCCTCTTTCCAGGCCAAGTCTTCAATATGCCCGAGGTGTAGCCCTTTGGTCCTAAGGCCTATCATTAATGTATTTAAAAGTAAATTAAACATGGAAAATTTTCATAATCTTCTCTGAGTTATATGCATTACAAGCCTGAATTTACAAAAACACCAAAATCTGCAGCTCATTCAGACTTCTATTAGAAAAATTTAAAAGATAGGAACTTAGTAACAATTATATCTTCAAGCTAAAAAATTTATTAACGGATACCCTGAACAGCATCGATACAGAGCACACTCACTGAACTGCATTAGAACTATGATGGCCCACACTGCAATCCGTATGTATGAAGTACCATGACTGTGTGGGATATGAAAAGTCACAACTCAGTGAACCAGTCTGCTCCATTATGTGAAGCTCAACTAAAATAGTAAGAACTATGCCCTGGCTGTAATACTCCTAATGGCAGACCAAGAAAATGCTTTTCCAATATACAATGCTAGAAATTTTCTTGTACGAGACGAACTTGTCCACACCTCAATGTACATATGGGGTACACCTTCCCTAAAGTATGGCAAGCATTCATTAGACTGCACCTTTGAAATTAAGTTCTATTCCAAGTTGTTTTTCATGTAAATTTTTTTTTCTATTCCTAGTGATTCTCAGACACTATGATAAACAATAAATTTTTCTAAACCGAAAAAATGAGCTGACAATAAATTGATTTTTATAATGGCTGATAGAAATATTCAGGTCTCCTGTCACTATACATATTGATCTCTTTTATTATCGAAGTACACAAACTTTACTTATAACCATCTTATAATTAGAACTTTCCACTAGGCAGAGTAACAGAATTTGCTGATGTATGAATTGCCGATGTTATCAAAAAGTTTATTGTGAATTTCTTAGTTTGTTCTTATCTGAATTAACCATATTTATATTGACCAAAACACCTCTCAGATTAATATGTAATTTCTAAAACTTGAAAAGAACTAAAACAAGTATAATTCAAGTTTTCAATAAATACATATCTAATTATTTATGCAAAACAAACTAAAAGTGCAAATTTAAAGTACAAACATATTAAACTATATATTATAGAAATATATAAAAAAAACAATCATCAAAAATATTTTCTATGCAAAAGTTAAAAATGTCAGCATGTTTGAAAACTATCAGACACAAAAATACAAACTGACTAATTTTTTTTAGTAAAAATTGAGATATACCAATTCAAACCTTAAATTAATGAAAATTAAAAAGAAAAAAGATATTGTAATTTATTGCGGGTTTAGATGCTTATAGATTTTTTTTTTTAATTAAATGCTAGCATATCTACATTACTTCTTAAAATAAACGAAAAATCTAGTTGGGATAGTATTCTATATCTACTTGTCTTCATATTTTTGGATGTATGTGCATGCTTAAATATATTATTAATTGAGTTTTAAAATTACATTGGAAAAAGACAGATATAAAAATTTCCAAAAATAAAAAAAATCAAAAACAAAAAAATGAAAATCATCATATTCCTCATCCCTCCCTCCTCCCCATCTCCCCAACCCAACCTCACCTACCAACAAGATGACTTTTAGAATGTATTCATAGTGCTGTAACCAATCAAAGCAATGATTTTTCTGTCTGAATGGAAAACTAAGTACAGGAGAACACAAACTTGTACCTTTTCTATGTATTCAATAGTCCAGCTGTCGCTAAGCTTTTGGCCTTGTTGATCAGTGACATGAAATACTGTTGAGAAATAATAGAGATGGTAACAAGAATTTTAGCCAAGAAAGACACTTCCTGATTGCTCAGGGTCTGCTAATCTTCATGCATGAATGTAACTACCGTAGAAATCCATCCAATAGAAATGTATCATGCGGCTAAAGATTCACAAAGTTTGACAACACAGGGAAGCAGGATTATTATTGATATTTCATTGATCTACAGCTTTTTAGTCTAATTTCTATAGTTCACAATAAGACATCGAGAATTCCTTCAACAGATCAGCAAAATGATTTCTAGGTGTGGTGTCCGAAATTGGAGCCTCGAGGCAAGAATGGTGAACCTTCTTCTAAAGCTATATTATTGTAAAAATATTCAGAAGTGAAGCATGCATACCATCCATAAACCAGCCACCATCGGATGAGATATAAGCTTTGGTAATTACGAGATCAACGTCTGTAAGGACTTGTACCACCTCCAGTAGTATTCCCGGTTTGTTCATGCTGTCTACCTGAGTGATACAAAAGCATTGATCTCATCATTTTACCAACTACTCGTTTTGATTTCATGCAAACAAGGGAGAAACACACAAACACACACATATATATTAAGGCTGGGATCCTGCACTACTTATTAACAAACTACCTCAAGGTGATTTTGACCCAAAAAGGAAAGGGAAAAAGGGGTCCTGGTGATGGCTTCTTATAAATTACATATTACAAATATTGGTGTCTCTCTTAAGGGAAATAAACTCTTCTAGAGAGTTACCTTGACCAGAGTACAGTCCTTGCAACTAGAGTTGTCCACAGAGACCCTGAAACGGACAAACAAACAACAAAAAACCCCAATCTAGCATGATTAAATGGTCAAATTCAAATACTTCATTACTGATTATTAAGATACTTCAAACTCATATCATAGTAGGATGAAAGAATGAAAGTATAATATATCTAAAAATTGATCGTATAATTAGACAAACTCAAGAGTCAGAAGAACAAAAACTTTCATGTATCACAGCAAAAAGAAAAAGGATTGAAACTGAACCGTGGGGGATTTATTCTGATGCTTAAGTTTTCATACTCGGGATCAAAGTATGCCCATGAACCCATTTCCTGATCTCTGCATCAAAGCCAGGTAAAGTGTTACAAGCAAATGAGATGGCATTCAATAAATACGGAAGTTTTTTAAGCTATCAAAGAAAGTGATTGCTTCTCTAAAAGCAAGGAAATCTCTCTTAACAAAATTTTAAAGACCATACAGTTATACTATAATGGTATATTGTTACACAGGTGCTACATGATAATACGAGATAGTATTACTCCAGTCATTGTTAACAAGACAAGATCACTTTTTCCATTTATTAATAAATATTGGAGAATGAAGAATGACAAACTATACAGCTAATCAACTCCCACAATATGCAGTGCAAGATATACAATCGGAAGGATATGGATCAAGATAATTAAGAGCCGCATAATCAATATTTATACGTCCCTAAAACACAACCATAAATAGTTAAATTATGCTCTTCAGTTTATCAAGTTCTTTTTCACCAAAACCTGACCTTCTCTATGAGAATGGATGAGCTGGATAAGTAAAAGAACATTTTTCATCAATTTCTGCAGAAACATGATAAGACTAACTTGGATGAGCAAATTGTCCAGAGCTTCAGTGGTCACACAGTTCCTTTCGGGTGCAGCATTTTATTGGAAAGCACTTTTACATTGTGACTAGTGCATTAGACTGCAGAAAAGATTATAACAGTTTTACAGCTTAGGAAATTAGAAAATCCGCCAGAATTAGGATGTCAAGTAAAATTTTGAGTACAAAAAACTGGAATAGGATCTCAGAAGTTTTTTGTGATTAAAAAAGAAAAAAATAAATTAGTTAACTTCTGCCATGTCGAGATGGATTAAAATAAACTACTGATGCTTGTAATAAACCATTTCTGAGCCATCTACCACTCATGGTTGTTGAGACCAAGAAAAACCTCACCTCAGAACCGCAGCATCCTCAATAAATGTAATTACTATAAATGGACAAAACTCACCGCAGCTAACATATTCCAGCAAGTAATTTTTTCATAAAAATCAAGAAAAGACAACTAGCTAGAAATAATTTATCAAGGGGGCAGGCAGCTGTATGAGACAAAATTGTTCGGACACAAAGTGTTGACAAATTCTTTATGAATCCTCACAAGAATGGTCTTTGACCCTATCGCCACCCCCCCCCCCCCCAACAGAGACACCCACACAAACACACAAATCAAAACCATTGAGCTTGTCTGGAGAAGATCAACATTATTACTTAAACCCTCCCACAAAAACACACAAAAATGCATGACTAACAAATCACAGAGGGAAAGAAGGCAAACAAAATATTGGTCACAATAGACTAACACACGAGAAGAAAGGGTAGTTCAATAACCTGCCTTCAGAACTGGAAAAGCTCGCGGCAGTCTGCAGTTGCAAGTAGGCTTCACATAGATATGGAGTGTGACAGTGTCTCTAAAATCTAAGAAAAGGAAGGAGAAAAAACAAGAACGACAACTTTCGACGTTGGAAGAGCACATCACCCACCCACGCACTATTATTGAGACGCAATTGATCCACCCAAATCTCTCTCAACAATAGTGGGTTAGAGCGAGAGCGCGCGCGCGCGAGAGAGAGAGAGAGAATCCGCACGTTGTTGATGGAGGGAGGGAAGAAAGGCTGTGGGGTCGGGGATCAATGATGGGAGTGGGACGGCGAGCGAGATGATAACGTGAATAATTAAGAAGGATGCCATAAAATAAGGAAATATCATCAGCAATTTAGCGTCTGTAAGCGTTAACGGACGAAGTACAACGAGGCACTGACCACTTCTGTATTAAGATAATGACGCTGCGACCTAACAGTGGATTCCTATGCAGCTACCGACTTGTCTCTCTCACGCTCCGCGTACTACGTGCGCGGCACGATCGGTTCTTGTTTCTTTGACATTTGACTTGATTGTCCAGGAAATTACACCTTTGCCCCATCGTGTTTGTAGACAAATTGGCTTTGGATTTTTGGTCCACCGTAGGCCGAACCAGTTCCTTGGGTGGACAGTTTTGTCCTTTTGCTGTGCTGGTGAATTTGGGTAAGCAACGACATTCTTTCCACTAACTGCTGCATATAAAGGCCAAAATATGGGCTGTGTTTGGATGCAAAATTTACGCTGTGACTTTTTCCACTTTTTTTTTTGTCACATCAATCAAATTCCAATCAAATATCACAATCAATTTGGCACCGATTCGAATCAAAAATAACGAGTCATGGTATATAAATCTCCACCACGCATATATACAAACAACAAAAATAATGAATAATTAAGTGGCATCATCTCAAACTTTGCATAATTTATATGAACCATGAGAAAAAAAAAAGAAAAAAGAATCATGTTCCTCAGCTTAAGTTTTACGTTCTCCATTAGAAATCAAATTATAAAAATTAAACTTTAACAATAGGATATATATTGTTAAAGGGGGTCCTCCATCTCCCACGAATCAGGATCATACATAACCTTTTTCACATCAACCCACATGCTTTCTTGAATCCGAACCTAATCATCAACAGTCTGTGTGTTCCTAATTCCTTGACCTGATTAGGGTTTTCTCTACGACAATGATTTCTTTTTTTGGATGGCGACAACAATCCAAGTTGGGTTGTGCTGTGAATCCTCAGATGATTCTCCCAAGTCGTTGTAGAAGATGAAGATGCAAAGCAAGTCCCACTTGCAATTAGGACAATCAATATATACACACAATATTATCCTTTGTTCCCAGCTGCAGAGGGATAGACCTTCTCCGCAGCTCAAAAATTCTCTAATTAATTCTAAGTAATCCCCTCCCAACTTTATTTTTAAGCTGTCTTTTAATCTATTTCTAATTTAAATTAATCAGTCAAATTTTCTAATTAATTCTAAGTAATAAAAAATGATATTCTTAAATTTATTCCTAATCTTCTAGATTTTTTCTTATCATTCTCATAATTAATGCAGAAACATTTAAAACGTATTAAAATTTTAAATTGTGAAATTTCATAAATGTGGATAGATGTGTAAGTTGATGATGCAAACTTTAAAATTTTAAATTGTGAAATTTCATAAATGTGGATAGATGTGTAAGTTGATGATGCAAACTTTTCAGGAAAATCCCCTCCCCTTGATATAGTTCTTGACCTCAAGAACTATATGCTGGAAATTATCTTGAAGGATCATTCATTATGTTCTTAGTGTCTAATTGATTATATTCATTGTCCTTTTTCCTTTGATGTGGTACTAGCAACTTGGGCTCCGCTTTTCTCCATAATGAAAACACTTTGGGTTATTAACGGGTGGATTAGGGAAGGGTTTCGATTGAATTCCATTACCACTATCGTTGATCAACTTAAATGGATCTTAATATTTTTTGAGAGGATCAATCTTTAGCTCCTCTTTGTCTACTAAAGAAAGAAACTTCTTGTGGAAATTGCGGTTTGAACATTAATATTGAATGTCATATTTCCTCATTCAACCCATTGATGAAATTGATCAGAAAGTGTCGCTTGGTCAATAGTGAGTTAAATGCCAATATTTTAGCATCCAAGTCTTCAAATGTTTCTATATACTTTGAGATATTGACATGGACGTGGACGTAGGTGCATCACATAATCAGAATAATTCCTTAGAGGTTCCTGTTGGTCTGATGACTAGGACACGTGCGAAGAAGATCAAAGAATTATTCAACATACTTGTACAAGATATTCAAGAAGGCATAATGTGAGAAAATAAATTTGAAGAGTTTAAAGAAGAATATTGGGTGAATGTTTTGCGTTGAACCGACGAGTGAAGAATAAAAATAACTAGTTATTTTGTCGTTTAAATAAGATAGTTTGTTTTTGGACCAAATGTGAGCAGGCCCATTAGAGTCCTTAGGTGAATGGGGCTATGGCCCATAGTGCATCTATAAATAGGACCCTACTTTGTCATTTATAACAATTTTGGTACTTTGAGAATAGAGGATTGTTTCTTGAGGGTTTATTAATTCCTTGTGAATTCTTTCCTATCCCAAATCGAGTCATTCCGGAGTGATCCGTATGAGTCATGACATATCAATCAACCTCTGATGTGTTGATTGTGATCGTCCACGTCAGGTTCAACTCGCTATCCACCACGTTGGGTCGGGTATTTTTGCTCGGTTCGCGTCCCTAGATTTGAGTTCGGGTTCAACTACACAAATGTTATCCTTTTTCGATTTCATTGTGTGATTGATTACGTCAGTTTGGTATCAGGGCTATCTTGTATCGGATTCTAATTCTATACTTGATCCTTAAAAAAATCAAAAAAAGGGAAAGAAAGTCTGCAACGAAGCCTCAGCACCGTTCGTGAGCTCGTCATTTACCAGAGACTACCAGACAACGAGTCGATTGCCATCGCACCATCGTCTCGCACCACCGTCATCGGAGGAGCAACAAGAAACAAAAAAGGTGAAAAAAATGAGCTGAAGCGACTGGTCGCCGCCAAGGAACGCCACCCAATTTACTGCCGAAATAGGCTGATTGGGGCCACCGCCGTTAGCCCATTTCCGCCCCATTGCACTACAAGAAGAGGAGAAGATCAACCGAAAAACGCCGCAATGTGGTCAGTCTTTTTCTACTCCCGACTGCGCCACCCCACTGAGTTCTCGCCTCTCGTTGCCGTCGCTGAGGTTCCCCTAAGCCTAGGCCAACATCACAGTAGTGATCCCCAGGCACTGCCATGGGTGAACACTAGTGAAATCGACACAGCCATGCTGCCACTACCAACGCCATCAAACCCTAATCGAGTTTTCTTTTTAAAAAATATTTGGCTGGGCTTGTTGGGCTGATCGACAGCTGGGCCAAGAAAAAAAATATTATTGTTGGGCCGTGACCTTTTTGGCCTAGTAGGAGAAAGAAAAAGGGAGAACAGGTCGTTTTGGGCTTGATCAGTTGGGCCTTTTTCTGGTTAGGCAGAACAAAAGAAGGTTGTTAGACCAAAAACTTTGGGCCACTACTGGTGAGGTTAGTCATTTCTTTTCTTGAGTTGATTTGCTGCTGGGCCTAGTAAAGCCTTGTTTGGTTACTGAATTTAGTTTTTGGTAAGGCCTTGTTTGATTGCTATTTTTTTTCTTTTTCAGAAAAAGGAGAGAAGGATTGAAATTGAATTACCTTATGTATTACTTGTCTTTATGATCTTGTGAGTTGATTGCCAATCTTTATTTGATCTGTACCTACCTGTAGACCCACATCATGTATGCCTTACCTTGGCGAGACTAAATTCATGTTTGAATCCCTTACCGGGGAGTTGAAGAAGATCTCTAAAAGTATAGCAGGTATACAGGATTGATTAGACCGCGTGGAAGCATCTTAGGCTGCATCACGAGAAAGGGACAACTCAGTGTTGAGGCCACTGGAGTATAGGGGCAACCCAGTACCTAGTCGAGGCGATCTCAGGGTTAGGCATGGTAGTCCTTTTAGACTTGTTAAGCAGACTTGACATACATATAAGAAGGAGTCGAATGAAGAGGATGGATGGTATGAGTATAATAACACACCCAGGAGGCATCAACAAAGAAATGATGGAAATGATGATCTGTCTAGGGGAATGAAGTTGAAGCTAGCAACTTTTCCAGGACGTTCTGACCCTGACACCTACCTCAAGTGGGAAAGGAGAGTAGAATCGATGTTTGATTGCCACCACTATTTAAAGCTAGAAAGCTAAGTTAGTTGTAGTGGAGTTCACCGATTATGCTATCATCTGATGGGATCAGTTATGCATTAGTCGGAGGAGAGCTAGAAAGGAGCTGATTCATACATGGACCGAGTTAAAAGCTACTATGAGGAAGAGATTTGTACCTAGCCATTACCACAACGACCTTTATTAGCACTTGCAAATGTTGACCCAGGATAACCGGAACGTGCAAAATTACTTCAAGGAGCTTGAGATAGTCATGATACGAGCAGACATTGTGGAAGATAAGGAAGCTATTATGGCACGCTTCCTTAGTAAGCTACAATGGGATATAGTTTCTGTGGTATAGCTACAGCACTACGTGGAGATAGACGAGATGGTGCAAAAGACAATCAAGATAGAAAGGTAGTTAAAGAGGAGAGGTAGGACAGCATTTCAACGTAGCACAGTTGGAAGGTCCTTCCCTAGGAAGGAAAACATGGCACCTGTGACGAGCACCACGAAGACCAGGACTACACCTAAAATGGAGGTACCTAAGGTAACAACTTCTATTCCTTCTGGTTCATTGGGCACATGGAATAGGGATATTTTGTACTTTAAGTATTAGAGTAGGGGACAAATTGCTACACAGTGTCATAACGAAGGACTATGTTGCTAACTGAGGCCAAAGACGTTGTAACTGATGAAGAGCATGACAATAAAGATGATATGCCACCGCTGGAAGAGGCTCCAATCGAAAAGGGAGAAATGCATGAAGGATGAGGGATTAATTTGTTAGTGATGAAAGCATTGGGCACTCGAGCGAAGGAGAAGATAGACGAGGCCCAAAGGGAGAACATTTTCCATACGCGATGCTTGATTAATGACAAGACATGCAACTTGATAGTAGATGGATGGAGTTGCACAACCGTGGCTAACACGGTATTGGTTGAGAGACTGGCGTTACTTCTAAAGGACCATCCCCGACCATATAAGCTATAGTGGCTCAACAACAGTGAAGAAGTTAAAGTGATGAAGCAAGTGACGGTGAGTTTTAAAATAGGCTCGTATGAGGATCAAGTGATGTGTGATGTGGTGCCTGTGCAAGTATATCATATCTTACTTGGTAGGCCTTGACAATTTGATCACTAGGTGATTTATAATGGGCTGACCAATCTGTATTCCTTCAAACACCATTGCAAGAAGATTACTTTAGTTCAATTGACTCCAAAACAGGTATATGATGATCAGTTATATATCTAAAAGCACTTTGAGTTAGAGCTAGAGAGAAGGAAAACAAAGTAGGGAACTTAAGGCGTAAGCAGCAGAAGAGAGAAGAGAAAGGAAACGAAACAAAAGAGTGTATGCTCGCGTCTAAGAGAGATGTGAGACTAGTGTTGAGTGCTAAGAAATCTCTTGTACTTTTGATGTGTAAAGGGTCCTATTATATATCTGATGATGTCGCATTAGCCCTCCCCTCTGTTGTAGTGTTTGTTTTGCAGGAATATGTTGATGTGTTCCCCGAAGAGATTCCCAATAGATTGCCATCGGTTTGAAGAATAAAACACCAGGAGGATTTACTCGAAGAGCGTCCATACCAAACAAGCTACCCTACAGAACTAATCCGAAAGAAACCCATGAAATCTAGAGATAAGTGAAGAAGCTAATAAGCAAAAGTTAGGTCCAGGAGAGGATGAGCCCATGTGCCATTCCAATTCTCCTTATGCCAAAGAAGGATGGGCAATGACGCATGTGTGTAGATTGCAAAGCTATCAACGCCATTACAGTAAAACTAGTTGTAATTACCTCTATGGTTATGAGCAGTTTGGTGCGCTAAACTTCCCTACAATGTAAACCTTTGTGGTGGATTGGGTAATGTGCCCTTGGATAATGTAAACTCTTGTGGTAGATTGGATAATGTGTCCTTGGATGATGTAAACCATTGTGGTGCCCTCAAGTAATGTGTCCTTAGATCTTAATGTCGAGGATCTATCTCAACAGGTACATGCAAGGCAGTCAACTTACTGTCCATTTGTTGGACCTTTGCTAACTCTTGGTCCATTTTGGTTTCTACCGTTGAATGTGTTTCTTCAATTCTCTATTGAATTCTCCTTATCTAACTATTAAACTTTTCCTTCAATTCCTTGAGCTTCATCTTCATTCTACTTTCTAATTTGCTCATTAGATGTTGGATCTATTTATCATTGCTTTTTTCGGCATTTATTGTGATCTTGTCTTAGCTAGGGATAGCAAGTAAGGGATGCTTCCCTCCTTCCCTATCCTATGATTAAAAATCTCCCCCTACGCTGCCCTTGTCCCTCCCCATTTCTTTCTTCAAGGGTGAGTGTCTATTGTCACCTGCCCAAGAGTGGTGCCAGAAAAAAAGTTTTGATGCTATTTGTAATGAACCAAAAAGTAGAAAGAATCGAGGAAAAAAATTGGAATAAAAAAGATAAAGAAAGCAATTTAGAAGAAAGGAATATGATTTGGGGAAGAGAGAGAAAAAAAACTAGAGAAACCAATAAGACGGTAGAATTCTTCAACTTTTTATTTCCTCCCATAATCATCGAATGCATATATAACGCATGAGAATAACTATTTTTGAAATGATTCAATCACTAGAACTGCTATAATTTAAAAGATAACAAAACTTTAGTTTAAGATATCTTTTATTCATTTGTAATTTAAATTATTTAGTCAAATTCTCTACTTAATTCTAGGCAATCCTAACATACTTTTGAATTTATTTCCTTGTCTTGATTTTCCCTTATTCTTCTCATAAATTAATATAGAAACATTTTAAATGTACTAAATTTTTAATTTTAAAATTTCATCATAAACATGGATAGGTATGGAAGCTGATGACGTGGCTTTCACGATGCAAAGTTTTGATGACAAAGACCTGGAGAATTACTTCCCCAACTAAAGGGATATATTAACTGCTATTTGGGTGTTACAAAAGATAAATACATAAATAAAAACTAGTAATAAAATCTATTATGTTACAGATGAAAGAAGAAACTAGGGGAGAAAAAAGCTTGTAAAAAACTATCTTTGCTTCTTCGCAAACTGGAATGATGAAAATATTTTTAGCTCTTTTAGGATAGAGATTACACAAACACAGAAATAAATTTAAAGTTAGTAAATGAAGTTACGGCACGGAAAAGAAAAATGTATTTACACCATGACACGTACACACCACTTTCGAGTGACCAATTAATAAAGCCCCGTCATGTGGCCAACACTGTAGCATCTCACTCATTACAAGCCCACCATGGTTGTCACAAACAATTCATCAGGAAAAAAAAAATGCAATAATGCTAGAACTTTGTGTGATAAACACATCTCAAGTCTCAACCAGGACTTTTTTTTTTCCTTTTCTTTTAAACGTCATGACTAAATAAAACCCATTAACCTTTTATATACTCACTATATTATTAAAGAAATAAAACTTTTTAGTTTCAGAACTTGAATTACACAACTAGTCATATTTCAAATATTTTTATTTAATCATTTTTTCTCCTTTTTTTTTTTTATTTATGTTTTCTTTCAAAATTGTTTGATCTTTCTTTATTTTCATATTTCCCACGTGCATATGCGTGCAACTTTTATTATGTTTGCGAATTAGTAAAATCCCAGGAGATGAGAAACTGTCTTTAGTCCTAACAATCTAGAGGGCCTGAATTTCAGCTATTTCATTGGGAATTTAGGGAGCCATTAGCACAATCACAAAATCAGCAATGTCCAAAACCTGCAGAATGTGACTTTCACCAGTCCTCTCGGAAGAATATCACACAGACTAGGCTCAAGAAGCACTTCATAGATAGTGCAAATGTCCTCAAAAAAAGCCCTACTTAGATCAAATGAACACTTTCATGATGACTACCTGTGTCTTTTATTAATATAACGTTGCAACATTTTGAAGTTACAAAGTTGCTTCTGCAGGAACAAGTTCGCGTAAGGCGTAAGAAACAGAAAAACAGAGCCACAGGCAGCTACGGATGCTATCTGTCCTGTCAATTACTGTAATGAGGCATAAATTGCTCTGTCAAGTGGTGAAAATGATCGCTTTCCCCCTCAAGAAAGCGCAGTACCTACAACAATTAATCACCGATATATTCATAGATGAAGGTAGCATGATAGATGGAGAGAATTAAACAGAGAAGCAAATATGATTTATAGTCAGATGATGTTTGATCAGAAATTTATTCATGAAAAAAATCTGTGTTATATGGATAACAAGAAAGAGAGACAGCAAGATGCTAGAACTTGTGAAAACACTATTAGATGAAGGGAAAAGGTACATCATAGATTCAGTGGGCCAAATCGATATTGTAATGTAAAGACAAAAGAAGAGAGAGACGCGCGCAACTGCTTTGCTAACAATATATGATTGCGGGAGGCAAATCCAAATGATAGTTCATCTGCCCCAATGGGCAAGCATACATTTTAAAGCTCGGAGCATAATGTCGTAGTCATTTAGATGCTGTGTGATCAGTGAACCAGTTGGGGGAGCATTGTATTTGCATTAACGAGAAGAAAACAAAGCTTACCGCTGCCATTGATGGTCGCAATTCCGGGTCAGTTTGGACACATAGATATGCTGTTCTGGCCATGTTATAGATTTCATACGTATTATATGATTCTTCAAGGTGAGGATCGACAAGCTCATGTAATGCAAGTGTCTCAATCAGAGGTAAGGCCTGAAATACCATGAAAAGGAGTCTCATTATGAAAAGCTTTTCCAGAGGAGCTGAATCGCAGTATATCCATAGAAGGTATGTTCATAGAAATTAGTTTGTCACTTGCAAATTTGGATATGTGACGTGACTTTTGGGAAACTGAATAAAAGGTGGTTGAGTTGAAAATGCAAAATACTGCCTATTAAGAAGCAAAAAAACAGGCAGGATAACGCACCGACTGTCTAAGAGAGTTGTTGGCCTTTTTTGGTGGAATCCGCTGCCTTGCGCCCAGATATCAATTGTATCAGAACAATGCCAAATGAATAAACATCTGTCTGTACAGAAACAATGCCATTCTCTGCATACTCTGGTGCAAGGTATCTGGATAGCAGGGGAAAAAAGAAAAAACGAACCTTGTCTAGTACAAGATATATGCAATGGAGGAGGTATGAAGCACCCATGATATAACGTGTACACTCACCCAAGAGTGCCTAGAATTCTTGTCTGTATTTCATCCTCGTCCGTCTTCCACTTTGCAAGGCCAAAGTCCCCCAGCTGTTCAAAAAGAAAATCAGTAGAATCAAAAATTGAAGGCACGTCTTAATCTCTATATCATGTCAGATGTAATATTTCTTTGAGACGAGCCAATAAAATCATATGTCATCTAATTGTAAGCAATAAAAAGGGCATTTTGAGAAATAGATGTCAAATTGGAACCACCAAAACAAAGTTTACAGAAATGTGTATGGGTTGGAGATTTTCTAGACGTAAAAGGGAAGGATAAAATTGTGCGAGAAACACTAATCACTACAGTTAGGTTATCCTAAAAAGGAAGGATAACATTGCGTAAGAAACACTGATCATTCCACGTAAATTGAGTTTAAAGATGCATTAAGTTGATCAGAACTACAGAACTGTGGATAATGTAACTAGCATTTGCTCCTCTTAATCTAAGTAACCTTCCTGCAATAGACTAATTAAAAACATTCACCACCACTTGATTAAGGCATAAGGTCTAAGAATTAACCATAGTTACAAAGTCACGTGTCAGCAGTATATTGCTTGGTCGCATGTCCCGATGAATGATAGGACTTCCCCGACACTCTTCATGTATTGCAGTTCCAATGGCAATAGCTTGTCTTCGATGCCACTCAAGAACATGATTGGTATTATCTGTCAAATGTCCATGAAATCAATGAACATAAACGTGGAGAGGGGGAGAGAGAGAAAAATAAGGTACTGGGAGAAAGTAGTGAAAGGCACATCAATGTTACAAGAAATAATGAATGAGAAAAAAAAATAAAACAGGTGGCTTCAGAAGTTCCTGTATATTATATATTTACTCAGCGAATAAGTGCCACTCGAGTGATTTATTGCAGATGTACTCATAAACCAAGATATTAAGGTTTTCCTTGCAACAATAACTCAGAAGCATCACAATATTCTTGTGGCGGGCAAAGCTTAGGACGTATACTTCGGAATGGAACTCTTCAAATCCTTGAGCACTAGCTTCCTTTCGAACCTTGGCAGCAATAAGCTGCCCATCCTTAAGCTGACCTTTGTATACAAGACCATATCCACCTTCTCCTAGCAAATTATTAGATGAAAACTCATCTGTTGCAAGCTGAATCTCGGAATAACTATATCTCTTTGAGGCCAGTTCTGTCGTTAATCCACAAGCAATGCAGAGAACTGGTACATCAGAGAACCTATTCCGACCGGGCTTTCTTCGTTGCTTTGGCATCACTGGGGAAGAAGCATAGTACTGAACGTCTCCTTTAGCATAGTTACCTGTGAACAATGAATGTTACAATGGCAGAAATGTGAGATCTCACGCTGATATGCATCCTCTCTGCTACTTAAGCCACAGAAATTTACGCAAATAATAATAGGAAATCATAGGAGGAATATATGACCAGCATCTCTATGAGTTAAACGGTATCCGATAAAGAGAAAAATCAACCACAATTAGGTTATAATCAATTCATTTTCTTTCAAAAACATGGTACTGCCTGGCCTTTTTCTTTAGTTTATGACAAACTGAAAATAAATACCGGAAAGGCTGGCAGTTCAATTGTATGAAGGATAATCAGTTTAGAGAAACTATGCCAAGCTTTTGATAACAAAGGCATCATGTTCCTAGCGGGTATATCACCACTATAGGAATCGTGTTATGACAAAGGCATCATTTCCCAAATCAATGTGACAAACATCAGCCATAACTAATAGCCCAATTTATTAAAATATGCATAACTTTTGTGACCTGACTCTTCTTGCGTAGGATTTGACCCAAATCCATATTGCGAGGAAATGCTGAGCACCCCGGAATCAGATGCAAATGATGATAGCATGCTGCTTTTGGCCATATCAGAGCTCTCCATGGAAACCATAGATGCATAGTAGCTGACAGTAATAACTGACTGCTCGTTGTTCTCGTTATCACTAACTGGTTGTTGTGGAACAGCCTTAGAAAGCGAGAAATATTGCTTATCTTCAACATAATCAGTTTCCTTATTAGAATTATGAGGTCTCAATACTTCCAGCGTGAAGTTATCAAGGACTAGTGCAACCTTGCAACGAATGTGTTTAAGGAAGAACCTCAATTCCCTTATTAGATGCCTGTCATTGTAAACTAATTTGTCAGCTGCACGTGGTAAATTAACTAGTATAGTCAAATATACGTTTCAGCATTTAGACTCATCCAAAACCTGCCTCAAATTTTATTTGAAGCGTCGGGCTGATCTTTATTTCAATGTGGAAAACATATGAGGATCATGTTATTTCACCATTATTAAAGACAGAATATTTTATATTTTTTTGGGTAAAAAGTGGGCTCAGCAAAATGTGAAAAACCTCCGAACAAAAACTGAAGGCAGCTTCAGTTTTTTCAAACTTTTGTTAAATAAAACCAAGTCTTTCAAAAAGAAATTACCAAGTTAACAGCTAATGAGATAACTTGGGAATACATCTTTGAAACTCAACTTTGCTCATTTGTATTCCTAGTCCATGAATTTTTTGTTTTTCTCTGTCACTAAAGGAACCAAAGAAATTATAAAAGCATACGGTTCTTGAAAAGGGAAAGGAGATACTGTCCTCCCTCCTCCAAACAAAATGGCATGTGAATGAAGGGAACCAAATCCAATTTACTAATATCAATATAAAACACTACCTATCGATTATAACCCATGCCACATTGGAAATTGCAGCTTCTTGCACAACAACTTTCCTTATTGGAGTTCCAGCCATAATCTTCACTTCAATGTTGACCTGCATAAGCAGCATGTTTGCTGTGATAGGGATAATCAAATTGCCTGACTTCTTGAATAGAAATCACGCTACTCTCACCAAATCATGTGAGATAATCTGAGGATAAAACAAAGAAACTCCTTTTGCTACAAAAGTGTATGCGAGAGTAAAGGAAAAGAAAGATTTAGGAATCTGTAGGACTTCTTAATACTAGGCCTAACTTTAAGCTTGGTCATGAAGCCAAACTAATGGAAATTGGAAACATGATATTAAAGAACAATTGTTAAATTATTTCGTAGCAACCACAACCCAATTATGTTGACAGTGACTTGCCAGCACAAGTTTAACAGTGCACGAAAATCTGTAGGAGCATAGCTATGTTTCATGAGAAGCATTTTGCAAGAAAAAAATTTTCAAGAGGTAGGAAAGGCCTACTTAAAAAAAAATGAAGTCTAATTTTCAAGTTGGTAACATACAAAGGTCTGTAAATTACCCCTTCTACTTCACATTCTTCAGCACTGTGCCGGAGCAGGCGCACGTACAAATCAACCTTTTTTGTGACTTCCTCTTCCATTGCACGGATATGTGTTGCTCCAAGGAAATTCTCAGGATCCACTCCCATTTGGTAACCCACTATGCATAAACAATGCTATAAAAAAATTGAGAATAATCAACCACAACTATGGCTAAAAAAATGACTAATCAAATTAACTGAAATTTAAGGTTATTTATTATCTTCAATACTTCATCAGATCATAAACAATATTCTGTACGATTTGCAACATGTTTTCGAAGCTTAATCATAAAAACGGAATCATTCATGGATATTGGCACAACACACGATAGATGATTCTGATATGAGATACAACAATGTTAGAAGAAAGCACATAAACTCAGCCTTGTCTCCTGTTTATATACATTCTCTATCCACTAACGTGGGACATCACATTTAGTCAATGAAACACGGACAAAGAAAGTAAATTTTATCTGGACAGAGACTTGCGAGACCTAAACGAAGAGAAGATTATAGGATTATTTATATCTGTGTCTGCTCTGACTATGCATCAAACACAAAATTTACTGGAAGTTTTCAGACTCAAATCTAGCTGCCGTACATGCAAAAAACTTTCAGCTGGGTTACACTGTTTTACTAACCAAACAAAGACATTTAGAATGCAAGATATCCAACATAATCAGGAACAAACACTGCAACGTTAACAAGTCTAATGAAAATCCGATGTCCAACAATCAAACACGGGCATCTGAAAGAAGTTGTAGAATACTGGAAAGAGGCATTAAACATAAGAATGGTCTTACGAGGATGCAAGACTTTATGCTGCACCCCGAATACAATAATCGTATCGCCTGGATGCACGATGCCGCCGCGCAACCGTATGTGTTAATAGTATGCCTAAGCTCATGATTTTTGCACTCTTTAGTGACATCACACGCAATCAAAATACGTGAAGGCATGAGAGAATTATCCCTATAATTATTATTGCTGCTTCCCATTGCTAATGGCACACAGATTCAGCAAATCAAAGTCCCATAAAATGTAAAAACCTATTTTTTTTTTCTTCAATGCAAGTGCTTCATCCACAGCTGGTGTTTTAATACAGAAGATGGGTACAGACTTTAAGATTGAGATGGCAGTGAGAGTTCAGCCAATCAAATTGTTTCCAACAAAACTTGAACCATAGTTTCTTTGACCTCTTCATCTCAATCCATCACTGCTTGTCTCAATCTTTCCGACTTTCTCTGCGTTGGAGAAATGGAGGAGAGGAATAATCAGTCGTATATTCACGTTATATTCTCAGGATATTCATACAGGTTTTTGACGGGAAGTGAAGCCGCCGAGTGATGAGCGACAAATGAGGTGATCACATGGAATATGTTTGTTTTCAATTTACACTTTAAAAATACATGCTCCATTTATTATATATTTTAATTTTTTTTTCTTTTATTTTAATATATTTTTTAATAAAAAATAAACTTAAAAATACACGTCAAAAAATTAAAACAAACATAACCCATGTTTTGGCGTTTCCGAAACCTTTAACAGCCAAACAGTTTCTTGGGTTTCTCGGCAAAACGCTTGCTCCTCGGGGTTGGTGTCCGTACAGCGCCGACCTGATGATTAATTATATTACAAAATTGCCACTGAGGTTTGGTTTATTCTCAAACTCACCCCATTTGTTATACCACAATTTGGGTGCTTCATTTTATTAAAAGGGAAAAGAAGTCCAATTTTGAAATGCAGCAAAAACGTTTATTTTAGATTGGATAAAAACTCAAACTAATTATAGATAAAAGATATATTTGTTGTCGCTGGATGGATTTATATTTTAAACTATTTACTCATAACTAGTTTAAATAAATGTAATATATGCTTTCTTTCTTTCAGGGACTGTTTTGGTGATCAAACTGTTGTATAAGACATAAATGTTCTTTTCTTTTCAAAACAATTATTAGAATTTGCACTTTGACGTAGAGCGGGTTTGCTTAAATTTATTTTTTATAGATTATAAGATCATGTAATTTATAAGAGACTTTTAGAACTTATAAGCTCATAAATCTTATCTTAAAAATAAACTAATAAAGTATTTTCTAATAGTATCTTGTAAAATTTGATTGAAATTTATAAATTTAATTTGTTATAATTTTTTAATGTAATAATAATGAAAATAAATTAAATAATATTAATAAAATATAACTTAAGGATATTATATTGTTTTGAATGTATAAAAAGAAGTAGTTCATATAATATATGAAAATAAATTGAAAATAGTCAACTTAGAAAGTGTTTGGCTAAACTTATTTTGAAGAGCTTATAAGATTATATAATTTATAAAATATTTCTAGAGTTTATAAATTTATATATTTTATTTTAAAAATAAGCTAAAAGCTATTTGATAAGATTATCTTACAAAATTTTATTGAAATTTATAATTATAGTTAATTATAATTTTTTTGATGTAATAATAATTAAAATAACTTAAATACTATTAATGCAACGTAATTTAAAGATATTTATGTTATTTTAAATATATAAAATAAAGTAATTTATAACATGTTTGAAATAAGATAGAAAAAGTCGACTTATTTTTAAACAATTTATAAGCTCCAAACATTTTATTTTTAAAACTTATAAACTCTTTTATCAAAAAATTATCAGACAATCAGTAAGAACTTATAAATTTTTAAACATCTTATAAGATGTGAAAAATTATCAAACACTAATTAGAAGCTTATAAACTGTTATATCTTATAAGATGTTTTTAAGAGCTTACAAACTCACCCAAACACCATCGTACTTTTAAAGAACTTATAAGTTTTAAATATTTTAATTGTGTTTATTGTTAAATTACGGTCCCAAAAAACACACACACACTTAATTATTATACTTTTTAAATTTTATCTATTTCTCTCTCTTACTTTTATATAATTTTCAAAATAAAAACATTTAAAAACACACACCCAAATTCAAAAATGAGCAAAGCTTTTATTTTTAAAACTTATAAGGTCTTTTATAAAATAAATTACTAAACACTTAGAATTTATAAACTCCCAAACATTTTATAAAATGTTTTAAAGAGTTTATAAACTCACTCAAATATCCTCTTAGTTGGGTGTTTCCTTTGGTACAAGTAGTCGTCGAATAAGTGCATGCATCATGAAGAAGATACTAATCAAACATCAAGAATCCTTTGCAAAATTTTCAATATTGATATTTGCTCTCATCTTCTTGCCTACTAGCCAAACAAAAATGCATGAATTTGGGAGCTTTGCAGACTTTTTCTAAGGGGACAGAAAGTTGGGAATGATCAAATCCTGATTTTTGAATTTAATCACATTCATATGGTCTCATTACTTAAATACACACCAAAATAATTTTCTTATCAAGTTAACAGCAGCATGTCTCCACCAATCAGCATGAAATATGAATACATACAATCCTTCCACCGGAAACACAGAAACTGGGATTAATGTTACAAAGAAAAGAAGATGACTTTAGAATTCAAATTTCCTGAAGCACGAACATAATATGCAGTCACACGTCATAAAGCAATCCCGTCTGCATCTTCCGAAAACTTCAACTGATTTTGGTTGCTCAGGTGCACAAGTAAACAATTCTGGGAGCAGAGAGATCTCCGCAGTTAGTCTAGCAGCAGCAACAAAGCATACACAGAAAGCATTGTTATGGTGCCCGTGGCGTCTGCGGAAAAGAAATCTAAGAAAGCACTGCATCTCTTAGTATCAAAATCCACTTTTCTGATGAGAAGACAAATGCCATTTTCTGCATACTCTGGTGCAAGATATCTGCACAAAGTGAGAGGCCTCAAGCTCGAATCATCGGGACACTCTTGCACAATGCAATTCCAAATTACTTTTTATCATGAGGTACGCCAATACTCACCCAAGAGTGCCAAGAATTTTTTAGTGTTGGTCGTGCTTATTTGTCTTCCACTTAGCAAGGCCACCGTCCCCCAGCTGTGCAAGGACAAAATTGACACAATAAGAGACTGAAAACATAATTTAACCTCTAATTAATGTTATGTTGTGTTCTGGAAAAGTGTATCCTGATTTGGGCAGAGACATAAGACCATTACAGGAAGTGGTTCTGTTCAAGAACACAGAAGAGGGAGAAAACCATTTTGTGCAGACTCAAGTTTCCCGGAGTAGGCTTGATCAGCTTTAGCAGTTCTGATTGCTAAGTCCATTCTTAAAAAACCTTAAAAAGCACAAGGATTTTAGAGAAACTCAAAATAAATTTTGAGCGTGTTTAGAGACCAGACCAGGGGTCAATCAACCGTTAATCACATTATTTCTCCATCTTAATCCGATTGAACATAGTGAATTAACTCACTTTGATCGAAGATATTTTCCAATGGAGAGCATCATGTAATGGTAGTTAACATTCATTCATGTTAAAGATATGAAGAAATTTGATAAAGGGCCATTAAGATCTACCAACAGAACAAATTCGTGTGTGAGAAATATATTGCTTGGCCTCAGATCTCGATGAATAATAGGACTTCACCGAAATTCTTCGTGTAGAAAACGCAGCCCTTTTGCAATTCCGATGGCAATAGCATGTCTCTGGTGCCATTCAAGAGCATGTTCTGTATTATCTGTTGTACAGAAACAATTCATTACATATAAGAGAGGTTGTGGACAAATACATCCCTTCCCTTGCAAAATATAAAGGATCAGGTAATTTGAGAGCAAATAAATTGCGTTCCTTAGTCACGATATTGACAAAAGTTTCTTACCAAATAAATGCCACTCAAGGGATTTGTGGCAGATATATTCATAAATCAAGATATTTAGGTTTTCTTTGTGACAATAACTAAGAAGCATCACAATGTTTTTGTGGTGTGCCATGCTTAGGACACATACGTCAGAATGATATTCTGAACAACCTTGTGTATTTGCTTCCTTTTGTACTTTTACAATAATCGGCTGCCCGTCCCTAAGCTGACCTTTATACACAACTCCATACCCATCTTCTCTCAGTATATTATCAGATGAAAAATCTTTGGTCGCAGCTTGTATCTGGGAAAAACTGCATTGCATCCAATCCATGCCCATTTCAAGCTCATCAGACACATGAGAGGCATCAGAACCCATCTTCAGATTGTTTTGTTTTTGCATCATTGTGTAAGAATCATTAGAATACTTTCAACTTTAGCATTGGTATCTGCACGTAATTCATTAAAGTTACAACATGTGAAAACAGAAATCAGGACCTTCTATCTAGGATCTTATACCACCTTCTTCCTGTAAATTAGCAGTGGAAAAATCAGCAGATGCGAAATTTACTTCATAATAGTTACCATCCCTTGAATCCAGGTCAGACTTTGTCTGCACACTTTGTTTCAGAATAACTGGATGGAAATTGTCGCAATTATCTTTCACTTTAGCATAGCTACCTGTTTAAATCATCATTCGTTATAATCAGAAAAACTACAACATGCAGAGACAGGATGCACTATTGACTGCTATTTTATGAATAAAGGTTTAGAAAAGTTAGCGACTAAAGATCGCGAAGACAAACAAGATGAACCATTCTGTTGCACTGGCAGCACATCTCACCAAGAAGAATATCTAATGTAGCTTCAATATACCAATACCAAAAGTTCTGGTGACATTCATTCTTTCCTCGTAAATAGAGGTATTTTTCAGATCAATTTATACATTTCTTTTAAGAACCAGTACTAGTGTATGAAAGGGGCAAACTTCTTTCAACAAAGTTATGACACAACATTGTATCCGAGGCAATATTAGAATATCTCATTGTGTACAGAAGGAATAGGACAACACCAAGCACCTTCATCTATTTTTAAATAATTCTTGACGATTGAGGGAGACTTTCAAACAGTTCATCTTAAAAGGTCCATTGATGGAAGTTAAAATATGGTTTTCACATGGAGTGTGAACAAAAAAACTTCGTTCAGAAAGATGAAAACCTGAAATACAAGACTTATAACAGTAAATTCTAATACATTCAACAGGCTTCTGACCTGATTTCTCCAGATGAGAATTTGAGTCAAATTCATCAGGTGAGAAAAAGCTAAGCTTCATCGATTTGGGTTTAAGGATTGATGTAAAACTATTCTTCTCAGCATCAGAGCTTTCCTGTGAACTCACTGAACGGTAGCTTGGAGAAATGACTGGCTGCTCATTGTCATTATCAAAATTCAGCTGGTAAACAGAGGAACAAGCTTGGATAGTGAGTAAAACAGCTTGTGCTCAATTTTGGCAGTAGCCTTGTCAGAAAAATAAGGCCTCAAAACCTCCAGAGCAGTGTTATCAAGGACCAGAGCCACTTTGCAAGGGATTTGTTTAAGGTAAAATCTTAATTCCCTTCTTAGGTGCCTGTCATAGAAAACAATCAGCCTCCACTGAAAAATAAACTATCAACAACATGATTATGGCAACACGCTGATATATCAAAGCAAGTGAAGAACAGCAGACACATGAAAAATACAAATTCCAGTTAAAGCACACTCCGCACTGTTCTATGTCACTAAGTGGTCATTTTATGATAAACAAATATACCAGATGTTAGAATATTTCAGAATATTTGATATATATTTTGTTACCTAAATTATAGGTTTGAGTGTATTATAATTCCTATGTTATAAAATTGGCATCGTTTGTCTCCTTTTCACAGAATTAGCATTTATGTTCACTTTAAGACTATTGCAAGTATCGTTGCAATTCTTTCCCAATTTCACACACACTACAAATTGAGACGAGATTTTTATCAATAAAATGTACATTAATTCTTCCAAATTATTAACATGGCCTCAAAACGGCAATGCCCATCCACAACATCAAGTGTTTAATAACACTCTTGTATTTTACGTTGGCTTGCATTTCTTTTTTCGGTTAATTTATGTTAATATAGGTTGTACATGTTTCTAAGTTTGTTTAATTCCTTGTCTTCTATTGTCTTGGGTTATAAATGTGGGCTAGTTTTGGGTCTTTAATAGTTTAATAAATTTGGGTATCTTATATGTACGAAATTAAGTCTAAAACCTGTTTTAATCGTGTGGCTTTCCTTGGTTGGTGACTTTTGTGTGGCTGGTTTATTTATTGTTATAGGTATCTGTATTACCACTATTAAGCGTATGTAGGTGTAGTAAAAATAAATGTCATGAACGACATTTTTAAATAAATAAAATTTAAGGCTCCTCACCGATGACGTTGCCAATCCACCGAATTTCTTATTATCAAGTTTATGCCTAATGTAAATTACATATTATAAAGTACATATTATTGGCCTCAAATACAGGATAAAGTAGAAGAATTGCAAGCGTTAAAAAACATTGGTGGCGATTATGATCAACTATTGATAACCTCTTGTATATATCTAATATTGGTGATTGTCCAACTACTTCTTCTTTAAAAATCAAGACCCACTTAGATTCCTTCACGCACTTGTCATAAATGAATAAATGATCAACTCATTGCCTTACGACAACTATTACTATGCATTTACCATCATCAAGGTCTCAATAATCTAAGTTGAACTCTTCCCAGAAAATTTACCACGTTCAACTAAAGTGGAATGATAAAATATTTGATATATTTTTTTTCTATCTAAATTATAGGTTTGAGTAAACTGCGTTTTCTTTGTGATAGAATTGGTATCATTTATCTCCTTTCCATAGGATTAGCATTTATATTAAATTAAATCTATTTTTGGTATTTGCTATACTTCTTCTCAATCTCATACTATAAATTGAGATAAATTTTCATCAATGAAGTCTGCAATAATTTCTCTCAAATCTCTAACACCAGAGAACTTCTAAAATTCATTAAAAAAAGTCCATGTTATATTTTCCCAAAGCCATATATATTTTTTTTCAGGAACATGAAGAGAAGTAAATTGAATGAAAAAAGTGAAATTACCTATTAAGAACAACCCATGTGGCATTCGAAGTTACAGCTTCTTGTACAACAACCTTCTTCAGTGGAGCTCCCACAACAATCTTGACTTCAATAACAACCTACATAGATTTGTGGTCATATAATGAAAAATGCAATTCATTTTGTAATTTAAGGGAAATCATTATACTTAGAGAAGCATTTTGGACTATATGCTGAAATAATATATGGATAGCTTGCTTCAGCAGAAAGTCAGAAGAATCTAATATTGCAATCCCTTTTCGTCAACAAATTCCTCTGTTACACAATTACTTAACCACAAATCTTTTTTCAAAAGAAATTAAATGGTTCACTTCCTAGTGGACTTTGCCCTTCAGCATCATTTCAAAGAAATAAATACAGTAGAAGCTAAAAAAGCGGGAAAATTAATCTGCATTGGATATGGCAATAGTTCTACCAGTTGAAATGATAGCCATACAATTGTTCAAACTAAGACCAACACCTTTTCTTCCTCTCTCACAATTGATAAAGAAAGAAAAATCACATAATTTGACATCTTACTGGCTGGTTTGTAGTTTGTACCAGAAAGGTGTTCTATGAATACTTATAATGGGCTTATTTAAGACCTTTGATAGATCGTTGGGACTTTATGTCATGTATGCAAAGCAATCTTAATAATCCCTTGACCTCTGAATATAGGCTTATTTTTGCAAGGCTCAGTGTTACTGTTTGAGAAGCACACAATATTTATCACTGGTTAGTTTACATCTTTCTTACAGCCGGAGTCATTAATTCAAATCCAGTAGTGGGTGGAACAAAAATCCAGTAAAGATATCTCCGGTTCTGTTCACCAAAAAATGTGGATGAAGGCCCTTTTGTTCAAAAAAAACAACCTAATCCTACCTCCTTTCACAATTTAAAAAGCAATGCTTGACCAGTAACAGCTTGAGCTATATATTAAGTTCAATGAAGTAGATATGTCTTGAAGCAATCTTTAATTGGAATACAAGAGCATATATTAGTTACCCCATTGCCATTGCATTCTTCAGCACTATGGTGGAGCATCCTTACACATTCATCAACCATTCTTGAGACTTGTTCTTTGATTGCACGGACACGTGCTCCAATGAAAAAGTCAGGGCCTATTTGCATTTGGAAGCCCACTGCATAGAGATACAAATAGTTGACAGGAGTGGAAGAATTAAATTGACACTAAAGAGAGTTATTGATTTATAACATGAGACCGATACAAAGATACTGCAAACAAATACAAACTTAATACTATTCCTATACAAAAAGAAATAAATCATACCAATACTATAAAATAAGAAACACAATATACTTAGTTACAAAGTAAGAAATAATATATAAACAATATCAATTACAATATTTTTCTTCAACACAAGTTAATAAGGAAAAGTCAAACACACGTCTATAAATACCTAGTATACATTGATGCATGTGGATAATTTTTCATAAAAATATAGAATTTTATTCATTGTAACAAAGTAAAATAAAAATATTTTAAAATTAAAAGTATATTTTAATATTTAAAAATAAGGGAAAATAGATAAATGGGAATGAATCGGAGACTTAGATAATATAGGAAAAAAAGTATGGAATTCAGAGGTAGCAGATCGGTTAAGACATGGGTATTGTGCAAACCACTCAACTCAAACCTGACCCGTTTATTTTCATCAATCAATTTTATTGATCTAAACTCAACCTGCTCATTTTACGGGTTATTTGGAACTAACTCATCAACCAATGACAATATATATATATATATATATATATATATATTAATCACAATAAAATTAGAAATAAGTTTTTACACACCGCAAATTTTCTTTTAATTTCAATACTATTGCTTTAAAAAGTAATTATAAATGCACTTAAAGTTTTGAAATTTTCTACTTTCTTGTCATTTTAAACTTTACAAAATAAGTTGCAACAAAATAAATATTATCATGCCATTGAAAAAAGGAAGAAAGAGGAAGGAAAAGGAAGCCATTGAACTTGTTTAAATAAGGGTGTAGAGTGTGAATGACACTCTAAATTCTTACTCAAAATGAAAAATTAAGTTGAAGGATGTAAACATATTGTTTAATTTAACATACTTTTAGGTTTGAGTTTTCACAAAATTACCATTTTAGTTATTAACTTTATTTAATTAGTTTTCTATTTATATAGTTAATAACTTAAAAAAATTACAAAATAAAAAATAGTTAATAAAAATATTTATTAAATTATTTTAAATGTATAAATGGGTTTGCATGTCAACCTATCAGTTGACTTAAAATTAATTCATTTTTTTCTTTAGGTTCGCGAGTATAACCCAATTTCTGTCCACACTAGCAAAAGCTTAACCCAAGCCCATTAATTTCTTGTTAGATTCGAGTCATATCAAAAATTGATACTCATAATAGAATTATATCAGTAGATAAGGGGGAAAAAATATAAAATATTAAAATAAGAACATTGTAATAATTTAACATCAAGCAATCAAAATCAGGTCCTAAACTCCAATATACATATAAATAAAAGTCCAAATAATTTGACATATATGTGAAAAATAAAATGACCCTTTTAAAATAATAAAATAATTAGTGACTAAATTTAGACAAGTAAATTCTCAAAGTCCCAACCTCCCCCAACTTCTAACTCAATTTTCAACTCCTAGTGATTCCTATATGCATAGAATCAAAGAAAAAAAAGTTTATTAATCCCTATTAAAATAATAATAATACTAATAACGGTCTCTAGATTATTATAAAAAATGCCAAAAAGAATATCTAAATTATTTAGTGCACCCGCAGTAAAACAAACATGAAAACATTGTTATAAAATTCAAAGTACTTAACCAATAAAATTAACTTTTTGAAGTTACATATACTAATAGATAAATTATTTATTTTATTTAATTCGTTTTAAGGGAGAGAATGAATAAGAAATATTATATTATTTGAGTCACTTCGACAATAAATAAGAATTCGATATTCAAATATAAATAATAACCAATTAACAACTCAATATATTAATAATAATATTTATGGTGGAAGATAAATAAAAATAATAGCATATGAAAATATAGACCTAAAATTATGCAAAGTTTTGATCTCATGATCCAACAACTACATAAAACATTTTCCAAGGCATTGTAATTAACATTGCAATCCAATCATAGGAATACATGAAGTTTGATGCACTCTTTGAAATAAGACATTTATTTTGAGCTAGCATATGGAAATTTTTTTGTGCATGGAGTAGCTATAATACTAAAACTTGGCCATCAAAGTAGTGCTTATCCATGTTGAATTTAATGATTGAAATCTTAAAGTCATGTTCCAAAGCATAGCTATTCTAAACTGAAACTGTTTTCAAATAATATCATAACTAAATGAAGTCCTTTATCTTTGAGAGAATGTTAAATACTTATTATTAAATAAAGCAGTAAAACACACACACACACACACACACACAAAAGAAGATTTATCCAATGGAAATCAGGGGCAGTCCAAACTGTCCACACAAATTCCACAGTTCACACATTTTTCATACTTACAATATGAAGACCTGGTTTGTCAAATCAAATTTGATTGAAGTTAATTTTCCACAGCTCATTCACACACGCCCTTGACTAAATCTTAAAACAACTCCAAACAAGAAGAGCCTGAAGCATAATCTAAACATAATTCTGAACATGTCAACAATTCAAATGTACAGGGCACTAAGAAGCACAGTTGAAGTACACAGACTAAATTGGATGAAGGACTTTATGCATCACTCCAAGCACTGTGATAGTGTCCATTTCTTGAATCATGCCTCAGTGTCCTAATATTAGTAATAATGTCCTTAAACTCCTGAGCCCCATGATTTTTAGTTGCATCATGAGCTGTCAGAATTCGTCCAGGCATAAGAGTAGTGCTCCTACTGCTGCTGCTCCTTTCACTTGGAGATGCCATATGACAAATTAATACTTTTCACTCACAAGAACAGAGGATTTCTCGAATGCAATGCACAAACCCAATTCAAAAGGCCATGTAACGGAGAAGGGCGATTTTGCAACTCTATTTCAAGAATTTTTTAACAATAAAGATCTTTTCTTTCTGATTGAATGAAAAGGGAGGAACGGGAAGGGCTGAATTGCAACCTAATGTTCAAAAATTCTTGAACAACCAAGATTAATTCTGTCAAGTGCTATATACTGAACACCAGTTAGTGGCAACAAACGACAAGGACGAAGTCTGTTTCAAGATTTATAGAACAAGAGGGATCTTTTCTTCTCCTGATCGGCCATTGTTTCTGTCCCAAACGCGTCTGGCTGTTTGCGTGGAAAAAGGAGAATATTTGGCGATGAACGGCATATTCGAAGTGGGCTTGCGGCGGGAATAACAGAAACCGTCAATGGAAGAGCCACAACATTAATGATCGCAAAGTCGGGGAAGCTGTCATCGAAAAATCCATTTTCTTGGAATTCTAATATTGTGCAGCCAATCAATCTCCTAGGTTTCTCCAAAAACCCTAAATAAAAATGCGTTCTTGCCTTGTCGTTTGTTGCTCTAATCCCCTTGCTTATCCGCCTCTTGGGCTTTCATAGTGATCATCAAAATTGACTATTTATGTTACCTGTGAATATATTTTGTTACACTCTTTGGCCTTACACTGTGGGTACCATAAAAACATGTCAGTTACATTTACGACGAACATATACTGTTCTGAAATATCAGAATGACTAATAAATATATTGCTTAAATTGCAGTTTGTCTTACATTCAAATTAGCTCTGGAAAGAAGATCTTTCCTTGTTGGAAGATAACGAGGTTAGCTGCGCATAGAAAGTAGACAAGTGCAACGAATAACATAAAGTACTCATCAGGTAAAGTCCTCTTTATTTATTGATAGACCTGTATTTTCTTCAATTACACAAATCCATTCATTCAAGTTGGCAACTTCACCAGATTTATGTTATGAATCTACAGAGGAACATCAGTGGGAAAATCCTGCTGGTGTCTCTTGACAGTTTCCCTGAGGGATTTCTCTTGTTCCTGGAGATTTGATGGCAGATGGTCGTAGACATCAGTGAACAATTCTTCAAGAGAATGTTTCTCCATTTTATCAGCCACTTGGATTGCTTTCAGCACCTGCAGGGGACCACAGTTAAGAAACAGTTCTTATGGCCCTGTAAATGTGTGGAAGCAAGGACAGAAGAAGACATGGAAGGTGCAGATGAACTGGACCTGCTTCCTTGTGCTTCCACGGAGCTCCGTTTCCTCCTCGTCGGTCCACCAACCGTTTCTCTGAACCCATTTTCTGAACCTGGCCAAGGGGTTTCGAGCTGTTCTCCAGTGTTCAATCTCATTCATTGATCGGTATTTGGTGGAATCATCCGAGGTTGAGTGGTGACCTACTCGATATGTAAGGGCCTAAACATGGGAGAGTTAATGTTGTCTAGAGAGGAGAAGAAATGTGCACAGAAAAGACAGGTTTATGGGAGAGCTCTCCAGCTTCACCTCAATTAGGATTGGCTTCTGTTCGCGTATGATCATTTCCCGAGCTGCACGAATTGTGCTATGAACAGCTAGAAGATCGTTTCCATCTACACGAATGCTGCTTATTCCATATGCCTGGCCCTTAACAACGACGCCATCGCCTGCCAGGCATCAAATGATAAAGAAATCAATGACCTGAAGAATAGTAGGCCATCAGCTCTTTTCACAAATATCCGTTGTGTTGCTAGTCTTATATGAGAGCTAAATACTATACTTCTGAACTGTTCAGATATTGGGGTGCTTATGGCCCATCCATTGTTGCGGCATATGAACATAACAGGCGCTTCCATGACTGCTGCAAAGTTCAAACCTGCATGAAAGTCTCCCTACCAAACATCCACGTGGGTCATCATGCGCCAAAGCCTTATTTCACGAACACAAGCAAAATGCATACAACATAGGCATAGCCTATGTTGTTTCTTAAATGTCAAGGAGTTCTACCTCACTTGTTCCTCCATCCCCTGTGAAAGCAACAACACAAGCCTCCTTGTTATCCATCTTCAGAGAGTAAGCAACGCCGGCAGCCTGGGGCAGCTGTGTACTGCCATTAAAGGTAACCGTGAAATTTCCATTTGAACGATTTTGGTAGAAGTAGTTAGTCTCGAATTGCTAAAAGAGCAGGGAACTTACGCGATAGGTGATGAAATAGTGAAGTAATTATGTTTCTTTGAACCATAATGTATGGGCATTTGCTTGCCTTTCCCATGATCCTCTTTGGTTCCAAAGCACTGGTTGGCGAATTCTTGCAGAGTGAATCCACGCCACAAGAGGATTCCTTGCTCGCGGTACTGCATTTTCAAGGCAACTTTTCACTAAAATCCCATCCCATTTCAAACCAGTGATAGATGAGCAAACAAACGTGTATCTTCACATACAATTGTTGGAGAGGAAATTGGATGAATAATTGTTATATTTTACTGTTAAAGAGAAGTTTCAATTTATAATAAAGATTATTACAATTATACTAAAAGTAAAAAATAACTTGACATAAATATAATACTATAAATTAATAAATTAAATATTCTCTCAACTTATACTAGTAAATATAATAATATCAAAATAACTAAATATATTGAAATATTTTTTAATATTCCTCTTAAGTTGAACGTGGTAAATTCTTATTAATATTCATGTTCAACTTAAATTTGATAATATGTGCAGACTTAAAATTATCATAAAGCGGCAAACGCACCAAGCAAGTCATTCGAGATTTCATCCATGACAAAGGAGTGTGAAGGGAAGTAGTTAGATATTAAGACGTCATTGAATGTAGACAGAAGGCCATCTAGAATTAATCATAATTGTCATTATTCCTTTTTTTTTTTCATTGTCTACAATTTTATAAGAAAAATCGGCAAAGCGACAATGTCATCTACGACTTAGATTGGAAAAGAATACGACAAACCTTAATTTTAAAAAATGAGAGACACACGTCATTCACACCAATTTATAGGCGTAACAAAAATCAATAGTTAGATAAGAAGTAAGTGTTATACTCTCGTGAACAACAAAAAGCATTCAGTGGTGAGTCTGAAGACCAACGAATGATAAAACCAACCCAACAAAAAAGACACTAAACTATTTGAACGACGCAATTGTTTTTTCTCAACGTTTAACAGTTTAACAATTGGGGATGTAAAAAAATAAAACATCAAACCAGTGATTGGCCCAACGGAGAAAAGGAACCCAAATACCCTTAACCTAACACCCCAAAACAAACAGTTTAATAAAAGTCTAAACCCAATTTTAATTATTTAATCAAACTCAAAGCAAATTAGCCATGAACCAACAGGGGCCCAAATAATAAACAAAAGACAGCCCAAGAGAAATAAAAGAACTCTACCAATAGATATACGGCCGCATTAATTTCAACAAAAAATTAAGCCCAAGAGCGCAAAGAGTGCTGAAGCAGAACACTTTGCAAACTTTTCCATTTGTGCATGGAGAAGTGGTGACGCATTGGACAGTTGTGAGATCTGAATTGGGCAATGGCGATGCTAGTGTTTTGATTTGGGTCACTCAAAAAGTGGATGTGGCCACAGGGTAGTTTTGGGATTTAAGAATCTAGGACTCGTTTGGTTGGAGGAGAAAAAGTTGTCTGTAAATTTTTTTGTTTTTTCTTTTTGAAGAGAAGGAGGGTGCTGCCTCCACGCGCTGTAGCACAAGCAGCCTTCATTATTAAAGAGAAATCTCAATATATAGTATCATGTCGACCATAAAAGATAACTTGACATAAATTTAATTTTATAAATTAGTAAACTAAAAATTTTGACAGCCTGCACCAGTAAATACAATAATAACCAGAAATGATCTACCTGGGGCAATATGATGTCATCTGATGTGAGAGCAGCTGCAGTTCCAATGTTGACAGCCTCTTCTCCCGTTGAGGTCATGTAGAATGATATCCTTCCCTGCCTTTGTGCTTCGTGGAAAATGTTGTCCATTATTTGCAGGGTCACCATGCTTTTGTACATCTTCACTGCAGTGTCTTTGTCCACCTAAGGCGTTTTGCACCACACATAAGATGTGTAGTTGGAAAGGCATTTTGCACCACAATGAGTCCACCCAAGATGTGTTCTTGGAAACTACGAAGTCTTTCCAAAAATGCATGTGAAGACTTAAATTCATATGTTCTAACATTTGAATTAAATAGCAAATTGATGGTCTTGTCAAGTCAAATCTCCATATTAAGGTACAGTGAGAATGAAAGAAAACTGAAATTCTTGCAAGAAATTTTATATATACATATACATATGTACCAGCTCAGATGTGTTGCCTGCAATTGGAAAGCCATCGTCATCGAGGACACGATAGCAAGGTATTCTCTTGCCAGTGGATTCTGAAATAAATTCCATTTGGGAAGTAAATCCAACCCTTCCTCCAGGAAAATCTACGGCCTGTAAACTCGAGATGAGATCAGAGCTTCACATGCATAACAATGCTGAGATTTCAGCACAAAGGGAACAAAAAAGTGTGTATTGATCAAGAAATGCATCACCCGAACAAAGACCTTGGCCATCGTCTTTTACCTTGTTAAATTAATGATGTCATTAAAAATTAATCATTTTTTTTAATCTATGCTCGATCTTCTTTTCTGAAAATTTTTATACCTGGTATGGACAACGATATCCTTAATAATATGACAAATTTATGAATATTTTCGTTCTTAGTAAATTAAAGTCTTAAACCACTCAACTATAATTATTAGTGCCTGAGTCTAATGTTTTGATTTTTAACCAAAAAGTAGAATTTATGTAGCCTAACAAAAAAAAATTAGTTAAATTGTTTATAATATCATGAATCTCTGTCCAAATTCGAATGGACAAAAAAAGGTTTTAAATATTTTAAATATGAAAGGAAGGTTTTGTGTAATACCAAAAATTATTGTCTCGCAAAAACTGTTGGTGTAATTAACCATTTAAAATTGACAGCATTTTCTAGATGAGATAGGAAAAAGAAAATGAAAATCTAAAATTCTTTGCACACATTCACTTTCAGTTTGGACTGTTCAATTAGTAAAATAGAATTGAACTCTATTGAAATTTTGGTACAATAAAATTACGAATATCGAATTAAATTTTTAAATTTGATTTGGTATGTATCCAATTTTTTTCAATTAGTTTTAATTCAATTTTCGATAAACCAAATTTCAAAAAAAAAAAACAATGACGTGAAGAAATCGTGAATGTGTTTTTAGAGCCCAGGCCATGTTTGTTATGCATAATTTAGAAAAGAAGAAAAAAGAAGAAAAAAATATATTAAAAATTTTTTTAAAATAAAAAATTTTGATATTCGATTTAGTACAGTAGAATATATCGAAACTAAATATTGAAATCGAATTAAAAAACTAAATTTAAAAAAAAAAACGATATATCGAATGCTAAACAAAATTTTTAATTCAATATTCAATTAATATAAAATTTCGATTTTGAGCCCTACTTTCGGTCATTACCTCTTTGACCTGAAGTCAAGGTCAAACGTAGGGGAAACTTACTCCCGTAATAGTCCAAAGAAGAATAAATAGTGGAAACGCTTTTGACAAGTCGGGTGATATTTCGTTCTCGTGTTAAATGACAATTCTGTACAGGATGGTGACAATACAATACAACGTAATATAAGTGGATGTATTCATCTTGGAAAAGCGAAAACTCCAATTTCACGCTTTGTTTGTTTCCGTCTTCATAAAATTAACATATACGTTTCAATTATAATATTTAAAATTTTTTATTTGTTTTATTTTTAAACATAAAACAAACACAACCATATATTTTCCACACGTTGGAGACGCATCATTTTTCAATTGAAATCTGGGCATGAATCCGAGTCTCACCAGAATATTATTGATTAATCTAATTTAGCTTTAAGCCTTTAACTGGTATTAATGAGTTTCAATTTAAAATTGTTAATTATATGGAAATTCATTCTCGTTGCCTTCGACAGAGATTAAAAAAAAAATTAAAGAAAAGGACAAGTAATAGATGCTTTGACCTTTCTGCCCCTTTTCACAGGGCTTGGAAATCGGGAAACGTAATTGTCACCACACAAATGGGCCAATTCATATTAGAGGTTAACTTGTGGGAGGATAGACGACAGAATGTTGTCCTTCCGGGCAAGTCCAAAGTCTATTTTTATTTTAATAAATAAATAAATAAATAAAACGTTTCAGCAATGTTTGTTTTGCCATTCTCTCTCTCTTCGAAAAAATTTATTCAAATTTCTTGTTCAAATTGTTATTTTTCTCATATACACGCACACACATATTCAAAAGCACATAATTTAACATAGGTACAATTAAATTTATAATTACACATACACACAAACTCACTTAAGTATACATATACACTAAAAATTAATTATCTTCCATAAAACATATACTATATGATCATTTAATTACAATTATATTATATAATTATATAAATTCAGACAAATTATAATTTTTATCCTGATCATAATTTTACATTAACACTAAAAATTAATTATCTTCCATATATATATATATATATATATATACATTCAATTACAATTATATATTCAAACAAGTTAAAATTTTTATCCCATTCATAATTTTCATCCACCACAAAATCTCATAATTTTCATCCCCCCATCAAGACCTCAAACTAAAGACATTCTTGATTGGGCTGGCAAATTGTGAGATTACAAGCGAACAAAATCTTGAAGCGATAGCATCATATGACCTAACTCCTAAATATTTTGTGGAAGATTACGAAAACACATGGAAAAGATTGTTGAGAATTCCTTCACAGAGGGACTATTCAGTTATGCCTAGGCATCATGTGTGCTGCGTGTTCAGATTAAAACCCATTCCTGGACAAGTGAAAGGTAACTGAATGAATCAATTATCTATTTTCATTATGTGGAGATCTTTGAGTTAGCCCTCTTCAAGCTTACCAAAATTAACTTCTAAAAGGAAGGATTAAGTGGGAGAAAAAAAATGATAAAATCAAGACAACAGACGGTACACAAGTTTTGCAACATTACCTGGTTTTGGTCATCATCATCTTCCTCATCGGTATAAGCCACTGCTTCTGCTTGGTCCCCAGCTCCGGCTGATTCGAACCGCCGGAAAGCCAGAATCTTGGCTGACTTATCCAAGAATCTGAGAGACTTTCTGCTGCAGTCACCAGCCAAGGTTCTGTAACAAGAACTGCCAGGAAACAAGGGATGATTTGGAGCACAGCCCAGGTTGAGGATGCCACTAATCTCAAAGGGATAAAGCTTTTTCTTGAGAAAGTGTGTGATGGCTCTTGATCTTGCAAACCAGATAGCCATTGGAAAAGGAGAGAAAAATGAACTCCTTAAGATTAGCGAGAAGAGTTAGCCAGGTGATGCGTGAGTTAGGCACATAGAGAAACTTCAGTTGTAAGATCAATTCAACGCATGGCCCTCCACATGATCATAGATGGGATTAGACACTTTGCAATTTGGTATTGTTAGGGAAGAATTTATTGAAGAGAGAACTCAGGACAAGCATGCATAGCCTCGTGCCAAACTCTTAGGGACATCTGTAGCCCACATGCTATGACCCCTGTGGACAAGTTAACCCCAAATAAATGATGTGTGATGTATTATATTTTGCAAGTCAACAAATTTACATTTGAGAGAATATTGGAGGGCTGAGAGGAGTTCAAGTTTCCTACGTTTTCGTAAAATTATTGCAGCAGTTTTGTACCAATGTCAGGATATTGCGAAGGAAGGGTTTCAGCTGTTTGGTTGTAACGTTTATGGCAATGTCTATAATTTGGAACTAAAGGGAGAGAAAAGAGTGAGAGAAAATTAGGCAACAGTAAAATCAAAGAGGCAAAGTACTGATAAATAAAAGGAAAGGAGTATGAATGATAATTATCTTTTTGTTGTGGCGATAAAGATGAGAACCACAAAGTCCAGAGCATGTAAGACAAAGGTTTGAGATAGATATGGATCCACGTCAAAAAAAAGGGGCCAGCACTATTACGTGTCAGTCTCATCATCTACCATAGATAAATCATTGCCAACTCATTATTATCCTTTCTTGCCTGAGCTAAACTGTCCGTCTAAGTGCAGTTGGCCTTTTAGATTGCTGCAATTTGAAAAAAAGGAATTGATAACAACATAAGGCAAAATATAGTCTTTCATTCTAATCTATTCCTATGGTCTTGGCCGAAGGTGCCAAATTCAGCTACCATTTCAACCTAACAGTATCAACTGAGGATGCGAAGTGCCAACCTCCTCAGACTACAACAGCAGCCCACCATGTGAGAATGAAGTCCAGTTCCTGATGTATGGAAACATCAATGAGAAATGAACATTGCAAGCCAACAGTAGGCTAAGAACAATATTCTGAAGAGGTTTCTCCCAGAAGGAAATTCTGGCAGTCAACGTTGTATAAACAAATTTCAATTTTGTGGCACTGAAAGATAATATAGTTGCAGAACTAATCTGTTAGAAATTCTTACAATCCCTAACAAACATTCTTCCTACAACGGTGAAAAATTTATGTTTCCTTCAAAAGAGAAGGCGTGGTCTCTTAAACAATCCAACTTCAGCAGGCTATGTTCTTTCTTATCCTTTTCCTCTCCTTTGAACAAGGCTCTGCTCCCATCCACCACTCCGTTTATACGGACCAGCCATTAAGCAATTTATATGCTTCCAACTTTGAAAAGGCAAAATTTTGGAGAGACAAAAGCGGATTTAACTACCTTCCCAATGCAAGGCAACCATAGCATCAAGGCATTCAAGGCAATTATATCTCTAGTGTCCATATTATTTAAGACATTTCTAGTAAGTTCAGTTACCCATATTCAGCTGGCCGCAGCTGCATCAAATTCAAAACCTTATTTAATCGCCAAATGAATATCCATAAGAATAAATTAACAAACTTTGATCAAACAGCAAACTTAGTGCAAGTTTGGAGATCCACCACCTCTGACACGTCCAGTGAGCTGATGTGCTCTAATTGACGTCCTTGGTGAGCATAAATGACACTTTTAGCAAGTCTGTGAATGTAGTCTTGAACCAGTTTCTTTAGTCAATTTCTGGAGCATTCCTGATGACAAATAAGTTACACTCAGCACATAAACTACAGATCTGAAATTCACATATTGTAGCAACTAAAAACTACTTAGCTTTCTGCCCTTACATCTCATTTTGCACAGGGAGTTACTACCATATGTCTGCTTAGAAACCGCTCTTTGCCTACCAACAGAGAAAACAGTAAGAAATTCTTAACTCCAATTTTCTCTTATTGGGAAGAAAAGATGTTAATAACAATAAGATAACAGGATAACCCTTGCCACATTTTATCTTTGTTTTGCATTGGAAAAAACCTTGCGTGCAGGAGAAGAAAGAAAGGCTTTTTTATTTTTGGTGAAAACTCTGTTTGATACCTGCAGATAGCATCAAATTACTGTATAAAGAAAACATATTCAGTCTAGCGCAATGATGCAGTAAATAGATCTCATGTACCCGGTGATTTCCCCATCTCTCTCAAAGAGTACACCAGCTTCTGCCAGGGTTCTTTTGGATTCTCATATCTCTCATCAACTGTCTCACTGTTTCCGATTGCTTCCAGTCTCCAGTAGAGGCCATTACACCTGATAACTGTACAAGAGCACCTGAGTTTTGAGGATCAAGTTCAATTATTCTCTCAGCCACTTTCTTACAAAGAGTCTTATCTCCATTTTCTATGCATCCTCTAAGAATTGCTGACCACATGCTTGCATCAGACTGGTAAGGAATCTCCTTGATAAGATCAATTGCTTGTCGAAGACAACCTGCTCTTGCAAAAAGATCTATCATGCAAGAGTAATGTTCAATCCCAGGATCAATATGATAGTTGTGCTTCATTAGGTAAAACCAATTCTTTCCTTCTTCTACTAATCCACAATGATCACAAGCAGATAAAACTGCAGTAAATGTTATTTTTGTAGGCACAACACCTTCACGTCTCATCTCTTGAAATAGGGCCAAAGCTTCCATTCCATAGCCATTCGTAGCATAACCCATCAACATTGAATTCCACGAGATCTCATCAAATTTCATCATTTGGTCAAACACTTTTCGACCAACTTCTACAAAACCACTCTTACAATAGAAATCTATAAGAGATGTGGCTATGACCTGATCCAAATCCACACCTATGAGGGTGGCTCTAGCAAAAATCTGTTCACCAAATTCAAACAATGGAATGCTAGCACATGCACTAATGGTGCTAGCTAGGCTGAATTTGTCCATGCTTATGTTGTTCTTATTCATAACACAAAAGAGTTCTAATGCTTCTGCAGGGTATCCATTCTGACTGAGACCAACTATCATGGAATTCCATGAGATCAAGCTCTTCAATTTCATATCACCGAAAATTCGTTTTGCCTTATCAATTCTACCACAATTACAATAAATGGTGATCATTGAATTCAGTAAAACAGTATCATAACTTTTGAGTTCACCAAATAAATTGCAAGCATCAATAGGACTCCCACACTTGGCGTAGGCATCAATCAGGGCACTGACAACAACAAGGTCATACATGATTCCCAGCTTATAAGCATGAGCATGAAGTTGAATGCAATTTTTGTTAATACCTACACCACTACAGGCGCTCAGAATGCTAGAAAATGTAGAGTGGTCTCCCACAACCCCTTGTTTGTGCATACTATCAAACAACATTAAGGCCTCCACTGGATCATCGTTAGCAACATATCCTGCAATTATACTATTCCATAACACAACACAAGGATTAGGTTTAAGGTTAAATATTCTCCTAGCATCATTCATTCTGCAGAAATTTGCATAGCCTGAAATCAATGATGACAGGGAGTAATCATCCGGGTCCTCCATCACATGTAAAAGCCGACTTGCACTATCCAAATCGCCACGCTTTCCATACAAGTTCACGAGTGAACTTACCAAAACAGGATCAAATTCTACATGATCAATTATCATCCTAGCGTGAACTTGCTTCCCCAATTCAACACCTCCTAAATCTAAACAAGCCCCAACTATTGTTGCCAAAATAAACGGATCCCAACACGATACACCACCATTTCCAATCCTCTCCCACTTCAAAAAATCCCTAAACAACATTAAAGCCATCCTTGATTCCCCATTCCTTGCGTAACCGTGAATCATCGTATTCCACGCAATCACATTCTTCCTCGGCATCTCATTAAACAACAACCGCGCAACATCCAAGTCACCTCCTCTGGCCAGACCCGAAAGTGTCACGTTCCAAGAAAACTCATTGTTGTAGGGCATTGAGTAGAAAAAATCCAACAGATCACCTCTATTTCCCGACTTAGCATGTCCTTCGAGAAGCGTATTCCAAGTGAAACAGTTTCTTTGAGGCATCTCATCGAACAGATTTCGGGCATCACCTATTCGCCCACACCTCGCGTACATTTGAAGAAGGCGGTTGGCAATGGAGAGGGTGGAAAACAGGACACCCTTTTTGAGGAAAAGAAGGTGGAGTTGTTTGCCTTGCGGAATGGAATTGCGGGTGCTTAAGGAGTTGAGTAGACGTGCATAGGAGTGCAAGTCCTGAAAGTCCATTGGTGAAACTAAAGGTTGGATTTTTTATCGGTCGAGACTTGAAGAATCAGAACGCGGGAATTGAATTTGGCGCATGGAACTCAAAATTGTAACGAAATTAAGTCAGATGTGCTCAGACACTTTAAATCCACAATGACAAGTTTAAGATTCAATAATCAAGAACCCGCCCGTTGGAGAAATGACGAAGTTGACGCCCAACAGGCTATGTTTGGATGCTAATATGATTGTTTTGATTATTGAGTGTGTATCTATTCCAACATACAATCGACTGTTTCTATCTCGCCATAATTTTACTATCCAAACAAAGCCACTACGTCTATGGTCGTCTATTTTAATAGTAGAGTCAGCTTGATTTGATTTGACGATTCAACTCAAAAATAAAAGAGTTAATTTAATTAGTTACATTTTTAAGGTAGTAAACCAATATGATGTGTTTAGGTACTCCTCAGTCGAACTTGCAGAGCAAAGTAACTTCATTTAATTAGGAAACGGCTCGAAGAAAATGAATAAACCAAGACTGATCCAAATACATATTTACTGCCAACTTATCAAACCAGATCAAATCAGTAAGTCTAGTCTACATAAAACAGGATGCAATGCAATAGGAAAAACTGTTTGTTTCTTCTTGTACCATGAAGCTCTACATGAGCCTTTTGTCTTTGCAAAGCTGCCTACCAAAAGCAAACAATGAGAAGTGTATTAAGCATAAATAGAAAACTCCATTTTCTTGTGATGTTGGTCTAATTCATTCTTCGAACCCCAGAAATTGCTTTCAACCACCAGCCAGCATCACATATATAGACGAACCTTTAATTCATGTCCAATAGGATCTGTTTGTGTGGATGTGTAAATAAAGTTGGATAATGCCTTAATCCCAATAAATGTTAGGCTTCAGGTGAGAAAGGAAATCAATCATTCAAGTTCCTGCAATAGAAAACTGGGTCAGGGATGCTATGTTTAACCAACGAAACAATATTGTTAAAACCTCCAGAAATAACCTCCAGCACAATACGGGAGTAGGATGCAAGACAGACCAGAGGCCAAGCTAAATATGCGCTTGTGGTTATCTTTAAATTATTATCAAAGAAATTATAGTCAACTTCATTTGCCCAAATAAGGCACATACCCTTCAGAGTGAGGTCAATCACGTGCGGCCTTAGTGTAGCTTTCATTTCAGGTTTTACCGCACCCAACTTGAAGTAATTATGTAATTGACTAAAGAACAAGCAGATACAGATAATAGTGAAGACAATACCTCATAATCTGCTTTCATATTATTTTGCCCTTGTGCTCACCGGTTGATGTAGAATCTTCTTTACCAACATTCATGATTCATCAATAGATTGGACCCAATCAAGTTTCTGATTCAGATGCCAATATGAATAGCCAAATTGATGACAGTCCAAGACATTTGCACAAACCCCCTGATTAATATATACTGAACATTAAATCGGCCTGCACCTAGCCAATCGTGGAGCTACTCAAGTATTTTGGTTCACCTGACAAATTCAAATGGCAGTATCCATCCCACTAGTCGTAATTCCTTTGCCGTTCCATGGTTTTCAAATGCAACACAATGAACGGCTTTTGGTTCACTCAACACCTGTTTCTCTTCATTGACTCCTGCTGGCAGGAGTTGTCTTCGAAGCTTGCATGTCCAGCTCTTCAAGAGTTGCAAAAGCACTAAAACCAAAAGGTGCCAAGGTTCGGGTTTCGAAATGACAGAGTGCACATTTCACATCTATCTTTAGCGCACAGTTGTAGTTATTTGCAACTAATTAGTTGTTATCAACATTTTCAAACGTGAACGGAACCAAGGAATTTAGTTCGTTGAGTCGATTGTGTGCCTATGATCACACGGACTTTCTGCTAAAATAAAAATACTTAGGTCAGCATTGTGGCAGTCAGCTTGGGTAACATATTCTTCGTAAAAATCTCGAGCTCATCCACGAATCCATACAGCTAAATCACGGAATCACGGTGTTTCAACTGAGGCATTAAGCAATACTTAAGGCTCATCTACTCAATTCAATATGACCCTCACAAAACAAGCATTCGAGACTGGTTGAAAGGGGACTTTTTCTGGCTCGATGCCTTACTTCTCAATCAAACAGTTCAACTAGCTTGCTATCCATTCCATTACGTGAACAACCCAAAATCATTGAATTGAAGAGAACAACATCTTTTGAAGCAGTGTCACTGAAAGTAAAGGAACACTCTGAATTTCAACTAGAACTTCACTGATGACAATATCAACATTGTAACCATTCTGATTACGTGTGCATGAATTTGTTCACCTAATGCAGGTGGAAAATGAATAAGCATCCAAATTAATTCCAGAGGTCAATTTGCAAGGGTTTGTCTCTTTCAGAAAATCATGATTGCTTCTTTCCCTCGATCCATGACAAGCATAGCTCGTCCATAAAGCATTTTAAGAAACCTATATCTCACAAAGCGCTCGTCTCACAGAACCATATTCTTGCACTAGTCAACTTACCGCACTAACAGCAAAAAGGTTGGAGTGGAAATAGTGCCAGTAGGCATACACATAAATCTGCTTCCCCAGTTCTGCATCAGAAATTGTTCCTCAAATATCCAAACAATTGCGTTTCCCTTAACCTTCAGTGACTCTATCGAGCAGAAATGCGGTGGACCCGGAGTCGAATTCGAATTGCCGGTTTCCGATGATGGGTTCGTTATGGGCAAAAAGAAAGGAAAAGAAGAGAAGAGGATGGCAACTGCCACTGGAAGACGTCAGACGTGGCGCGGTGGCTGAGGATTATGGTTAGCCCAGTAGTGGATACTTGAGAGCGGCGAGTTGGGCCACTGGCTGGTGGCCTACGTGGAAGCGCAGCTACGTATGCGGCTGCGAACAGATTACGCATTTTTTCACGTTCTGTTTATCTGTACGTAACGGTGAGAGTCCGTGACTTCTCCATGGGCCTACACGCTAAGAGAAAATGGGTCTTGACCTAAAAAATGGTTTGGCCCATTAAAATTTTTGTCTTTATTTTGAATCCAGAAGGGTTGAAAATAAAACTTCAATTCACATGATTTTCCAAGAAGTATGTCAAGGTAATATTCACATGATTTTCCTAGAAGTATCTCTAGGTAATTGATTTTAATTCTATGGTTTTTTTTTTTATTTAAGTGAGGAAATTGCTACACGTACACGCAAACTCTACGTCTAATGATAATGCCTTGTAACATTTTATTTTGTTTTCTCGTAAAACATTCGCAATTCAAACATAGTTTAAGAATGTTATGTCATAATTTAAAAAAAAAATCATTTACTGCAGTTAATTTCTCCTGTATTAAATTATATACATATGTATTTAATAGTTTTCCATTGATATGAAAACTCAAAACCTTCCCAAATGAGAAAACTTAAGAATATCATTTAATTGCTCAAGTCCATGCACGGCATATTGATGCTTGTAATAAGTACCCCAACATGGTAATATGATCACAAGTTGTATCATTCTTCCTTTTAATATTACAAATGTTCTCCTCTAAATTTGAAATATTTACATCTTTCCTTTTCTATTTGATATTTGAATGAAGATGAATATCATTAAAAAAAAAAAAAAGTAATTCTTCTGTTAAGATACCTCAATCATAGCTTTTGGTTAAAGATTTAAAAATTTAGACTCAAATACTAACAATTGTTGTTGATTGACTTAAAATCTTCATTTATTAAAATGAAAATATCCTTAAATTCGAAATATTATTAAGGGCATCCTCATCCATAAAAAAAGTAAAAAAAAATTCAGAAATGAAAGTATAAATTAAAACATTGGTTGATTTTGTTGATAATGTCATTATTTCTTATTCACAATCCTACTAGAAAAAAATGTAAACATATCAAATGCAGATAGAAAGTTTTGATAATATCAAAAGAAAAAATATATATATAATTTATGATTATATTAACTCACTTAGTTGTCAATGTTAGGTGTAATTAACCCCACAATAAATATGAAGTCCTTTTTTTATTACATCAAGTAGGCAATTAAATGATAAAAATCACTTTTCACAGCCTTTGCAAAAAGCCCTGTTTCAAGGAAGCTAATACTAAACCTTTCGTGCATCATTTGGTGAATTGTTTTACAATATATGTATATATGCGTGTGTGTGTTTGTGTGTGTGTTAATTAAAAATAATTATAATCCAACCATATTGAAGCTTTGCCATGGAAAGAACAGAAAGAAAGCTACCACTCTCTTCGTTTAACATTCAAGTGAAATGATTGAATTATTAAAATATATCCCGCTTTCAAACAATTCTATTTTTTTATTCTTTCAAATAAAAAGAAAAAGAAAAAAGTCCTTTTAAAATCTTCTTTCCAAGAAGTGCATAGACATTCTTATGACGTGGCGTTATTTAAACACTTGGCTCGATAATGCTTGTTGTAAATTGTCACGCAACGCAGTAATAAATAAATAAATAATTTGTGCCTTGAAATCACAATTAAATAAATACGTCCAGATAACAAAAAAAAAAAAAGAAAGAAAAAAAAATCAACTGTATCCGATACAATAATTAACATATGACTTGTGAAAGCCGTAACGAAGAATTAAATATTGACCAATTTAAAGCCATCAGTCATGACATGCTAAGAAGGACCCAAACCCATCATTCCCGGAAAATTATAAATTCACCCCTTGTTATATCATAATTGCCTGTTCAGACCAACCCGTGCATTTGGTATTTCATGTTCTAGAAACAAAAAAAAAAAACTTTTTATGCGTCTATGTAATTATAGAAGAGGACATTTACAGTTTTTTTGCCCATTGTTATTTGTGTTGTTTTCATGATTTTTATGTTACTATATGATACTTCGAAATACAATAGTATTTGGATAAGCTTATTTTTAACAATTTAAAAGATATTTTTAAAGCTTATAAAGTTATACATTTTATATCAAAAATTAACTTATAACGTGCCAGAGATAAAATTAATAAGAATGTCTTATAAAAGTTTATTGAAATTTATAATTATAACTATTTATAATTTTTTATGTAGTGATTATAAAAATAAATTAAATATCATTAAATAATGTATTTGAATATATTTATATCATACGGTGAATTAGTCTGTAAAATGTTAGAAATAAAAATTACATAATATAATTTGTTTTTTTTTTTAAGGAGTGTGTAGATATCCAACATGTTATTTTATGAATTTGTAAACTACTTAAAATTAGCAAATGTTTTTGAGTGATCTAAAAGTGACTAATCTATGTTTGGTTCCTTATTATTTATTATTCACCTTCATTCAAAAACTATACAAATTAAATATCTTACCTTACAAATTTTATTTAAATTCTAATTTAAATTTTTATTTATTATTTTTTATAACTAACTAATTATTTTTTAATTATTGTATCTATTCACAAACAAATCTAAATCTATCACTATAATTTTTTTACTCATATATATATATATACGTATATATTTTAGAAATTTATATATTATTATATCATTTTATTATTATTAAATATTAAATATATATATTTAAATATTCCTCCATTTTGAAATCTAATAACAAAAACATAAATTTTCTACTTACTTAAATCACTAAAATCTTTCTACCCTCGATAATAAGAAAACATACATACCCCAAGCATCTTCCAAGAAATTTTGATACGCCCATCCAAACAACCTCCGCCCGGATTTTGTACAGAGAGAAGTATCCAGCCAAAGTCCATACACGTGTCAAGCTGGCCCCACTAGTGTGAAGACGCATTAGGTTGACTATGTTGTGATTTGATGACTTCAAGGCGTGACCTTAAAAGTTGGTGTTTTTATTATTCATTTTTTCAACATATGTGAATGCACTCAATCAAACTCGAATCGCGCTATCTTCTTAATTCAGTTTCTTGATTGAGGGGAACGTGGGTCAAGAGCTTCTAGAAGAGCAGTTTTAGCATCATTCAAGAACCCTGATCGATATCAAGTCTAACTTAATTTATCTAAAGTTCGAAATTTTTTACATATTATTTATAGTAATTGTTTTGTAATTTTAACAAGTATTAAAATAAAAATTACAATAATTTGATTAGTAAAAAACAATAAAATATTTTTTAACATATACACATTTACTTATTGTAACTAACATGATAGTTGGAAAATAAATATTAAGAGTGAAACATTATTTTAAAAATAAATTTTAATATATTATGCATTTATAAATGAAAATCATTATACACTAGTATATTACTAAAACATGCCAATTTCCTCGTCTTATTTAAATGTTTATTAATTAAGCACGTCATGTTACGAAATATTTAGCCGAATTCAAATTTTCTTTCTTATATATATAATTATGTAATTATTTATTCAATAATTATTTACATTTAAATTAATACTTATATATATTAACATATACACTAACGTTTACATATATATATATATATTATATCTTATAAATGTATATAGTATCACATCATGTGACCATTATACATATTATACGTATATAAAAGAAATCAAATTCAAAAATTTAAAACTTTTCTTCAGTCTAACACCTTGCTTCAAAATATAATTTCATACCTATCAAAAGTTTCGTTGCTTTCAACACCATTCAAATCAACAATCAACGTACCCATTACAATTTACAATAGTTTCGTGTTATAAATTTCTTTGTCAAGATTTGTTGGAAGGCATAATTTCCACCTTTTCATTCTTGTACTTTTCATAAATGTACTATTTGTTGAATAATATTTTTCTTTTTTATACTATTTTTAAATTTTTCACTAACTTTTATCCTCAGTCAAAAAAAATAAATAAATATTTTCCTTGGTGGCAATAATTAAAGAAGTTTAAATTGCAATCTTGTAATCTCTGAGGACTCCGCACTCAACCTTTTTTCCCTTGCGTTTTAATTGTATTCAGTCTCAAAGAAGCCCCAGCAGGTATATTTACTCAAAATTTTAATTACTTAATATCATTCCATTTATTTATTTATTGTGTACCCCTCATTATTTACACAGCTGATTTTCTACATTAATAAGAGCCGAATTATTAAATAAAAATCTTAATTAACAGTTGGCATAATTTAATCCATTTCCATAACAACTTGATTCAGCACAAACACAAACTCATAATGATGGAGTAAAAAAAGAAGAACCCTAAACATCAGGAGATGAAAAATGCGTTGCCTTTAGGTGGCAGCCCTCCAATTTTCCTCCACGAAGAAAAAATGGAAGCAAAAAGTAAATGCAGAGGGAGACACGAAACCATGGACAAATGGCCAGAGCAATGGGGCATGGACCCACCCTTGACTTTGCATCCACCCCTGGCACACAAATATATGGCCCAAAGCAAACACGAGTGAAATCTTTCTTGCCACGCATTTTTTATTTTTTAGATTTAAATTTTGAAAATAAAAAAATTCATATAATAATTTTAAAATAGTATAAAGATATGAAAGAGAAAGTGATAAACACATTATTTTGCTTAGAGATTTGTTTGGAAGAGTTCATTTTAATAGACGCAAATTTACATCCAAACATAGCCAAATATATTTTAAATCTTTTTTGTTTATTTTTTAATTTTTCACAATTTATGAAAAAACAAGTTTAAAAATGAACGTTAAAATATGAAAACAAACAGAACTGAAAATCTTGTAGGGTTTAAGAAATAAATTTTATTGTAAAATTTTGATGGAAAAAAAAAATATATTTATTTGAATTTGAATCATTATATATAAAAATGATTGGAAGATGTAATAATATATAAAATATACATGTTATAAGTATATATAAATAAATATGTATATATATATATGTATTGATTTTATTGTAAATAATTATAATAATTAAATTTTAAATAATTATATATTTATATCTACGTATATCTATATGTATAAGGGAAAATTTATCCAGTAAAATCTTTTCTACTGACAAAAGTTGGAAGGGTTAAATCCTTGAAATCTTGTCAGGAGCAAAGCCTATGGACCCATTTATTACATTCCCACCCCAAAGTAACAAGCTCCCCCCAAGAAAACCCTCTTCCTTTTCCCCTCCAACCCAAAGGCAAACCAAGAAGCCATGTTTAATCCAAGCACTCAGTCCTCCAACAAGGAGAGTTGTTATGGCGATTGGGGTGGTGAAGGAGGAGTGCAGTTTAGGCCTAATTACACTCACAACGCCCTGGGAAGTGACGATCATTCTGGGTTTAGCTCTCCACCCTTATGGAGAAACAGCCCAAGTCCCCAAAAGAGCCCATCCCATCCTCTCCTCGGCCGCCACAACTACCATTCCCTATCACCCAACTCTCGGACACAGGCGATAGCCAGAGGGCAGTGGGAGCTCATGGAGATGGTGAAGAACATGCCCGAATCCTCCTATGAACTTTCCTTGAAAGATCTTGTCGAGCATCACAGAACAGAAACCCCAGCCCCACAACCAGGGGGAAGACCACTAAATAACAACCAAAGTTTGCATCAAAGGGGAGGGGTCAGAGTGAAGGGACAAGAGAGCAAGAAAACTGACAGGAACGTGATGCGAAGTGGGAGCTTTGAAAACAGGGGGCTGTTTCTGAATCTGGTGTTCCCTTTTTCTCTGAAATCCAAGAAAAAGAAGAAGCTTGCTGGAAATAATACCAGTGGGAAGGTTTCCCCCAAACCTGAGGGTCTGAAGGGTGGTGGTGCTGAAAAGGATTGGTGGAAGAAGAAATTCACAGGATCCAGCGACAGCGACAGCAGCAGAACAGCTCATAACAGCGGCGGGAGCGGCAGCACAGGAAGCAGCGGCGGTGGCGGGAGTGGCCGCAGCAGTGATAGGGGTCGCAGGTATGTTGTCTATGGTGTTTTGAGCATCTTCTACACTAAAAAAATGGAAATTTTGAAAATTCCAATTAAGGGAATGAAGAATTCTTGTGAATCTGACAAAAGGGATGCCACAAAAACAGGGCTGGTGTCAGTCAAGACAGAAATTTGTTGATGACTGGCGATTGAAGCAACTAGTCTCAGGCTTAGCAGAAATATTTGATGTTTTCTTTTTCTATTTTTTTGCTGGATTGGGGTCTAAGTTTTATCATTTGATCTATTTTCCTCGAATCTTTCAATCATTCAGTTTCATGATTCGGAGAAATTGTTGTTTGTTTGTTGAAATTGCAGGAAAAGAAGTGGTTTGCTAACTAGATGTTGGCCCCTTTTCCAGTCCAGGAAAAGCAAATCTGTAGAGTAAACCAAAACCCACACTTGTCTCTAATTGCGAGCTGATCCTTCCACTTGACGTAATCGTGCTATATAGATGGATTATATTTTACCGTAACATGCTTTGAAGATGTTTGGGTGAAGCCTGTGTGCATTCTTTTGTTGTTTCTGTTAGTTCTTTTTTCCCTTGTTCTTGATTTTGTCCTTTAAAATTTTGTCTGGCTTTATCTTCACCTCAAAGGAACACTGGGCTGTATGCTTCCTCGTGTGACATGGAAGATTTTTGTGTCAACAATGCTTGGAACAAAGGTATTGCTTGCCCTGATGGAAATACTTTTTGGATGCATCGATGTATTTGAATATATGAATTTTAACTTTATGATAATAAATCTAACATATTTGATTAGATAATAATAAATTTTAAATTTTCAAATCTTATTTTAAATTATAATTTTAGTAATTGAATAGATTTAAAATTTTTTCTATTTGGAGTATTTTAAAATTCTTTTATCTAATATTTTTTTTTCAAATTCAAATCTTTTTATCTAAGTAGGTCTTAGATCAAGTTATTACAAGTCAAGAAAATGTTGTTTTTCTATAGATTTTGTAGAGAATGAAAGTTGGTACGAAAATTTGATGAATAGTACGAGAATGAGGGAGAGGCTTGAAAAATATTATTTTAATAGATAATATTTGAAGATGTTTATGAGATGACAATGGAAGTTAATTAGAATTTAAACATAGCTTAAAATAATTTGAAGTGATCAATATTTCTATTGCCTAATCATGTACGTAATTGTTTATATTAGAAAACACACATACACGTGTCACCTCAAGCTAAATATACTAGTCCTTATAAAGGTGGGACCGACCTAGCTGTTTTTCTGGTTGTCCAGTTAAAATTGAACATCTACGTGTCAAAGTTCTAGCGTGTATGCACTAAATCTATGTGGTCAAATCAAAGGAAAAGGTTGGCACTTGTTAAAAATCTCGAATTGTTATCATCTTTTTATTATTTTGTGTTTTCCATATATTTTATTTTAGATATAATTGTATCGACATATTTAACCATCTAATCAGGGAGAAAAAAAAAAGGCATTTGCTAATTATCATTTGCTTTCGATTTGACATGTATCCAAGAGCTTTGTGGATTAATAATCATTTGCAATTTATTCTTCGTCATTTTCTGCTTGTGTTGGTGTCTCTTCTAACCAATTTTATTTGGGTTTGAAATATATGATTAAATTATTAAGTACTCGGATTATAACCATATAAAGTAAGTGTAAATAGAGATTATATTTAATGAAAGCACATCAAGAAAATTACTCATAAATAGAACATTATTTAGAGAGGGAATTTGTAAAATTTGCTCGGGCAAGGTTGCTAATGAAATGTAATGAACGTCTGTGATATTTTCAACTCAGGAGTTTGGAGTTCGGACCTTTTTTTATTTGCTATGGGTATGAAATAAGAAAATTGTGAGGCTGTTATATTCAAGCATTTTTAATTCCCTATATAAATAAATACATTTGTTTTACGGGACCGACCTCACTACTAATTTGATTACATATTAAATGCTTGCTGCCAGATTGGCAGAGTCTTCTGTTCTGCAAATCTTTGTGACGTTCTTATGGAAGAATAAAAAAGAATGTAAAATATAATTAAAAAAAAAAAAAAAAACTATTATCACGATTAAATCAGAATCTATAAAACAGATATCTACTGCCTTGGTTCTTTCCTCGCCAAATTAAATTCCACTACTCCTTTTAATCATCAGCCCACTTGACTATTGCTTCCCTTAATGGTTAGGCAAGTATGATTTGAAGTGTTAAAGGTAAAAAAAAAAAAATTAGCATAATAATTACCTGTTAGAAGATTTTGAGTTGAAATATTATATCAAACTTATAAATATGCAAGCTTGTGCCCATTAGGTCCATGAATTGTTTTGTCTGATCAAAATTCTAATTTTACAGATTTAGAATGAAAAATTGTCATTCCAATAAATCACGGCCATTTTATTAAAAGCATGTGGTAAGAATAGATCTCATTCTAGTGCTAGAATGTAATATTCCAAAGCTTCTGCATGTTCTTCATTTCTATGGATAAGACTTGTAATTGTTTTCTCTTATATAGCTTAACTCTATTTTAGACTCAACATGTTGTTGGTTATGGATAATTGTCTCCAGTTAGATTGACACACTTCTAATAAATAGTATTAGAGTTAATAGTTTGATTTACATATCCAACATTTAAGTGGTGGTTGGTAAGAGGATTTTGAAATCAGATATTAAAATAAAACCTGTAATTGTTGTTCGGATTACTAATATTAAAATCTAAATTTTTCAAAATTTAAAAATTATATTCAAAAATTTAGAATTCATCCAACTCCTATTAAAGTGAAAGTTTTTGAGAAGACTCAAACTTCATTCCCATATAATTAATTTAAATTATATAATTCACATTAATTTAATAAACATATAACACATAAACTATATGTAATTAAAGATAATGCTCATGCCTTGCTTAATGCAAAATTATTAAATTAGCCTTGTTTAAGAAAATTTTCTGCCCTTTTAATGTATTTTGTTCTTTTTCTATATATTATCCCTCTATATTCCGTTTGGCTTATTGAACTACCCTTATTTTTTATTTTTTAACCTTTTTATTTCTCTTTTCTATTTTGTTCTCTTTTATTATTATTAGTTTTTATCCATCCATCATTTGACTTTGTTTTATCTCTTTTATTGATTTTTTAAAAATTTTCATCCAAACTATTTATATAGTATTAAATTATGCTTGAGAACTTTAAACTAATTAACATTTTCTAATAATGTATAACATTTATTTTTCTTTGATATCCTGTTTTTCTTTCAACTTTCTATATTTATTTTTTATTTTATAATATTATTTAATTTTGAAAAATTCATTTTCATTTTTTTAAATATATCAATTTTATAATATATTATAATTAATAAAAACACATAAAATTTATAAACAATTTACATATGCAATGACTCTATATCCAACCTGATTTCAACTTCCAAATCAAACACCACCTTGATATGTGTGTGTGTGTATAAATAACAATTTTTATTTTTATAGTGTCAGCACATAAATAAAATTAAAAAACAACTCTATCGCACGTGTGGATGCAAAATCAAGTTGGAAATGAACGCAATTGTATTGTTTTAGGAATTAATTCGTCACCCATTAAAAACGTCAGCGTTATAAGAAGTCGTGCCATCTGGAGGATTCTGAACCAATTTGAAGGGTGGAATCGACCATTTGAAAACGCGCTTTCTACGTCTATTCTTTGCCGACGGGCGAACACATCGAAAAGTCAATACAAAGAATGATCCAACAACAACCGTCAAAGGCGGGTCAACGGTTTCGCCCAGCAAACCTCAAATACCTGTATCTACAAATATGCACAGGCACCTGTCGGTTTAACAAAAGGAATAAGAAAGTGCAACGACGTGTTTGGTCCAAGGATCATAAGAGGAAAATTAATTTGTTCAAATAAATTGAAGTAATACACACACACACACTAGTAAAAGTGGTGTAGGGTGCGTGTAATTTATTACAAAAAAATATCTAAAATAAGAAAAAAAGAAAGATATTTGAGAGAAAAACAAATAAAAGCATGGAGTTTGAAGAAAATAGAAAACAAGATACGTAAATAAGCAAATAAAATTAAATTAATGATAGCTTTATAATTTTATAATGTACAACCAAAAGCCTTATTTTCATAATAATACAATATTAATAAATATTAAAAGTATAAAAAATTATTTAAAATAAGAAAAAAAAATTAAAACGAATAAAAATAAAGGAGAAAAAGAAAAAGGAAAAATAATTAGGGATATTTATGTAAATTTAGGACATGTAACTAAAATATCTTATTTTTATAATAATATTAGTAAATATACATGTATAGTATAGATAAATAAGTAATTATATATTATCAATTTTATTTGAGAATGTTTAGTCTTTCGAATTAAAAGCAATGGTGTAAATTCACTAATGTACAAAATAAGGGCATTATTGTAAATTAAAAACGTGCAACTTGGGTCAGAACTCTAAATAATATTGTGTGGATAGGTGTGTATGGATGAAAAAGGAAAAACCTAAGTTGAAGTAAAAACGAGTTCAATAGCAGGTTTTGATCCAAATTGTCAAAGTTATGAACAGAGACTGGCGGCAACTTTCAATGGCTAATTGAACAAATATATTAATAGACTCTACACATTATTTCAATTAAAAACTTTAAGACAATAAATTTGGTGATTATTACCATTTACTCACCGCTCTCAAAGAATTGCTTGTCATTTTAAAAAGGCTGATAAAGTACTAATGTATTATTTTAAGAATTTACGTATCTATTATAAATATCGTCAAAGAGTTATAACCAATATTTTTAGAACGGAGGCAATGATAAAATTGGATAGTACACCAATTTGCCGATTCAATGAGTTCAACTAATTTAAAAAACGATTAATTTAACTAATAATATTTATTTATCTTTTGTTTTAATAAAAAATTTAGAAAAAAATGTAGACTATGTTTCAAAATTATATAACTAATTTGTGTAGTAATTAATCTATAATCGTCATTTGAATAAAAATATATTAATAATATTTGTTAAAGCAATTACAATGAAATGAGATTTTTCCTTTTATACACTTTTAGTTTTTATTTGTTATTCCTTTCTTGATATTCCTCCTTCATTTCTTTCTCGTATCTTCTACTCCTTCTTCACAGTCAATGAATAAATAAAGAAAAAAAAAGTAAACACAATGGTATTCTGGCTGTAAAATTATATATTTAATTATTATATTTTTTAAAATTTTATTTTTATCTTTTTTTTATTTTTACACAATTTTTTAAAAAATACACACAAAATGCATATCAAAATATGAAAACAAATATAGTCAAAGACACAAGCTTTGTTTGTTTCCTTATTGTGCACTATTCATCACCAATTAGATAATTTACTGATTAAATATTTTACTATATAAATTTTATTTAAATTTAAATTCAAAAATTTCTCACTCTTATTTTTTATAATTAACTAATTATTTTTCAATTATTAAATATATTCATAATCAAATCTATATTCATTTCTATATTTTTCTTATTCATATTTATTTTTTATTATTCTATAAATTTATATATTATCACATTATCCTATCATTATTACATATTAAATAAATATAAAAATAATTTTTATATCTATCCAAATCTTACAAGCCAAACATAATTTTTTCTCCCACTCAAATCATCAAAAATTTTCTAGAGATACCATTGTGATTTAATTGTGACTGATAGAAAATGATGGATTACCTAAAATAAATATTTCTGATTTTTTCCAATCAAACACGCCCTTACACAAGGAATTGAGTGCCATATGTATTTTCTTCTTCTGTCACCACAAGCGTAAAAAGGTTCGAAGGTCGAAAATTTTACGTTAACGCACCAAAATCCCCACAATCGCAAGGCACATAGTTGATCCCATCATTCTTCACGCACAAAATTCCATCCATATTGTTCCTTCCCTCTCCGAAAGTACAAAGAATTTGCTGTCATACATCGAAAAAAACATCAGCTTATACGTTCTCGTTCGTCTTCTCGCTCTGTGGACTCCACGAGACTTAAAGGGCATCTGGCGGGTGATCTTCTAAGATCCCGAGCTCTTCTTTGATTGTCACTCTGTCGATTTGATTCCCACAATTCTTGATCTGTAGTATATTCGAATTGGGTTCTTTTATTTTCTTCTGAGGACATGAATTTCGGGGTTTCCTTGGCCGGTTTCGTTTTGGCTTTTGGGAATTTAGGGTTCATTTTTTCTTGGGCGTTGTTTTCCTTTCCTGAATTAGGCTTTTCGTACAGTCTGTTATCTGAATTCTTATTATGCATTCTATTTGAAGTTTTTCTGCTATAATTACTTCAGGTTTTGCTTTTAATCGCCAGAGGTTAAAGGAATTGTAGCTTGGTTACTTTTGAATTGTCTCTTTATTAGATACCTAGTTGGTTTTTATGGGCTTTGGTTTGCACCTCATAATTTTGAGTTAATTTCTGATCACATTTATTTTTTTGTTATGTGTGGGAGGTGAATTCTTTTTTTGTTTTTCCAGTTTTTTTTTATTTCTCGCGATATATAATTTCATATTTGCCCACATGGTAGTGTATCTTGATTATGTTGATTCTTATTAACGGCTTTTATTTTTCAGTATATAAGCTGTTATTTTGTCTTCTTTTTATAGACTGCAGTAGTTTTAGTTCTGCACGTGTTAATTCTGTCCGTATGCTTGTCACTAAATTGATGGTGTGTTTTATGTGTTTATTTTTAGGCGTTTAAAGGAGAGCCAGTTGGAAACCAAGAAGATATGGCAAATGCGGCTGCTGTTGCTGAGAGGGCTACCAGTGATATGCTGATTGGTCCAGACTGGGCAGTAAACATAGAGTTATGCGACATAATAAACATGGATCCTGGGTATTTTTCCTTCATTATTAAAAGCGCACATTGAATTTCATTTAATAAATCAATGTGGTTGAGCTATGCTTTGAGCTCCTATGTTAAATTCAAATTGCAGGCAAACAAAGGATGCACTGAAGATACTCAAGAAAAAACTAGGAAACAGAAACCCTAAAATACAACTGCTTGCACTATTTGTAAGTGGGCTTTCCCCTTTGATCTTATATGTGCCTACTTAATCTGTTAATCCATTCTCAAGTATGCTGAAATTTCCCTTCCCCTTTATTTAAACCATGCATTAATATCTGTATCTTAGGTAAGTTTGCTTACTATATTCTCTTTTTTAACCAAGTATATATGAGTGGTGTTTCAAGGCAGTTCTAGTTAAATTATATTTAAGATTACATATTGTTATACATGTGATTACCAACCATTGCTTTGTATTTACATTTAAAATAAATGCAATGACCTCAGGTTTCTTTAAAAAACTTTTCCAGCATGACTACTACAATAAATTTGGCCTGCACATGGTTCAGTAACAAAAACACAGACATATAATTCCTTGGACACCTGAGGAGCTTTTCTTCCCACAAGTGTTCTTCTATGAGACATCAACTGCATCAAGAAAAGGGGGAGGGGGGGGGGTGGCCTGACTGTTTCGTATTAATAGAAAATATAAAGGGACCATTTTAGTTATCAGAAGCCGCATATTCTTGCTTAACCACTATCCTCAAAGATAAGTCCTATAATCAAGGCTTGACTTTGTTTCACTGTTCACTTACATTTTCCACACTGCAAAGAAATGATTATAGAAGCTGGTATACCTCTGAGTCTGAATATGGGGGCCTGCCTTTCAGTTCTGAAGGAAAACATAGAACAAAGCAACTACTCCTGGCTTCCCATCACAATAGGAGTTGCACTCATGCTATTTGATGTGTATGAAAGAATCAGAAACATTATACTTAACCCCTGTTGTTCCCATGAATGAAAGGAATTTCAATTGTTCCATTTGACACATATGACATAAAGATGTGAATATGGACACAGTGATCCGGGACTTATTAGTATATATATCCGCATTTTCATGTCTGTCTGTGAGGGTGTGCATTTGTATGCATATGATAACTCAATGAAGTGTGAGTAAAGTATACATTTCTAATAATTGGTAATGCAGGTTCTAGAGACTGTTAGCAAAAATTGCGGGGAACACGTGTTTCAGCAGATTGTGGAGCGGGATATTTTGCATGAGATGGTCAAAATTGTAAAGAAGAAGGTGGTGTACCTTATAAAGTTTTTTCTTCCTCCCCAATATTTATATCCCAATGCACCTTTAATGTGTTCGTTCTGGTATGCGCAGCCTGATTTAAATGTGAGGGAGAAGATTCTATTGTTGATAGATACTTGGCAAGAAGCTTTAGGGGGGCCCATGGGAAGGTTTCCCCAGTATCATGCTGCTTATAATGAATTGAAGGTGATTAAAATTTCTCTTCTTCTTTAATATGTCTATGTAAATCTACTGTGGCCTGTAGAGGATGTCAGGTTTTGCTTTAAGATCATCTCTGGGTGCATGTATCTTCATGCCTTTTTCATATTTCTCTATCTTCATAGAAGAGAGAATGAATGGAGGCATTGTTGCTGATTTGTTGTTGATACTGAACTACTGGTGATGCTCGACAGCTGATAATTGCACTTGATTATTATAGTTTTCTTTATCAATTTATTTTTGTAATTACTGTACCATAGCTGGGTGTACACCTGTTCATGATTTAAAAATTTTATTACACTTTCCTGTGTTTAGATTAGTGTTAAATTTCTCCATAACTAACTGTATTTTTTTGACATTCTTATTGAAGTTCCAGCTCAATTTATCTTTGATTTAACACTATGATTAGCAAACCTAGACCAGACTAGATGGCCTGGACTAAGAGAAGCCTGGAGCAAATCAGGTGGCTCTGTCCTTTTACTGCATAAACAAGTTGACTGACCATCTTTTGTGTCCATTTATATTTGGAGATTGTAGGCCGTATTCCCTAATGGGGATGAGGGAGGGACTTAAGATTTAGAGAAGTTATGCCTTATTGGAATTCTTGTGGTCATAACATATTTTTGTCTTTTGTATTTTTGGATTTGACAGTTAGCTGGGGTAGAATTTCCTCCACGAGTGGAAAATAGTGTACCGTTGTTCACTCCACCACAAACACATCCTATAGTTCCTGATACTTCTCCATATGAGGAAGCTGCTGTTCAAGCTTCTCTTGAATCTGACGCTTCTGGACTCAGGTCTATGTTTCTTTATTATTTCTTGAATTGCACTAATTTGTGCACGACATTTGTTCTCGGTAGAAGAAGGGTGTCGTTGGTATCAACTTGTTTTTCTCTGGATCTGAAATTAGGCCTTTTACTTTTCCTGTGCTGAATATGTAACCATAGTGATGTAGAGTTCATTCTTCATTGGAAGACTGTCTAAAGCAATATTGAAATATTTTTGTGATTGTTTAGTCAGTTTCCATGACGCTGAATTATTGCTCTTTCATAATGCACTTACCACTATGTTTTTGTACACCAGTTATTGCACCATGTTTTTCTAATATTTAACTCCTTCCAACCGCTTGATGTATTGTATTTGTTTTTCATGCGTTTGAAACAGTAGAGGTTAATATTTGATCAGTTCAATTTTCAAGTTACTATAAATCTGCATTATGTTAGATCACTTGCTTGTTACATTATACAATTTTTTCTTTTATGTTTGTTTACATCTTGAATTGAGCATCTTCTTTCTTTTTATTCAGCTTGCCAGAGATTCAAAATGCAGAGGGGTTTGCGGATGTTCTTATGGAAATGCTGGGTGCCTTGGGTCCAAACAATCCTCAGGTTGAACTTGTTTATATGTAAATTTTACTTGCTTCCCTTTCATTCCTTGGAATATGCAGTCTTTCTTTTTCATGTGGAATCACAAGTTGCTCTTCCTGGCGATGATGGTTAACGTGATTGATAGAATGAGCTTTTGCTATCCCCAATCATTTCTTTTCTCAGTGTTTATTATGATATACAATGGTTTGAGTTTCAACCAGGAACTTTTACCAACAGTTGAGAATGCTTTGACGAATAGATAGACAGTTGAGAATGCTTTGTTTCTTGTTGGGCACGGATTGCATTTAGTGCACCAATATCATACTCCTATATTTTGGTTATAGCTATTCTGTTGCATTTAGTACGCCAATATCATACTCCTATATTTTGATTATAGCTAGTCTGATGGTAAATTGGCAAATTTTTTCCGAAAACTGAAAATTTGTATTTAATTTAGATTTGGTACTAAGATTCAATCATCTTATTGTTGAGTGTTGACTTATGTTTAGATAAATATTTGATCCCCTGACTTGTTGAAAAAGCAACCAAGGTCCTGCTTATGTAGCGAACGCAAATCCTCAAGCTGCATGTCACTTGAACTTATAAATTTTTTAATCCCACCATGTAGGGTGTGAAGGATGAGGTCATTGTTGACTTGGTTGATCAGTGCCGTTCATACCAAAAACGTGTCATGGTTCTCGTGAATAATACTACGTAAGAGTAAAGCTGTTTCTCTATTATTACCACCATTTTAAAGTGAATCAGCTTGCTAATAATTACTATTGTCCTTTGCAGAGACGAGGATCTTCTATGCAAGGGATTAGCACTGAATGATAATTTACAGCGAGTTCTTAGTAGGCACGATGATATTGCCAAGGGAACACCAGCAGTTTCAATGGCAAATAGAGAAACTCCAGTTGCACCGCTTATGAATGTGAATCATGAGGATGATGAATCTGAAGATGATTTTGCTCAGCTGGCACGCAGGTAAATTTATAGGTATTTGATATGTCAAGTTGTGCAAATGTAAGTGTGATTCTTCTATGGGAACCAAAGGGATTAATTCTTAGCTATTTTTCTCAGGGCCTAACAAAGATATTCCAACTAATATAATGAGCGGAAAAATGGTCCTCTATAACCAGTAGCCATGTCAAGTTATGTGATTTGTTTTGTTTGCTGGTCCAAAGGTTCCAAATGCTGCCTAACTTTAGGACTCTGGATAATTTTCTGGTTGATTTTTTAAACTATCTTTCCTGATTGTCACGATATTTTATGTTTCTACTTTAAATTTTACTGGCAGTTCCACAAGTTACGCAATAGAGTTGTGATTTGGTTCGTTTCTGCTTTTTTTCTTGCTTTCTGTCATAATTCTGAGTATCTATAAAAATGTCATAACTCAGATCAACTAGGGATACATCACAAGGACTAGCCCGCAACCCAGCAGCTGTCAAAAGTACTGTGCAGACCAGTCCTATTCTTCCTCCTCCAGCATCCTTCAGGAAGCCAACTAGTATGGATTCTGGCACGGTTGATTATCTCAGTGGTGATGCCTATGAGGCCGAAAGATCCTCAAGAACATCAGGATCTACGCATACTGCTGTCCCAACTCATTCAAGCAACCAAAATTCTCTCCCAACTCATTCAAGAAGCCAAAACTCCATTCCTCCTCCTAGTCCAATCTCTGCTGATGATGATTTCATAAACCCAACAGCATCAATGTTTGCTCCAAAACCAACCTATGATGCTCTTGCTCCTACAAGCAAATCTGCAGACCAGTTGCCTCCAGCTCCTTGGGATACTCCAGCCTCAGGCAACCTTCCACCTCCACCTTCCAGGTACAACCAGAGACAACAATTTTTCGAGCAACATGTTGCACATGGTGGTGGGCCCTCTCGATCAAGTAGTGGATCTGGTTCTTCTTATGATAGCTTAGTTGGGCAAACCCAGAATCTCTCGATCAAATCACCAGCCCCCTCTAAGCAAGAAAAATCTGAAGACGCGCTTTTTAGGGACTTGGTTGATTTTGCTAAAGCCAAGTCATCATCACCCAAGACAAATAGGTCATTTTAAATGAAATACTGAGTTGAACTCTCCATGGGCTTATAGTAAGCAAGCATAGATTGATTGACTGCATTTCTTACTTCATGTCATTGTGACTTTTCAAATACAGTATTTTATGGCTGTGGTGCAGTGTCTTGATCCCTTTGGGCTTCTATATATATATATATATATATATATATATCTGTGTAATGATGTTGTATTGGAGAGGAGATTGTGGATACAAGTTGTGTTCTTTCCTTTTGTCCGTACAGTTTAGTCTTGTCTTATTCGATTACATTGATCTTTTCAGATGGTGGCTCAGACTATTATTGCTGTTGTACCTAAATTGGAGTCTGTTTCTAATTGCCCGTTATTATCGAACTCTTTATAAGATTATACTTCCTGTCACTGCTCTCTAGGATAACACCGATTTGATTTATAACAAACCATAGTCGATTCCATAAAGGAATGCTGAAAGTTTGACTAGCTGTAGCAAAATCTCAGGGTTCCTAGTGATTGCCACTCTCTGTTCTGAGGCTGCAAAAACTCCTGTTTTGTCACAAGTGTTGTGGCGTTTGGGTTATTTGATGTGGTTGTACAACTTAGCAGAAAATGACATACAAACTGTAGCAAAAGTGTTCGTCGGTTGTATTTGGGCTGGTGGTAATGTAGCAATTTATCTTATTTGGACAAGAATCAATCTGGGCAGTAAATTACAGAACAATCAAGTGACGACAAGTCCAGTCTGTTTGGAATTTGATGTTATGAAATTGGGTTGCCAAATCTTGGGAAGCTCAACTGATTGCAGGTAGGGTGTCAATATCCTGTTCTTCTCAGATCAATTGAGCTCACAACACCATAGCAGGAAGGTAGCAACTAACAAGTGCTCGGAATACTGTTTTAGGAGTTCCCGATAATTTGGGAGCAGAGGAACCTTCCTTGCTTTTAGTTAAATATCCGTTTACATTATCTACTCCTTTGTCCGGAAAACCCACCCGATTACCAAACTGGATAAACACAATAAACGCAGGCAAGATTAACCGGTCGGGCTTGGATAATGTTTGAAATATTTGAAGTTAAACTAGCTGTCAAGTCACAATGCGAGATGTTTCATGCCTCGTGGTGTAAATTTGGCTGTCAGGCCTATTTCTTCACCTATGGTCACTAGTTCAACTGGTGATTCAATTATGGTTGAACTTAATATTTAGATTATAAATATTAATTATCATATTAAAAATACATAAAATAGTGAATGTTAATAAAAAGATATCTGAATTTAATTTTAAGCATTTTAATTACTATTAATAGTTAAATTTGTTACACTAATACAATAAAATTACCATAAATATAAAAATAAATAAATATTAATAACTTTATATATTCAGTATGTGTTTGAGTAAAAAATTTGGAATATCATTTATTTGATTCATAAATTTTACTTTATAAATGAGAACAAATTGAGGACAAATTAAGATGAAAAACATAAATTAGATTAAAAAGAAGAAAATTAAGATTGAAAAGTATATTTATTTATTAATTTGGACCATTCGATATTTTCGTGAACTGTGATTGATCCAATTAATTTAACAATTCAATTGCAATTTTACCTAGTTTTACATGATTTTATTGTATTCTAATTTTTAGGTTCTATCCAAATCCCTTTTTTTAATCGATCAACTTTTCGACCGACCGTTTAGTTGTTTGATTGGAGTCGGCTTTTAAACATTGCCACTGACAAAATCTTTAGCTCCAGTTGAAGTGGAAAATTGAAATGCCCAAAACATACACAAAGCTCCAAGATACATGGCCAATTTCATTTGCCATCTCTTTCTCAAGGTAATAATTAATTACGGTTTTGGTTAAAAATTTATAATGAACTTGCTTGGTGGATTGGTTCGTCACTTGATTAAGTAATGTCCTTTTTCCACTTTGATGATGGTTGGGCCTGTCCCATGGAATCATGGAGGAGTTACTCAAAGCAACACCTTTTCCTTGAGAGATTATTGTGTAACTCAGACACAATTCTGCTGGCATTCATTCTCTTTAGTTGTGCAGTAAAAATTTACCCTGTTGATAATAGGAGTGGACAACAAGTGTCAAGTTGCTCTGTGTAGAGACTTCTTCAAGCTCACGTTACTCTTTTAAACTGGGGCATGTCCCTGCCTATGAAGTATGACGGAAATCCATTTTCCCCCTCGTCCTTGCATGATTGATTTTCAAGAATCAAAACAAATTAAACTTTTCTTAAAAAAAAATTGGCAGTCTGTTTGTGGGTTTACTTGGGAGTTTTAACTTCCCTTAGCTCTGTCATCTTTTTCTATGAAGTTTTTTGTTGGGCAATATTGTATATTATATTCTTTCATTTGCATCAGAAATGGCAGAATTTGAATCTTGCCTATTGACCAGCAATAGGTTCAATCTTTCCTCACCTCAAGCAAACAAGTTGGCAGCACTACTTAGATTGCTCAACATGTCTGCTGCCTCAGGCTACTTAAAAAGCAACCTCAGGGAGTTAAAAGAGGCTCTGAGAAGTGTTCATTTGTGGGCTTAATCATGTAAGATTCTTGGAGGCACAAGTGCCGAATCCTGAATTTTCTTGCGCTTATTTTCATCTCGGAAGCATCAGGATTGCCAAAGGCATACAGTAGGGAGCAAATGCTGCCCAAGAAGCTTCCAACGCCCTCTTCAGCTCCATCAAGAGGAACAAATGCTGTAACTGGTTCTTCAAAAGCCATGGAAATGGATCAGAAGCTCCTTTCATTGGACGGGAAAGGTTAGAAGTCACGAAAGCAGTTAGCTCAACTTATCTAACCGTAGGCGAGTAGAAACCATGCTACATTGATAAAGGGAGGTGGCAGGAAGCTAAACTTTGTGTAATGGATCAGAAAAAAACGAGCCCTTACTCTTGCACCTCTGTGCTGAAGCCAATAAGTCTGATTATTAGCAAGCCATAATCTGAGAGTCAAAAACATAGATGGAGGGCAGATACAGCACTCAGGAGAAAAGGCTTCCTTTTGCCGATCATTTTGGATTTCAGGAACGCATAAATGGATAAAATGTTGGCCGCTTATTGCCTTGTTAATATGTTGAATTAATTGAATGTTTTGTGATAACGGTAGAGATTGTACAGTTGAACTTTACAGGTGGTAATTGTATTATCTGCGAATAGATATAACTTCCGATCAGAAAATGGAAAAAAGGGTGATTTTCTTTTTAGCATTTGAATCAGACGGACTTGCGCTAACGTATGCAGATGGCATAGAGGAGACTTCAACCGACTACTTGAGACACTGTTGAAATGAAAACAGCTAGAAAGAGTTTTATATACCTTCAAGTTCATGAACAAATAGCTTTGTAAATGAAATATGTAGTTTATGATTAAGACTTAAGCTGTTTTCTTATATCCCTTTGTTTTGCATTGTTTTGTTGAGAATCTGTACTGTTCTTGACCAAACAATTGTAATCTTCATTTGCCTGCTAGCCTAGATAACAAAGAAGTTACAAATGCCATGCCCATCCAACATTTCTCTCAAATGATGAAACTCAAATCAGTAATGATCAAATATTCACTCAGATGACAACAACAGCAACTAAAAACTTCTGCTCCGTCTCACAACTCCACGAGCAGTTGTACCCTGACTTGAGTTTGATCTAATAGCTGTTGAGACGTGGCGTGTTCAGGTCAGTTACCACTTCTCTCATATTAGGCCTGTCCAAAGATGAATCTGATAAGCACCTGCGAGCCAGCTTGGCCACCTCCATCAATTGCTCAACCTCACCACTGGTTATCACCAAGCGATGATCCAGAACCGAAATCAAATCATCTTCTATGTTTAGAGAGACAAAATACTGAGCCAGGTTTTGTTTTCCTTGTGGCCCCTCAATACCTGTCGCCTCTTTTCCTGTCAATAGCTCAGCTAAGATTACCCCAAAACTGTAAACATCAGTCTTATTTGTTAATTGACCTTCTGTCAGATAATCGGGGTCCAGATAGCCAGATGTAGCCAGAGGGATATGGGAAGAAGGGTGGGAAGAGGTTGATGCAAAATCAAACACCTTCGCAGTGCAACCATGGTGTAAAATTATGCCGGAGCTGGTGAGGTTTCCATGGATAATTGGCCCTGCTGCAGCAGAGTGCATGGAGGCAAGTGCATCTGCAGTTTCTGCAGCTCTCATGAGACGAAAGTCCCATGAAAGAGAGCATGCAAGATCATTGTCGTGAATGTAACCATAAAGAGTATTTGTAGGGGTGGATTCGTACACCAACACTGGATACATCGTCTCCAAACAACAACCAAGCAGCTTCACCACGTTCCTGTGGTTAATTTGGGAAAGAGCGACTAACCTTCTGGCGAATTGCTCACCATCACCTCCATGACGTTGACATTTCTTTATGGTTACCTTCTGATTAGGTGTCAATATTCCTTCGTAGCAACTGTTCCCCAAGAGAAGTGTCGAATCATAATTCCGTGTGGCATTTTTGAGATCTTCCGCTGTGAAAATTTTTAGTGTTGTCTGAGTAGATAGCAAAGCTTCTAGGGCCGGGCCACCATTTCTCCCGAACACATCTCTTCTTAGCTCAATTACTTTCTGTTGCTTTCGCCTCCATAATATCCAAGAACAGCCAACAACAGGAACTATGAGACCTGCTTGGAAAGATTCGGGTAAATTCTACGTACCAAAATTAGGTTGTGCTATATTCTGCTAAGTGCATTCACACAATGACATTACAGTAGCACTATGATCAAGAATTTTACCGGAAGCTACACAGAGAAAGGTAGCTCCATTAATATGACTTTTGGGAGGGCAACCGGAACCGTCTTTCTTTCCGTCACCTTCATCTCCATGTGGACGAGAACACAAATAGCTTCCCCACAAATAGCTTCCCGGCAAATTTGTCCCTGTCATGTCGAATGCCCTAGCCGAACGTTTCTCAAAGCCTCCCGGCAAATTCATCGGTGTCAGGTGGAATGCCCTAGCCGAACGTTTCTCAAAGCCTCCCGGCGAATTCATCGGTGTCAGGTGGAATGCCCTAGCCGAAAGTCTCTCAAAGCCTCCCGGCGAATTCTTCGGTGTCAGGTGGAATGCCCTAGCCGAAAGTCTCTCAAAGCCTCCCGGCGAATTCATCGGTGTCAGGTGGAATGCCCTAGCCGAAAGTCTCTCAAAGCGTCCCGGCGAACTCAACGGGTGGAATGCCCTAGCCGAACGTCTCTCAAAGCGTGCCGGCGAACTGAACAGTGTCAGGTGGAATGCCCTAGCCGAATGTTCCTTATAGCCTCCCGGCAAATTTGTACATGTTCCGTTGCATGGCTTCGAAGTAGTACACTCAACAATATCTAGCAATCAAAGAAATTTAGTCATTTATAGACAGTCAGTGCACTCACATATTATTAGCATAAGGCAACCAACTAGTACCATGACAACTCTCAACAAGGTAAGGATTGCCCTGAAACCCCGTCAAGCAATTGCAAAGATTGCCAACTCCACTGCTCGAATTACTGCATTCACTATGATTACCAACAGCTGCCAATAGCGGTATCATCAGACTCATTGCTTGACAGAACATGATGTTTGTGTGAACTTGTGTATGAGTTCTCGTCGGGGAAACAGGGTAAGGTTGGTTTGCCAGTTGAAACACGAGGTTAAATAGGCATTCGCTTCGGTTCTTGGAAGGATTTAGACATCAGAAAATACGAGGAAAGTGCTCAATCGCATTCCTTTCCTTCTCATTAGTGCGAAGATACATGGCAAGTTCGTTGTGTCGGCACTCGGCATCAAAAATTCAAAACAATACCTTTCGACTATACTTGGATGCAAATTTTGGTACAATTTTGCACCCAACGAAATACACACTTCTAAACACGTTATCTATCGAAATAATTGTTTTTTATCCTTTTTTCTTTTTTATTTTTACACTATTCTTAAATTTTTACATTTTGACTTTCTTCCCAACAAAATTTACACCAAAGAAAATCTATATTTCCTTTTCTTTTGCTTTTACACCGTTATTTAAAATTTTCAAGCCAACTTTCCATCCCGGAACACCATATCAAAATCATATATTCTCAGCATGCATCAAGTGTGGAAAGTGAAAGGGATGGGGAAATTTCCATACCTCTACCCAGCACCCACACTACCAAACGACCAAGAAATCACCCAAGCAAAAGTGATAAAGGTCAAAGTTGCACCAGGAAGTTTGACTAACAGAAAGGTATCAAAAACGCGTTAGAATTATCCTTTTCCGACTGGGCCAATGCATTGCAAGAAATCTCGTTCAATTGAGTCACTCGACTTCACCAGATGCGAGAGAATTAAATTTAAGAAAAAAAAAATTTAGAATAAAAAAAGTGATAAGGAGCAAATTTATATTATGAAAACTTTTATATTATTTATTCATTTATTTATCCAATTTTTTAATTTTGCATTTCATTTGAAAAGTTATGTTTTCTTCTTAATTTGGAAGAGTAACTTAGATTATGTTCAAATGACTCACGTTATGTTGGGAGTGCAGCGAGCCCAATTACAAATTCTGATTAAACCTTATTGGATCAGAGGAGAAGCCCAATCAAATTGGGAGCATTACCTATGAACAACGTATGTTGGGCCTGGAGCGGAGCCCAACAAGATCGCGGAGAACCGTTCACGGGCCTGTACGTGGACACGTATATAAGTGGACTTGACACCATGTATTAACTCAAAACCTTAAGGCTGTGAGTTATGGGTCAAATATCCACTTTATATACAAGTCACTTTCCTCTTTTTCTACCAATGTGGGATGTCACTTTTTCTAATTCATATTTGTTTCCCAACACGTTAGCATTATGTCACTAGGTGCGAGGTCGAGAATCGTTCCCAAGAAACGACCAGGGTGGATATATAGTCAGGTCGTTTACCAAGTAACTTCTCCCATATATATATATATATGTTAGAGTTAATGTAAAAATTATTTTGTAATATTCTCTATCAATATGCATGATTCCAATCATTAGCATGCGTATCTCTTGCGATACTTTTATTATGATTTTAGGGATTTCTCCTGTAAATATAGATGTGATTTTTGATGTGGTGGATGAATATGTAGAAGATTTGTAGTATTCCCATCACTATATTAAGGCATCTTATAGAATAAATGAAATTGAGTTTTTTGTCCACTTTTTTTTTTGCCCTTGCATACAATTCCTTGAAGTTCCCTTCGTGGGATTGTGGGATAAACATTTAATAAAATAGTGCAGACAATTTATTAGAAAGGAATAAATATTTATGGGGAGGACAGTAGTAGGTGACTGAATGAGTTTCTAACGAACATTGCCTCTCATGATTTCTCGAAAAACTATAACAACTTATTCTTTGAAAATACACGTGCATTATATTTTATTATAAATGTATGCAAATGTTTGGGTATGGCCCTATAATTATGAGTTTTTTAATTGATGATGTAATTATATTAGTAATTCAAGGTTGGGTGGCGAGTTCTTTAATGTCTTGTGTTTTGGTCCACTCCTTAAATTATTTAAAAGAAAAAAACTATGGCGGTATTTTGATACAATTTTTTTTTTAAAAAATTAGCTATCAAAATGCTCACTTCAACACATTATTCATCAAAAATAACTATTTTTAAAATTTATCACTAACTTTAATTTTCCCCAACAAATCTACATCCAAACAAGGCCCATGTTTTGCCGTACGCATCGCATTTCTTTATTCTGACTGTATTGGAAGAACAATCAACGGCGCTCCGCTTGAACTCAACCGAGACACCTTTCCGTGTTTCTATGAGGGAAAAGCATTTTTTTTAAAATATTATTTGCTTTTTATTTGTTTATGTTAATTTAATAACAGGAGTGAATTAATTAAATAAATAGACTAGGTCAAGATAATTGTTTGAAGCTCAACTCATGGGTCCTCTGGCTTAGAGATTGATGATGGACACAGCTTTGATTTGATGAAAGTGTAAGAGATGTGAGTCAGTTGAGCGAACTCCAAGACTATGCCAACATGCATGTTTACTTTTAAACTAAGAACATATTTACAACCAGTTTTCCCAGTTTTTCAAGGCAGCAACCATGAAATATAGAGTGTTAAAATAAGAAGTTTATTCTTTTCCTTGAATTATGAGATTTGGTGTAGAGTGGCTACATAAAAAGACTAGCTGTTGATGCTCTTAGAAATCTAGCATTGTTTTTATTTCGACAAGCTACGGATGAGGCAATTTTTTCTTGTATTGCAGGATGCATTTACAGAGGTACTAGGACACTACTAAAGTGGTAGCTGTGAAAATTTGAGAGTTCTTTTTTAAAAAATGAAAAAACTTTATCTGATTATTTCTCAAGCCTACTTGATGTTGTAAATCAAATTAGAAAACTTGGAGAAGATTAGAGTGAGAAGATCGTAGTTGAAAAAATTCTTAGGACTTTGCCTAAAAAATATGAATATGTTGTTATTATTGCGAGGAGTATGGTTACCTAGAAAGGTTTTGCAACCAAGAGAAGGATGAAGATGAGAATGAGACTCTTCCTTTATTTTTTCCTAAACAATCTGATTCAAAAGTTTGGTAGATTGACAATGAGTGTAGCAACTATATAACAAGTGAATTAAGTTTCTTCATTGATTTAGATAAATCAATAACCAGTCAAATTATAATGAGAGATGTAACTATATGTGCAGCACAAGGGAAAGGTGTTGTACGAAATAACTCCTTTAGTTTGAATTGCATTCATAATGTTTCGTATGTGGCTGATCTAATTTCCAACTTTGTTGAGTGTGAGACAATTTATTGTAAGTGGGTACTCACTTACATTTGGGGAGTTCAAATGTTGTATTTTAAAGATAAAACAAAGAATGTTTGTTAGCAAGCGCTCCTATGGCGAAGAACAAACTTTTCACTTACTATCTAACTTCTAATGACAAACATGCTTTGATTGAAGGCAATATTGCTTGATAAAAATTGGTTTGCCCATCATAGGTTTGAGTATCTAAATTTCAAGAATTTGTGACTTTGTTTGAACAGAGGATTGTTGATGGTTTAACTTTAATAAAAAGTGTAGATGTGTGTGAAAGTTGTGTAGTTGGGAAGTATCATCGCGATTCATTCCTAAAGGATAAAGCAAGAAGAGCTTCACAACGTGCTGAACTCATTCATGTAGATATTTGTGGCCTAGTCAAAATTGCTTCTCTCAACAATAACGGATACTTATTAGTCTTTGTTGATGATTCAGTAGAATGACATGAGCTTACTTTGTGTAGGAAAAATTAGAAATCTTTTCCATTTTCAAGAAGTTCAAAGCAAGTATTAAGAAGAAAAGTGACCAACCTATAAAAATATTCATGGCAAACCGTGGTGGAGAATTTCTCTTTGATGAATTCAATAACTTCAGTGAAGAGTTTGACATTATGTCACTAGGTGGGGGTTGAAGTTCGCTCCCAAGAAACGACCTAGGTGGATATATACCCAGGTCATTTCCCAAGTAACTTCTCCTATATATATGTGTGTGTGTGTGTTAGAGTTAATGTAAAAATTATTTTGTAATATTCTTTATTAGTACGTATGATTCTATTCATTAGCTTGCATATCTCTTGCAATACTTTTATCATGATTTTAAGGGTTTCTCTTGTAAATATAGATGTGATTTTTGATGTGGTGGATAATTATGTAGAGGATTTGTAGTGCTCCCATCACTATATTAAGACATCTTATAGGATGAATGAAATTAAGGTTTTTGTCCACTTTATTTTTTCTTGTATAGAATTCCTTGAAGTTCCATTTATGTCTTTTCTTTAATTATTATTTTAGCATTTATTGTATAATTTGCAACCACTACAACAATATGACAAACAATCACATTAGACTTAACCTTTTTCAATCATTTGTCCCAGTTTTTTAAGGTAGCAACAATAGAAGGATGAGGTTGACAAGGTGCATCCTAAAAGCCATCAAAGTAAAAGCCTAGTGATTAATGATACTCTTAAAAGTCTAATCCTATCGTTGACTCATATTAACAGCAAAACACCTACCCCACAGCCCAAAGAAGTTGTAAAGAAATGTCAAGAGGCTCGATAGTTAAGGATTGCAAAAGGCTTCGGTCCCAAGGTGTACAAATTCCTCATCAAGGTTAGATACAACCTGCAGGAGTAATTGCCGTTGAGAAAGCTTCCTCAAAAATCCTCAAGTCAAAATCCGCGAGTAGGGCTTAGGTATGAACAACCCAAAGGCCCCCGTCTGCATTGCCATAAGAAGGGCTACCGGTAACAATGTAACTGAGGCCAACCGTTCTTCAAAGGTCGAGGGCAAGCTAGCATGGGTGTCGGTCTTTGAAAGACTTGGTTCACCCAAGAAATAAAAGTGTTGGAAGGTAAAAGGAGGCATCAGAAAGACACCGAAGTACAATGAAAAGCTTTGAAGCTTGATCTCTTCTTACATGTAGCGACAAACGGATTTGGTGGTATCCTGCAACAGGGTGTCTTCACTAAAGTGTAAGTGGCAGATAATGGTAATAAAGAAAGTGTGAGCTCATTTAACCACATTATACTATGTGAAGAAGGACAAGCTATCAAAGAAGATGTTGAGGTTGCGCCACTCTAAATGGAGGCAAGAACCAAGTCTACGGTAGATGAATTAAAAGAAGTGGACCTGGGGGATAGCAGCGATCCTTGGCCCATTTACATTAATGCCTTACTAATAAATGAAGATGCTGACATATACATAGGGCTTTTCAAAGAGTTCAAGGATAAGTTTGCTTGGTCATACAGGGAAATGTCAGGCTTAAACCCAAAGGTTGCCATACATCACTTGTCCATAAAGAAAGGAATTCGGCCTGTTAAACAAGCACAACGTCGATTCCGATTGGAATTGCTTCCCCAAATTGAGGCAAAAGTCAATAAACTAATCGAGGTTGGATTCATCCGGTAAGTTAAATGCCCCACGTGGATCTCTAGTATTGTCTCAGTCAAGAAAAAGAATGAACAAATTTGGGTGTGTGTTGACTTCAGAAATCTTAATGAGGCACGCCCAAAAGATGATTTTTCTCTACCTATCACTGAGCTCATGATCGATGTTACTATGTGACACGAGGCTCTTTCATTCATGGACGGATCATCTGGGTACAACCAAATTTGCATGGTACTAGAAGATGATGAATTAATGGCCTTTCATATGTCTAAGGGCATATACTACTATAAGGTAATGCTTTTTGGCCTCAAAAATGTCGGAGCCACGTACCAGAGGGCCATGCAGAATATTTTCGATGATATGCTCCACGAGAATGTTGAATACTACGTCGACGATCTTGTGGTCAAATTAAAGAAGAAGGTAGACCATGTGAACTATCTGAGGAAAGTTTTCAAACACCACAAAAGGTACCAGCTAAAGATGAACATGTTGAAATGCGCCTCTAGGGTTACTTCTGGCAAGTTCTTAGAGTTCATTATCTACCATCGGGGTATCAAAATTGAGCAGGAAAAAATCGATACTATCTTGAAGATGCCAGAGTCTTAAAATATCCATGAGCTCAAAAGCTTGCAAGGAAAACTGGCATATATTCGGAGATTCATCTTGAATCTCGCAGGTTGCTGTTAACCATTCAGCATGACTTATGAAGAAGGGTATCTCATTCAAATAGGATAAACACTACAGAAAGACCTTCAAAAATATCAAGTCTTACCTGACAAAACCCCTAGTGTTGGTAGCCCTAGTACCCGACCGTCCTCTGATTCTGTATATCGCTGTGCAAGAATATTCAGTGGGAGCTCTATTAGCCCAAGAAAATGATGAAAGGAATGAGAGTGTCATCTTCTACTTAAGCAGGATGATGATGCCAAATGAATTGAAGTACTCACCGATTGAGAAAATCTAGTTGGCACTTGTCTTCACCATCTAGAAATTAAGGCATTACTTTTAGATTCATACAAATCACTTGGTGTCTAAGGTAAACCCATTAAAGTACGTCACGACAAAGTCTGTTTTCTTTGACAGGCTCGCAAGATGGTACCTGCAATTCCAACATTTGAAATTGTGTATGTGCCACAAAAGGTAGTGAAGGAACAAGCGTTGGCTAATTTTCTGGCTGACTATCCTATTCTAGCCGAATGGGACTTGTCTGACGACCTGCCAGATGAAGATGCTCTGATAGTCGAAATTAGTCCTTCATGGAAGATATACTTTGATGGAGCCTCTCATAGGGGCAAAGCCAGTGCAGGGGTAGTGTTTGTGATATTAGAAGGCGAAGTCTTGTCTCACTCGTTCACCCTCGCAGAAAATTACTCCAACAATGTGGCTGAGTAACAAGCTAATCATCGGACTCGAGATAGTTGTGGACATCAAACAACTCCACCTCGAGGTTTATGGTGACTCTAAGTTAGCAATCAACAAACTGCAGGGAGAGTATGAAGTCAAGAAGTTTGAATTGCTTCCGTAATATAGCTTCGCCAATACACTTATGGAATGGTTTGGATGTGTCACAATTAAGCATGTGCCGAGAAGCGAAAACAAACAGGCAGATGCATTGGCTAAGCTTGCCTCCACTTTGTCCTTACTCGATGCTGAATGTCATGTCCCCATATACAAGAAATGAGTAGTGCCACCAACACTTGAGGATAAAGAAGAGTAAGAAAATTGCTCTGTAGAAATCCTCAACGTGGAAAAAGAAGACTGACGTCAATCATTCGTAGACTACCTAAAATACGAGAAATTGCAAAACGATCCACATCAAAAGATTGACATTCGACACTGAGCAGCTTGCTTTATCTACTTCTAGGGCGTCCGGTGTAGACACTTATTTGATGGAGTATTCTTACGCTGCCTAGGTAATGATGAAACCATTCAAGCCATGAAGGAAACACACTTTGGGATTTGTGGTGCCCATCAATCGGGACCAAAACTTTACTTTTGGATCAAAAGAATGAGATACAACTGGTCGACAATGGTGAAAGATTACATGGAGTTTGCCCAAAGGTGCCAAACATATCAGTACCATGTTAACTTCATTCATCAACTGTTTGAACCATTACACCTAATAATAGCTTCATGGTCGTTCAATATTTGGGGATTAGATGTCGTTAGTCCCATAATGAAGTCATCTACTAGTCACCTTTACATCTTGGCTACTACTGACCACTTCTCCAAATAGACAGAGGCAATCCCTCTCAGAGAAGTGAAAAAGGAAAATATTACTGACTTCATTCATATTAACATTATCTACAAATATGGAGTTCCTCGATACATCATCACCGACAATGGGAAGCCGTTCTTCAACAACACCACTGAAAAATTATGTCAAATGTTCGACTTCAAGCAAAAGAAATCGTCAATGTACCATGCTCCGATCAACGGTCTCCCAGGAGCCTTCAACAAAACTTTGTGCAACCTATTGAAAAGGTAGTGTTAAAGTCGAAAAAGGACTAGTATGAAAGGATTGAAGAAGCTCTGTGGGCCTACCGAACCACTTTTAGGACACCCACACAAGCAACTCCTTATGCACTGGTGTACGACGTCGAAGCTGTCGTCCCCCTTGAGCAGCAAATTCCATTGCTGTGGGTTGCTATACAGGAGGGATTGATCGAGAAAGACAATGCTTATTTGCATTTTGAAGAATTAGAGGCGATTGATGAAAAGAGGCTCGACAAGCAACAAATGCTCAAATGCTATCAATCTTGTCTATCCAAAGCCTTTCATAAAAAGGTGTGTACTCGATCTTTCCAAATTAGGAAATTGGTGCTCGATGTGAGAAGGCTCATCATCATCACTCACTGCATTGGAAGCAAGTTCACCTCGATCAATGGGAAATTCCTAAAAAAATATTATACTTGAAAAAAAACAAAACAAAAAAAAATCCTCCTTGATATGAATATAAACTGTCTGAGTAAATTTCAAGTCATTACACTCCTTGATATGAGTTTAAACTGTCAAAATTGTTAAATGAAACCCTTCTTGACACATGGTCTAAACTGTAAGTTATTCATAACTCGCAAGAGCATAAATTGTGAATGGCTAAATCTTTTGACATCTTTAGTTGTTTGAATTACATTATGACTTGATTCCTTTGTAGAGTACGTAGACAGCTTGAAAAGAAAAAAATGATAAATTTTAAGTTCAGTCATAAAATGGCAGACGCATTTTAGAGAAAGGGGAAGGCAATCCATTGACAACAAGTAAAAGAAATATTTTATTCATAGGTCAATGATTGCAACACCTCAAATACAGGTGGTAAAAATAAGCAAGTCTAGTTAAAGGGCTTCAAATCATCCAACTCCATCTTGGCAGCCTCAACAGAAGCCCTCGAATACTTCAAAGCCTTCACCATCTCATCATCTAATGGAGGAGTTTTGGTTATGATCTTAATCTTTCTCTATTTCTTTGACTTTGGCCAAAGTACTTTCGTGAGCTTCGAGCTGCAATTTCAAAAACTTGGAAAGCTCCTCCTACTTCTCTTTCAAAGCTGCAAGTCGGGTTTCCACATTCTTCAACTTTGCTTTTGTTTGTTCAATTTGCTTGGTTCTCAAAAGGAAAAAATCTTCAAAATAGTTTATGGGTTAGAAACTATTCACTCAGTAGCACATATTCTTAATAGGTATCGACAACCACCTTGAACAAACAAAGACCATTTGAAGTATGACGTGGGTGGAAACCTAAGGTAAGTCGTTTGAGAGTTTTTGGATGTGTTGCATTTCTACATATTCCATCTCAAAAAGGAGAAAAGTTCAATGACAACAGCATCAAATGCATATTTGTCGATTATAGTGTTGAAACTTAAGGGTACTGATTTTATAATCCTCTTACAAAGAAGTTACTAATCAATCGTGATCCTATCTTTGATTAGAATAACTGTTGGAATTGGAAGAACATGCATTGTGGTTTAGATTTATATTTGAAGAAGGCGTGTCTTATGATGAACACACCCAAGAAGAGAACATGAATGGTGATTCAAATCTCTCAGTCCAACAAATAGCCAATCTCATTCCTGAAGCTCATCTTCAACAATATCATCTTAATCAAAATCTCCACAAAGAAAATGGAGACCATTAGCTAAAATTTATGAAGTCTCTAAGTAATGCCAATTTGTTTATATAAAAGAACCTGTTCTCTTTAAAAAAGCAATTAAGCCCAAAGAGTGGTGTAAGGTGATGGATGAAGAAATAAGAGCTTAGTAGAATAATAAGACATGAAAATTAGTTGATTTTTCAAATAGAGAAGAAGTTGTTGAGCTAAAACGTGTCTATAAAGTCAAATTGAATGTTGATGGTTTAGTCCAAAAATATAAAGGAAGGTTGGTTGCGCTTGGATATATGCAATGTGAAGGGGTAAATTTTCAAGAAACCTTTGTTCCAATAGTAAGATTTAACACTATACATTTTGTTTTATATATTGCGACTCATTTTAATTGAAAAGTTTATCAATTTGATGTGAAATCAATCTTTTTAAATAAGACTCTAGAAAAAGAAGTTTATGTGTAACAATCAAAAGACTATGAGATTGTGAGTCAAGAAGACAAAGTATATCAATTGGAAAAACCCTTTGTAGTTTAAAATCAAGCTCCATGAGCCTAATATGATAAAATTTACAATTATTTCAACAATAATGGCTTTCAAAGATGTTTTAGTTAATTGAATTTTTTTACAAAAACTAGAGGTATAACTAATATTCTCATTATTTGTCTTTAAGTTGACAATCTCATTTATACCAGTAACAGTGATGTTTTATTGAACAAGTTTAAAGGGCCTATTGAAGATAAAAGGAGCACAACTAGGTATGTGTTTACTATAGGCAGCGGAACTATATCATGGAGTTCAAAGAAACAACTATCAATTGCGTTGTCATCTTTAGAAGCTGAATATATGGCTATCATGTATCAGCATGTGAAGTACTTTGGTTGCGAAGGATCTTGAATGATATGAAGCGAAAACAAATTCAAGCTATAACCATCTATTGTGATTATCAAGATTTTCTTCATTGGTTAGTTCGACTAGATCAATTAGGAACTGGTTGATTTTCTGATTCAGTAATGCCCGAACTAGAACGAATCGGTCAAAAACCGGTAGAAAAATTGATCAACCTATTTTGACAACATGTTTTTTTTTTAAATATTGGAAATTCTTTTTTAAAAAATACAAAATAAATTTTTGTTTTTTTTCAAAAATTTCTTACATTTATAATTCCTCAATATTAATTAGAGAGTATATAATTTTTTATTTTAACTTTTGTTTTAGTAATTTTTATCTATTTATTTTTGTAATCAAGTTTTTGAAAATTTAATTTGTGTATCTCAAAATTAAAATTGTCCACGTTAATTGATGTGTTTTTATTTTGCAAGACTATTTTTTGAATGTTATACTTTTAATTATTTTGAACTTATTAAGTTATTAAAATTTGTGTAATAATTTTTAATTTTAGTTGAATCAATAAATTTTTATCAATACATCTAAAATTCATCGTTTAGTATATCATTAAATTAAATTACATTTATTTTATAAAATTAGTTTAATGGTTTTATATATATGTATGTGTATATATAATATAATATAATTTACAATAATTTATTTTTTAAAAATCGGTACTACTGATTGACCTCGTGATCTGTCTAATTCTTTAATTCAATGACTAGTGTGATTTTAAAAACGCCAGGCACCTACATACCTATCAATCACATGGGCTTTTATGGAATTTGGATCTTATATGAGATAAATTGAGAACTGTCTTTCTAGGGATGATTAAAAACAATTTTTACACTCGTTCCAATTCAAATTGTAAATTATAATACCAATTATCGAGTGCATGCACGTCCAACATCAAACTTTAATTGAACTTATTGGGTCACTCAACCAATATCGGTGCAAGGAGCTAAATCAAATTCAAGAAAACAATTAACATGTATACCTGTAGATTTGATACTATAGTTCAACTTAAAATTCTTAAATTTATAAATTATGAATTATGTATTCATTTATATAATATACAGCTCAATTTCTCCATGTTTTTGCAAGAGCTCAGATGTGACGCCCAGCAGATTTCTGAAGTCGGTTCGGCAGGCTACCTTTGGCGGCGGTGCTGACTGCTGAATTGTGAAGTTCCCAATTTTATGTGAACTTATTAATAGCTAATAATAGCTGGTCAATTATCCTTTCGAGAATTGGTCAGTAGTTTCCCAGAAAAAAGCTGGGAGGAAGTCATCCAGAAATTTCATGACACTTAACTCAGTTTCTTGGAAACCCCCCTTTTCTTTTTCATGTATAGCTTCCGTATCGACTACTTAACTGATTAGAAAAACACCAAAAGAACAGAGCATATAGCATTTTCAACAATCCTGTGTTCGCATGAAAATTTGTCCCCATTCTTAAATGTCCAGAAAATATTCTTGTAGATGATAACAATGTCTGAAACAAGAGATCCTGTGTCTATCTGCATAGACAACATACTTCTTGACCTGTCTTCCTCGCCCTCCAAGCACTCAATCTTCAGAGTCAATCATGATATGCGCTGCATAAATGAGAAGCTTTATGATCCAAAGATACTCTCAGTTGGTCCTTATCACCACGGAAAAGACCATCTTCTTAAGATGGAGCAGCACAAATTCTGGTACCTAAAGCTTCTGCTTAACCGAAGAAAAGAGTCTACAGTGGATACGTTCGTCGTGGCAGTGAGATCACTAGAAGAAAAGGCACGCAGATGTTATGCCGATCCCGTCGAGTTTAGCCCTGATGACTTTGTGAAAATGCTGCTTCTTGATGGATGCTTCATCATTGAGCTGATAAGGAAATACGGACTTGACCCGTCGGGGGAAAGGGATGACACCATTTTCAAAAACGAACAAGTTCTCAGCCAGCTGAGGCATGATTTGATGTTGGTCGAAAATCAGATCCCTTTCTTTGTTCTTTATCAGCTGTTCAGCATGACAGAGACTGGAAATCCGAACGATCATATTCTTTATCTGATCCGGCTTTTCCTTGATGACATTTTCCCTTGGCCAGAGGCTTCAAAAGCAATAGAATTAGGGTCATTGGAGAATGCTGACCACCTTCTTGGCCTAATGTACAAGATTTGGTGCCCTCCACTTGCACCTGTTAAGATGGAGGAAAAGAAAATCGTGGCCATAAATATGTACAAGATTTGGTGCTGTCTACTTGCTATGATGACGGCGAGCAGACCTGTTAAGAAGGAGAAAGAGAAAATCGTGGCCATAAATTCCGTCACTGAACTAAAGGAGGCTGGAATCAAGTTTGAGAAGGACACAGAAAGTAACTGTTTGGACATCAAGTTCATCAAAGGAGTCATGAGAATTCCAGGTTTCGGTGTATCAGATGAAACAGAGTCAGTCCTCAGGAATCTGATTGCTTATGAGGGCTTCTTTGTTGATAATCATCCCAAGTATGTGACAGATTATGCGTTCTTCTTGCAGCGTCTCATTAACTCCTCGAAGGATGTAGAAATATTGCGTCGTCGTAGGATCCTTTCCAATTTGCTAGGAGACGATGATATGGTGTATCGTATGTTCAACCGGCTAGGCAGAAATATCCTCTTGTCTTCTGATTTCTTCTACGCGGATGTCTTTGATAAGGTGAATGGGCATTGCCGTCATCGGAGGAACAGATGGATGGCGAATTTAAGGCATAACTACTTCAATAGTCCTTGGGCATATATATCATTTTTTGCTGCTCTTATGTTGCTGTTCTTTACCTTGATACAGACTGTATTTTCTGTTCTCTCCTATAAAAGGGGCAAGTGAACAGTTTGTTGTAACATCTTATCTGTTGTCTTGTGAAATAAAAGATCTCTTATGCTTGTTTCACCCGAACAGAGTAGGAAACTTTCATCTCGTCATAAACTAGGTTGATCAGTTGCACTCAATGTTTGCCACAATGTGAATACGCATTTATAGCCAGGGATGTGAGATGTGATGGCTAACTTGAATCCTTTGATTGAAATCACTTCTCCAAAACAAAAGAAAAGAAGGCCTAATTGACAGTCCCTCCAATGGGGACACATAATTAGCCGATGACATATCAGATAATTTAGAGACATAATTACACACAATCTCCACTCCAAACAAAAGGAGTTCTTAACAGAGGCCATCTCTGTTGTTTGAGTCCTCTTTTTATGCAACAAACTTGAAACATGTTCTTGCGTTTAGAACTCTAAAGAAAAAATTATAAAAACTTCACAAAGCAGCAAACATGGGGGAAATCTATCTATCACACCATAAAAAATGCATGCAGTTCCTAGAAAATTACAGAAATATGAAACAGTCCAAAGCAATGTGGGGATTGTCAATGTCCTCCATGACAGTATCCATTCCCTGGCTGCACTTGATGTCTCCCACGGCAACACCAATACCAATATTTGTACTAACCTGTTGAGAAAATACTTCCTTTTTCCTCACAGGAAAATTGCGACTGATCATCAAATTGTCGCTGTTTGGACTCGCTGTTGGAGCCCGAAAATTTTCCCTTTTCACACCACATGCAGCAGAGCTGACTGCATTCCCCTTGGACACAGCCTGGCGCCTGCCTGAATATTCATTAGTTCCATATGTTGGAAAAACTCTATTGTTGTCCCCATTGAATCTTCGGCTTGGAGAAGGTGACCTTAGGCCTGTGTTAGGCATTGAGCACACGGAATTCTGCTCTTTTCTGTAGCTCTTTTGCCTAACAAGAGTGGGGGAACTTGCACGAGCCCTTTTCTTAGGCGTTGATGAAGCGTTGATCAATGACCTTTCTTGAAGCGATTGCTTCGGTTTTGACACTACTGGGGAAGCAACTAATGATGATGGACCGGGATTTTGTTGATGAACTGTATTAGCACTCTCAAAAGGTTTTCCAAGGCTATGTTTTTGATTGACTATAGGATTGAGGCCAACTATGTGTGGATTCTCCTTCACACAAGACCACAAGAACTCGTTGGTAAAGTACCGGTCTTTGGCACTCAACGCAGAAGAAGAACATGATGAAGAAGACGAAGAAGATGAAGCCATGGTGCATTTGGTGTTATTGGAACAAGAAAATGAAGACAAAGAAGCCGTGGAAGACAAAGATGGGGCAGGAGAAAGAGGCTTTTCTAAGGGCATTGTGGATTCATCAAGGGGATGTGGTGAAGAAATGGGATCTTGCGAGATGACAAGCTTGTCATGGACATGGCTGCAATCTTGCTTGAGTTTCTTCTTTGGCCTGCATTTGCTAATGCAAGATCCCATTTTGATTTTTGATTTGGGATTCTTGGAGACAGAAGCGAACGACAGAGAAGATGACCGTCAAAAATGTTGAAAGCCTTGCGAGGCAAAGCCTTTTATGTTTTATACTTTAATAATAATAATATTGTAGTAACACATTGAAATTGTTAAAGGCAAAGGGAAAAAAGGCGTTGGGTTGGCTTTTACTTTTTCGTGTGCTCCTTTTTCAGATTTTTGAAATTTGTTGCCGGGTTTTTAACCCGTTAGGGGGTAACGGTTATGTGCGTCAAATTCCGAAAGTATGATGATGAATTTTCACTTCATTTTAGTGTCATGCGACATGGAATCTTAATCTTTTTTCCCTTGCTTAATTTTTTTTATTGTTTTTATGTAGACTGTAGTTTTCAGTGCCTCTATTCATTTATTCCGGTCATGTGTTTTTTTTTTCTTATTTATTTATTTATTTATTGTTTTGTTCACATTAACATAAAGATTTAGTTAATCAAAATGTGTAGTTATGTAGATTATAAATCCCTAAGTGGGATCATTTTATCACAATTTCCCATCCCAAATGGGGTCTTCCTTTTTTTTTGTTATTTCTAGTAGTGTAATGGACAAGCATGACTCTTACATAGCATGGCCACAACACGTTAAAGTATGTCTAAGTGCCTCCTCACCATGCCTTCAAATTCATTAATTAAATATTTAACATTTTTCTCGACTTCTTTGTTGTTTATCCAATAATGATTTCGTCCTTCAGAAAAGAATATATTACAACATAGGGCGGAACAGCTATGCGAATTCAATATAATCAACGACAATCTAAATTTTTAGGTTTCTTTGTATTTGAAAAGTAGAAAAGTAAAAAAAGTACACAAAAAATATATATGAAATATAAAGTTACATGGTTTAAAGTTAGTGCCCTTTTCTCTTAAAGTTTTCGTTCCCCTTCGAAAAATTAACCTAGCTAAACATTTCCTGAAAATAGAACGTCCCATCAATCATGGCTCCAGCTAAGACTGACGATAATTAATTAAAACTTAAATGTATAATATCACATAACATAATAGCAAAACATTTATTCATTTACACTTGCAATGTACAACCAAATCATTAACATGACAGGAGATGATGACGAATTTGGCTACCACAAAAACATTTACAAGATATCGTACAAGATTCTATCAATGTCAGATTTCTGGTTTGAGAGTTAGGAACAGAATACAAAATTTTTCTGGATTTTTAGCCACACAAAAAAAATAAATATTTACGAAAGTATTCATTGAAACCTATGACCAGTTCGGATTGAGAGTCAGGAGCAGGAGACACATGCAGTCCAATCAGCAATGATCCTTCTGATGACGTTCCCTCTCTTGGGTTGCACCATGGCCTTCTGTCTGGACGCCACTGCCGCCGCAGCATTATGGTGCCCACTTCGCCCGCCGCCGCAGGAGGTTGAGGCTGCGGCGGAGGGCGGATCTTCGGTAACCCGTCCGCTAATTCTATTGTCAGTCATCTTCCCAATTTTGGATCTCCGATCAAATATTGTTGTACGACGGCTCTTGAATTCCAAGAAATTTAAAACTTTGCAGCGTAAGGAAAATTATTTATAGATTCAAAGAGTAGAATTTTGGCAATAAAACAGGCAATCATGAGCTGTATATTGTCCGAATTAGTAACACAGAGACTGGTTTCTCAACTTAACGAAGAAGTAAGTCCAACTGTTATTGTACTTTTTTCGAAGGAAATGTTTTTGAATTTTCATTTAACGAAATAATAATGTGTTACAGGACTGGGAGAATTTTAAGATTTTTAGTTTTCATTAATCAAAGGAGGTGTTTGAGCGAGCTTGTAAACTATTTAAAATATTCACATTTAAAAATTTATAAATTCGTTAAAAATATTTGATAAATTTTTTTATAAAAGTATTTATAAATTACTAAAATAAGATTTTTGCATCTTATAAATTTTTTAAAAATAAGTCAATATTCCCAACTTATTTTTAAATATTTTATAAAATATTTAATTATATATTTTAAAAATAGCATAAATATTTTAAATTTTATTATATTAATGATATTTAATTTATTTTTATTATTACTATTATTAGATGACAAATTATAATTAATTATAATTATAAATTTTAATAAAATCTTATAAGACGGTCTTATTATTTCTATTCAGCTACTTTATTAACTTTTTCTTAAGATAAGGCATATAATCTTATAAGTTTCAAAAACAAATTATAAGCAGCGCAATCTTCCAAGTTGTTAAAAATAATCTTAGCCAAGCACACTTTGTACATCCTATCAGAATTATACTTTTACCAAATTTCATATACTGAAAAGGATTTGCCAGCTAAGATTCTGCACTAAGTATCCAACTTGTGCATTTGCTTTGAATTGGTCAGGTCATCGTGCAATCAAGACTAAGAAAGTGTTTAAAATTGATCAATTGATAAAGCATTAAGACTATGTTTGTTTCAAAAATTAGGGTGGGGAGGGAAATTTGGGTGATTTAAGTAGGGGTAAAAATTATGTTTGATTTGTATAATTTGGATGGGTAATAAAATTATATATATATATATATATATATATATATTTATAAGGTAATAAAAAATGAATATGAATAATAAAGTTATAGTGATAAGTATTGATTTAGCTGTGAAGATGTATTATAATTTAAAAAATAATTACTTAGTTATAAAAAGTAAGAAAGAAAAATTTAAATTTGAATTTAAATAAAATTTATATGGTAAATATATGATTTGTAATATTTTCAAGGGAGACTAAATAGTGCATAGTATGAAACCAAACATAGCCATTACATTGATTGTGAAGAAGGGAAGTAGAAAATAGATATGACAAGAAGAAACAGCTATAAAGTGATGATCTACAAATGTGGGATCAGTGGACTTTGCCCATGGACAAGTAATTGCTTCCAGCAAGTTTACGCTACTCGTGCCCTAAATTTCTTGTTCATTTGGTTCATAACTGTTCAACGTCTTCATAATTACAACAAAATTATTAAGTTAGGAAAATCTATTCGTAATTATTAATTAAAAATATTTCCAACTTTCTTTATGTCTAAGAAATAATGAAGGGTTAAGATAATCGGGAATTAATGATTCAACTATAAAATCCTTGTGGCTGTGCAGCACACCCACTCCATTTTCCATCCTAATTCTCTCTTTAAGAGTGTTTGTTGAAGAAAAGAAAATATATAATTTTGTTTCGAAAGTTGAATTTTAAAAAACTTGATATTATTTCCTGACACATAAATTAACAAAAATTCGACATATCAATCAAGTTCACGAAAATAGTAAACATGAGAAGTGTTTGTCGTGATCAAGGTAAAATAAATATTGAAATATAAGAATAAAAATTTTTTTTTTCTCTATCTTGTGGTCAAGCTAATAGTTTAATTGACTAATTTCTAAATTAGTCCATTACAAAATTGTATGCTACATTAATCATCGCACCTAACTGGTTGCCAGTTTATAATTTATTATAATTAAAAGAATGTGCATTTTTTAATTAGTACATTGGACAAGATGAACGATGGGGTAGCGTGTGTCATCACGCTGTGCTCCTATCCATTTAAGGCCATTGCACCCACCGCCGTCCTGTTTTGTCTCTTTTATGTCACCTCCACCGACAGAATGAACTAATGACACTTATATTTTTAATTTAATTATTTCATATTTTCACCATTGAATCACACGGTGGAAGAGAAGGATTACGTAATATTTCTTACTTTTACCAAAAAGATTTGTACAAGTACTCTCAGAGGTGATTATTTCTGTCATAAAAATGATCAAATGGATTGAGATTTAATCAGAGCAAAATTGGTGTCCCATCAAAGATTCTTCTCTTTAATTTGCTGGCATCACAAGCCTCCTGCCTGGCCGCCGCCGCCGCCGCCGCCACCTAGCAGTTGGGCCCGCGCCTTGCCCGGCCCTGCCGCTGGAGATTGTGGTGGTGCGGCTTTCTTGACCCGCGCCCTTCCCTTGCGTAACATTCACTCACTCATTTTTAGTACTCTCTTGGAATTATCTTTTTTAATATGTGCATATGGATGGCTTTGAAAATAGTCAAGACTTGGTTTTATTAATTCTTTTTGTTCACATAAATTAGAGTATGAAAGACAATGAATTAATCGCTCAAGATGGCTTATAATTGCAACCACATGTATTCCCAGTTTTGATTTTGTCTCTCTGTTTTCATTTATCAAATGAAGAATACTATGTTAAAAAACATAGGTATGACATCATATATATCACATGACGTACGACGTAAGGCTTGACGGCGTCACCGGCGGCTGCTTCCATTGTCACGCATCTATTTCACAAAATCTTGACCGCACGATTCTTTCGGATAATAACTTAAATATATTAAATATAAAATGCTGTAATAGTGAGTAATTCTTGATTTGAAAAATGTTCCTTGATCAGTAATTAAAAAAAAAACGAAGCCGTGTTAGAATGCGAACTTCCTTCAAATTTTCATTTATTAAAATTTACATTTCTAAACATATTTACCGACAAAATTTCCCCTTTTTTCAATTTTTTCACTCTCTTATTTTTAACTATTTTTAAATTTCCACGCCAATTTTTTTTTTCCATTACAATTTGCATCCACACAAAGCTATACCAATTTGATATAATTAAAAAAGCTATACAATATGTATCCCATTTTTTCCCATCACAATTTGTATGAAAAATATATATCCCTCTTAAGCCTTTTCAAAGAAATTAAATACACACACACACACAAAAAGAGCGAATTTTACCAACAGATTGAAATTCAAGTTAAACGTGAGAGATGGGAGTTCAAATTTGTCAAGAAAAAAGCACAGGCACGATCTATAGATACATACAAACCACTAATGCATTCTTAATGAAACGGTAGCCTCCACAAGCATAATTGGGGAAGCTGTGGGAAAGCAAAGTTATCTTACAAGGGACAGACGAGACATAACATGCAATGGAAATTGAACACAACTGGCTAATCAAGTGGACTGAGGACTTGGAGAAGAAGATCCTGTCCACTCTGCTAATATATTTCTCAAGACATTCCCCCTCGGTGGCGGCATCGTGACCTTCTTCCCTGCCGTCGCCGTACTCTGCCGCCCTCCACCGGCGGGGTTACCGGGCGGGGGGGCGTTTCCGTGGGTGGCTCCTCCTCCTCCTCCTCCGGTATTGTATCCAGTCTCGCTCATAATTCTCCCCTGACGGTGAGCTCTGCGCAATGAGAGCACGAAATATATAATTGAAGAACAGAGCCTATTCTAACATGTATTTAATGTATTTACATTAAACATTTAAAATTATAATTATAAAAAATATTACAATATATGAATAATTTATTAAATATAAAAATTATATCTTTTATCATAATTTTATTATTTAATGCATATGCACTGAGTATAACAACTACAACATATGCCCACTAACGATTCCAGGGTGCTTGCATCGTCACGTGGCTTTGGCGAATGATGTGTTATAATAGCATTAAATTGTAACATTTTTTACACTTTTTTTTATTATTTTTCAACAAACGTTGCCTTTTTCAGAGTGGGCAAACTCTAAAATTTCTTTAGCATGCTTGAAGAGCAATAAAGATAAATTAATGTCAAAAATTAATTAAAGTTGCAAAAACTAAATTTTCATCCTATCAGTCACGTATATACAATTTTTTTTTGTTAATTTCTTAGTTAACGTTTCATTCAATGTTCCACTGCCAAAAAACTCAAGAAAAATAATCTCGAGAAACTGGAAGCTAAAATATTAGACAATTTTTTATTCTTTATAATTTCTCTAAATTATTTTTTATAAAATTTCCCCCCTTTTCTCTCCATGTCTGCATATAATTAATTTAGTGGCTAAGAGCAGATGAAAGCACTCTTAAATCCTTTTTCAATTGGATTTCTCTCCTCAACTTTTTAAAATTTTCATGGGTTGCTTAAATTAACAGAAGCGAAGCTGTTTCTAATTATTTCTTTGTGAATCTTCCCAATTATTTTATTTTGCAGTAAAAAATCTATAATTTTATGAAAAATGTCAAAGTTTCAGACATCAGGAGACAGATGTCCAAATTCTAACCACCCAGTGAAGGGTCCCGAAGACCGCTGTGCACAAAGATTACAAGTGATTCGGCAATTCGAAAGCCACACGTCTCTCGAATAAAAAAATTTTGAGCAGGGGTTCACAGCAACGTATTACCAACCACCTCCCGTGATCGATGCATGTATATTTTAATATTTAATATAGTAAAGTATGTTATATATATATTATTATTATTGTATAATTTATTATTTAACAAAAATTATTTATCCTACACATGCACGTAATTTTTTATCAATGATGATAAAGTATAAATTAATCATATTTTAAAAAATTTAAATAATATAAGTGAATTATTCAAATGAAAAATTACGATAATAAAACTTAAATCTAGTGTAATTTTTTAAAAAATTAGTAATAAAAATAAGTTATCAAAAATAAAAACTGTATTAGACAAATTTTAGAAAATGAAGGAGAAAAAATGAAAATATAATGAAATAATAAATAAAAAATAAAAAATAAAAAGTACAAAAATTTGAAAAGAAAAATAAGTTTTAAAAAGGTATTTTAGTAAATTAGCTTTGATGAACCATCTACCTTTCACATATCCTATATAGTATATATATATTAGACAATTTTTATAAAATGAAGAGATAATGAAATAATAAGTAAAAAATAAAAAGAGAAAGTATTAAAAATAAACAAGAACAATAAGTTTAAAAAATATATTTTAGTAAATTAACTTCAATTAACTGTATACCCTTCACACATTATATATAACATAGATTATTTTCTCCAATTACAGGAGGGCACTAAATGTGGATAAATTGATGGATAGATTTTTGTCCCCACATCTCTACTAATTTGATCGCAAAATATAAATTTGTGTTATTATCTTTAATGTATAATATATTATTACATTTTTAAAAAAAAATTAGTTGCAAAAAATTATACAGTTATCTTTAATTAAACAAAGTAAATTTACACTTTTATATATCTGTATTATACATTAAGAAGTAGGGGCTATATTTTGGTAGCCAGGTGTAAATGGACTAAAATGCTCTTTCTTTATTTTCTTTTTACGTTTAATTTGTTTTATTTCTTTAAATTTATTTTCTTTTCACAAGTTTTACTTTCTCTTAAATTTTATGCAGAACTTCTAATATAATCATAAATTTAAATTATTTTATCTTATTATCAAAATCATCAAACAGATAATTTTTAATATATATTAGTTATAAATTGATATGTCTATTTTGCTAGTTAAAACATTGATTTGTTTGCAAAATCATCTGTAATTAGCTCTAAAGTGTACCGATATTATTCTTTTGGCCACAATTCATGTAGTTTGAACTTTGTCAATGCGTTCGTCCATTCCATGTCAAATAATATAAAGTAGTAATTAAAGAAACGGAGTAATTGAATTATATGCCACATATTAGCTGGCTTTGCTCTGTTTCCCATTCTCTGTCGCAGTCCACAGATAGCGACTTTAGTTCCCTCACGTTTTTTGGGTCACTTCCAATTAAATTTGCATTTTATGTTAAAACCCTTTCCCCAAACTAATTCCAAATCATACCTTGGCTTTTTTTATTAAAAAAATAATAATAATACTGCCCGTTGGTGTCATTGCTTCCGACATCACTTAGTATTCGATGTTACTTTGATGGGAGAGTATTGAAATAATGTCAATAACAACAAAAATAATAATTTTAAAGTTTTGATCACTCAAAAGTAAAGTCGTGGAAAACACGTAAAAAATAAACCCTGAGTGTTCACGGACAGTAAAGCCGAACTCCAGATTTAGATATATAGTTGGATTGATACGTGTATTGTCCAGGTACATTCTTTTGACTTCATCCCTGCCATCGCAGAACACATCTAGTTGATCAGATTTAACTTTCAAATTAATTGAGTGGAATAGTCAGTATGTCCCTGAAGTGAAACGGGGGTTTTGGAGAAAACTTTTAAGTTAGCCCAATCCCACCACCTCTGCACACATGTCGATTCTCGTTTGGTTGTGATAACTAATTTTGGTAGATTGAGCCTTAAGGTTTACTTCCAGGCCTTAGTGCGCTTAATAAAAACCCACCTACCAAACAAGCCTGACTAGGAAAAAGGGTAGTGGAAGACCGATTTTGACGGGTGTGGGGAACGGGATTCCCCAATGCAGAGGGGTGTTTAGCAAAAATTACTTATTTTTTTTATAATTTATAAGGTTATATAATTTATAAAATAATGTATAAATTTATATATTTTATTTTAAATTAAATTAATAATATATTTAAATATGTATAATAAGATTGTCTTATAAAATTTTATTAAAATTTATAATTGTACTTTATTATAATTCTTTTACTAGTAGTAACAAAAAATATAAATTAATTATCATTAGTAAAATATAATTTAAGGTATTTATATCATTTTTAAAATCTTAAATAAAATACCTTATAAAATCTTTGACAATTGAGAATTTCTTAACTTATTCTCAAAAGCTCTTATTAAAAAAAATTATTATACAAATTTATAAGCTCCCGAACACCTTCTCCTATTCTTCCTAATATTTGTCGCATGCAAGTGACGACATCTGCACCACGACTGCAGAACGGGGAATCATCGATTCCACTGCCAAATGCAAGATCATCTTCTGCACCAGCCGCCACTTCTCTGTGAAACACTTCCTTTCTTAACCTTAGAGTCGTCGTCGGCCGCCGCCAATGCTGCGGCGCTCTGCCAACTCTGTCATCAGGTGCCGTTCGCGTTTCTGCTTGTTTTATCTCCTTTCTTTTCTTGTTCCCAAATAATTGCATATGTTTGTTCCCTAAATAGGACGGAGGACATTTTAAGTAATTTTAGCGAAGATAAAAAATTATATTTAATTTATAAAATTTAAAAATAAAAAAAATTATATATATTTAATATTTAATAATAAATTTATAATGTGATAGTATATAAATTTATAGGGTAATAAAAAAATATAAATATAAATATTATAGAAATATGTATTAATTTGATTGTTAATAGGTATAATGTTTGAAAAATTATTAGTTAGTTATAAAAGATAAGAGAGAAAAAATTTTGAATTTGAATTTGAATAAAATTTGTATGGTAATGTATTTGATTGTAAGATTTTTAAGTTGTGATGACTAATGTATTATTCAAAAACAAATAATATCAAATTTGACCAATTTAATTATATGATATAAATTTGCAACATTATTTTTAATCAATATATTTATACTATTAGCTTTTAATTAAAATGACCGAGCACTCTCAAATATAATTGCTATTTGGTTTGGTTTTTTGTATTACGAATTGTGTTGTAATACATAATACGACAGACTCATATGCAACGAAAATGTAAAGTATATATCAAAAATTTGTTTATACAATTTAGAGATAAGACTCCGCTTGCAAGACTTTGTTTAGAAAAAGATACTAGCAATGAATGATACACCAATTATCAGAACATCTGGTCAATATCAGAAAATTTAGCTGGCAAGTTTCAAAATATCCAAAAATAATACTTTCCATATTGTAAAATCTGGTCCGACATTTTGGGATGTTTTCTTTCTAATTTTCCAACAATTTTAACAATATTTCTTTATCATAATAAACTGAAAAATCTTGAGTAAATCAAACCTAATTCAGTTGGATTTGATTTTAATGAGTTAAGTCATAAATTTGTAATCACCATTTAGAAAGAATAAATTGTCCGATTTAATGATTTGTAATCATTATTTTTTAAAAATTCTAACTTAATTACATAATTAGATGAAAACAAAATTAATTAAAATTTAAAACTGTCATTAAATCACACATATTAACACCAAAAATTGACATTCTCAATGTTTCAAATCTAAAAGGTTTTTTAGTCAAATAGAAGCACAAGTAGTACTACAATTATTTCCTCTCATAATTTGCATAAACTCTATCTCATCATCTTCATCATACTGATCACCTCCGCTGTCCTTATTGTCATTAATATCAATTTCAGACTCAAAGCTATCTTCATCATCACTAATCAAATCGTCGTCCTTTATATCCAAGAATTGTCTTTCACTTTCAATAGCCTCATTAAGGTTAATGAAAAAGGTGAATGTCTTTAAAATCACGTAAGTGAGGAAGTTGATTAAATGTAGCATACTTTAAAGTAGCATCACTTTCTTCAAGTTGATAGAGATTATTCATCCACTGTTTTTCAACTTTTTGCCTAGTCTTAATCTTGCATATTGTCATCCAGTTCACTTTGTCTCTTTTCATACTTGGATTGTGTGTGATTTGTTGAGTAAGTATGAAAATTTCTTATGTTTTCTAAACTCGTGAAAGATTGATATCCAGTAAGCAATAGTTTTTGTGAACTTTTTGTCTTTGTAATGGGTCAATCCATTTGCATTAAAATAATATAAGATGCATATTTAGATTTTGAAAGAAATTTGACTACTATATTTCTTTGAGTATACCATAAAAATCATTTTCATTGGAATTGTAATTTGAGGAGTGTACACAAACATCATAATTCATTGTTGAATTCCCCTCAAAATGGTGGATTGTGTGGAAATTATACACATTGACAAAATAAGTCAGAAACATAGTCATTTCATTTGATATACCCCTCAACAAAACTTTAGTAACCATATCAGTCACTTTATTTTTAGGATTCTTAACCTATTATAGAGCAAGAGTGGAAAAAAGTATAAGACTTATATAAAGAATGTGAATTTAAATTTGTAAAGATAGGAAATTTCAAGAAAATAAATAATTTATTTTTTATATACACAATATTTACATTAAAAATGTGTACTTACGTATGACTTGAACCATTCAACAAATTGTTGGGAAATCACAGTATCAATTTGAGTCATCTTCATTGTATTGTCCATGTATTTGTCCAAAAAAGATACTGTACAATATATAAATAATAAGACTTCAATTAGATTGTATGTAAAAGCGTACATACACTTTTTATGTTACTACAGGGATAATAACAATAAAACCAAAAAATATTTTACGCAAAAATATGCAAAAAACTTATAGTATGACTTGACTTCTAAACAATTCAATAAGATGTAGGTTTTTGCTGCATGTTGCTTATCTAAAGTGAGGTATTTAAATGACGCTTTTCCATCTAATTGACTTGGATAATTGAAGATTGAGAAAAATCGATATGACTTAGAGTTTAGTCCTTCATCATTTCTATTGAGTCTTCTTTTCTTTGTATTAACATGAGCCTCAAAACAGTATGAAACAAATATAAATATTTCTTCAACCATATATACTTCACAAATTGAAGCTTTAACGACTTCTTTATTTTTTGCCTTCTCCTTAAGATTATGCAAAAACTTAGATTTCAATATAACAAAAATTATATATATAAAAAGTTGCAACATATTGTCAAATACAACATGTGTGTAGTTCTATAATAATGTTCAAAATATTAATTATCTTTCAAATAAACATATCCATCGATATTGGATGGGACCAACTATTCTAGCCTCATACGGCAAGTGAACAAGCAGATATTCCATTGAATCAACGAAGTATTGAGGAAAAAAAATTTTTAGGTTGCATATAATAATCGCAATCTTTTCCTCTAATTCTCTCATTTGTTTCTCTTTAAGTATAGGGGAGCATAATTACTAGAATAATAGAATAAGTTCTATCAATGCACATTATACAAAATCTGATAATGTCTCTTTGAATGCTATTGAGAGTAACCTTCCTATAAAAAATGTGATAGTCATGACTTTTTATGCCATTCAACTTTAATTCATTCATATCTACACATCTTTCAAGATTAGAAGCATGGCCATTTGAAAATCTCAAAGTCATCACCCACTAACATATAACTTTCTTTTGATCTCTATCCAATGTGTATATGGCCTTAGAGATAGACCCTTTACTATCTTAAGATACCGCAATCTCAGGTTGATCATGCACAATGCCCATATCTTTTCGATTCAAATTATATTTAGTTTTCCCTTAATGTTCATGACAGTGTTAAAGATATTGGTAAATATGTTTTTCTCAATGTCAATGACATCATGGTTATATCGAATCCAGTGTCGTCCAATAAGGTAGCTATCAAAAAATACTTTTTTTTTTAATTCACTTGTATTTAGTTTCATAACCATGGGGATGAGCATGAGGGTTCTCAAGCACTGTTTAGAAGTGACATACACACTACCAAGTCTCATCCCTGGTCTCTCTCTAGAATCCAATTTTCTTCTCTTCATGTCCTCTCTTAAATGATTTTCAATTCCTTCTATGTAGATGATCTCATGGTAAAAATTGCCTATGATAGTCAAAATGACTAACTTTTCTACAATTTATAGGTAAAAAGTTGGAGTACCCTCCATGCAAATAGGGTAAGTCGTCAGACCTACAGTGCTTCAACCAGATAACATTCCGTAAGTAAGTAGGTCATTAATTATCTATATAAGAGATGCCCTCATTTAAAAGTCTCAATTGTCCCATCATATGTTCACACGTCAACATCCCACAACTGAATTAACACTTCAATTAACGTTTGTATGTGTACATCAATCTGACTTTTAAGATTTGTAGGCCTAAGAATAATCAGGCAAATAAATATGTATTGACTATTCATGTACATTTCAGGGGGAAGGTTATAATGAGTAACAACAACTGGCTAACAAGAATATGACTTTTCGTATGATTCATGTGGTAAGAAACCATCTACACATAAACTTAGATGCACACTGCGAGGTTCACTTAAAAATTTTGGATATGATCCATCAAAATATTTCTATGCTTCACCATTTAAAGGATGGCACATGGAATCCTTTTGAACTTCATGTGTTGTATGACAAGTCATGTGCTCTACTATAGTATTAGATACATATAGTCTCTAGAGCCTCGAAATTAATGATAGATATCACAATCGAGAATATGGAACTTTCTTTCAATGAGGATTCTTACCTCTTGTTTGCTTGTACCTTGTTTCCCTATAAAATTTACAATACTCAAGAGATTGATTATCCTTCTAATACAATGTGTACTCGTTCTTACAACAATCAATTTTTACTATTGGCAAACCTACATCTCATATAAGCTTTTTCATTACATAATAACTCGGTGGCATTTGATGATCTCTAGGAAGTAGTTTTTCAACTAATTGGGATAGATCATCATAGCACTTTGGAAGTGTGTTGTACTTAGTCTTAATGTTAACCAAATGAGCAACAACGAATAATTAAGAGTGCTTCTCACTTCCACTATATAATGGCTGGTTAGCAACGCATAAAACATCAAGAAGTTTGTCTAACAATGCAGTAACATTATTAAGAGTGGTTGATTTCTTTCTTGAACAATCAACTTCACTCCGTCTTTGTGAAAAACTTGGATTTACATGGTCACAAGGCAACCTTTTAACATGATAATGCATTAATTGATCGGCACTTCCTATTATCCTTGAACTCATGCTTATTGTAGTAGCACATCTACTTGTAGTACTTGCACCAGCAACATCAAGGAGCATTATGAATCACCAAACCTTTGACCACTCTCTACACAATCACGATTTGTGGTGGAGACAGATATCATATAAACTCTTTTTTTGCGATAGTAGTTATTCGTCTTTTTGCCACGACTTTTGCTATGGAAAGTAGAAACACCATGGTAAAGAGCGTGGCATAGTAATGTTTTATTTGCTTAAATTTGCTACGCACTTTGCCGCAGCATTTGCAACAAAAACTAACAACACCGTGGCAAAAGTTGTGGCAAAGAAATAGTACAAGTTTTTAAAATTTATTACAAATTTTACCTCCAAAACTTTGCCATGATCTTTGCCACAAAGACTAAAGGCATTGTGACAAAATCTATAACAAGTAACAATATGAATTCCTTAAAGTTGCCATAGACTTTGCTATACTATAGATGCTTTCCAACAACGTTTACCATGAAATCTATAAACAGTGTTGTGACATTTGTGGTAAAGTAGAGCTAGCGCTTGCTTAAACTTGCCACGGCCTTTGCTATAGTTGCTTTAACATGACACATTAAGTTTTCATATATATTAATATTCTTCTTGTTGTAGATCACATCGCAAATTGGCCATGCACGGTGGTTGTGGCCAATTCACCGTTGCCTTTGCCACCATCTTTCACTTTTCATAATATTTATATATATTACTTGTGGTAAATGATGTTGTAAACTGGCCATGGTTGCTCGTCGTGACAAATTAGCCACGGGTTTTACCACAATGTTTTGTTTTTTTTTACATAATTATAACTTTTTCCGTGGCAAATTCTGTGACAAGTCTACCAAGAATAAGTTTCATGACAAATTTGCCACGGATTTTGCCTGAATCATATTTTGCTACAAATTCATTAATATATACACATTGTATATTATAATTCTTGTAGTGACAGTCCTAAGTTTTTGCATTTGAAATGCTTTTGTCTAAACAATAAAACCATTTTTGAATTGGATAATTAGAATTTAAAGAATGATTTTAAAAAGATGAATTCAAATAACTCTAATATAAAGTAATTTCATTTCAAATCAACACAAATGCTTAGGATGTAGTTTAAAATGAAAGATTAACGCTTAGGATATAGTTTAAAATGAAATGCATTTTCATGCAAACATGTGCAGTGGATTATTATTAGGGTTTTAAAATTTACTCTTTTAAATAATTGCATCCAAACGCATCTAAAGAAATTTGGAATGCGTATGAACTTAATGATAATATGCCAATGCCAGTTAACTGAAAATGAAATATTTCTGTCGAAAATGTACATCCAATTAACTGAAAATTAAATTATATCCGTTTGAAATTCTTATTTATGGGCAATGCAACTGTCTTGATTGATGTTTATGAATATGTCTCATTTTATTATAGCAGTTAATATCGGACAACTGTAAGTACACTTTTTTTCCTTTTGAGTAAACTGAAAGTACAAAATTGGGGAGTAAGGCAATACAATAGTCTAAGATAACCTTTTTTTCTTTTGTAATTTAAATAATGTAAATAAATATGATCTTATATATTTAAATTTTTCTTTGTTTTATTTTTGGGATAAGTAATTTAGTGCTTCTGTAAATGACATAATAGTAACAATAAATTATTTTTTGTCTATATATCAAAAGAAAGAAAAAAGGAAATTCTAATATATATTCTCTAAATACTATATATTAAGTTAACACCTCCTAATATTACATACAAGTCAATTTCTCTTCATCTATCAATTAAAATGTCATTTTACCTTAACTCATATTTATTCACCAACAGTTTTTACCACCTCGGTCTCTTTCTTCTCCTCATTTTATATGCGATCTTTCTCTTGTGTGAACTGTGAAAGATACGGTTCTGCCTTGTTTCATAACATCCTCTGATTCCATATACTGCTTTGACTGAATGCAGAATTATGGGAAAGAAGGAAAAGCCTTGACCGAAGTCTTGGTTGGCGGCCGCCCCACCCCCCGCGTGACGTTCACTTCCACAGCCTTTCAGTACTTTATTGGTCTTTGTTTGATATGGATGGCATCGAAAATTCAAGACTGGGTTTTGTCAATTATTTTTCTTGGTTTAACTTAAGGTCATGTTTGTGACCCGAGTTTTAACTCCAAATCATTCTTTCCAACTTTATATTACTAAACATACTATTTGAAAATATTTTTATCTAAATTCAAATTTTTTATTTTTGATATATATAATTAACTAATTATTTTTAATTATCATACTTATTCATAATCAAATCAATACCTATATATATCACACATATACTCACATTTGTTTTTATTTATACCTTAAGACATAATCATTATCCCTATAAACTATCATATTTTTCAATTATTATTATATTTTATACATATATTCAAATAAATTATATTATTTATTCTATTAAAACCTTTATTTTAAATATATTACTTATTTTAACACAATTCATACAAAACATTATATAGTACAAAACCCCCCCTCCCAAACATAGCCTATGGGTATAAAAATAAATAAATTAATCGTACGAGACAGTTCATAATTCTAACCACGTGTATGTATAGTTTTTTATCCTGTTTTTTTCGTATTCCATATATGACACGTTTTACTCAGGAAGCATCGATGTAAAAAATATATATTTATGACATCATAAATATGACGTACTGACACGATGTCACCGACAGCTGCTACACTTGTCATGCATCTATTCATTAAATCGTGGCCAGATACAACCCTATTGGATAATAACATAATTATACAAAATATAAATATGCTGTAATAGTGACCAACTCCTTTTTTTATTTCAATTTCTATTGATTTTAAAAATATTGATTGATTAGTAATGGTTACGTTTAGAACCAAATTTTCACTCAAACACATCTTCTCAAACTTTATGAAACATATAATTTAACGAAATATTTTATCAAATTAAATTTTAAATTTTTCTATATAATTAATTAATTATTTTTCAATTATTATATTTATTAATAATTAAATCAATATTTATATATGATATATATAATCACTTCTATTTTTATTTACACTCTAAAATATAATTATTTTATTTATATACTATCATATCATCTAAACATTATTATACATATTATATACATATATATTCAAATAAATTACAATTTTTATCTCGTTTTAAACATATTACTTATCTTAATATATATTACCTATCTTAATATATAAACCCTGTCAAATATTATCTCCAATAAAATCCTTTCTCCCAACATAGCCAATAAAAATATCAAAGCTATGTTCGAATGCAACTTTATTTCACTTTTCCTTCCATTACAATTTACGTTTCTAAACATATTGCCAAACAAAATAATTTTTTATCTTCTTTACTCTCTTATATATTTTTACGACATTCGTAGACTTTAGCACCAATTTTTTCCTTCATCATAATTTACATCCGAACAACGCTATAGAAAAGAGAGAAAATTAATATAATTAACAAAGCTATACAATTTACATCTAATTTTCTTCCCCAATTTTTTTTTTAAAATTATACACGACAGAGAATTTTCCCAACAAATTCAATTTGAAGTTAAACACGAGAGTTCAAATTCATCAGGAAAAAAAGGACATGCATGATCATAACATCGTAACATCCATAGAAAACCACTGATGCGTTCCTAACCAAACATTAGTCTCCACAAACATAATTAGGGAAGCTGTAAAAACACAAAGTGGCAAATGTCATAGTCGTCTTACAAGGGACACACAGACATAATAAGGAAAGCGAATCGAGCATAACCCAGTAATCAAGTGTGGGGAGCACTTGAAGGAGAAGATCCTGACAGATCAGCTACAATTCCTCTAAACACATCCCCCCTCCGTGGCGGCAGCCTGCCCTTATTCCCCGTCGCCGGACTCTGCCGCCCTCCCCCGGCAGGATCACCGGCCGGGGGAGTGTTCCCCCGGTCGCCTCCTCCTCCTCCCCCTCCTCCAGTATTGCATCCCCCGTCGTTCATATTTCCGCACTGAGAGTGAGCTCTGAGCAATGAGAGAGTGAAATGTGCGCCTCAGAAGGGCAATTGTTTGGTGTGGCCTGGCCCTCTTTAAATAGGCGTCTCCACGTAACTGCATCGATTAATGTACAGAGCTGAGCAATTCAAAGGCTACACGCCTCTTGGATAAAAATATCTCGTGATCTCGAGGAGGGTAACACGGTCAATGAACATACATTAAACTTCATTTATATCTGGAGGAGAGAGGTAGTCTTCCACATTTGTAGTCCACTAAAATAAAGAAAAGATGCTGTTTCAATTTTATATCCATGTTATCTACATAAATTCAACATATGAACTCCATTTGTTTTTATTGTAAATGTGCTTAGTTACTAATAACGCTTTATACCTTTGTCCAATCAAAGGAAGACACCAGGAGTGGATAAATTGATGGATCGATTTCTGCCGGCAAACATGGACCCTGGTGCCTCCCCTCAATCATGTTAAAGTTTTGGGCTATATTAGTTGTTATTTATCTAAACTTATGTTATTATTTTTAATTTATATTTTAAGGTTACTATTGTTGTAAAATATAAATTTGTAAAATTTTTTAATTAAATAACATACCTCTACGCTGTCTATATATATAGGGATTACTTTTTGGTGGTGAAATGTTAATTGACTAAAATGCCATCCCCTTCTTTATACTTAATTTTTTTTCTTTTTTCTTTTTATGTTTAATTCAATTTAATTCTTGAAATTTGTTCTCTTGTCAAACTTTTTGCTTTCTCCCTCATTTTATACAAAATTTTTAGCACGATCTTTTTTTTTCAACAATTTTAATTTATAATCAAAATCACAAAAAAAAAAATCATTTTACTATGGCTATGTTTGTTTCCAAATTAGAATGATGAAAGAAATTTTGAGTAGAGATGAAAATTATGATTAGTTTATAAAATTTGGATGGGTATAAAAATTATTTATATATATATATATATTTAATATACAATAATGATTGAATAATGTGATAGTGTATATGTTTATAGGGTAATAAAATAAATTGAATATGAGTAAGAAAATTATAAAAATAAGTGTAGATTTGATTAGGAGTTGGTATAACGATTAAAAAATAATTAATCAATTATAAAAAGATAAGAGAAAAATTTTTAAATTTGAATTTGTATATACTTTGTACGGTAAAATGTTTGATTTATAAGATTTTTAAGTGGAAATAAAGAGTTGACAAAATGAAAACAAACATATATAGCCTATATAAATTACAAATTCATATAATTTCTTAATTACACGCAAACGTATGCTACTTTAATTAGTCAAATATCAACTCGTTTGCCAAATCATCTCTAAATTAGTTATGAGTTTTACCAATATCATCTTTTTGGTCATACGTCATGCAGATTATAAAAATAATCATCGATGGGAGTACTAAAACATACTAAATCCCAATTTCATCATCCCTAACAATATTTTAGATCCCATTCTTTTTTTTTATGCAGTTTGGACTTTTTCAATGCGTACGTCATTCTGTGTCAAACGACGTAAAGGGATTAATCATTTTCAATTCTTAAAGAAAAGTAGTAATTAAATTTGTATGTCTTATATTACCTGGCATCGATCTGTTTGCCACTGGCCTTTGCAGTCCACTCTATTAGTTCAGTTATTTTTGTTGTGGTAGATTCCAATTAAATCTCTAGTTTATGCTAAAACCCTTTCCCTAAATTAATTCAAAATCATCCCTTAACTCTTTTCTTTTTTTTAAAAATATTATTACTGTCAATTGAGGTCAGTGCTTGCGACATCAATTAGCAAATGATGTTACTTTGAAGGGAGAGCTTAGAAACAATAACAGTAACAACAACAATAATTGGAAAATTTTAATTACTCTTTAAGTCTGTAAAAAAAATGGCTTTTCATTAACAATTAAGTTGAGCTCTTCCCCAAATTATAAAAAAGGAAGGTTCAAATTTCATAAACATAAAAATTTATATCAACGTTAGAATCATAAAAGTCCCAATTCTATATTGTTAAACCAAGGCCACAATTAAGCTGCATTGCTACACATTATGAACATCAAAATAGCTGAATGTTTGCCTCACCAGATTCAGACATTCAGTTGGACTGATCCGGATACAGTCCACAGGTACATGGTTGGTTTTGAGTTCATGGAAGAATACATCTAGTGTGAAATTTTCCCTTGTCTTCTTTTGTTGAAATCGAGGGCACGATCGTTTGAAACCTGACTGCATGCTTCACACGAAGTTATCCAAATATGGAGTATCAGCCTCTGATTGGATTCTTGTCTTCATTTTTCTCTTTTTTATGAGATTTTTTTTTTGAAAAATAATTCACTGAACCATTCCTTAAAAGACCACTGAAATTTTCTCATTCTAACTTTGTTTCAATTTTTTCTCTTGCCCACCTACAACGTTTGACTTTATCGCCTCTCTCTTTCTCATGCGACTTACTCTTTATCCTTCGTTTTTCTTTCATCATCATTCCACACCGAAAATGACGCACAACGTCGCGATGCATGACCTAAACAAGTCTCCATTTTCAAATCTATAAATCAACACCCACTTTGGAGGGGGTGATTTTCGGCACCTGCTCCAAGACATGGGCTTACAACCATAGCCCCCAACTCCTCTCTCGGCCCACATGACAAACCTAAGAAGATAAACGGTCAATTTTTGGATTAATTTACATATTCGTGAACTCACCAAAATATATTTTAAATAATTTAATAAATATTTATATAAATATAAAAAATTGAATAAATACAATTAAATAATAAAACTGTAAATATTTAAAATATTAAATTTTAATTTTAATTCAAAAATATTTTTTTGTTGAATGCCAGTGGGAATACCCTGTAAAAATTGACGGATCCATTACAGGTCAAATTTTTTAACCTGTAAGAATAATTTGAAATCAACACGTCTACTCCACGAATCTCAATCCCACCCATAACCACCCCCGCAAGAGAGCCATTGATGGTGCAAAGTGCATCAAGGAGGAGGCATTCAAAGTAGCAGGAGAGGTGAAAAGCTCAAATGATGGTGGGATTGAAATTTTAGAACTTTGTTCGAAAGAATTTTGAAAATTGTAAGAGTAAGATTTGGATGAATTTGGTGCTCCGATAACATGCAGGGACGCAAGGTCTACAGCTCCGCCTCAGAGTTTGCTGCTGGTGATGAATGAGTGATGGAGAAATTGTTGGTTTTTTCCATTTATTTTTTGGAATTAAGTTAGTGAAATTATTTTGACTGAGTATACGATTTATTGAAATCTACTATGTATTTATGCATGTATTGTTTGTGGCTAATATATTAGTGCTGTTAGATGTTATCATATCTTCTATTTGGAGCTTGTTTTGCAACGAATGTTGCCCTCGTCCACCCTCTCTCTCTTTAATTTTATTCTGGTTATTTTGCAACTATAATTTGTTCAAATTTTAGTGGATGAGATCTGGGAGCTTATTTTATTTTTATTTGCTGCTTGATTATATATTTTATCACTTAGTAGGTTCTAAACCATTGTAGTCTATCTGGGTTTTAAATTGTATTAGTATAGGTTCTAAACCATTGTAGTATATCTGGGTTTTAAATTTTATTAGTATTAGTCTATAAGTCCACACTATACATAATAATATTATTAATTAATGTAATTACAATAGTACTCTAACTACAATAATATTAATAATATTATTAATTACTGTTGTATTATTTAATGTAATAACAATATTATTATAGTTAATTGTTGTCATATAATTACACTCATAACATATTTAATTGATTCTAAAATATCTGCATCCAACACATAGAATTACATGTTATATGAATAAATAATTATCTGCCTACCTACCTACCTAACTTTTTCTCACTTTCTTTTAGATTTTTTTTAAAACAAATATTCCATCCAATCACAACCTCGAATTCCCATTTTTTTGATGAAACGATGACGTGAATGAATTCGGAGACCAGTCAACAGGAGTGCCATTGAATTGAGGGGGTTTGTGTAGTAATTTAAATTTGAGTATGTCAGTACTTGAACTCATCTTGACTTGATTATTTGAAGTGATGATTAATTTAAAGTTTTTTTTTAACTTAATCTCTTCGTTGCATATCTCTCCCACCCTCGTCACAAGTTCCCGCGAGTGTCCAATATATTCTAATAACTAATAAAAATACAATATTCTAATTAATTTTATTGGTAAACATATATTTGACATAATAACATATTCAACATAATTACAATGAACAATATATTTGTTATATTAACATGATTAATATGATAAAATTTTATTTTTATTGCAAAATATTAACAAAAAATGATATTTTTGTAATAAATTTCATATTAAGTCAAAAGAATCAACAAAACATTGCAGGTTTCTAAACTACTAGTAATTATATGCAAATATTATATATAAATAGTGTAAAAGTATGTTTACATTTAGTGTAAGATGAAAAAAACCTTATTATTCAATCAATACATTCAATTTAAAATCATTAAATATAAAAATAAATAGAATATATTAAATTTATTTACCAAAAAATAAAAGAAACAAAATGATAAATCTTAAATTGTTTAGGATTATATGAATTACGAATGATGATTTGTGAATAGTGACTAAAATTTTTCTCCAATTGGTATAAAAAAACTAATAGAAATATAAATAAAAAGGGCAGAATGGAGGAAAGAAAATAATAATAGATTTATTTTTTTATACTCTACAATTTTTTATTGTGATGAGAATAGGTACATTTTATCACAGTTAAAAAGCATATTCCATCTCAACTAATTCTTTCAAATTTCTTTATTTTAATTTTCATGAAGTAGACAAACTAATAATTTAAATTGAGTAATTTTCAAATTGATCATATAAAACTTGTCTAGAGTTAATTACAGAACATATAATCTAATTAATTGTAAGTTAAATTATTTATTATAATCAAAATGATGCGTGTGTGTTTGCATGCATTTATATAATATTTATATTTATTTATATAGGTGATGGGCGACGGAGACGGCCAACTTGAAGCGGGGGAAATATCCGAGTTGGGTGATGCAATGCAATAGCCAAAGATAACCTTTTTCTTTTATAATTCAAATAATGTAACCAAATACAATCTTACATATTTAGATTTTTCTTTGTTTTATTTTTCTGATAAGTAAATTTAGTGCTTCAGAAAATACCATAATAGTGACAATAAAATTATCTAAATACTATATATTAAGTTTAAAACTCGTAAAGTAATCGCTGTTTGGCGTTGAATGTATACTTCCTATAAAGTTCATTTCTTATATAGTTTGTATTTCTTTTATCCATTCCTTATACTGTCTTTTTATTTTTCATTCTTTTCCAATTTAATTTGATCTAGTTTCTTTTTTCTCGGTTTTTCAAAAATTTTTCTCTCACATTTTATACAATTTTTAATAATATTTACTCTATCCTATGTATTATTTGATTATTAAAATATAATAGTGTACGCTTTATATTATCACTAGTAGAATTGTAATTTTTTTTTATAGTGAATTACGTATGCCAAACATATGATTTTTATTGGATGATAAATTATCATATGCATATATATATATATATATATATATGTATGTGTGTGTGTGTGTGTGTGTGTATTTGCGCGCGGGCGCAGGCACATATAATTCAATTTAAAAATAAAACATAAAGCAATACAATTCAAAAAAGCATATAATTAAAATGTAATATATTATGTTCTAAATTCTATACGTACATACGTGAAGTGTGCGCCAAAGCCAGTGTACTAATAAGTGCAAGAGACTTCTAATAATCAATTTTTAGTATTTAAATTTAAATTATCAAATTATTCTTATTTTTTCTATTTTCTACTTTATCTCATTAATGTTATTTTAAAAAATTTTTCTCTTTTCTTTCAAAAAAAATTTGATTTTTCCTCTTATTTATCCTCACATTTAATTCTCTCTCTAATAAAATTTTTAAATATAATTTTATAAAATTTTATTACGGGTTTGCCGAGTTTGGTGGTTCAGTCTTCCAGAATTAAGTAGTTCTGGACTTTCTCCTTGGCCGGAGCTTTGGATGGTCTTTCAAGGGTTTTGACTTTTGAGAGGCTTTTGGCAGACCGCCGTCCGAAACACCACCAATACGCCGCCGCCGCATCTGCCGTTGTGCTAGGGTTCGTTGTTTCCCTTTCTTCATGGGTTTTATTGTTTTGTTCTGTTAGATTCCCGCCTCTAAGCATGGTAATTTAGTCTACCAGTTAACAAAGCAAATTTTCCATTTCGATATTAATGGAATTTACGGTTCTCGGGTGTTTTTACGATCTCAATCTCTTTCTTCTCCTCATTTTATATGTGATCTTGAACTTGTGGATTATGAAGGATACGGTTCTGGCTTGGTTCGTAACATTCTCTGATTTTATTGCTTTGACTGAAAGCAGAAAGTATGGGAAAGAAGAATAAGTCTTCCAAAAGAAAAACTACGGAGACCGAAGTAGCTACTGAGGTTTTGTCACATAAGAGTAAGTGCAAAGATTAACATTTCCACCGATTGTGTAAATATCCCTGGGGAATTTAAATCATTAGAATTGCTGGTAGTTGCTTGTTGAAGGGAAAATTTAGAGATTTGAGCAAAAGCTTCTTTCCAGTTGCTGAATTGATTCATCGGTAATCGATAGAAGAAGTGCTAATACGTTTCTTTATCTGGATTCCTCTGTTGTTTATTTAATTGGTATTGTGTTTTTAACTTTCGAGTTTTCACCTAAAATTTTATTTAGTTCACTTGAATCCTTATGTAAGGAAAATTGCTTGTTGCATCTAGGACTTTTGACAATCGTCCATATTTTTGTTAATATACTGGTCACCTTTTCCATCATACTTCAAATTTCACCTTTAAGAACTGTGGTTTAAGGTCTCGGAGATAAAGATGGAGTTGATGTGGTGGATGACTTGAGTGAACCAACCATGGGTGAAAAACTTGCAAGCCTCAAGTTGGAAGGGAGTGACGATGCTGCAAGCCATGATGTAGACTTTTCTCCTCATGCAAAGCCACCTAGTGCGGACTCAGTGTATGTCTTACTTAAGCAAGCACTCCGAGCAGATGATCAAGCACTTCTTATAGATTGCTTATTCAAACAAGATGAGAAGGTTCTGAATAATTGCTTGCTTATTTTTGTAATAATGATCGCTCTCTTTTCCAACAGTGTGTGTAAACTAGTTTCTTTGAGCAGCAACTTGTTTGATATAGATTAACAATATGTGTTATTGTACTGCAGGTAATCGCAAATTCACTCTCACTGTTGAATCCTTCTGATGTTCTCAAATTTTTACAGTCTCTCATATCAATTATTGAGTTGAGGTAAAACAAACTCTGTTGTCTGCTGCAGATGGAAACCTGAAAATCTGTCAAACAGTATCAGTATCTGTACAGATTTGAACAAACTATTTACAGATCTGCCATTTTTGTCCAAATATGTTCTCGTATAATTACATCCTTACTGCAAAATGTAACTGGCTAATTTCTACTTGATCCATAATTGTTTAATTTCTAGAAGGTTACTACAACTTGATGGATGTTCTCTGCTAAGTGTCTTGTGTATCTTTATTTTACCTCCAATATTTGGCACCCCTTTTTTTTTATTGTCCTAATATTGGTGCTTGGGCTCGAGTGTAATTTGGTGCGACATTGTACTTGCCCCTTGTAATTCATCCAAAAATTAGACAATATAAAATTTCTGTTTCTCCTGGGAATCATTTCATGATCGAATGATTTTGAGCATTCTGCAATTTTGGACAACTAATCCGATCAGCATTAAGCAAAAACTATTGAATTTGAACCAAACTTATGTGTATTTTCTATCTGTCGTAGTTGTTGAAAACTCTTGTTTTGTGCCTATTACTTACAGGGGTGCTGTGCTGGCCTGTGCTCTTCCGTGGCTCAGAAGCTTACTTCTTCAGCATGCAGGCATTATTATCTCCCAAGAATCTTCCTTGGTTGCATTAAACTCTTTATATCAGGTTGGAGAAGGATTTACAAATTTTTTTTGATAACTAGACAGATAGCATCTTAACAAGAAAAACAAAATTATAGAATCTAGGTAGCCACTTTTTCTGTGTAATAACAAAGGGTACTAAGGTTTGTATGCTTGGATAACCAAAATTTCAAATCTATTTTGTTCCATTTAATCTGAGATTGACCTCATTCTAAGGTTTAATATTGATGATGTCTATGAGCTGTGCTAGAAACTTCAGATTATTACAGTTGTATGGTGCAATATAAATTTATGTCTAATGGGATAGTTGTACTTATTGGCAACAATGTAATAACAATTGATAAATCTGCACAGCTCATAGAATCTCGAGTCTCAACTTTCAGTCATGCTCTTCAGCTATCAAGTTGCTTGGACTTGCTTTATGCAGAGGTGGGCCTTTCTGAGTTTTTTCTATGTTAATGCTACATATGGGAAGCTTTAAACAGGACATTTTTTTTCTATGCAGACAGTGGATGATGGAGTGGAGGATGATGTGGCAACACCTGTCGTATATGAAGATGAAAGTGAGAGTGGTGATGAGGGATCTGCAGATTCCATGGAAGTTGAAAATGTTGAAGATGGTGAAGTGTCTCAAGCCTATAGCGACATCAGTGATGATGAAGAGAATGGCGGAATAGGAGACTGAAAAGATTTGCTAAACTTTGTGCTGCCTGCGATATGTGTAAGCTCACTTTGTGGGATTGGTGATCATATGGTATAGAAATTTGGGAGTTGTTGATTTGAGAACATAGAGCCTTCTATGGCTTCTGTCTGCATTGACTATTCCGTTTTCTCTATTTGATTTTCTTTTATTGGTTTGTCTTTTAATTCCCTGGCTCCATGTTCCATTTTGTCATAATTTCTGAAGGAGATTCTGGTAGAAGCATCAAGAAAAGAATTTCGATTTTTTGGATTGTCTGTTGGTTCTTTCTTTCCTGTGGATCTATTGGCTCTAAATGCAGATCTTTGAGTAGATAAGAACTATGGGACTGCTATTTGCAAATATATTCACAGGAGTCGGAATGCCTCTTTGCTTGAGATTCTTGAAGCCATCAAGGCCTATTTGGATTGAAGGATTTGAGAGAGTGGATTCTAAATTCATAAAAATGAATCTTTTATATTTGTTTGGATGAAAAAGTATTTGAAATTTTTAAGCTTAATTTTGAACTATGATTTTAATAAATAAAGTGGATTTGATTTATTATTATTATTTTTTAACGTTTGAGTCATTTCAAATGCTTTCTTTAAATCTTTTCTTGAAATCTAAATTCATCAATTCAAATGGGATTTAAATGAATTCTGTCAGCCAGTTGGAATCAAAATGTTAGCAATGATATGGCCTTGTTCACAATTGGTTCTTTTCTTAAATAAGAAAAATAAAATAAAAAGGGTAAATAAACAAACAAATAAATAAAAAATAAAACAACTTAGTAAGATGTTCTGGCAACGTTTTTCTTCGTCCGTGGCAGAATCCAGCTGTTGATACAGGATTGAAAAGCAAAGCCTAAAACATTTCCCCCTGGTTTCCCTGAAGTAAATAATCTGCTGGATTTGATGCCAGATAGAAAAATACGGAGAAATTTGGAGCCATACGCTGAAGTCTCTGGGTGGATGAATTAAATCCCAATAGTCATTTTGATATTTCTATCATAAGTTTATTTGGAATTTTTTGTGAAAGCCCATCTCTTCAATCCCATAATATATGCTCCTTCCATCTGTTACGTCCCGTAAATTTCATCCCATCAGTTAAGCTAATTATCAATATCTTAGGACATACAAGCACAAAACACTAAATAGGAGTAAGCCACGAGGTGTACGTTAAATTGACAAACACTAAGTAGGAGTAAGCCACGAGGTGTGCGTTAAATTGACAACGTTTATTTTGGTAACAATAACAATAACAAATCTCAGTACATGTCTGACATGCACATAAATGAACACCCCATCCTAGTATCCAGTAACGTAACCTGCTACACAATATGTAAAGTACAAATGAAGTGGGAAAGACAAGTATAACTAATCAGTGGGCATACGTAAAACACTCACAATACGTTTATTTGTACACACACACACACACACAAACATATACATGATTAACTACACGATTAGTTCTGAGGACTTATTTTTGATTTGTCGTTGTGATTCTTCACGGCATTAACGGCAGACTTGAGAGCTTTCTCCCCAGCCTGGGCAATTTTCTTGCCCACCATTGTGGAAACGTGCTCCTTCCCTTTCGGAATGACACTTGCGTTCTTCACGGAGTTGCTGCTGTTCTGCCCGTTGCTGGAATTCATCTTGCCCCTCTCCAGATGTTCTTACTACTCTCGTTGCTGATTACAGTACGAAGATATTAATATCTGTATGCAGTAAACTCTCTTCTTTATGTTTTTGTTCTTGTGTTTGTGTTTTGAGACGGGTGAAATGATAGTATTTATAGATATCGAGGCCGTGGGTTTTCTCCCAAGACCCTTTCTTTTTCTTGGTCTTTTACGTGTAATATTGGAGCTAATTCTAGGTAATTTCATAAAAATAGAACTTTCTTGCTCATGATTTTCCTAAGATGGATGATGCAGCTTTACACATAAATTGGATGTTGGACTGTGTATTTGTGTGTGCATGTGTGGTTTTCTTCTCTGCCTGTCTTTTGAACTCCGCATATACACATGTATGTCTCCTCTTGTGCTTTATTTCCTGTTAACTAATAATAAGAAATTTCTTCGTAGATCCCTTGTGAATCTAACTTTGATTTAAACGAAAATTTAGAGACCAACACCTTCTGCGTGTTTATGTGTGGTTGACTAGTTCATGAAAGACGACATCGGCCAAGAAATCCAGATATGTTGAAAAGAGTTGGAGCACAAGTCTAGACGACTTTTGACAAACTCAACCCACGTTTTGTTATTATTTATGAGCTTACTTCTGAAATTTGATGGTGAAATACTTATTTGGGTGTTCTTATAATAATAATATAAAAAACTATTTCATATTTTCATCTCATCTTCATTTTGCACTTTTCATATATATTTTTAGAAGCCTTTGACAAACACATGGTCTTAAAATTAGAGTGCAACCCGTGTTGTTGCACTTAGGTTTCCATTTAATTTGTCCATACATCTATTCTGGTTTAAATTTGAAGGGAAAAATTTTTCTTCGAGATTTTCCAGAAATATTTATTCCAGATGAAGTTGGATCTGGTTTTTATTTCTTTTTTGAATGTATCCCTCTTATCTAGGTGTGTTTTATTCAGGCGGTTTTGCTCTAATTGATTAATTGCTTGGAATATGCCTTCATAATACTATATTAAAAAAAAAAAAAACCACCAGCGTAGCCATCTGGCTGACTTTCATCACAGAATAATATTTATTAAATTTTTAATCCTATTTGATTAAATTTGTTTCCATGGAAAAATGACCTTTTCTTGATCATAGGATATAAGGCGTTGACTTCGACAAATCTCTTCAACAAATTGTGATTATGTTTAGTAATAATCGAATTTAACTAGCTTAGAGGTCAAGGTCAACGCCCCAAAACAATGATTTATTGCCATTTTCACATGTCATTTCACCGCTTTGTTTATTTCTTTCGGTTCAGGTTGTACACAAAAATTTGGTCTTAAATCATAGAAAAATTATGCTTGTCTGCATTATTGATTCTATTTCAAGAATTAAGAGGGTGTTTGGCTAAGCTTATTTTAAATAACTAATAAGATTATATAATTTATAAGATGTTTTTGGAACTTATAAGATCATACATTTTATTTTTAAAATAAGCTCATAAGGTGTTTGGATAGAACATTTTATAAGATTTTGTTATAAATTTTTAAATACAATTACTTACATTTTTTGTGTAATAATGATAAAAATAAATTAAATATTATCAATATAATAGCATAGAAGATATATATGTCATTTATAATATATAATAAAGTAACTTATAAGATATGTAAAAATGAGTTGGGAAAAATCAATTTATTTTTGAAAAACTTATAAGTTCCAAATATCTTATTCTGAGAGCTTGTAAGCTCTTTTATTAAAAATTTTACCAAACATTTTTGAGGAGCTTACAAGCTTCTAAATATTTTATAAAATATTTCGAAGAGTTTATAAACTCAACCAAACACCATTAAGTCATTACTATTTAAAGCTGCAAAAAAAAAAACAAAAAAAAAAACAAAAAGTTCTGCTCTAAGTGCTATATAGTTTTCCTTTTTTAATTTTATAGCTTTAGTCCCTGTTAAATTACTTTTTTCATCTAAAATATGCTAAGGATATATATACAAAGTTCAATCATGAAGCAGGACAACTTAGATTTCAGCCAAAAATAAAAAATAAAAAAAATCCCAATTTACATAAAGAACAAAAACAGTAATTAATTAATATGCTATAGATATAATTAAATTACATATATGTGTGAGTGTGTAAATACATATACAAATAAATAAATAAACACACACACACACACACATGCTACAATTCTCAGTTATACGGACCTCGCAGCCTTTCCCAAACCATGCATTAGCCATTTTAAAATAGTTTCCCATTGCTGCTGCCGCCTCCATTGTTGGAATTCATTTTCCCACCTTCTCCTTGAAATATTTATATAATCAAGATATTATGTATACGTATAATGCCTTTAATCTTCTTGCTCTTGTGTTGTTCAATCTAGTGTTTAGTTGAAAGGATATATCTATATTGCAACAGTGGTGGTTTAATTCCTCTAGCCCTTGTGTTCCTTCTTTCTTCTTTACGTGTAACTTTCATGCGTAAATTCCGCATGCTTTCCTGGAAGAAACTACCCAATTTACTAGTGATTTTGCAAAAATTTTTCGACCAAAAAGAAGAAATGGTTGCAAGACGTGCATGCATTGTGTGTGTGTGTGTGTGTGTGTGAATTAGAAAGCAGTAGCCAGCTTTTAATGTGTCTCCATTTGCTTCCTAGGGACGTTACAGCTAGCGTGTGTATGAAATGGGTTCTTTCCATGTCCCTTATTGGAGTCAACTGGACATCAAATTGGATTTTCCTCCATCCTTCAGTGGACGAGGAAATGAAAATGTACATGAAAATACAATCAGCGTGTGGGTCAGTCTGTTTAGGGTTCGAAAGGACGGGGAGTGAACAGGATGAGATATCCTAATAGTGCACGTAAACGATGAGTGTGCGCCCTTGGTCTACAAGAATCAAGGGCCCAGCTGACGCGTGAAACACTTTGCTTGGGGAGTAGAGTCGCAAGGTCGAAACTCAAAGGAACTCATTGTGTAATACCCGAAGCAATTTTAATGGTGATGAAGTTTATGTCCTTTCCTATTAAGCAATTCTTTTCATAAAATAAAAGAAAAAAGAAATAATTTCTGCATACATAATTACACACGTATATCTACGTGTGTGTGTGTTTGTATAGGTGTGTGTGTGTTATATACATAGATGGATAGAAAAGACCAAGGGGAAAGCTAAATTTTCTCAATAATTGCCGAGACATTAAGGCTGTTAATGGCTGGAAGACATGTTAAAACTCATTAATGAGAGTTGACTACCAAACTCATGAGGATTAAAGCAATGTTTGGGCAATACTACTAAAGCACTTTTCTAAGTTAAAAGTTGGCTAATCCAAACAAGGAACAAATATATTTATTTCAGCAACAGAAAAAAAAAAAAAAAAGAAACGTGAAATACAGGGAGAAACCGCACTTGGACTGGTATTCATGGTGCGGAGGAGGATTGAATGCAGTGGTCAAATAGCCTTAATGGCGATTAAGGTGGATTAATGATTAATTAATGAAACAAAAAAAAAAAGGAAATTGCTTGATAGTGGTTAAACATGCAACAAGGAACTAAGGAGGGATTTTGGACTTGAATGATAATAAAAGGGGCTGATGCGTTGGAATAAATCATAGAGTCATAGTGAAAGAAAGAAAGGCAAGAGAGAAGAAGAGAGCAAATCCCCGAGAGAGAGAGACTTATACTCCATGCTTTCAGTTCTTTTTCCGTAAGGAAACGCAAGAAAAGAGAAAGGAATTGTTGCATTTGAATAGTTGAAAATCCATCAACAGCAATAGGACATAAATTCCAATAAGGTGGCCCTGCAGATTTCATGACAGTGAAGAGGAAGCCACCAACAAATGCTGTGTTGAAAGGTATTCTAACCAAGGAAAGAGAGGAAGAAGAACATAAAGAAGGATGGGCGTTCGACTGCTGGGAAGGCTTTTAAAGGGAAAAAGGGGAACACTTTGGAAGAATTCACATTAGGTAAAACCCTGCAATCTAGTTCTATATGAAGTAATTTTTTTTTTTAAATTCTAGAATAAAAGGGTGTTATATGCATCCAGAGGTTGGCATTTAGCAATTAAGAGAATTTCTGAATGAGAGAGAAAGGGTAGTAGGAAGCTTAAAACGAACTAGATCAAAAAAAACACGAGGGGGAGGGTGGACATTGTAACCTCTCTAATAGATGTATATGGCTGAGATAAGTTGTTAAAATTCCTATAAGTTGGAGATTAAACTAGACATTTTTTGATTTAATAGGAAACCAAGAGATCAAGCCTTGTAAAACCTAAGTCAAACGATCCAATACTAAGTAAGTGGTTATCCTATTGGTTTTATAAATTCATTTGAAAAATATTTTTACTACAAGCATAAAATTTTTATACAAGTGGGTTACTTTTGAATTTTTACAACTACCGTGTATTAGTAAAATTTTTTTATCCTACAATTAGAAATTTTACCGTGTAAGTTGGTCGCCTAGAATTTTATTCAAATGTTTGCAAAAATCATGATTTCCAAATGATTGTCATAAATTGTTTTCATACTCTTGCTATTCTTGTGACAGACTATCTATGCAAATCTTGATGTTGCTTTTTGAATATATTTTGGATGTGAACAAATAACATGATGCATTGTAATTGTTTTGTATCTAAAATTATATTGAATTTAGATGTTTATGAAAATGTTTTATGTAATGATGTTCATTGGAAAGTTTATAAATGTAGTGAAACTAGATCTAACCCACTCAACCTTGATAAAAGGTTGGAATACGACCTACTCAACCGGGGTAAAAAGTTGAGATATAACTCACTCAATCAGGGTTAAAAGGTTATGATACAATCCACTCAACCGGAATAAAAGTTGGAATACGACTCTCCTTAGTCAGGGTTTAAAGGCTAAGGTCCAAATAAGTGAATGTAGTACACGATATGTTTGAGCTAATGAGCAGCGTACATGACGAAATGACATTGAAAAAGAAATTTTCACTTATGTGCAATATTTTATGGTTTGATATGTAAAATTTTTTATGTGCGAAATTTATCTGAAATGATTTTTCTGTATATTTGAAATTATTCATATTCCTAAAATAAGTAATTTCTTATTGAGCGTTTTTTTATCACTAACTTTGTTTTAAAAAACCTTTTTACAGTCAAAGACTTTGAAGGTGAGATCATGTGGGGTTTGTGATGAAGCTGCTTGGGAAATTAACTTAAGTTATTATTTAAACAAATGCAATAAGATGTATTTTCTGTTTTTGTTTGTTTGTGTTTTAAGTTTGAAGAGTCGGGTGACAAGGGCCTGTAATAATTCTAATACTTCACTACCACAGTTCTTTGGAGAGAGAGATACACACACACGCACAAACACATATATATATTTATACTGATAAGTATTGTAATTGCATTTCGATATAAGAGGTTTTAATTTCTTTGATGTAATAGGCTTTAGGCTTTGGTATCCTTAAGGCGAAGTTCCTAAGGATACTACCATGTCACGAACTTAGTTTTCAGGGCGTGATGGTGCCTGCACAAGCCATGAAACATGTGGTTTAATTCGATACAACATGCAAAACCTTACCAGCCTTTGTTTTCATTTTACTTACAACTAATATTTACTTAAAAATTTTACAAATCAAACATCTTACCATACAAATTTAATTTAAATTTAAATTCAAAAGTTTTTTATCCAAAACTTACAAACTAAATATTATTTTTATCCTCACTCAAATCACCAAAAATTTCTTTACCCATCCTAATTTGGATACAAACATAGCCGTTGCCTTTTATTTTAGTAAAATTATAACAATACAAAAGAAGTAGGTAACATACGTACGATAAGGAATTGACTTGTCGATTAATCATTTAGTGAAATTATTAAATTGAATTGACTCCAATATACTATTTTTTTTAGTTGCTGTCTTTTTTCTAGTTTTGACAAATTTTCTTTCTTAATATGATGGCAACAAAAAGTCTTGCAGAGACTTTTGTTCAATTATATATGGTCTAATCTTATGGAAGAAGAAACATGACCTCCTTCGAGATGTTGCCAGAAAATGAAAGAGACAGAAGCTAATTATTTACAAGGCAAAATCATGAATATTTTTGATTTATTATAAATTAAAAAATAAACAAATCATTGGAGATCGAATTTTAGTAAAGAAATAATAAAGTTGTATTAACGTTTTATTTCTTTTTTTAAATGTCATCTCACTATTGTGTAATCATAGAATTAAATTAATCAATTTTTGATTAATTTATCGTATTTCTAATACCTACCGTTTTCCCCTCTTCTAATAATTCGGATACAAATTATAGTGCAAGCATGAAATTCGATGAATAAGACATAAAAATCGTTTTATGCCTATCTGGTTGGGACTCTTGCCAAAAAGATAATATCAGGAGCGTTAGAGAAATAACCAAGGCCAACAATAAATTATTTTTGTCTATATATCAAAAGAAAAAAGAATTCAAATCAATATTATCTAAATGCTATATATATATATATATATATATTTAGAGCTCCTGAATAACAATTATTTGGCCTTAAATTTGTACTTCCTATAATGCTCATCTCTTATTTAATTTTTATTTCTCTCACCAATTCCTTATATTTTATTTTTTTCATCCTTTTCCAATTAAATTTGACTTAGTTTATTTCTTCCCTGTTTTTTCAATTGTCAATACAATAGAACATATAATCACAAAATGCTACATAGGAGGAAATCACGAGGTATACGTTAAATTGATCACGTTTATTTTGGTTACAATAACAATGACAAATCACAATACATTATGTCTGACACATACATAAATGAACAGCCCATACTCGCATCACCTGCTACACAGTATGTATACTACTTCAATTATTACAAATGCAGTGGAAAGACAAATAACCAATTAGTGGGCACATGTACGCACCCACGATACATTTATAGATACATATATCGAACATATATATGATTAACTACATGATTAATTCTGAGGACTTATTTTTCCCTTGTTGCCGTGATTCTTGACGGCATTAACGGCAGACTTGACGGCTTTCTCCCCAACCTGGGCAACCTTCTTGCCCACCATGGTGGAAACGTGCTCCTTTTCTTTCGGAATTACACTTCCGTGCTTCACGTAGTTGCCGCTGCCTTGCCCGTAGCTGGAATTCATCTTGCCCCTCTCCCGATGTTCTTACTCAATATATGATATGAAGAATATATATTGATAGATCTCTCTTCTTTATCTTTCTGCTCTTGTTTTGGTGTCTCTGTGTTTTTTGAGAGAGGTGAAATGAATGAATGGTATTTATAGACATTTCGAGAGTCATGGGTTTTCTATCTTAAAACCATTCTGTTTCATTTTAATTTTCTGGTCTTGCAGTTGTAATTTTGGTGCTAATTCTAGGTGGTTTCAAGGAAGAGAGGGGGTTACTTGCTGATGATTTTCCAAAGATGTTTCTGCTCCACGTATAAATTGGATTTTGCCCGTGGGTTCGTGTGTGCATGTGTGGGTTGCTTCTGCTGCTGCATGTCTTCTGACGCACCCTATATACATGTATGTCTATTCTTGTTCTTCATTTCTTGTTAATTAATTATAAAAAATTTCGTTATAGATCCCTCGTGAAATTAATTTTGATTTAAATGAATATTTAGGGAGCAGCACCTTTTTTGTGGTTATGTGTGGCCGACTGGGTCACAAGAGACCACATAGGTCATGAAAACCAGATATGTAGTAAAGAATTCAGGCACAGGTTTAGACCACTTGTCACACACTCAGCATTTTCTTTCTTCTTATTCTTCGTAATTTCATGTTTAGTTAAGAAAAATAGAATAAAATAATAGCAGATCTCACAATAGAACATTGACTTTGGCAAATAATGTAAATTACTTGGTAATTGCCTGAAAAATTTTAGATTCAGGGGGTTCAATGTTTCCACCATGAAATTCTTAGAAAATATATATGTATATGTGTATATATACATATATATAGTTATTTTTTTCGTTTTGTAATATTTATGATTTTACTGTTGAAATTTGATGGTGAAATATTTATTTGGGCGTTCTTATAATAACAATACAAAAACTGTGTTATATTATTATCTCATTCAATTTGTCCTTACATCTATTCCAGTTTGAAGTTGAAGGGAATTTCTTTTTTCTTTGAGATTTTCCAGAAATATTTATTCCAGATGAAGTTGGATTTTGTTTTTATTCCTTATTTGGGTGTATCTCTCATATAGGCGTGTTTTATTCAGGCAGAACTGCTCTAATTGATTAATTACCCAAACTATGTTTTTATAATAGAGTATTCAAATAAAATATATAAATAGCAACAGCGTAGCCATCTGGCTGACTTTGGTCATAGAATGATGTTTATTAAATTTTAACCCGATTTTAGTTAAAGTTGTTTGCATGGGAGAATGACCTTTCCTGATCATAGGATGTCAAAACGTTGACTTAGTCAAATCTCTTCAACAAATGGCAATTAAGTTTAGTAATAATCTAATTTATTAAGGAATCAAGGTCAGCGCCTATAAAATGATGACTTACAGCCATTTTCATGTGTAATCTCAAAGCTTTATTTGTTTCTTTTCATTCAGGTTATACACAAAAATTTGGTCTTACATTATAGTAACATTATGCATATCTGTGCCATTCTTTCTATATATTTCAAAAATTACGCGCCTGCTCTTTAAAGCCGAAAGGACAAAACAAATTAAATTAGCTTTAATCGTTATTAAATTACGCTGTCATCTAAAATATACTAGGGATATACATAAAGTTTAATCCTGAAGCACGACACCATATTCATTCAGCCAAAAATATAAAATAAAAGATCCCAATTTATATAAAGAACAAGAACAGTAATTAATATGCTATATATATAATATACAAACCACAAGAAATATTATGAATTGCACACAAGCATTATTAGCAATCCAATGTGCAACAGAAATACATAAAAGGCAGTACTATACTACTAGAAGTAATTAAAGCGCACACACACAAAATGAACAAAAATTACGTAGATTGAATGGCACTGCATTGATCTCATGATGTATATATGGGAACGCTTATATTTGTATATATTTCATATATATATGTGTGTGTGTGTGTGTGTGTATAATTTTCCATTATTTATATTTTTGAAAGTAAATTTTTTTTTACTTGTGGATAATTAATCCATTTCATGGAATTATGAAATTGAATTGACATCAATACAGGTATTTTTCGCCCATGTTTTAGTTGATGTCCTTTTTCTTAACTTGACAATTTCTTAATGCTTTCTTTCTCAATAATGGCAACGACAAAGTCCTGCACAAATATTTGTTCAATTATATATGGTCTAATCTTATGAAAGAAGGAACATGACCTCCTTCAAGACCGGATGTTGCCACAAGGTAAACAAGAGAGAGTTATTATTTACAAGGAAAGATCACGAATATTTTTGACTTATCATAAAATAAAAAAAGTCATTGGAGGTTGAATATTAGCAAAGAAATAATAAAGATGTAGCAACGGTTTTCCTTTTTTTTTTTTGGTCCTTTTTAAGGGTAATAATTATTATTTTGTAATCATAGAACTAATGTAATCAGTATGTACTTAATTTATCGTATTTTTAATAACTTTTTTTTCCTTTTCCTAAAATTAAAATTCAAAGTGAGGACGAATTAGTTATAGCTGAAAATCTGATAAATAAGGAATGAAAACTATTTTATGCCGATGTGTTCGGGACTTTTGCCGAAAAGATAGTATCAGGAACAAGGGTGAAATAACGGATGCTATAATTAACTAATTATAGAAATTGTTCTTTATTTTATGATCAAATGTATGCAAACCAACAAATTTTCGTGATTTTTATTTGACTGGAGCAGCTGGAAATATTTAATTAGGACAATTTAGGAAATTCCAATTGCTTCATTAATTATGCATGGTCTTTCATGTTGTTTCCCTCAAAGGTACTGCCTCATAACACAAATAGAAAAAAAAAAAACTTCCAATACCAAGAAATACACTGTATATATTTCAACCAGAATACAAGAAAATCACGAATAATAACAAATCTCAGTACATGTCTGACATGCTCATAAATGAACACCCCATCCTAGTATGCAGTAACGTAACCTGCTACACAATATGTAAAGTACAAATCAAGTGGGAAGGACAAGTATAACTAATCAGTGGGCATGCGTAAAACACTCACAATACGTTTATTTGCACACACACACACACACACACACAAACATATACATGATTAACTACTCGATTAGTTCTGAGGACTTATTTTTGACTTGTCGTTGTGATTCTTCACGGCATTAACGGCAGACTTGACAGCTTTCTCCCCAGCCTGGGCAATTTTCTTGCCCACCATTGTGGAAACGTGCTCCTTCCCTTTCGGAATGACACTTGCGTTCTTCACGGAGTTGCTGCTGTTCTGCCCGTTGCTGGAATTCATCTTGCCCCTCTCCAGATGTTCTTACTACTCTCGTTGCTGATTACAGTACGAAGATATTAATATCTGTATGCAGTAAACTCTCTTCTTTATGTTTTTGTTCTTGTGTTTGTGTTTTGAGACGGGTGAAATGATAGTATTTATAGATATCGAGGCCGTGGGTTTTCTCCCAAGACCCTTTCTTTTTCTTGGTCTTTTACGTGTAATATTGGAGCTAATTCTAGGTAATTTCATAAAAATAGAACTTTCTTGCTCATGATTTTCCTAAGATGGATGATGCAGCTTTACACATAAATTGGATGTTGGACTGTGTATTTGTGTGTGCATGTGGGGTTTTCTTCTCTGCCTGTCTTTTGAACTCCGCATATACACATGTATGTCTCCTCTTGTGCTTTATTTCCTGTTAACTAATAATAAGAAATTTCTTCGTAGATCCCTTGTGAATCTAACTTTGATTTAAACGAAAATTTAGAGACCAACACCTTCGGCGTGTTTATGTGCGGTTGAATAGTTCATGAAAGACGACATTGGCGACGGCATTGGCCAAGAAATCCAGATATGTTGAAAAGAGTTCGAGCACAAGTCTAGACGACTTTTGACAGACTCAATGCGCGTTTTCTTTCTTCTTATTCTTCTCAATTTCATGTTTTAATTGCCTGGAAAATTTTCGATTTAGCGCCTTCAATGTTTCCACCATGAAATTCTTAGAATATATATATATAGTTATTTTTTTTTCGTTTTGTTATTATTTATGAGCTTACTTCTGAAATTTGATGGTGAAATATTTATTTGGGTGTTCTTATAATAATAATATAAAAACTATTTCATATTTTCATCTCATCTTCATTTTGCACTCTTCATATATATTTTTAGAAGCCTTTGACAAACACATGGTCTTAAAATTAGAGCGCAACGCGTGTTATTGCACTTAGGTTTCCATTTAATTTGTCCATACATCTATTCTGGTTTAAATTTGAAGGGAAAAATTTTTCTTCGAGATTTTCCAGAAATATTTATTCCAGATGAAGTTGGATCTGGTTTTTATTTCTTTTTTGAATGTATCCCTCTTATCTAGGTGTGTTTTATTCAGGCGGTTTTGCTCTAATTGATTAATTGCTTGGAATATGCCTTCATAATACTATATTCAAAAAAAAAAAAAAACCACCAGCGTAGCCATCTGGCTGACTTTCATCACAGAATAATATTTATTAAATTATTAATCCTATTTGATTAAATTTGTTTCCGTGGAAAAATGACCTTTTCTTGATCATAGGATATAAAGCGTTGACTTCGACAAATCTCTTAAACAAATTGCGATTATGTTTAGTAATAATCGAATTTAACTAGCTTAGAGGTCAAGGTCAACGCCCCAAAACAATGATTTATTGCCATTTTCACATGTCATTTCACCGCTTTGTTTATTTCTTTCGGTTCAGGTTGTACACAAAAATTTGGTCTTAAATCATAGAAAAATTATGCTTGTCTGCATTATTGATTCTATTTCAAGAATTAAGAGGGTGTTTGGCTAAGCTTATTTTAAATAACTAATAAGATTATATAATTTATAAGATGTTTTTGGAACTTATAAGATCATACATTTTATTTTTAAAATAAGCTCATAAGGTGTTTGGATAGAACATTTTATAAGATTTTGTTATAAATTTTTAAATACAATTACTTACATTTTTTGTGTAATAATGATAAAAATAAATTAAATATTATCAATATAATAGCATAGAAGATATATATGTCATTTATAATATATAATAAAGTAACTTATAAGATATGTAAAAATGAGTTGGGAAAAATCAATTTATTTTTGAAAAACTTATAAGTTCCAAATATCTTATTCTGAGAGCTTGTAAGCTCTTTTATTAAAAATTTTACCAAACATTTTTGAGGAGCTTACAAGCTTCTAAATATTTTATAAAATATTTCGAAGAGTTTATAAACTCAACCAAACACCATTAAGTCATTACTATTTAAAGCTGCAAAAAAAAAAACAAAAAAAAAAAAAACAAAAAGTTCTGCTCTAAGTGCTATATAGTTTTCCTTTTTTAATTTTATAGCTTTAGTCCCTGTTAAATTACTTTTTTCATCTAAAATATGCTAAGGATATATATACAAAGTTCAATCATGAAGCAGGACAACTTAGATTTCAGCCAAAAATAAAAAATAAAAAAAATCCCAATTTACATAAAGAACAAAAACAGTAATTAATTAATATGCTATAGAGATAATTAAATTACATATATGTGTGAGTGTGTAAATACATATACAAATAAATAAACACACACACACACACACACACACAAAAGCTACAATTCTCAGTTATACGGACCTCGCAGCCTTTCCCTAACCATGCATTAGCCATTTTAAAATAGTTTCCCATTGCTGCTGCCCCCTCCATTGTTGGAATTCATTTTCCCACCTTCTCCTTGAAATATTTATATAATCAAGATATTATGTATACGTATAATGCCTTTAATCTTCTTGCTCTTGTGTTGTTCAATCTAGTGTTTAGTTGAAAGGATATATCTATATTGCAACAGTGGTGGTTTAATTCCTCTAGCCCTTGTGTTCCTTCTTTCTTCTTTACGTGTAACTTTCATGCGTAAATTCCGCATGCTTTCCTGGAAGAAACTACCCAATTTACTAGTGATTTTGCAAAAATTTTTCGACCAAAAAGAAGAAATGGTTGCAAGACGTGCATGCATTGTGTGTGTGTGTGTGTGTGTGTGAATTAGAAAGCAGTAGCCAGCTTTTAATGTGTCTCCATTTGCTTCCTAGGGACGTTACAGCTAGCGTGTGTATGAAATGGGTTCTTTCCATGTCCCTTACTGGAGTCAACTGGACATCAAATTGGATTTTCCTCCATCCTTCAGTGGACGAGGAAATGAAAATGTACATGAAAATACAATCAGCGTGTGGGTCAGTCTGTTTAGGGTTCGAAAGGACGGGACTGAACAGGATGAGATATCCTAATAGTGCACGTAAACGATGAGTGTGCGCCCTTGGTCTACAAGAATCAAGGGCCCAGCTGACGCGTGAAACACTTTGCTTGGGGAGTAGAGTCGCAAGGTCGAAACTCAAAGGAACTCATTGTGTAATACCCGAAGCAATTGTAATGGTGATGAAGTTTATGTCCTTTCCTATTAAGCAATTGTTTTCATAAAATAAAAGAAAAAAGAAATAATTTCTGCATACATAATTACACACGTATATCTACGCGTGTGTGTGTGTGTTTGTATAGGTGTGTGTGTGTTACATACATAGATGGATAGAAAAGACCAAGGGGAAAGCTAAATTTTCTCAATAATTGCCGAGACATTAAGGCTGTTAATGGCTGGAAGACATGTTAAAACTCATTAATGAGAGTTGACTACCAAACTCATGAGGATTAAAGCAATGTTTGGGCAATACTACTAAAGCACTTTTCTAAGTTAAAAGTTGGCTAATCCAAACAAGGAACAAATATATTTATTTCAGCAACAGAAAAAAAAAAAAAAAAGAAACGTGAAATACAAGGAGAAACCGCACTTGGACTGGTATTCATGGTGCGGAGGAGGATTGAATGCAGTGGTCAAATAGCCTTAATGGCGATTAAGGTGGATTAATGATTAATTAATGAAACAAAAAAAAAAGGAAATTGCTTGATAGTGGTTAAACATGCAACAAGGAATTAAGGAGGGATTTTGGACTTGAATGATAATAAAAGGGGCTGATGCGTTGGAATAAATCATAGAGTCATAGTGAAAGAAAGAAAGGCAAGAGAGAAGAAGAGAGCAAATCCCCGAGAGAGAGAGACTTATACTCCTCCATGCTTTCAGTTCTTTATCCCCGAGAGAGAGAGACTTATACTCCTCCATGCTTTCAGTTCTTTTTCCGTGAGGAAACGCAAGAAAAGAGAAAGGAATTGTTGCATTTGAATAGTTGAAAGTCCGTCAACAGCAATAGGACATAAATTCCAATAAGGTGGCCCTGCAGATTTCATGACAGTGAAGAGGGAGCCACCAACAAATGCTGTGTTGAGAGGCATTCTAACCAAGGGAAGAGAAGAAGAAGAACATAAAGAAGGATGGGCGTTCGACTGCTGGGAAGGCTTTTAAAGGGAAAAAGGGGAACACTTTGGAAGAATTCACATTAGGTAAAACCCTGCAATCTAGTTCTATATGAAGTAATTTTTTTTTTTTAAATTCTAGAATAAAAGGGTGTTATATGCATCCAGAGGTTGGCATTTAGCAATTAAGAGAATTTCTGAATGAGAGAGAAAGGGTAGTAGGAAGCTTAAAACGAACTAGATCAAAAAAAACACGAGGGGGAGGGTGGACATTGTAACCTCTAATAGATGTATATGGTTGGGATAAGTTGTTAAAATTCCTATAAGTTGGAGATTAAACTAGACATTTTTTGATTTAATAGGAAACCAAGAGATCAAGCCTTGTAAAACCTAAGTCAAACGATCCAATACTAAGTAAGTGGTTATCCTATTGGTTTTATAAATTCATTTGAAAAATATTTTTACTACAAGCATAAAATTTTTATACAAGTGGGTTACTTTTGAATTTTTACAACTACCATGTATTAGTAAAATTTTTTTATCCTACAATTAGAAATTTTACCGTGTAAGTTGGTCGCCTAGAATTTTATTCAAACGTTTGCAAAAATCATGATTTCCAAATGATTGTCATAAATTGTTTTCATACTCTTGCTATTCTTGTGACAGAGACTATCTATGCAAATCTTGATGTTGCTTTTTGAATATATTTTGGATGTGAACAAATAACATGATGCATTATAATTGTTTTGTATCAAAACTATATTGAATTTAGATGTTTATGAAAATGTTTTATGTAATGATGCTCATTGGAAAGTTTATTAATGTAGTGAAACTAGATCTAACCCACTCAACCTTAATAAAAGGTTGGAATACGACCTACTCAATCGGGGTAAAAAGTTGAGATATAACTCACTCAATCAGGGTTAAAAGGTTATGATACAATCCACTCAACCGGAATAAAAGTTGGAATACGACTCTCCTTAGTCAGGGTTTAAAGGCTAAGGTCCAAATGAGTGAATGTAGTATACGATATGTTTGAGCTAATGAGCAGCGTACATGACGAAATGATATTGAAAAAGAAATTTTCACTTATGTGCAATATTTTATGGTTTGATATGTAAAATATTTTATGTGCGAAATTTACCTGAAATGATTTTTCTGTATATTTGAAATTATTCATATTCCTAAAATAAGTAATTTTTTATTGAGCGTTTTTTTATCACAAACTTTGTTTTAAACAGTCAAAGACTTTGAAGGTGAGATGATGTGGGGTTTGTGATGAAGCTGCTTGGGATGATATGGGGTTTGTGATGAAGCTGCTTGGGAAATTAACTTAAGTTATTATTTAAACAAATGCAATAAGATGTATTTTCTGTTTTTGTTTGTTTGTGTTTTAAGTTTGAAGAGTCGAGTGACAAGGGCCTGTAATAATTCTAATACTTCACTACCACAGTTCTTTGGAGAGAGAGATACACACACACACACAAACACATATATATATTTATATTGATAAGTATTGTAATTGCATTTCGATATAAGAGGTTTTAATTTCTTTGATGTAATGGGCTTTGGTATCCTTAAGGCAAAGTTCCTAAGGATACTACCATGTCATGAACTCAATTTTCAGGGCGTGATGGGGCCTGCACAAGCCATGAAACATGTGGTTTAATTCGATACAACATGCAAAACCTTACCAGCCTTTGTTTTCATTTTACTTACAACTAATATTTACTTAAAAATTTTACAAATCAAATATCTTACCATACAAATTTAATTTAAATTTAAATTCAAAAGTTTTTCATCCAAAACTTACAAACTAAATATTATTTTCATCCTCACTCAAATCACCAAAAATTTCTTTGCCCATCCTAATTTGGATACAAACATAGCCGTTGCCTTTTATTTTAGTAAAATTATAACAATACAAAAGAAGTAGGTAACATACGTACGATAAGGAATTGACTTGTCGATTAATCATTTAGTGAAATTATTAAATTGAATTGACTCCAATATACTATTTTTTTTAGTTGCTGTCTTTTTTCTAGTCTTGACAAATTTTCTTTCTTAATATGATGGCAACAAAAAAGTCTTGCAGAGACTTTTGTTCAATTATATATGGTCTAATCTTATGGAAGAAGAAACATGACCTCCTTCGAGATGTTGCCAGAAAATGAAAGAGAAAGAAGCTAATTATTTACAAGGCAAAATCATGAATATTTTTGATTTATTATAAATTAAAAAATAAACAAATCATTGGAGATTGAATTTTAGTAAAGAAATAATAAAGTTGTATTAACGTTTTATTTCTTTTTTTAAATGTCATCTCACTATTGTGTAATCATAGAATTAAATTAATCAATTTTTGATTAATTTATCGTATTTCTAATACCTACCGTTTTCCCCTCTTCTAATAATTCGGATACAAATTATAGTGCAAGCATGAAATTCGATGAATAAGACATAAAAATCGTTTTATGCCTATCTGGTTGGGACTCTTGCCAAAAAGATAATATCAGGAGCGTTAGAGAAATAACCAAGGCCAACAATAAATTATTTTTGTCTATATATCAAAAGAAAAAAGAATTCAAATCAATATTATCTAAATGCTATATATATATATATATTTAGAGCTCCTGAATAACAATTATTTGGCCATAAATTTGTACTTCCTATAATGCTCATCTCTTATTTAATTTTTATTTCTCTCACCAATTCCTTATATTTTATTTTTTTCATCCTTTTCCAATTAAATTTGACTTAGTTTATTTCTTCCCTGTTTTTTCAATTGTCAATACAATAGAACATATAATCACAAAATGCTACATAGGAGGAAATCACGAGGTATACGTTAAATTGATCACGTTTATTTTGGTTACAATAACAATGACAAATCACAATACATTATGTCTGACACATACATAAATGAACAGCCCATACTCGCATCACCTGCTACACAGTATGTATACTACTTCAATTATTACAAATGCAGTGGAAAGACAAATAACCAATTAGTGGGCACATGTACGCACCCACGATACATTTATAGATACATATATCGAACATATATATGATTAACTACATGATTAATTCTGAGGACTTATTTTTCCCTTGTTGCCGTGATTCTTGACGGCATTAACGGCAGACTTGACGGCTTTCTCCCCAACCTGGGCAACCTTCTTGCCCACCATGGTGGAAACGTGCTCCTTTTCTTTCGGAATTACACTTCCGTGCTTCACGTAGTTGCTGCTGCCTTGCCCGTAGCTGGAATTCATCTTGCCCCTCTCCCGATGTTCTTACTCAATATATGATATGAAGAATATATATTGATAGATCTCTCTTCTTTATCTTTCTGCTCTTGTTTTGGTGTCTCTGTGTTTTTTGAGAGAGGTGAAATGAATGAATGGTATTTATAGGCATTTCGAGTGTCATGGGTTTTCTATCTTAAAACCATTCTGTTTCATTTTAATTTTCTGGTCTTGCAGTTGTAATTTTGGTGCTAATTCTAGGTGGTTTCAAGGAAGAGAGGGGGTTACTTGCTGATGATTTTCCAAAGATGTTTCTGCTCCACGTATAAATTGGATTTGGCCCGTGGGTTTGTGTGTGCATGTGTGGGTTGCTTCTGCTGCTGCATGTCTTCTGACGGACCCTATATACATGTATGTCTATTCTTGTTCTTTATTTCTTACTAATTAATTATAAGAAATTTCGTTATAGATCCCTCGTGAAATTAATTTTGATTTAAATGAAAATTTAGAGAGCAGCACCTTTTTTGTGGTTATGTGTGGCCGACTGGGTCACAAGAGACCACATAGGTCATGAAAACCAGATATGTAGTAACGAATTCAGGCACAGGTTTAGACCACTTGTGACACACTCAGCATTTTCTTTCTTCTTATTCTTCGTAATTTCATGTTTAGTTAAGAAAAATAAAATAAAATAATAGCAGATCTCACAATAGAACATTGACTTTGGCAAATAATGTAAATTACTTGGTAATTGCCTGAAAAATTTTAGATTCAGGGGGTTCAATGTTTCCACCATGAAATTCTTAGAAAATATATATGTATATGTGTATATATACATATATATAGTTATTTTTTTCGTTTTGTAATATTTATGATTTTACTGTTGAAATTTGATGGTGAAATATTTATTTGGGCGTTCTTATAATAATAATACAAAAACTACGTTATATTATCATCTCATGTTCATTTCGCACTCTTTAAATATATTTTAGTAGCCTTTGACAAAGAGATGGTCTTAAAATTAGAGCTCAACGCATTTTTTTTGCACTTAGGTTTCCATTCAATTTGTCCTTACATCTGTTCCAGTTTAAAGTTGAAGGGAATTTTTTTTTTCTTTGAGATTTTCCAGAAATATTTATTCCAGATGAAGTTGGATTTTGTTTTTATTTCTTATTCGGGTGTATCTCTCATATAGGCGTGTTTTATTCAGGCGGAACTGCTCTAATTGATTAATTACCCACACTATGTTTTCATAATAGAATATTCAAATAAAATATATAAATAGCAACAGCGTAGCCATCTGGCTGACTTTGGTCATAGAATGATGTTTATTAAATTTTAACACCATTTTGTTAAAGTTGTTTGCATGGAAGAATGACCTTTCCTGATCATAGGATGTCAAAACGTTGACTTAGTCAAATCTCTTCAACAAATGGCAATTAAGTTTAGTAATAATCTAATTTATTAAGGAATCAAGGTCAGCGCCTATAAAATGATGACTTACAGCCATTTTCATGTGTAATCTCAAAGCTTTATTTGTTTCTTTTCAGTTCAGGTTATACACAAAAATTTGGTCTTACATTATAGAAACATTATGCATATCTGTGCCATTCTTTCTATATATTTCAAAAATTACGCCCCTGCTCTTTAAAGCCGAAAGGACAAAACAAATTAAATTAGCGTTAATCGTTATTAAATTACGCTGTCATCTAAAATATACTAGGGATATATATAAAGTTTAAACCTGAAGCACGACACCATATTCATTCAGCCAAAAATATGAAATAAAAGATCCCAATTTATATAAAGAACAAGAACAGTAATTAATATGCTATATATATAATATACAAACCACAAGAAATATTATGAATTGCACACAAGCATTATTAGCAATCCAATGTGCAACAGAAATACATAAAAGGCAGTACTATACTACTAGAAGTAATTAAAGCGCACACACACAAAATGAACAAAAATTACGTAGATTGAATGGCACTGCATTGATCTCATGATGTATATATGGGAACGCTTATATTTGTATATATTTCATATATATATGTGTGTGTGTGTGTGTGTGTATAATTTTCCATTATTTATATTTTTGAAAGTAAATTTTTTTTGACTTGTGGATAATTAATCCATTTCATGGAATTATGAAATTGAATTGACATCAATACAGGTATTTTTCGCCCATGTTTTAGTTGATGTCCTTTTTCTTAACTTGACAATTTCTTAATGCTTTCTTTCTCAATAATGGCAACGACAAAGTCCTGCACAAATATTTGTTCAATTATATATGGTCTAATCTTATGAAAGAAGGAACATGACCTCCTTCAAGACCGGATGTTGCCACAAGGTAAACAAGAGAGAGTTATTATTTACAAGGAAAGATCACGAATATTTTTGACTTATCATAAAATAAAAAAAGTCATTGGAGGTTGAATATTAGCAAAGAAATAATAAAGATGTAGCAACGGTTTTCCTTTTTTTTTTTGGTCCTTTTTAAGGGTAATAATTATTATTTTGTAATCATAGAACTAATGTAATCAGTATGTACTTAATTAATCGTATTTTTAATAACTTTTTTTTTCCTTTTCCTAAAATTAAAATTCAAAGTGAGGACGAATTAGTTATAGCTGGAAATCTGATAAATAAGGAATGAAAACTATTTTATGCCAATGTGTTCGGGACTTTTGCCGAAAAGATAGTATCAGGAACAAGGGTGAAATAACGGAGGCTATAATTAATTAATTATAGAAATTGTTTTTTATTTTCTGATCAAATGTATGCAAACCAACAAATTTTCGTGATTTTTATTTGACTGGAGCAGCTGGAAATATTTAATTAGGACAATTTAGGAAATTCCAATTGCTTCATTAATTATGCATGGTCTTTCATGTTGTTTCCCTCAAAGGTACTGCCTCATAACACAAATAGAAAAAAAAAAAACTTCCAATACCAAGAAATACACTGTATATATTTCAACCAGAATACAAGAAAATCACGAATAATAACAAATCTCAGTACATGTCTGACATGCTCATAAATGAACACCCCATCCTAGTATGCAGTAACGTAACCTGCTACACAATATGTAAAGTACAAATCAAGTGGGAAGGACAAGTATAACTAATCAGTGGGCATGCGTAAAACACTCACAATACGTTTATTTGCACGCACACACACACACACACACAAACATATACATGATTAACTACTCGATTAGTTCTGAGGACTTATTTTTGACTTGTCGTTGTGATTCTTCACGGCATTAACGGCAGACTTGACAGCTTTCTCCCCAGCCTGGGCAATTTTCTTGCCCACCATTGTGGAAACGTGCTCCTTCCCTTTCGGAATGACACTTGCGTTCTTCACGGAGTTGCTGCTGTTCTGCCCGTTGCTGGAATTCATCTTGCCCCTCTCCAGATGTTCTTACTACTCTCGTTGCTGATTACAGTACGAAGATATTAATATCTGTATGCAGTAAACTCTCTTCTTTATGTTTTTGTTCTTGTGTTTGTGTTTTGAGACGGGTGAAATGATAGTATTTATAGATATCGAGGCCGTGGGTTTTCTCCCAAGACCCTTTCTTTTTCTTGGTCTTTTACGTGTAATATTGGAGCTAATTCTAGGTAATTTCATAAAAATAGAACTTTCTTGCTCATGATTTTCCTAAGATGGATGATGCAGCTTTACACATAAATTGGATGTTGGACTGTGTATTTGTGTGTGCATGTGTGGTTTTCTTCTCTGCCTGTCTTTTGAACTCCGCATATACACATGTATGTCTCCTCTTGTGCTTTATTTCCTGTTAACTAATAATAAGAAATTTCTTCGTAGATCCCTTGTGAATCTAACTTTGATTTAAACGAAAATTTAGAGACCAACACCTTCGGCGTGTTTATGTGCGGTTGAATAGTTCATGAAAGACGACATTGGCGACGGCATTGGCCAAGAAATCCAGATATGTTGAAAAGAGTTCGAGCACAAGTCTAGACGACTTTTGACAGACTCAATGCGCGTTTTCTTTCTTCTTATTCTTCTCAATTTCATGTTTTAATTGCCTGGAAAATTTTCGATTTAGCGCCTTCAATGTTTCCACCATGAAATTCTTAGAATATATATATATAGTTATTTTTTTTTCGTTTTGTTATTATTTATGAGCTTACTTCTGAAATTTGATGGTGAAATATTTATTTGGGTGTTCTTATAATAATAATATAAAAACTATTTCATATTTTCATCTCATCTTCATTTTGCACTCTTCATATATATTTTTAGAAGCCTTTGACAAACACATGGTCTTAAAATTAGAGCGCAACGCGTGTTATTGCACTTAGGTTTCCATTTAATTTGTCCATACATCTATTCTGGTTTAAATTTGAAGGGAAAAATTTTTCTTCGAGATTTTCCAGAAATATTTATTCCAGATGAAGTTGGATCTGGTTTTTATTTCTTTTTTGAATGTATCCCTCTTATCTAGGTGTGTTTTATTCAGGCGGTTTTGCTCTAATTGATTAATTGCTTGGAATATGCCTTCATAATACTATATTCAAAAAAAAAAAAAAACCACCAGCGTAGCCATCTGGCTGACTTTCATCACAGAATAATATTTATTAAATTATTAATCCTATTTGATTAAATTTGTTTCCGTGGAAAAATGACCTTTTCTTGATCATAGGATATAAAGCGTTGACTTCGACAAATCTCTTAAACAAATTGCGATTATGTTTAGTAATAATCGAATTTAACTAGCTTAGAGGTCAAGGTCAACGCCCCAAAACAATGATTTATTGCCATTTTCACATGTCATTTCACCGCTTTGTTTATTTCTTTCGGTTCAGGTTGTACACAAAAATTTGGTCTTAAATCATAGAAAAATCATGCATGTCTGCATTATTGATTCTATTTCAAGAATTAAGAGGGTGTTCGGCTAAGCTTATTTTAAATAACTAATAAGATTATAAGATGTTTTTTGAACTTATAAGCTTATACATTTTATTTTTAAAATAAGTTCATAAGGTGTTTGGATAGAACATTTTATAAGATTTTGTTATAAATTTTTAAATACAATTACTTACAATTCTCAGTTAAGACGTTTAACATGCGCCTAGAATTGGCAGCATCAACGACGGACCTGGCAGCCTTTCCCAAACCATGCATGCATTAGCCATTTTAAAATAGTTTCCCATTGCTGCTGCCCCTTCCATTGTTGGAATTCATTTTCCCACCTTCTCCTTGAAATATTTATATAATCAAGATATTATGTATACGTATAATGCCTTTAATGTTCTTGCTCTAGTGTTGTTCAATCTAGTGTTTAGTACAGCCATTTTCATACGTAATCTCAAAGCTTTATTTGTTTCTTTTCAGTTCAGGTTATACACAAAAATTTGGTCTTACATTATAGAAAAATTATGCATATCTGTGCCATTCTTTCTATATATTTCAAAAATTACGCCCCTGCTCTTTAAAGCCGAAAGGACAAAACAAATTAAATTAGCTTTAATCGTTATTAAATTACGCTGTCATCTAAAATATACTAGGGATATACATAAAGTTTAATCCTGAAGCACGACACCATATTCATTCAGCCAAAAATATAAAATAAAAGATCCCAATTTATATAAAGAACAAGAACAGTAATTAATATGCTATATATATAATATACAAACCACAAGAAATATTATGAATTGCACACAAGCATTATTAGCAATCCAATGTGCAACAGAAATACATAAAAGGCAGTACTATACTACTAGAAGTAATTAAAGCGCACACACACAAAAGGAACAAAAATTACGTAGATTGAATGGCACTGCATTGATCTCATGATGTATATATGGGAACGCTTATATTTGTATATATTTCATATGTGTGTGTGTCTGTGCGTGTGTATTATATCTACACTAATTCTCAGTTCTGAGGTTTAATCTGTGCCTTGTTTCTTGGCAGCATCAACTACAGGCTTGGGAGCCTTTCCCAAACCTTCAGCTGTTTTGTTGATCACCTTAGTGGAGACATGCTCCCTTCCCTGAAAATAGTTTCCCATTGCTGATGCTCCCTCTCCATTGTTGAACTCATACTTTTCCACCTTCTCCTTTATACATTTATTTAATCAAGATATTATATACGTATTTATACAATATTATTAAGAGTTTGGACTTAATTTAGTTGTATATTTTGAATTTACAATACTACTCTTGATTAGCAAATTTTTATAATTACTAACATACAAAATACATTTAATTATAAATAATAATATACCATTACTTGTTCTCTATATCTGTCTGTACTGTATTGTTAAGGAAATAAAGTTTTTTGGTTGTATAATGTGATATTACACAATTATCCTTATTTATAAAATTCTTTTTGTCCTTACCTTTTTCTCTCTCTCTCTCTTTTTCTTTTACTTATTCTTTTTGTCTGTATTTTCTTTTAAATTCTATCTTTTCAAATTCTCTTGATCTTTCTTTTTTTATTTTAAATATTTTTTTGTAACTTAATTTCAATAAAATTTATTTTTATCATTAAAAATTTTATAAATTATAACTTAAAATTAACTTGCACATAAATAAAGTGTGCACTTTTACCAGCATATGTGATGTCTTTATTCTTCTTTCTCTTGGTTTAATTTCTCTAGCCCTTATGTTTGATCTTTCTTTACGTGTCATAACCTTAGTTTGTAAAATATTCTGCGTCTTTTCGTGGAAGAGACTATCCAAATTTCTATTGATTTTCCAAATATTTGTCGCCCAAAAAGAAGAAATGGTTGTAAATCTCTGTGGGACGTGCATGCCTTATGTGTCACTGTGTGTGTGTGTGTGTCAATTAGAAATTAATAGCCAGTGTATAATACGTCTCCGTTTGTTTCCTTGGGACATTACAGTTAACGTGTGTATGAATTTGGTTTTTTCAATTTCTTTAATTGGAGTCAAATTCACATCAAATTGGAAGGAAATGAAACTGTATATGAAATACAGTTAGCGCGTGGGTCTGTCTGTTTAGGGTCTGAAAGTGACAAATTATAATAATTGCATGTCCCTGTAGGACGTTACATCAAATTCGTGTTCTTTTATTTTAATATAATTATACTAATATAAAAGAAGTTGGTAAGATACGAATGTAATGACTTGTGGATTAATCATTGAGTGGAATTATCAAATTGAATTGGCTCCAATATAGGTATTTTTGGCCCTTGTTTTTGTTGCTGTCTTTTTGTTTCTCTAAATTTGACAATTTCTTAATGTTTTCTTTCACAATAATGGCAACTAAAAAGTCTTGCACTAATATCTGTTCAATTACATGTGGTCTAATCTTATGGAAGAAGAAACATGACCTCCTTCGAGACCAACTGTTGCAAAAGTTGAGAACGAAAGACACGAATTTTTTTCAAGGAAGCATGCATCATCAATATTTTTGACTTATTATATAAATCAAAAAAAAAAAAAAAAGCCGGTGGAGATTAATTTTTAGTAGAGAAAATATTAAAGATGTAGCAACGTTTATCCTTTTTCTTTTGCTAAATATTATTATTATTATTTTGTAATCATAGAATTAACTTAATCAATTTGTGCTTCATTTATTGAATTTTTAATAACTAATATTTTTTTTCCCTCTTTTTTCCTATCATCCGAATTCAAACGTGCATACTTAATTACAGCTTGAAATTCGATGAACAAGATATGAAACTTGTTTTTATGCCAACCTGAGTGGGACTTTTGCCACGAAGATAATTATAACCGATACTATAATTCACTAATTATAGAAATTATTCTGTATTTTCATATAAAATTTATGCAAGCAAGAAAATTTTGTAATATAATATAATTTTCATGAATCAGCTAGCAAGATTTAATTTGGTCCGTTTAAGAAATTCGAATTGTTTCATTAAATATGTTCTTTTTCCCAGTTAGTTTCCCAATACCAAGAAATACAGAAGAAATCAGTAACTGCTGTATGTATTTCAACTAAAATAACAGAAATTAAGTCACGAGGCAGACATCAAATTGGTTACAGCAACAGATCTTAGCACACTACATGTCTAATTGACAGACACATAAATGAACTGCCCATGCTATATGTAAAGTTCTTCAATTATATCAAATCCCGTGAAATGACAAGGTATATATATAGGGGGCGTATAAGTACACAAACAGCACACATAGGTACCAAACATATGAGTAATTATGAGGGGTTATTTTCCCCTTGTTGTTGTGATTCTTGACAGCATTAACAGCAGACTTGACAGCTTTCGCCCCAGCCTGGGCAATTTTCTTACCCATCATCGTGGAAACGGGCACCTTTGGTTTCGGAATAACACTTCCGTTCTTCACATAGTTGCTGCTGCTTTGGCCTCTGTTGGACCCCTCTTCGGATGCTGTCACTCTCTAATTAACTATCCGAAGAATATATATATATGTTGAGAGTGTGACAGGTTTAACTACAAACTCTAATTTGATTCTATTAAGTCAAAAAGAGAAATCTAATTAAATTGAGAGTATCATCTATGGATAATGTTTATTGGGCATCGAGTGGAGTGGAGCCCAATGAAATCCAAAAGAACCATTCACGGGCTTGTACATAGGCACGTATATAAGTGAGCTTGACACTATATATTAACCCAAAATCTTAAGTTTATGAGTAATGGGTTAAGTACTCCCTTATATATGAGCTACTTTTCTCTTCTTTTACCAATGTGGGATGCTACTTTCTCTAATTCATATTTGTTTCCCAATAATTTCCCCCTCAAATATAAATTTCTTCTACTTGCTCCCCCTTAATCAAAAACTTCACGAATATTTTACAGTCTCACCAAGTTACTCATTCATACCTATCAATTCCATGGGCCTTTTTTCCGTGGGGTACAGGCTTCCCATGTGATCTTCGAGTATACTTGCATGCTCATCACTTCCATGGGCCTTTCATGGGATATGAACCTCTCATGCAATCACCGACATCGTGTTATACTTGTTCCAAGTTGAACTATCAGCTCTGATATCACTTTTTTGGGAGAAATGGATTTTAAAAACAAAAGGGAGATTTCAAAAACGAGGCACTTTATATATCACTTTGAGTGTGTATAGTATACAAAAGAAAGAAAACAAATAACAAAGGCAATGGAGGAATTTGAACTCTCCAAAAAACAACCTCACAAAGGAACACTCTTTTTACATACATTCACACACTCAATTTTTGAATTTAAACTGATGCAGAAGCTTGCCAAAACTTCCTCTATTAGTTGAAAGCTCTACATCTGATTGGCCACATTTGAAGGCACCTACCTCTGCACTTGATTGGCTAAGTTTGAAGGCACCTACTCTTGTACTCGATTGGTCATGTTTGTAAGCACCAACGCTTGCACTCGATTGATCACAATCTTTGGCTTATTCTTATTAGTTGAAATAGGCGGCTTTTGGTGTATAAACAGTCACAAACCTTAACACTCCTCCCCATTTGTTGCTATTTATAGACTTTCTCGTAACCCAACAATTTCTTTGCACATGTTAGTCTTTTGTCTAAGCAACGCCTTACTTAACATGTCTGCTCCATTATCATCTATATGGATTTTTTGCAAACTTACTTCTTTTTCTTCCAAGGCTTGTCAAATCCAGTGGTAACGAACATTAATATACTTGGACCAGGAATGGAATGTTGAATTCTTGCTTAGGTGGATTACACTTTGACTATCACAGTTGATGACATACTTCTCTTGGCTCCATCTTAACTCTTGTAGGAACTTTTTCAACCAAATTAATTCTTTGCATGATTCGGTTAGTGCAATGTATTTTGCTTCTGTGCTTGAAAGTGCAATACATTTTTGGAGTTTACTTTGCCAAGATACAACAGCACCTGCAAAGTTTATTATATAACCAGAAGTAGATTTTCTTAAATCAACATCACCTACTACGTCTGCATCAGAATATCCTTCGGGAGTAGGCTTATTCCTTTCTCAAATATAGCAAAGTTCAAGTTTAATTGTTTATTTTAAATATCTCAAAATCCGCTTGACAGCATTCTAATATTCCTTTTTGGGATTTGACATGTAATGGCTTACATGTCCAACTATATAAGTTAGGTCTGGTCGGGTATAAACCATTGTATACATTAAGTTTCCAACAGCTGAGGCATATGGTATCTTACTCATATACTTCTTTTCATATTCACTGCTTGGACATTGCTTCAAACTCAACTTGAACTGTCTGCCCAATAGAGTTGTCATTAGCTTTGCATTTTCTATTCCAAACTTTTCAATGATTTTTTTGATTTAGTTTTCTTTAGATAGCCAAATTTTACCATTTGGCCTATCTCTTAGAGTATGCATGCCCAAGAGTTTCTTTGTTGATCCTATATCCTTCATTTCAAAGGACTTATTCAACTCTCTTTTCAACTTGTTAATTTTGTTTAGACCATGATCAATAACAAGTATATCATCAATATACAACAAAAGAATAATAAAATCATCATCAAAATTCTTGATGTATACACAATGATAACCACTTATTTTTCTAAAATTGTGATCGGCCATAAAAGAGTCAAATTTTTTGTACCACAGCCTCAAGGTTTGCTTTAGTCCATAAAGGTTTTTCTTAAGCTTACTAATTAAAATTTCTTTACCATTTACTTGGAAGCCTTCTGGTTGCTCCATAAAAATTTTTTCTTTTTTAAGTTCTCCATTTAACAATGCTGTTTTCACATCAAGCTATTCTATTTTCAAGTGTAGACTTGAAGCTAATCCAAAGACAACTTGCATATAATTTATTTTCACAACAGGAAAGAAAATTTCATCAAAATCAATACCAGATTTTTATTCAAAGTCTTTAACTACTAACCTTATCTTGTACCTTGATTGAGAACTCCCTTCAACCTTCTTTAGCTTGAATACTTATTTATTTTTGAGTGTCTTTCTTCCTAGAGGTAGACTTATAAAATTATAAATTGGATTTTTATGGATGGATTTCACTTTTTCTTCCATCGCCTTCCAACATTCTTTGCTATCTTTATCATCCACTGCTTCTTCAAAGGACTTCGGTTCACCGTCTTCTATCAACACTAGGTATGTAGCTAGATTATACCTTATTGAAGACCTCATTTCTCATTCAGATCTCTTTGCAGGCTGAGGTGGAGTTGGAGCAATTTCAATTTCATGCCTTTCTTCCGTATTTTCTTGTGGGATTTCAACTCTTTGTTGAACTTGCTAGGAGAGAGGATCCTTTACTGGAACTTCTTCAGTAATCCTGCTCTTATTTTCTTTCTTTACATTTTCAATAGTTTGATTTTCAAAGAAAATAACATCCCGACTTCTTATTATTTTCTTTTGATTAGGGTCCTACAATCTATATCAAAATTCTTAATGCCTATATCCTAGAAAGATGCAATCTCTTGATTTAGGATCAAGTTTATTCCTTCATTCTTTGGGATATGAACAAATGCCCGACACTCAAATACTTTTAAATGTTGCAAATTGATAAACTTACCGAATCGTACCTTTTCTAGAACATCTCCATTCAAAGAAACCGAAGGCAAAATATTGATCAAATTAACTGCTGTCCTCATAGCCTCCCCCAAAATAGATTTGACAGCTTTGCATGTGATAGCATAGCTCGAATTCTTTCGGTAATGGTCCAATTTATTCTTTTAGCAATGCCATTTTGCTGTGGGGTATTTGAAACGGTCTTCTCCAATTAGATCCCATAGTTGTTATAATATTCTTTAAATGGTTCTCGGTATTCTCTACCATTATCAGTTGGAACACATTTTAATTTAAGGTCCATTTCTCGTTCAATCCTTTTATGAAATTTTTTGAAATATTCTAAAACTTAATCCTTTGATATTAGTACATAGGACCAAACTTTTCTATAAAAATCACCAATAAAAGTCACCAAATACAAAGCACAAACAAGAGTTCTTTCATTCATTTGACAAACATTAGTGTGTACAAGCTCAAGAGGTTTTTTTCCTTGTAGGAGGATAATTTTTGAAAGCAATTCTTTATTATTTTCCTTTTAATACAGTAGGTATAAGGTATGAAATTTAATTTTTAAAATTTTTACAAATAATTATTTTTAGCCAAAATTAACATACCATTTTCACTCATATGCCCAGCCTTCTGTGTCACAACTCTATTGATGGTTCTACTACTGCACAAGTATTACTATCAATTTTTCAATCAGTAATGTAAAGGGTATCTACCTTTCTCCCTTTGACAATAATCAAATTGCCATCTGTTAATTTCTAAATTACACCAGTAAAATGACTATAAAACCCTTCATCGTCCAACTTTCCAGTAGAAATTAAATTCAGCCTCAGGTCTGGCACATGCCTCATATCTTTCAACTTTAATTTGTATCATAAGGCAGTAGTTATAAAAACATCACCAAAACTATGAATTTTATAGTGCCACTATCACCCATTTTTACAAAGCCATTTTCTACAAGATGGTAAAAAGAGAAGAACTCTTTATATGGAGTAACATGGTAGAAAGCCCCTGAGTCAATTACTCAAGAGTAATCTTGAAAGGTAAAATTTAAAAAATTTTCATCACTTACAATTAACGCATCTCTATCTGAAACTGTGGCTCTTGTTTCATTGAGCATGTTCTCTTGTTCATTTTGCTCCTCTTCTCGTTTGTTAAAATCCCGTTTCTATTTCCAACAATCCCTTTTGATGTTTTTCTTTATCTTTGTCTTTATATTCTCGTGTTTGTGTCTGTGTGTTTTTGGAGAGTGGTGAAATGAGACGGAAGGTATTTATAGACTTGTGAGTCATGGGTTCTCTTCTTATTTTATTTTTCTGGTCTTTTACGGGTAATTTTGGTGCTAATTCTAGGTGATTTCATGGAAGAGAGGGGTTGCTTGCTGATGATTTTCCAATAGATGTTTCTGCATTGCATATAAATTGGATTTTGGCAGTGTGTTTGAGTCCGTTCCTTCTCCAGCTGCATGTCTTCTGAAGTCAGCATATATTCATCCATGTCTGTTATTGTGCTTTATATTCCTGTTAATTGATTATAAGAAACTTCCTCGTAGATCTCTTGGTGAAATTAATTTTGATTTAAATGAAAATTTAGATAAACACCTCCTATGTGGTTATGTGTGGCCGACTAATTCATGAAAGGCAACATAGGTCAAGAAATCCTCGTATATTGAAAATAGTTCAAGCACAGCTTTACAGACGACTTTTGACAGACACAACGTTTTCCTTCTTTCTTGTTCCTTTTTTTTGCCCCCCTTTTTTAATAATAAATCTCAGATAAAATGTTGACTTTGGCAAATGGTGTCAATTACTTGGTAATTACCACGAAGGATTTCAGGTGTTCAAAGTTTTCACCATGAAAGTTCTAAGTATAATTTATTTTTTCCCTTTGTCTCGTTTTTGTTTATGAGATTTACATAGAAAAAATCAAACTTCTGCTGTCAATGTTATCTCACCTTCATTTTCCATTATTTATATTTTTGAAAGTAAATTTTTTTGCAAGAAGATGACCATAAAATTGGCGATGATTAGTGTAACGGATTTTGTTGCATTTGCTGGGTTAGTCAACACAAATCACAAAAAATCATCCCATTCATTTTCCATTTTAAATTTGAAGGGAAATTAAACCTTTTCCTCATATTTTCAGATGTTTATTCCATATATAATCGGACTTATAATCGGTTTCTTTAAATTCTTTTTGGTATGCGTCCGTCATTGATTATACAAGGGGTGTTTCGTTGAGGACATGAGTTCTGCTCTAATTCATTAAATAATTACTTGAAATTTGTATTTTGATATGGTAGTGTATTCAAATGAAAAATAAAAATAGCAACAGCGTTGCCATCTGGCTGACTTTGATCATATATTTTATTAATGCAAGTTTGCGTGGAAGAATTACCTTTTTCTTAGTCATTGGGTATAAAGCGACGAGTTTGACAAATATTCACAGCAATTGGCAATTATGAAGAATAATCCCATTAACTTATGGTCAATGCCGGAAAATGATGCCTCTCTAGTCATTTTCACCTGTCGCCTCATGACCTTTTTGTTTCCTTTTTTCCCACTAATTTTGGTCTTAAACTATAGGAAATTTGAGTCTATTGTACCACATGTCCTACTTTACAAATTTTGTCTCCACTACCTAAAATTGAAAAAAAAGGACAACAACATAGCTTTAATCCATGCTATTAAATGATGACAAGTATTAAAGTTTAATCAATTCTGAAGCAGGACAACCTAAATATTCTTGATTAGCCACCAGAACAAAAATTAAATTAAATAAAATAAAAACCTCAAGTTACTCAAAGAACTGCAACGGTGACCCACTGTAACATATTGAAAGAATTGACACACAACAATCCACAACGAGCAATCTGGGCTTGTGTATGGAGTGCATCCATGCCCACATAGTGTAGCTGTGCAATCAGCTATAGCAATACAATAATACACACTATATTATATTAGTAAGAGGAAGACAGAAAAGAAAAAACAAACAATAACGAAGTAAATTAAAGGGCAATACATTTCTCTAGTCCTTGTGCTCTCTGTTTACGTGTAACTTTGATGTATAACTTCTGCATCATTTCGTGGAAGAAACTAGCAATTTACTAATGAATTTCCAAATATTGGTCGACCAAAAATAAGAAATGATTGTAATTCTCCGTGGGACGTGGCTGCTCTATTACATGTGCTCCTTCCATGTTGGTCTAACCCAAAGATATTGCCTCGTAATAATAGAAAAGAAGCAGGTAATTAGATGCGAAGAGGTTGACTTGTGGATGATTAATCCATTTCATGGAATTATGAAATTGAATTGACATCAATACAGGTATTTTTCGCCCATGTTTTAGTCGATGTCCTTTTTCTTAATTTGACAATTTCTTAATGCTTTATTTCTCAATAATGGCAACGAAAAAGTCCTGCACAAATATTTGTTCAATTATATATGGTCTAATCTTATGGAAGAAGGAAAATGACCTCCTTCAAGACCGGATGTTGCCACAAGGTAAACAAGAGAGAGTTATTATTTACAAGGAAAGATCACGAATATTTTTGACTTATCATAAAATAAAAAAAGTCATCGGAGGTTGAATATTAGCAAAGAAATAATAAAGATGTAGCAACGGTTTTCCTTTTCTTGGTCTTTTTTAAGTGTAATAATTATTATTTTGTAATCATAGAATCAACGTAATCAGTATGTAATTAATTTGTCGTATTTTTAATAACTTTTTTTCCTTTTCCTATCATTAAACTTCAAAGTGCGTACGAATTAGTTATAGCTGGAAATCCAATGGATGAGCAATGAAACTATTTTATGTCAACGTGATCGGGATTTTTGCCGAAAAGATAGTATCAGGAACGATGGAGAAATAATGGAGGCTATAATTAACTAATTATAGAAATTGTTCTTCATTTTCTGATCAAATGTATGCAAACCAACAAATTTTCGTGATTTTTATTTGACTGGAGTAGCTGGCAAGATTTAATTAGATCAATTTAGGAAATTCCAATTGCTTCATTAATTATGCATGGTCTTTCATGTTGGTTTCCCTCAAAGGTACCGCCTCATAACACATAGAAAAAAAAATTTTCCCATACCAACAAATATACTGTATATATTTCAACTAGAATACGAGAAAATCACGATGCGTACAATGAATTGGCCACTTTTCTATCTTTTGGCCACAACAACAAATCTTAGCACACTACATTTCCAACACAATCATAAATGAACTGCCCTTCATTATTATTATCTACGCACACAGTATGTAAAGTAGTCCAGTTATTACCAATCCTATGGAAAGACAAATAACGAATTCGAGGGCATACGTAAAACACACAATACATCCATAGATAAATCAAACATAAGATTAATTCTATGAGTAATTATGAGGACTTATTTTTTTCCCTTCTTGTTGTGATTCTTGACGGCACTAACGGCAGACTTGACGGCCTTCCCCCCGACCTGGGCAATTTTCTTGCCCACCATCGTGGACACGTGCTCCTTCTCTTTGGGAATGACACTTCCGCTCTTGACGTAGTTGCTGCTGCACTGTCCACAGTTGGAACTCATGTTTCCCCTCTGCAGATGTTCTCACTCACCGCCTAACCGTATGAAGAAGATATATATATATAGAGGCTTGAGTCGTGAGTTTTCGAGAGACGTGAAATGATGGACGGTATTTATAGAGATCCCTCGAGTCATGGGTTTGCTGTCTTAGAACCCTTTCTTTTATTTTTTATTTCCTGGTCTTGTAGGTGTAATATTGGTGCTAATTCTAGGTGGTTTCATGGAAGAGAGGGGGTTTCTTGCCGATGATTTTCCATAGATGCTTGTGTCCTACACAAAAATTGGATTTTGGCCGTGTGTTTGTGGGTGCATAAGTGTGGGTTCCTTGTCCCTGCATGTCCTCTGAACGTAGTCATGTAGGTCTGTTCTTGCGCTTAATTTATTTCTTATTGATTAATTATGAGAAATTTCTTGGTAGTTCCCTTGCGAAACTAATTTTGGTTTAAATGAAAATTTAGGGAGCAACACCTGCTTTGTGGTTTTGTGTGGCCGACTAATTCGTGTAATAAAGATAACACAGGTCAAGAACTCCAGATGCTGAAAAGAGTTCAAGCATGGCATTAGACTTTCGACGACGCGACATTTCTCTTCTTTCTTCTTCCTCTTCTTCTTGGTTTTTTCCTCATTTTTTTTTAATTTTTTTGAAAATTAAATTTCACCATGAAACGTTGACTTTGGCAAATTGGTGAAAATAACTTTTGTAATTTCGAGGAAGGTTATCAATTTTTGGAATTCAGTGCTTTCACCATGGAATTCTAACTATAATTTAATTTTTCCTATGTTTTGTTTTTATTTACGAGTTTTGCATTGAAAAAATTCAACTTTCTCTTGTCAATGTCATTTCACCTTCATTTTTCATTATTATACTTCTAAAAATGTTTTTTTTTTTTTTGAAAAAAGATGATCATAAAATTGGTGATGATTAGCATAATGCATTTTGTGACAGCTGTATTGGTCTGTTAACACAAATCACGAAGAATTATTCCATTCATTTGCGCATTTAATTATAGAAAATTTGCGCGTATATCGCTTGTTCCACTTGTTCTATTTTATAAATTTTGTCCGTACTATTTAAAATTGAAAAAAAAAAACATACCTTTAATCCATGTTATTATATGACATGTTGTAAAGTTTAATTAATTATGAAGCACGAAAACTTAAATATACTCTTGATTAACCACCAAAGCAATAAATAAATAAAAATCAATTAACAAAAATCCCAAGTTAGTCAAAGAACTGCAACAGTAACCGTCTGTAATATATTGAAAAAAATTACACTGAACAATCCACGACATTCCATATATATGCAAGCTATAATAATATTCTCAGTTGGGAGGTTTAATTAGTGCCTTGTTTCTTGGCAGCATCAACAACAGACCTGGCAGCCTTTCCCAAGCCTTGAGCTATTTTCTTGACCACCTTCGTGAAAACATGTTCCGTTGCCTTGCGGAAGACACTCCCACTGTTCCCTGAAAATAGTTTTCCATCCACTACTGCTGCTCCCTCCATTGTTGGAACTCATTCTCCCTCCTCCTTCTAATATATATTTATTTAATCAAGATACTATATATGTATGTGATGTTTGCTTCCTTCTTTCTCTCACGTGATTTAATTTAGGGTTTAGCTGATAGTATTTATAATATAGCAAGAGTTGTGGTTTGGTTCCTCTCTAGTTCTTGTAATTTTGATGTATATTCTACATTGGTGGAAGAAGCTACCCATTTTTTGTTTTTCTAATAATGTGGGATGCCACAGAGAGAGAGAGATCTTCTTTATCTTTGTCTTTATATTCTCGTGTTTGTGTCTGTGAGTTTTTGGAGAGAGGTGAAATGAGATGGAAGGTATTTATAGACTTGTGAGTCATGGGTTCTCTTTTTGTTTTATTTTTCTGGTCTTTTACGGGTAATTTTGGTGCTAATTCTAGGTGATTTCATGGAAGAGAGGGGTTGCTTGCTGATGATTTTCCAATAGATGTTTCTGCATTACATATAAATTGGATTTTGGTAGTGTGTTTGTGTCGGTTCCTTCTCCAGCTGCATGTCTTTTGAAGTCAGCATATATTCATCCATGTCTGTTCTTGTGCTTTATATTCCTGTTAGTTGATTATAAGAAGCTTCCTCGTAGATCTCTTGGTGAAATTAATTTTGATTTAAATAAAATTTTAGATAAACACCTCCTACGTGGTCATGAGTGGCCGACTAGTTCATGAAAGGCAACATAGGTCAAGAAATCCCCATATATTGAAAATAGTTCAAGCACAGCTCTACGGACGACTTTTGACAGACTAAACGTTTCCCTTCTTTCTTGTTCCTTTTTTTTCCCCTTTTTTTTGGAATAATAAATCTCAGATAAAACGTTGACTTTGGCAAATGGTGTTAATTACTTGGTAATTACCACGAAGGATTTCAGGTGTTCAAAGTTTTCACCACGAAAATTCTAAGTATAATTTATTTTTTCCCTCTGTCCCGTTGTTGTTTATGAGATTTACAAAGAAAAAAAATCAAACTTTTGCTGTCAATGTTATCTCACCTTCATTTTCCATTATTTATATTTTTGAAAGTAATTTTTTTTGCAAGAAGATGACCATAAAATTCGCGATGATTAATGTGACGGATTTTGTTGCATTTGCTGGGTTAGTCAACACAAATCACAAAAAATCATCCCATTCATTTTCCATTTTAAATTTGAAGGGAAATTATACCTTTTGCTCATATTTTCAGATGTTTATTCCATATATAATCGGACTTATAATCGGTTTCTTTAAATTCTTTTTGGTATGCGTCCGTCATTGATTATATAAGGGGTGTTTCGTTGAGGACATGAGTTCTGCTCTAATTCATTAAATAATTACTTGAAATTTATATTTTGATATGGTAGTGTATTCAAATGAAAAATAAAAATAGCAACAGCGTTGCCATCTGGATGACTTTGATCATATATTTGATTAATGCAAGTTTGCGTGGAAGAATTACCTTTTTCTTAGTCATTGGGTATAAAGCGACGAGTTTGACAAATATTCACAGCAATTGGCAATTATTGTAGAACAATCCCATTAACTTATGGTCAATGCTGGAAAATGATGCCTCTCTAGTCATTTTCACCTGTCGCCTCATGACCTTTTTGTTTCCTTTTTTCCCACTAATTTTGGTCTTAAACTATAGGAAATTTGAGTCTATTGTACCACATGTCCTACTTTACAAATTTTGTCTCCACTACCTAAAATTGAAAAAAAAGGACAACAACATAGCTTTAATCCATGCTATTAAATGATGACAAGTATTAAAGTTTAATCAATTCTGAAGCAGGACAACCTAAATATTCTTGATTAGCCACCAGAACAAAAATTAAATTAAATAAAATAAAAACCTCAAGTTACTCAAAGAACTGCAACGGTGACCCACTGTAACATATTGAAAGAATTGACACACAACAATCCACAACGAGCAATCTGGGCTTGTGTATGGAGTGCATCCATGCCCACATAGTGTAGCTGTGCAATCAGCTATAGCAATACAATAATACACACTATATTATATTAGTAAGAGGAAGACAGAAAAGAAAAAACAAACAATAACGAAGTAAATTAAAGGGCAATACATTTCTCTAGTCCTTGTGCTCTCTGTTTACGTGTAACTTTGATGTATAACTTCTGCATCATTTCGTGGAAGAAACTAGCAATTTACTAATGAATTTCCAAATATTGGTCGACCAAAAATAAGAAATGATTGTAATTCTCCGTGGGACGTGGCTGCTCTATTACATGTGCTCCTTCCATGTTGGTCTAACCCAAAGATATTGCCTCGTAATAATAGAAAAGAAGCAGGTAATTAGATGCGAAGAGGTTGACTTGTGGATGATTAATCCATTTCATGGAATTATGAAATTGAATTGACATCAATACAGGTATTTTTCGCCCATGTTTTAGTCGATGTCCTTTTTCTTAATTTGACAATTTCTTAATGCTTTATTTCTCAATAATGGCAACGAAAAAGTCCTGCACAAATATTTGTTCAATTATATATGGTCTAATCTTATGGAAGAAGGAACATGACCTCCTTCAAGACCGGATGTTGCCACAAGGTAAACAAGAGAGAGTTATTATTTACAAGGAAAGATCACGAATATTTTTGACTTATCATAAAATAAAAAAAGTCATCGGAGGTTGAATATTAGCAAAGAAATAATAAAGATGTAGCAACGGTTTTCCTTTTCTTGGTCTTTTTTAAGTGTAATAATTATTATTTTGTAATCATAGAATCAACGTAATCAGTATGTAATTAATTTGTCGTATTTTTAATAACTTTTTTTCCTTTTCCTATCATTAAACTTCAAAGTGCGTACGAATTAGTTATAGCTGGAAATCCAATGGATGAGCAATAAAACTATTTTATGTCAACGTGATCGGGATTTTTGCCGAAAAGATAGTATCAGGAACGATGGAGAAATAATGGAGGCTATAATTAACTAATTATAGAAATTGTTCTTCATTTTCTGATCAAATGTATGCAAACCAACAAATTTTCGTGATTTTTATTTGACTGGAGTAGCTGGCAAGATTTAATTAGATCAATTTAGGAAATTCCAATTGCTTCATTAATTATGCATGGTCTTTCATGTTGGTTTCCCTCAAAGGTACCGCCTCATAACACATAGAAAAAAAAATTTTCCCATACCAACAAATATACTGTATATATTTCAACTAGAATACGAGAAAATCACGATGCGTACAATGAATTGGCCACTTTTCTATCTTTTGGCCACAACAACAAATCTTAGCACACTACATTTCCAACACAATCATAAATGAACTGCCCTTCATTATTATTATCTACGCACACAGTATGTAAAGTAGTCCAGTTATTACCAATCCTATGGAAAGACAAATAACGAATTCGAGGGCATACGTAAAACACACAATACATCCATAGATAAATCAAACATAAGATTAATTCTATGAGTAATTATGAGGACTTATTTTTTTCCCTTCTTGTTGTGATTCTTGACGGCACTAACGGCAGACTTGACGGCCTTCCCCCCGACCTGGGCAATTTTCTTGCCCACCATCGTGGACACGTGCTCCTTCTCTTTGGGAATGACACTTCCGCTCTTCACGTAGTTGCTGCTGCACTGTCCACAGTTGGAACTCATGTTTCCCCTCTGCAGATGTTCTCACTCACCGCCTAACCGTATGAAGAAGATATATATATATAGAGGCTTGAGTCGTGAGTTTTCGAGAGACGTGAAATGATGGACGTTATTTATAGAGATCCCTCGAGTCATGGGTTTGCTGTCTTAGAACCCTTTCTTTTATTTTTTATTTCCTGGTCTTGTAGGTGTAATATTGGTGCTAATTCTAGGTGGTTTCATGGAAGAGAGGGGGTTTCTTGCCGATGATTTTCCATAGATGCTTGTGTCCTACACAAAAATTGGATTTTGGCCGTGTGTTTGTGGGTGCATAAGTGTGGGTTCCTTGTCCCTGCATGTCCTCTGAACGTAGTCATGTAGGTCTGTTCTTGCGCTTAATTTATTTCTTATTGATTAATTATGAGAAATTTCTTGGTAGTTCCCTTGCGAAACTAATTTTGGTTTAAATGAAAATTTAGGAAGCAACACTAGCTTTGTGGTTTTGTGTGGCCGATTAATTCGTCGTAAGAAAGACAACACAGGTCAAGAACTCCAGACGCTGAAAAGAGTTCAAGCATGGCCTTAGACTTTCGACGACGCGACATTTTTCTTCTTTCTTCTTCCTCTTCTTCTTGGTTTTTTCCTCTTTTTCTTTTTAATTTTTTTGGATAATAAATTTCACAATGAAACGTTGACTTTGGCAAATTGGTGTAAATTACTTTGGTAATTACGAGGGACGTTATCAATTTTTGGAGTTCAATGTTTTCAACACGGAATTCTAACTATAATTTATGATTTTTTTCTATATTTTGTTTTTATTTTCGAGTTTTGCATTGAAAAACTTATTAAGTCAATTCAATATATGATTACATAATAATAACAACATTTTAAAAAAAAAAAAGATTAAAAAGAATTTTCCTTACTAAATTAATTCAATATCTGCAAGGACTTAGTTTTTAAATTATAATATGTTAAAAATATTCGTGAAACATCCTCATAAACCATTTGTTTCTTTCTTTTTCACTTTTTGCTGCAAGACCTTCTAATTCTTTTTCTTCCATAAGATCAGACCATATATAATTGAAAAGATATTAGTGCAAGACCCTTTTGTTGCCACTATTGAGAAAGAAAGCATTAAGAAACATTGTCAAAATTAGAAAAAATGACGGCAACTGAAATATGTGGGAGAAAAATAGCTATATTGAAGTCAATTCAATTTGATAATTCCATAAAAAATGATTAATCCACAAAACAAACGGTTGCTATCCTACCTACTTCTTTTATATTATTATAATTATATTAAAATGAAAGAAAACGACTTTGCTGTTCTGTCTTGCACTAGGGAAACAGGCAATTATTATAATTTGTCGCTCTCAACTGACTTGGTCTCAACAGAAACAAACAGACCCACACGCTAACTGTATTTTATATGCATTTTCAATTTTCATAATATCTACCAAAGGACAGAGGAAAATCCAAGTCCATTTACACGCCACCTGTAATAACATGCCTAGGAAACAAATGGAGACACATTATATATATATATATATATACACTGGCAATTAATTATTCTAATTCACATACACACACACAAGCATCCACGTCCCGCGGAGAATTACAACCATTTCTTATTTTTGGTCGACAAATATTTAGAAAATCATTTGTAAATTGCTAGTTTCTTCCACGAAATGATGCGAGTTCATACATCAAAGTTACACGTAAAGAGAGAGCACAAGGACTAGAGAAATGCATTGTTCTTTAATTTGCTTCTTTATTGTTCATTTGCGCTTTTCTATTCCATTTTAATTTTGGAAGGGAAATTAAGCCTTTTTCTCGGGATTTCTAGATATTTATTTGATATGTAATCGGATTTTTTAAATTCTTTTTGGCTCGCGTCTTTTCTGATTATGTAAGGCGCGTTTCATTCAGGACTTGAGTTCTGCCCTAATTGATTAAATAATTACTTGAAATTTATATTTTCAATGTAATTTATTCAAATAAAAAATGAAAATAACAACAGTGTTGCCACTGGCTGACTTTGATCATAGAATAATATTTGAAGTTTATGTTAATTCTATAATTCTATTTGATTAATGCAAGTCCGCGTGGGAGAATTACCTTTTAATTTTGTTAATCGTAGGGTGTGACGCGTTGATTTTGACAAATAGCAACTATGTAGAACAATCCAATTAAATTAGGGTTGATGCTCGAAAATGATGCCTCTTTTAGTCATTTTCACCTGTCATCTCATAACCTTTTTTTTTTTATTTTTTCCCCACTTATCTTGTTCTTAAATTATAGAAAATTTGTGTCTCTTGTACCACTTGTTCTACCGTATAAATTTTGTCCGAACTGCTTAAAATTGAAAAAAAAACAATAACATAGTTTTAATCCATGTTATTTAATGACATGTTATAAAGTTTGAGTAATTACAAAAGACAACTTAAATATTCTTGATGAGCCACTAAAGCATATATTAAATTAAATTGAACAAAAATCTCAAGTTACTCAAAGAACTGCAACAGTAACCAACTGTAATATGTTAAAAAAATTTACACACAAACTATCCACAACAAGTACCGGAATAAGGCAATTCAAACAAAGCCATCGGGCTTGTTTGGATGAAGGTATGGATTATGAAGACATAGGATTTAGTTTAATACAACATTTAGGTCTAAAATTTTACATATTTATAAGTTTAGCAATTAAGTTTATTTAATTAGTTTTTTTTTATAAAGTTAATAACTTAAGATGATTACAAAGTAAAAAATAGTTGACAAATTATATATATATATATATTTAGAATGCGTACGTGAATTTTTAGATTAACTGGTCGAGTAACTTCAAATTGACACATTATTTTTTTCAAATTTGTGAGTTTGACACAGATTTTGACTAGTATTCACAAAGTTTTAATCTAAACTCATTAATTTTGTAAGTTGTATTTTCAAGTGGTGTCAAAAATTGTCAGCCTCATTTGTGCCTTGTTTCTTGGCAGCACCAACTACAGACTTGGCTGCCTTTCTCATGCCTTTACCTATTTTCTTAAACCACCTTTGTAGAACACATGTTCCCTTTCCTTGGGGAAGACACTCCCACTCTGCCCTGAACATAGTTTTCCACTCCCTCCATTGTTGGAACTTATTTTACCGCTTTCTCCTTCAAATATTTCTTTGATCAAGAAATTACATACGTATATGATCTCTTCCCTCTTCTTTCTCTTGTGTGATTCAATTTAGGATTGAGATGTACTTGTATACAGCAAGCTATAGTAGTGGAAACCAAACACACCCCTTGTCCTTTAATTTATTGTTTAGAATTTTACAACCTAAACTAATAAGTCTATGACTATAATTGTTATTACTTGAATTTTATTTGCTTAACAAAATAACCTTTTCTTTTAATTCATATAACCTTCCTACATCTTTCTAAGTACACTATCCCATTCAAAAACCGTCAAATTTATACTATATTATTAAGAATAAAGGCCTGTTTTTGTTGCACGTTGTGAATTATAATTTTTTTTTTATTTTTTTTATCATTTTCCCTTTTATACTTGTTTTATTTATATTTTCTCTTAAAATTTCACTATTTTTAATTTCATTTTTTAGTTTTCTTATACTTTAATTCATATTAACTTTTAACGGTTGTATTATTAATTTTGTCTTCAATGGTAATTGTACCAAGATATATGTTAATCATATATTCTTGAGGTATGTTTTAATTACGTACTGTATTTTATTATTAAAATTTATTTTGAATACATTGGGTCTATATCCAGCTAAGTTAAACAAAATTAAAGTAGTAGAAAATTATATATTTTTTTTCTAAAACTCCATAAAAAAATTAAAATCAAACTTTGATATTCTCATTTTAAACCAAATGCTTATAACTTAAAACCAAAATTATAATATTTATGTCAATTTTTTATATTAATGAATAAAATATTGTTTATAATATTTCATATTTTTAATATAGTCTGAAAGATTTAAATTAATTCTCATATATTTATAACATTTAAAATTTCATAAAGCAAAACATTCAAAAAGTTAAATAAAAAATTAAAGAATAAATATAAAACAGTGAAATCCAAGAATTTTTTCCAAATAAATTAAATATTTTTTTACAACAAAATCTTTTATTTTCCAAATTACAATAATTTTGTAAATAATGATTTTATTTTATAACATTATAATGAAAATAGAAAAACGAGTGAGACTTGGTTTTTCACGTAGTGAAAGAAATGCGGGGCAGGCGCACAGAATTTGTGACGAGATCTTAGACTTAATTATCTTAATATTATAAAATAAATAACTATTTTCAAAATTATCGTAATTTGAGAAAATACAATATTTTGATATAAACCAAGAATATAAAATTTGGTTTTCGCATTTTTCAAGTACTTAATTTCATCTTTCCTAAAATTTTTTAAAAGATTTTCAAATGTTTTGCTTAGTTAAAATTTACATTTTATAAATATAATTAATATTAATTTAATGAATTAAAAATTAAATTAATATTATTCAAAACAAAGAATCTTTTTTCTTTACGTGTAACTTTCATGTGTACCTTCTTCGTCATTTCGTGGAAGAAACTACCCAATTTACTAATGATTTTCCAAATATTACTTGTCGACCAAACAAGAATAAATGGCCGTAATTCTTCGTGAGACGAGCATGCACTGTGTGTGCGACTGTGTGTGTCAATTAGAAGAATTAATAATATATGTCCGCTGTGTCTAGGCACATCATTGTATTGCAGTTAGCGCGTAAACGAAAATTTGGAATTGGATTTTCCTGTGTCCTTTAGTGGGGTCAAATTGGATTTTCCTGTCTTCTTTGCTAGAATTACGAAATTGAAAATGTATATCAAGTACAGTTATGCTTGTCGGTCTGCTTGTTTCTCTTGATTCTTACGTAACTAAGTTGAAAGTGACATATTATAATAATTGCATGTCTTAGGACATCACGGCGAACTTATTTTATAGACCCGGGGAGGGTGACATGTGGTTGATTAACCATTTCATGGAATTATGAAATTGAATTGACTTCAATACAGGTATTTTTCGCCCATGTTTTAGTTGATGCCCTTTTTCTTAATTTGACGATTTCTTAATGCTTTCTTTCTCAATAATGGCAACGAAACGAAAAAGTCCTGCGCAAATACTTGTTCAATTATATATGGTGTGATCTCGTGAAAGAAGAAACATGACCTCCTTCAAGACCAGATGTTGCCACAAGGTAAACAAGAGAGAGTTAATTATTTACAAGGAAAGATCACGAATATTTTTGACTTATCATAAAATAAAAAAAGTCCTTGGAGGTTGAATATTAGTAAAGAAATAGTAAAGATGTAGCAACGGTTTTCCTTTTTTTTTTTTTGTCCTTTTTAAGTGTAATAATTATTATTTTGTAATCATAGAATTAATGTAATCAGTATGTAATTAATTTATCGTATTTTTAATAACTATTTTTCCTTTTCCTGTAATTAAAATTCAAAGTGATTACGAATTAGTTATAGCTCGAAATCTGATAAATAAGAAATTAAAACTATTTTATGCCAATGTGATCAGGACTTTTGTCGAAAAGATAGTATCAGGAACAACGGAGAAATAACGGAGGCTATAATTAACTAATTATAGAAATTGTTCTTTATTTTCTGATCAGATGTATGCAAACCAACTAGATATATTTCAATACCTGTGAACATACCAAGAATACGTACCAAGAAATAGAAAAAAAAAAAACTCCAATACCAAGAAATACACTGTATATATTTCAACTAGAATACGAGAAAATCACGATGCGTACAATGAATTGGCCACTTTTCTATCTTTTGGCCACAACAACAAATCTTAGCACACTACATGTCCAACACAATCATAAATGAACTGCCCTTCATTATTATTGTCTACGCACACAGCATGTAAAGTAGTCCAGTTATTACCAATCCTATGGAAAGACAAATAACGAATTCGAGGGCATACGTAAAACACGCAATACATCCATAGATAAATCAAACATAAGATTAATTCGATGAGTAATTATGGGGACTTATTTTCCCTTTTTGTTGTGATTCTTGACGGCACTAACGGCAGACTTGACGGCCTTCCCCCCGACCTGGGCAATTTTCTTGCCCACCATCGTGGACACGTGCTCCTTCTCTTTGGGAATGACACTTCCGCTCTTCACGTAGTTGCTGCTGCACTGTCCACAGTTGGAACTCATGTTTCCCCTCTGCAGATGTTCTCACTCACCGCCTAACCGTATGAAGAAGATATATATATATAGAGGCTTGAGTCGTGAGTTTTCGAGAGACGTGAAATGATGGACGGTATTTATAGAGATCCCTCGAGTCATGGGTTTGCTGTCTTAGAACCCTTTCTTTTATTTTTTATTTCCTGGTCTTGTAGGTGTAATATTGGTGCTAATTCTAGGTGGTTTCATGGAAGAGAGGGGGTTTCTTGCCGATGATTTTCCATAGATGCTTGTGTCCTACACAAAAATTGGATTTTGGCCGTGTGTTTGTGGGTGCATAAGTGTGGGTTCCTTGTCCCTGCATGTCCTCTGAACGTAGTCATGTAGGTCTGTTCTTGCGCTTAATTTATTTCTTATTGATTAATTATGAGAAATTTCTTGGTAGTTCCCTTGCGAAACTAATTTTGGTTTAAATGAAAATTTAGGGAGCAACACCTGCTTTGTGGTTTTGTGTGGCCGACTAATTCGTGTAATAAAGATAACACAGGTCAAGAACTCCAGATGCTGAAAAGAGTTCAAGCATGGCATTAGACTTTCGACGACGCGACATTTCTCTTCTTTCTTCTTCCTCTTCTTCTTGGTTTTTTCCTCATTTTTTTTTAATTTTTTTGAAAATTAAATTTCACCATGAAACGTTGACTTTGGCAAATTGGTGAAAATAACTTTTGTAATTTCGAGGAAGGTTATCAATTTTTGGAATTCAGTGCTTTCACCATGGAATTCTAACTATAATTTAATTTTTCCTATGTTTTGTTTTTATTTACGAGTTTTGCATTGAAAAAATTCAACTTTCTCTTGTCAATGTCATTTCACCTTCATTTTGCATTATTATACTTCTAAAAATGTTTTTTTTTTTTTTTAAAAAAGATGATCATAAAATTGGTGATGATTAGCATAATGCATTTTGTGACAGCTGTATTGGTCTGTTAACACAAATCACGAAGAATTATTCCATTCATTTGCGCATTTAATTATAGAAAATTTGCGCGTATATCGCTTGTTCCACTTGTTCTATTTTATAAATTTTGTCCGTACTATTTAAAATTGAAAAAAAAAAACATACCTTTAATCCATGTTATTATATGACATGTTGTAAAGTTTAATTAATTATGAAGCACGAAAACTTAAATATACTCTTGATTAACCACCAAAGCAATAAATAAATAAAAATCAATTAACAAAAATCCCAAGTTAGTCAAAGAACTGCAACAGTAACCGTCTGTAATATATTGAAAAAAATTACACTGAACAATCCACGACATTCCATATATATGCAAGCTATAATAATATTCTCAGTTGGGAGGTTTAATTAGTGCCTTGTTTCTTGGCAGCATCAACAACAGACCTGGCAGCCTTTCCCAAGCCTTGAGCTATTTTCTTGACCACCTTCGTGAAAACATGTTCCGTTGCCTTGCGGAAGACACTCCCACTGTTCCCTGAAAATAGTTTTCCATCCACTACTGCTGCTCCCTCCATTGTTGGAACTCATTCTCCCTCCTCCTTCTAATATATATTTATTTAATCAAGATACTATATATGTATGTGATGTTTGCTTCCTTCTTTCTCTCACGTGATTTAATTTAGGGTTTAGCTGATAGTATTTATAATATAGCAAGAGTTGTGGTTTGGTTCCTCTCTAGTTCTTGTAATTTTGATGTATATTCTACATTGGTGGAAGAAGCTACCCATTTTTTGTTTTTCTAATAATGTGGGATGCCACAGAGAGAGAGAGATCTTCTTTATCTTTGTCTTTATATTCTCGTGTTTGTGTCTGTGAGTTTTTGGAGAGAGGTGAAATGAGATGGAAGGTATTTATAGACTTGTGAGTCATGGGTTCTCTTTTTATTTTATTTTTCTGGTCTTTTATGGGTAATTTTGGCACTAATTCTAGGTGATTTTATGGAAGAGAGGGGTTGCTTGCTGATGATTTTCCAATAGATGTTTCTGCATTACATATAAATTGGATTTTGGTGGTCAAGACTTATGGTGGTCATTACATAGATATTTCTTAGAATTATGTATTAAATGGAAATGACGACTCTGGAGTCAATCGAATGCTTTGATTGCTGCCCCTTTTGTCCCTCCATCTAATTAGCTATTTCCTGATGCTTTCTGTCTTGTTAGTGTCAACAATTAAATTCGGCGTTCACATTTGTTCAGTCTAATCTCAGGACATCTGCAACGCTTTGTTTGGAAGCCCAGGTGAACAAGCCTGACCCAATGTCACAATGATTGGAGGAGCGTGGCCCGATGTGAGAAACAAACATTCGGTCCACCTGCTAATGTGACAGGCCCTGCAGAGTTCACCGGGTGCACGTGCACGTTCATTGAGCTACGTGGCAGACCTCTGCCATGTGCTGGCGTCAACGGCAACGGTGAGCAGACAGGCCTTCGAACATTTGGAGTACCCTCCAACTCTGGCCCTCCACCCCTTCAAAACCTTCAGCCCTGGGCTTCCAAACAAAGCCCAAACGTTTGGTCAATGTTGCCCAAAAGGCGAACAGAGAAGCTAATTGTATAAGGAAACATCATGCGTCTTTTTGACTTATAATCAATTAGAAGGAAAAAAGATCTTTGAATATTAAATTTTAATAAAAAAGATTGATAAAGTTGCAATTACCTAATTTTTATTTATTAGTCTTCTTGTATAATCATAGAATTTAACTTTGTCAATTGTGCTTAATTTATGCTATTTCTTATAACTAATTTTTTTCCCATTTCTTTTCATCATAAATATTCAAAGTGCAGAAGTTATGTTTGTTATGTTTTTAAGTGTGTGTGTTTTTTTAAAAAATATGTAAAATTAAGAGATAAAAAGATATAAAATTTGAAATGTATAATAATTAAAACATGTGTTTTTGAGTGTTTATGAAACAAAACAAACATTATCTTAAATTTCAAGGAATCCAACATGGAAATAGTTTTATGCCTGATTATAGAGAAGTGAACATAAGAAAAAATGCAGAAATATTGATTATATAAACATGAACTTTAATTAATTTAACAAGTTGTCCATGGAGTGTGTATGTGTGTGTGTGCACAGGTTAACTAATTTGTTGGAATCTTAATTTATAGAAAAGGTAGATTTTTATTTTTATTTTTTGATAAATTTTGAGAGTTTTGTATTTGGGGAAAAATATATTGGTTAAGTGATCATTTCAACCTATATTGTGAAAGTTCTTGGAGAAGATATCATCAATTTCAATTAATTTACTTAAAATATTTCAACACAATTCTTACCAAATTAAATTAGAATGAAATTACATTAAATGTTATGGACTAAGAGGTCTTGAGGACGTTCCCTTTCACTTTGATTATTATATTATGAAATCTCCAATTTTATAAATAAAATATGCTATTTAATTCAAATTCAGTCACTTTAAATTAATTTTAAATGTGTAAACTTAAAATTGTGATTTTCGATATCCTTAATTTTAAATTTGTAAAACATCTTGAATAATTTAATTCAGCCCCCTTAGGAAATTATTTGCTTCATTAATTTATATCTTTCTTTCGGGTAGTAATAGGGCTCTTTGTCATCTCATATGTCCATTTTCTAACACCCTTCTCACACGTACAGACACAAACTTAAGATACATATTATACATTATCCTTTACGTAATTAAAGGAAATAATAACAATAATAGCCTGAAAATTATTTGATGTCCCATTATATTTACTATTTACTTGGACTTTTTTTTTTATTATTAGTTTTTTGGTAATTTTACCCTCCCATTTTTATTCAATCCCTAACCATGGCAAAATCTAACCTATGGAGAAAGCATAAAATATTCAAGAGCATGCTGTTTATTATTTCTAAAAGACAAATAGTAGGTTAAGATATGAATCTTGACAACGCTAAAGTAGACTTGGTTTTGTTTTGGTGCACGATTTCAAGTGTAGTTTTTAAAAAAAGATTGTGTAAAATTAAGAGAGACAAGAGAAAATGTAAAATATAATAATTGAGCTTTGTGCATTATTTTGGTAACATATGAAACTTGTTGGCTTGATGACAGATTAATCAGCTACATAAAAAAGACAAACAATTAATCTCAAGTACACAAACAAATACAGACCCGAGCAATTAAATATGCTGTATATAATTTACCATATTGCAAACAACATGTCCATAACAGGGCATGGACTCATGAACTGCCCACATCGCCCAACACAAAGAATACATAATACTGCTAAACGTAAATAAAACGTACGAAAGTAATCTAGACACTAGTGATCATATTGACCCTTATGTGGGAAACATACTATTTAACAATCAATAACTGATTATCGGGATTCACTTTGGCCTTGTTCTTCTGATTCTTGGCTGCATTAGCAATAGCTTTGACTCCATTTCCCCCAGCTTCAGCTATTTTCTCGACAACCTTTGTGGACACACACTCCCTCTCTTTCGAGAAAACACTTCTAGTGTATTGTCTTCCATTGCTGCTACACCCTCCATTATTGGATTCCATTTTTGCCTATCCTCCGAATGCTTGAGGTAATCACGATTTTGTATCTGAGTGTTATGTGTATGTATGCGATCTTCTGTCTTAATTCCTATCGTGTTACTTAAGTTTCGTGATTGCAGGTGCATGGGTGGATTTACAGAGCAAGGGTTGTAATTTAAATTCTGTGGCGTAGTCCTTCCTTGTTTTCCCTTCGTGGAAATTTTGCTGCAAATTCCAAGTGGTTTCGTGGAAGAAGAGCTACATACGTGTGAATGTGTGTGTGTGTTCTAGGGCAAAAAATAGTCTTTGTGCGTGTGAATGTGTGTTCCTTGTTCATGTGATCCTAATTAGAAGAACAAATAGGCATACAACTAAGTAGTTTTCTCCACCCCCACACACACCCCTGTGTGAGTATACATGCTGCATATTAACAAACAATGTACTTGGTATTTTCCTCATTTTTTAATAACTTGCCTAATGAAAATGTATACAACAACAGTTCGTGTGTATTTTTGTGTTGGTTTCATGTGTGAACTTGACCATGCACGCATGATTGATATTTGCTTTTTTGATTTTCTAGCTAGATGGCTTCATAACTGAGTAATAAGATATTATTTGATTAAGTTGACTTGGGCGAATCATGGTTTGATGTAGTTAATTATGTGAAAAGGATCAAATTTATAAGGATTTTGTTTTCAGGTGGTTTCTAAGACATTTTCCAAAGATGTATCTGCTCTACACATAAATCGGATTTTGGCCGTTTGTTTATGTGGTTTGCTTCTCTTGCATGTCCTCTGTACTTAGCATATATATGCATGTGTACGTCTTTGTTCTTGTGCTTATTTTATTTCTTTTTAATTAATTATAGGAAATTTCTTTCTAGATTTGTCCTGGGATATAAATAAAAATTTGGAGAGCAACACCTCCGATGTGTGGCCGACTAGTTCAAGTGTGTGGAGGACAAGATATATAGGTCAAGAAATCCAAATGCCTGAAGACTTTAGGGATCCGTCCCACAGAGGAGAAGTGGGGTGGGGGAGATTTTTTGCCGCCGCTGTTAAATGCGGGCAGAGATGGAGAATCTACTCTTGCCCCATCCATGTATTAATTAAACAATAAATATAATTATATTTATTATATACATGTGACTATATATTATTTAATTAAAATAAATCATAGAGTAATAAACATATATATTATTTTAATTATAATAAATTATAAATTAAAATTAGTTATATTGAATGTTAAATAATTTGAATTTACATATACTTTTAAGTTTGATTAATTTAAAAATTAGTTCACTAAATGAGTAATTTGATCGTCTTACTTAGAATTAAAAGAAGAGATCATATAAAAGAATTAATTTTGAATAAATATATCTTTTAATTGTTATGAAATATGCAATTTTTTACAAAACTAATATTTTTTTCTTACAATAAAAAATCTTAAAATGTGAAAAAAAAAAACCAAATTAGTTATAATAAACAAAAGAATAAAAGTTTTTATTTTAATCAATATGAAGATTGAAACTCATTTTTTACTATACCAGTTAATTAATTATTATAAATATAAAGTAATAATTTTTTATTGTAATATTATGAATAAATTAAATTTAAATTTAAATTTTATTCTTCTAATGGAGCACTCGTGGAAGAGACAGAGTGGGTGATTAGACAGGATAATGAAAGTGAAGACAGGGTATGGGACCAAGGCTGAGGTGGGGGAGGGAGAGGGTTTCGACAATGAGGCGGGGGTGAGGAGGCATCCCCTGCCCCATTGTCATCCTTAGATTCAACGTGTCTTTCTTTTCTTCATCTTCTTCCTTTAGAAAATAATAATAATAGAACTCACAATATATTCGTTTCAATCTTATTTATGAGTTTGCAATTGAAATGATGGTGAAATGTTTATTTAGGTGTTCTTGTGATATTTTCGTCTGACCGTTGGTAGATTATGAAATGAAAATGTACAAGAAAACACTTATAATTGCCTGTTTTTTCTTTTGTCTTAATATATTTATAATAATACAAAAGGAGTAGGTAAGATACGAATAGTTGGGATTGGGATTCCTCGTTTCATGAACTAATCAAATTGAATTGACTCTAATACAGATATTTTTCTCAAAAAAATTGTAATTTTTGTTTCGTAATTGTATCGTTTGATAAAATTGTTCTTTAATTTTTTGATTTGACAAAAATGTCTTAACATTTCAAAATTTTAGCAATTTTCAAGAAATATGCTCTAATTTTGTTGAAAAAACGTACACCCCACACTCAATTTGCGGATTTCCAACACTTGTAGACACATACTAGTAAGCAAATGTTAGGTAGAATAATGACATGTAAAAAATGCCACTTGGACATCCAACATAAAAAAAATAACAATTTTCACCCTATATATAGAATCATTTGACAAAAATGTCTTTTAATATTTGTTGCTAACAAAAATATCTTAAATTTTTACACTTTAGAGTCCAAGTGGCATTTTCCTTGCATGTCATTATTCCATCTAACATCTACTTTGACAGTGTGTAATGCGGTGTTAGAAATTCCCAAATTAATGTATTATGTGCATTACATGTGCGAAAATCTAGTGAAATTAGGATAATTTATCCTGAAATTGCTAAAGTTTTTGAAAATCAGAACATTTTTATTAGTGAAAAAAATTTAAAAATATTTTTGACTAATGACTATATATTCGGGACGAAAATTGCATTTTTCCTATTTTTCTCCCATGTATTAGTTGCAGGCTTTTTCTAATTTTGGTCTTAATGTTTTCTTTCTCAAAAATGAAACAAGAAAGTCTTGCACTAATATTATCGTTTTTCCGTTTTCCTTTTATTCTTAAATATAATGTTATTCTTATTACACAGTAATGTAATTAACCTATTAAAATCAATTTGTGCTAAAGATATTGAATTTCTAATACCTAAAGTTTCTTTTGTTTCTTTTTATCATTGGTGATGTTTGTTTTTATTTTTTAGTGTGCATTTTTAAGTATATTTTTTAAAAAAATGATGTAAAAGTAACATAGCGAAATAGAAAAAATTTAAAAGTTTTAATGATTATAATGTGTGCTTTTAAGTATTAAAAATGAAAAAAACCCTTGCAGATATAGCTTGAAATTCGATGAATAAGACATGAAAGTTATTTTATGCCAATCTGTTATGATACTTTTGCCAAAAAGATAATATCGGGAATAATGCAGAAATAAGCAAGGCTGTAATAACTAATTATATATAGGAATTATTCTATATTTTCCGATCAAATGTTTGCAAGCCAACCAATTTTCATTTTGATAATTTGACTGAAACATCTGGCAGAAATTAATTTGGTCAATTCAGGAAATTCTTGCCTCATGAATTATGGTCTTTAATTCCAAAAAGATCCCAATAACAATAAATACAGAGGCAAGCAATACTTGCTGCATATATTTCAACCAAAAGTAGGAGAAATTCACCAGGCATACAACAAATTGGGGACTCATCTCTTTTGGTTTAAAATAACAAATTTTAGCACACTACATATCTCTGCTGAGCATATATTCACATAAATGAGCTGCCTATATTATTAAGTACGTACACAGTTTGTAAAGTACTTCAATTATGACAAATCCTGTGGAAAGACAAATAACTAATCAGTGGGCATACGTAAGCGCACAGGAAAACACACGGGTATCGAGCATATATACGATTAACTATATGATTAATTGTAAGGACTTATTTTTGCCTTGTCGTTGTGATTCTTGACGGCATTAAAGGAACACTTGACAGCTTTCTCCCCAAACTGGGCAATTTTCTTGCCCACCATTGTAGAAACGTGCTCCTTCCCTTTTGGAACGACACTTCCGTTCTTCACGTAGTTCCTGCTGCTCTGCCCGTAGCTGGAATTCATCTTTCCCCTCTCCAGATGTTCTCACTCTCCACTAAATTATAAGAAGAAAATATATATAAAGAGAGATCTCTCTTGTGTATCTCTCTCTTCTTCTGTTTGTGTCTCTTGTGTTTTTTAAGAGGGGTGAAATGATGCTATTGATATACCACTCGAGTCATAGGTTTTCTCGCTTAATACCTTTGTTTCAAGTTTATTTTTCTGGTCTTGCTAGGTGTAATGTTGGTGCTAATTCTGGGTGATTACGTGGAAGAGAGGGGGTTTCTTGCCGATGATTTTCCAAAGATGCTGCTCCTCAACACGTAAATTGGATTTTGGTCTGTGTGTTTGCGTGTGCATGTGCGGGTTTCTTCGCCTGCATGGCTTCTGAAGAGTATGTATGTTCTCGTGCTTAATTTATTTCTTGTTACAATTACAAAGAAATTTCCTTGTACGTAGATCCCTTGTGAAATTAATTTCAATATAATTGAAAATTTAGAGAGCAACACCTGCTGTGTAGTTATGTGTGGCGGACTATAATTCGGGCAAGAATTGGACAACGCAGGTCAAGAAATTCAAATGCCGAAAAGAGTTCAAGCACAGCTTTGGACTTTTGACGACACAACATTTTCCTACTGGCTTCTTCCCTTTCTTCACCCTCTTTTCAATAACAAATCTCGCAATGAAATGTTGAATTTGTCAAATAGTGTTATTAATTACTTGGTACTTACCAGGAATGTTATTGATTTCAAGAGTTCAATGTTTTCAACATGAAATTTGAAGTATAATTTATCTTTTTCTCTGTGTTTCGTTGTCATTTATGAGTTTTACATTGAAATGTGATGACAAAATATTTATTTGGGTGTTCTTATAAATAAAAAAAAGGTTCATCTTTCTGTTGTCAATTTCAGCTTACCTTCATTTTCAATTATCTGTCCTTTTAAATTATTTTTGCAAAAAAATGACCATAAAATTGGAGATGATTAGCGCAATGCATTTTGACGCACTTGTATAAGTTTGTCAAGACAAATCACAATTTAAATAATTTTGCCATTCATTTGCGCATTTCTATTCCATTTTAAATTTGAAGGGAAATTAAGCTTTTAGCTCGTGATTTTCCATACATACATACATACATACATATACAAATATATGTGTGTGTGTGTGTGTGTGTATTACGTATATAATCGAGTTTTTTTTTAATTCTTTTGGTGTGCGTCTGTTTTTGTGCGTCTGTTTTTGATTATATATAGGTGTGTTTCCTTCAGGACATGATTTCTGCTAATAATTACTTGAAATTTATATTTTCTTAGTAGTTTATTAAAATAAAACGTAAAAATATCAATCAACAGCATGCCATCTGGTTGACTATAATCATAAAATAATGTATTTATTAAATTTTAATCCTATTTGATTAATGCAAGTTTGCGTGGAACAATTGCCGTCTGTTAATCATAGGGTGTTTACGGTTTACTTTGAGAAATATTCTCAGCACTTGCCTATTGTGAAGAACAAACCAATTCAATTTGGGTCAACGCTGGAAAATGACGATGCCTCTTTTAGTCATTTTCACCTGTCATCTCATGACCTTTTTTGTTTCTTTTCTCTTTTCAGGTTATTCACAAATTTGGTCATAAGCCAAAGAAAATTATTCTATGTCTGTACCTCGTGTTATTCTATCAATTACGTCCCTACAATTTAAAATTGAAAACAAACAATAATATTGCTTTAATCATTCTATTAAATGACATGTTATAAAGTTAACTAATTATAAGGCAGGACAACTTAAATATTCTTGATTAACCACTAAAGCAACAAAAGTAATAATACCTAAATAAAATAAAATAAAACCCCAAGTTACTCAGAGAAGTGCAACATTAACCAACTGCAATATAGTGAAAGAACTTACACAGAACAATCCACGACAAGCAAGATGGGCTTCTGTATGGAGTGCATCCATGCCCGCATGTTGTTAATTAGCTGTACAATCTGCTATTGCAAATACAAATACATAACACACATGAACACCAATGCACTATATTATTAAGAGAAAAATATGAAAAGGAACAACCAATAAGGAAGCAAATTAAAAGGCCCTACCTTATGGATATCATGGTGTTTATATATGGGAACATATATATGTATGTGTTTATATATGTGTTCCATACATGCAAGTCATAATTCTCAGTTATGAGGCTTAGCCTGTGTCTTGTTCTTGGACTTGGCAGCATTAAATAGAGATTTGGCGGCTTTTCCCAAACCTTTAGCTATTTTCTTGACCACCTTTGTGAAAACACGTCCCCTTCCCTCGGGGGGGACACTCCCACTCTTCCCTGAAAATGGTTTGCTCCCTCCATTGTTGGAACTCATTTTCCCTCCTTCTCCTGCAAATATATTTTATCAAGATACTATGTGTATATGATATATTTCTTCTCTCTGCGTCTCCCGTGTGACTAAATTTAGGGTTTAGTTGAGCGTTTTTACATAGCAAGGGCTGTGGTTGGTTCCTCTGGTTCCTCTCTAGTCTTTGTAATTTTGATGTATATTCTAACTCGTTTCATGGAAGAAGCTACTCCATTTTACTTTATGCGTAAATTGTGAAGTGAAAATGGAAAAGGCAACAGTAATACGTGTCGGTGTGTTTCTGTTTTTTATTATTTTGAAGCAATTAGGTTGGAAATCTATGAGGAAACGGAGTTGAGAGTGACAGCAGACAGACTTGCATGCTCCTTTAAGAGGGCTTTATCTATGAATACGGCAAACTCGTTTTCTTTTAATTATTTTAATTAGTACACCAATAATTTCCTGGAATTATTGTATTTCTAATGGGATTTGACGACAACCATGCTTTAATTGCTTTCCTCCTTTTATAATTTTAGTAATTTCTTGATGTTTTTCTGTCTTGTTAATTAGTGTCAACAAGAAAGTCCCATACACTCTTACATTTGTTCATTTCTTAATTTATATGGTCAATCTGATGGAAGGGTAACATACATGACCTCTCCTTCAAATGTTGGATCCAATGTCGCCATAAGGAGAAAAGAAAGAAGCTAATTTTGCAAAGAAAACATCACGCATATTCTTGACATGTAATAAATTATTAGAAGAAGAAAATCTTTAGATATTGAATTTTAGTAAAGAAAATAATAAAGTCGTAGTACCGTTTTTCTTTAAATTAGTATCATTCATTTTTTCTTATGTAATCATGGCATTAATTGGTCAATTTGCGCTTAATTTATCATTTTTCTGATAACTAGTTTTTTTCTTTCTATTTTCATCATTAATATTCAAAGTGTAGATAGCTTAAACTTTGAGGAATCCGACATGAAAATCGAGGAGAATGCAGGAATTACTGATATGGAAACGAACTTTTGTTGTCTGATCAGATACATACAAGCCAATTACTAATTTCTTGGAATCTTAATTAACAAGAAAGCATATAATTAATTTTTTGAAAAATTTCAGGATTTTTGAACATGGGAAAATATATTGATTAAGTGATCATTTCAACCCAGATTGTGAAAACACCTGGAAAAGATATAATCAATTTCTATCTATTTACTAGAAATATATCAAGACCATTGTTATCAAATAAATTTGGATGAAACATAAATGTTATGGACTTAGAGGTAGTGCACAATGATGTCCCCTTTCACTTTGATTATTATATTCTCAAATTTTATATATAGAATATACTATATAATTCAAAATTTCGTGCACTTTAATTAAGTTAGTTTTAAGTTTGTAACTTAAAATTGCGACTTAAATATCCTTAATAGCTTGAAACCGCTGCAAACTTTAATTTGGCCATTTTAGGAAATGCTTCGCTCCACTAATATATATATCTTTGCTTGCGCGTGTCAATAATACTCTATTTTCTGATACTTTTCCTCACACATAGAAACAGAAACTCAAAATATCGTACATCGTGCTTTACATAATTAAAATAAATAATAATAAAAGCCCGAAAATTACTTGCTGTCCCATTTTATTACTAGTTACTTGAAGAATTTTTTATTTTTATTTTTCATTTTCTTTCTCTCGTAGTTATGTCAATCTCTAACCACGACACAATATTTTGTAGCAGCCGTTCATTATTTCACAAAGACAAATGGGACCTGGGTTAAAGTAATGAAGCTTTGCGGCAATAAAATAGAGTTACCGACAAATTAATCAATATTAATTACTTCATACCAGACACACGCACACACACACACACACACACTCCTGTTTGTGCGTCTGTGTATGCATGATGTGTATTAACTAAGTACCTGGAATTTTCCTCCTCTTTTAATAACCTGTGTATTGAAAATATATGTAACAACAGTTGGTGTGTGGTTTTGTGTTGGTTTCATGTATGAAATTAACCATGCATGATTGGTATTTAATTTGCTTATTTTATAGAGGGCTTTCACAGCAAGATATAATTTTAAGTTGCCTTGACCCGATCATTGTGTGATGTAGTCATGTGGAAGGGATCGAATTTACAAGGATTTTTACCTACATTTTAGGTTATTACTTTTTGTTTGCTAGAAAAATAACTTCATTTTCCCGTGGTTTTCCAGGAACATTAGTATATAACTTATTAAATATACAATAGAAAAGAAGGAAATTTATGGAGGCATTTCCAATTATTGGCTCCCATGGGTGGAAAAAAGTATTATTTTCAAGTCAAAATGACAATAAGAAGAACAAGACAAGATCAAGAAGCAAGCTATACATGTTTTTTGTTGAAGTTCTCTTCTTGTGTCATCACATACTCATGCATACATAGGAAAAAGTCTAATATTGAACAAGAAACTCGGAAAACTAAGAAAACTAAATTGAGAGTAACAACTTTATACTGCTAGTAGATGGAAACTTTGTTAAGTGCGACAAGAACATTTTTCAAAAATGATGTATGTAAATATTATTTTATATTAGATGGGATGATATTTGAAAGATAAAACATAATCGTTACATTGGTGTGGTAGATTGTTATTTGTTAAGAGACGTGTTTTTGTGGCATGAATATATAAATAATAATTGTATGGAAGAAAAAGAGAGAGAATGGCCAACTGTAGAAGAAAATGAGAGAGAAATAAAGTAAGGAAGAGAAAAGTGAAAAAACAGGGGACAGTGAGAGAGAACTTTTGACAGATATTCTAAAAATATGCGTGTATTGGCCAAGGCTCAAAGATATTTATTTGTAAAATGAGATTAGGTGACCACGCAGCCGCGAAACAAAATTGCGCGTTATTTTGTTTTAATTGATATGATAATTGTATAATAATATATGTTTGACTTCGTGGGCCAATCATTTCCTAGAATTATATATTAAATGAAAATGATGACTAGCGTCACCCGCATACTTTGATTGCCTATGTTTGGAGCTTAAGTTTCAAACTTCTCAATACTACCAAACAGATTAAATAATAAAATTTTTATTTAAATTAAAATTTTTTTCCCTTTCATTTATATATATATATATATATATATATCACACATATATTTATATTTATTTTTATTTATACTTTAAAATATAATTATTTTTCGTATAAACTATTACATCATATAATTTTATATATATATATATATATATTCAAATACCAAATAAAGGAGATTAAGGTTAACTTTTAGACTGGTAATTCCAAACAATTCGTGTAGAAATGATAAGATAATATATACACTCAAACCTTGTTGAATTTTGCAAAATAGTTAGCCAAAATTTTAATTATTATTTCTATTGGTAAATGATTAAGGAACTAATTTTAACTTATTCTTTATTATTTTACTTTAATTTTCGTGCGCACTTTTTGAGAAATAAGGAAAGTCAGTATGGAAGGGGATGTGAGTATTAAAAAACAACCAAAAATTTTACCAAATGTTTTGGACATGTTAAGAGGAGATTTATCATAATAAGAGGCCAGAAAATAAGAAATTAAAGTTGGAAATTCGGGTGAAAATTAGCTGGAAATAAATAACGAGTTGTGGGAGTTTTAGGACTCTTAATTTGTGGGAAATTTCATTCCTGCCAAACTTTCAACCCAACCCTAGTATTATTATAAATTTTAAAGGAGAGAAAACCTATTTTACAACCCTAGAACTGCAGTAGCCATTTGGATTATAGGAGGAATTTTCTTGGGTTTCACACACCGCTATTCAAGGTAATTTCTTACCAAATTCCTGCTTATCATGCATACACCTAGAAACATTGATTTTGCATGCTTAAGCACATGAGAAATGTGAATTTTAGGAGATTTGTACATGGTAAATTCATGGGATAAGGTATAGATAGTGTGGTTATACGTAGAAATTGTGGAAAATGTGTATGGGAATATCACACGAGATTCTAAAACTTGTCCTAAATTATTTCAAAATTAGTTAATGTACTTAAGTTATATTTTTCATAAATTTAGATGCATAAAAATATGATCAAGGATCCTTGAAACAATGGCGCAAGCGTGTTTTGGTGATTGGAATGAGGTAGAACATGGAATTCATTCAAATAGCCACCTACATGTAGACTAGTGCCATGTATTGTCAACCCCGTGATTACGGGGGACTGTGAACGTGTCTGAACCTATGTTGCGCACATGTCGAGTAGATCGCAAGACTTGGGTGTTGCGCCATGTAGTGTGCCCCGTGATCATTCGGCCTAATTGCAAGATCAATGCTTATGATCATGAGACCAAATTCCACGGTTGTGAGATAGATTACAAGCACTGCACAAATTTTGGACTTGTGTAATTTGTGTTAGCTTTTTCGATTTTAAGATTAGAATAAGTCTAAACGTATTGTACAAGACGTAACGAAGAGTGGAGAATAGTAACCAAATGAATTTTCAATAAGAAAACCCACTTAATAGGTAATTGAAAGTCTAAAAAGTCAATAAAACGAAACATGTAAATTGTGCACAGAAGTAATTGACAGATTAAGATTACAGTTGAATTAAATATTAAATGAGAATTATTTAGTTGAATAGAAAATCAAGTATCTAGTGAACCAGTCGATCCATAATGATAGCAATCAAGTAAATGGTAACATCTTGCCAGTTTATAAAATGCTTTCTAAATTGATTTCTTGCTACAATAAATTCCTAACTCATGTAATGACGACGATAGTGTAGAATAAGTTTTACTTTACCAATTGAGTAATAGATTGGTACTTATTCAATGAAGTGAAAGTACTAGAGCCGATAGCGGATGAAGTTGATACGTATTCCTATCCATCGGCAATATAAGTAGGGATACTTTGTAGGGAGAGTTGAAGCCTTGAGGTTGCGTAGGCTAAGGCCCTCATTAGTAAAAAAAAAAATATATACGAAGTACGTGTCACCATGAGCGAGCTAATGAATATGGACATGTAAACAATATAAGTGATCTGACTGGAACAATCCTAAAATGTTGTGTTTTTCATAAATTGTTTAGCTAAAATTTAATTGTCTACTTCAAATGTGAATTGGATTGCCTGTTTTTGGAAATGCATTTCATACAAATTGTGAAATTGTTATTATTTTCTTGTTCACATTTATATGAAAAACAAAAAAAAGCAAGAAATATCATTTAATGGGCAACTTGTTGCTAACAAATTTTAAAGTGCTATTTCTTGCAAAGGAAACCACTCAAGATGAGCATACTTAGGGATAGTAAACCTAGTGAATTATTTTGTTTCTATCATTTTCGTGAGCAAATAAGAGCTGATTGATTGATTAAGGATTTTACTTTTTGTTGCAAAGTAGAGTTATGATTATTTCTCAGATATTATCACTTGGATATATTTGACATTTAATGAATTAATTGCTTTAGTATTATTGGTTCTGGTATGTGGTATTAATTGAGGTTGCCGGCGAGTATTATTATATCATAGTCTCAATTGGAAGTGTGACAATTAACATTTTTTTTTTATTATTTGTCTTCTTATATAATCATAGAATTTAACTTAGCCAATTTGTGCTTAATTCATCCTATTTCTGATAAATAATTTTTCCCCTTTTCTTTTCATCATTAATATTCAAAGTGCAGATAGCTTAAATTTTGACGAATCCGACGTGGAAATAGTTTTATGTCTGATTACAGAGAAGAGAACATACGAAAAAATGCGGAAATTAGTGATTATATAGAATTGAACTTCAATTAATTTCACAAGTTGTCCATTGTGTGCGCGCGCGCGCAGGTTAACTGATTTGTTGGAATCTTGATTTATAGAAACTATAGGTTATTATTATTATTATTTTGATAAATTTCAAGATTTTTGAACATGGGGAAAAATATATTGGTTAAGTGATCTTTTTACCCTATATTGTGAAAGTTCTTGGAAAAGATATTATCAATTTCTATTAATTTACTTAAAATATTTCAAGATAATTCTTACCGAATTAAATTTGGATGAAATTACATTAAATGTTATGGACTAAGAAGTCTTGAGGACGTTCCCCTTTACTTTCATTATTATATTATGTAATCTCCAATTTTATTCATAGAATATGCTATTTAATTCAAATTTATTCACTTTAAATTAATTTTAAATTTGTAAACTTAAATTGTGATTTTCGATATCCTTAATTGCACAAAACTTCTTGTATAATTTAATTCGGCCCTCTTAGGAAATTAGTTGCCTCATTAATTTATATCTTTCTTGCAGGCATTAATACTGCTCTTGTCATCTCCTATGTCCATTTTCTTACACCTTTCTCACTCATTCAGACACCAACTTAGGATATATATTATATATCCTTCTTTACGTAATTAAATCTAACCTATGGAGAAAGCATAAAATATTCAAAAGCATGCTGTTTATTATTTCAAAAAGACAATTAGTAGGTTGAGATATGAATCTTGACAACACTAAAGTAGACCTGGTTTGTTTTAGTGCATGTTTTTAAATGTATTTCTTTAAAAAAATTATGTAAAATTAAAAAAAAAAAGAGAAATTTTAAAATATAATAATTGAACTATGTTTATTATTTTGGTAGAATATGAAAGTTGTTGGCTTGATGACAGATTACTCAGTTACATAAAAAAGGCAGAAAGAATCTCAAGTACACGAACAAATACAGAAACAAGCAATTAATAGGCTGCATATAATTTAATATATTACAAACAACATGTCCATAACAGGGCATGGACTCGTGGACTGCCCAGATCACACAACACAAAATAAAAAGTACTGTTTAACGGAAAATAAAACGTAGGAAATTAATCTAGACACTAGTGATCATATTGAACTCTACGTGGGAAACATAGTATTTAACAATCAATAACTAATAATTATCAGGATTCACTTTTGCTTTGTCCTTCTGATTCTTGGCGGCATCAGCAACCGCCTTGGCAGCCTTTCCCCCAGCTTCAGCTATTTTCTTGACAACCTTTGTGGACACACGCTCCCTTTCTTTCGGGAAAACACTTCCAGTGTATTGTCTTCCACTGCTATTGCTCCCACCATTGTTGGAATCCGTTTTTACCTCTTCCATGAGTGCCTGAACTAATCTTGATGTTATATTTCTCTGTTTTCTACGTATGTATGTGATCTGCTTCCTTGTTTCTTACCCTGTTAATTTTGTGATTGCAGGTGCATGATTGTATTTATAGTGCTAGGGTTGTTTCACGGAAGAAGAGCCACACACATGTGGATGTGTGTGTGTGTGTGTGTGTGTGTGTGTTTCAAGACACAAAATGGTCGTTGTTTGTGTGTTTTCTTGTAATTTATGTTATCTTAGAAGAACTAATAGGCATTCTCTACCAGCTGCGGTGGGGATGCAGACACACACACACACACACACTCACACTCACACTCACACACACACACACTCACACACACTCACACCTGTTTTTGTGTGTGTATAGATGACGTAGATAAACAAAGTACCTGGAATTTTTCTCCTCTTTTAATAACTTGCCTGATGAAAATGTACGTAACAACAATTGACGTGTGGTTTTGTGTTGGCTTCATGCGTGATGTTGACCATGCATGGTGGGTATCTAATTTCCTTATTTTTCTAGAGGGCGTTCATAACTGAGCAGCAATATATAATTTGAAGTTGACTTGGCCGGATCATGGTGTGATGCAGTCGCGTGGAAAGGATCAAATTTACAAGGATTTTTACCTACATTTTTTATTATTATTTTTTGTTTGCTAGAAAAATAACTTCATTTTCGCATGTTTTTCTAGGTACGTAAATGCATAATTTATTAAATATACAAGAGAGAAGAAGGAAATCTACGGAGGCATTTCCAAACTTTGAACAGCGGCCATGGACATTAAAAAAAAACAAAGAAAGAAAAGACAACAGTTATTTTCTAGTCCAAAACGACAATAAGCAGAAGCAAGTCATATGATGTATTTTCTTGAAGTTTTATTCGTGGGTCATCGCATGCTTATGCATACAAGGGAAAAAGTCTATATTGAACAAGAAACTCGCATCTATATAAATAAATTCAACTCCTCATTCAAGTCTTGGCTATTTAGAAACGAGAACCACTACAAACAGGAGACAACATATAGCAATTCTTTAAATTCTCTCTTTTTTAAATGGGATAACTTTGTGTTTACATGTCTTTTCTTATTTTTATCTATTTATTGTGGAGAAATGAAGAGGAGAATATGGAGAAAGATGAATGAGAAATCCTATTGGGCCTAATCTCTACTTATAAGCCCAAACCACGTCAATGAACTGGTTAATTAGTCCACTGCCATTTGCCAATCACTCGGGCCCAAACACTAGGCTTCGCTGTTCAAAGACTAACCCCAATGCAGAACAAACGGATAAAGATTCGTCCAATTCTCTTCTTACACTTAAATCGCGTTACAAATTCAAAGAATCGATCAGTTACGCAACTCGACTGCTCAGAGAGCATCGCAGCTAAATGGAGCCTCAAGAACAGTAGGCAATATCGTCGTTGACGTATATAAGCGATTTCCCCCCAACAATTCGCCAACATCCCTTTAGGAATTTGGAGCAGGTGAGCTATGGAGTTCGAGGTGAGAGTGGTGGGGGGGATGGAAAATTGCTTTATCTCACTTCCTCTTCCACTCATCCAAACCCTTCAGACCGGTTTTCTCCCTCCAATTCTTGCCGTCGAGCTTCGCGCTGACAATCGCCTCTGGCACGTGGCTTGGTGTGGCTCCGCCTCCTCTTCACCCTCCTCGATTGAGGTGCAGTACTACAACTACAGCAACTCGTGCTTCTTTTGTTGTCTTTAGTTGAATATGATTTTCACTTTATCTGAGTTTCGGGTGTCAATTTGTAGATTGCTCGACAGTATGCGGATTGCATTAGCTTGGGTGACCATACAGTGGTTAAAGTGCGTGTGGTTAGTAATTTACCCAAGGCAACAATGGTGACGATTGAGCCGCTCACAGAGGATGATTGGGAGATTTTGGAGCTTAATTCGGAGCTTGCTGAAAGTGCTATCTTGAAGCAGGTAGCATGCTTGATTCTGGGGTTGAGTGTTTTTTGTCTGTGCATAAGAGCTTTCCTGTATTGCATCGATGTATATGCAGCGTTTAGCGAGGCCTTGACATAGTGGTTGAAAAGCTGGGAATGCATTGGCTTTTTTGGGTGCTTATAAGAGCGTTTTTGTATGGGAATTTATGTGAATGCGGCATCTTGGGAGAGTTAGGCATGGCTGTCCACAAGTTGAGAATTCCATTAGGATGTTATTATTTTATTTTAATATAAGATAAAGGATGTAGGTGTTCCGGCGCTTATAACTCACTTTGTCCTGCATGCAGGTTGGACTTGTTCATGAAGAAATGAGATTTCCATTGTGGTTGCATGGGCAAACCGTCATCATGTTTCTTGTTATGTCAACCTTTCCTCAGAAACCAGTAGGTAACAGAATACTTCTGATTTCAGAATCCCTTATGGAATAATTGTTCTATTTTAGTCTTGTACATGTTATATTGCCCAAGTTGAAGGAAAATTTTTGGCCTTTGTCCTTTTGCTTCTAACAAGAATGTAGACAACTTTAACTTATGTTGAGCTGCATTATCCTCCAGTTGTTTAAGTATATTGCTTCTTTCATTTATGTAACTTGTTTTCAAATTGATTGTTGGTAGTTGAGAAATGTTTGCTTTAGTTTTTCATTCTTAGCACCTAATTGTAAGCAACTCAGTTTAATGGAGTTTACAGTTATTTGACATTTTGAGATTGTTGCCAGTCCAACTTGTGCCTGGAACTGAAGTTGCAGTTGCTCCAAAGAGACGGAAAAATCCATCCCTACAATCTTTGGAAGGGGGTCAGACAATCACTAAAGCACAACTACGTGTCCAAGATTTAGACAGTCGATTCATTTATAAATGCAAAGAAAATTGTGTTGACATGGAGGTGGTATTCACTTCTGGTGCTTTCATCCATCCAGAAACAGCTAAAAAGTATTCATTCAGTTCTCTTCAATTTGTGGAGATATCTCCACGATTATTGTTGAAAGGAAACAAGAAAAAGCTGCATTCTAAAAGCATAGCAACTGAACAGGAAGCCAACAATGGTAATCTTACTGTAAATCGGGATCGCCGTCTTGTTGTTCGTGTGTTATTGTCCGAGTCAGTGGTAAAAGGGCACATAATGCTATCCCAGTCTCTTCGCTTCTATTTGGGAGCTGGGCTGCACTCTTGTAAGTTAATTCTCAGAAGAGTAGACTGGCATAGTTCTACTGAGTAAATTTGATCTGTCTTTGTAAACTTATTATTTTCATGTGATGCTGCAACTCCTAATTTGTGCTGTCCCTAGTCTTACTTATTTGCCCACTCATGTCATGTTTGCGGCATTCATTTGTCTATTCTTTTTTTAGGGGTACATGCACAAAGTTGCAATGTTACTGTGAAGAAAGACATTCCTCCATTATCAATTTCACCTTACCATTTCAAGATGTTTCGAAATGATGAGATTGTTGAGAATGGTCTAGAAGTTGTAAACCACGAGGAGAACCATAAATGGAAAGATGCAAAAGATGCACTTCAAAGAATCAACTCAAATGCTGAGATGGGTATTAGCGATTGGTCTATGCATGAGAAAATTCTTGAAGCTCTTGCTTCTGGATCTTCCCCTGATGGGGCTAAAGAAGCAAGTACTAGGAATGGAGTAAAACATAATAAGGTTGGGTATATAAATGGTTTATCATCTCTTTTGCGTTCATGGCTTCTAGCTCAGCTTCATACTGTTGTTTCAAATTCAGCAGAGGATGTAAGTTCATTGGTTATAGGAAGCAAGACATTGCTTCACCTAAAAGTCAAAAATCACAGATTGCCTAGACATGGCAAGGTACAAACATCGAGTAATAAGTTTCCCCCAAACAGAAACCAAGCTGAAAAACCATCAGTTGATGTTCTTTATATTTTGTCTCTCTTGGAAGAATCTCTGCATGATGAAGATAGTAATGCATATGAACTAGAATTTGATCAAAACACCAGCAACAATTGTAGTTCAAGAAGTCTAGACATGTTGCTTGGAAAGCTGCAATTGGGTGACGTTTTATTCTATCATGCGGCCATTGAGTCTTCCCATGACGATGTCAGTGCTGCAATTTCTTCATTGGATTGGATGGGTACAGCACCATTTGATGTAAATTACAGTAGGTATTTTTCACCTAGCTTCTTTTTAGTTTGAACTTTGATGATTGATACATTTTGTGCTTAAAAGCTATGGTATTTTGATTGAAACTCTTGTGAATGAAAATACATGATATATTACTCGAAGGCTAGGACTAAGTGCTTTGTTATTGCTGCTGCACTGCCATGCTAGCAGTCTTCTAATGGTTGGCACTTGCCAGAACACTGAGCTCACTTTTTCCATTCTCAGATCTGAATCCAATGTATGATAATCTCAATGTCTATTAAGCTCCAGAGTTCTTAATCCTTAAGGCTTACTAGGCATCTATATCCATCAGTTTGGTCTGACCTTAGGTGTAAACATCATGTATTTGAGCTTAATTGCGCTCAGTTACCCTGTATAGCCTCTAAAGAATTCTTGAAGCCCCAAGTTGTTTGCTTAGGACCAGACTTCGTAAAAGTATATCAGCAGAAGAATGTGACAATTTCCTATTTCAATTGCTGGCATCATTATATTCATTTCAATCCTTTTGTTAGTATAATTATTATCTCTTAAACAGTTAAGCTGTTTTATTAATGTGGTGATTTTTTTCCTAACTGGGTATTTGACCTACAGGGTTGATGGTTTCATTATCTCCTACTTATGGGATGTTATTCAGTAGCTATAATATACCATTGCCCGGCCATATACTTATCTGTGGACCTCCAGTAAGTCCCATCAAAAGTAGCTCATTTATTGCTGTGATGCTATGATAAATGTGAAAGGAGTGGTTTTAGCAATTTGGTTTTTTTCTTTATATCTTCATTGAAAGAAGCATAAATGGATTTTTATTTGTCCTTTTCTTTTGTTATTTTTTCCATGTGTTGTTATTTTTTGATATTGGAGACAAGGCTCAATACTTTGAATTTATTGAGATTGCAACACCAATGGGTTAGTGAGCAATGGGCTTGGGACAAGAAAAATAAAGTATGGGGAGGGATAGTTTGATGTATATGATCTTCATTTAATATTTTATTCACTTTTAAACCTTCTTAATAAAGTACTGTTTATATGATAAGCCAAAAGCCAAAAGGATAAGTATAATTATCAGCCTTAAGTTTTGTCCTACACTGAAGATTCTTAGCTATTCCACTACTCTTGTTGTCCTGTGTCTCTGATTACTGTGTCTGTGCTTTGATGATTTCTGAAAGTTGAGTGAGGAGTATACGCAAGAGTGTCGGAACAGGTGCTGTAAGTGGGGCTCACAAACTCCACATAAGTTAATTCAATGCTTTCCTTACTTAGTAGTTCGGGTATCTATTATACTATGTTCAAGCATTATGACTTAATCTAAAGCCCATTAATAAAATGTACTCAATACATCCATCACATGATTATAAGACTGAGTTATTTTCTGCTAATTATATGCAATGATCAACTTATCTAGTTGGGAAAATGATTATACAATCCGAGTATCTGATATTATTATATGAGGGAGGATGGTTATTGTCTACTGCACATTTGCGGTGTGTAGGGTTCTGGAAAAACATTATTGGCCAAAGTCTCTGCAAAGTCTCTTGAAGAATGTACAGACATTTTGGCACACATGTAAGATTTTTTCTTTATTTGGGGTTGTGTGCGTTCTGTAGCATAATACTATGGCTGCAATAGAACTTCTTTATTATGTTAATGATTGCTGGATGAATTTGAGTGTATAGGAAATCTGCTTAATGAAGCTTCCCTTCTGCAGAGTTTTTGTATCTTGTACTAGACTCACTTTGGAGAAGCCTCCAACCATCCGTCAAGCACTTTCAAGCTACATCTCTGAAGCTTTAGATCATGCTCCGTCTGTCATAGTCTTGGATGATCTAGATAGCCTCATTGCACAGTCCTCAGATTTGGAGGGATCTCAACTTTCATCATCTTCTGCAGTTCTCATCGAGTTTCTTGCTGATATATTAGATGAGTACGAGGCAAGGCCTCTATGTTGCCATATTATATTGTTTTGTGTGAATCTGATGGTTGTTGATGATCTCTAAAACTTGAATTGTGACCTCTGTGGCTTAGTTGTCAATATGCTTTTGCTATAATTCATCCTTCATGCCTCTATGCATTTTGTCAGTCTATCAGCAATTCCCTCAGCCGAACACTTATTTAATTTCATGGCTTGCAAATTGTTAGAAAAGAACATTTGGTTTGATTTTTTACATGTTTTACTTCTGAGTTTATGTATCCAGGTATTTTATGTTTTTTATATATTTCAGTTCCTGGGTAATAAGATTAGAATTATGTAATTAGTATAGTTATTGTTAGTATCTTTGTACTAGTCTCATTATAAACTGGGGCAACTCTTTAGTGATATGGTGTGCATTAATTCTTCCAATCATCCTAACATGGTATCAGAGCAGTAATGCCTTTGGCATCCGCTGTTCCATGTGTCAAATAACACAAATAGTTTAATGTAGATAACACTTTCTGCAAGTGCTTTGAGTGCATCAATTACTGGTGCTGGACGTGTACATGGTACAGGGACTGGAGGTGAAAATGTTGCACCATTTACATGTTAGTGTAAAAACATGATTTTATCATGCTTTGGTGCATGCAGGAAAAAAGGAGGAGCTTGTGTGGTATTGGCCCCTTAGCTTTCATTACCACTGCACAATCACTGGATAGTTTTCCAAAGAACTTGAGCTCTTCTGGTTAGTCTCTCTGCATTTTATCAATTTCAATGTCTCATGTTCTTCTGGATGACTTATTCTTACACCTACAATTGATTGGATTCAGGAAGGTTTGACTTTCATGTCAATCTGCCAGCACCTGCTGCTGCAGAACGTTCTGCCATGTTGAAACATGAGATCCAGAAGCGGTCCTTGCAGTGTTCTGATGATTTGTTGTTAGATATAGCCTCCAAATGTGATGGATATGATGCTTATGATCTGGTATTTTGATGATACCAAATTTGATCAACAGTTTACTGAAATATGGCCGAAGTTCAACTAATTATCAACATACTTTGGTTCTAATTATTTTTTACGCCTAATAGTGCCTAAAATTTACTTATGCAATCCGTCCACTTCAGGAAATACTGACCGACAGATCTGTACATGCTGCCATTGGTCGCTCATTATCTGATGATTTGGGCTTGAGAGAAAATGAGAAACCAACTTTGGTGAGGGATGACTTTCTGCAAGCAATGCAAAATTTCCTTCCAGTAGCTATGCGGGACATCACAAAACCTGTTAGTGAAGATGGTCACTCTGGTTGGGAGGATGTTGGAGGTCTTAATGACATTCAAAAAGCTATTAAAGAGGTGAACTTCTGCACCGCTGGTGTAAAGCGCATTGTCTTAGTTTTTGTTGGTGTATCTGGAATACTGTAATGCTCTTAGGAATGTGTTTTCTGTTACTATTTACTTTAATATTTAAGATAATTCAAATGACTTTATCTTGTTTTCTTTCTTGGTGATTTTAATAAAACATTTAGAAAGTTCATGGAAGATTAACCTGATCAATGATCTTGCAACTAATACATTAGACAGAAAACAGATGTTACCACCAATGACGTGCAAAATTCTCAGTTTTTTACAATGTGTCTTTTTGCATTAGATGATTGAGCTACCTTCGAAATTTCCGAACATCTTTGCTCAAGCTCCACTGAGAATGCGCTCCAATGTTCTCTTGTATGGTCCCCCTGGTTGTGGAAAAACACATATTGTTGGTGCTGCTGCTGCGGCCTGTTCATTACGCTTTGTCTCAGTGAAAGGGCCTGAGTTGCTTAATAAATATATTGGTGCTTCTGAACAAGCTGTAAGATATAGTTTTCCTTTCAAGTTTTTCTACTTTTGAAGATGATTTTTTTATCCTCTCCCTTTTTTTTTCTAAGTGACACAAAGTTCCCTTAGATTCATTTTGTTTGAATATTATTTTGTACTTTTAATCTCCATCAAGTTTGCGTTTTTTTTTGTGTTGGTCTCTTGGACATTATGGAAGAGCAGAAGTCATTCTGCGCTGAATACTGGACTGGAACTGTAGAACTGAATGTACAATATGACTGGAGTACTTTGATTACTGGGTGGACAGTGACTATGATTGGAAAATAGCATAAAATAATCATCTTTTGGGTAATCATTGATACCTGATTTGATGCAGCCTGGAAATCATAGGAGCCATGTTTTACTTGCAAGTTTTAAATCACTGATGATTATTGATTAATAGGTTGTGGAATATACTATGCAGCAGCAAGACTGATATAGTCTACAGAAACTGCCTACAACCATATCAGTTGACTAAAATTACTACCCCTGAACAAAATAATGTATTAATATTGCCAAAAGAGCATAGGAGTTGTAAATATGATGGATGGTTATGAAGTAGTTTGTAATCTTGTTCTAATTGCATGAAAAGGTATTAAAAATTGGTGCGATGAATTTGCTAGTTGAAAGGCTAAAGATCACTTTTTAATGACTCATCACTCAAGGGACAAACAAGGATGTAGCATGCCTGCATTCTTTATTATTGTGATTCGATAAACTTCCATGGGCATTGTGAAAATATATTAGCCTTCTTACAAACAGTGGAGATGCATTGATGCCATATGACAGTTTTATAGGCAACCTACTAATTTGAATGAGCCATTGCAGGTTCGTGATATCTTCTCGAAAGCTTCTGCAGCAGCTCCATGCCTTCTATTTTTCGATGAATTTGATTCTATTGCTCCAAAGAGAGGGCATGATAACACTGGAGTGACTGACAGAGTTGTCAATCAAGTTAGTTCTTTTTTCTCTAATCCTACCCAGAGTTTGGATAATTTTTACTCTATATTACTGACCTCTTCATTGTATTATCTGCAGTTTCTGACAGAATTAGATGGTGTTGAAGTCTTGACTGGTGTATTTGTGTTTGCTGCTACAAGGTAAATTCTGTTCTCCAGTAAGTGGGACCACATATATTAATTTATGAGACGTTGCTCAGGAGACTTCATACTGCCAGGTGGAATGCATCATCATTATTTGAAGCTTCCTTGCAATTTTCCAATGCGTTTGATTATTGTCCAATTAGTCACAGTGGTCTTACTCCTTTTAGAATCTTTATTTGCATTCTCTCTTTTGTAACAAATTGCCCTTTGAAAATCAAACAGTCGACCAGATCTGCTTGATGCTGCACTTCTACGGCCGGGTAGGCTGGACCGTCTTTTATTTTGTGATTTCCCATCACAGCAGGAGAGATTGGATATTCTGAAGGTCCTTTCAAGAAAGGTTAGGATCTTTGTGAGCAATTAATGCTGAAATTTTATACCTTATTTTTGTGTTTATTTCATCAAGGTGGAAGAATCCTCGCGTAATTGTGATTTGATTGTTTTTGACCTTATCTTTATATCAACTTGGTTCATTTTTCATTCTTGACCTAGTTCTTGCTTGGTTTAATTAATACGTGAAAGTCATTTTCTCCTCCAACATGGCATATCAATTGAACTTTATGCCAATTGTTTTTTCCTGCCTCTCTCCACTCTGAGCACAAGCATAAATGAAAGAATTTTGAGATGATGCATGTGATCTGCTTCTTCGAGATAATTAGGCTGACATGTTATTTACAATTATCTGTTGAATTGACATGTCATGGTAATCCCTAGTTACATCTATCCTGGTATTTTCTATTACTAACGCCATCAATTTTGATTAACAATTGTTTTAGTGAGATACTTATGTTAGATTTGAACCATAAGAATCCATTTCCTCATGGTTTGGCTGTTTCCACTGCAGTTACCAATGGCTAGTGATGTTGACTTGCAAAGCATAGCTCATATGACCGTAGGCTTCAGTGGTGCTGACCTTCAAGCTCTTCTTTCGGACACACAACTTGAATCCGTTCATGAGCTTTTGGACAGCAAAGATGGCAATGCAACGGGAAGGACACCTGTGATCACCGGTGCGCTTTTGAAGTCCATTGCATCCAAGGCCAAGCCATCAGTTTCAGAAGCTGAGAAGCGAAGATTATATGATATTTACAATGAGTTTCTCGATTCAAAGCGATCTTTGGCTGCACAGGTCTCTCTCTCTCTCTCTCTCTCCATATATCTAAACAGTGTATCTTCGCAACTTGTGTGATCTTTTTGCGTTTCCTGGCAGTCAAAAGATGCAAAAGGCAAAAGAGCAACCCTCGCATAATTACTTTGGATATAGATTAGTATGTGGGCAAATGGCCAGAGTTAACTACTCTGAACTGGCTCCAAGTTTCAACCAATTCGGTGGTACAGGTTTATTTCAAATATCCTCATTACATAAAGCTGTATACAATAATAAAATAATAATAGCATTTTCTGGCTACGGGTTTTGTAATTTCATAATAGTTTTAAGAATAATTGCTGCTTCCCATTTTTTTAGCAAGATGGTTTCAGCCCTGTAAATTGGGTCGAGTGGTGTGCTTCCATTTGCTCCCAAGAATGTAGCGTATCTGCAGTTACAAACGCTGTGGTTGTCTGGAATTTTCATTCCATTCAAAGATACATACTAAATATATTAACTTTCAAAAATAATTTTTTAAAAGATACACACTAATTATGTTTAACATTCAAAGATGTTGAGTACAATGTAATACTTTTGGGTAGTTTCAAAAGATTATCGGTGTTATATTTAATAGTATTAAGCCCAAGTAGTGTAAGGTAGGGTAGTAAAAATATAAGGATATGTTTGGAATCTAATATTTTCGACTCAAAAACATCATCTTATATTTCATGCCAAACCCATAATTCAATAAAATATCCATTCAAATGACAATGGTTTAATATTTTAAATAGCACAGCATCAAAGTGTAGTGATAGATAGTTCAATTATCCATAGGTTGACCATTGTTGCATAATTTTACTTTCTTTCGCTGACCATAATTGAGTTGTAATTCATTGAGTTCCTAGTTTTGATTAAACTTTTTTCTTTTATTTTTTCTAAATTTAGTCTTGGCTTAAACTTAAAGCCACTCTTTTTTCCTGAAGACCAATCAAATGGCCATAAAGGAATATGCCAACCAGAAGTTGGATGCAAAATCCCAATCAATTTCGCTCACCTTGCCTGCCACTTGTTTTTTAATATTCGTAAATTGGTTTTTATTAATGAAAGCAATTATTAGTACACGTGAAGTTGAACCGTGCGACTGGTTTTTATTTTACTATTTTTATATTAGATTTTAACTTTGGTTTTTTAATGTTACCTAAAAGAAAAAAAATAGAAATGCAGATACTCATTAAAAAGTACGAAATTTTTTAGTCTTTAAAGCGGTAAACAGATCTCGTTGATGGATCACATTTTTATTTTAAAAATCAAATAATGAAACAATAATTTTAAAATCTGATTTTTAATGTTATGAATTCTCAGCAACAAATTGAAAACCTTAAAGCTACATTTTTTAATTTTAATTAACATATAGTAATAAAGTAACTAACTCTCATATTACTGTATTGGGAATGGCTTCAAGGGTGTAACTTAAGGGCAAAAACGGGTTATTCTATGAAAATTTTTATAGTCCAACACCCAACGCTGAACTGACGTGTCAATGATTAAGAGAAAAAACACTCTTGGTTTACCATCTTCAACAATTTTTATTTAGTTAAAACTCGCGTAACTTACTATTCAATAATATATTTACTTATAACACTTACTTATATTTATACATTAAAAATTAATTATTATTTTTAATACTAGTAAATTGTCCAATCACCATTATATGTTATATATAAACACAATTTTAAACAAATCAAGATTCTAACTAAACTCAAATTTTGAACCAAAACAAATTCACATTTTTCATTCTCCATCAAATTGTCGAAACAGACATGGCAAAAATATGTGGTAATACGACGGAATCATATTACACGTGAATATAATACATTAAACTAATAAATAGACGAACTTGTACAAAATCCGACACAAAAACTACTTATTTGGATCCCTTTTTTATATTAGTAATTGATATACTGCGAATAATGATTACAGTACACACACACACACACACACGTGCAAAACTATACATATAATTTGTAATTTTTATTTAAAATTATATTCTTTTCATATGTATAATAAATATAAAAAATTATTTAAAAATGAAATGAACACAATTTACGATATTTTTTTGAAATGTTTTTCATGAGATTTTCCATTTACTTTAAATATTAAAAAATAATATTTTTACTTAAATAACTTTGTTATCTATTTTTTTTATTAATAAATAAAATTAATTTTATAATTCTATTTTTATATAGAATATCTTCCTGCAGTATAGATACGATCCGGACACAATTTATTTAAAATGGGAAATACATTAATTCCTTTTAATTAAAGTTTTTAAAAAGGCCGAAGAGCTCACATGTCCGTATTAATCCGTTATTAACTCAATCTCTTTCTATGCTGTCTCTCTCTCTCTCTCTCTCTCTCTCTCTCTCTCTATATATATATATATATATATATATATCTATATATACACACATTGCATATCCCAACGATCGTTATCAACGTATTCATCGTGTTCAATCTCCTTGTTAATTCGTACCTCTTCGCATTCATTGACATTCTCCTCCTGTACGGTTGCTGCTGGTAAGCGACGCCATGTCAGCCTCCAACGTCGCCGACGCCATATCCCAACTGTGCATCGATGATTGGGTCTCTGCCGTCCCGAATCTACGCAAAAATCTGCCCTTACTCTCTCATCAACAGGTTCGTTTTTTATTTCCCGGTATAGTCGCTTAGTGTGGGATGTGATTGAGCCGTGGTTGGGATCTTTCGGTTAATAGACGTTTTTGGGTGTTTACTTTTGTAGGTGGAGTTGGCGAAAATGCTATTGGAAATGAATCAGGGTCACTTGTTTGAGCATTGGCCCGAGCCTGGGGTCGAAGATGATGAGAAGATCGCGTTTTTTGATCAGGTGATTTGCTGGAGTTTGTAATTTCTTTGGGTTTGATTAGTTTAATTTATGGCTTTCTTTATATGTAAAGCCAATGTCGATTTTCCGAACATCCTTGCTTTGCCCACAAACGAAAAATCCGATCTTTCTAGTTATTACTATGTTGATCTTTTCATCAAGCACTGGGATTTGTTTCCTATACTATTGAATCCGAATCGTTGTGATTATGCATATAATTTTGCCAAGTTAAATCAAGAAATTTGAAAGCCAGCTTTGTGCACTGATACTGCCGCAAATCCTAGTTGGACGTTTAAATTATTTATTTTTTCTCCCCTTTCCCCAATGATTCTAGCCTGCTTTTTCATTCCTTCTGTTTGTTTGAAGTAAAGGACTTCTTATTTTCATTTTCTTGAAAATATATTTCTTCAGGAGAGCTGATATTTCACTAATTGGATTGGTATGACTAAACTTTTGGTAACACTTCTTTGCCTTGTAATGTTCTCTCAGGTTGCCCGACTTAATGCAAGTTATCCTGGGGGCCTCTCATCATACATCAAAACTGCTAGGGAACTCTTGGCAGATTCAAAGGCTGGGAAGAACCCATATGATGGATTTACTCCTTCTGTAAGTGTCTCCATGATCTTGTATTTTGCTAGAATTGATTCATGTGAACTCATTTCAATATTTTTGGGATTCTAGATTTTGTAGTATTGCATTACCCTTTGATCTTGGGTTGCTTCCAATAGTTTTTCCAAACAAACTTCCAGATGCTTTTAGACAGTCTTCATGGATAATTAGTTTAGTCCACATCTTCATTTGGTAAACTAATTTACTCTGTTAATTATCCTAGAATGTTGACTTGGTACCTCATTCCATATAGGCTTGTCATTTACCTCATCTTAAGATCTCATGTCTTGCAATGAACTCTAGAACCATCATCATTTTCAGTGAAATATGAGGTCATGCTTTCAACAGGTTCCATCAGGAGAGACCTTGTCTTTTGGTGATAATGACTTTGTTCATTGTGAAGAAGCCGGTGTTCGCGAAGCAAGGAAGGCTGCATTTGTCCTTGTTGCTGGGGGCCTTGGAGAGCGTCTCGGCTACAATGATATAAAGGTAAGATAGTGATATGGCCTTTTGCTTATGATATTATGTAGTGGTTACTTGATTTAATTATAACCTGATCTTCATGTTCTGCTGGATATGGGTTCCTTGTTGAATGTAGCATATCTATCTTATATTAATGTGTGCCGTCTTAAAAGAAAATCATTTTGTGCACTTATAAAAGGAAAGAATACAGTTCTTTGACCATCTGTCCTTGTCTGTGCAGGTGGCTCTGCCAGTAGAGTCAACTACTGGAACATGTTTCTTGCAACTTTACATTGAATATATCCTTGCCTTACAACAGACTAGCTGCAGGCTGGCCCAAGGTTGGTTTGTCAAGGTTCTTTCTGAACAACTTCAACTATCTCTCAATTGCATCAAGGCCAAGGATGTTACTGCTAAATATCTATTTAAACGAGACAAACTTGTTCTGCCACATTTAGATAACTTTCCTGCTTGTATTAATTCAGGCTTTATTTACTTCTAGCCATGACACACACTAGGTTTAACACATCTGAAAATGGTACCAAATATCTATTTAATTGAGATAGGCATGTGTTAAACGCTATTTTTTTGGTTATCCTCAACACTATGTGGAACTAAATAACACTATGTGGAACTGAATAATACTGATGTTTGCCTTTAGTTCTGTGATAACATATTGTTTCACATTGCTTGTCCTGAGAAAATGTCTGTCACCTAATTAACTGAAAAAATGGCGGCCCAAAATATCATTTGCTTTGAACAATTTGTCAATTCGTATTTTCTGCTGATCTATTTCACAAATTTAGGTGATGGACCAACAGAGATTCCTTTGGCCATAATGACATCTGACGACACCTATTTGCGTACCATAGAGCTGTTAGAGACTAATGCTTACTTTGGGATGCAACCCTCACAAGTAAAATGGCTAAAGCAGGTAATCAAACTGAGCGTGTCACAGAGTTTAGGACAATCCATGCACTATCAGAATTGACTGCGATGTTTCTTTTTGGTTTTTCAGGAAAAAGTTGCTTGTTTGGATGATAATGATGCCAGGCTGGCTGTGGATCCACACAATAAGTATAGAATCCAGGTAGTTTTTGTGTGTTGACTTGTCTTAGGAGGGCAAACTAGTTGATGTAAAGTGGTAAAATTGTATGATAGTGCTCTTCAGATGCATGTATCTTATATCACGTTTATTCATCTTTTATACAGACGAAGCCTCATGGTCATGGTGATGTCCATTCCCTCCTTTATTCAAGTGGCATCCTTAATGAGTGGTATGGTTCAGCCCTGGATTTCATGTTTTCGATATTTCTAGACCATTTTTTGTCATTATCCAAAGCTATATAATTTTATTGTATTACCCCGTGCTTCCATTCCAGGCTTGGTGCTGGTCGGAAATGGGTTTTATTTTTCCAAGATACTAATGGTCTTTTATTCAAGGTTTAGTTGAAATGTGATTTTCTCAAATTGTTTATTTTTTATCCAGATTAAAGTTTGTGGACCTTTTCATCCCTTTTTGTTTCACATTCAGGCAATTCCTGCTGCATTGGGTGTGAGTGCAATCAAAGAGTACCATGTTAATTCTCTTGCAGTGCCACGGAAAGCTAAGGAAGCTATTGGAGGAATTACTAAGCTCACTCATCGAGACGGTAGGTTATTTTGATAATGAAAACATGTACAAAGTGACTTCTCACTACATCTGGCTTGTGGAATCAATTTGTCTACTGTCTTCATTGGTTACAATATCTTCCAACCCAGGATTGAATTTAAAATTGGACTAATTTTTCTAAAAAGCTTTATGGATAGATCATGGATGCGCCAAATCAGTGCATCATGGTACCTAGCAATGGGACAATAACTATACCTCCTGCTGGGCCTAAAGAGCAAAAATCTAGTTTTTGCCTGTTTGTGTTTCTTCTACCTGGTTTTAAGTTTTTTCTTGTGCTCTTGAATTAAAATGGTCAACATAAACCCTTTGTTTGTCCACTCTTTAATTTGTCCCTGTAGGAGTGTAGCTAATAGATCTTATGCATATAGATCTGATTATCTGAATGCATGCTATGCACCATCTACATCTTGTGTCACCCTAAACAACGCTTTGCATTTTCCACAAGGATGCTTGATGCATCTCAATGCAGATGATATGTTACCGATAGCAGGATAAAGAGTAATTTACAATTATGAATTAAATTCATGTTCTCTCTGTTTTTTTTATTTCCCTTCTGATTCTTTTCCTGATGAGCTGAAATTATATTTTTAGCTTAGTTATTCTTCACATGAAGTTAGGCTGTTTGAACATTCTGTACTAGTATTCCAGCAAAAGTGGTATGGTTGTTGAATATGTTTCCTGAATTTGTTACCATATTTCAGTTATGTAACATTTTTAATTTGAATCCGTACTGCTAAAAGTATTTGTAGGGTTTTCTTTCCATACTGTTGTTTTTGAGTTATTGAAACTGAAGTTTTGGTCAGGGAGAACAATGGTGATCAATGTGGAATACAATCAACTAGATCCATTACTGAGAGCTACAGGGCATCCCGATGGTGATGTCAACTGTGAAACAGGCTATTCTCCTTTCCCTGGAAACATTAACCAGGTGCGTGTAATCCATAACTCCTCCCACAATTGTTTCTTAACTTGCCTACATGGATTGTGGCAATTTGTTTCTTTTCTTTTGTTTTTGTTTTTTTGGCTGCCTATATGGATTGTGGCAATTTTTTTTCTTTTGGCTTCCTAGTAATACTAAAAATCCCCATGAAGGCAGTTCAATTGACTACATGAAGTGTGATTCTATCGCACTTTTTTTTGTTACCCTCTTGAGCTATCCATAATAGAGGATATGTTAACAATATGTTTAGTCAGTATGGTGGTGGATCTTGCTTCATAGGGTTAGTGCTATATGTGACTCTTCACATTCTATAGAAATCTCTTTTTGTAAAATTAGTACTCTGGACTCTAATGGCAATAGCCAGAATCCTAATGCAAGCAAAGGTTGATGTGATAATGGATGATCTTACAACATGGGATGCTATGATGGCATGAAATTAATTAATGGGATTTTCAATTTGGGCTAAAACATGTTTGTTTAAGATTAACTTATCTTATATGTTATGCAGTTGATTTTTGAAATTGGCCCTTACTTGGAGGAACTTTCAAAAACAGGAGGTGCCATTAAGGAGTTTGTTAACCCCAAGTAAGCTTTCACTCTTTGATGGTCTATGGTGCCTTTATGCAGTATCCTGAACCAATAGGGTATAGTTGGTTGAATTTCTGAAGTTATGCTCTCTCATAGCTGAAACAGAGGGAGTGGCTAACTGCTATTTTCAATATGATAGGAGTAAAAAGGTAGTTCCCTGAGATTGGTTAGCTAAGAATGCAAAAATTTGATTCGGAGTGTACACAAAGAACTGAACAATTTTGTTGAAACATTTGAGATAGGAAACTTATATTTGTTGATGTCATGTTTCTAAGTCTTAAATGCGCACCCTAGATCTGCTTTTTCATGTTGGACTGTAAGAATTCTAGTTTTTTCAGGAGATATATTTATAGGCATAAAAGATGCTTGAAGGTTTGTATACAAGATAATACCATAATGTCATTTTTTTATTAAAAAACAAGTGGAAAGGAAATCTCACACACTTTGACTGCAGGATTTTCATTTGAACAAATGAGCTTTTTGTCTTTATATTATTGCAATGCTGGCAGGCTCATATATTTTTTTGCACTTGAAAATAGCATACTATAAAGGAAAACTGCAAGATTTATTTATGTTGTTGTTTTTCTAGCATTCTTCATGTTCATTATATATGCCATAGGTCACTCTTAGTGGAATAGTGAAATTAGTTTAGAATTGGTTTTGCTTGTTTGTGTCATAGATAAGATAAGTGTTTATGATTTACTCTCTGAATGCAGATACAAGGATTCTACCAAAACTGCGTTCAAGTCAGCTACTCGACTTGAATGTATGATGCAAGATTATCCTAAAACTTTGCCACCTTCAGCTAGAGTTGGATTTACTGTAAGCAGAAGCCATGACTTTTTTGAAAAGTTGCAATCAAAATCTTTTTTCTTATTCTCAGTTTTTCATGGTGTAAGTTTCCTCTGACTGTTAACATGACAAAAATATTTCTATAATCACTCAGGTGATGGATACTTGGTTGGCTTATGCACCAGTGAAGAACAATCCTGAAGATGCTGCTAAAGTAATTAACAGCACTTTAAGCATCATGTTTTCATTTTGGGAATCCTCTTTTTGTGTTTGATGCATTTATATTGAAATTGATTATGGATCTCGTGCTTATTCATTTTCACATTTTTAAGGTACCTAAAGGCAATCCATATCACAGTTCTACTTCGGGTGAGATGGCCATATATAGGGCAAACAGCCTTATTTTGAGAAAGGTGTGTAGCTTTATTGGAAACTTCATGATTTTTTACTATGAAGTAAAGTAGGTTATTGCAACTCTTTTAATAGCGCTTGTGCATGCTTCATTTGGTCGGCTGCCCTAAGACTATTTTGTTACAGTGATGTCATTTTTGGGCTTAGCACATCATGTGATAAACAAGGGCTCAACGATCTGCAAAATTCTAAAGCATTTTTAACTAGGTCTCACAGAATTGTGGTTCTTTCAATCAGATCAACTAGAAGGGAAATTGTTTACATCCCTCTGTGCTTTTGCACTTTTCAATTGATTTTATTTTCTACATACCTAACAAATTATGATTCGCTTTATTTTCCACATACCTAAATTGCCACAAAAAGAACTACAGAAATGAAGCTTTCATTTTCAATCAGAGGCTAGATATTTGATAAATAATGTTTGTTCTTGTCACAGGCTGGTGTTAAGGTCGATGATCCAGTTCGGAACACATTCAATGGACAGGAAGTCCAAGTATGGCCGCGCATTGTATGGAAACCAAAGTGGGCACTTACATTTTCAGATGTCAGAAGCAAAGTCAGTGGAAATTCCTCTATTACAGGAAGATCCACCCTTGCCATAAAGGGCCGAAGCATCTATCTGGAAGATCTCACCTTAGATGGAGCTCTTATTGTAGATGCTGTTAATAGTGCAGAGGTATGTGAAACCTATTAGACCATGCCCAAACATGTTACTTTAAGCGTAATGCATTTATGACATCTGTTGTTTATATGAATTTGTCTAATCCTCCAGTAATTGTTCTTAAGCAAAAAGTATGTTCCTTCCGTGTTCATATTTTAATCTGAACAAATGCATCAGTAAGCTTATCGCTGTCTGCTGATCCATGCTCTATCCTGATGATTTAGAACTGAATCTGATTCATGGCATTCTCTCAACAGGTTAAAGTGAGTGGTTCAGTGCACAACGCAGGATGGACCATTGAAAGTGTTGATTTTAAAGATACAACTCTTCCTGAAGAAGTGAGGATAAGGGGTTTCAAAATAAACAAAGCTGGGCAGTTGGAAAGAGCTTACACAGAGCCCGGAAAGCATCAACTGAATCCTTGAGCTCCATTCAGAAATAAGAGATAGGTGCCCAGCCATTCTGTTGTACTATTTACTACTTTATCCGATTAAGCAGCATATGAAAAAAATAATTTTTTGGGCTTCTGCAACTTCTCAAGGTAGAAGAAGTTACAACTTCCTGGCAATCCTGCAAGGAATGATTATTTGTAACAAATTTTTTCAAATAACAATTCTTTATAGTTTCACTCTAGCCTGTTAGATATTATCATTGTTTTAAACTATTAGATCTCATTGTTATTATAATTTTATTATTTTGTCTCATGAACTATCATTACTGTGAGGAAGGCACAAGTTTGTTGATTAACCTGAGAACCCTTTTTTTTTTTGGTTCCATAAATACCTCTGTTAATTAATATGTTGTGGTCAATTGCTTTAGCCGTCTGTTTGGTACATGAAATTATTTCCTGACGTTGGAAGAAAATTTTTAATTAATTACTCTGGTCTTCACCGTTGATTGAGTTTTATGGTCTGTCTAATTAGAATGTTCCCCCATTCGTCTGGGCAAAGTCAATGCCGACTGACAAATCTAATTCGTTTGCAGCTTCAACATTGGAATATATCAGTTCCTGTAGATTTTGCAACTTTAAAATATAATATATTATTATATACACGACAGAAAATATTTTGCTTACTGAGAACAGGGTTGGGTAATGGTGTGACGGCCACTTTATGAAATTTTTTCATTCTTAAACATGATTATTTCTTAAATTATAGGACATATGCTGAGTCACGTAATCACCACTCGTAAAAACCAAAGTAACATGCTTATCTATATTATATGATCAGGAGTTTGACCATTTTTAGTTACATAAAGTAAAATTATATATTTACTCTTTATTAATTGCATGATGTAATTTTTAATTCTTTGTTCTTTTATATCTTTAATGATTTTCTTTCTGTTAATTTATTTTTATTTATGTTTTCTTTTCAAAATTTTCACTTTAACCTTTTCTTATCTTTAATATTTTTATTTTAAATATTTATATTTTAAATAAAATTATTTCTATTCTTTAAAATATAATTATTTTATAATTTATAAATAATTTACATGCACATTGTGTATGTCAATTTTTCTAGTATGCCAATAAAGTCTTTTACACTTGGCTATTTTAGTACTCCTTTTTCCGAGTTCTAGAAGATAAAAGTTCTGGGTCACAACCTCAGCTCTCATCGTGATTTTGCCTATACGAAAAACACGCTTGACAATCTTAAGAGGCCAAGAGAATGGTTTGTTATTACGAAAAAAATAATATATATATATATATATATATAATTCATCAATAAACGAGATTTTAAAAAAGACAGAAATTCCTCCTTCCAAATTTTCATATTTGTAAGTGTTTTCATCATTATTTCCAATGTTAGGCTGCCAAACCTCATGATGGAAAGTTTAAGGGTCATTCCTATGAATTTCATTTTTGGACAAAGAGAAAAGCTAAGAACCAAAAAGGCAAAAAAAAATCTATAACTACGGAAATTCTTTTTTGCGTATATGACACATGGTTTGAGCTTTTAAAAAATTGGTTTAAACACGTCTATGTCTTCCTGTTATCTTGCTTTGTTACTGCACTCTTTCTTGTTAATGCCATTGATTTGCAAAAATCAAAGAGAAATGCTAAAAATATATACAATCCTCATATTGTCACTAACTTTTATATTATTGTTGTTACTCGCATTGTCTTTCATTTGACTACTGTATATTCAATAATCCATTTTTTCACTATTTTGTTGTACAATCTCAAAGAATTGAGGATTAGAGTTCTGAAAATAACAAGATTAAATAGTTGGAAAGAACATACAAAGAACCAAATGCCGGCATATATGTGTACAACATTAATATGCATGAAAAATTTTATGTTCATGACAAAGCCCAAAAATCACTAAGACACTTTGATGTGGATATTTGAATGTCGTGAACAAGTCATGATAGATTAGCAACTAATCTCGCAATGAATCCATTGCCAGATAAACAACTTGAAGATTTTGAAGTGTTAAAAAGTTCAAAGTATTGATGCAATAGGGATTGAAGAGTTTAGATCAACATAACTTCTTATTAAATACAAATTAAAGAGTTTCAACTTATCGAAAATATCTACTACATCAGTTCAATCTTATCTACAAACGAATTTGTAGTTGATTAAACTTATTTACAAAGAGTCTTTTCAGAATGGACAATTTGAATTCCTTATTTATGAATAGTAGCCATTTTAAACATAGGAGATCTTCTATAAAGATTTCCTTAAGATAGTTAGGTGTAAAAATATTAGAAATCTTGAATATCAAATCCTAATGTTAAGACTCTAGTTGAGTGAACAACTTTGTTTTTGCACAAATGTACTAAAAGTGAATATTGAGTTTAAAAAGATAATTTAGATTAAGTACAAAATATGAAAAAAGTTTGATTTGATGTATCCACAAATTCAGATAAAGATAAGTAGGGAGATATTAGACTTGTAAGTTTATACGAGAGTTGTTTACTTTATTTTTACCATTCATTATTTGAAACAATGAAATTTTGTTTAGCAAAAATGTCTACAAACGTAAGAGGGTTGCTTCGAACTGCACTAACAATCCTAATATTCATTATCTCATTTTTGTTGGGGCATGTGTATTCTCATTAAGTATGATTTTCATTCATTTGTTTGTTGTTGCAACAATAGCAACATCACTACTATGTTTTTCACCTAAAAGGCATCAAGCTTGATACTTACATTGTATTATTTATTTCATACAGCACACACACATTCTAAGAAGTCTGTTATTTAAGATTGTTTAAATGAATTACTTAGGTTTTACTTCTATTTACACTACTATTTACTTTTTCAAATGAATAACAATATCCAAAATATTTGATGATTTACAATAACATTTTAGAGAATTTCAAAAGCATTTACTTTTCAGAAACTTTTAAGAGCTATACCTACCATTTACTATATATCTGCACAATATTAGATATGCACAAATAAGTTAATGGCGTAAGAACTTTGAATCTGAATTGCAGGGTGCGACAAGTAGCTAGGTTTCAGGCAAAATGATTCAAGCATGCACAATATTCCGATTGCTTCCATTTAATTGAATTTAGACACAATTCTCTAATAGTCATTGTTTCATAACCCTATAATTAGGCAAAAGCAAAAATATTTAAGAAGAACCCTAGCTTCTTTAATATTAAAATTAGGATAATTCAAAGGGTCAAATTATCCCTCAAGGAGTTACATTCCTTATTACGAAAATAAAAACAGTAAATGACAAGAAGGCACAAGGTTCTTGATTTGTCTCTGAACCCTAATTTATGCTCCCATAAATAACCTCTATTGATCAACTTATTAGAAGTAATCGCTAGCTGTTTTAGCCGTTTGTTTGGAATGAAATTATTTCCTAGCCGTTTGGATGAACATTTGATTAATCAATTACTCACCCTTGATTAAGTCTTATGGTCTATCTAATTGGAATGTTCTCCCACGAAGTCAATGCTGACCGACCCCTATAATTAACGTGCAACTTCAATTATCTATTGTTGACCTTGCAACTTGAAACCATATGAGTGCCTATGTATATATATTATATATAATTTATATAGATATAACAGATGATGTTTGGTTTAACATGAACGCGAGTAACGTGGAGGCGTGCTGCACACATAATAAAATTTTTTTCGTGTTTAAACCTGATTATTTTATTAGTTACAAGCCGTTTACATAAACACCTAAAAAAAAGACAAATATGCATAAGAGAATATTATGGGAGAATTAGCAAATAATTCCCCGAATGTGAAAAAATGGAGTAATTCCCTCTTTAAAATCTTGATATTTGCTAGTGTGAATGACCATCTCCCAATGTTCACCTGCCAAGTGTAAAATGGGTACAAAGATCAACCTTTCCTCATTTCCACACAATCCCAATTTCTTTTAACCTCCTACCAAAAAGGTCATGTGAATTTCATTTATCACGCAAACAGCAAAAAGAAAGCAAAGAAGAGAGAGAGAGAGTGCCAAAAAAGAGAATATGGAAAGCTCCTTTTTCCCTTGTCCCGGCTTAAACTTCAAAAAGACAGCTTAAATACGGGTCACATCATTCCCCTTTATTTAACCCTTGGTTTGTGACATCATATGTGGCATTTTCCTTCAAAAACATATTATATTCTTATTGGTCATACGAACAACAAGGTTACAGAAATCTTCCAACCCCATCTCCCTATATAAACTCGGCATCAACTCCAGAATCTTTTCGTACCTAAATGAAACAACAATTTTCTTTTCCTTTGCATACATACATATTTACACATATACATAATTCTCCCCTTCGTCTTCTTCTTCTGTCCTCTGTTGAAGATATGTCCCCCGTCAGTCCCAATGATCTGTACAGAATTTTCAAAAACCTCGACAAGAGCAACAAGGGCCTAGTAAGCATTCAAGAGTTGCACCATCTTCTGGACAGAATCGGAATCCACATAGCCATGGAAGAGCTCGAAAATTATGTTGGAAGGACAAGTCTCGATTACGTGGACTTCCTGTTCTTCTACGAGGCGGTGGTCAAAGTCAGCACAGCAGAGCACGAAGAAACCAATATCTCGTGTGATGATCACAACGAGAACGATCTTTTCCAGGCCTTTAAAGTCTTCGATTTGAACGGCGATGGCTACATTTCGAGCGAGGAGCTGCAGAGCGTGCTGTCGAGGTTAGGGTTGTGGGACAAGCAAGGTGACCAAGATTGCAGAGACATGATTCGCGTACACGATGAGAATTCCGATGGTCTGCTGGATTTTCAGGAGTTTAAGAATATGATGTCTGTTCCTTCCACTTCTGAACCCAACATATAAAGTATGACCCTGTTCTTGGTTGATTTGCTTTCTTGTAAACACATTGATTGGAATGATTTATATTCATGACATTAGAGCGTGAGACTTCTTCATATAAATTATGACCCTGTTCTTGGTTGATTTGTTTTTCTTGTAAACACATTGATTGGAATGATTAATATTCATGACATCAGAGCGAGAGACTTCTTCTTTTTCTTTTTTTATATAAGGTTTTGAGAAAGTAATCAACATGAAGCAGCTGGAGCCTGAGCCCCAATGATTCTTTATTACTTAGTCAACTGGTCTTGATTTCTCCATTTTTCTTAATTCTAGTGAATTGCAATCATGTGGTTGCCAGGGGATATACAACCAAAGCAAATACTAATCATTCGGACAAACAAAGATCTACCTTGAAACATTAAGATCAATTCCCTGTTTATTTATCTATATTACATATTATTAAAACCAATAAGGACTTTTTGCTTTACAAAGTAAAATTATATAATTGTCTTTTTAAAAAAGTTTTTTTTTTATTTTTTATCCTTTTATAACTTGCTCGTCTTGTAACTTATTATTTTACCCGTATACTCTCCTAATTTTTTTCTTTTCAAAATCATTTGGACTTCCCTCATATACTTTTCCTTAAATATTTTATATATTTTTATTTTTATTATTTAAAATAAATAATTTTATAATTCATAAATAATGTTCTGCAACCTGCAATGCACAATGGAACACTCTCAATCATCTCACCATGTGCACGATCTCATAGTGTTTAGTGTCCTTTTTCCGAAAAGGCTGTCCCAGTTGATTTATCAGTGTACCAATTTTGGATTATGTCAAGTGTACCAAAATCTTGTTTTTAAAATTTGATGCGTATTTAAAATATTTTTATTTTAAAAATTATATGAAAATAAAAATAAATAAAATTTAAAAAATATAATAATTAAATATATGTTTTTTAGATTATAACATTTGAAAAAGAAATGTAGCCCTGGAATCCTAGATCCGGATTATAGATTCCAACCATTATATATGCAATAAGACCCTCTTTATAATATTTGTTGCTTCGAAGACACAGGCCTCTTTTGAATGGCATCATAGTTTGATTTCTGGTGCAGGTATCATGATGTACAGCGATAAAAAAAATCAACAAATGTGCCTACTACCAGGTCTTTACTTGGGCTGCCCTTCTTGAATTGCCTCTCTTGGTAAAAGTTGCAAAGGGGGGTGAAGTGTCTTTGGAAAAAACAACTGCTTTAAATATTCTGATTAGTTGACATGTATCTCCTTGGAGAACTTAAAAGTCTTTGCATCCAACCGACGATTTCTGGCTGTCACTTGGGGAGGCGTCGTGTTTGCTACCTAAAATGTTGTCCAAGGCGTGGGATTCAAATATAATCGGGAAGTTGCATGAGACGCGTTTTAGGGAAAACAGAAAAGTGATAGCTTTGTTTATTTTCGAAGTTTGATATATATTCTTAAATATTTTATTTTTAAATTTTTATAAAAGAAATAAAATTCAAAAAAAATTAATAATTAAATATGTATTTGAGAGTCCATAATTTGAAACACAGGCATGAGATTATGGTTTCGAGCTTCTATTTTGAATAGCAAGACTCAAAATAGCTTTAACCATAATCTTGCACGTTAGTTGGAAAACGCAGATGTAAGGAAATTACCTCCTCCAAATAACACATTTCTGACATATACATGCCTGAATCCTGTAAAGTTAATTTTGATGCTAGTTGATTTCAAAAAATTTTCCTTTTTTATTTTTTTTTGGGGGCGTTGGGGGGGGAGGGGGGGGGGGGCGCAATCCAGTGTGTATTGTAGAGAAATTACGAAGGAATAAACCATCAGAAAAATTAGATGCCGACGCAAGATTGTTTCAAAGAAGTAACTGTGGTATTATGAACCAATTAATATTATTTTCAAAAAGCATTTTTTAAGCCCTTAGAATAGTTCCAATTTAATAAAAAAAAAATAGCAAATTAAAATCACAAGATTTTTGAATTAATGTCGTTTTTCGTTTATTTGAACTTTGGTCGAAGTCCTTTTATTATTCTAGTTATTAATCCCACATATATATATTTATTAATGTATGCTCTGGTCAAGCTCCTCTTTTGATATTTTAGTTACCGATGCCACAAGCCTTCTCGTGCCTTCTACCACATGCCATCTGACGCCGTATCAACCAGAGAAAAATAAAATAAAATAAAATTCCTGACAATGTGACATTCCATTATAACAACAGCATATTGCACTCCACGTGGCTATATATTATTGACATGGTTCCTTGTTAAAGTCCATTTACAGACAAAAAAGAAATCCACAGAAGTCATCGAATTGATGGCTTCAACAGCCATAATCCATAACCAAAACAAGCTTATCACGAATCAAGCCCTTACTCATGTATCAGAGCTTACAAGAACAAACCAGATCCTTCTCACCAAATTGGCTGTGTCTTTACTTATCACCTCTCAGGAAACTTCCAGTAATCTTCGCCCAAAATCTTCAACCACAAGTGTCTTGATTTTATATCAATTCAACACGTACGGGTAAGTACAACTTAGGAGCCATATATATGTATGTATGTATGCCCCTAATGCATTGCATCTCAGCTAAGAGGCATTCATATGCAATATAATAAAAGATCACTTCTTTTGTTGCCCACATCACAAAAAATGTCTACCCTCAGCACGCTCCACCTGCACAAAATCTTCAACAAGCTGGACAAAAACGGCGACGGACTAGTGAGCTTAGACGAGCTCATGTGGCTTCTCGAGAGGATTGGCGTCGGTGCCAGACGAGACGATGTGGAGCTACTGATAGGCAAAGAGACCCTCGACCCGGTTGACTTTCTGTTCTTCTACGACACTCTGATGGTCAGGGGGAACAATAGCACACCCGTCGATGACGATATCGTGGAAGAAGAACGAGGAGAAGGTGAAGTCAGGGACAGGGATCTCAGAAACGCTTTCAGGGTTTTCGATTTGAACGACGATGGATTCATATCCTGTGAGGAGCTGGAGATCGCGTTGTCGAGGTTAGGGCTGTGGGATGAGCGGTGTGGGTGGGATTGCAAGAGCATGATTAGCGCGTACGACAGTAATTCTGACGGATTGCTTGATTTCGAGGAGTTCAAGGATATGATGATGATGCCGTCCTCTGCTTAGAATCTGATTATTATTCTTTGTTCCATTGTCTCTGTCCTTCTGATGTGTGAATATTTAATAATAAGAATAAGAATAATAATAATAATAATAATGTAATATCTCCATGTAATACCACACTATTTTTATTATATAAGCTTTCCTTAAAATTAAGTCTAATTAAGTATGGTTATTGTACGTATTAGATTATATTAGATTCGATGATGGGAGTTTATAGATATTAGTAATATTTAAAGTATAAAGTATGATTGCATTTAACTTTTAATTTTTATTTGTTTAGATATTTCAAAGTTTTTTGTATATGTATTTCATTTATATCATTATATTGCACGCTTATGTCTGCATAATTATCAAAAATTACATAATTTTATTGATTTAATAAAATATAAAATTATTAATAGAGGAGAAATAAATGTTACAAAATAAAAAAAAAATAGATACGTGTTATAATGAAAATGTAAAATTGTTATATATTTTCCCTGATAATTTAATGATAATAATAAAATCATAAATCATGTTAAAATTTTATATAAATAAAAGAGAAATAACTAAGTTAAAAATGAAATAAAAGATGAAAATTCAAGAGACAGAGAGAGAATAAAATACAAAAAAGCGTAGTTATTTTAACAATTTAATTTTATAACTAAAGATAATTATTACAAGGATTTCATATTTAATGATATAATATGTGTGTGTGTGTGTGTTATTGTCTGCTTGTCAATCCAGAATAAAAGAAAATATATATACGAATTAAATCATTTTAGTAAACGAAAACATATATACACAATATAAGATAAGTTGCAAATCGATCTTGTGTCTCAAAAATGGTCTCTGTTTCTATCTCTCTATATTTCTATCAAAATATAGTGGCCACACAAAATTTTATGGGTTTATTTACTAGGTTGAGTTAATTGCGATTTGATTCAAGTTTTAACGAATAATGTTATTAATTATCTTGATATGAATACCATTGGTCCACATATCTATCTCATAATTTTAACAAATGATTTTCACCGATGAAAAGAGCGAAAATCCGCAAGGGTTCACCCGTCCACGACCCGTACGGTTTTCCAACACAGCGGTGTCCCCGGGTGTATACTAAAGTCGTTGACCCCTGAAAATGACTGAACCCGCTTCGTCTGAGATGTCCGTGTTGAAATTGGAGATAACCGGAGTAAAAAGCAAAAGTCTTCTTCATGGCAAACTATCCATGCACGAATCTCTGCCCACGGCTTGATCCAACAGCAACTCCGGAGAAAATGTAGTTATCTATCTTAATTCACGCATGGAATTTCCTGAATTTATCTTCACCTTTTTCGTGAAATTCAAAAATGAACCAAAAATCAATGTCTTTTTTCAAACTATATTGTCAATATTTAGAGTTTTGATGAGCTAACAGTACTAGTTCTTTCACGAATATTTTGCAAGATGTTTTAAACTTTCATGGCCGTCTCTTACGTTGATATAAACTTGAATTATCCATCCACTCCAATAAATATTACATTAATAGTTTTAAAGTTATCTAATGCTGTATTTTCATTTTTAATTGACTAAGACTTCACATCCTTTATAATTTTAAGTTTTTCATCAGTTAAGGCTATGAACAGACTTTAACTGTGTTCAATGTCATAGGACGCTTTTTCAACTCGAGATTTGATGAATGCCTTCATCGTACCTTCTCATAAGAGTAATTAATTCCATCAAGAAGTAGAAGGTAATTGATTCTATCAAGAAGTAAATGTCTTGTTACGAATGTTTCTTACGTGGTATTTATTTTCAACCACTAACTTTCATGAACTAAGCAAACCTCGTACCATTTATTAGATTAGGTAGACTATCAATAACACATTTACAAGTGTTAATAAATGTTGAGAACATAATATATAACAAAAATAATAAGTAAATAAGACACAAAATTGTTAACATAGTTTGGAACAACAACTTCTATATAAGTGAGGCTTAACTCAGTAAAATGCTTCTACTAAGCAAAACAATAAAGAGATAAACTATAAAATCTCACAATCACCTTATTACTCCAATTATAGGACTCCTGATTTATTGATAACACACTTTATCTAATAATATTTACTTATTACCTCATAGATCTACATTCTGTTATAATAAATTCTCTCAAGATTTTGTCTAATATTTTTTTTACTCTCTTATCACTATAACTTAACTCTCGTTCAACTCTCAAATCAAATGACTCAAAAAAAGAAAGAGAAAAAAAAGATAAATAAAAAAATTTTGAACTCATTTCAATTTAACTCTCTAAGTTGTACTTCTCTTGCTATTCGAAACTTACCAACGTCCTGTTTATAAGATTTAACTAAGAAGTCCTTATTATCCTCAATTTTTCTATAGCATATATTCAACCTTCAATAATTTAGACAAAACATACTCTATCGGCTCAAAAAAATCGACAACAATCCAAAATAATAGGATCAAATTCTTATTTATTTTTATCCATACCTTTCTCAAATACATTGTATATAATGTCCCAATACTTAACAACTTCTTTACCAGGGCACAGCCCTTATTGAATTATTACCTCTCTTGGATAAAAATTGGAAAGGGGGTTGAATTTTCTTCAGAGAAATCAACTGCTTTGTATACCCTGATTGGTTGACTAATATCTCCCCATCCATTGCTGTGCCTTCTACCCGCATGCCATCTGACAGACTCTCAACCAGAGACTTATAAAAGAAAATGAAATGAAATTCCGGACATGTTACCACTAATTACAATGACAACAAATTGCATTCCACGTGGCCACTAATAGAATGAAGCCATTTTAAAGGGTTCAGTGAATCTACTCAAAAATAGTACTCCACCACTAAAGTGTGACACATGTCATTTTTTTTATTTTAATCTTTTTTTTTCTTACTTTCGTTTTATGTTTTATATTTTCTTTTTATTTTCTGTTTTTCATTTTTACATGAGTTTTCCACTACTTCAAATTAATTTTTTACTTTCTGTATTTTTTTTCCTTTTTTAAATTACTTTTATTCAATATTTTAAAAAATACAATTGAAACGTATTTAAAAATGAATAAAATTAAAAAAATCAAATACAGATATATATATATATATATATATAGATACGCACAATTAAAATAAGATCATGAAAATGGGAAAAAATTAAGAAATAAATAAAAGTACGAACACATAAATTAGAAAACATAAAAAAAATAAAAGTTTAAAAACATAGAAACGAAAAGAAAATAGAAAAATAAAGAAATTAAAAAAACAAATAGTATAAAATTTAGAAATACGATATAAGAAAATACAAAAAAAAATAAAAAATACAAACAGATAAATCAAAAAATAAATAGTAGAAATTAAAAAATATATATATATATATAAAAGAGTGAAGAAAACATAGAGAATGTGAAAAAGAAATAAAAAGAAAATAGAAAGAGAAAAGGAGATTGAGAGAAATAATAAAATAAAATAAAAGAAAGGGGGCAAGCGTCCGCCCTTAAAAGGAAACTGGGGACTTAAGTCCATTTCGTGCTGACGTCATCCCCTGATAAGAGACGAGTCCACAGAAATCATCAAATCAGTAATCAAAACAACCATAAAAAATCAAGCCCTTCTTCTGTTTTGTGTCTAAGCTGACGAGAACAAACCAGAATTCTCGACTTCGCCATGTCTTTTGAAATGTATGTCGTTAATAATTATAATGACAATAATGTGTTATTACCCTTTATTATTATTGGGAAACAAATATGAGTTAGAAAAAAGTGACATACCACGTTGGTAGAAAAAGAGAAAAGTGACTTGTATATAAAGTGGATACTTGACCCATAACTCACAGCCTTAAGGTTTTGGGTTAATACATTGTGTCAAGTCCACTTATATACGTGCCCACGTGCAGGCCCGTGAACGGTTCTCCCCGATTTTGTTGGGCTCTGCTCCAGGCCAACATACGTTGTTCATGGGTAATGCTTCCAATTTGATTGGGCTTCTCTTCTGGCCCAATAAGGTTCAATCATAATTTGTAATCGGGCCCGCCGCACTCCTAACAAGTGGTATCAGAGCTGATGGTTCAGCTTGGGATGAGTATGAAAACGATTCTAGGTGATCGCATGGGAGGTTCATATCTCATTGAAGACCCACGGAAGTGATGGGCATGCAAGTGTACTCGGAGATCTCATGGGAAGCCCATACCCCATGGAAGGAAAGCCCACGGAATTGATGGGCATTGATGAGTAACTTAGTGAGACCGTGAGATACTCAAAAAGTTTCTGATTGAGGGGGAGCAAGTGGAAGAAAATTTCTAATTGAGGGGGAGCAAGTGGAAAAAACTCATATCTGATGGGGAGATTGTTGGGAAACAAATATGAGTTAGAAAAAAGTGGCATCCCACATTGGTAGAAAAAGAGAAAAGTGACTTGTATATAAAGTGAATACTTGACCCATAACTCACAGCCTTAAGGTTTTGGGTTAATACATGGTGTCAAGCCCACTTATATACGTGCCAACGTGCAGGCCCGTGAACGGTTCTCCCCGATTTCATTAGGCTCCGCTCCAGGCCCAACATACGTTGTTCATGGATGATGCTCCCAATTTGATTGGGCTTCTCCTCTGACCCAATAAGATTCAATCAGAATTTATAATCAGGCCCGCCGCACTCCCAACAATTATCACGTTGTCTTTATTATATTACAATTACTTTAGATTTTGAATTTTTTATTTTTCACAATTTTTTTTAAAGAAAGATGCATCAAAAATTACACATGTAAAAACATAAACAAGTGTACATAAAAAATTAGCCATCTAAAAACGTCAACAAACGTAGTCTGTTTCGGACTCCAATTGATGAATATTTTATGATTGTGTTTCTACCGTCATTCTTTTTCTGGCTAATTAAGTAATATGCAACACCTTCCAGAACTCACTTGACCAACATTATTTACTTCTGTACAGAGATAATTTCTTCTTGCCTCTCTTTCTCAACCTTACCTTCTCACAGAAATAGAGGATCTGTCAAGCTTTGCTGGGAACTGGTAAATATGGATGGCTACGTTGCTTTATAGCTGAAGCCACTGAACTAATAAATGCTATTTTCATCCTAATCTTGACGCTATGGGACACGGTCGACAATCCAAGTGATATATATATATATATATATATATATGGTTTTCACTTTTCTGATAATCAGGTAGTTCTAGTCAACACTTTCAGTATCTAGCAGAGAGGAGTGCTTACTTTTTCTCTCCAGCAGATATGTTTAACTGAAGGTTTGCTACACACGTTTATCTGAGAATGGTTGTGGAGCTAGTACAATAGTACAACTAACCGGCTGCCCACAGGCGTGGTTCCTGAGGCAAGATTCTGGCATACAGATGGACGCTGGAAAATCTAGGAGGGAACTATACAAAGGGGATTCAAATATTGGAATGATACTGCTGAGGATACAGGGAGTTCCAACCACCTTTTATCCCCTTTGAACGATAAGATTCCTTTTGGCTGCCTGCTATCCATTTAAACTGTATTATAAGCAACCTGTGGTCAGGTCAATCTCGTTACCAGAAACTTGTCCATAGCATGTCTGCAGCAGCTCTCCTTGATTTTCAGGTTAATGGTTGGGTTATGAATGTTGTTCCAGTTAGGGGTTCTAAGCGCCACCGTGCCCTTACAGGAGTAATGCGGGATTAGCACGAGATAGGGCCTCCCTTTATATGCTGTGCAGCTAAATGGTTTACACACTGTCATTTTTCAAGTTCAAGAAATCAAAAGAGCATTGGCATAGGCAATCATAATGTTCCAACTCTAGAGGGGGCACCCTTCAAACCGGAAGCTTTTAAATTGTGCGAAAGGAATGCAAGATGTTAGCATTGTACCAAAAAGAAACTAGCAAGATGTTAGCATTGTACCAAAAAGAAACTAGCAAGATGTTAGCATTGTACCAAAAAGAAACTAACTTCTTTCTTAGGTGCATAAACCCAAATGTGCGAGTTAACCCTCCAAGGGTAAGTTCAATGGTCACAGATGAATATCATGCGCATGGTCAATTCATGACTAGAGAATTTCCATGATTATGCACCATCGGACTCCTTGATTGTCGTACCCGACAAGCAATTTTTCCACAATTGAAACTACACAAGTTTTATTTCCAGCTAGTTATTGCAATTCATTTCAGAAGCAAAACATCAATCCCAAACCACAAGCGAATCATGCAATTACCCTAGGAACATATCTTCTCAAGAAGCTGTCACTACAACACAGACATTCACATCCAAACATACTAAAACACGCTAGCCCACATAATTGCATCCTCCAAATGTGACAATGAGTTCCTCATCTTACGCCTTCGTAGTTGGATCTTTACACGCAGCAGTATTCACTTGTTTTGACAGATAAGCTTCATATATTGCCACCACCACCCGAGGATCCTTCTCCACCAGTTCCATGTACTCCTCGCGCTTGCTGAGCTTGTCCATGTTGTCCATGATCAGCGAAAAGGCTGCATCAAGCAAACTCTTTGCGCCATGCTGATGAGCAAAAGCATAGTAAGGGAGGGAATTCTCCCAGCTCAGTTTAGACAGCAGATACTTCTCACAGTAAGTCTTGAGATGCTTCACTTGATATTTCTCGGCCAACACTAAGAGGTCACACGCCATGTGCTCATCAAGGCACGCTTCTGCTGTGTACAAATAGTTGACAAATGCCCTAAGGGCATCATATGATACATCGCTGATCTTGATGGTTCCACTGAGGCTTTCCTCCATTTGGTTTTCGAGCATGGCCCTGAATACCGGAGATCGGCTAATCTGCTCGGGAAACGGGAATCTCAGCATAAGCCCATTATTAAGGAGGCATTAAATACTAGAAAAAAATGCAAAACGAGTGACATGTGAATCAGAAACAAGGTTCAAGAAATTATGCAAAAGGTTTACTAAACCCTACTAGGGAATCTTCAAATTGATGGTTTGGACCAGTAGCCTGCTTTAATTTACACCAATTTATGGGATGGGAAAGCCCGAATAGTGAAAGGGTACAATACCAGCACAGCCCGATGGGCCGGGATGGAAGGCGAGTTACACTGCAAATCAGCTGACTCCGACGACCCAGAAGCGACCAAAACGACGTCGGAGAAGCACGGTGTGTTGAGTGTGGTTGCAAGATTTGGCCTTCCACAGATCAAGCGTAAAAAGTTGACTTTTGACTTGAGTTCGTCGATCTCGCGCTTGTGCTCCTCCTTCGTCTCTCCTGCCTCCTCGTAGCACTCGCGGCAAGTGCCGGCGTCGGCATCGCCATAATCCTCTTTGCAAGAGAGGCACTTCATCTTCCCCCGCCGCCTTCGCGCAGCAGACGGCCCGACCTCATCTTCGCCTTCTTCATCGTCCTCATCTTCTTCGAAGTCTACGTCGGAATCGGACGAGATCCGCCGCCTCCAGTGCTGGTTCCGCAGCATTATTTCTAACGGCTGTGGTTTTTATCCTTCCTAGTATTTAGTTCCGTCTCTCCGGGAACTTCTTACGCTTTTCACGTTCCTATCGTAGATACAGCTGATATGAAATTTAGCCACCGGTCGGTTCCTTTATAGACGCAATTTTGACTCATAAAGCGTTGCTTTCAGTTGAACGCGTTACTAGCGACTTTAGTTAAAATTCGAGAGAGACGCCTTGACGAATCCATTTATTGCTTGGCCTCTCTTCCTTGACAACTCAGAGGAATTCATGCGTACACCAAAAGAAAAATCATAGAGCACATTAACACCCTAAAATTCAATAAGATAAAAAATAGGACAAAAAACAAAATACAAAACAAACAACACTTGTGTTTCCTTTTCGGAAGTTAAAATACTAAAAGAACAAAGGCACAGTCATTTTTTAAATTTTTAATAGTCGGAAATTCCTGCTCTTGCTTAGTCTTGACTGGGACTACCTTCCCCTTAGCTTCTTCTCCCCTTTCCAGAATATTTGGGGCCTAGGCCACATCCAGACGTTGACAAGTTTGCATTAATGAATATTCTATAGCAGTTTGTGAACTTCAATGAAACTAGTCCTTAGCTTGTATCTTTCCCAGAATAATAGCCGTAACGTACAATGAAAGGCTGAAACAGGGTGGCCAACAGTTCAAGTTGGTGGATGGATGATTCAACAATTTCCCTAGGATGAAGAGATGATAATTCACAGTTGTTTGGGATGCGGTTCTTTTGCTAGTTTTGTTCAAGAATGACATTTTCTCTATTCATTTCATGCTCTGCTGCATTCGATGATTCTTTAGAGATGAAAACTAAAAAGCATATCCTCTGTGTAGGATATCCTAAAAAGCATTCATTATCTATATAGTCATTAACATTGCATTGTCTATGCCGCAGCTATGAAATACAGTAAACACCCTCGACAGAGGGGGGGGGGGGGGGGGGGAGGTCTCCAAGAGCTCTCAGCCCTGGTCTCTAACAGTAAAACGTCGTTCATTTGAACTCAAACCCATTGAATGAAGCTGTTTTCTCCTCTTCACTAGATTTAAGGCGGTCTGCTTGTCATCTTTTGCCTCCACAGAGTCTGGCTGTAAATGGCCATACGGCATGAGAGGGAAGACATAAAAAATACAGTAACAGAGACGAGTGAAACACAAGGTAACTTTGCAGGAAAAATATCATGCAACAGACCATTTGGTCTAACCAGTAAAGTAGTTCCTCAAAGGAGCAAGCGCTTTCACAAATGAAAAGTTTTCATAACTGCAATTCATTCCACTGCATCTATCATACGCCAAACCATGAAAATGTTTATCCGTGTTGGCAAGAATCATGTTCAGACTACAGCATTGAAAAACAGTGAGTCTTTAAATGTTACCTTCAAAGCTAACGCTTTGTCAAAACTTTCAATGGCACAATCAGGCTCTCCAAAGTTCAACTGGGCTCTTCCAAGAGCTATCCATGCCTATCCACCCAAAAAAATAAAAGGAGAAAAACACTTAAATATCAGGATTTATGTCCCATCACTATGACAAAAATCTTCTCAATCATCTTCAAACAGTACAAAGCTAATGCCTTGCACAAGCCCATGAATTTAACTCAAGGACTATGAAAGCAAAACAAATAGATACATGAATGTTCATCAAATTCAAACAGAATCAGTCAAGACAATTCTCCATTGCAGATGGTAACGTGCATAACACTCTTGGAAAATATCATTTCTTTTGTCGCTCATAGTCACATGATAAACGCCCCCATCATCCCACAAAAAGCACCATCAAAAATCTATATCAGATTCCATTTATGCCCTTTTGAAATCTATGCTTCACTTACACCACATTATTTACACAAAAAAAGAGTTTAGATACATGCATCCATGGTCTGCCCAATAGACTAGTCAAAACTAACTTCTATGAAAAGGTTTTTAAGTGATGTCTATGAAAAATTGGTAGATTTAAAACAAAATTCCATCAATAAAGAACAGTAAGGCATCCCAATGCATTTTCAACAGATTGTTATATTCCCATTGCAATATAGTACCTTTGTCTCTTGGTCAGACCATTCACAGCATAGCAAATGGAAAGGCAGATCGATACAGCAAAAGCTTAACATACCTCAGCCCATGTTGGTTCCAATTCAGTAGCTCCTGTAAACCAAGGACAAAAGCCCAAGTTAAAAATTTAAGACATTTAATGGATTTACTGCAAGACGATTATAAGTAAAAGGAAAACTCTATATCTCAAGCAATTCATTTCACAAAGCAAGTTAATCTGACAATAAATGGGGATTCCATATCTTCTTTCATACAATCAAGAACATTCATAGATATAAAAGAGGAAAAGAGGACACACGAGTTGCAGCCTTCAAAGCACTCCACGCTTCTCCAAGTTCGAGTAAAACCTGAGCCTTTTGTTCATGCAAAACAGCTCGTTCAGGCATCAAAGTAATCGCAGCCTCCCACTTCCCAAGTGCTCCATGGTATTTTCCCTCCTTCAGAGAAAAAGAAAAAGGTGAATAACCAAGGATTCGATGAGTAACTTAGGCAAGTAACACCAAATCTATGTGAAGAAAAAGCTGCATCATATATGAAATGCTTTGTTCCTGTAAGCAAGCACTTATTTGAGCGACAAGCAATTCTACCAGTTATCAGAAATGAACAAATTACTGCCCCTGCCGCAAATAGGAAGTGAAAAAATCATATCAAGAAATTAAAAAAATATGCTTGACAGAGTTCTCCCATTCAAATAATCATGTAAAGCAACTCCATCAAACCTTCACATTTCCACTTAATACGGCCATAAACTTTTTCCATTCAAATATGATGAAGTATAGATGGTTCATTCACAAAATATAATAACAACTCTAAATCCTCACACTCAATCCGTTTTCTGGACATTAAATTGCAAGCTTTCAAAAAAATACATCCAATTAACCACAAAGACCAATTCTTTTTTTGTTTTTTTTTTTTTAAATTTATACATACACTCCATGGCTTAATTGACAACACTAACATCATAAACCATCGTACAGTAAACGCTATTACGAACAATACGAAGAAGAGTGATAAGCCAAAACCATATCACGAAATGGGATAAAGAAAGGGAAGGAAAGAGAAGTACCTCAGCGAGTTCATTTCCTTCAGCTTCAAAGTCCTGAGCAAGATTCTTCCTTTTTGCATCTTCCTCATCCGAAGACGAGGTTCTCTTCCCACTGATGTCGTCTTTTCCAGATAACCGGCCTTCCTCTCGTGGCTCCGCCGTAGTATTCGTACCAGAACTGGAATTAAGATCTTCAAAGGGAAGGTTAGGATTAAAAGAGAGGGGTCGTTTCCGGTGCTTGTTTTTGCCGTCGGTAAGGTTCTTCTTCCATGTCATCTTCATCGTTTTCAATTTCGAGTGGAAATTCTTCTGGGTTTTTACGCTTTCTGGATTGTACTAACGATGAGTCGAGAAAAAGGCTGAATTTTATTCATCAGTTTCTTGAATTTGGCCGCGCCGCTTTCTCAGAATTTCCTCTTCTTTTTTGTAATTTGGGGATTTATCAAATTTTAGATATTTTATTGTTTATTTCTAATTTATTCCTCTCTCTTCTATTTTTACAAATCGTCTAAAGTCTCATTGTACTGAAAGATTTGAGAGAACGAATCTTGAATTCATAATAATAAATTTTTTATATTTATTTAAATAATAAAATATTTTAAATTGATTTTAATAATTAAAATAAATTTAAAATTGTTCTTAGTTGTTTTAAATCTTTTCTCTAATTTTTTTTTAAAAAAATTTGAATCCATCGATCTAAATGGAGCTTAATATAATTTCAAATTTTATTATAGTGCTCTTATTCATTTTTTGAATAAATATAACAATTTAAAATTTCATTATAGTACTCTTATCTTTTAATTTTAATTTTGCTCTATTTATTTCTCTCCTTTCTTTAAACATAATTTTACACTTCATCAAATAAATAAAATACTATAATTGATAATTATGCATACAAAAGTGTGTAATTTTTGTGAGATCACAAGTAACTAAAATAAAATACATATATAGAATATTTCAAGATATCTATACGATAAAAATAAAATTTTAAGTGTGATGATAATTTATATTTTAAATTTAAAATACGTGATATTAATGAGGATGTTCTCTACTCCTTAAAAAATTTGTCCCTTCTGCACCATCATGGACAGAATTGAGGTTAATTCGCTCAATCACTGTAAAAATGGCTCCGAAAAATAAGAACTAATCAAGGTAATAATATTATTACATTTCGATCCAATTTTGAGCTCATCTAAAAAAATTATTTTAAATATATTACATATCAAAATATTATTTATTATTATTATTTTTTAATATTTTTACGCTAATTTTAAATGTCGTGACAAATTTTTATTCTTCAAAATTTTGATCCAAAAGAAACACATCAACTGTATAATCTACTCTGGCATTCATGCTTGAAAGTGCGACCTCACATGTTAGGAGTTAGTGTGAGCATCACTATGTTTATTTTTATTATTTTTATTTGTACATTTATTTATTTATTTCTTCAAATAATTTTTAAATTTTATGTTCTTTTGAATTAAAGTTACTTTTTATTTTCTCTTCCCTTTTTTTTTATTTTTCTTTATATTTGCTTTTGTTTTTTTATACTTTCTGTTTTTGCTTTGTTGCTCTCTCTCTCTCTCTCTCCTTTTATTTTTCCTCCCTCTTTTATTTTGTTATTTCTCTGTTTTAATTTTTTATTTTCTCTTTTTCATTTGAGCAGTTTTTTCCTTTTTCAAATTATTTATTAATTTTCTCTTCTTTTAAGATTTAAGTTATTTCTTTCTTTTTTTTTTTTACATTTTTCTCTGTTAGTTAAATTAGTTTGTAATTGAAAGGATAATATCATTTATATGTACATATATTTGAAACTGGAATATTAAAAAATAATTTGAAGAAGTGGAGAAATACTGTAGAAGCAAAGGATGGAGAAAAAAGCAAAAGAAAAAAAAAATGGAAGATAAATTTTTGAAAATAACTTGATTCTAAAGAATAGAAAACTAAGAAACTATTTAAACATTGGAAAAAGATGTACAAACAAAACCAAAAATATACATATATATATATATATATATAATTAAAAAACATAGGGAATGGCATAGAAAAAGAAAATAATATAAAGAAAAGATAAAAATGACACTTGTCAAGTGTAGCACCTACTCAGCACCAGAAGATCCCATCTCTTTGAAAGAAAAACCTACAGTCATTTATAAAATTGCCAGTCTAAAAGGTTTTCGTTTTCACCAATGATTTTTGAGCAGTACAAACTACAAACCACCTGTGTATCCACATTTGTTTTTGCCCATCTTTTTATACTGTCTTTTCTTTCATTAATTTTTTTATTCATCGTGGGCTTCCTCTTTTTAATTGTTTGGCACACATAATGAATTGTAGGAAGTTTCATTCACAAATCATAGACATGTTTGTTTATGTCTCAGCATAGTCTGTACTAATGCATGATTGCATGTGGATATTCATCTAAAACCAGGATACATCTATGTGAATATAATCTGTGATTGGGCAAAACATTCTTAACTTGCGATGGTTGGATCAAATATTAAACAGTACTCTAACATCACAAATTTTAAGCGGGTCATATATTTAAACAATACTTTCACAAGATCTAACTCGATTTTTTTTGAAACATAGATGTGCCTGCAGCTGCAATTGTCAACATAGTGTGTATTTTTATTATTTAAAATAAAATAATTTTATAATTTATAAGAAATTTACATATGCCTCGAGTGTGTAATTTTACAAGTTAGATGAAAAAGATATTACTATCTTCTAACAATCTTCGACGCTATATGTTATTAGGTAATTGAAAAATATTCAAGCGTGTCTAAAAAACTCACTCCAATGGAAAATATCAAGTAGGATGTCTGCTGTAGGGAATCAGTTTACACCAAGGTAATACAGCAGTAGATGACAAGATATGCAACGTGAATGATCACAAGAAAGAGCAGGGCATTACATGAAAGGCTCACCTAAGACTCACAGACAGTCAACCTTCAGGATGATCACTTTGTTTATAAGCATAAGGGGTCATAGCGTAGTAAATGAAAAGGTCTGTGGAGTGGATTTGAACATTCAGAAAGCAGAGGAGATTTAGTAGAGATGTGAACCAGAAAATTGGATGCCCGGCTTAGAGAATCAACGCAAGCATGATCTGCAGTTTACTAAGAAGACCAAAGGGAGAAAATCAGAGAATGAGGCAGAAAAGTTGGGAATGTCATAGGCTCCCCTAATGGTATTGTGTCACATCCTGAATTCTTTCACTTCTGTCAATATCACCGTGGCTATTTGCCCTGAAGGTCACAATGCGGTAAATGACATATTTCGAATGAAGGATCAGAAGAAACAAACTGAAGGAAGTTGACTACAGCTATGAAACAGGGAGTTGGGCTTTCATATCAGATGCCTTCTGTGGAGAAGCGGCAGTAGCAAGACCTGCAGCTTGCTTCAGTTAAGAATACCAAGGACTTGGCCAAGGAAAGTAGAGATGGTGAAATGCTCGTCTAGCGAATCACTGAATGTCAACTAAAAGCTTTATGCCATACGAGAACAATGGGGAGAATAATCTCGAGAAGAAAGAAAAGAATGGTACATGATGTAGAGATCCCGGACAGTGCTGCATATCTCAAGGCACGAATCTTAAGCCCCTTTGTGGCTTCAAAGTAATTTTGTAAAAACTTAAAGAAATATTTCAACTCACTTCTACCCGTTTGTCCCTTACCGGAAAGATAAAGTCATCTTCTGAATCCCCCATCAATTTGTTTCATATAATATGTGTACTTGGCAGTAATGGCATTTTAGGAGGAAGAATATCTTGCTACGATATCACAATAACGATAAATATAAATTACTCTATAATTCGAAATCCAATATCTATATTTTTACAATGTAGATACTGGAAAATGGGACTTTCAAGGGTTAAGAAATGATTTCCAAGATATTGTTTTTGATGACCAAAGATCCGCTGAGGATACTCAATCAAACCATGGAAAACAGTGTATTATGTCTGCCCGGTTCTCATCACCAGGACAGTGGAAAAATACTAAACAATAGTATAATAAATTTAGGTCTCAGAGTCTAATCCTTTCCCTCCCTAATTGTTATTTCTGTTACATGGTGCTGTCCGTACAGATCGAGGATAATAAGGTCCAGCACCTTGGTAGATCAAGTGTGTGTAATGAGTTCAGAGAACAGATCTTGAGTGTTCTTAGAAAAACATATGACTAGGAGTATTTCAGAAGTCTGAGCTTACTGTTGTGTTGTTATAACTGAGTTCCCTTTTCATTGAGAAGGACAAAATCATATTTTTGACATTCTTGTTTACATTACAAGGATGAGACTCTGCTGCATTCATCTTTTGTGTCTCGTGATCTCTGTGTTTAGATTATACTATGATCAGAAGGAATCGAAAATTTGTTGTTTAAAAAAGCATTCTAGCAGTAGCAGCATAAAAAGTACTAGTCTTCAACAGATTTATGATTCACCCTCCACACATTTTAAAATAACACGAGGCATTCGCCATCCATTGTCTATGTACATAATTTGATCATGTGATTCTGAGCAATCCATCTATGATAGTTCACTTCAAATGCCACAAGAATTGTTATCTGTCTGTTTCCCAGACATAGAGTTCTAAGAATGTGTCGATGCAACCATATGAGAAATCTAGTGAAAATGTGCAAAAAGCAACCCCTGGATCAATCTGGCTACAGGAGGCACCAGGGCCTTCTCAGATGAGGAAACACGTGTACAAGATTTAAAGGAGTTGAAAAGTTTTATTCGAATATATGAAATTTAAAATTTAGTTTTTAAATCGGTTCTAGTGTGAGATAAAATATGGGCGTAAACAATTAGCGGTATTTGGCTGTTGAAAATCATGTTCAGATAAGCCTGGATTCTTGTAAGATGTTCGACCTTTTGCTAACCAACACGCAACATTTTCATTCATGGAATCAGGATCGATTAAAAGGTCACCCTACCTTTTAACCATTCCACCTTGTAGCAGAGAAAAATGATCTTTCCCATTCTTACGAATGGTCGAGTCCTGGACAGAGCCATCAAAAGGTTCTTCACCCTTCTAGGTATATTGTTCTTGCATGCAGGTTATACAACGTACTTCATGCATGCAGACCTCGGGAGGAAACTCACAAGATACTAGCACTTACAACCAAGGGAAATGCTTGACTTTCTTGCTCAGATTTTTCTTTTGGCTTCCTGTCAGTGAATATGTTTCTTTTGCATGCTTCTTTTATACGCTTCTATTGTGCCTATTTTGGATTCTTTTAGCAAATATGGGAAAGTTCTATTTTCCATTTTGGCATATTTATTCATAATTTAGCTGTGCATCTTCCTCACCATTTTGATAGTTCTAGTCGTGCATTTTTCCTCATCTTCTGAATCAAAATTATACCTGTCGATCAGAATCTGGTGCAAGAGGAAGCATTTAAACCATGGAATGATCACGAATGCCATGCTGTCAAGCCAGGGTGTCCCTAAAGCCTACTCTCACCAGTCTTATATCTGGACCATGAAACTAGTAAAATGACTGCATTATTGGAGGTGATAACAAGAATTCAACTGTGTAAACATAATGACAATAGATGAGACTAGACAGGCTGCAGGAGTCAGCATCTTTTGATGAAAATATTAGTCATGGAATTTTTACTATAGAGGAACAGAAAGGTTACAGTTATTACTTATGACTACGTTGGGTATGATAATCTACTCTCTTTTTGTATCCTCCCAATCAAGAGTCCCCTCTAAAATTTTTAAGGTTTTTAAATACCTTTTGTGCTGGATGCCCTGATTTTCCTAAAACACTTGCTTCTCATCTTGAAGTTGATCATCATAGTTGAATCCTACACGTGGTTTTCCCATGCTGAAGTTCAAGACCCTGGCATTCATGTTGTACTTAATCTCTCCTTCGTAAAGCAACTTCCTGATGTAGTGTTCTATGTCGGAACCAATCAGGCGAAGCGTATATTCTGTCAATGGAGCTCCCTGCTTCATTATAACATTATTTTGTCAAGGCATGTAGTGCTTTTGCTTGTAACAGAAACAAAAAGAGAAGGTAATGTCAAGGTAATATATTTGACCCTAGATAATTTTTCTGGTAAGAAATCAAATTGGCGTGCTGTTGATGGTTCAGAAACAAGTGCACAAGAGTCAAATAAAAGGAGAAGCAAGTTACCTCATAATGATCAACAAGCTCCTGGAAATAGGAGTAAACCTTGTAGCAAGTATCATCTGTCCACACAAATTCATCAGTGGGGTCAAGGATAAGAGTAAGCTTGTCCATCTGTGTCTGATCAAATTCACTTGTCTCTGGATCAATGTAGGCTGCATATATCCGAACATGTCTAGTAGTGCAACTCAGCCACTGTCCTCCGTATTCTCTGGTCATGTTCTTGCTCTTCACATTCAATTGTGGCTCCACTGGCCTTGGTGGCTTCGTGGCACCCAGCTGCTGTTGTTGCTTCATTTTATCCTCACCTACTTCCGTTCCGGCTTTCTTAACATCTTCTTGTACTTCTGGTTGTTGAGCTGAAACTGAAAATGCGCCTCTTTTTCTGGGCTGTTTGTTGTCTCTTCTCCATCCCAGCATGGAGAAGCTGGTGGGAGCCATGTAGGTTGAAGTTGCAGCCATGGCTCGTTGCTGGTTTTGCTCTGTTATTTTTCCAGTTCTGCAGAGTTTGGTGTTCTGAAGAAGTTGTGAAAGGATGGCCACTGGCTTTCTGTCCTCCAGAAACTTGTGGATAAGGATTCTTGTTGGGCTATACTAGCTTTTGTCATTCCATGCATAAAGACAAAATGAAATATTATACACCACTAAAACTCAAAATGGTCGAACGCATCTCATTTTTCCTTGAAACATGGTTAATTTGGTTAAAATTTCACTCCTGAATCAATCATATTGTCCTCAAATGAGTTTATCTCAATATATATTATTAATTCAACCAACGTGAAATTGTAATATAACACAAGCTTCCAGGATTTTGATTATTATTTCGTCATAAATCAAATTACTTGCGGATAAATTCTAGAACCAAGAAAATTTGAACAATCTTAAATTTTCATTGCACAAATTGTTTTTACAACTGTATATAACAAATTCCTACCCTATGCCTACAGCTATAACCTAACTACTAACCTACCTATAGCAAAACAAGCACATCACAAAGAAACTGCAATTACATTCACTTGACAGCACACTGCTAGCTGTGAGTTTCCTCCGGCACTGAGCTGCTCATCTCTTCCCGGCTGTCAGTGGCTGGGGACGAATCTACTAAACTATCTCTATTCATGGTGAAGCTCGGTTTGATGAGCTCACCAGATTCAGCAATCTGTGCATCTGGCAGAATACCGTTGCATACTTGATTTGGGGCCGATGAATGGTCTGTTTCATCATCACTGACTTCTAAGCTAATGTAATCTGGAAATTTTCCCCCATGGCTAACCATGTCATCCTTACCTTTTGCAGAGAATTTATCTGTGGTAGCCATGCTGCATTCAGCGAGTGCAACAAGCCCACCGTCAAAGTATCTGCCTCGCACAATCTTTAGCTCATTAGGAGGTTTTCTTTCCATCTTTTTGGGGTGATGAAGCTTGCACGTAGATGCTTGAGGACAGGTTCCCGTTGCTTCAAAAGCAGGACAGATATAGGTGTGTTTCTTCGGGCACTGCAACATGGATGATGGCACACATTCACAAGAATTAAGATTAGTGAGGTAGTGTGCATAAAGTGTGTACTTCTGTTGAATCATAAAACTCTCACATAAAACGCCCAGTCTTGGCAGGTGCAGTCTTGGGTATTCCAGTTTCAGCAGAAATAGTTTTCGTTTTCTCCCAAGAAAAATCACAACAATAGTTCTGAAACTGAAATTTTTTTTCAAACAAACTCCTCTCCCCATGCAAGAAATATTTTCATGAAAAAAAAATTGAGACAGAGAAAAAGACGGCCATATCAGTCTTCATGCCGCTAGAAAAATGAAACGGTAAGTTTTTCTAAACCTACTCACAAACCGTCCCAGGGAGTTCACCGGAATAACATTTATTTTTGTGAAAACAAAAGACAACGTGAAGAGAGAAAAAAAAAAGCTCCTGAAATTTCAACTAATAATGGGTCTAAACTCAGAGAAGATTATAAAAGACAAGCAATACCTCATTGCCATCAGCACAGTAACCTCTCAGAAAACTTTCACAAACAGTCGAATCAGGATTCACATTTACGTGTCTATAAGGGCAATTTTCATTAGAGCATGATCCTGTAAAAAAATGAATGAGACGTTTGCACCCTTGAATTGATCAAACATATACACAAGATACTCTAACCCCCTACCCTTCAGAAAGTATGAACAATCTTGCATTCTCTCGGGAATAACCTGTGCATGATAATAGTTTCTTCTAATCAATACAAAGTTACTCGCATATGTCAACCACCATAAGATAAAAAATCACCTCATACCTTGTGAGTCAATTTGCAGTCCGGATTGGAGCATGAGCCATTCAAAAATTTAGTGCACACTACAATTTTAGAAGGATCATGGATGTAGGGACACTTCCCATCGTCCTTGTTGCATTTTCCAAATCTAGTAAAAAACTGGCAATATTTTTTCTTTCTAGCCAATCGCAATCTGGCAGTGCGCAAACTCCATCGAACCTTCTCGCTTGCAAGGACACGAGTCCGTTTCTTTGGGTCTCTAACCAGCTGATTACCATTTCCAATTCGAACATATCTATACATGGTCCAAGGCAATTACAAATCAGTATTCCCAACCATATGCTCAAGGGCTCTGTTCAATGACTTCGTAATTCTTCAGTAAATTATCTAAGGTTCCTTATTTAACATAGGCCACCTAAAAGAACTTACTCATCATTGCCAATTAATAATCTTCTAGGAACATAAGATCTCTTAGCCTTCTTCTCAGATTGAACAACTGCCGAAGATGATGGTTCCTTCTCTGTAGCACAAGTCATGGAGAAAAAAGGTCCAAAGATCAAATTTCCATAGATGCTGGCGAGTCAGACGACTTCAAGGCCATTTATCATGCACACGAAACTATTATAATATCTCACGTGCAAAACAAAAGCACATAGAGTGTACAAGTCATGGAGCAAAAAGATCCAAAAGATCAAATTTCTAGAGATGCTGGCGAGTCGGACAACTTCAAGGCCATTTATCATGCACATGAAAACTATTATAATATCTTACATGCAAAACAAACGCACATACAAACCAAAAAACACACAGATATCAGGGTTAAATATTGTTCTACAATGATATTGCTACTGATTGCACTAAATTGTGTAATTAACTAATAATATTAACAGATGGATTCAAACTCAAGAGGCGGTCCCAGTATCAACATATATTGGTCAAATTTTATGGAGTTTTCCATTCCAGAAGGCCAAGTTATTTCATAACCAATGAAATTTTAATACAAGGACTCCGAGTTATTTCACCTGCGAATCTGGAAAAAATTAACCACATAACTCAAACTCCATTAATAAAAGAATAACGATGGATGCGTCACTGATGGTGCACAGATAGTAAATATTTATTTGAAAAAGAATACAGTCGGTGCAGGTAAAAGTTTTAAGGAAATATGAAATAGGGCAAATTCTATATAATCCAGAATCCAGATCAAGGGTGTCTTTTGAGTTGTGCAATGTTGACCAACATAAGATGGCATTAAAAAGCAAAATCAAATCAGACCACCAGTAATTCGATGCAGAGTTCTCCTAGTTGGATCCATTCTGTATCGCTCTGGACCAATACGAAATATCCGTTCTCCTGTTTATGTGATTCAAAATAAAAAATACCAGTTGTTACAGACTCTGAGAACCCAGAAATATGAAGAGGTTCATATTAAAACTTAAATATGCCCTGTCTAGAAGTCATAGTTAGCTAAATCTTGTTTCTCGTTATAAAAATCAACATATACTGATAAGCTACACCAGGATTGCAGAGTGGCGTACCTGGGCGCAGCTTAACACTAAGAACCAACTTACGAGAAACATGATTTCTGCTCTTTGACCCAACAGGAATGGAACCATTTTCTTCTTTTTTCTGTTGCTCAGCTGCAGCAACAGCTCGTGTAGCTTCCTATAGATAATGCGCACACATATCCATAAAATCATCCCTCACATGATTTAAATTATATATCTAGCAGTGCTTGAGCTGAACAAACCTCATTGGCTTTCTTAGAGTTCCTTTCAATTGATTTTGACCACTTTAAACTAGAGCCACCAACACTTAAAACTTTGGACATCCTAAGAGAGTATCCGTGAGTTGATCTTGTGTAAATAGCACCTCTTTTTCTTGAGAGCAGCAACTTTTGGCTACACAATCAACAAACAGAGAAACAAAAGAACAGATGCATTCTTCATTTCCATCCCCTCAAAACCACAGAGTGATAGATAAAATAATGAGAAGCAATGAATGACATGCATTAGTTATTAGCATACCTGGCAGTGGAAAAGGAACTGTTGTTTAGTTTTGTGCCTACAGCATGCATAAAACTTTTCCAGTGAGTGGCTCTTTTCCGTGGAAACAAATGTGGCAACACTTTCCAAGATCCCAAAACATTCTTATGTTTCTCTGAAGACCGAGTATCATGTAGTTTCCACACAAATGAAAACTTCGAGGATCTGTAAGTCTTAACAAAACCAGACAGCCGCCTGCTAGAAGTTCTGGGAAGAATTGCGTGAGAGACAGGCTTACGCGAGTCCACATTTGCCTCCCTATTTTTCTTGCAATTTTCTGATGATGCTCTGACAAGCTGATTTTTCCTACTCATGTAGTAGCCATCAGAAGATGATGCTTGCGCTTTATCTACCCCTAACATTGAAGTATCTTCAGTACTAGATGCTGCAACCAATTGATTAGACTTCCTCTTAACATACATTATCTTCTTCCTAGAATTCTCTTCTTCAACTGTAATCTGGCTGTCGGAATCATTGACTGTACCAGTTGGCCATTCAGGAACATCAGAAGTGATTACGGTCCCCTCCAAGGCATCTAAGGGTTCTGAAGGACAGCCATGTATGGGAGCACTTCCCACAGGCAAAGACTCCCCTGAGTTGCAAGCAGTGCAGTTTGATGATTTCAAACTATCCTTCAGAGGCAGTGCCTTAGGTGTTTCAGACACATTTACACGCTCTATCCTCAGTTGAGTCGGAGCATCACTATCACCAGTCTTGCTATTAGATGATTGGTTATTCTTCAAATTATCTCTACAGGGAGTCAGCCTATAAACAGAAGAACTTGAACCATGAAATCCAGACGGAGAAGCCTTTCTCACTAGGCTATTACCCTTTCGGACATACGAACTCTGTGTAGCTGCAGCAGTCTTTGTTCCATGACTCTGGGGAAGGGAAGAAGGTTGTGTTTTTGGTTCTGTAACTGCGTCACAAGAGTTACCAGTTCGATGCCAAGTTCTTGATTTTGTAACATGATTAGAGTTGAACTTCCTTGAAGGGCCAAAACTTATAGGATGGTGACCAGGAAAAACTTTAGGAACAGCAGAAGTCAGCTGATTCTGCCTCGAATTTAGTTTCCCATGTACAAGATTCAATTTCTTCCCCACTTTACTACTATCCTTAGGAAGAGATGGTAGAATCTCAGAAGTACTTTGCAAATTGCCTGAAGCTGCCTTCTCTACAGATTTCCCAAGAGAAATGTTACAAGGCTCAGCAGGCACAGGCTTTCTGTTAGATATATCATTTCTCCAATATGTCATTTCATTTTCTGACTGGCAGGCTGATACTTTGACGCTCCTTGAAAAACTCAGATCTGAGAAAGAAGACATCACTTCAGGAGAACTCAAGCAGGATCGCAAATCAAAGTCAGATGCTAACAGTTCATCACTAGAACAGGATGCACCATTATCATTTCCAGCAGCACATAAAGATTGATTGTTAGCACCGAAAACCAGCTCATCATTCACATGCAGTTTGTCCCCAGTGGCAAGAGCTTGTTCTCCGTCTGTAGCATTAATGTTCTCAATGCCAACTTTGCCTTCCACACCCGTAGTACCACGTTTATTGGCGGCTGTGAATGCTGATAAACTATCTTCTCTTTGTTCAGATCTCCAATCAGCAAATCTGGCAGATCCCTGACCAAGTTTTGAGCAATCACTAGCAGGCCCATCTGCAACTGTATCATCTTCTGAAAGCGAAAGATCCAATCCTGGGCTTACAACTTTCCTCTTCTTCCTGCTGCCATGGAATGAGCCACTTGCACCAAAATCATCCTCTTGGGTTGGATCTTCAACTCCAGAGGGCCCTTTGTTTAAGTTGTCATCATCCTTACAGCTGTTTTTGTCACCAATAGAACCAACTTCCGCAGCAGGGACAAAATCCTTTGCTGAATGTGCAGCAACCTCACCACCAATAGACCTATCTGTATAGATAACCACCTTACTCTTGGAATCAGAAGAAGCTGTCTGAGCATTTCTAGCTTTCCTCTTTGTAATAAACCTGGATGAGCAATCAAGTGATAAGCAAGGTTTTGCATGGCTTATCAGCTTTGGAGATCTTTCTACACAGTCAAGGCTATGTGATTGATCCACCACATCAGAAAATGACTTCTTTCTCATGGCATCAAGAAAAGCTACGTTCCTTTTATAACCCATGGAATGAAAAGAGGAACTCATTGCAATACCCAAACTAACATTTGCACTATCTGTAACAGCAGCACCTTCTAAATTTCTGAATTTCTCTGCATCTCCCCCAACTTGGGGTATATTGACCTGTGTTGTAGAAATCTCCAGCAAACTAGCATCAGGTGATCCCACTTTAGGCATATTAACATGCTGAGGCTTTTGAACCAAGTAACTGCAAGGCTCTGAAGATGAATCTAATTCACAAGGTGCTGACTTATATTTATCATCCTGAAGCTCAAGAATCCTGGTTTCCTGAGTTCTTGACAAGCCAACCATATCATGACCTTCCATGGAAATCTTAACTTCAGAAGGTCCTGTAACACAATCATTTTCCAACAACACTAAACCATTCTGAAAAGGATGTTCACAAATGTCATCTACCCTATTAGTGCAAAATCTAGCACATCGACTAATGGACTTATTTGCTTTCTTCTCTGTATCCAATACTGAAGCCCTATTGTTAACATTTTTGTTAACATTATTAGATTGCAGATTGAAGCCCAAAACATCAGCATGACTTGTGTTCAGTTTAGCTACCATGTTTTCACGTGCATGGCATGCAAACTCATTAGTTCTCAATTTGCACACATGATCAGCATCCTTGATAGTATGTAAGAAACTCTCTACATGGCCAGCACCCTGGGTAATTAAATTATCAGCTAAACATGATGAAACAGATGATGTGGGCAAACTACTCCTTCTTCTCTTCAAATTAGAAACAAAGGGCTTATAAGAATCACCATCCACATCAACTTTATTGGAAGTTACTCCAACCAATGAAGGCAACAAAGCAGTATCTGGAACCGTACTTGTAGATGAAGAAGAGGTATTCCCTTTTAAAAGTGCGGAATCCAAGTTGAGCTGACAGACTGCAGACCTATTAATGCAATTGTTAGAATTTATGGTATCGCCACAAACTTTTGTCATCTGAAGATTGGTTTCATGTGAAAGCTTCTTTCCAGCTCTCCTCTTTTTCCTTAGCTGCCGAACTCGTGTTCTGCCAGATCCAACAGAATTGCGACCCTGTAACTTATTGTCTTTAAGAGCTTCATTCTTTACAAAATTTTTATTTAGATCAGTAGCATCATGGGCAGATGCACTTCTACTCCCAGAAGCCACAGCTTTATCAAGATGCACTTTCGAAATCCCCTGTGAATCAGAGAGGAGATCTAACCCAGATGTCAAATGGTCTGCTTCAATCACATCCTTATTGGATTGGGTGACCGATGAACCAGACATACTATACATTGTCCTCCTGTTCGCATCCATTGAGTTAAAATCTGACTTAACATCTGGGTAAGATGGTGCCAAAATAGCTTTCGCGATGAATGCATTTGACTTAAATGAAATAGCAAGCTCTACAGGACTCTGCTCCCTCTCTCTGTTATCTTCTACTCTTGTTTGCAACTGCCCAGACCCTTCTATTTCCTTGCCTCTGAAACTGCGGTTACTCAACTTTTTTGATAAGTTCAGGCGTTTACGACCTCCACTGTGCCCAATGCAAGCTTTTCCTGATTGAATCCTATGCAAAGCATTTTTTTTCTGCAGTCTCCTCTTCTTAGACCTAATAAACTCTCCCTTACTAACACCTTTCTCCAACCTACCACAAAATTTACCCAAAGTCAAACCATGATCAGAACATTCTGGTTCCATGCTTTCTGGTTTTGACAAAGCCCCATCAGTACTACCATAATTCCATCTTCTCTCATCACCATCCCTGTCAAAGAATGACCCATAGCCCCCGTCACTAATTCCATTATTCCATCCCCTCTCATCATAATCCTTTCCATTGCAAATCATATGACCATGATCACCAATGCCACTATCCCATCTCTTCTCATCATAATCCCTCTCATTGCACAGAGCATGACCCCAATCACTAATAACACTATTCCATCTGCTCTCATCATAAACCCTCTCATTGCACAGTGAGCGACCCAAATCACTAATACCAGTACTCCATCTCCTCTCATCATAATCCCTCTCATAATCCGTAATACCACCATTCCATCTCCTCTCATCATAATCCCCAATACCACCATTCCATCGCATCTCATCATAATCACCAATACCACCATTCCATCTCCTCTCATCATAATCCCTAATACCACCATTCCATCTCCTCTCATCATAATCTCTCTCACTGAATAAAGCATGAACCCGGTCACCAATATCCCCATCCCATCTCCCCCCATCATAATCCCTCTTGTTGTACAAGTCATGAACCCAATCATTAATTCCACTATCCCATCTCCTCCCATCAGCATCCCTATTGTTGCAAGACTCACGACTCTGACAAAAACTATCGCGGTGTCTCTCATGATCTCCTATATCAGGGATTCTACTATGAAGTTCCATCGCACCCCAATGCAAATTTCGACCACAATTTCCGGGCAGGTCACGTATATAATTACCAGTGCAACCGCGATCAAAATCTTCATCTCTCAAGATAGGGTTTCGCTCAGGATAGTCATGGATAAAACGCATCGGTATGCTTTCTCGCGGTGGCGGTGGCGGTGGCGGTGGCGGCGACGGCGGGGGCGGAAGGATTTCGTGATGGAAATAGGGTTTTCGTGTAGGATCGAATCCGCGAAAATGGGGCCTTTCAAGAAGAGGTTGATGCGGTGGAGAGAAAGTGAAGCGAGGGGAAATAGCGGGGTGTCCGATGTAGCGCACGGGAGGGGGAGGCGCAGGCGGAGGCGGCGGTGGTGATGTTGGAGGCGGGAGAAGAATGTGCGGGGGACGAGGTTGAGGAGGCAGTGGAGGTGGAACGTGGGGGCCATAGGATGGTCGGATGAAATCAGGAGGGTGGAGTACATTTCCGTACCTGAGGTGGCGGTGGTGCTCGTGGCGGAAGAGCGGCGGCGGTAGATCCATTAGGCGCAGTCCTTTCGCATTCTCAGCGTGCTTGGAATTATTGCTTTCTTTGGTTTTTTCTCTGGGTGCAAATTTTCAACTTTGGCCGGCGCAAAAGATTTCTTTTCCGCGTAATGATTTAGGTGTGATGTAACCCTCACGTCATAAATTGCCCTTCTAATATAACCATTAAAAAAGATAACAAACATATTTATTTAAAATGCCATTATTTTAATAGCTTATGTTTTTTAATATTTATTTTCTTTTCAACATGTTCGTGCACTTTTTTTCTTATAATTTGTCTGTCTTCTAATAACACTATTTTTAATTTTTGGAACATCCTCTTATACATTAACTTTAAATAAATAGTTGGCTATACTTAGATATGGTGATATACAATCGTAGCACAAATTGCCAGGCTATGTTTGAATTCAAATTTTGGAAGATAAAAATTTAAGCATGGTATAAAGGATGAGAGAGAAAGAATTCAAAAACGTAACATTTTAATTATTAGAACGTTTGAAAGAGATATTTAAATGGGTGGAGAAGTTGGCAACCAATAAAATCCAATGGGCCTTTCACATATGCAACACTGCAAATGAGGCCAAGTCACCAGAGTCTTTTAGGCCTGAAAATGGATTACAATTGGTGGCCCTACTCCTCAAACGCTCTCCTTTCCACTTTCTACTTTATGGAGGAAATTAGTAGTTTGTTGAAGAATTGACATTCGGAAACAGGTATGGAGCACAATGCAAGTGGAACAGGAATTAGACACTGATCAATTTCTTCAGGTCATAAAGGTCTATGTGAAAAGGATATGAGCATATAGGATGCTAAATGTGAGGTGGTCTTTAAGATCTGAAGCCTAAAACCCTTCACAAGCTGATGAAAATGATGGTGTAAGATTCAAAAACAGTCAAAGGATAAAAAGAGTAAACACAAGAAACAAAATGAGCATGGAGGAAGAGTAGGATTCTGGCAAGACTGTTATCTATCATGTAAACATTGAAGAGTACACATTTTGGCAGGAAGCTCCAAGAATCAAAGTAGTGTTACATTTCTGTTATGCAGATTGCAGTTTTATCCTATTCATTCTGAGAAAATAACTCAAAATTGCTTCACCTTCACAACTAAGGCAAGGAGGAGGGCGAACTGGACAAACAACCTCACATCCAAGCCCATGTCGAGGACAAACAAGAAAAAGAGGACAAGCATACACAAAGGAATCACAATGTTACAAGTTCTCCCTTGCATTCAAGCAAGAAATGACGGTTAGTCAAGGCTAGAGGATCGGCTCCACCTCCCTCGCAGATAGTCTTCTAGAGAGACACTTCGCTCAACGCTGCTTATGGAAAGCAAGTCTTCCTCCACACCAAGCAATGCAAGGTTAAGGTGGGATTGAAGATTGGATTGTGGGAAGGTCATGTCATCTAGTGCATCAGGCCCTTCAAGGGTATTTGCTTCTAGCTTGATCTCAGTCCCTTCAGAAGCATTTACCTGCAGTCTAGCCCACTTCACCACCTCGGAATCACCTTGGAGAAGCTTCAGGACCTGCAACAGAAAGAAATTTGATGTATCTACCATATATCTTCAGTAAAAGACATCTTTCTTGAATTGTAAATTTAGAAACAAGCTAAGCAATCAGTATGTAGAGGCTAAATCTTACAGGCAAGTCGGATCATTTCAGAAAGCACAATTATTAATCAAGATATTTACAATGACTTACAAGGCTCATATGGGGCCGAGCTCGTGGTGCACGTCTGATACAGAGTGAAGCAGCTAAAACCATCCTCTCCACTTGTCCCTGATCATAACTGCTGCCCAAGTTTGGATCCAGCAGCTGAGCATACTTCTGAGAACTCAAAATGGGCTTCGCCTGGACATATAAAGTATCTTAATTTTTATAGTCAAATTAAACATGGCTTGAGGATCAATCAGATGAGCAAAGACAACATACCCACATAACAAGACTCTCTTGGCCTTTTGGACAATTGTTGCTTATAGGCTTTCGCCCCGACAGAAGCTCCAGAAGAACTACCCCATATGCATAGACATCAATCTTCTCATTTACTTTTCCATACATGAAATATTCAGGAGCCAAGTACCTGAGCAGAACGTAAAGTTCAGGACAAACTCCATACAAGTAATAAAGCTTATGTATTGTTTCTTTTGTAATATGACAATGCTTTCAAGCAAAAAAAATGTACTGACCCAAATGTCCCGGCAACATCACTGCAGGTTATGTGAGTTGAAGTTGTCGACGCCCATTTAGCAAGTCCAAAGTCAGAAAGCTGAAAAATAGTCAAATAAAAGCTATGAGGTGAGACTCTATAAGTAGGAAATAATCAATTGCCTGACTGATGATCGTAGCACCACCTGTGGCTCAAAATCTTCAGATAGTAGTATATTTGAAGACTTAACGTCCCTATGGATTACTGGTTGACCTCTGTTGTGTAGATAATCCAAAGCATCAGCTATGCCAATAGCAACTCGATATCTCTCACTCCACCCAAAAGCCAGCGTTTCCTTTTTGTTACCTAAATCATTATATTTAACTCCCTCAAGGATAATGTACCAGAAAGAAACAAAGATCCATTCACCGATAAGATCAATTTCATAAATTACAAGTAATATTATATCGTCGGATACCATGAAGATTCTCTTCAAGACTCCCTCTTGATACAAAATCATACACCAAGAGAAGATGACCGTCCTCAAAACAGAATCCAAAGAGTGAGATGATGTTTTTGTGATGTAAAGAGCTAATGATCTCAATTTCCAGAACAAACTCCTTCAGGGCATCTTCGGACGCCTTCAAAATTTTCACAGCAAGTTCCTTGCCATCAGGAAGGCAACCTCTGAAAACCTGACTGCTGCCTCCTTTACCTATCATATTACCTGTAATTTCACAAGTTCAACCATGCAGTAAACTAGGAGCACATAAATTTCAACCAGTAGACTGTTCCAAAAAAAGGTTTAGGTAAGATAAAAACCAGGCTTGAAGTTGGATGTCGCCAACATGAGTTCCTGGAATTGGAACAGTCTGCAGGTGGCTGAGTACTTCTCATGAAGACCTTGAAGTTCCTCCAGAAAGGATTTTGAGACGTCATTGGGAGATGGTGGAATGGATACATACTCATCTCCAACAGGAACAATTGCACCGCTTTCTCCATCTAGATCAGAGGATCGGTCTCTGTCACAGTCAGAATCACTATCTTTCCCGGTCGAATTGTCAATTGACAAACAGTATCTGTCTGGTAGTTGCATTGCCCATTGAACCACAGAGACCTGCCTCACTGGGGACTTATGTGAAGCCGTCCCATTTGATAACATGGCTCGACAAAGAAGTGGCCAACCTAGTTTAAGTTCTGGTAGTTCTCTTAACAACAGCGACTTTGAACTAGATGCAGCCTCCAGCTTCTGTACTGGTACTATAGCCATTGAATTTTCTTGGTTATCATCATCCAAATGCTCCTCACCTGATCCGGCACACGAATTACTGTGTGCCAATGAGTTGGATGAACAAATTGAACAATTCTGTTTGAGGGTACGCACCACAAAACCGGGACTAGTTAAGGCCAAATCTGATTTACCACAGATGCCTTCATCCAATGTCAACACTGGCTTCGCTGAATGGTCTTCATTGAGCACTTTGATGTTCTTACTTAATGATCTCTGAAGAGCATTAATTAAACCATTCCAACGGTGACTTTCCATTTCTGCTCAAGTGAAACAAGATAAATAAGCAAGGTTTTACGACAACATGTAATTGCATAGTTGTAACATGATTGAAACATGAACAAGAACACTACCTTTCCCACTAATGCGGGATCCCAAATTGGATTCTCTATGGAAAACAACTTTCCCATTATTGACAGCTAACACTGAACAATCCTTGGACAACTTCTTTGCACAATATTTAGCAACAGAAGCCGATGAGCGAATTCTACGATGATTTTGAGCAGTTCCTACAACAACCTCAGTCGCATTGTAAGCTTTGGCTTCGCGAACAAGAATTTTCCGAACTGAAGCACCTCTGCAGATCTTTAGTTTCAGATCAACCTGTAGCATTGGCAGTATAAATCCCAGCCTTTTACCTCAATTTTCATCTGATAATCATCATAACTAAGAAATATTCTGTTATTCATTTATTTCTACTAGTTTCTGTTGTAATAAAGCAAAATATAGGGTTCAGAAATTAATCCTTTGGTTTGGCTGCCAAGATACACCGACACTCTTTTCAACTCCATTCCAACTTACATAATCCTCAAATCAATACCACCAAATGGCACTGTCCAGAGCTACTGTTCCCATAAAGTACAAAATGCTATAACCATGAATCTTTCTGCATTAACTCAACTACCCAATATTTAGACAGTTAGGTACTCAGGCAGAATGTGGATGATTTCATATGAATTAGGGAGATTACCTCCTTGAGATTACAGAAGCCTTCATAAACTTCAAGAATTGAGTCAAAAGCTTTGACCAGAGAGAGGAGAGACGATTTTCCATCACGATCCACAATTTCTACACAATCCCATCTCACCCAATCAATTAACTTTGCAATTCAGAACACCGACCAAAAAGAATCAAACTATTGATACATGGATGTTAAATTAAATCCCATTTGCGTGCGCGTGTATTCGTTCCACGAGAATTTTCAGACAAAAAAAAAAGCTTCAGCAAACATGGTGGCCGAAAAGAAGAACAACGGGAGACAATAGTTGTCTGTGAGCAATTTAGGCCCACACACATGCAGACAACAGATTACTTACGCTTACCGTTGTTATTAAGAACATGAAGTGCAATGAGGCGATCACCAGACCGAGCAACTTTCACCAGAGCCCACGTCAGCAGCTCTCTGCTTTGCGAGTCCAACTTCACTCCCACCACCACCGTCCGCCCGCCCGAGTTTTCTTCGCCCCCGGAGACCACCATCTGAGCCATTGAGACGGAACCCTCCCGACCCCTTTCTTTTCAATTCAATACGTCTTTCTGACAGCGGCTGGGATCCTGAGACCTCATGGAACGAGCAAAACTATGTCCTATAAAAAGGGTGATTACGAGGGGTGGTGGTGAAATTTGTGCTACTGGTTGTTTGAGTAGTTTTTGGTTTGCTTTTCAAGATTTCAGCAAATGAGTCAAAATGTCAGATAGTCATCCGCCTGCTTTCTGCTATGCCCACCAAAAATTAGATAGGAGAAACACTGTTCTGCTTCTTTGGTTTCAGTTACTACCGTCAGCCATTCCTTGTTCTTTGGGCATTAAAGTGGGTCCGCCCCTCTTTTTCCTTAATTATTTTTCTTCTTTGACTAATGAAAAATTAGTGTGAATATTTTGATGTAAAAATAAAAAAATGAAAGAGATTAAAAAACAATAGTTGTTTTATTTAAAGGTGCTAAATGAGTTTAGGATTTACGGTTAGAATTCAAGTAACAATGCAAATCTAACGATTGCTCAAACTTTACTTAGTCTCAATTTCATAAATTTAAACTCAATTTAAAGTTTAAGTCAATAAGTAAAATTTAATTTTAAAAAAATTATTAAAATTTGAGTTCAACTTCGATTAGATTAAAAACATTTCTAAATCAAATTAAAGTTAAATTGAATAATTTGATTTATTAACTATAAATGCTGATTTTGATACACGAAATCTAGTTACAAATTTACATCCAAACATATTTTCCTCTATTTATTAATGAGATAACAAACGCGGCTATTCAAAAGTTATAAAGGTAGAATAATAGAGATAGACGAGCATGAAACGTCTTTATGAAGTTGAATTACATAGGACCAATCTAAAGATTATGAGTATTTAATTGGGTTCACATGCTTCGGTGTCGTTTTTAGCGATGTTGTGTTTGCTGTGTTGCTTGTGTTGAGATGATTGAAGATGACCCTTCTAATGTGATTGTGAAAATAGTGGTTGGTTTGAATTATTAGTAGTGAATATTTGGTGTAGTTGTGACAATTTTATATTTTCAAATACAATGATCCAAGGCAATATACTAATAGCATGACGTTTGTACTTAATTAAGTCAAAAGAAGCTGTGGTGTGTAATCACCACATAAAAATACTATTTTGTTATAAATTATTGGTGAATTTTATTATAGGGGTGGATTCCTTCACTCAAGAATGACGCAAACAAAGCCACATTGCTAGCCTTTATAGTATTTTATTGGAACCCACAAATTATGGTTTGTGTTAGATACAAATTATGATAGAGAGAAAAATAAACACAAAAATATAAAAATGAGTAAAAGGAGATAAAAAATTATTTTATCAGATAACATATTTAAAAGTGCAGGTTATGATGAGATGAAAATCGTTCTAATTTGCATTCAGATATTATTTTAGTTGCTTTTTGCTTTCCACTTTAATCCTTTTTATTCAATAACCTCTTTAATTAATACATCCAATTAAAAAAGAGAAAAATGCGACCCACACAACTTGCTTGCTTGAATAAATGGTGACCCATCTCATTCAATGCCCATGGAATAGTGAGAAAAAAGAATTACCAAAAAACATATCAATTAGATCACACGCTCCTCGCAGGAATGGAGGTTGGGGAGGAGTCAAACACGAGATAAGAATAACGCTAGAAATTAGGATGGCGATGGTGATAATTCAAGGACAATGGTTGTATCCCAATTAGTAGGGTAATCAAAATTTAGATGATTTGAATGAGATTAAAAATTATATTTGATTTGTAAGATAATATAAAAAAAATTAGTAATATGTATATATATTTAATATGTATAATAATTAGATTGTGTAATAGTATCAAAATTTATAGAGTAATAAAAAATTGAATGTAAATAAAAAAATTATAGAAATAGGTATTTAATTTAATTATAAATAAATATAATAATTAAAAAATTATTAATTAATTATAAAATGCAAGAGAGGGAATACTTTAAATTTGAATTCTAATAAAATTTATATAATAAAATATTTAATTTAAAAGATTTAAAAGTGGTTATGAATAGTCTTAAATTTGGAAACAAACATGCATTTGTAATAATTATTGTAGTTAGAAAAATATAAATAAAAAGATGGAAGTTCGGCCGAGAGTGTCAAATAAGGTAAGAAGAGGGACCCCGGTGACTATGGCCCAAAGTTTAATATTTCGTACGCTTTACTGCATTAACTTCAGAGTCACCCGTCAAGGCCTCTTTTCTACTACCAAATGCTTTTTGCCAAACAGGTATATGTAGGCTATATTTCGAGGCGCTTTTATCCTCAGACAATATTTCAAATTTTATAGTATTAAGTATATTATTAAATAAAAATTTTATTTAAATTCAAAATTTTACTCCTTTATATATATAACTAATTTATTATTTTCTAACCATTATACTTATCACAATTAAATTAATACATATATACACACACATACCCTTGCATATATAATATTTACAACTTATAAATTAATTATTAGCCATGCTTGCTATTATATCATCTAACCACTATTATATACTTTATACTTTTATAAATAATGAATTCAAATAAATAATAATATTCTTCATATTAAATCTTCTTTCCGAATATAACCATATTTCATTTTGACATTTGTTAATAAAAATTTTACAATATTATTTAGAGTATTGTTTATACGCCCAATTGGAAATTTGAACTGTCTAATGAAGTGAGGTTTGGGTAATTTCAAAAATGATGCAAACAAAGCCATATTGAAAGTTGTGATAAGCTGGTTTTGAAGAAATAATGATAATGTGCTAACCTTGATAATATTTTGTTTGAACCAACACATTATTTATTTTAGTTTCTTTTTTGCTTTCTACATTCATCCTTTTTGTTCTACAGCCTCTTTAATTAATGCACCCAACCCTTATTCAGGTAAAATTGAAGAAAGAAAGAAAGAAAAATCGTAAATAAAAAATATAAGCTGGAGCGAAATTGTCAAATAAAATAAGATGAGGGACCACGGAGAGTATGCCCGAGATTTGCTTTACAGCTTTAACTTCACAATCAACACCTCCTTTCTCCCCCACTCCAAGTAATTTTCGTATTTAATTTGACAACGGAAAAGTTACAACATTATTAAAAATATTGTTTACAACTGGACTTTTGAACTGTCTAATTTTTATTAGAAACATAGATTAAAAATGATATATGTAATATCCTCAGGGCTTCAATTCATAAATTAAGAAAACTGGGGAGAAATCGGTGTTTGTTGTTGAAATTGTAGTAGCAACCATTTAAATAATATTATCATGCAAAGATGTTTGATCCCGAGGATATGGTTATGTTTGTAAGAGGGCTTTTGATGGGAAGAATGATATTTGATAATAATTGTATTGTGATAAATATTATGCTTGAAATAAAGATTCTAACGAGACAAATAAAATAATTTATTTAAATTTTTGTATTTATATATATATATATATGTATAGTATCTATGATAATAATTAAATGATGTCATAGTGTATGAGAATAATTATTAGTTTTTAGACTATAAAATATGTGTGAATGTTAGTATGTAAATATTACTTTAATTGTAAATAAAAATAATAATAAGTTAATCATATATTTAAGTGAAGAAAATTGTGAATGAAAATTTTATTGTGTAAGATGTATGATAGTTTAAAATTGACAAAATATGTTCTCAACACTTTGTTCTTATTAATATTCGCACTCTCAAATATAAGATTCATTCAAAGAGTTCCTTTTATCACTTCCCTTGTACATTTTTTTTTTAATTTCTACAATAATTTTCCTCCCTACTAATATTTGATCCAAACAAATCCCAAAAGTTTTAAGGGTTTGACTTCACCCTACCCTACGCGCATGATTCATCCCATTGGATATCTCGTATCACGTCACTCAGAATATATAACAATTTTTATTGGACATCGTGATCAGATGGGCATGCATTTATGATTACATCATATGGTTCATTAATTTCTCACCACAAAAAAATAATATATATATATATATATATATATATATATATGTATGCATGTATGTATGTATGGTAAACGGTGTTTTATTAGTGAGACTTTTTTAAGTCAGATATTTTAACTGGCCGTTATTGTTTTGTTTTTAAGTTTGCGTCTCAAATAATTGTAAGACAACTTTTGCATTCATTCGGAGCATTAGGTTTGGGGTCATTATTGAGTGGGCTACACCAGCTAACCGACCATGCCATCCACCTCACGCGAGCCATCCAATTAAATACACACACGTGGCTTGAAAGGTTAACGTGTGTACGTGTTACTAATAAGAGTGATGGCTCGTGCTCCTTGCAATTGAATTTTATATATCTGTATTTTGCAATGGCGAAGTATATGGATATGGTAAATAATGTACATATCATAGATATATTAAATGATGAGATTGTGATAAATATTGTAATTTTAATATTTAATTATTTTTTTGCATTTTTCAATGTAATTATGTGTCACAATCTTAAATATTCAATACAAATAAATCAATATATGACCCACTTTGAATAGTGATTACAATTGTGTCGAGAAATGTAACATAGATATAGAATGGATTTGTTGAGTAGCCCGTGATAATAATAGTAATAAACCCTGTGAATCTATGGCACATGCATGGTGGAAAAGGCAAAAAGACACAAGATTTCTTGTCCAAATTGTATGAACAATTTTTGGTCGAAATTTGTGGGCCATTTTGGGATTGTATTGCTTGTGAAAATTTCATTATTGTTTTCTACTAAAGTTTTGGTCTACTGTTGGCTTTATTGCTTCCTTCCCCTCTAAAAATAGTAGTCGTGTTGTGTCGGTCCCCAACTATAGTCGCCTTCACGTGCTGGGTCGCTAACCAAATGCTCTGACCACATATGTCTGTGAATGCGTGTATCTTTTTATTATATTATTATTTTAATAAAACTTTATGATTGTATAAATGAATTTTTATAACTTTGTTTATATTAAATATTTTTATTATTTTTATCTTCTTTTTTTTCTCTTTTCATCTAACTTACAATCTATATTTATTTGTTTTCTCAAATTTTATCATTTTTAAATTCTTTCAATCTTTTATAATTTTTTTTATTTTAAATAATTTTACACAATATAAAATCACATATTTTTAAAAAAATTTAAAAATTTTCTCTTTTTCTTTTAAAATTTTTTATTTGTGTTCTCTCAAATTTTCTCTTCTTTTTTTTTTTTTCGAATGCTCTTCACATTTCTTTATTTTATTATGTTAAATATTCTTTATGCTTTTTAATATTGAATAATTTTGATGTTATTAATTCATATACAATAATTTTATAATTTATAAAAAATCCATACATGTAGAGAGTGTGCAAAATTTACTAGTACTATATTATTAAAAATTAGGTCTTGCGTTGATTCTACAATGTGAATATACATATATAACTCTTTTTTCTATCTTTCTTTTCTCTATTTTTAATATATCTTGCATTTTTTTTTTCAAAATTCCTCACTTTTCAGTTACTTTTAATCTTCCTCATTTTTTATATTTCAAATATTATTTATACTTTTAATTTTAAATAAAATTTAAGAATAATTATTACCAGTATATATAATTTTAAATATTTTATTATATAAAAAACAATAATTTTTAAATAATCTTGCACATGAATAAAATCCGTCAATTTTACACAAGTGTGTGTGTGTGTATATATATATATATATATATATAATGTCACTTGGACTCTTGCTTTTATATAATATTGCACTTATAACAGCAATTATTAAAAGCTTTTTACTCATTATTATCGAGATAATTTTTATAGCTCACTTCTGGTGTTGGTTAAAGATAAGATTCCAGATTAACCGCACGTGAATGCAGCTTGAACTTCTTTGTCCCGTGAACTTAACATTTTGTTTGGGTGCAAAGTTGTGATGGGAAGAAATTTTGCTAGAGAAAATATAAGAATAATCGATATAAGAAAGGTTAATTTTTTGTAAATAATATGTTTGGAAGCGTTGATTTTGATGGAAGAAAAATGAATAATAATTTACGTCCAAACATGGTCGGACGCTAAAGGCTCGGGTGATTCTTCGAGGCGGTTTGGAAAGACGAAGCTTTAATTAATTTTAATAATCAAAGCTATACATTTGTGTAACTTATTGATTTAATTGATTTCATGTCCTTAATGGCGAGGGAGAATTCACGTGTCTGCACAAAGGAATCCGCGGATACATGCATTGGACAGTGGATACTAAATAGGGACAAATTCATTCACGTAACATAGAGAGGCACTTCGGATATTACATATGCATCTCTTCAAGAGATGTGTATGTAATTTTCGACAGGTAAATTTATGCAAAGCCCACACCATAGATAGAGTTGGAGGGACAATTGCAAGGAAGTATACGGATGGATTGAGAGAGTAATTTATGCAAACTCCGAACTTTAAAAAAAAAAAAAAAACACTATAATTTTTTCTCTTAAAAAATTAGATTTCTTTTTAAAAAGGTTAAACGAAGAGGAAAAAGAAAAAGAGAAAAAAAAAAAGGAAAATTGTCGATTTTTAGTGCTATGTAACTAGAATCTTCAAGATCACGAGAGTTAAGACCTTAATTAGAATAGGATTCTAACTCACCATCTTAAGTGAAAATTTAAGGAGAATTGTTGTAAGCTTTGTCCCGTATTGATTAACAATTTTTTTGGTACAAATTTTGTAAGACGAGCTAATCCCTTTATTAAATATATAAGGAAGAAATTGCGAGGATAAAATAAGAAGCAAGTTGTGGTCTAACTTCCATTTAGTAAATCGAAGAAATTGTTGTTTATGGTCAACATTATTATACAAGCAAAAATTAGATCGAATCTTTATTGGCTCCTAATTTTGCCATAATAAGTTGGTGAAACAATTGTGTAACTCATGCATGCATGACCATGTTAGCTAAGAAGTTAATTTTAATGCTGTTAAATGTAATCATAATTGCTTATAATTAATTGGTTACTGCCACTTAATTAAAGATGTCCAGTGACCAGTCACTGACATGTTCGTTGTTTGGACAACCGAAGACGACATCAGATTAACCGAAAACATAACATCAACAACCCTTCAATTATAATTTGACACTTCCTTCCAATTCTTGCATTAATTATTCTGTTTATAATTTAGCATATCAAAATTATTAATAAGATTTGGTATACGATTTAGTGAAGTACTAAATAAGGTCCAATTAAATTTTCTTTTGAGAACTTCGTTAAATTGACATAAAGAAATGGGTGCCACCTCTTTACATGGGCGTCGACCGATCTAATGGGGTTGACATATCTTTGCAACAATGAACCACACGTCACTTTTCCAATCACTACATTAATTTTCATATCCAACAGTTTGATGCACCTACACCTATTTAGCAATTTCACCAAGCTAGTGGATTCAATTATTGATTTATTTTCGTACATTTTTTTTTGTTCTCTTGCCATTCACACCATTCATTAATTAAGGCTTGGCGGCCCACACTTATTATGGGTAGTCCAAGAACTCAAGAGCAGAAAAGGCCCACTTGTGATTTTTAAAGAAAGCATATCATAATTGATGACGTGCATATATTTTATGGAGACAGGGACCAATAGATTTTTCTTGCTATAAAATATCTCATGTGAGATATGGCCATGTTCAATTAATCGCATAATAATTGAACTTGCAATATGATTATTGTTTTCTATTTAATATTATAAAATTTAGAAAAATAAATGATTGGTTTGAGTGGATATTTTTACGATTCTTCATATTGGGCCCACGAGCAGTGAAATCACAACGGCCCATTTATGACAAAGACAAAGCAATTTTGGCCCAAATTGTGTGGAATAGGTCATTTCGGCCTAATCGGAGAGGTCCACAGTAGGTTTGATGGGGAAAGCAAATTTCGGAAGCTAAAATAACACATAAAGTTGAACAAGGATTTCCCTGATGTGTAAAATGAGATGACATAATACGAGAATTACGAGCAGCATGGTAGCACAAAGCGCCACGGCTTTTTAACTTTCTTGAGAGAGAGGGAGAGAGAGTAATGGAGGGTGGTTAGGGTGGCAAGACTGGTTGACCCTTGCCAATACAAAATCGGTGGGTGGTGGGAACTGGGACGTCACCTTTTACTGAATGAGAGACCAAGAATCAATACAAAAATAATTTTCCCCTGTCCTTTTCCACCAATTGTCATAGATTCTTGGCAAGCACAGAAATTGTTATCTGTGCGTTGGCAAAATTCTTCCAAAAACCTTTACCCACTCCCTTAACTCTGCTTCTCTGTCTACTATTTCTGTGTCTGTGTTTGTGCAAGGCCCTTTAAGCTTTTTGATAGGTACACACCCAAAAAAGGTATCTTTTTATTATACTTTCATGTGCCTCCTAAATCTCTATAAAGCCATAAAATTTGAGAACAGATCTCTTTTTTGTAGCCCTCTACTGGTTTTTCTGGATTTTCTTGGTAAATATGTAGGCCTGATTTTGATTTTTCTTCCTTGTGTTTTATGCAGATCTTTCTTTGGGTGTTCTCTTGACTGGCATGTCTGTTTTGGTGTGAGAGTGTTTTGGTGTGACAGTAAGTTAGGTTTTTTTTATAGCATTATGAGTGTTGTGAACTATGCAGGAGTTGATTTGTAAGTTTGTTGCGCCCGAGAAATAAAATTCATGGAAGTTGTTGATAATTTGCTGTGCCTTTTTTTCTTGATGTTACTTTAGTGTTTTGCTGAGCCAAGTTGAGTTTTTTTGTTATGTCTTTTGTTTGTATTTAAAATATCATTCTGTTGAAGCTAACTTAATAGGACTCTTTACAAGTGGAGTTTCCAAAGCCTGTCCAGTCTGGTGAGTTAGGCGGGCTGATCAAGGCACTCTTGGTGTAGTGGTTTTATAGGATTTCTCTTGTTGATGTGATTTATTCTATGATTGAACGACACTTTACTTTGCCTTGATGTTATCATTTTGTTCGCGATTCTGAGTTGAGCAATACATACAGACGTACTTTTGAACATCTGTCTCAAACAAAGTCTATGACAATGTGAAAGCAAAATTGGGAAAAAAGTGCAGTTAGCTGTTTCCTGTTGCTTATCAGAGTTTTATTCTTCATTTGAGCATCAAAGACTGTTTTCTGTACAAGTTCTGAAAAGGGCTTGTGGAAAAGTTAACCAAGAATTTGGAGAAAGATCTAGTCTTACACAAAAATTTCATGCATGATAACTTTATGTAACAGTAAGGATGATGATTAGAATCCTTAAAATTCGTGCTATGCTGACTGCTTTGGCTTTTGGAATCTCCTCTTGATTATAGCAATCTTTAATATGTGTTCCTGATAATATGCACTGGAAATTTAATGCAAAAGGCATGGATAGTTTTGCACGGCTTATCTGTTATTAATGAGTGCAGCCTTTGCCTCTTCAAAGCAGGTGTAAATAACTTCGTCGTCATCTGCAACATTACACGTTGGCAACACAATGCAACTGTATCATCACCCATATTCCATGAACAGCCAGAAAGTGAGGCTTGCCCTGGAAGAGAAGAACATTGATTATACATCATATCATGTTAATCCTATTACGGGCAAGATTTTCGATTCTAGTTTCTTCCAAAAGAATCCCAGTGCCAAACTCCCAGTTTTCCAGAATGGTTCCCACATCTTATATGATACCATAGAAATCATCAAGTATGTCTTACCTTCACTCTTCCTTAGTTTCCTCGGCCCTTTATTGTGCATGTTGAATATCACTATCAGAGTCTTTTTCAAACTTTCTTTCTTCACTGTTGGCTCTCATTTAACCTTCCTATGAGAAATCTAAGCTGTATTTGGAACTCAGATTTCTGTGGGGTAAATGGATAGGTACATAGAGAGAATTGCAATGGTCTCTGCTGGCGGAGACGAATCCAGCCAAAGCAATGGGGAAGTTGTTGAATGGATTCACAAGATACAGCAATGGAATCCCAAGTTCTTTACCCTCTCCCACGTCCCACCTAAACATCGCCTATCTGTTTCTAAGTTCCTGAGGCGTGTGATAATTGCAAGGATGGCAGAATGTCCAGAGCTGGCCAGTGCATATCATCGTAAGCTAAAAGAGGCTTACGACACAGAAGACAAGCTGAGAGATGCAGAAGTTCTGAGACGGAGTGAAGAACACCTCAAGCGTATTCTTGATGAAGCAGAAAGCAAACTGAGTGAAACAACGTACCTCGTTGGAGAAGAGTTCACTTTGGCTGACGTTATGTTCGTACCTCTCCTAACTCGGCTTGCTGTCTTGAACTTGGAAGAGATATACATTGAAACACGACCAAATGTAGCCGAGTACTGGAATATGGTGCAGAAAAGGCCTAGCTACAGGAAAGTGATTGGGAAGTATTTTCATGGATGGAGAAGGCACAGGACACTGATCAGAACCTGGTGCCTTGTGCGTATCAGAAGTTTGCTGAAACAATATTAGTAACTGTATTGGAAGAGAATGTTGTACAACTGTACATAGTTTTTCAGATCTCATGTTGAATTTTGTTGAACCAAAAAAAGAAAATAAGTTGAATGCATTTGTCAATTGTTGTTGTAGAGAAAAATAAGCCCTTAATTTGCCGCTTATTGAGCAAACTGTCAGTAAGGATTAATTGTAAACTTGAGTGTATCTTATTAAATGCAGAAGGCATTTTTCTGGACATTGTGAACAATGTTGTAAATGTCAGCTTTGGTTATTCATGTTGGCAGCTAAATTAGAGTTTCTGTTTAGACTTCGTTTAATGAAGGGAACAACTGCATGCAAAACCCTGTCATCGAAGTATAGTAGCACTGACAAGTCTGAAGGCAAAACAAAGAGAAGAAAGCAAACAAGCTAGAAAAATCGGTAATTGTATTTGTGCACAAGTCAGACTACATGGTAAGGGAAACCTAGACCAGGATCGTCTCCCAGCAGAACTTCAAATTAAATATCCATCTAATTTAAACTATCCAATCAGTCCCTACAAACATGCACATACAAGCCAGAGGCACAAGTGTGAAGAATGTTTTACCTTATTTGAACAAAGAATTTTATCTTGAAGTGACGTGAGAATATAATTTGCAGGACGAGAAGTAAGTGCACCGAAGATAAACTGAAAAAATAATAATATTATTGCAATATCGGAAGACTCTGAAGTAAAGAATTGAAGAACAATAGAAGGAGCGTCATGAAGTTTTAACAGCTCCTTAAAAATCTCCTATATAATGAAGCTAAATTTTCATAACAAATGTCAATGAATTTCAAAGTTCTCTCCAGTTCACCTCTTGCGAGTCGTATAAATTCCTAAAGCCATTTGCTCCATTTCCTAAACCTACTCCTGGAGAAGCATTCTTTGTCTTGTTCCCTGCATAGCCCCAACCATTTCGGATTCGAACCCAGGGTGGGGCTAACTTTACAGGGTTACACTTTTGCTGCCTGAAGAATTTCCTTCCCAAGCTATAAGAAGTTCCTTGCTGAAAATCCGGCCGGCCATTTGCAGCTGAGAGACCATTATCTGGTGGATCCATACTGCACGTCCTTGTATGTTTTTGACCACTCTGATAAGCTGTACAAGTCTCACTGTGTCGTTCTTCCTTCTCAGTCACTTCACTTATCAATGCACACCTAGCAGCAGATTTCGGTAGTCCACTGGCATGAGGCGGCAATGGAGGAAAAGGATGGAATGGCACACCTGGAGCTATAGTCCAACAATCAGATCCTTCGTTTTGAGGGCCCCAAAATTTTTGCATTAAAGACTTGGGAACTCCATAGGAGATAGGCATGCGTGCAATAAACCTTTGCTGCAAATCGCCCAATATAACATCACACAGATGCTGCTTTACGTGCTTTTTCATTTCTTGGTTATTAATAGAAGCAGCAGCATCAGATGGAATGACATAACCATTAAAGAGAGATGAAAACCCAGGAGGGATGGTCTCATTAACACTCAGCCCTCCATCACCTGCCAAGTTGGCACTAGTTCTTGAATGAGGGCATTCCTCCACTGGGTTATCCCATCGACTCTTACGCTTGCGTGTTTTTGTTCCACTGCTAGCAGCTGAAGCAGAGGAGGGGTCTGGGGTGGAAGGCCCAACTGTACTAGATGGAGCAACTAAAAGCTTTTCGCAAGAGTTTATTGCTTCAGAAGGTTTTCCACCTCTTTCACTCCTCTGATCATTTGAAGTTGACAGCCCATCATGGCTTGAATGCTGATGAAATTCACTCCTTCCATCATCCCTTTCCATGCAGCAATTTCTTCTGAGGTATCTGGGAATCCACCTATCCCGGAAGTTCCGTGCAATTTGATGGACCTGAGAGCAATAAACAAGGTAAAAATCAATACTGAAACAAATATTGCTCCAGGCTCCACAATTCATGAGTGCATCTTCTAAGTATACCTCTCAGACTCAATATACAACACCATACTCACAGAACATACAGCCAACTTAGAACACAAATACAAGAGTAACGGATGCACAAATTTTTTCCCTCTCTGTATTTTGTTCTTAGGACATCAGATTGTCTTCAACCAGGAAGCATGAAGGGATACAAAATTGATCACCTTTTTTTTCTAAATTTCGAGCAGCAACACGTGCATCTAAAAAAGTTGATAAAATGGAGGACAGTTTACTATGCATTACCTGTTTGTCAGCATGTTCTGTCAAAATCAATATTGAATCTTTAAAACTGCAAACAAAGAAAAAGATATAATTCAGAAAAACATAATCATAACAGGAAAATATAAGATGAAAATAAACATTCGAAAGAATAAAATTTTCTTAGTGCAGCATAAGAGTAACAAACTCAATCCACGTTGACACTAATATCATTATTTGTCCAGTGCGGTATACATTTCACAATGATGTCTTCATTATTCAACAACAGGTGAAAATTTTGCACAAAACGAAAATAAAGAAAGAAAGAAAGAAAGATTTAACGCAGAGATCTAATCTCAATCAATGTACGAAAATATAAGTGGGGACAGTTCACCGGTGCACATCGAAAGAAAGAAACATCTTGAATTTTTATAACAGTTAGTATTTTGAGGAACGAATGTGTGTTCTTTGAAATAAATTAATTTTGACAATCTCATATCTGAATAGATCATCATTTCCACATATCAAAAGCTAAATACAATTAATCATTCACAAAGAGTGTTCATCTATTTCACTTTATATATGACTCACGTGCTGAGGAAGAGCCAGAAACGGTAAGGGCTCCACCATGTTATAGAACAATAATCACAAAAAGTTTAATATAACACTAAACAAAGATGACAAAATTAGTCAGTCCATTCTGATTAGATTCCATCAGTCAGTAGCCTGAGTCTAAACCTCACCAAATAATAGACAAAAAGAATTGCCATTAAGGACAAAAGGTTTCTAAACAGGGACAGGCCATATTGCAATTTTGGCATCCATTGGAGATGTTGCTATTGTACTCCCTCTTTAGTTGTATATAAAACAGTGATTTGTCCACATTAATGTGCAAATAAATGTCCTCTCACGCAAAATTCTGTTCTTTGTGCTATTTATCCATCTTAGCCTTATTTGATGAGTGTACAGCAAAAACTGTCAAAATGATGTCCATGCATAGGTGCTACCTTTTCATCACTCCTAAAGAACTGAATTTTGAAGTTTTGGGTGCATAAATTACCAGTAAGGTGAAATGAACTAACATCATAAAATTTAAGTGCAACAGTATCTCACATAAGACTAAAAGGGCACTTCTGCAGGGGGCTAAGAACAAATATCACTTGTGCTTGTGAATAAAAGGCATTCCACAGACATGAAAACACAGAAGCAAAAACTTTAAATCTTTTCATTAATAACAATTACCAAACTAAATGTTTTTTCTTGTATATCACATACGTGAAAATCATCCACAATTAAACACAAAAGCCGAGCAGATCATCAGAAATTTGCAAGATATGAAAAAGATACACAAAGATTTTCTTCACCTTTCCAATCCTGGACAAGGTGGACCTCCAGTTATGTGTTCTGAAGTAAGAATCTCCCGCAGTGCAAGATGCTCCAGTACCTATGCAAGAATAGTGAGCAACAACTCCCAAATCCCAATAACAGTTAAGACAGGTCTAATCCAGATAGTACCGGCCACTGCACCATCCTTGCAACAATTTAGCAAAAATTCTTCAGCTTGAAATAGATCGAATTAATGCAAATACTTTCTTCTTACAAAAAAGTGAGAATTTACAAACAAGGAATGATCGTCTTCACAAAATGATGTCCCTCACATTCAGAAGTTAACAAAAAGTGTATGAGATTAAGAACATGTTTGAGACATATCTCAGATACCATTTCCTTGAACAAGAAGGTTTTTGCCATGTCTCACAATCTGTAGCAGGTTTCTTGGGCTCAAAAGGAACCACTATTAACATAGCTGCTACAAATCTCATAGTTTTTGCAATCCTAATTTTATGCTTGATGTCTGTTTCCTTGTTATGCTTTGGTCTCTGATTCGATGGCTCCTAGCTGTTATTACTTGCTTTGACTGACAAAAGTCCTGTGAAGTGGCTATTCCTTGCGCGTTTCCGACATGAACTAGTGAGCTCATCCATATGCATTCCCCTAGATATGGAAAATTAAACATAGTCCTACTAAATATATTTTAGATGAAGAAATCACAACCAACAGGGACCCCTCTCAGTCTAGCTTACCACATGGACATGGGTGGGGAGATAACAAAGTCCATACACCAAGATGCCATCAAGTATAAATAATACCTGATGCATAAACTTTTTAGCATCATCCCTAGAAACTCATTAGCTTAGTAATTTATATGAGAACAAATGAAATAGGCCATTAGTCATTTTTTTTAATATATATCCATGCATACCATCTAAGTACAGACATGCAGGAATCCATATGTAGTTCTTTAGCATATTGATGGATAAATAAGATGCAAGGCTAAAATCTCAGGGCAAAGTGAACAGCTTTTATAGGCAACTGAGGTCCTAAATTTGACCCTAGCTAATGACTCTTGACCCAAAGACAAAGTTGAAATTTGATTTCATTACCACAGATATCATTCACAGCCATGCAGTGAATTGTTCTGCATGTAGTTAAGTAAAATGTATAATAATCTAAAGAAGCTACCTTAAGAAGCTTGCGCAGGATGGGAGTTTTGATGAACTCTTTTCTATATTGCTTCATTATGTTGTGTAACATCTGCAAACCTACAGAACAAAATGGGTCAATGGCCAGCAAGAACCTTTTATATTATGACAAACTATCGACAATGCAGCATGCATCTCTTCTGGCAACAACAAAATTGAAATCACTACCATTCTTTTTTATTATGTCAGTCAGCACACTTCGAGATTTTGTCTTCAAGAGTGCATCCAAGATCATTGAAAGATCTCGACTACTGCAAAATCAGAAAAAGAAATGTAACATCTATCAAGTAAATCTATTCAAACACATGTAAACAATAAGCATTTTCAGATTACATGATAGGCATTGTTGTAGAAAGAAATTTGCACAAAGATATACTTCAGAGAATACCTTTGAATAGCAGCTTCACCATGGCCATTATTCCCAGAAGCAGCAGTCAGGAAAAGAATTTTCAAGTAGCCCCTTGATGCATCCTATTAAATCATAAGAGTAAGATGTGGAAACTAACATTCTAGAGGGCATAAAGGTGGATCAAGTTCATAATATCAGACTTAAACACAATATAACAAACAATTACAAGCATATATACTAAGAATTCAGCAAGTACATTCTCATAGATTAGAAAAAATGTGGAAACCAAGGAATCAAAACTTGTTCCAGGAACAGAAAGCTATCAGATGCTTCAGAAAGCAAGCCTAGAGATCAAGTCAGTGGCACAAGAGGAGAACTTACTTTTCTCTTGCTTATTCCCCCTTCAGGATCAAGCAGCTCATTCAATTTCTCCTCAACTGCAAGCAGTTAGTAATGCGTTACAATGAAAATCGAGAATGATAAACTCAGGAGTTAGCATGCACAGATAACGGCGTACCTGCTTCGAAATGACTACTTATGGAAAGTTCTGTTAACTTCTTGGACTTTTGCACTGCTGCATTTAACTTATCCATGTCTGGAGTTCCTTTGTCATTCATAATATTTGTTTTGTGTTTCCCTTTTTTAGCTGAAAGAGATGAAAGAATGGTCTTGGCAAGAGAATTGGACTTTGCTAGTTCATCCCTTTCTTCCACAGAAGCATATTTCAACTTCCTCTTAGATTCATCAATATCAGAGAATGGTTTGCTAGGAGTTGCAACAATGTGAGCAGAAGATATTTCTTTGTTCAAATTACTGTCTGTCTGTAAGGAAATATCCATGAGCTGGGATGAAGTATGCATGTGGGACTGACAGCCCTCTGATTTAACCTTTAAATTGGCTGTTACAGATCCATTCAAGGATTCGCTACTAATTTTTTTAATATCCAATTGCTCCACCCAATCATTACCAATAGAGTTGTCAACTTCAAATCTATCTTGAACAACAGCTTCTGCAACCTGTGCAGAGTTGATGCCTTTGACTTTCTGAGTTGATGATTTTGAAGGGCATGACTCCATAATGCTCTCACCAACAACACTAATCAGTTTCTTCCTGCTACATCTCCTTTCTGGTGCTTCATTTGCAATTTCATTCTCTTTATCATCCAAGGAACTAGACATGATATGTCTCCAATCTTCGATCATCTCTCTATCTCCACAAGTCATAACAGGTTCAGAATATTCATCATCAGAATCATCCTGAACAATTACTTCAGAATTCGTTGGATCACCACCTATATAGCCCCGACAGTTAGGCGAACCACATACACATTTTTTTGCAGCAGCCCCAAATACACGTACATAGTTGTAGTCAAATGTAACCTCTTCACCCTCCCATGCAAAATGTCCAAAAAGTGTCAGCATGTTCAAAAATCAACATAATGGAAATTGCCCCAACTATAAAAAAACAGCTCTGAAAGAGCAAGAAATAAATAATGCTCCAATTATTCCAAAAAATCTTCTCCCTCCCCCACTCCTTTTCTAGGACAAACCAAAAATAATGCAGCTTGACTAGCATGAAAATAAGTTGACGTATTGTTAGCCAAGGGGAATTTACCTTCTTAATATCCCTTAGAGAAAATAGTCCAATGCATACTTCTCCATTCACCATCCACTGCCATGTACAGAAAAAGTATAGTTAAATTTTTGCAGCCCCATAGTCAAGCATTCATTTCTTTTTAAGTCACAGATCATAAAATAAGTAAGCCCAAACAAAATGTAACTTTTCTTCCTAAACAATGAAAAGAACAAGAATCAAGTTTAGATTTATGATAAAAATAATGCACAAAAGAGAAAATAAATTTTCCAGACAGAAAGTATGATGGTACTTCTTTTAAACAAAACACCAACAAGGGCAGGCCTTAAGGCATTGGTCCCCACATTGAATATCAATAATTTGGAATAAGCAAAAATTTCACATAAAAGAATGAAATACGGAGTACTATTGCAATCAGATTGGTTAAGATCGTAGAGCCTGCAAACATATGAGGCAACCTTTTTGATAAAAATAATTCTTAAAATGCAATATTTAGTCAATCAAAATCTTCTAGTTCATAATACACAGAAGCAAACAAAAGAAACTAATTGGCAAAAGCAACGTTAAATCAAAGACAGTCTAAGTAAGAATACAAATTAACGTCTTACGAACCAAATGCAACTTGAAATGCACAATGGTTGTAGAAAGTGAAAATAGACCGGAAAATGGGAAGAGTGGGAAGGTAAACTCGACAAGAACTGTGGAGTGAAGAAGAAGCTCTGAAAGTTTTCTTGGTTTTTGTTCCATGCACAGTGCCTAATTACTAAAAGAGTTAGTTATGTGAAGGATTAGCTTCCAAGAATACCTTTTCTGTGCAGCAGTTAGGATCACAACTATGGTTTATAAACCGACCCAAATTCCCTTTTGCTCGTGCATCAATTACCTGGACAGAGACATAAATTGTGAGAGAACAAGAAAACTACGTCAAAACTAAAAAAAGTAAATGACATTGAACACAGGAAACTTGAGACATTGAGACAAAACAAATGCAGGGGGCAGCAGGAGGGATCCCACGAACGGGAGAAAGTTTACAAAAGGGTTTTACTATCCACAATAAAGTTGGTGGAATGCATCAGCTAAATAGTTTCCACGCATTTACAGTTGGCTTATCAGCAGCCAGATTCATACTAAAACATTTCACCGGGGTAGGATAGATGTGTTTAAACAGAAGCATTACAACACTGCTGCTACAGTAAAAGATGTTAAGAATGCAACTGAAAGTTTTGTGATAACTATTGCATTACTTCATGTTTCAAAGTTTAGGAGAAAACCCCAAACTCAGGCAGTTTTCCAGAGTAGCTTAATCAAACATTTTTGAGCCCCTTGGATAGTTTCTAAAATTCTGATGCAACCTTGAAATTAATATATCAAAACCTTTACCACAGAATAGTTTAGAAAGCAAGTGGTTGCTCTTGAAGCAACAAAAATCAATTAAATATTAAAAAATACATCTCTATTAGCTTAAACTTTTAGATGAAGTGATCATTCAACATAGTATTAGAGCCTCAAATCCCAACTACCACCCATTTGTATACAAAAAATATTCCACTTGCTCGACTCTACAAAAAGAATACCATCAGCATGTAGGAGGCATGTTGAAGCAACTAAAACCAACTAAATATTAAATCTATTAGCTTAAACCATTAGATGAGTTGGCTGCATAAACAATGCTGTGTAGCTAGCTACTCATGTGATGTCCTTCTCATTGGATAAGAAAAATAAAAATGAGAAGGAAAACCAAAAGTACTAAATGATGGAGAGATGCAGTTTTCAGTTGCACTTTTCTCAAGGAATCATCTAACTTTTGTTCTGATCACAAATATAAACTAAGACAGTTTTGACCAGACAAAAATGCGGTGATCACGCTGCACTTCTCAAATATCAAGCCACCAAAGTTAGCATGTTACATTGACATTTAAAAAAAAGCAACAAGAACCATAAGTAAGTACCAATAATAATTTGAGATCCAGTGGCCAAAAAACAAAATATTACAAACTAAAGCTATCATAAAAAACTGAATTAGTGCAACCCTAGAATACCGATGATACAGAAGATGTTTTCAACTTTAGACAAATAGAAGAGAGATGACTACAAACCTCACTGCCATTCAACATCATGAAGTAAAAATGCTTATAACCGTTCAAAGCACACTCTCTTTGTCTTGCCTCGTAATCATGCACATCAAGTACCTGCAATATCCACATATTATCATAAATACATAAAAGCTGAAAATTTAAGTTCCGTGTCCAGCTTGGTGTCTGCTATGAAAATGAGTTCAATATGATCATTTCTTCATTGTATCTCTTTGCTAACATGAACACCAAGCCCCACCAAAGCCACATGTTGTGTGGCTCTGAAAAGACATTCTAGCGGTCAATTTGCATAATTAATAGATGTTAGAGAATATTACTAGAATATTTGATTTAATATTTGCATATTTGATTTCTATAATTATAAGATTAGAATATTTGTTTCCTAGTTATTAGGACTAGATTTATATTTAGATATTTTCTATTTTTAAGTGTCATTATAATCATCCCATACTATAAATTAGGACCTCTTTTTAGTTATAATGCACGTTTCAATTCTTCCAATCCTTCCAACATGGTATCAGAGCGGAAATGCAATCCTTCACATTCTCTGGGCTATGTATCAAAATTTTCAGGACCTAAGGCCCATTGTCCATCTTCTAGCTTTTCCTTTTTTTATCTGTACATTATATACTGCCACTTCTCTGAGCATGAACTTTATTTGTCACGGATTTCTGTGATTCTGGTATAGCGTACCTTAAGGCTATACCAAAATCATAGATTTCCATGACATAAATTCCACTCAACAGTAGCAGATAGTAGTAAAGATCACAATTCATAGTAGCAGACAAACAACAATAGGTTGATGGTAAATCACGAGAACTTTTGACAGATAACCACAAATCATTAGTCATGATAGAAAATAGCCGACACATTTAGGAAAACATTGACACAAACCAACCTAAAAATGTGAGAACACAAATCACACATGACACAGTGGATGCTCAAGGCATTTTTGACCTAGTGGCGATCAATCCAAGTGTTGCTGACCATAATGGCTTCTGATGTTGCTGACCATCTATGCAGTATTTTTGGTATTTAATTTCTGGTGTTGCTGATCATATGGTGCAATTTTTGGTGTTTCCCACCTTAAAGGCATGAAATCTGGTGTTGCTGACCACACTGGCACCTTATATTTCCTACATAGTGGCAACTCTCCTGGTGTTGCCTACCAATTGACTAATCTTCTAACTCTCTACTGCTGACTATTTCTGGATGTCTACAATTGTTTCAATTTAGTCTTTCAAGTTGAACATTTTAGCATAACCCCATCTTCAACTTGAGATGAGTGTTAGAGAATAAGACTAGAATATTTAACAATATTTGTTTTAATATTTACATATTTGATTTTCATAATTATAGGATTAGAACATTTTGTTTCCTAATTTTTAAAATTAGATTATTTTAAAATAATTTTTATTTTTAGTATGATTGTAATTGTCACATACTATAAATTGGAACCTCATTTCAGTTATAATGCATGCTTCAATTCTTACAATCCTTCCAATAATAGACCTAGGAAGCTCATTAGGGTCACGTGCATGATATGCAAAGTGCATCATTAGATCCATTGCCAACTCTTGTTTGTCAAGAGCTAAATAGATTTGAGAAAAAGCTTTTTACGCAATAGCTTTGTTGCTCAAATTATAGATTAAATGCTATTACTATATTTTAGAGGATTAGTAGAAATGGAGGGCTTTTTGAAAATATCCACTGATGGCTTTAACATATTGGAAGGACCAGGATCCCCAAGGACTCAATTTGACCAAACCTTCCAGAGCTTTTCCAGACACCAACCCCATTTTCACTGTAACCCCAGAACGATACTAATCAGCAACTGATAATTTGTTTCATATATCAGATATAGAGCATCCCATTCTATAATTTTGTTTTTATTACAAAAAATGAATATGTTTTCAATTATACAATATAACTGGATGCAACTTGTCAGGATTCATTCAATTGGTCGAGTTTTCCCACGAAATGATGAGGTTTGACAGGTGGTCACCATTTTTTGTGGATGGTGGCATGAGGTGCGCCATTTTGTGCCATTAACAACTATGGTTTGACTCACAAACTTTCAACAACAAAAAGGAAAAAAACAAGGAACAGTTAGCAAGCATTAGACACACCAGAGAAAGAGAAATGGTGAGGAACATGAAATACACAATTATTCTCATATCTTTAATGGCAAATGAGGATGCCCTAACTTCTTCTGAAAGCTCAGAATATAATGAAACTAAATTACCTGCAATGATTGATTCAGGATGCAATATGTGCTTATTCAATTCAACATGAAATAAAACAAGAAACAACAAACAAACCCATAAATTGATTGCATTCATGACACGCATTACCTACTCTTTCAGTCTAGCAAGTAGAATATGACTGGCCATGACGCCTTTTGGATATTGCACCACTTAAAGTCTTTAAATAAATAAAAATCCAGGTTTACCTCTCCAACATATTCTATAAGGAATTGTCCCCGGGAGATATCCTCAAGTGCCTGAAGGCCATAGCCCTTCTTTCCACACCTAAACCACTTCAACTTGGCATACTTGCACTTTTGAAACTAAAATCAAAAGTCAAATCCATTTAAAAAAATTAGTTGTAGGAATAACCAAAGCAACTGACCTAGAAGTAGAATGCATGGGAAATTGTGTGCACCTGTTGGTTTGAACAAAGTTCACCACATGGACAAGTTCCTTGAACACATTCAATGTTAAGCATCCGGTTCAAACATTTAGCTCCACAGCCAATTCTGCCATTTGATGCAGGTTTGCAATGGCAAATCATTACCTGTTATGACCAAAAACCAAAATATGTTGTGGGTAGGCAGCTAAATGAAATGTAAATGTTTGATGCTCAGTTTGTGTATATTATGAAGATTAAGGGTCTCAAAAAGACATAACCTCAGACACAGGCATGCAGTTGAGAGGTGCCAAGACAGCCTGAGCAGTCGTGTGACTCATAGAAAGAGTTGTGCAGATGAATGATATGCACACCACAGTTAAAACTTAAATCTTAGAGCTTGGGATCAGCTAATCACACCCCTAAAAAATTCACACGTTTAGGTGAATACATCACACCTATTTATAGTGTAATATGATTGATTTATAGAATCTTCAACAGGAAACAAAAAATTCTTTAGACCCATTTTCACCAGTTAATTCAATAAAGACAGCTGCTATACCCTACAAGCTAATGGAAATTACAATTGAAAAGTAGCATAATAAATAATATTAGAATGTAACAAGTACCAAAAAATTCAAACTCGTGCTCAAATTGCATACAAAAGAGGCATCCAAACTCAATTTGAAATAGATAATCTGCTCCTTTTGGCTTAACCAGACACAACCATTACGCCTTTAATGGTTTTCATTAAAAAGCAAACAAGAAGAATTGCATATCACACATCTGACAAAAAGATGGGTAAGGAAATAAACTATCTGAATTGGGATAGTATGCTAGGAACCACCAAACTTCTTTAGAGGAAAGAACACAAACAATCTTTTTCTTATTGGTTTTCCATTGAAGAAGATCGACCCAATGATGGAGCTACTAGAGCTAGAACAGAAGCAACAACACAATCAATAAGAGAACACAAACTACGTTAAAGTACCCAGAGAACAAAACTTTAAGGCATCTAAAGCTAAAAAGAGATCAATTATGCTTCGTTTTAGAATCACTTCCCTTTCCCAGGTTCAACAAACACATTAATTAATGAAAAATGTTAAAACTTCAATAAGCTAGGTTGGGAGATATTGACTTGCAAAAATCATTATCTATTTATTCAGTCGAGAAATATTTATCAGATGCTGAACAAGTCTGACCAGCATATACATATAAAGAACCAATCAAAGCACTAAAGGTCCTTCTGTGAGTATTAACGGATTTCAAACTATAGAAATGCAAAATTTATTCCTACATCATATTCACTGCAATCAAGAGATTTTATTCAACATAATATGCGTGGAATAGGATTGATTCAATGAAAGTATTGCTACTGACATTACAATAAAGATAGACCGAGCTAAGGATTTACCTCATCGATGGTTTGCGTTTTGCGGCTTCTATGCAGAAACAAGTTTGACTTAATAAGTGACCATGATGATGGCTGAGCAACTATAAATAAACAGCACCAAAACAAAGTTAAAGGGAAGTTAGATGTATCTTGTCTAGAAATGAGTCTACATTTCAAGGGAGGCAGAACAAATGCTGTGACAGAATTATAGCAATTAAATACCCTTTGGTTGGTTATCATTCAACTCCCAAAAGCTACCACTACCATCTTCCTCACAAGATGCTTCAGATAGTCCCAGCTCTCCATTGACTTCTGAATTTGACTTCACTTGTGGAATTGAGCAGTCAGCAAAATCTTCATCCGTGTTCTCTTTGCAAGTCCTTAATCATGGAAGATATCCAATCCATAAGCCAATCCCAATGAAATGAATTCATCAACATCTAAAGACTAGAGTAACAAGTACATCACAATGAAGCAAAATAAATGCCTTCGAATTCGTTATTGCTACAGGAGTATAACCGTACTTCATATTTACACTAACTAGATTATAACTTCTGGAACTGAAATATATATTTTTAAGCTTGCTTCTTGCTTGCCCTAAGAAGAAAACTCTTAAGAAATGGTGATATAAGTCATCTTGCTAAATTTCCATATATCTAAGTCGAAGACATCATCTTCCCACCCACAAGGACCTTTGATTGCATCTTTACCCCTAGCCAAACAAATAGCAATTAAGTATAACATCGAAAAGAAGCAGTCCATAAATCAATTTTTGAAGGCATATAAATCATACAAACTAAATGTTCCCAAATTATAATAATATCTTGTAGCCCAACATCATCAACCCCCATCTTCCACCCTCACCCTCACCCAAAATTAACAGGAACCATCTGAAAAGTATTGTAATTCTTCTAAAACATGATTACTGGTGGCAAACTATTGCATGTACAACAATAATCTTTAGAATCTGAGTTACAAGAATATAAAAAGCAAATGGGTTATATATATGTTAAAAAAATGTATCATGATAAATATTGTAACCAAAGGAAAACAAAGCTTGCACCTAGATTGCAAATTACGGGCAGTTTCAAAAACAAGTCCATTAGACCAGGGAGATAAGCATTCTTTCACAAAAATAGGTATAATCTGTGGGAATATTATGCATTCTGATTATTAAGCCATTAACATTAGACAATAACATCTCCCTGTACAGCATTGCAAGGTGCACTTGTTATCATTGTGGTTATGTCATATACGCAAAACCCAACTGCAGCAATCATTATTATTTACCATCCACATTTAGTTTCTTCAATGTGATCTAAAAGTATAGCTGGTATCCGACGCCATTTTTTGCACTCATCACAACGCACCCATGCATTCCTTGGTGGAGTACATTGCTCCCTGTGCCTTCCAGATGAAGCTTGCAGGCTTTTTATTGGTCCAGTTAAATCTTTGCTCAATGCTCCGACTTCTCCAAGATCGGATGGTGTTTGATATCCTAAAAGATTGATTAGATTATAAAAAAAAAAAGCTAATTTTCCAATCCTTAGATATCATACTTATAATATATGTGTGTGTGTGTGTAAGGCACAGGACAGGGGGAAATTGATGTATATAATAATGTTCTCTGGAGCTCTTTCCGCTTAATCCACATATAAAAACTTCAACTGGTACCTGCTGCATGAAGGCTTTCCACTCTGCGAAGGACACCACTGGCACCAACCTTCTCATTAACATGAGACTTTCCACCTACATTGTTTTTATTTTCCATCTTTTTGGAGGCTCTGCCTAGCTTTTGAGATAAATCAAAGATTCCGGACCTGCGTTTGCTTCGTCTATTTTCTCTAGCACATTTAGGAGATTTTCGCCCATTGCGGAAAGAAACTAATGCATCAAAGACCTGTGTTTTTGTGGACTCAATTGCAGCAACAAGCCCAGAACAAGGATCAGTTTCAGTATACTTTATGCATGGTTTTGAAGTTGTCATCATGCTATCGCCCATTTTCAGGTCTGCCTCAAGATATGCAGGTACTTTAGCACCATTTGTGGTTTCAGCAGCAGTTTGGTCGCTTTTCACACTACAATCAGCTATCTTATGGGTCTTATTTTTCTTCTTTCCTTTCTTAGATTCAGCCAGTGATATGCCTGAACTGGAAACATCTCCCACATAAAGGGGTATTCTAGCATCATTTGGGGACTTGGCATCAGTTAGATTGATCTCCAAAGTGCAATTGCCTGCCTGATAGAGCTTACCTTTCTTGTTTCCTTTCTTGGACTTCTTTGGTGATGAAATTAAACTTGAAATATTGCTAGGTGATGCACATGCCTTGGACATAACTGAACTATTTCGCATATTTGATGAACTTTTTTCACAAAGCAGATCATCAGGAACAGAGTTTATAACTTCCGAATCAGGTGAAGTTCCTACATCTGAACAAAGGTTCTCTACAGAAGCTCCCAAATTATTACCGTCCTCTGGGCTTATGATGTGATGGAAATCACTTGAAGTGTTGAAGGATGAATTATCCGAAACAACCTTGTGACCAAGATGTTTGCTCAAAGCAGAAGCATCAGATGATATCACCTCCTTTGAATTCCTTTCATGTGGTGATCTCATACCTCTGGGAAGTTCTTCTCCCAACTCGTTTTCCATTGTACCGGTTATTTCAAGAGCACCCTTCCCTGAAGTACAAAACTTTTCAGTAGCATTACCCATGATACAAATCTTATTGCCAATTTTAATCTTCAATGAGATGTGACCAGTTGGAGTGTAACTGTTCCTGACTGATTCTTGATCCATCTGATCCCTGAGAGAATTTCTTTTTCCTTTACCACCTTTCACTCTTCGTAGTTTTCTCTCATTACCTAAATTTTGGGTAAACTTGCTGTTCTCTACAAAATCTGGTATAACATTCCAAAGACTTCCCCAAACAGAAGATCGAGGCTGCTTGGAAAATGAACTTCTACTCTTTCTTAATATTTTCGAGAAGCTTAAATCCACTACTGAGTTTTTGCTGGCCATCTTTCTACATTTTGGCAGTTTCAGGGAATCAGTGTTCTGATTTAATGTGTATACAGTTAGAGGAAGATTTGGCCTACAGGTTTTGTCAATTCTGGCAAAAGCCCAACCCTTACCACCCCTTTGTACAGCTGGCTTGGCAACAATGGCTGAGTCAGAAGAATAAAATTTACTAGTATCTTTTCCCTCATCAAGTCTCTGTGAATATTGGTCAGTTTGGCCATTCGAATCCAAAATATCAGCTGTAATACTATCTGTTGTTACATCATCCCTTGCCTCAAGATCCTCAACAACAGTAATAGAATCAAAAGACAAAAGAAGACCATCGCCTGAAGCATCTGACTTTACCATGCTGACAGATGATCCATCAGTTCCCAGAAATGAGGAATCATAGTGTAAGGGGGAAACAGATAAATTTGCAATGCCCAAATCAATCACAGATAACTCTTCCTTGACTTCACCTACATTTTCTCCAGGTGACATCTCAGTAACAATATTCCCTTGTTCACTGAGATTCATCTGAAATGGTAAAAAGACTCATGTGGCACAAGTCATGCAACAGTTGGAGACAATCTTCTCCTGAGATTTGCAGCAGAAAAAAAAAACTTCAAATAACAAAGGACAATGACCTTGAAGAAGAAAACGAATACCAGCAGAAATAAAATACTGAGATGGCTGTATAAAATGATTAAAAAAGACTTAGAATATATATTCTAATATGGAGAGGGAAGTTGGAAACTCAACACATGTGGTCAATCTAACTCTATATAGCCACTTACCAACACCACAAAGAAGCTTCCGAAAAAATAAATTGCCGAGTATTCCAATTAGAAAAATAATACTAAGAAATATATGGTGTCATATTAAACCTTCCTTTAAAGCTCCTTTCAGCAAATTAAATCCAATGAACTTAAAGTAACACACCGATTCAACGGCATTTATTTTCGACCTCTTTCAATAACTTGAACGGCACAAAACTGACTTAATCCTGAAAACCATCTATGCCACGCCTACGCATACCAAAAATGCACTTGCAGGCAAAAATGACTAACATGCAGACCTGAACATATCTAAACAACATTTTCATCTAGAACCCATGCACACAAGTAGATACCCATAAGCAAGCATAAGCCATCTGGCATTAAAAATTTATGCGTTCAAGTAGATATCTGACTCCCAAAATACGAAACAGAAAAGAAAAGGGAAGCATATAACTTTATCGCACACCAATGCAGGTGCTGGCAAAAAAAATTCTTCAATCTTAAGAAAGCCCATGAGCAGACAGGTCAAAACCCCCAGTTAGAAGGAAAATCAAAACCCTAATTTAATAAGTGAATTCGCCAATGCAGAATCATACGCACCCCTATAACACAAATTGGCCAGGCGCATTAAATAAATAGTGGGGTCGTACCAGGAGAAAATCAACGAGTGGCAATTATGTGATATTTATAAACCAGTTAAAGGAAGGAAAACGGACAAACACAAATTCCACCCATATCATGTATAGATAATCTGCGCCTGGGCGTTCTTGTACGAGAAAATTAATCCCGCGGCGGGGTCAGCAAGCGGTTTTTAAGGCGGGAGAGATAGGAGAGTCGGAAAGGTAAAGCAAGGGAAGGGTGCCAACGCGTGAGGACCTTTTCCTGTCCAGTTGACGCACCCACGGAGTCAAGGTACAACGTTGGTAGAACAGAGTACAAGTGCTTCAGAGCATCGTAGTGGGTCAGTGACGCGTGGCAAGTTGGGGCATTGTGGGAATTTCAAAGGTCAATGTTGGTTTTTCCTTGACTCTTTCCTTTTGCGAGTTTGTTTCAGCTTTTCGTTGTCGCTGAATTCAATGTGCATCCGTTGAAAAGTAAAGACTATGTTTGGGAGAGGGTTTTTTTTTATACGATATTTGGAAAAAATTGTATTAAGATAAATAATATGTTTTTAAATAAAATTTTAATTAAATAAATAGTATAATTTATTTGATTATATATATTAATGATTAGATGATTTAATAATTTATAGAGATGATAATTATGTTGTAAGGTATAAATAAAAATAAATATAAGTATAAATGTGAGATATATAATTATTGATTTGATTGTAAATAGGTATAATAATTGAAAAATAATTAAATAGTTATAGATATTATAGAGAAAATTTTTAAATTTGAATTTGGGTAAAGATATTGAATTATATATTTGGTAATGTAAAGTTTAATATATTTTATGCATGAGCAAATTTTTTTATAAATTATAAAATTATTATATATTAAATAATAAAAATATAATTATTAAAATTAAATGTATAATAATACTTAAAATAAAAATAAATAATGATAAAAATAATTTGAAAAGAGGAAAATATTGTTTGAAATGTGTATAAAAATAAAAAGTTATAAAGACCGCGAGAAAGAAAATGATAGAAGGGTTTGAAATAAAACTAGTTATGTAATTAATATTACGTAATAAATTTTCTTATTTCAATAACAATACAATATAGATGTGGTATGAAAAAAAATAATATTATATTAGTAATTATATTTAAGTTTGTTTGGTCCCTTTAATTAGTATTATAAATTTACATTGTAAAATCAAATTGATATAACATAGAATATTGATAAACACTTAATAATAGAATATTAATAATTAATGATAAAGACTCAGGTGCATTCTAAAACAATATGAAAAATTGCTTCCAACTTGACTCCATGTCTTTAATTCACAATATAATAAAAATAAGTTATTTTTCAAAAATATAAAATAATTTGATTATCTATTCCACATATTAGGTCTAATGTCTCCATAGTCACTGTTATTCAGTCTTTAAAATGAAAAAAATCAAAATGTCCCTCTTTTTATTTTGACTTTTCATATATATGCGTGTGTGTGTGTGTGTGATAATATTAACCTAAACTTTATTGAATATATTTTTATTTAATTTCTTCTTAATTTTTTTCCCATCACTTTATACAAATATCTAATGCATTTTGATCATTGTATAATTTATTATACAATTATATCTAAACTTGGCAAAATTTATTAGACCATAAATTATAATATAAAAAACATATCTAATATAATTTAATTATAGTATAAAATAATTATATGATCAAATTATTAAAGTACAATTTCACGTGTGCATATAATGAATTATATTTTAAATTTTACATGCATCGCATGATATACTCAAATCATTAGTATTTTACATTTATGAAATTTATTAATATCAGGTACTATTAACAAATTAATAATTTTAAATATCATACATTAAAACACGAAAGCTTAGAAATTTCAGAATTTTACGTAAAATTGATTTTATCCATATATCATAGACATACATGATAACTGATTTTATTATTTACAGTAGTTAAGTTTTGTTTTATTTTTCCTCTAATAAGGATTCCTTTTTGCTCCTTTAAATAAATTTATGATACACTTTAAAACACACTAATTAATATCTTATTATCATTAAAAAATTAAATGATTTTATTATATTTAAAATAACTAGGTTTTGCTAGGTAATTACAAAATAAAATACTTGTTCCTATAATTTTAAATATTTAACATAACTTTAAGTATATATAATAATCAAAATCTATATTTATATATATATATATATATATATATTTTATACTATACGTTACGGCTCCACTCCTAAAATATCTAAGTTTAGTCACTTTAATAGAGTTCTTAAACGTCCGTCCTAAATTTACCTAAACTATTTATCAATTACTTGTAATATTACATCAAAGTAAAACAAAGTAACTTTAGTTGTTAATTTTTTCTTAATATTATTATAAATTGACATTTAATTTTTTTCACATCTTTCTTTATCATTCTTTCTTCTATTTTTCTTATTAAAGTCTTATACATTTAAGTAATATTATTTTATCATTAAACTACTAAAAGCGTGATAACTTTATATTTTATTATAATTAATAAAATTACATATTTTTTTATAAACACGTAGACACACACACACATATTTATACTATATTACTAAAAATTTGATACTAAATTGACTGTACATCACAAATCTAAAATGTTATTCTTAATTTAAAACACCAAACACATTCAAATATAATTAATAATATATAATTATTTTTATACTATATTGTTATTAAAATATGACTCTTTTATCATGTAGTGTGAGATTACACAAATATTTTTGTATATCAGTTTCTTCTTCCATTTCATTTTTAACTTTTTATTTTGACAAGCATAATCTCTTAATTTTTTTTTTAATCATTCTTTCTTTTCTTATTTTAAATATTATTATACATTAAATTATATGTAATAATATTTCAGTTGTTAAAATATAGTGATTATGTTTATTTTAATTTTTTTTGTACGTGCTTTTAAACGTGACTTTATTATAAATTGTATAAAAATAAAAAAAATAAAAATTATATTTTAAAAATATAATGATTATATTGTATATTTTTATGTATGAAATTTAAAAACAAACATAATTAACATTTTTATAGTTTATAAATAGATCCATACATAAGTGTACAAATTTACTAATGCACACACATACTTAATAATAGTTGTGCATTCTATATACACGGTGAAAATTTATTCATAAATTATAAAATTTTAATATTTTAAATTTTAAAATAAAATTACTTACAATCATATATATAAATAACATAAAAAAAATAAAAAAGTTAAAGAATGAAAAAGAAATGTTGAATAAAAATAAAAAAGAGAAAAAAAGATATAAAAGAATAAAAGAGTCTTTATTAAGAATAATTGTGCAATTTTATATTAAAAAATATATAAAATAATAAAATGTAAAAAAAAGGTGTAAAATGAATTATATAAATTGAATAAAATTTTTTTATTAACATAATAATATTAACACACACAGAGAGAGAGAGAGATATATATATATATATATTGGATAATTTACACCATGTGATCTGGTACAAATAGGTGTATTACACGAGTCGAGATCACATAAATGTCGCGACCAAGTGTAAATAATGCAGCACAGTACACGTGTGCAAACTCAAGTGCGGGTCAGGCCAACCTCCCGAGACCCGGGCCTAATATTACCCTAAGCCCGGCCCATTAGCCCAGACAAGTTCACCCAGAGTCTAAAAATATAAAATGAAAATCCTCTCTTGTTTGGGATGCTGGGAATAAAAGAATATTATTCACCAATAGTTTATATTTTTTTGTTATCATTACATTAAATAAATAATCAGTTGATAATTTATTTTATATAAAAGAAGGAAACAAAATAAAAACTGAAAAGGTGTCGTTCATTAAAAACCAAAACAAAATAAAATATAAAATAAAATATGTGTGAGGCTCAGATCTGCATAGCAGGCGCGGAGATCGCAACTCCGCCATGGCTGCAGACCGCCGGTTGCACGTGATCCAGATTCACAACGCCGTCCGGATCGCCCCGCCAAGATACGGCTTGGATTCTCCGTGCCCGATCCATTAGCTCAGAAAATGAAAGAGAGAAAAATCATCACAGCCTCCTCATTCACCAGATTCACGGAGTTTATCATCTCCCCCAAACCCTGCTGCAAAACCAAACAACAAGAAGGGGGGCGAAAATTAAAGATTAGCTCCAGACATAGCCTTATATCGCTCAAGCGGCGAAAAAATGGGAAATTCCCCAAAGAGCTCAACTGGATGCATGTGTGTGTGTGTGTGTGTAAAGCGATAACTGTTTGCTTTTGTTCTTGGGAAAAATCGAAGGGCTGTTTGCCTTTTTTCTGTAAAAATCACAGGCTAGCAGAGAGGGGGCAACCGCCCTTGAAGAAATCCCTTCTCTCGCAGCCTCATTTTGGCTTAATTTCTGAGCTAATGGACAACGGAAAATGGGTCAAAGAGGTGACTATATCTTTCTGAGCATTCCCAGTTTACCTATTCCGATTCCGGAAATTGCGGTTTTGTTAACGCTGTGATTGGAGACGCAGGGGCGCGATGGTAATTGACCAGGCAAATATACGCTGTTGTTTTTATTTGTAGTGCATTATTATTATTTTTTTAATTTAGTTACAAATTTACAATGTTATCTTTAATTAAAAAATTTATATTACTGTTTTTATTTAAAATACCAAACACACTTCGGACACATTTTTTTAAAATGAGACTAAAATTTATGAAGATTATTTTTAAATTATTATTTAATTGCATTTGATGTTTATATATTTTTTATTTTAATTATTTTATAATATAATTATTCAAAGTGAATATGTCGTTACCTATAATTACTATCATACTAGCATCTCTTTTCTATGTAGCATGTCTGTCTATTTCAATTTCCAATTGTTTGCTACGCAAAATTTAAGCACATAATTATCTCCACCCAAAAAATAAAAAATATTGACATATGATTAAAAATGATTTTACTACTAAAGAAACGTACTTTTCTCCCTCTTATTATTATATATTTCTCACTAACAGTGGTTTTATTCCTTCGTATTTCCAAGCTACTTGGGTCTTGTTTGGAGATGATCTTTAATGAGAATTTTGTCGAATTTTGTCAAAACAATTAGTATGTTTGAAAGAGAAATTTTAATTAGTGAATATTATGATTTATTTAAATTTATATATTTATATATGTATAAAATATATATGGTTTACGAACACACAACTGACCCAATTTTAAATAAATCTTTTAGATTTCAATTGCACAAAGTGTCCTCAATAGATATTAATATATCTACTCTTGTGTGCGAGTGATAAGGCGGAGGCGGTGAGAAATGGCAGAACTAAGTGAACATTAAGAATGTCTCAACATGTTTGGTTTCAAATTTTAGAATTCAAAAATATAATTTTAATTATTATATTTTTAAAATTTTATTTATTTATCTCTTATATTTTTATATAATTTTTGAGATAAAAATATCTAAAAATATTGAACATATGTGATGCTTTTTGCCCAACAAACATTGTATATGTTCTACATATGGGTAAGTTCCTTTGAGAAGCCATTTTTAGGTTTTGTGGTTTGACTATGGAAGTGATACATAAGCCTTTTTAGTCTTTGAAGCTACATTTCACGTGTTGCATTTCCGTGCTAGAAATCATCGAAGTTGCACATAAAATGGTAAAAAGGTAAGTGATCTAAAAAAAAGGCCATTTTGTTTTCAAAATTTGGAGTTTTAAAATACAAACTTAATTATTATACTTTTTAAATTTTATATCATTCCCTCTTTTATTTATAAACAATTTTTGAGATAAAAATATTTAAAAATATATACTAAAATTTGAAAATAAACATAGCTAGCATTTGTTTATGTGTTTCTATAGTTGTTGATTGTTGTGATATACGAGCAAAGGACTACTAATATATGGATACGAATCTATTGTCATCAGTTGAATCTTGACAGGTGACGATCACACTTAAAATATATTTTTATTTTTTTTTATTTTTACACAATTTATAATAAAATTATGCATAAAAACACATATAAAAAAATTAAAACAAACGTAATCCAAATGTGTATGATAGCGAACGTTTAAAACCTTAAACTGTTGACCTTGTTTGTGATTCCAGCCCAAAAAAAAAAAAAAAGGGGAAAATCATTTCCTGATAAAGCAAAATTTTCACTGGCATGTTGGATACGTCTTTTTGCGAATCTGAAACGCTACACTTTATTGCTTTAGGCATTTATCTTATTTGTGGTTGCAGAGTTGCTTTATCAGGTATTTTGAATTTTTTTGGGGAAATTCACCAAAAACCTACGAGAAAAGTTAGCATAAAAAGTAAAGTGTGGAGTATTGTCGTGTGTGGAGTATTGTCTTTAAGAAATTATTTTATAAATTCAAAATATTCTCTTAAAATTGAACAAACTAATTTTTTTTCACAAATTATACTAATTTAAAAAATTCAAAAATTAACAATTTGAGTGGACTGAAACAAAAAAGGCTGCTGTGGTCACGAAAGAGAGGCAATATGCGTGTGTATGTACATATGTGTGTGAACAGAGGGGAGAAAGGCCTGTATCTGTGTCTGTACATATGCATGTGTGAGTGGAGCATTGATATTATTTGCACACGTCTGGAGCATTGATCAAAAATTAACAACTTGCCACAATTGATGAAAATTATTTCATATTCTAACATGACATGACATCTCAACAATACCAATTCTTGCTCCACATAAAGCGTCTCAAATCTTTAATCAAGAGAGATGAATATAATTATATCTAACTTCAGATAGTATAAATGTCATTCATTCTTTTCATAATATATAAATATAAATAAATTCATACATAAGTGTACTTCTACTAATGAGTAAACCACACTTAGCAAAAGTTGTACGTAAAAAATTATTTATAAATTATAGAATTTTGGTATTTTAAATTATAAAATAAAATTATTTAAATTATAGATACTAAATAATATAGGAAAAAAAGAAAAAAAGTAAAAAAATAAAAAGAAATTTTGAATGAAAATAAAAATAAAAATTTAAAGAAAATGAAGATATGAAAAATAGAAATATCAGATAAATTGTGTAATTTTATATTAAAAAATTATTTAAAATAATAACATGAATAAAAGGTGAAAAGAATTTTAGAGGACAGAAAATTTGAAAGAGAATATAAAAATTTTAGAGTAAAAAGAATTATATAAATTTAACAAAAAATTCTTATTAACATAATAATATAATATACTATTTGTTTATACACATGAGAAGAGACCACAGCTGTGAATTGTCCTCACACATAAGCGCACTCAAGTGCGGGTCAGGCCAACCCACCGAGATACGGGCCTATTGTTTCCCTAAGCCCGGCCCATTAGCTCAGACAAGTACAGTAGTACACCAATACTCCTAAAATTTCAAAATGAATATTCTCTGTCGTTTGGGATGTTGGGAATAAAAGAATATTATTCATCAATAGTTTATATTTTTGTTATTATCATTACATTAAATATAAAAAACAGTTGATAATTTATTTTATATAAAAGAAGGGAAACAAAATAAAAACTAAAAAGTTGTTGTGCATGAAAAACAAAACGAAATAAAAAATATAAAATAAAATATGTGTGAGGCTCAGATCTGCAATAGCGGGCACAAAGATCGAAACTCCGCCATGGCTGCAGACCACCGGTTGCATGTGATCCAGATTCACAATGCCGTCCGGGTCGCCCCGCCAAGATACGGCTTGGATTCTCCGTGCCCGATCCATTAGCTCAGAAAATGAAAGAGAGAAAAATCATCACAGCCTCCCCATTCACCAGACCCACGTAGCTTATCATCTCCCCCAAACCTTGCTGCAAAACCAAACAGCAAGAAGGGGGGCGAAAATTGAAAATTGAAAATTGGTTCCAAACATAGCCTTATATTGCTCAAGCAGCGAAAAAATGGCAAATCCCCGTGAATGCTCAACCGGATGCATATATGTGTGTGTGTGTGTGTGTGTGTGTGTGTGTGTGTGTCTGTATGTGCGTGTAGAGCGTAAGCTGTTTTTCTTTTCTTCAGGGGAAAATCGAAGGGCTGTTGGCCTTTTTTCTGTAAAAATCACAGGCTAGGAGAGAGGGGGCAACCGCCCTTGAAGAAATCCCTTCTCTCGCAGCCTCACCTTTGCTTAATTTCTGAGCTAATGGACAGGGGAAGATGGGTCAAAGAGGGGATTATATCTTTCCGGGCATTCCCAGTTTACCCATCCCGATTCTGGAAATTGCGGTTTTGTTAACGCTGTGATTGGAGATCCAGGGGCACGATGGTAATTGGCCAGTAAAATATAAGCTGTTATTTTTATCATCTGTGGTGCATTATTAATTTTTTAAAATTTTATTTCACATTTATAATGTTATCTTTAATTAAAAAAATTATATCATTTTTTTAATTAAAAATATCAAATACACTTGAATACATTCACTTTTATAAATGAGATTAAAATCTATTCAAATTATTTTTGAATGATTATCTAATTGTATTTGATGTTTATAATTAATCATTCTTTATTTTAATTATTTTATACCATACTTAAAATCAATTAAATATTTTTATTAATATGTTATTAACTTTAATAAAATAATCTATCTAATCTAATAATTCAAAAGTGAATATCTCCTTAAATATAATTACTATTATACTAGTATTTCTTTTCTATTCTGTATATCTGTCTATTTTAATTATTAATGGTTTGTTACACAAAATTTAAGTAGTAATTGCCTTCATCCAAAACATATGAGCAAAAATGATTTTACTATTAAAGAATCTAACTTTTCTCCCTCTCATTATTATATTTCTCACTAACAGTGTTCTATTCCCTTATTTTGATTTAATGAATAATATATTTTATTTAATTTATGTATTTATATAGATATAAAAATATATCATTGGGAAACACACAATTAATCCAATTTTAAATCAATCTTTTACATTCAAATTGCATGGACTGTCCTCATAGATATTAAGATATCTACTCTTGTGAGTGACCAAGGCGGAGGCGGTGAGAAATGGAAGAACTGAGTGAACAGTAAGACGTATCTGGTCATATTTTTTTTCAAATTTTGGATCTTAAAATCACATGTTTAATTATAATATTTTTAAGATTTTAATTCTTTATCGACTTTATTTTTACACAATTTTCGAAATAAAATATTTAAAAATCTATAAAAAATTTGAAAACAAACATTGTATATGTTTCACATATGGGAAAATTCCTTTGAGAAGCCATTTTTAGGTTTCGTTGTTTGACAGGGATAATGACACCTAAGCTTTTTTAGGCTTTGAAGCAGCATCTCACGCATTGCATTTCTGACCCAAAAATCATTGAAGTTGCACATAAAATGATAGAAAGATAAGAAATCTAAACAGAGGTTATATTTGTTTTCAAAATTTGAAGTTTAAAAATACACACTTAATCATTATATTTTTTTAACTTTATTTGATTTTTTTTTATTTTTATATAATTTTTGAGACAAAATATATAAAAACACGTATTAAAATTTAAAAACAGTATTTGTTTTCTATAGTTGTTGATTGTTGTGACATACGAGCAAGGGATTACTAATATGGATATAAATCTATTTTCATGAGATGCAAAAATCTAAAATGTGTATAAGAGCAAACGTTTAAATTGTAGAGCTTGTTTGTGATTCTAGTTACTCTTCGCGTGTGGAGTGAAAGCACCTCATTAACCATTCTGGCCACAAAATATTTGGGAATATCATTTCCTGATTATAAGTAAAATTTTCACTGGCATTTTGGATGGTTTTCTATGCAAATCTGAAACACTACACTTTATTGCTTTTGGTGTTTTATCTTGTTTGTGGTTGCACATTTGCATTATCAGGCAGTTTGACTTTTGCTAGAGAACATTCATTTAGATGCAGACAAAGTGATGTGTTTCTGAATGCTTTGTCTCCAAATTATTTGTAGTCATCACTCTGGATGCTAGGTTATGCTTTTGACGTAGATTTTTGCTTCTCCCTGAGCTTTTCCTCCTCTGACAATTCATTACACCAGGAATATCTTGCCCAACTCTTCAATATTACCACTTGTCATCTTGACCATGTATCCTCTGCGTAATTGGACTCTAAAGGTTTTGTCAAATGGCTAGACGATGTCATCGTATGACCCTATATCTCTTTCAAAATATGGGATCATTTTTCATTTTTTTTTGAAAATGAACCTTAAATAGCGAGATAGATTACTTTATTAAACTCCTCATGGAAGACAATTTTGTCAATTTTTAATTATGATTAGAATAAAAATATAAAAAACCCCTCTTAAACTAAGAGAACACTTTAATAAAAGTATGACAGAAGATGGCCTTAGGGAAAAGATAAGTGTCCTCACTGGTTGAAGAAATAAAGTCAGGGACAAAATAAGTGCCCTCAATGGTTGGAACAAAGTGCACCATATCAGGGACACGACAAGTGCACTCAATAGTTGGAACAAATTCTCAAAACTTTATCCACAAAACTCACTTCTCCTAAATGCTAGAAAAACTGCACATTATGGATTTCACAAAATAACATTGCCATGCAGAGTTCTGAAACAAAAACCACATTGCCATTCAAGCATATTCACAGCTTTATGGCTATTCTCTTTTGAGATTAGGGGCAAGTGTTGTAAAGTTTGCAAGTATGTAATTTTAAAAGGAATGCTTTTATTTGTAATTGTATTTTCTTTATAGTAGATTTATGTACTTTATATTATGTCAATTTTTAGGGTGATAATTCATTATTCTTATCATTATTATTGTGATTGTTATTATCACTTGTCGTATTAAGGAATGAAAGAAATATTACATAAGCACAAACAACAAATTCCCTGTCCCCTGCACTCTAGGGTTTTCCCACACTATTTCCCCCTCGTTTCTCCTAATCCCCAAAGCCTAATTTAATTAATTCAATAGATAATTCGCTCAATTAATGGCAGAAGGCGGTAAAGATGGAGGACCCGAATCGGCTCCTGGTTCAAAGGCCACGTCATCATTGGAATCCGCCGGCGACCGTCTTCGGTTCACAGTGGAGCTGCGGCCCGGAGAAACGACTATTGTTTCGTGGAAAAAGCTCCTCAGAGAGGCCACGTCGAGCAAGCCTAATGGGCCTGGTCCATCTGTTTCTTGCCCTAATTCGGAAGCCAATCGACTGTCAGTTTCCCAGCCACTGCCTCCGCCTGCTATAGGGGCAACTTCGAAGCAACCGGCGGAGGGCAAAGTGAAGGACTCGGAAGTTCAAGCCGGGTCAAACCGTTTGACCGACGTGATTGAGAAAATTGAGCGATTGTACGCGGTATGTTATGTTCGTGAGATTGGTGAATTTAATGCTAATTTATCGATTGGGTTTGATTTTCCTATTATTTTGATACGATTGTGTAATGAATGTGGTTTTGAAAAGTGGTTTGATTTTCTTAAGCTTCGTGATACTTTTTTGTAATGAATGTAGTTCTGAGGAGTACACATTAGGTGCATCTTAGAGATAGAGCTGGGTAGCACTGCAATGCGTTCTGGGTTAATCAGAACAATTGATGAATTTATGATCTTGCTTTATAACTGTTGATTCTGGTGCAATTATGGCAATATTGGTCCAAAAGAATTTCATTCCTAATCAACTGCTGTGGGCTATGTTTCTATTTTGTAATATTAATTTACATGTTTGGTTGCTTTTTGATTATGCATGTTAGATACATGCAGATATTGGGTTACATACCAAATTTAATGCTTTGTGATGTTGTGAAAAGTTGTCTCCGAATTCCTTACCTAGATTCTTACTTGGCAGCTGCCTTGTTATGATTCTCCCTTCACCGTTGTGAATTTTGTCTGTCTTGCATATGAAATTTTCAGGGTAATGGAAGTAGTGATGAAGAAGATGTTGTCCTTGACAACGTTCCAGATGATGATGAGTATGACACAGATGATTCCTTCATTGATGATACTGAGTTGGTGGGCACCACTCTTTCACCAATTATCTGCATTTTGTTGCTCAAGTTTGTTTATTATATTTCTTTTTATATTTGCTTGGCGGGTCATTAAATGAGTTTGGCATCTATGCAGGATGATTATTTCAAGGTTGATAAATCGACAATAACACATGATGGGTTTTTCGTTAATCGTGGAAAGTTGGAGCACGTGTGAGTTTTGTTTTGATTTAGCTTTGATATTTTTGAATGGTAACTTTTTGTCTACATTATTCCTCTGTACTGTCTCTTGGTTATTTTGAATTTCTATATATAGAAAATTGATAAGACAGGATCTATTATGTTTCTTGGAACCTATTGATGCATGGATGCAGTGTTTATGTCAATACCAATCCCAATTTTATTCATGTGCTGTACTATAAACCTTGGAACTGCTGATATGGAAAAAGAAGCAATTAATCATTTAGACTAATTTTCTTATGCAGCAATTGCAATGAAATAAAAAATAAATAATGCTGAAGATGTTCATTTTGCAGGCTTTTTTCAAGGGCCTACAAAGTTTCATTATATAGTGAATGTATTACATTTCATATCGAGTTTAAGAGGAAATGTTTGAGTTGTTTGTAATGTGAATAATGAGTGATTTAATGAATCATAACTGGGATCATGATGTAATTATACTTACCACTGTCATTGTTGCAAAATTTGTGTCGTTCTGTTGAAATCTTTTGATGCATTTTTCAAATTTATGGATCTTGTAATTTACACCATGTACTGAAATTTTGTGTCTACAATCACTTTTGTTCAACTTGCTTCATTTCAACTAATTGGAAGCTTTGCTTATTTTGGGATGGACTGTTAGTCCTTTTTGTTCATCATTTGATTCAATGTCGTTGTTCTTGTAATGGGTGACTTCTAATCTTGCAGTGAACCTAATATGCCCGCCAGCCAGCAGCCCAAAAAAAGGAGACGTAAAGATTTAACAAGAGGTGAAGGCAGGGATGTTGGTGGCTGTAATCCAAATAAACAATTGAAAACGGGGAATAAAGGCAGAAAAGCATCATCCTCGATAGAAAGAAACTCAATTAGTCAGTTGCACGGCATTGTTGCACCCAACATGCATAGAGTGGATCTGCCATTTGAGGCTTCTCCAGAAAATGCTACTGAAGTTTCATTAAAGAAAAAAACTACAGATACCCAAATTACATTTGATCCTAATGGAATATCAATTGTTGATGGCATCAGGAAGGATGAGGATGCTAACCAGCAAAGAAACCAAGTTCTCTCACAGAATCACAACAAACAAAAAGAGAGTAATGAACTTCAACATACTTCAGCTCGGAGGTCAAATGATAGAAGTTTGCATCGAAACAAACCTCATTCTGGCAAACAACCTAACAATGCTAATGAGCTGGATCAAACTATTCAACGAAACGAAAAAGTTGGATGTGTTGAAAGATTTGATCTCAATATGCCTGCAAGCAGGGACTCCTTACTAATTACAGTGAGTTGTTCTTTTCTGTAGTCTTGCTACAGTGGTCTTTTATGTGATCTCATCTAGAAGAAATTTGCAATCTCTTCTTGTGAAGTAGGAGCCACCTTAGGACCTTGTAATTAGTTTCTTCACCTTCTCACAGCCAGGATTGCCACATAGAATTTTATGGAGTGACTTGTTAGAGTTCAAAATTCACATAGATTACATATGGTTTCCTTGTAAAACTAATGTTCCAGAAAATTGACAATTTTTAAAGGTTTTTCACCAAACATGATAGTTGCAATTTGGGCCTTTATTCGTTACTTTTACTTCTGCGAGATGCACCAAATGCGTTAAATCTTTTGTGAAGAATATTCTTGGTGGTTTTGTAGTTAGCGAGAACTTCCTGACTAAAGCTGGCAGGGGTCATCTAATCTGCAATACTATTTTTCAGGAGTCAGTAATACTGTCTTCCTGTGGTTGTTAGTGATGGATACATTGAAGTACTAGCATTTGGCTTAATAGCTTGTCTTTACCTATCTAAAGGGATTCAACTTGTTTGCATGCATTTTATTCTAATCTTTTCTACATAAACTGGCTGTTTAATTTATATCTCAAAATTATACTTCTCTGAATAGTTTGACCAGGAAAAGGACCACTTGATTTGTTCTGAATGTAGATTCTTATTTTTTGTCTACCTTTTTTCCATCTTTTCTTTACGCTGTCAATTTACCATTATTCTCCCTTATGAGCCCTTATACATCTTTATTTTTCAGAAGGTTCCCCTTGTGCCAAGAAAAGAAGGATCTAACATCAAACAAAAGATTACAATGCTTGACAAGGCCATCAAAGAGTTAGAGAAGATAGTTGCGGAATGTATTTACTACTACAATTTCCATTATTGTGTCTTTTCTCCTCGTGCCAAAATTGTGCCATGATTATTTACATTTTCCCTTGGGTGTGTGAAAACCAACAGCTAGACCACCTTCAACTGAGGTCCAGGATCATGATAATTCCTCTCAAGCTGTCAAAAGGAGACTACCAGCAGATATAAAGCAAAAGCTGGCTAAAGTTGCTAGATTAGCGGTACTTACGAGCTAAATGTCCTCAGTTAATTGTTGCCCCAAGAACTTGACCAATAATTTTAGATCCTATAGGTTTTGCTTTTTCAACAATCTCTGTTTCTGAGAGATGTTAAACTTTTTCTATTTTGGAATGCTGCAGCAAGACAGCTATGGAAAAATACCCAAGGATGTGATCAATCGTCTGATGAGCATTGTTGGCCACTTGGTGCAACTTAGGACACTGAAGGTATCTCCTCTTTCCAGAATTGATATGCGAATGGTATTCTCATTCTTCTTGCATTTTCAATTGTCACACTTGCTGAGCTTGCAATCCTTCTCGTAGATGTTTTATAGACTGACAGACTTTCTCCTGTCAATTCTAAGCTGATGAGACTGCACATTTTCTTGATTAATGGTCATCACATTCTTGTCTAGCGTTCAGATATTGGACTTGTTGGGGACATATTGCTTCTGTAGATTTCAGCTTATAACCTGTCCTGAGTTCTTGATGCCTTCAACCATCTTCTTTAAAAAGAATCCTGTCTTTCTGTGGTGTCTGTCTTTCACTTTTCACCTTTTGCATTTCTTCTTTTACTGGTTTGTTTCTATCTGGATGGTGTCTGTGGTATCTGGTTAATGGGAGACTGGTGTAATGGTTGATATTTTTATATGAAAGAAGTCACCTTTCAAGCACCTATGTGTTCCATTTTTTCTTTTTCATTTTCCTTAATAACTGTGATTATTTGGCAGTGATCCATTCATACATGTTTGTAACATGTGATTCACCATTACCCCACTAAGCAAGTGTGGTTTTTGTCAGAGAAATCTTAAAATCATGGCCAATTTGGGATTGTCAGCTAAACAAGAGAAAAGTGACCGGCTGCAGAAGATTAAACAAGAAGTTGCTGAGATGGTTAGGCAGCGGATTCCATATATTAAATCCAAAGTATGCCTTTAATTTTGAACTATTTCTAATCGCAATTGTATTGATAATTTAAATGTTTTAATCACAAATACAAGCAAACAAAGTTTTCTCACCAAATGATTTCCGCAGTTCTGCTGTTAGGAATGCATTATTAATTTGTCCCTAGTCCACAACTATAGTCTTCCACCATCCGAGTACCATTGGCTTGTGCGGAATATTGAGGACCCATGTGTTACCTGATATGTGACGTACTTTGCAGGTCGAGCAACAAATTACAAATTCAGACGACTTCCAAGAAGCTGGTCTGGAAGAGAAAGAAGCGTTGAAACGGAAATATAGTATGGATGATGCATTGGAAAATAAGATTTGTGAGTTGTATGACCTTTATGTTGAGGTAATATATTAGATTTTCCTATTTCCAGAAAGGAGTTTCCCCCTCACTGGATTTTGTTGGAAATTGAATTAGATTTGATTGACAACAGATGTTATTCTGGTACATGTGACTTGCTATATATTTTTAATTTTAGAGGCTCGAAGAAGAGTCAGGCCCTCCAGTCAGAAGGCTGTATGAAGAGGTAATTGGCATAACTGTTCCCAACATGACTCATTGCACATATATACATATATGTAATGCCAAAATTTTGAAACCATTGATGTGATTCTTGCCAAATAATACTATAATTATTTTATTATAACATATGTGTGTGTACAGTACTCAATCATTCCACAAGTGAGAAATAAACACATTGTGCAATAACTAATCATTGCATGCACGTATGTACTGATACATCCAGATTTTTTATAATTAATGTTACACCACAACATATAACAATATAAATCTGTCTTTGAGAATCCAAAAAAGGAAAACTAAAAGAAAGAACTCCCAAACATACATCACATTCTCGAATGTCATCCTTCGAACCAGATAATTGAAGAAAATTTTCTTTGAACCAAAGAAAACCTGTGCAAACCTAGAAGTTTGCCCTTTTCTAATGCAGCTTGCAGCATTGTGGCCTAATGGAGTCATGGACACTGATGGAATTAAATGTGCAATATCTAAAGCGAAAAGTAGGAGGAGAGCATTATCCGGTCAGCGAAAGGTATTTTTATCTTATACGTACTCCACTTGTATGCATTTCCTAGTTTCAAAATGAAATTTGGAGGCTTTTACATGATGCTTTGCATTTTAAATTCATAAGAAGTGTGCAGAACACATATTTATGCTTTTTGGGATAAGGAGGGATAACCTCTGAACTCGTTGCACAGAGAACTGGGTTCTACCCTTTTCTGGTGGTAATTTCTACTCATGGAAATCATGTGTTAATTTAGTGCAGTAGATATCTCTATTAAGAAAATTATTCTACTCTACTTGTTTGGGTTGGGCCGAGGCTGCTGCTATGTTATTTCTAGGCAAGCTTATCTTTGATGCATTATTCTCCTGTACTTGCAATACTGCAAACATATTGCACTCGTGGCTATGCATAACACTATCCAAGAAACTTCTCTTGCAGTAATTTAGGATATGCTAATGGTATGAATGGCATTGTATACTTTGTTGGCAATTTTGCTTGAATCTTTCACCTTCCCATGTCTTTGCTGGTTAATCCGATACAAATAATTAAAGTTGCAAATCACATAATACTAAACTTACTTAATATGAGGAAATAGTCATCCTTGACAAAGCCATGTTTAAATACGTGAGAATTAGCATAGTACTTCATTTGGTAAATTGTTCAAATACCCTTGTACAAAGAGTGAACAGATGAATATTTATACATTAAACATTGTGGCGGCAGTAGACTCAGGCTATCTGCCTTAGCTTTATGCAAGATTCAACCTTCACTGGCAATCAAAATGTCAGTTACGTTCTTGACAGTGATCAAACATGTTAACAATTGTTTTTACCTTACTTTTCTTTCCCTTTCTTTTCCTTCGCCTTCTTAGGATGAAGGGAAGATCAAGAAGAAGGCATTAGTACCAAAATCTGAGGATGCTGATAGAGGCGAAGCTGTTAATGTTAATCCATCATTGCATGTACATGAAAAATTGTTGCCAGATTCCAGCGACCCTGCCTCACGTCTAACGAGCAAGCTAGCCCTGAATGCTGCTGTATCTGAAGCTGCTGCTCATTTGCCTGTTCCCTTTGCAAGTGTCCCCAGTGTGGACAAGCAGAAGCAAGAAAGAGTTAGAGGGAGCTCCAGCAGCAATTCCTCTGACACTGTGCTAATGGATGTAGTACCCAAAAAGAAAGTGAAAAGGAAGCCAAATTCAGAAATGGTTGAAACTGATCACAGCCTTGAGAAGCTGGTGGCCTCACAGGTGGAGGAAAGACTCAAACACCATAAGCACATGCCTGCTTCTCTACCTAAATCAAATATTCAACCAGATGCTCCTTCGGGATCTGAGAACATGAATTGATGAAGCGGCGCAATAAGGATTCAACCTTCTACATAATTTTTCTATATAACCCCTAATTATCTTGATTTTCTTTTGATCTGTAGCTAGTTGAACGGTAGTAATCTTTTGTCATTATTTTCCATTGAAACGGGATGTCTAGGATATGTGAAGTTTATATTAGGAGGTTAATTAAAGAGCTTACTGTATATATCCAATGGATATGGTCTCTACCATGCAATCTTTAATATTTTGTCTATTTAGTTCACAGAGAAGTACTGGACGAGCGTTGTAAATACACCGAGCCACTCCCTTTCATCTTCGCAGTGGAAATGAATAGCAAGCATAGTTTAACCTGTACATTTAAATAACATCTCAGACGTGACTGGAAACAATGCTTTGGTATTAGAGCTATGTATATGTAAAATATCTTCTCATTTGAAAAATTACAGAGGCTTCTTTTTTGATAGGGTTTAATTGTTAGTTGGATGCATACTTTTTTTTTTTTTTTTAGTTGGATGCATACTTAAAAGAGTTACTTTATATTTTTTCAAACGTGAAGGTATTTGGTGTATATAAATCTTACTTTAGGCAGAGGCGTTTTAATTATCCGTCTGTATTATTCCTTCATTTCCATGATACTTTGAGCCGAGCCAAATTTTGTTTTTATGAGAAGTCTCGTACTCAGGTGCTTCATCTGCTGTATATTCGAAAGGCATTGTAGTTTCAATAACTTCACACGAGGATTGGATTGTCGCCTCCCATCTATAATAATCTGCTACCCATCCGACAGAATATGGTTGGTTTCATGCCACTTTCTCCATTTGAGTTCACTGTTAATTTTGCCCACCTATAATAATCTGCTGTCCATCTGACGTAATATGGTTGGTTTCATGCCACTTTCTCCATTTGAGTTCACTGTTAATTACTCCCACCTATAATAATCTGCTGTCCATCCGACGGAATATGGTTGGTTTCATGTCACTTTCTCCATTTGAGTTCACTGTTATCATAGCAACAAATAACTACGTGAATAAAGTTATAATAATTAGTTTAAATTTTGAATATATAAATAAAGTACATATATGTTGTAAAATATCCAAGATGAGTGAATGTTTAACCATTGTTCCTATAACAATATAATGCAAAATAAAACGCTATTCTAATGACAATAAATTGAAAAATATCTAAAACGAGTCAATCTTTGCCATTAATTCTATTTAATATTTAATAATTCCTTGCATATTTTTAAATTTTTTCATATTTAACTATACTTTTATGTAATACCATAGAAAACAAACAGAAGAAATAATGTTACAATAATATGCTAAAATTTTAAATAAATTACAATATATATATAAAGTCAATGTTCTTATGAAAATAAAGAATATGTTACGTTTAAAACAAATGAGTTTATGACAATCAACTTTAATATTTTGTTATGAATTTTTTGTTATCATTTTTATTATAATGCCAATTATTTGTAACATAATACCATAGATATATATAATAACAATAATAAGTATATTAATTCATATTGTAAATACATTCATATTAATAGTTTTTAATACAAATATCACGAATTAAAACCATATTAACAATGAAAATAATCAATAACTTTATGTCGTAAAGATAAAATATAATATTTGATTTAATGACCACTGATTCATTTATGTGAACATAGTATTATAAAAATAAATAAATTTCTAATACAAGAGAAACTCGTATATTAAAAAAGGTAATTGTATGGAAAAAGATGAGTTGAAGAAGAGTATAAACAATGTTTTGATCAACACTCAAATAAAATATGGATATAATTAATCTCAATATATTAAGGATAACTAATAAATAAAATGCAATTAGAATTTTTTACAAAATAAAATAAAAGTTAAAGAATAGTAAATAAAAATTAAATGATAATATTTGATGTACTAAATGAATTTTGTAAAGACATGTTAACACATTAAATTTTGCAAGTAGGAAACTACTTATCAAGTTTGACAAGAATTTGCTCTTTAAATTTAAAATATTAATAATGCAAATGCAAAACACGTACAATTTACTAATTATTGGTAAAAGTATAAAATATTAAATAATTTTTATTTATATTCACATGCTTGATTTTGTAAACACATCAAAAGTCTTGAAACTTCGTTTTATTATGATATTATTATTTTTATAAAATAAAATAAGTATTATTAATTCACATACAATGTACATGCAATTTACTAGTATAATTAAGAATATTGTACTATATACAAAGTGACGTATCTCATAGATGATGTAAATAAGTTGAGACAAGACAAATTTATTTTAAAAACTATATAAATTTTAAATATCTTATTTTTTGAATTTATAAATTATTTTAACAAAAAATTTAACACACACTTTTTAAAGATATTATAAGTTCACCAAACAAATTCCTAATCTTAATTACAATCCGAGAAGTTACAAACCCAAAATCTAAATTAATACAAAACCCAGCACCAAATCAATTGGTTAGATCACAGATGGGACTAAGCCTAGTTAGACATGAATGGCAATCAAGTTTTGTATGTCAATTGAAAAAATTATGAAATGGGTAGTTATATAATGTTTTAACAGAGTTGGAGGTTCTCAAATTAAACATGATAACATATTTAAAAATGTGCATTCATGTAAACTATATATAGCATTAATTATAATGTAATAAGAATAAGCAAGTACACAATAATACTTCTCGGAAAAAAAAAAATTGAATGGTCTAAGTGGGTCATCTATCTAAAGAAAGAAAATTAGACATGTAGCCGACCATGTTGAACCACTTCACAAGCTGAAGATTATTTCTTTTATGAAAAATTTCATTTTGTCAAACTAAACTATTTTAATGATGACCCTTTTCAAATTCATAATTTTTACGTATTGAACTAGGCTTCTATAGTTTGCGATGAACTTTAAGTTCATTAGAGGAAAATTTTTTGAAAAAATTGTTACTTATTTGATGTATGGTTAATGTCATGGATAATGAAAGTCAGATATACAACGACCCGATAAAAAAATGTTTAGTTCCTTAATCATGTATATAAATATAAATTAGTACTTTTTAATTAACCATATACAAACAAGCAATAATCATGTACTTATTGGTGAAATGAATTCATAATTGTGAAAGAATGGAAGACGAACGGCATAAATAAATTGTATTCAAATCTATGTACAGGCGCCCGAGACCATATTCATTAATATTGTTTCTCCTCACACAATTTGTCAGCATACATGTGCATTTAAATTAAAGAACAATTCTTCGGATGGAACGAAATTTATTAATTATTTATTTTTGGTTGGAGAATGTATGGAAATTAATTATGAACCAATTAAGTTCTAGAGCAAAGGCTGCATGGGAAACTGAATTAATATATATATATATATATATATATATATTTATTTATGTGTGTGCGTGTAATCATTGGTTTTACTGAAATTATGTTCAGGCATATTTAATTTAATTACTTAAGAAATTATAGGGTAACAAAATCAACCTATATTCAGTGCCAGAACCGAAACTTTTATTCAAAAATGATTTAAAAAGGGCTATTGTAGAACTTAGGCAAAACAAATTTAAGTAGGGTATTATTTTTTAGGGGATTAAAGTTTGATTTCCCCCTAAATTGCCAGAATTTCCTTAAAAGTAGAATAATAATTTTTTTCAACTCTTTGAAGCTTCCATTTTTGTATGCACAGATATTTCTTTTTTGCTTCCGGGTGTTTTCTTCCCCAAAATAAATCTATCATCATGGTTTACAAATAATTGTCTAAGTGGTTTATCAGTCAAACGTTTTGATTATCACATGATTTGATAAATTAGCAAATCTGTTGTTAGTCAAACCATCGATGTTACCTGGACCAGCAACAATGTCCCCTAGTCTTCTGATAATCAGAAGAAGGCCCACGATCCGTACAACAGGGTTTAACTGGTTTACCGGTCATTTTCTAGTTGAATAACATTAGTCTTAATCTCCCATTAATTATTAATTGAAGATTTGCAGTTTAACAATAACGTTGTTTATTTGAAGGGTAGCTTTCCTCAACCCTCCCATTAATTATTAATTGGAGATTTGCAGTTTAACAGTAACGTTGTTTATTTGAAGGGTAGCTTTCCTTAACCCTCAAACTATGCCTACATATCATTGCCACTACTCATTGAACTAGAAAATTAATTGGGTCATTAGTTTGGTCCAATTTTAAAAATCTTGATTTTCATTGCATCAATTATTTATACTAATAAAATTTATATATTCTATATAAGTGCATGTTTATAAAAATATATATATAATTTTATTAATTCTTATAAAATAAAAAGTTATTGTATTTTTTTGTAGTTCAATGATAGAATAAAATTACTTAATCATATTTTTTTTCAAAAAGACAGAAAAAAATTAGAGATAACAAAGACGAGAAAAGAAGAAACTAATTGTCATTAAAAACCAGATATTCTTTCGGGTAATGCTCAAAACACCTGATACACGACTCACAGATAGAAGTACTTAGGTAACAGAATTGTTTGTGATGTTTCGATTATAATGACAGCTGATCAACCATGGAATCTCTGTGGAGCTCCTGGAGAGGGTGAAGAAGGTGGCATCCGAGTGCTACAAGCTGGAAAGAGAACCCGGTTTTGAGAACTCGAAATCGGTGGAGCTGCTAAATGAGTTGGTGGAAAAGAGAAGTGGTGAGAGGGTAGAAAATGTGGATTGGGAGGATGTGTTCTTTGTGTCAGATGATAATGATGATCGGTGGTCTTCAAGAACCCCTGGCTTCAGGTACCAAGTAAATTTCCTTTTCTATCAACCATGACTAGTGCATTTTGTGATGGAAAGTCGTAGCCATCATGAGGGAGGGAACTGTAATTCGGAAACAGTTCATAGTTCTTGTTTGGCATGAATGACAACAGGGACCACGAAGGAATGCCGGGCTGAGCTGAAGAAGCTGGCAATCAAGGTGATGGAAGTAATGGATGAAAACTTACGCTTACCCAAAGGCTACATCAACAAGGCATTCAATGGCGGAGAAGAAGGCAATGGAGCCTTTTTTGGCACCAAGGTGAGCCATTAGCCGCCATGCCCCCACCCAGAGAAGGTGAGTGGGCTGCGCACCCACATGGATGCTGGGGGCATGATTCTACTCATCCAAGATGATGAGGTAAAGGGCCTTCAGATCTTGAAGAATGGGGTGTGGATTGATGTGCAGCCACTTAAACTTGCAATAGTCATCAACACCGGTGATAAGATTGAGGTGGTCAGCAGTGGGAGGTACAAGAGTGTCTGGCACAGGGTTTTGGCCTCGCCGGATGGCAAGGAGGTCTATTGCTTCATTCTACAATCCTTCATTCAAGGATACTACTGAGCCTGCACAGGACTTGGTAGTTCAGGAACTGGAGAAAGTGAAGGAAGATCAGAGTAAGTACCCCAACTTTGTGTTTGGAGACTACATTTCTGTTTATGTTGAGCAGAAGTTTCTGACCAAAGACCCAAGGTTCCAAGCTGTGAAAGAAATGTAAGGTGTTGTTCGCTAGTCCAATTTTTCCCCCTCTTTATTTATTGGGGTTTTGGTTTATAGTGGGATGAATGTTGTGCCTCAAGCAAAATGCTTTGTTGGGCTCGTCATTTTTCTTCTGCTCATGAATGCAGTATGAAGACAGATGAATTCTATTTGACACTCTTCCAGTGCAATTTAAATTCTCAGTGAATCATTGTTATCCAAGTTTATTCAATCCCAATCTTATATTTCATGTTATATTTACAATTCAGATGCATTCTCCAAACAAAGCAGGCATTTGAACCTCTTTAGCTTTAATTTCTATACACGGAACATTGATGAAAGTTCAATATGGACAAATTTATTTTACAGCACTTCTGCATTATTACAAAGTACTATGAAGACATAAAGGAGCTTCAGCAAACCTCGAAATCTTTGATATCATAGTCCTCCTTGCAGAACGTGCAGCCTATTACAGTGCTATTTCAGAAGTGAGCAATTCTGCGAAACGTTTGTCTATATAAACTGTACAGTAAAGTGAAATGTACATGAGCAGAAAGAACAAAGAAGAAAAAGGAAATTAAGTATCCTTTGTGTATGGCCTTCAAAGGGCTTTCTGATCAATTCTTTCATTCCAGTTCAAGCAACGGACCAAGCTTCGAAACCAATCACCAGTTTGGTCAGACTTGTTGACAGTTGGGAGTGGATGTTGGCTCATGCATATCCGAACAGAGTCTCCTCTTGACAGTTGTTGCCTTCTCTTCCCATCAAACGAAACCCAAGCGTTGCTTCGTGCATCTTCCGGAATCTGCCTCAGTTGAATCAATGAAATCAGGAAAATGTCCAAGGACACGATGCTAGAAACTTTTTGCCAAAAAGAAGAAATTTTTCCCTTTTTCTTCCCAATTAAAGCATGCACAATAATGACAATATTACCAAATTATTATCATGTAATTCCATCCAGGAACATTTTTTTTATGAATGATTCTCAATCAAATAACTGACATAAGAACAGTATTGGTCATTGCTGCATAAATATTATAATCGGTTTCTTCTCCGCAGAGAAGATGCCATGAAGTGAGGACTGTTACCACAGTGTTCTTACATTTTCAAGTGTAGAAAGCATACCTTTAACTCCAGCTGAGCAGAATCTGGAAGTATGACCGGCCTGAATGAGAGAGAATGTGGGCAAATTGGGGTGAAGAGCATACATGGAACATTAGGATGTACCTGCATATGAAACAACCACTTTTTCGTATTATTTTATCAAATTGACTCCAAAGGATATGGTTGCAAGACCAAACACAAATGACAGTTACAAGTTCCAAAAAATAGGCCGTATCATTCATCAAAGTGAAAGCCCATAGACACGGTACTTGAATTTCTTAAGTTCATCATTTTAGTTGTCATTTTCCCACCTTGGAAGAAATAAAAAACTGAAGCTGCCTTTAATATTGTCTAATAACATAAGCTGAAGTTAGTTATCTAGTACTTCAAACCCTTTCAAAAATGTCTGCCTGTTCACAAACAAATCTCTGTTCGGCAGCCCCAACCACCCACATCACTTGAGAGAAGCAGTATTTAATTTCTCGAAACAATTACAGCAATTAATCCATGAACTGCCAAAACAGTATTCCTCCTGTTTAATTTTTTCCTTGCATTTGAAACAATAAAATGGAAGAACTTCACAGAGACAACCATTCAATAGAAATCGGCTAAGACCCTGACAAACTCATTGGTCCCTTGAAATTATCCAAGTACAAAAGCTATAAGCCCTTGGCGCTTTCTCAAGCTAAAAGTTAGTAATAGTTCATCATTATATAAAAAATTTGAAAGTTAGCCATATGATTTCACTAGATAAGACCTCTTACTTTTAGTTATAAAGAAGCATAGATAAAAGATTTCTCTGTCTGGCATCATTTTTATGGCAGCTTACCACGGAACCTCCAGCGGCTGTGGAATAAGCTGTACTTCCAGTGGGAGTGGCAACTATAACTCCATCACCTTGCACCTACCAAAATTTAAAAATAATAATTAAATAAATCAATAATGATTGACACTTTCAGAGACCTAAAAGAAAGGCACAATGAATGTTCAACCAAAAGACTATTAGCACAAAGTTCCTCTCCCCAGTATACGCCATACCTTGGTTATGAGACGGTCATGTTCATAACATTCAATCTTTGAAAGATATGGATTAGAACCACGATCAACTACAACTTCGTTGAGGACATCAAATATCTTGCCAGGCATAGCTTTCCCATTTCTAAATATTTCACAGTGGAGACGCATTCCAAGAGTGATATAAACTCCGTCAATAGTTTTGTTCCCGTGGATCACTTGTCTTAAATCATTCTTGTAACTATCAAACTGAAAATCAAATTATAGGAGTCAAAAAGAAACCTTTTTCATAAGCTTGATCAATTATTTTCACAGGTAAAAGAAAGAGACGTACAGTATGTGAAGTGAGAAACCCAAGGGATCCAAGATTAAATGAAATAACAGGAGGAACAGCACCTCTGAATAAATTTGATGCATGAAGTATAACCCCATCACCTCCCAAGCAAACTACAAGATCAACCCTGTCATGAAGATCACTGCAACAGGAACATATTAGGATGTTAATGAACTTCATGGGAGCAAAAATAAAATCTAATGCCCAAAGCTTGAGCACCTTGTATCTTGACTATAGAATGTTTGAACAAACCCAAATCCCGGAGTCCTAGCAAAAACATCATGAACCTCGGGTTCGACTAGAATATTCATCATCTCTTGGTGATATAAGAAAGAGGCAACCTGGTATAAACACAGAACCAAATGTCAGATGGTTTATATGGTTGATGGTTTTAGAAGATAAAATTCTCTAGAGTAATAATTACCGATCAAGAAAATCAATATTACAGAAAAGCATGAAATATTTTAGTAACAGGCTCAAAAAATGCAACAAAGTGAAAACAACATTAATTTGATGGCTGTCTTTCGCATATTGTTGCTTTAATATCACTGAAATTTTACAAGCAGTTATCATGGTGTAAAGCTGTGAAACAAATAAAATGAGAATTACAGACTTGGTCCATTTTGGACTAAATTATAATGAATTAATTGGCACAAAATGCACATTCCCTATTCAGTATGTTTCCATGGAAAGAAGCAGGTGTATAGACTAAGCTCAAGTAAATGGCACCAGAATGAAGATATACACTGTTGTATAAACTTAAAATCTGATCTTTTTCTTTTATCTTAAACGTAAGATAAGGAGAAGGATCTCCCAGTGCATGGAAAGCTTAAAGCATGCTTATGCATCAATGAATGGGGATACTTCAGAAAAAGGATATAGACAGACCTCTTTAGCTTCTTCCATCAGTTCTTGGCCCAGCTTCTTCAATAACAATACATTTTTTGGGGCAGATTTCCACAAAAGCATCTGCTGCTGAGTGCTGGGATGAGAGAATGCCAAGGAAGATTCTCTTACCTTTTCTCTAGTGCAAGAAAATCCATCTGTCCTAACCAAGAACATCTCTGCTTTCTTTCTTGATTGCACTCTCACAACACCAGTTGCTGAAGCACACATATCTCCCTCGATTATATCTAAGTTTTCATCATCTGAAGAGACAAAGCTTTCAACATCAGTTTTATTATGTCCAGTAACCAACACAGACATGGCATTCTTATCTAGGCTACTGCTTGTGTTTATAGAACCGTTTTCAATACTCTTGTTATAACCCACAGCACCATTGGGTTCATGTAAATGAGTCGTAGGGCTAAAGGAAACAGTAGGATCCTGATATGACACATTTGTGACAGCCATACTCTGTGGCTCCAATGGTAACTTTATGCTGCGAATTGATCCATTCACAATCTTTTCTTCATTGAGGCTTAATCTGGAGTTAGATTCTCTCTTCAAGAAAACTCCATTGAAAGTGTATCGTAAAGCAGATAGCATATCCAATCTTTTCTGTTCATAACTAAAGTATGTTCCAGGTGAAATATTTTTATTCCTTAAAAAATTGGACATCTCTTTTCTGCAGAAAATATCAGGAGGGGGCAGTTGAGACTCCAGTGGTTTCACATCTTCACAGAAGCCCAAAGTTGATTTTATTCCATCATAAACAGAGATCACAGAAGTGTCTTCAGGGGTTGTAATGGTATTATCAGCTTCATCAGCGCTTTGGGATTGGTTTTCTAGGGTTAGAGGATCTTGATTATTATATGCTCCATGGGAACTATAAGACAGATCAGATTTTTGTGATAGTAACCCATTTCCATAGTGAGAGGAGTTGCCCTCTCCAGAATTCATAGGGGAATCAGAATCCTCAACTTTTTGCATATCTTGAGCTCCAAGTTCAGTGGTACTGACTTGGCTCCTAGTAAAGGTGACGCGCTCCGTGCGTTGGCTCCACCTAGAGATCATAGAAGATGTCCTTCGTTTTCCTTCCTTGCTATGGACATAAATAGGCTTTTTACTAAAATCTGACACTAAAGCAGTGAATTGCACAACCTGCTCCAATGAAGGCACGTTACCAACTTCAATTGGAATCTTAATGAGTTCAATCATCCCAGAAGAAACAGCTTCGTCCAGAGCAGTTTCATAAAAATTATCCTTCACAGTTTCTGCTCTAAGGTCTATAATTGTTTTGAATCCTTTCTCCAGGAGCCACTTCAAACTTTCTTCCATTACCTGGCCGCCCTTCCAAAACGCGATCTCTGAGTTTTCTGATTGTGCTCCTTTTCCTGAGGTGGACAGGTGAATTGGACTCCAATTAGCAAACAATCTCTGGCAAGGGCAACCATCCCCTCGGGAAAATCCAGAATCATAGCATACATTTTTCAATCTTTGCAGTTTTCTCCAAACATTTAAGCTTTGATCATCGCCAGGTGTTAAATAATTCTCTAGGGCAACATGTAAACTCTCACAATAACTTTTCATCTGAGATTGAAAATTTGCAAGTGGGGGGAGATTATCGTCCATTACATTTTTATCCAAGTCACGGAATGAATTCATGACGGAGGATCGTCCCAAAAGCACATCTTCCCGTCCCTTATTGAGGAGGCATACCATGCAACCAAGAACTGACACTATTTTATCCTCCAATAACGATTTATCTTCCGATGGCACGTCATATGAAACACTACATTCTCCTGTCAGTGGATTGCACAGTGCGTCCATTAAAGCAATATGAAACTGTTCTGCTGCCCTAAAGATTCTACAGTAAGCCTCAACTTCAGCAATATCCCCTGGCAGCGGTCCAACAGATGGCAACTGCATCAAATTGTGGGGATAAATACTCTTCAAATTCACGCAAAAGATAAGTCAATTTCTGGCATGCACTAAGAAATTCCACTTAAAGCACATGTAAATCCAGCATACTCACAACCCTCCACCATAAACTCAACAGACAAGAAACGGCAACAACAAACAAAATTTTTTCATAATGAAACAACAATCCATGACATTTCACAGGTAATAAAGCAATGATAACTTAATAAGCCCTAGTAAGCCCTAGAAGTATCATCACGCTGGTAAATGAATCAAATTGCATTGCCATTTCAACAATTCTTTTCTAAATCAGAAAACGATTGAACAAAATTCAATAGTATTGTCATTAAATATTTACATTGAAAGGTTAGACACTGAAATAAACAATCCAAATAACCAATTCCGTAAAAAAGCACGTAGCGTTTGCGCGCAGTGCGAGCGAGTTGATTACTGCAAATAGAGAAGAAAACCGACCCGAGAATCCAAGCCGATGTTGACCGACAAAGAGCTGGACAGCTGAGCACCGACCACAAGCCCGAGACGGCGTCGTCCCACTTCCGACCATCTCTTCCTCCCCTTCAGCAACAAATACCCGAACCGAGGCCCCGAAATCTTCACACAACTAGGCCGATGACAAAACGATCGCCTTCCAGCGGCTCGATTCGCAAGAAAGTGGCATGGGCAATTATAATTGTTAGAAAAACAACAGCTCGATGCTGCCATGCCGAAGCCACCACCACATCCAATTAAGTATCAATAGCGTATTTGAACCAGTATAATTTCACAAATCTTGTGCTATAAACTTCATTTCCGTCATGCCAGCTTATGTATCACTTAAACAAAAATATATTCCAGATCTTATTGGGATATTTAGAAAGAGGAAAAGCATTTTTTGTGGACACCGTCGATGGGGAGTGCCCGGACAAAATACAATGGGAGAGCACAAGTTTTTGTAGCAACCCACGGATAGAAAAAAGAGCAGATAACGAAAAGTGAGTCATCCTGTCTTGGGCCAATGAAGACAAAAACTTCATGAATATCTTCATGGAGATAATCTTTGTGCCCGTCAAATGTTCTTGTCAGTTTTTTCAGCGATTATTATTATTTGTTCTTTGTCAACCATTTGGATAATTATAATACAATTGAATAATTCCATGCGCGAAGGACCCTTTAGGTCATGTTTGGGAGGGGAGATTCGTTGGGTCCAGTAGAAGTTGGGTTAAGTTACAATCATGCTTAAATTTTTTTATATAATTAAATACACGTATGAAATATATAATAAATAATGATTATATTTTATATTTGTCTGTACATACATATAAGTATAGTTTAACAATAAATACCGTGTAATAATTAAAAAATAATTATTTAATTATATATATAAAGAATAATAATTTTAAATTTAAATTTACATAAAAATCTAGTTGAGATATATGTTTGATTTTGTAAAATTTAATGAGATGTTAGGAGATGAAAATAGATGTAATAAACATAACCTTAGAATTATGTGGAAGAGAGAGAGAGAGAGAGAGAGAGAGAGTAATTTCATCACACAACGAATAAATGATAAAATAGTTCATTATTTCTATTGATAGTTAATGATACCTGCCTCTTAAAATTTCAGTGAACCTAAATTGGGACGGATATTTTCTTTAAATATAAAGATAATTACTCGCTTTTTTGTAAAAAAGAAAAAGTCGACCAGTGAATGTATAAGTAGATATTATATAGCTAATATTCAGTTGGGCACAAGATCCATTTCAGAGGATGCATTTCATTTGGTCCATCCATATTCTTTAGGGGACCAATAGGTTGATCTGGGTCTGGTCCTATTGGGCCAGTTATTGTTTCAGACACGCTTTTCATGATTAATAAGCCCTGTGAGTAACGCTTTTACGTCTAATTCTCCTCATCTCATGTGGGCCCGAAACGCCTTCTCACCGAATTTTTATTGAAAGGAACCTAACCCAATCCTTCACATTCCTTGGAATATTTCTCATGTGGGCCGGACCGACCGACTCGATCGGAAATGGATTGATTTTTCGATTTGATTACTCCACATAATTCAGTAATCAGTGACTTAATGAAAAAAAAAAGACAAAATCGACCACAAATTGATCAAAATAAAATTTTAAAGTTTTTATTGATAAAAAATAAAAAAAAATTACATTTTAAAAATTAATAAATAAAAATATTTTTATAGATTTTCTTATGATTTCTAACGTTTTCACTTCTTAAATAATTTACCAATATATAATTTTTACCACTTTTTTTATTTTAACTTTTATTGATTTAATTCTTTTTATATATATATTATTTTAAATGAGTTTTAAAAAAATTAAATATTGCATTTTGAAATTATTTTTTTCGTATTCATTGTTTATTTTTCTTTTAAAAAACTAATTTTTCAATAATTATATTTTACCTTTTAATTTAATTTCTTTTATAATTTTGCAAAACTATTTTTATCCTTTTAAATTATTAAATTTTTAATGTTGTATTTAAAACTTGACATTTAACATATTAATGAATGAATTTAATTTTTTTAAAAAAATTATTAAATATTGTATATATAATTTTGCATATAGTTTAAAATAATTAATTTTTTGAAATTTGATTGAACCGACCAAACTAATAATTCAATATTTTTTTAGTTTAGTTTTAAAAATATTGACCATGTTTGTTTTTAAATTTTATTGTTCAATAATATACATTTAATTATAATTTTTTAAATTTTTTTTATTTTTTTATAATTTTTTAAATAAAAATATTTAAATATGAACGGTCAAATTTTGAAAACAAATAGCCATTTTGAAAACAAATAGCCCACGCAACACGAAATTCCCTAATAAGATTTTCCGTTGCCTTTACTTCTTATTTTATGCGCACTATATTGTTTCTTAGGTACTTTCCATTCACCGCTCATTTCTCTTCATCGTCGCCATAACACACGCATTCGCACACACATACATAGATACATACATGTATATATATATTTTCATTAGCAGTGTTCTGTAGTTGAATTTCGACGTACGTTCTGAAATAATGGATGAATTTGGAGTTCTAGTAGAGAGCATAGGATTTAAAACCCATGGAAGATCAGCTCCCATGGCCGAATTAAAGAACAAGCCCAAATCCAATTTCACCGCCGATAGCTCCATTGGTGAAGCGTCGTCCGTTGATTCCTTTTCTTTACCCGTCGAGGAGCTCGATGGAATTTTCAGATCCAATTACGACGCTAATAAAACTCGGGAATCCCAAAATTCCTTTGGTGGGGATGATATTTTTGGTGGGCCCGTTCCGAGTTCGAATCAATATGGGGGAATTGATTTGGAATCCATGCTTAATAGCTCAATCCAAAATAAGGGTAGTGGTAATTCGAATTTAACGAATTCTATAGGTCCCAATGCTTATGTTGACTTGTTGGGATTGGAATCGAAACACGGTGATCCTGTTGGTGGTTCTTTTGACGGTTTTGAGGTGCATTCTAGTGGGAAGCAGGAGACTAAGGGGTCTGGATTCGAGGATTTAATTCCTGGTTTCGGAGGAGCTAGCCCTTCAAATCAAGGGTATGTGTTTGTACTTGGATTTTATGAACATCCATGTGAATGTTGGCTGATTTATTTTTTGCATATAATGTGTCATGCGGCCCTTTCGCTGTAGTCTTATGTGGATTTGTGTTAAGTTGGAGCTGGAGGGATTTTGTAGTTCTTGGTTGTACCGAGCAGTCAAAGTAATATATTGTGGCTCTAATTGATGTTGATTCTAATTGTTGATGTATGTTGGGGATGAGTATAGGCTGATGAAAGAAGAATAGATCAGACTTGCAATATGTTTTTTGGTGGTTGTTACCCGGAGCGTAGTTTTCTTAATCCATTTCCATACTTTTGTATAGAGACAGTGTTTGGGCACGAGCGATAGAGAAGATCTTATCAGGGCCCTATATTGAGAGGTTTTCTATGTCTTGAGGAAGGTTTTTCAGAAGTTTCCCAAAGGTGGCAAAAATCGGACTGCTCATTGCTGAAATTTGAAATGGTTTAAATGCAGTTCTTAATGTTGATCGAGGGTAGAAGAACGTTAAGTGTTGAGATTCGTTTCCAGATTTGGCTAAATTTTGCCCCATATAATACATTTGGAAAAATTAGGATTGGTACAAAGTGAATAAAACTTGATGACTGTCCAGCTATTTCTTGGAAACTTGTGGGGACCCAAAAGAAGAATTCTCTTATGACCCCTTATCATGTGGATAAACAGGCTCTTATGTGGAAGCTTGAAAGGTCTAAAGGCAGTATGACGAGATCTAATGATGCGTGTTTGCATACACATTCTTTTGTTCAAAACATTGAACTAGCAAAGTCTCTAAACAATGCATTCTTGTTTATTCTTAATGCCATGGCTTCAAAAATTGTAATCATACTTCTTCAGGGCTATAATGTCAGATGTATTGTCCAACCATAAAATGCTTAAGAGATGCTGTATTTGGATTTTTATTTTTAGCTCTGATTTTCCTTTTCTGTTTGTATTGCGTCTGGCAGAGAAATCTCAAAAACTGACCTCCCTCGAGAGTCAAAGGGCCATTCATCTAAAACAAGGTCAACTCTGGAAGATGATCCTTTCTTGGTCTTTGAAACACGTGTATCTCAGTCAGATGCCACTTGGTCATATGTTGGCCCCTCAGAAGAAGAGATAAGTAAAGGCTCTGTTCAATCTGCACTTGATGAACTTGATGATTTTGCCATGGGTGATGGCCACATTGGTGCAGAAACAGATGTAAAAAGAGCCACATCTAACAAGGCAAGCAGAGGCACAGCTTCAAATGAGTCTGAGAATGTAGATAATTTGGATGAATTTTTCAGTGGTGGTGCACGACAAAATGATGCTGCAAGATCAACTTCTACTAAGGTGGATTAATAAATCTAAGAAGCGTTTATACATTCTGATGCTTCTTGCATACTTTTCATTGATTTTTTTTCTTTGTAATTCTTTCATGTCCAGGATTCCCAATTTGATATCTTCTTCCATGAAGAAAAGGGACCTGAAGGGAAGCAAACTTCTTCCTGGTCCTCATGCAGCACAAAGAAAGTTTCTTCTACAACAAATATGGGGGATGACTTCACTGCACTTTTTGGAGGTATTCTTCTCAGACATGAACAATCTTCACCATAGTTATTAGATACTTCATAATTTGTATCTTTTGTTTAGGCTTGTCATAATCATTTTTGCAGGATGCATGCATTTTCTTTGGATAACGATGTCCTGAGGTGCTGATGTTTATATCTGTTACATGACATACAGATGTTACTACTTCAACTGGAGAGTTCCATGAAATTAATGGGGAACCCGAAGAAAGGCGAAAAGCTAGGCTGGATCGTCATATTAGAACGAATGCGCGAATAGTATGTTTTGCGAGTTCTAATTTTCATTTGATTATGAATCATTTTGCTCTCACTATAGTGTTAATCCTGCATTCTTGTTTACATCTGAAATATTTAGCGTGGACTGCAAGATAGTGTAACCATATAAGCTGAATTTGTTGTGACTAAGATAGATTTCCATTGCATATGATTCACACAAATTTCATTTCAAATGCGTCCGTCAAATCTTGAAATTTTCCTGTCTCATCATGCGCTATCATCAATGTCAATGAAAAGTGAAGCTGCCGTTTATACAATTTGCATCCATTTATTTTGGCAAGGGATTCCTTTGACCCAGATAAAAGTTTTGGCTTTGTATGGTATATAGGCTTTAGACCTTTAACCCTGTTCAAACAGTATTTTAAACATAACTATGATCTACATCTACTCAAGATTCGTAGTCTTGGCAATGGTTTCTGGTCTGATATTATTTTGATGGACTGATGCCCTTGCATTGAGAAGTTTATTATTTGGTCTTTCCTGGTTTGCAGGCTGAAGCACTTGCTGAAAAGAATCAGCGTGATCTTCAGAACCAGCAGGAGCAGGAAGAGAAACGTGTAAGACTCTGACTATTTATCAAAAAGCATTTTAAAAGCTGAGTCTTGTATTTTTGTTGTCCAAATCTGTGAGGTTGGGTGGGGGAGGTGGTTAGATTTCATTTTAAGGAATTGGCATATTTTTAGAACTGATAATTGACTGCCATCTTCCTTTCTCTATTTGCACTGTTTTTAGCTTCTTAAAATTTTTTAGTCTCATTTTTTTTTTTTTTATCTGGATCACTTCAGAGGCTTGCTGAAACAGTGGATAGTGACATAAGGCGCTGGGCTGCAGGAAAAGAAGGAAACATGCGTGCTTTGCTGTCCTCGTTGCACCAGGTTGTGATTCTGCAGGGTGTAATCTTTTTTAATTTAATTGTTGGATATTGATCGACTATGATGGTGATAGCTTCATTGGTTACTGAATTGCAATATTTAGTTTATGGTGTTAAATCCAGCTTCTTACTTCCAAGTACCTCATAATTGTACTTCTCTGTCTTCAATTTTTTGTTCCTTGTGTCAAGATTTTTATCTCAAAACAATCTTGAATGTTGTGCAGGTGTTGTGGCCTGAATGTGGTTGGCGCCCAGTTACACTGACAGATATGATCACTTCTGATTCAGTGAAAAAAGTTTATAAAAAGGCTACTTTATGTGTGCATCCAGACAAAGTTCAACAAAAAGGAGCCAATCTTCAACAAAAATATGTTGCTGAAAAGGTGTTTGATCTTCTTAAGGTACTTACTATCTTTTTTGTAATTCAAAGATATGTATCCTGATTGAAGCCTTGACCATATCAAATCCATGAGCGTGCCATAGATGTGCTGCTACCATGTGGGATTAAGGTTTAAGTAACATCTAAAAAATTGTTTAGATGTTAGCCTTACATTTTCCCTCGTTAAACCTAAACTTGGAGAAATTTTTTTCCCCAATAGGAAGCCTGGAAGAAATTTGGTGCAGAGGAACTTAGATGAATCAGTCTTTTGCAATTAAGTCGATTGCTGAGCAAAACAAGTCGGATTGCATTTGCTGGCCTCTAAGAAGCTGAGCGCCCCAAAGCCTTTACAGGTGATTTGTTGTGTGTATAGCAGATATTCAATATTCCACTCATGGAATAAGCGATCATTGTCAGGATTATTAAGGTTTTTCTTGTAGTTTTTGGTGTCTATGCACTACTTAGTGGCAATGAAAGATTGTGCATGTGAAAGTCACTTCCCCGTTGCAGTAATGAAGATGAAAAAATATCAATTTAAAACGGCGTTCATAAGTTCTTCTTTCCTATCATGTACAGTACGCTATGTTGTGCATGATGAGTTTTTATTTTCACTCTTGTTGGCAGACTGTAGTTTTCTTTTGTAGTTATTATAAAGTCAACTGGATTATTTGTTCACATGCTCGTGCAATTTCAAGATAAAACCCATGGATTATACTGGTTGCCTTCCCAAAAGAGTCATAATTAGTTCCATATTATAGCTAGACAAAGATACACACGATTCCCGGAATCTTGGAGGGCCCACTATCACAAGATTCCCTTTTTTGTTATCATTTTTTAGAATATAAAAATTTTGAAACCAAAACGAGTCTCGTAGAGACAACTTTAGTGGTTTATGCAAAGTTGAAAGATGTATTTGCTGGACAAATTTTTGTATTTAAATGTATTAAATAAGAAAATTGGTACATATAGATTTGAATTTGAAATAAATAGATTTTATAGGTACAAATTCTTAAATTCAATTATTTAATTATTCCTTCAAAATAAATTCTAAAACTTGAACTATGGGGAAACTTGTATTTTAATTTTTCATAAAATTTGTTTAATCTTTAATTAATATTAATTTACAAGCTTAGCACTAGAATCAAACAACAGAATTTGGTAATTTTTATAAAAAATGTCTTAAATTTAGAGATGAACACTATGAATCTTCTTTAAATTTTTATAGAATTTGCAAAGAAAATTTATGATACCCTTTGGAATCTCAATTTTTTGTGAGACTTCAATTGTTTTCTTAAACATAAAATCCACTCCAAAAGATTTTTATTGTATTAATATGTTGACATAGCACAATTTAGTAAGTCATGTAATTTGTAGCTGATTGTAGACTTTAACTGTTATGCTTGAACCTTTGTGGGGATCGTGAGCTTCCATGAGTTGCCGGTCTTTTGTCACTATGCATAATTTGATTAATTAATAAAATATTAATTATTTATTTATCTATTTTATAAATTATATTCAATCAAAATTTCAAAATATATATAAAAAATATTTAATTGATATTTAATATTATATTTTTTGTGTATCGTTATTTAATTAGATACAAAATTTTATATGTATTAGAACTCGTGTGTGAAAAATTAATACAGTGCGCACAATTTTAAAAAAATAAAATAAAAACATGGGAACCAATTTGTTGGGTGTGGAAATTGGATTTTGACTTTATAAGGTGCAGTACAGAGTGGGTTTTTTAAGCATTAAATATTATTATCATATCAGCAACCTCTTGTGAATTCATTTATATGTAAAAGCACAGTTAACAATTGTCTCCAAAGGGAGACACCCTTGAATCCAAATTTTCATCTTTGAGATGTGAGATTCAAATTTATTTGGAAGTCTGTGTGAGTGTGGATGCGTGTTTAGATTAAATTTTTTTTTTTTAAAAAAAGCCTTAGTAACAATTAATTGCAAGCAAAGGCTATCCAACATTTTTGAGAAAAATAAAATTTCCTGAGAAATTAGGATAATAAGCTTTTTCTCCCTCACCTTCTCCTTTTTTTTTTTTTTTTTTTTTGGAAATCTGATAACTTAAAAGGGCCAAATACACAGCTACAGCATCAGTATTTATATTTCAGCTCAAAGGTGGTACTATAATGTTACCCTGTTGGGTTTTCCAGAATGTCTAATAGTAGGCTAAAGTAATGAACTTAAAATTGTGTTGAAACAAATCTTTTCTGACAATACATGTTGGCCAAAAGATAATACTCAAGGACAATGATTTAAAACAGTTTTAAAGTTTAAATTAGCCAGTTGAGCTGGCTAGACCACCAACCAATAAAAAAAATAGTTTGAATAAGATTTAAAAATCAGAATTAAAATAAAATCGAACAAAATTGAGTAAAATTATGGTTAAACTGTTAAATCAGGTGAACTAATTACGATTCATAAAAATGAAACAATACAAATTAATTAACGAATAGAATTTCAAATTCTAATTTTCTCCTTCTTAATTTAATTTTTGTTTTTTTATTGTAATATATTTTGATATTTTCTTCTCCATAAAGAATATTTCATGAATCAAAAGAATTGTCTGTTAAAATATTTAATAATTTTTTTACTTAGACACATATTATTGAATATGTACGACCTTATTAACATTCTATTATATTTTGATTACATATTTTAATAAGATATAATTCTTTGTATGTTTTACATTTTGTTTATTGAATTAATATTTTGTTATTTTGTTATTTTTTGGGTTTTTTTTATTATATCAGTGCAATATATTTAAATATTAATAGTATAAAATACTTAAAATTATATTCAAGCATTTTTCTTAATATTCATTATTTTTTAATATATTTTTAGCCTATTAATTGATACTTATAATATAAATATGACGTCACTAGATTAATCATAGTTGAATCATTAGTTAAATTAATAACCTTTAAATTGGTAGATTTTTCAATTTGATGACTAATTTAATTTTTAAAACCAAAAAGGACTTGGGACATTATCAAGTGAGAGTATCTTGGCGAATTTAATATTTATTTTAAGACTTTATTGACAATTTCATGCATGTTATAATTATATCTTGAATTAAAAATTAGCATAACTTAGGTGTGACATCTCATGTCGAGTATAGTTTATTCTTCCCCAAAACTAGGTATCTCTCGAAACTTGTAGCCCACCAAATTCAAAAAAATCATAGTATACGTGACTTTATAAGAAGAAGGATAAGATATTTGACAAAGACATGATTCTCTGCAGAAAAGGCTCAATCTCCTTATCCATGAAGAATTGTTAAATGGTGTTGTTGATACCTTGTTTGTTTGTTCTTGGAATTTAGGTTGAGAAAGAAAGAAAAATATTAAAGAAAATAAATTTGATTGTTTTGATAAGAAAGAAAATGATATGCCAAAAAAAATAGAGAGAAATTATAATTTAGAGAAAGAAGATTCATTTTCCTCACAAAATGGTAAGAAAAATTATTTTAACCTTTTTTTTAATTCCAAAAATTTCACTAATTCTATTATTTATTTATTTATTTCTTCATAATTTTTTTTTCAAATTATAAAAAAAATTTAATTTTAAATTTTTATTTAATTTGATTTCTTTTTTCAAAATTTTCCTTTTATTTTTGAAATTTTTTGAACTAAATACTATATAGAATTTTAATTTTTTTTTTACTTTTTTTCCCTCCTTTTTTTCTTTCCACCCTAGATTCCTAAAACAAAACACTCTCTTCGTAGTCCTCCATTATTTTTAGGTTTTACACTTGTCCTTCGTCCATCGTTGTATTTGGGAGTGGGGTGGGGCTAAGAGCATCCACCCATTATAGCAAATATCTTATTTGATAGGGATGGACGATCAATAGATGTCAAATCCCAAAAAACTTATATTGTTTGAGTTAAAAAGAAGTGATTAATAAGAATATGCACTCCTTGTAAAGTTTTTGAATGCTGTAAATTTTGAAATGCACTATAATATGTGAACAAAACCTAATCATAATCATGACGTGATGTCATGATACGAAACATGTGAACGTTTGGTATCTTAGCATCATACTCCCGAGTTTAACCTTTTGTTTATAATATATTGAACTCATCACTTCTATCACCCATCACTTTCTAATTAATGAATGTTTGAAGGTATTTATGGTTTATTGGATGGGATAATTTGATGAAACAAGTTTAAATTCATAATAATGAATTTAATGTATTTGTTTAGATGTGTTTCAAATTCTTAAATTATTATTTTAAACTATAATTTAAATAATTATAATCTATTATATTTATTTGAATCACAGTGTGCTTCAAATTTTTAGACTGTAATTTCAAACTATAATTTTGGTAATTACAGTGAATTTAATATTCATCTTATTTTAGAGCCACTTAAAATCCTCCACTAAGTTTCTTAAATCAAATCCAAATACGGACCTAAGGAATTCAATTAAATTTTACACTACTCCAACTGAGAAAGAGTTTCAAAAGTTAACACTACGTGAATATGGATTCTTGAATTTCAAAAAGGAAAAAAAAAAAAAAAAAAAAAGGACAAAGGTCATTTTAGGCTTGTTTTGTACATGAACTAAAATTAAAATCCCAACACTCCTTTCTATTTCTTCCCTTACATAACATTGAAGCATCTATCAGATGTTAGTCTTGAAAGGCTTGTAATCCTTGAGATCAGCAACAACTCCAGCCACAGAACTTACAGCAGCAGCAATAGACACAATGAAACAAGCCACACTTAGAAATTGGAGGCCAATCCACTTCACACTCCATTTGGGAATCCTTTTCTGCAAAATGTACATCTCCACAGGGAAATAAACTGTGAGAGGCCAAAACCCGAGCGCGCCAAGGATCCCAACAATATCTGTAAAGAATGGCAAGAGCATGGAAATGAACGTTGTGATGATGACAAAGATAGTCCTCCAAACCAGCCTAAAAAGGTTGAGCTTGTAAGGCTTCAAGGAAGGGACAGGGATTGTGATTTCTCTGTTGATTAATTTGCTGTCGGGGTACCATTCTGATGCTATTCTTTCAATGAAGGCGAAAAGGGGCTGGCAGAAGACTTGGTATGCACCAATAAGGTGGATCACAATGGCGGCGTTTGCTATGTCAATGATCCAATAGGGGTTGAAAGAATCAAAACCAGTGAGGAGGTTGCCAGGGGACATGTCTCCAAATGCTGCATAGCCAAAGCAGCCACAGAGCATGTAGAAAATGGTTGTCACCGCCACACTCAGAAGAGTGGCTTTCTTCATTGTCTTGTATTCTGATGGCGGGGACTTAACTGTGTCCTGAATTTCTATAAGAATCATGGAGTAAGAATAGGCAAAGGCTATGGCCCCAAGAGCTTGGGTGGTTCTCCAAAACTTCTGTAATGGAGTGACTGTTCCAACGCTTATTCCAGTGAGACTTCCTTTGATGTTTCCATTTTCTGCATGAGAAAATTTTCATTTTCAAGCCCTTCAAAAATTTAGTGTAAGATTGAAATCTGAAATGGGGTTTCACTCCGTACCTGCAAATTTTGCAATCCCAAGTCCTAAACCTATGGAGGAGTAAATAAAGGACATGATTGAAGCAACAATTGAAAGCCACCATATCTGATCAAAATCAGGGATTTGGGAGAAAATTATCTCCACAACGCCAAATGCAATCATGTAAGCATTGCTTGAGACACTGCAATCGCCGCCACGTCCCTTGGAGTTCAAGCAAATAGACCTCTCAATTTCCCTGTCCATGAATTCTCATTATCAGAAACCCAAACATCTCGCCATTAAAACATTTTAATGATCACGGACTCCTTACACCAGGCTTATAGCAGATGCAATTGTGTAGCCAATTGCAGTTCCAAACAGATTCAGGTACTGAATGGCCCCACAGAATTTAAACTGGAACCCACCTGAAATTCAAGAAAATCACAACCACAATATACCAAGTTCTAAAGGACTTAAATCAGAAGAAAGTTGAAATGCACCTACACATCAAGAGAGTTTACCTAGGATGGAACTGACAGCATCCATGAAGGTGTAATTCCTGCTGCCACTATCAGGATCACCGGTCCGGTAAGATGTCGCCAGAAGGAGAGAAGTGTAGTATGTCACAAATGAGAACAGCAACATCACAAAGGGACCAGCAATCCACCCCAACTGGGCTATGGCCCAGGCCACGGACAGAACCCCAGAACCAATCACAGCTGTTATGATATGAGCACTTGCAGTCCACACAGTTCCTAAACACATGATGCAAAATATATATCAAGAGAACACAGTTTTAAAGGTTCGAGCTTGATTAAGACTAAAAGAAACAAGAGAGAAACCAGTTCTTTTGAGGCGGCCGTCATCGTCATAACACTTGGCATCACCCAGAGGCACGTTGATGCACTGGTCAGATGCTGTAATCTCACTCATCTTGCATTTTTAAAGAATCCAAAAATCAGATGGAAATTCGGGTTAATTAGCCAATTTGCAGAAATAAGCGCTTAATGAATGATCCCTTTTGTTAACTTGATGCATGGAACTCAACCGTTATCTTGGCACATTTTGAAGTGTTTCTGCAAGAACCCTAATGGTTACTTTCTGCTGATGGTAAAATCAAAACGAACCTGTTATAACCTCCACACTGGGGAAGGGTGGAGAATTAGATTATAGGTGATGGAGCTATGGGAATTGGGGAGAAGGGTGTATTATATAGGAGAGAAATAGCACATGTCAAAACGACACAAAAGAAACGCGTTTTGCTTGTGCAGAGAGCCTATCATCTAAAGAGTCATATATAAGTAAAAAAATTAAAATTAAAATTAAAAAAATGTTAAAATTGCAATTTTAAGATATTGATTGAAAACAAACAAAACGTGACACTGACTAAAGGTGGCATAAAGATCCGTGAATGTGATATCGAGGGGACCAAACAAAAAGTAGGTGCACAATTATTAAAAACTAACTGCACTTCTTAGGAATGAGTGGGGAAAGAAAATGGTATTTTAATGCTCATTTATTGTTACAATAACGGACAATTAATTATTACTGAAAATAACTTGATACATAACAATATAATCGGCACACGCCCTACTCTTTTATAAATTTATTTATAAACTATATAAAAACCATATCTTAAATGATAAAAATATTACGCTAAAAATATTTAAAATAGTTAAAAGAAGAAAAAAGAGAGATAAAATAAAATAAGGAGGGGAGTAAATTCCAGAAAGAACACACCTAAGCAAACACACTCACGCGCGAATCTACGCATACCTAAGCAAAATTATATGATTTAATGCATATCACGTCACCACGTTTGATTAAATTTCAATAATATATTAATATAATCACATATAATATATATTGACTTACTTATAACAAATGCTTATTTTATTCATAAAAAATAATTATATAATTAGATAAAAGGTAAGCACAAAGGTACACTTTCCAAGTCAGCACTATAAAGAAGGTAAAGGAAAAGTACTTGAAATATTGCCTTAAAATATCATTTCAACTGTGACATATATTAGTCCATTACACTGATATTTTGATATACTTATTGTACATGTGATAAAAAAAAATTCAAAAATAAACTATCTAAAGATAATAAAAAATTCAAAAATAAACTATCTAAATGAATTTTTTTTCTATTGGCATAAATTAATTATACTAATGGAAATTTTTTGAAAAACAAAAAATAAAAACGGGTGTAAACTATTAAATATAAATATAGTATTTTTAATTTTTTAGAATGAAGACGAGGGGGTAAGTTTTTACTAATAAATCCTCTATTTTATACTATTTTTTACTTCATAACATAGAGAGAATAATGATTAAAATTAAATTTGTTAAAGAATGTTTTATGCAAATATATTAAACATATCATGCAAAAGTATGATATAAATAATATAGATGTAAATCACATATGAGAGTATAGCGGAGAAAGGAAATGATTGTAAATGTCATGCTAGATGTGTGTGTATTTAAAATTTTGCAAGGGTATTTTTTTAAAAAATATATATTAAAGGATCAAAGCAGCCATCACAGAGCATGGATACAAATTCTTGGCTGCATGACATGCCACAGAAAATGCATGCAAGAGAACAAGTGGAAAAACTGTGGCAAAACATAGAAGAGATTTTAGGGTTCTTACCTTCATTCTGCAGTAATTAAATTCTTCCCACAAAATCCCTCTAAGTAACGGCAGAGACAGGAATGGAGCCAAGAGGTGTAGTGTTGCTCTTTGTTATGTGAACTCTCAGTGATGTATTTCTCCATTTATATATACGTACAAAAAGTGATATTGAAAAGATATTTGGTCTGTCTCTTTTGTCGAGAGCCTCTGATTGGTGGCAATTTGTAGGCTGCAGGTTCTGCTCCATTCTTTTTATCAAGGGACAAAAAGCATGAATATGGTTCTTCCTTGATACTAATAATGGATCCCTGGACGATGGCACGCATAGCCCGTGGTTGCAAAATGTTAATGTAGCACGTAAGCAAATGTAGCCACCAGTAAATGATTTTCTTCATTGATGAATTAGAATAAATGATGATTCTGTTCCTGCAATTAAGATGTTTCCTATTCCTACTCACTTGTTTGTGTGTTCCCAATGTATGAGGAAAGAAAGCTTCTTACACAGACTGTCACTACAACTGTTTGGTACATATCCAATTATCGATCTTATATATTTCTTCAGATTCTCTTATATTTTCATCCATACATAGTGGACACGTATTTATATAGTTGTTTGAGGAAAGAAAGCTTATTACACAGAGTACTACAATTTTTTGGTACATATCAAATTATCTATCTCATATTTTTCTCTAGATTCTCTCATATTTTCATTAATACACAATGGACATGTGTTTATACAATTGATACATAACACAAAACAATTACATATAAATGAGAGTCCATTGTTTATATAATTGATACATAATACAAAACAATACACAAAACAATTATATATAAATGAGATAGAGGGCAAAAGCAAAAGATCAGGCTATAGGATTTTATGAGTTTTTGAAGGTCATGCTCAGTTTGAATAATGAGATAAAAGTCATTTAGCATTATTTTATTATTCTATTATATAGATTGTGAGTTTGGTTATTTTATCATATGTTTATTAGTTATCACAAACTTTTATTTTAAAGTGAATATATAATTAGAATTGATAAAAAAATTTATCTCCCTAATCATGTGAAGTGAACATGACCTAAGGCCTTCTTTTCACTAAGATTATTGTGTGTATTAATTGAATCTCCATCTCTCATTCGGCCACACTTACATGAAGGGCCTAATTTTTTGTCCATTTTTGGTCCCTCGTGAATGATTCCAATAAACAATTTGATTGAACCTAAACACTTCAACTTTGAAATAAAATAAAAGAAAATAATGAACAATTTTAGTTACAACTCTTGAAATAAGAGTTTCTATAACCCGATTTATATAACTCAAATTTAATTCAAAAATATTTTTCAGTCTGACCTCAACTTTGAGCTTCCAATTTTTTTATTTTGAATTCGTTGTTTAAATTAAATTCAAACTATATTTCTAATTCTATACAATTAAATTGTGTAGAGTTCGAGTCATTGTCAAATTCAAATTGTTTTTGATATAATTTTTTTTAAAAAAAAAAAGATGAAATTTTTAGAGAACTAAGTGCATGTATGAAATGTAAAGAACCTTTGGGACATTTTTTAAATTTGTCAACATTGAAAGATTTGTATGTCTAGCAACCCCAACCCCAACCCCAACCCCAAAGAAGAAATACAGGTGAAGTCAAAGTTCTTGTCATTGCTAAAATACTTTGACCGGTGATGGATTCAAATCCATATTTGCAGCGGTGTTTGAGAACACATCGAAAAGGAACTGAATGGGAAAACCACTTATCAATTACAATGAATTATGAATGAAAAATACATAGATTTCGACAATCATATTAATTGCCTTATTTATGAAATGAGTCATGTAACTACCACTTCATTCTCCATTGTTTATTAATTAAAAAAAAACAAAAAAAAACAAAGAGTTAGGTAAGTTTTAATTGTCTTTAGCTGGCGAGTTAGGTTTTGATTGTTAAATAGTTAAAGTTGCATCGTAAAAATCTTTATTAGGCTGAAAATGCAGGGGTGATAAAATTGTGATTGTCATAATGTTAAGTATACAGCAAATACATATTCCAACACACCTTTTGTTAGTCGTGTTAACTGAAAGAATTAATTTGAAATATCCGAGTTGGTAACCTAGTGTAAAAATTTGCAGGTGGAAAATCTTAAATGAGATAACAAAAATTCTATTAATTTATTTTATATATATATATATATATATATATATATAAGAAGTCATGGATATGTTTCGACGTAGATGGAGCAATTTTTCCCCATTAAAATATACATTTTCAAATATACTATTTGACAAACTTATTTTACAATATTATTAAGTTTTCTTCCCAATTTTTTCCCACCTAATTTATATACAAACAAAGCCTTAACTGCAATGAATGCAAAAGGGTGACTATTAATGCGCCCTTTCAGGTTCTCAACTGCTATAATTCACTAAAGTTTAAATTAAGCGAACGTTTGAGTTACAAAATTTTTATATTCAAGTTTAATTTTTTTCTTTTATATATATAATTAATTTTTTACAATTTAATTATTATATTTATGTATAATAAAATCAATACATATATAAATTTATATTTATATATTTATACATTATAAATTAATATGCTAAGTACAATATTCAATCATTACCACATATTACATACACATTAAAATCCTCGAATTTAAATAAATTTAAATTTTTATTCTCATTAAAATTTTACCATTAAATATAATTTTCATACCCTTCAAAGCATGCCTAATCTCCTTCCAAATAAACAAGCAAACATTGCCGTTTTCTTTTCCTTTATTTCGTACGATGTTTATTTATATTAGAACAACTAATTACAAACATTAAACTCAGAAGCTTAACCTTTCGTTTGTAATGTACGAACTCATCACTTCTGTCACCATCACTATCTAATTAATGAATGTTGAAGGTTTGGAAAGAGTACAGATAGCAATGATGGTTTCGATAGTGTTGAGAAGACATTCACATCTATTTATAATTTATCGAACCTATTAAGCATTTGTATAGAATAATGATGGAATAAAATTAAATCTATAATAATAAATTTATTGTATTTATTTAGATTGCAGAATTTTTTATATTTTTAGATTGTCATTTTAAATTATTATTTTAATAATTATAATAAATTTGAAATTCATCTCATTTTAGAGTCACTTAAACTTCTCCATTCAAATTCTTAAGTCAAAGCCAAATCAATCAATGCTAATCGGGACTTAAGTTAAATTTTACACTACTCCAATTGAGAAAGAGTTTCAAAAGTTAACACTACATAAATATGGATTCTTGAAATTCAAAAAGGAAAAAACAAAAATCAGACTAGGATCATTTTAGGCTTGTTTTGTACATGAACCAAAATTAAAATCCCAACATTCATTGCCATTTCCTACCTCACTAAAATTTTTAAATAATAAAAAATTTCGTATAAAATTGAATAAATTTAGATCACACTAAATTTTTGTATATTTTATTCTTTAACTTCAATCATCTAGTTTTTCTTTTAAGAATGTTTACTTAAAATTTGAATAATCTCAAAATGAATGACTTTTGATTGATCTTACTCAAAGGTTGTTGTGACTTTATTTAACATTGATCTTCAGCCCTGCGTTATATTTTTTGATTAAATACTGAAATTTGGACACTTACACAAAAAAATCCTAAATTTAATAATAAACTCTTTAAATTTAGTGAAAAATTACTTGAATATTTTTAAGAATTTCAAAGAAAATTTACAAGGAGTTTTCATTATTTCAACTTTTTGACTTTTATTATCACCCTTTTTTAGGGAGTTTGACTTCTATTTATGGCTGTAGAGATAATATAACATAACATTGTCTAATTGACTGTTATAACTTAAAATCTATTTAGTAATTTAATCAATATGTTTAATCTTATAAAATTTTCATTCTATAAGTTTCTAATATGATTTAACCACTTGACACTATTTGATTAGCTGATTAAATATTTTTTTATTTTTTATTTTAAAAATTATATTTGTTTAAATTTTTAAAAACATAAGTAGAATTTATTCAATTGATAGTTTGAATTATAATTTCTAGGTGATATAATTAATTAAATACAAAATTTTATATATTTGCAAATGACTCCTCTCGAACCTTATTCATAAAGACTTTATTTCTGAATGAATAGGTTTTTTTCTTTTAAGAACGGGCTTCTCATGTTTTGCTGGGCTTTTTGAACTTGGTGTCCCATGATGCCTTTGAAGAAGCGAATCCATTAAACTTTGCTTGCAAATTTCTTGGACGGGCCTTCAGTGCCTAGCAACCCATGCTTGGATTAATTGGATTTTCCAGCACTTTGGCCCGGCATAGCTTCGGCCGTGGAGAAAAGTTTTGCTTCTGTGTGCACTACCCTCTCAAACACCATCGCTTTCTGGAAATCAAAATGTCCTCGGGAATTGGATGGAAGAAGACAGCCGAGAGCGCAGCGAGGTATGAATGGGTTGGACTTCCTCCACGACATGGTGGCACGGTGGCTGGCTTGTGAGCGGCAGCAGCGGCTGACTTCCTCCACGACAAAATATACGTGTGCCGAATATTGAAGAAAGTCGCGTTCTTGTGCATTCGTCAATTGTCTGAAATATGTCTGCAGCAAAATACGTTAATTACTGACAACTTCGAGTCCACCCGGAATTAGATATAAGCATAATCCTGTAAAGTTTTGATCCCATAAATTTGTAACAAGATTCATTGAAAGTATTTAATTGATCAATTAAAATATTAATTAATTAATTATTTATTTATTTTAAAAATTATATTTATTTAAATTTTTAAAAATATAAATATAATTTATTCAATTAATATTATAAACTATAATTTTCGTGTGATATAATTAATTAGACACAAAATTTTATTTGTCTACAACCATAACATTGAAGCATCTATCAGATATTAGTCTTGAAAGGCTTGTAATCCTTGGGATCAGCAACAACTCCGGCCACAGAACTAACAGCGGCAGCAATAGACACAATTAGACAAACTACACTTAGAATTTGGTGGCCAATCCACTTCACACTCCATTTGGGAATCCTTTTCTGCACAATGTACATCTCCACTGGGAAATAAACTGTGAGAGGCCAAAACCCGAGCGCGCCAAGGATCCCAACAACATCTGTAAAGAATGGCAACAGCATGGAAATTATGTTGTGATGATGACAAAGATAGTCCTCCAAACCAGCCTAAAAAGGTTAAGCTTGTAAGGCTTCAAGGAAGGGACAGGGATTGTGATTTCTCTGTTGATGAATTTGCTGTCAAGCTACCATTCTGATGCAATTTTTTCAATGAAGGCGAAAAGAGGCTGGCAGAAGACTAGGTATGCACTAATAAGGTGGATCACAACGGCTGCGTTCGCTATGTCAATGATCCAAAAGGGATTGAAAGAGTCAAAACCAGTGAGGAGGTTGCCAGGGGACATGTCTCCAAATGCTGCATAGCCAAAGCAGCCACAGAGCATGTAGAAAATGGTTGTCTCCGCCACACTCAGAAGAGTGGCTTTCTTCATTGTCTTGTATTCGGATGGCGGGGACTTAACTGTGTCCTGAATTTCTGTAAGAATTATGGAGTAAGAATAGGCAAAGGCTACGGCCCCAAGAGCATGGATGGTTCTCCCAAACTTCTGTATTGGAGTGACTGTTTCAACGCTTATTGCAGTGAGACTTCCATTGATGTTTCCATTTTCTGCATGAGACAAGTTTCTTTTTCATGCCCTTCAAAAATTTAGTGTAAGATTGAAATCAGAACTGGGCTTTCGCTCTGTACCTGCAAATTTTTCAATCCCAAGTCCAAAACCAATGGAGGAGTAAATAAATGACATGATTGGAGCAACAATTGAAAGCCACCATGTCATATCAAAATCAGGGATTTGGGAGAAAATTATCTCCACAACGCCAAATGCAGTCATGTAAGCATTGCTTGAGATACTGCAATCGCTGCTACGTCCCTTTGAGTTCAAGCAAATAGACTTCTCAATTTCCCTGTCCATGAATTCTCATTATCAGAAAGCCAAACATCTCGCCACAAAAACATTTTAATGATCACAAACTCGTTACACCAGGCTTATAGCTGATGCAATTGTGTAGCCAATTGCAGTTCCAAACAGATTCAAGTACTGAATGGCCCCACAGAATTTAAACTGGAACCCACCTGGAATTCAAGAAAATCACAACCACAATATACCAATTTCTTAAGGACTTGTGACAGAAGAAAGTTGAAATGCCACCCACACATCAAGAAAGTTTACCTAGGATGGAACTGACAGCATCCATGAAGCTGTAATTCCTGCTGCCAGTATCAGGATCACCGGTCCGGTAAGATGCCGCCAGAAGGACAGAAGTGTAGTATGCCACAAATGAGAACAGCGACATCACGAAGGACCAGAAATTCACCAACTGAGCGATGGCCCAGGCCAAGCATAGAACCCCAGAACCAATCATAGCTGATCCCTTTGTGATGTTGCTGTTCTCATTTGTGACATACTACACTTCTGTCCTTCTGGCGACATCCAAAAGCTGATTCCTTCTTGGGGCCATAGTCTTTGCCTCCAATAAGCGCTTAAACCTCCTCCAAACGCTGATTCCCCAAACATGGCTCCAAGGTTCCAAAACGCAGCCTTGCTGCTGCGCCACAGCACCGCGTGCCAAACACGCCTCTCCTAAATTTAAGAGCTGCACCAAAGAGGGCCTTCTCTGTTCTGTTCACACGGGGCCGCGTCCTTCCAAACACAGCTTTATTCTGCTTCATCTTATTCTCATCTAACTCGACCAGAGCCTGTTCAATCGCCACCAGCTCAATTCTCCACTGCGCCCTTCGGTGCCTCTGTCACGCCTCCAACTGCAGAGCCCATCGTCTCCAGCCACTGCCACCACCTCCAGCAAATGCGTTGCGTCGTACCCACCGCCGCCGCTGCTGCTGGAAACCCAACAGGCTTCTCCCGTGTCCGCCATCCCCGAACTAGAAGCCCGCTGCTGTCCAGTGCAGCACCGCCATGCCGTCATCAAGAGCCCGACCCCCTGCCATCTCCACCTCTGTCCATGCATCCAAACACTCAGCATCTGCCATCTCCTTCCAGTGGTCTTCGCCGTGTCACGCCACGCCAACACTGAGCAGTCACTGCCACCATCGAAAGCTCAGTTCGGGTTAATTAGCCAATTTGCAGAAATAAGCGCTTAATGAATGATCCCTTTTGTTAAATTGATGTATGGAATGGCACCCTCCCTCAACAGTTTTCTGGGTACATTTTGAAGAGTTTCCGGAAGAACCCTAATGGTTACTCTCTGCTAATGGAAGTATCAAAACGAACCTGTTATACCTTCCAAACTGGGGAAGGGTGGGGAATTAGATTATGGGTGGAGGAGCCATGGGAACTGGGAAGAAGGGCATGTATAAGAAAGAAATAGCACATGTCAAAACGATACAAAAGAAACGCGCTTTGCTTGCGCAGAGAGCCTCCCATCTAAAGAGTCATAAAAGGCATAAGAGTGTTTACTACCTCCGTTTGTTTTTTCACTTAAAAGGTAAGCGCAAAAGTACAATTTCCGAAGTTAGAACTATAAACAAGGTATGGAAAAAGCAAAATGATCATATTGCTTTATAAAAACAAACAATACATTAAAAAACATATTGCTTGTTTTGTATATGCATTTACACAGACATGTAAAAACAAACAACAATATATAGCTCGACAAAATATAATATTGACCATATAAAAGAATTAAAATGATCCTTTATTAGTAATCTAAATAAAAAAAACATTAAAATCATGTAAATATAATAAGCATACTTGGTAAATGTAATATCTTATTTTATTTGTCATTTTACTACAATATGCGCTAAGTATATACAATTTTCAGTCAAAAAAGTCAACACACTCGAATCTACGCATACTTAAGCTAATCATATGATAAAACAAGATGCACATAATACATGCATACTTTTAACAAAATATGTATTGCCTTATTTTATTGTAATATTACAAGAATATAAGTTAAATATACTAAATTTTCATTCTCACACACACACACACTCACACACACACACTCACACGCACGAATCTACGCATACCTAAGCAAAATTATATGATTTAATGTATATCACCTCACAAGTTTTGATTAAATTTCAACAACGTATTAATATTATCAAATATATTATATGTTGTCTTTCTCATAACATATTTTTATTTTATTCATAAAGAATAATTCTATAATTATATTGAAGGTCAGCGGCTGAGCTCACTTTTCCGAAGTAAGAACTTAAAGCAAGGAACTGAAAACGCACTTGAAATATTGTCTCTGAGATATCATGGTCGTCTGCGTTCAACTGTCACACGTATTAATTCATTACACTGATATTTTGATATATTTGTTGCGTGTGTAATAAAAAAATTCATAAATAAACTATCTAGATGTTTGATTAAATTTCAACAATATATTATTACTATCAATTATAAAATATATTGACTTACCCATTGCAGATGTTTATTTTATTCATAAAAATAATTATATAATTACATAAAACGTAAACACAAAAGCACACTTTCCCATAGTGAGAACTATATAAACAAGATAGAGAAAAAGCACTTCAAATATTGTCTCTAAGATATCATGATCTTTTGCATTCAACTATCACGTGTATTAGTTCATTGCATTGATATTTTGATATACTTGTTGCGTGTGTAATAAAAAAATTTATAAATAACCTGTTTAGATGTTTGATTAAATATCAACAATATATTAATATTATCAAATATAATATATAGCGTAAAACTGCACTTTCCCAAATTAAGAACTATAAACAAGGTAAAGAAAAAGCATTTGAAACATTGTCTTTAAGATATGAAGTCGATTCGTTCGTTCAACTGTCACGTATATTAGTTCATTCCATTGATATTTTTACATACTTGTTGCGTGTGTAATAAAAAAATTCATAAATAAACTATGCGGATGTTTGATTATTTTTGAATAATATTAATATTATCAGATATAATACATGTTGACTTACTCATAACAGATGTTTATTTTATTCACAAAGAATAATTATATAATTATATAAAAGGTAAGTGCAAAAGTACACTGAAGTAAGAAATGTAAACAAGGTAAAAAAAAATACTTGAAATATTGTCTCTAAGATATCATGATCATCTGCATTCAATGTTGTCAGGAACTATTTAAATATTTGATTAATTTCAATAATATATTAATATTATCAAATAATATATATAAATATATTAACTTCTTAGTAATAGATGTTTATTTTATCTACAAAAAATAATTATATAATTATATAAAAGGTAAACGCGAAAGTACACTCTCCCAAAATAAGAACTCTAAACAAGGTAAAGAAAAAGCAATATGATCATAGTGACTAGTCTGTCTCTTTTGTCGAGAGCCTCTGATTGGTGGCAATTTATAGGCTGCTGCCTCTGCTGCTTCTGCTAAAGGTCAAAAAACGAAATATGGTTCTTCCTTGGTATTTAAACTGGATCCTAGTGTCTGTTCGACTCTATGATCAGAATACTGTTTTGGTACAATGTCATTTTTTATTTTTGATTTTGATTTTGATTTTTTACTTTTTTCTTAATTAATTATAATTAATTAAAGATTTTAATTCAAATTATTCTTATTTTAATTTTTATATTCATTAATTTTACCTATTATTTTAGTTGTAAAAAAAGTTTCAATTTGATATTGCTTAATTAGTGTATTATTTTTTACCAACTCATACAGTAAAGTATATTGTCAAAATTAATATATAAAAAGTTTAAAACTTTTACTTGATAATATTAATTTATTAAAATTATTTGTTCAGTCAGATCACATATTTGACTACTATTTATAGGTGTAAATTAACTGCAACTATTACCAAATAACAATAAGTAAAATAAAAATTATTTTACTAAATTCTTGTAATATTTTTATATTTATTATAATTTGGTTTTATGTGTTTATACAATTGTGAAGTTATAAAATAATTAAAGAAAATTCAAACTTGTTATAAAATTAAAATAACAAGTGTAATTAATAAAAAGTAATTACATTAGTTATATTTAACAATACATTAAAAAAATCAGAAATTAAAAAAAAACAAAAAACAAAATAAAACAACTCAGATATGGTTTAGGGTCATCAAGAATAGTTTATAAAAACTCAGTGAATGAGTATCTAAGTTGCTCCGAACTTAAATTTGACCGCGTATAAGATTGAGTTGGTGTCTAAACGTACTCTTGACTAATTTATTCATATATCAGTTTCATTGTACTCACATGCAAGTTCCTTGTCATTATTCTCTTCTATGTCATCATTTAGTGATATATTTGTGACACTTTAATCTTATCCAAAACTATTGCCATATACTCCTAACATATCATTATACAGTTCTGTCTCTATATTATTCTTCTTATCCAATGTGTCATCTAATTGTGAAGTCACATGTCAAGGTCTTTTATCAAAATTATGTTTTCTGAAATTTTTGTGAATACCTTCCCACCAGGCAAAGACAATTAAAACTTACCTAACTATTTTTTCTATTTAATAAACAATAGAAAATGGAGTGTTACACGACTCATTTCATAAACAAGGTAATTAAAATGATTGTAGAAATCTGTGTTTTTCATTCATAGTTCAATGTAATTGAGAAGTGGTTTTCCCGTTCAGTTCCTTTTCGATGTTTCTCAAACACCGCTGCAAAATATGGATTTGAATTCATCACTGGTCAAGGTATTTTAGCAATGACAAGAACTTTAACTTCACCTGTATTCCTTCTTTGGGGTTGCTACACAAACAAATCTTTAGATGCTTGGGCTTCAAAAAACATGCATGTTTTCCTGATCCGCGATTTATAGTCCACACTATATATATATATATATATATATATATATATATATATATATATATATGTAGTCACTTTCACTGGGATCCAATCTGTCGTAAGAAAATCGATTTCTGTTTTTCTCAAAACCACTCTTGTTGAAATTGATTACTTTCCATCATCAGAAAAGTGCTTACTTTCCTATTCAAATTCATGCACACTCTTGTTGTAGATTCTTTGCATTGGCTCATCATGAACATTTATGCATACGCATATTCACCCTCCAAGTTAGAGCAAAAGGTCACAAACATACAGATCTATCATCTTTCAAGTCTATATGTGAAGTCCCCACAGTAAATATTGAACACGAGACCTACTGCAACACTATAAATGTCATGGAGTTTAAAACTAGTTATTAAGGTGGAAAATATTCAAAAATATAAAATTTAAGATTACAAATATATATATTTTTAATTTAAAAAACAAGAAATAAATTTGATGGAGTAAAAAACATAGAAGTAATTAACAAATGGATATTGCCGTATTTTACTCTCTCGTCGATGCAGCTGAAATTATAAAAATAAATAAATAAATAAATAAATATATATATATATATATATATATATATGCACATTTTAAGCTTTCTTCCTATTGAATTTGAAGTATAGTTGTACTTTTTGATGTGTGCAATGTATGAAATTTCTGGAAGTTACAAGTTCAATTATTTCAAAAGTTTGTGTTAATATATTAAGTGGAAAAGGCTACAACTATTCTAATATTTTTTCTAATTTAATTTTATACACCGTCAAGAAATAAATCAATTTTTGTATAATAAATTAAATATTTGATATTTGCTATAAATATTAAGCTACATAGCAGCTTTAGAGAATGCAAGCAGTGATCCTGCACGGTACGTATTCTAAGATGACAATTATCATATCATAATATCTGTATATTAGTAAATAAGAAAATTTAGTTGCATAATGTTAAATTATCATTATATTTTATTTTAATTATTTTTACTTTTGTATTCACTTTTAATTTAATTTTACAGTTTCTTATATTTTTATATATTTCAGTTTACTTTTATTTTTAGTTTTATTAAATTTTCAATTTTCTCATATAATTTTAATTCTATTATAATTTATTACAATAAATTATTAATTTTTAAAAATTTTCTTCTATTCAAACTTCTTTTTTCTGTTTCCTTTTCTTTAAACTATTTTATTTATGATCAAATTTAAAAATTGTATATCACTATATTAATTAATAAAACTATAAATATGTATATTTTTTTTCAATACTTTGCACGGCTGACAACTCTTAGGAGTCGAGGATTATTAAAATCTCTAAAAGGAATTTTTATTTTTTAATTTTATTATTTCAATCTACTTTTTATGTGTTTAGATTTGATGGTTCTAATTCCAGTACTCATATGTGATTTATATTTTTAAATTCAAAGTTCATGCGAAATTTTATCTGCTATAAGATCCATCTATATAAAAATAAATTTAATTGTAAATATTACATATATGTTTTTATGGTATAGTTGATACGTTTTTTATGTTCATTTCATTGAAATTGTGATATAGATTCAATCATATTCACTTTTTCCACACTTATTTGAGTGTGCACTGGCTGCTAGTAAATTGCAATGGGTGAGACTGGTATAAACACTGCTTTTGGTTCATAAATCTAATGACTAAAATAACCCTATCTCTTCTTTTTACTTAACACTAAAAATGGAGGACTGGCTGGTAAAATTACATGCAACAAGTTCAAGCTCCAGCAGTTGTTTCAAAACTTCCTTTCCTCATCTAAATTGCAATTTCACTTTGAAAGATACTCGTCAAATTAAGGTGACGTTTGGTTCATATATTAGAATTGGAATCGGATTTGGAATCATTTACCTCGAATTTGGAATAGAGTTATTCATTTCAATACATTTATTTGGTTGAAAATACCCTCTTTAGAATGAGATTGAATTTTTAATTTTAATATTAATTGATATAAATTAAAAAACGAAACATTTTATATGTAAATTATTTATAAATTTAATATTTTCATTAATTATAATATATTATAAAATTATTATATCTTAATTAATAAAAATAAAAACTTCAAAATTAAATAATATTATAAATAAAAAATAAATATTAAAGTTTAAAGAAAAGAGAATTTCAAAGAAAAATAAATCTTGTACATTAATAAATGAATTTTAAAAAAAGAAAAATAGTTAGTTTAAAACTCTAAAGCATAATTTAATAGTATATAAATAGTTTGGATAAAAATTCTTAAAAAAGTCAATAAAAGAGATAAAATAAAGTCAAATGAGTGATAGAAAAAATAATAAATAGAGAATAAAATATATCAACGATTGAAGAGAAATAAAAAAGTTAAAAAATAAGAGTAATTTCATAAGATAAATGAAAGATAGAGGAAAAAATATAAAAAAGAGAAAAGTACATTAAAAAGAAAAAAAGATAGAGTAATTGTAATATTTTAAATTATTCCTAAGTTTTTATTTTGTTATTTATATTCTAACAAAAATTTACAAACTTGTGGATTACATAAATATCAGATATTACATAAATTTATTGCCATAATGAATTATAAAATCATATTAATAGAGATAGTAGAAATATAAAGTGAAAAAATAAAAAGATTACAATAATAATAAAAATATAATATTGTTTCATTTTTGACAGCTTTATAATTAAAAAATGAAAATCATATTATAAAATTAGATAAAAGACCAGAGAAAGAAAAATATTGAAAATAAAATAAAAATAAAAATTAAGTAAATATTTTTTTTAAAAAAAAGAGAAATAAAAAATAGAGCTATTTTCATGCTTTCACTTTGGATAGAAAGTTAATTTTGTTGGTGTGTTACATAATATAACAGTAGTGTGCGTGTAGGAAGAGCAACATTAGAAAATAATACCAAATTTCATAGTAAAATAAGCAATTTGATAAAATTATTAACTTCGATTATAATCCAACAATGATATTCAAAATAATTATATATAGATTATTGAAAGAACTAAAGCTTGAATATCTAGTATGCGTGTGATTACAAATTGATTTAATTACTAGAGAAACAGCGGGAGAAAACGTAAAAAATAAAAATCAGAGAAATTAAAGGAGTATAAAATTTTGTTCAAGATAAACCATGTCTATAATACATATTACAAAAATATAAAATTTTTAGATTGCAATTATATATATACTATAAAAATCAAAAAATAAAATATGAAAGAATAAAAAACATAGAAGAAATAAAGAAATAGATATTGCAGTTATTATTTTAAGATGACGATTACTAGTCATAATATGTATATACTAGTAAATAAGAAAATTTAGATGCGTAGCATTAAATTACTATAATATTTTTTATTTTAAATACTTTTATTTTTATATTCTCTTTTCATGTCATTTTACTTCTTTTTCTTTTATATATCTTTTATATCTTTCAGTTTACCTTTATTTTTATTTTCATTAAATTTTTAATTTTCTATATAGTTTTAATTTTAAATCAATTTCAATTTTTTATAATTTATTACAATAAATAAGACATAAAATTTATTAAAAAATACACAAAAATAAATTGTGCTACCATGCATTACTAATTACGTATTAGAAGAGAGGGGTTTAGACTCTTTTATTATTATTATTATTATCACTTAACAATTAATTAATTAATAAAGTGTTTTTGTGTGACTCAAACCATTTTATTTCATTTTTTGTTTGAATAATATTAATTTATTAATTAGGTACATGCATCACAGGTGGAATCTTTTGTCCATTTTCATCATTTATTACCTCTGTCTCCATTTTTCCAATTATAGACTATGACTAATTATTTATACAGTTGTCACGCTACCTTAAATAATATGCATGAAAATTTGCCAAACTACATTATTAATCCTAACACAATAAATTTGGCATATTATAATATGAATATGAGAATACAAAAAAGGAATTGATCGAACTTCCTTATGAAGGAAATCCCAGCACAATAAATTTCGTACTTGCGTGGATTTAAACCAAGAAAGTGACCTATATCTCTTGCCACGACAAGTTGCACGACCCATTATTTCGAGCATTACAACAATTTGGAAATTTTTTTCCTTACAAACTTTGAGCCATGATATGGATTTTGTGAAAGTCTATCCAAGAATCATGTCTAGTTAGGGTTATAAATATACGAACAATTATACGTGTGCAGAATATTAAAGAAAGTCACGTTCTTGTGAATTCGTCAATTGTCTGAAATATATTTGCAGCAAAATACATTAATTAGTGACAACTTAGAGTCCACCTAGTGTTTAGAATGTAAGCTTAATCATGTAAAATTTTCATCTCCCACTCAACATTACGATTAGTTGATTAAAATATTAATTTTTTTTTTATTTAAATTTTTAAAAACATAAATAGAATTTATTAAATTGATAGTTTGAATTGCAATTTTCACGGTGACATAATTAATTAGACACAAAAAGTTTTATATGTCTACAACCATAACATTGGAGCATCCATCAGATATTAGTCTTGAAAGGCTTGTAATCCTTGAGATCAGCAACAACTCCGGCCACAGAACTAACAGCGGCAACAATGGACACAATTAGACAAACTACACTTAGAATTTGGAGGCCAATCCACTTCACACTCCATTTGGGAATCCTTTTCTGCACAATGTACATCTCCACAGGGAAATAAACTGTGAGAGGCCAAAACCCGAGCGCGCCAAGGATCCCAACAACATCTGTAAAGAATGGCAAAAGCATGGAAATGAAGGTTGTGATGATGACAAAGATAGTCCTCCAAACCAGCCTAAAAAGGTTAAGCTTGAAAGGCTTCAAGCAAGGAACAGGGATTGTGATTTCTCTGATGATAAATTTGCTGCCAGGGTACCATTCTGATGCAATTTTTTCAATGAAGGCGAAAAGGGGCTGGCAGAAGACTTGGTATGCCCCAATAAGGTGGATCACAACGGCTGCGTTCGCTATGTCAATGATCCAAAAGGGGTTGAAAGAGTCAAAACCAGTGAGGATGTTGCCAGGGGATACGTCTCCAAATGCAGCATAGCCAAAACAGCCACAGAGCATGTAGAAAATGGTTGTCACCGCCAGACTCAGAAGAGTGGCTTTCTTCATTGTCTTGTATTCGGATGGTGGAGACTTAACTGTGTCCTGAATTTCTATAAGAATCATGGAGTAAGAATACGCAAAGGCTATGGCCCCAAGAGCTTGGGTGGTTCTCCAAAACTTCTGTATTGGAGTGACTGTTCCAACGCTTATTCCAGTGAGACTTCCTTTGATGCTTCCATTTTCTGCATGAGACAAGTTTCTTTTTCAAGCCCTTCAAAATTTTAGTGTAAGATTGAAATCAGAAATGGGTTTACATTCTGTACCTGCAAATTTTGCAATCCCAAGTCCTAAACCAATGGAGGAGTAAATAAAGGACATGACTGAAGCAACAATTGAAAGCCACCATATCTGATCAAAATCAGGGATTTGGGAGAAAATTATCTCCACAATGCCAAATGCAATCATGGAAGCATTGCTTGAGATACTGCAATCGCCGCCACGTCCCTTTGAGTTCAAGCAAATAGACCTCTCAATTTCCCTGTCCATGAATTCTCATTATCAGAAACCCAAACATCTCGCCATTAAAACATTTTAATGATCACGGACTCCTTACACCAGGCTTATAGCAGATGCAATTGTGTAGCCAATTGCAGTTCCAAACAGATTCAGGTACTGCATGGCCCCACATAATTTAAACTGGAACCCACCTGAAATTCCAGAAAATCACAACCACAATATACCAAGTTCTTAAGGACTTAAATCAGAAGAAAGTTGAAATGCACCTACACATCAAGAGAGCTTACCTAGGATGGAACTGACAGCATCCATGAAGGTGTAATTCCTGCTGCCAGTATCAGGATCACCGGTCCGGTAAGATGTCGCCAGAAGGACAGAAGTGTAGTATGTCACAAATGAGAACAGCAACATCACAAAGGGACCAGCAATCCACCCCAACTGAGCTATGGCCCAGGCCAAGGATAGAACCCCAGAACCAATCACAGCTGTTATGATATGAGCACTTGCAGTCCACACAGTCCCTAAACACATTACGCAAAATATATATCAAGAGAACACAGTTTTAAAGGTTCAAGCTTGATTAAGTTAAGAATAAAAGAAACGAGAGAGAAACCTGTTCTTTTGAGGCGGCCGTCATCGTCATAACAGTTGGCGTCACCGAGAGGCACGTCGACGGGATGGTCAGATGCTGTAATCTCACTCATCTTAAATTTTTAGAAAATCCAAAAATCAAATGGAAATTCGGGTTAATTAGCCAATATGCAGAAATAAGCGCCTAATGAATGATCCCTTTCGTTAAATCGATGCATGGAATGGCACCCTCTCTCGACTGTTTTCTGGGTACATAATGAAGAGTTTCTGCAAGAACCCTAATGGTTACTTTCTGCTGATGGAAGAACAAAACGAACCTGTTCTACCCCCACACTGGGGAAGGTTGGGGATTAGATTATAAGTGGAGGAGCCGTGGGGATTGGGAAGAAGGGTATGTATAAGAAATAGCCATGTCAAAACGACACAAAAGAAACGCTCTTTGCTTGCGTACAGATCCTCCCGTCTAAAGAGTCATAAAAGGCATATAGTATTTATTAGCTGCGTTTGTTTTTTTTAACAAAAAAGGTTAGCGCAAAAGTAAGGAAAAGAAAGGGCAATATGATCACATTGCTTGATAAAAGCAAACTACGATATATTCAAAAAACATATTGCTTGTTTTATATATGCATTTACACACAAATATAAAAACAAACAACAATATATAGCTCGATATAATATAATATTGATCATATAAAAGCATTAAAATGATCCTTTAGTAGTAATCTAAATGAAAAAAATTAAAATTATGTAAATACAATTAAAATTTGATATATAAATATATACGTAAATATAATGAGCATACTTGTTAAATGTAATATCTTATTTTATTTGTCATATTACTACAATATACGCTAAATATATACAATTTTCAGTCAAAAATGTAAACACACTCGAATCTGCACGTACTTAAGCTAATCATGTGATAAAACTAGATATATATATATATACACAATACATGCATACTTTTAACAAAATATGTATTGCCTAATTTTATTTGTAATATTACAAGAAAATAAATATACTAAATTTTTATTTACACACGCAGACGCACGTAAAGAAAAAGGACTTGAAATCTTGTCTCTAAGATATTGTGGTTGTCTGCTTTCAATTGTCACGTGTTCATTACACTGATATTTTGATATGCTTGTTACGTGTATAATAAAAAAATTCATAGACAAACTAAAGAATTTCAATAATATATTAATATTATCAAATATAATATATATTGACTTACTCATAACAGATGTTTATTTTATTCATAAAGAATAATTATATAAAAGGTAAATGCAAAAGTACACTTTCTGAAGTCAGCACCATAAATAAGGTAGAGAAAAAGCACTTGAAATATTGCCTCAACATATCATGGTCGTTTGCATTCAACTGCAACGTGTATTAGTTCATAACACTGATATTTTAATATACTTGTTGCATGTGTAAAAAAAAATTCATAAATAAAATATCTAGATATTTGATTAAATTTCAATAATATATTAATATTATCAAACATAATATATATTGACTTACTCAAAACAAATGTTTATTTTGTTCATAAAGGATAATTATATAATTATATAAAAGATAAGGGCTAAAGTATGCTTTCCCCAAGTAAAAACTATAAACAAGACAAAGAAAAAGCACTTGAAATATTATCTTTAAGACGTCATAGTCGTCTGTGTTTAACTGTCACGTGTATTAGTTCATTACATTGATATTTTGATATATTTGTTGCATGTATCATAAAAAAATTCAGAAATAATTAAACTATCTAGATGTTTGATTAAATTTCAATAATATATTAATATTGTCAAATATAAAAATGCTAAAATTCAAATAAATTTAAAATTTTACCAACAAATATAATTTTCATACTCTTCAAAGCATACGCCTAATCTCTACCCAAATATCCTTTTCTTTTATTTCATATGATTAGAACAACGAATTAGAAACATTAAACTCAGAAGAAAATGGGAAATAAAAACAACAGTGATGAAACATGCGGTTGCTTTCTGAACTGTACAACAGTATAATTATTCATACACTGCACATTAAAAAAAAGGCTGATGCTTGGATACAAATTTGGATCCATTAAAATCTATTCTTCCAAATGTAATACATAATAAAATAATTATTATTTTTATCTTTTTCTTTCTGTTACTTTTAAATTATTTTTTATTTTTTGTGCCAAATTGCCTGCCAATGCAATTTGCATGATTTGTTCTTTATTCTTGACACTGAATCACCAAAATGTTGGCAACAAGTCACTAAATTAAAAATATATCGCCAAGGTCACGAGAAATTACAATTTGCTAAGTATGATGTCACGATCGAAATTTAAGATGTATTATTAATAATAAATATAAAGAGTATGTTCGAAAGCCACTTTTTATTCTTTCAATATATTAATAACAAATATAAAGGGTATGTTCGAAAGCCACATTTTATTCGAAACATACCCTTTATATTTATTATTAATAATGCATCCTAATACAGCTTGTTAAGAATGATGTCACGATACTATTTTATTCCACTCCATTATTACTGTGTGAGGGATTTTTTCAGTATCATAATGATATCCAAACTTTACTTGCAAGGCTCGTGATTTGTACCTTAAGGCATGAATATTAGGTTTACAGCTTTATGCATGTAACTTTACTTTTGTTTCGTATATACTCTGTTTGTTTTATTTTAGTAAAATAATAAATATAGCACTGGCTTGAGCTAGCAACTGCGAACGCCTACCCTCAATAACCAGATTTACTATCTTTTGTTTCATTAAAATAATTAATATACCCTTTATATTTATTATGAATATGTTGGAAGAATAAAGACACGCCCTTTATATTTATTAATAATAATGCATTCACACTACCAAATCAAAATTTCATCTAAATTTAAATTCTATTACAAACATAATTAATAATTTTTTAATGATTATACATATTCACAATCAAATCAATATATATATATATATACATATATACACATATACTCACATTTATATATATTTATATATATATATATATATTTATATTACAAAACCTTATTACTATCTTTATATATTATCATATTATCTAATCATATCATATATTCTATACATATATTTAGATAAATTAAAAATTTTAAAACATCAAAAATTGATAGCCAAACTAACTAGTTATTCTAACACAATTCACACCACATTTCTTCCAAACACAGCCAAGATTCAAAATTAAGGTTTAAAAATTTGTAAATAGTGCATTATTACAGGCTATTGTCGCTTCCTTTCCTATAATTACGATGATTTACGACATTTTTTTTTATCAAAATATATATTGATTGTTATAAAATAAAAAGGAAATGTCGTGGTTATGCCATTGTCTTTTCCCATAATTATTGCTTCAGTTAATAAAGGCAACAGAATTCAATTAATGTCTGTTTTAGGCCGTGGGAGAACTCAACCTCAATTATTTCATTTCAATTATTAATAACAGAAATAAAGACAACAAGTTGATTTAAATACAGTTTGAATCGAGGAGCAATAAAAATTATATCTATATTTGTTTTCATTTTTAACACAAAAAAAGCATACATTTTAATAATTAATTTTTTTCTTTTTCTCTTTTATTTCCACGCCATTTTCATAAAAAAATACAATAAACAGCACAAATTTAAAAACAAAACCAAACACACCTATATTTTTCAAAGAAACATGCAGTAACACATCCTGATTTCGGACATATAAAAATAATGAGCCATATCACATCAAACGCATTTGGATACAAATTATGGAGAAAGAAAACCTAGAAATTTGGATAAATTAGCCGTCAAAGTTGTGTTAAATAATAATGTCACGACTCCATAAATTGAATTCTCGGACATGCAAGTGGGCTTAATTATGGAGAGATTCCATTGAATTTTTAGGTCGAGGTGACATGATAATTAAATTTACCCCTAAAATCAAGGTAATCCTATGCCATTGCTTATGCAACGTAGAAACAGATTGGATATGGGTTGATATGTATCGAATCCCTTTTTCATGTCTCATTTTTATCAAAAGAGATAGTTTATATAATCTATATCTTTAAAAAATTATGTCTATTTTCTAATATCTCCCTTGTTTCACTTATCTTATATTTACTATTTAGTCTCACTCTTCCCTTCCCAGTGGCGCTGCTTTCTCTCTTCTCCACACACACACACACACAACATAATATATTATTTTATATTATATGTTATGTGTAATACATATAATATATATTTACATATTTTAAATTTAATATATATTTTTATATAAGCAAATATCTATCAAATCAATACAAATTTTTATTAATACCTATCCACCACATTATTGTAATTATTACATTATTTCTAAAACACTATCCACTCACATACAATAATTTCCCACTTTTCTTATTCACATCCTTAAAATATTTTCTCACTTTTTTTCTCATTTATCTCAAGAATATTTTTTTAAAAAAATAGAACATATATCCGATTGCTGCCTTAATGTCCGTGGGACAGCATGCAATTCTACTACACCTAAAATAATGATCCTTCGTGTAACATAACGATCCTTCCACTAAAAAGGGCACACAAAAACATCATTTGACAAAATGGGCCAAGAACTTTCTCAACACCAACGGATAACAAAATTTGGTTAATTATTGGATGGATTAATTGAATACTTTCGTCTACGTGTTTAAATTTATTCTTGGGTTGCAAAATGTCGACAGTCCAGTGCATTGATTAAGTATTTGTAGAGTTTAAGGCCTCGACAATGAACGAGTTCCAAAAACCCTACATGAGAATAAACATACATAACATAATTATATTAACTTTTCATTCATAGAACAATTTAAATATAAATACGAACACACACATATACTTAAGATCATTAAAGACACACGTAGTGTAATTAAAAAAGTCAAAAAATTAAAATAATATTCAAAAAATACTAAATAACTTTCATAGATATATATAAGCATAAAAATACAAAAAAAAAAAAAAACAATACAGTAGAGTAAAACAATATTTAATTTTATCAAATAATTAAATCATACCTTAATATCTTAATATTCGATTTTTTGGTGTTCTTCCTCTTCTTTCACCAATAAAGTAACAAGAACAATGAAGCTGTAAATAACAATGAAGCTGTAAATAACATTGAGTGAATAGAGGGTGATAATACTATGATGCATAATATATAAACGAATAAGAAGGAACAAGCTTTCCTTTTTTTTTTTTTCCCCTGGCTTCGTTGCCTTACCCAAACGGCTCCTCCGTGGTGGTGAGGCCTAAGCTTCAATGGAGAAACTCCCCTGTGGCAGCGGCGCGGCGGTGCGCGTGGATCTGGGGAAGAAGACGACCTGTTTGGCGTGTAGGAGGAGATTCAGAATGAGGGTGCATTTGGATTAAGTACTCTTTTCCCTTTTTTTTTTTTTTATTCTTCGGTCATATCCGAAATCTAGAATTCCGGATTTTGGCAGGACAATTTCAAGATCTCAAATTCTAGACTTAATATTTTTTTTAAAAAATTCTGGGTCAATTCCAAAAACTACTACAGCACTATTCCCGGAATCTTTGAACTATGCTACTATAAAATATCATACAAAACTACATCGTCGTAAAGTAAGTCCAAGGACTTTGGAGAATGGTGACCTCATCAGATTTCAGAAAGCAATGAGGATGTGAAAAGTGGCGTAGGAATTGATTGCCAGAAAAAAAAAATATAAAAATAAAAAATAATAGACAGAGGGGATGTACAGCAAAAACCGTGTGAGTTGCCTAACCAGGTCTGGATGTGATGTCGTCTAATTACCTTTCCTTCCCTTTTCCATTTTTTTTAAACACTTTACTCTCCTTTTCAGGTACACATAAATGGTACGGACCTCGGCAGCTTATTCAGTATTCGGAGGATATATCAGTGACTTCTCTTAAATGGAAATTAATGATGGGAAAGTTTTTGTCTGGCTATTTTGCTTTAGTTTAATTAAACTCACTTACACAATAAATAAAAATGTACTCATCAATATAATTGCCATAAAAATTGAGTAATTGATGATCAATCATATTGTGAAGAGAAGAAAACTTCCATTTTACTAAAACCTCGTAAGCAGGGCAGGGTATTTCGTTTCTTTCTGTGTTCTTCTCGACACATTTCATTTGTTGTATATGGTTCGATTTTCGTGTTATTTCTTTATTATACTTCTAAACGACAAATTTCTCATAGAAGTGGAAGATTACCACAGACTATAGTCGATCAAAGAAGCCAACGGTATATGAATAGGGAATTTGGAATGGGAATAAAATTTTTATTCATCCAGCATGTGGCATGATCGACGATCAACACAAGGAACAACAGAGAAAAGCACACTACATATTAAGCATTCTGCGAATCCCACTTCATCACATCACTCGACTTTCAGTGTTTTCTCGATGTCAATCACAAACTGATACTTGACATCGGCTTTCACTAGCCGCTCCATCGCCTCGTCCACGTAACCCATTGAAATGATTTCCACGTCAGGCAATGTATTATGCTCCGCCGCGAAATCGATCGTCTCCTGCCGCATAGACTTCCCACCACCTTCTTTTGTGTCATAATCACAGAGAACGTCGGCAGCTTCAACGGCTTCTCCGACTAGGATCAGTTGTCCATGTGGCTTCCAAAGGCTCGCCGCTGCTGGATCGAAAGAGGCAGTAAAGTGCCGGCCGCCGCTTGCATTTCCTCCTGGTGGCGGCTAATCAGAAATGCATCCACGCCCGGCTTTTCGATGGCTGCTTCCTTTTTCTTACCAGTAGAAGTGCTGGCCACAGTTACCTTTGTTCCAAAAGCCTTAACTGCCACGTGGCCCAGCCCGTCGACCCCCGCAACGCTGATGTGGAGGCTGGGCTTGTCGAGCCCGCGGTATCTCAACAGACTAGAAGTGGTGATCCCAGCGCTGAGCAAAGGAGCACCCTTATCCAAGGGTAGAGTCTCGGGCCACCGGCTAATAAAATCCTCATCCGCCACCTTGATGTCGGAGTGACCACCCTGTGTGACGGTGCCGTCGGGTCGAAGGCCGCTGTAAGTTGGCACCACTTGGGGGCAGTAGTTCTCGAGATGGTTAGAACATTGATCGCATTATTCATCCTTGATGTTGTGGGGATCAGAATGGCACGTTCCGCAGTACAGTACTCTGGTGTTGCTTCCTTTCCTATAATTATGATGATTTAGGACTTTTTTTTTATCAAATGGAAAAGAAATGTCGTGGTTATGCCATTGTCTTTTCCCATAATTATTGCTTCAGCTAACAAAGACAACAAAATTCGTTTAGGCCGTGGGAGAATAGGCTGTCGATTGAACTCAACCTCAATTATGAACAACAGAATTAAAGACAAGCAAGTTGATTGATGTACAGTATTATACCTATATTTGTTTTCAATTTTTACCCAGAAAAGCACACATTTTAATAATTATTATTATTTTCTTATTCTCTTTTATTTCTACACCATTCTCATGAAAAATACAATAAACAACACGCCTTTAATAAGAAAACCAAACACACCTATGTGTGTAATTCCTTTAATGCCCGAAAATGGATAATTTTTAAATAAACAATAACACACACTTCTTCATTTTAGAAAAATGAAAATAATGACGCATGGCGTATCAAACGCATTTGGATGCAAATTATGGTGAAAGAAAAATTAGTACAAAAATGTAAGAGAAGAGATGCATAGAAATAAAGAATTAGTTTTTAGAAAATATATTTGGAGGTATGGCTATCTTTGTTTTGCAAATTTGAACAACAAAAATATACACTCAAACTTTTTAAATTTTATCTCTTATTCTTTCTTATTTTCACATAATTTTCGACATAAAAGCCGTGAAAACACACAAACTTAAGAACATAGCCGACAGCCGATGCAGTTTTTTCCATATCATAGGTACAGACGAAGACGGTCAAATGTTTGACGGACGGCTGTTTCGGGCACACTAGTAATAGGTTTACCTGAAATGGGCCGAATTGAAAATACTTTTGGACTCAGTACAGATTTTTAATAGGCCATTATTCTTACTATGGGCCTTTCTAGAATTAGCCCAAATTTCTTGTTAGGCCTGAATTCTTGCAAATCCAAAATATTTAATGTTGAGGCCCATAAATCCTAAAACATATTATGCTTACTTGTTCTTTTTGTTGGAAATAAAGGGGGTGATTTCAGTGCAGGACTTAGGTCCTTGTAATTAAATAAGGTGGGTTCCAATAATCATAAACCAACCTCTTACATGTTTATTTTCATCAATAATTACTTTTGCAACCAAAGTAAAGTAAAATTAGTGCTTCAAAAATCACTTAAAATCGGACTCTCCATCCAATCTCTAGTATTACACTGTTAGAAAAGAAGAAGAAATATGAACATTAAACATACAAGAAAACCAAGAATTCAATTTTTCAATAAAAAGTTCTAAATCCCAATTTACAATAAATTAATATTTTTCCAAAACCGCAATATTTAATCAATTTATGGATCCATGTGTATTACTAATAGCCTTCGAAATTGTGCAAGTTGACCGAGATTTGGCCACAAATAAACTACCATTGGATTGAATTTTGCTGTTTATTTTTTTAATCTTTTTTATTCGAGGGAACATGAACATTAACTTTATTCTTACTATCAATGTAATCTTAGGTCATTGCTTATGTAATTTTGAAAGAGAGAGTTAGTGTCTGTGGGACAACATGCAATTCTCGTACACATAAAATAATGATCTTTTTAATAAAAAAGAGGGCCACAAAATCATGATATTAGGAAATGGGCCAAGAACTTTCTCGACACCCCAAATCTCGAATCAGATGGATGACACACCAATGGCTAAGAAAATTTGGTTAAATTATTGGATGGATTGATTGAATACTTTTGTCTATTTGTCTAAATTTATTTTTGGGTTGCTAGAAATTGACAGTGAACTGTGAAGGGCATTCATTAACTACATCACAAATGGTGGCCATCAAATTTTGTTGGCTATGTATCATTTTTAATATCTTTAAAATTCAACTCCTCATACATATTATATACCAAGTTAGACTATTCACTTTATATGATTAAATAAAATAAACTATTTTATTAATACTAATAATATGTTCATTTTAATAAATAAAAGTTCTCTCGTATAGACAAATTCATAATAAAATAATTAAAATAATAATCACATACAACAACAAATATGATAGAGTAATTCTGAATGACTTTTATTTTATAAATTAAAAGTAAACATGACTTAATGGTTTTATTCCTTTTTCTCTTCTACGCTATTATTCCATTTTCGTATAAATTCTCTTCCCGCAAAAATATGTTTCCAAACAGCCGTTACCTTTCTTTGGGAGAAATTGCAAAGACGCTCAGATGAAAAGGATAAGGATGACAAGATAATGATTCCTGCAATCTGATGAGCTGCCGTTACATTCAAGATTTTGGGTTATGTTTGTTAATGATTTTAAGTATGTGTTCTTTAGTATACCTTTTAGGAAAGTGTGTGTGTATATATATATATATAAATAAAGATTAAATTTAAAATATATAATAATTATAATGTGTATATATATATATATTTTTTTTTTATTTTTTATTTTTTTTTTGTACAAAGATAAAGACACAAAGAGAATTTAAGAATTTAAAATAAGATATATCATACTTTATATTAAGTGAGGAAATATAGGTACACATTATAATATTACCTAAATACTCTTTATTCTTCACATATTAAATTTTCTCAATTTCCTAATTTTCATTCATATAATTCACTTATTGGTTTAATTTAACCTATTTTGTTAATTTTTTAAATTCTTTTATCTGTTTATATTCTATACTATATATTAAAAAAAGAGGTGTTATGCTGATCTTATAATGTTGAATTACTATAACATTTTTATTTTAAAATATATTTATTTTTTCATTATGAAATAATTTTTTAATAAATAAAGTAATCGTGAAGGAAAAAAAATAATGCCAACGTAAGAGATATAAAAAAAAAAAAAAAGAACGTGTTTATAAATTTTAATGGGTTCGAAATAGGTGCAAATTTACATGCAAACACAATAAAATCAGTCTTTAAATTAAATCACAAAGCAACATTATAATTTAATCACTCTTTTTTTGTCCACTGTCACACACCTTGTCTGCCGTGTGCCTCTAACTCTAAATATTCCCAACGGAAAAAATCTGGCCACACTGAATAAAATCCAATTATCTGTTTGCCCAAACGTGTCACTAGCCTTCCGCCACCCGCAACGTTTGTCTCCGTCAACTAACCGCCACTCTATAAACCCCACTTCCCACTTCAAGTAATCTACTCGAGAGCACCCAAAACTTCAGTGTAGACGATATATGAAATGGGAATCTCTTATCGCCCAACAATTTCCAGCTTCCTTATCTTAAATTTGCTAGTATCAACGTTTCCGCTTTTCCAGGCAACCGCCGGCGGCGGGGCAACCACCATCGCATTTACTACGCTAGGGAGATCGACGTACGCTTTCGACATCTATGCTCTCCCTACTTCTGGCTCATCAAGCGAAGTCCGTCTCACTGATGGGAAGTCCGTTAATTTCAACGGCTTCTTCCCGTCGTCCTCATCGCTTTCTATGCTCCCTCTCGTACCCGATAAGTCCGCCGCGGCTACGCACCTGATTTACGTCACTGAACGCAACGGTTCTTCGAAGGTATACTTGGATGCCGTCTACGAGAAACTCCCTCTAAAGACGGGATCGCGGTCCGTTCTCGAAGTTCCCACGGAATCAAATAGGCTTCAAGCTCTTTTAGTGGGCGATGAGCAAACAGGCGGCCGGGTTTCGATGAAGGACAAGCCGAGCTTGGTGGGTCATAACTTGATCTACGTTTCGACTCACGAAAACCCGGGCAAGCCCCGGGCGAGTTGGGCTGCGGTTTACTCGACGCACCTGGTCACCGGGTTGACTCGGAGGCTGACGCCGAAAGGAGTGGCGGATTTCAGCCCTGCCGTGTCTCCGTCGGGGGTCTGGACGGCAGTAGCGTCGTATGGGGAAGAGGGTTGGAACGGAGACGTTCAAGAACTCCACACGGATATCTATGTGTTCCTGACCCGGGACGGGTCGAAGCGGGTCAAAATCATCGAGCACGGCGGGTGGCCGAGTTGGGTGGACGATTCCACTCTGTATTTCCACAGAAGATGCGATGATGAGTGGTGGAGTGTTTTCAGGGCCTCCCTCAATCCCAAAGACGGCGAAATCGGTGTCAACTCTGTGGTGACCGAACGAGTCACCCCACCTGGTATGCACGCGTTCACTCCGGCTGCTTCGACTGCCAACAAGGGCTTCATCGCATTGGCAACCCGAAGACCCGAGTCCGAATACCGCCACATAGAGCTCTACGATGTCGTCTCCAACAGGTTCATTGATTTGACCCTACCCGTTACCCCAAATGCCCATCATTTTAACCCGTTTATCTCGCCAGATTCCGGGTGGGTAGGGTACCACAGATGCAGGGGAGCAACCGGTGATGGGAACAGCAACGATTTGGTACTTGAGAATGTTAGAAGTCCATTGGAAGATATCTCCTTGTTCCGGGTTGACGGGTCCTTCCCTTCATACTCACCAGATGGCGAAAGGATTGCCTTTGTGAAATTCCCTGGCGTTTATGTAATGAACAGTGATGGATCGGATGTCCGAAGAGTCTTTAACCCGACTGCCTTTGCCACTGCATGGGATTGGAAGAGAAAAGGAGTGATTTACACAAGTGCTGGACCTGAATTTGCCACTGTTAGCACAGAGGTTGACATTGTATCCATTAATGCGGACGATGAGGACTTAAGTTACAAAAGGTTAACCACAGATGGAGCAAACAATGCATTTCCATCGCCCTCACCCGATGGAAAATGGGTCGTGTTCAGGTCGGGTCGATCCGGTTACAAGAACTTGTACATTATGGATGCTTTGGAAGGAGAAGCGGGCGGGCTGTATGAGTTGACGGAGGGTCCATGGACCGATACCATGTGTAGCTGGTCACCGGATGGCGAATGGATTGCTTTTGCATCGGACAGGGAGGATCCGGGGTCGGGTAGCTATGAGTTGTTTAAGATCCATCCAAACGGGACAGGGCTCCAGAAGGTGATCCAGAGCGGTCTGGGCGGGCGAACCAACCACCCGTGGTTCAGCCCGGATGGGAAGTACATTGTGTTGACCTCAGATTATGCTGGAGTTTCGGCTGAACCAATTTCCAACCCGCATCATTATCAGCCTTATGGAGATATATTTGTGATCAAATCAGATGGATCGTGGATCAGTAGAATGACCCATAACTCTTATGAGGATGGAACCCCGGCTTGGAGCCCGAAGTTCACTATCCCTGCTAATGTTGAGTGGCCTAATGGTGGGTCTCAGTGCTCTTTTGAGGATTGCCACTGGCTGAACATAAGCCCCAATCAGGGATCAAGCTTGTCTGATAGGCAGTGTTATGGTCAGTGACAAACTGCTTGGTCTGAGTGCATGATGACTTGTTTCACCTTTGTAGATAGAAGAAACTTCGAGTTTTGTACCCTGTGTGGTTTTGCAGCTACGTTCTGTGTGTCTTGTGTTAATAAATGCAATAAAAGTGGCTTTTCCTTTTACAATTTTATTTCACTTGATTGCCCGTTTGTAGACTGGAATTTTCTAGGTAACATATGGTGCCTCTAATAAGCAGCACAAGGGCACGAGACGCGTTTATTATGAAGTTGTGAGGGAATTACGGGAGAGAACTATACATGAACTGGTTTTAGGTCTACTGCTCATTGAGCTGGATGGTACAAGGTTGTAAAGAGTTGTCAATATCAAATCATGCAATACAAATGTAGAGTCTGGATGTAGGCCCTCTCTGACACCCGTATTTGGGAATGAATCCTCTGTATCAATAAGCCATTCATTCAAGAGGGGATGAGAAACTTAATCGAGTAGATGAAAGTGCAGAAAGCCTTCCAACCGAGCATTGGGATAGCTCCATGATTGTTACACTAGCTGCTTGCATTGTGGAAGTATTCTGGAGGTATGGATGGAGGGCAATACTTCTTTGCAACAAATTTGTACTGAAGCACAAAACAACATTGTGTTAGCTTAAAATTTGCATGTAGGATGACATCGCATCAAACAAAAGAAACGCATTTCAGCTTCATCTCTTGTTTGATGCTAAGAAAGCAACATCTGGCAAAGGAAGTTCACGTACCTTATGCTGACTATATTTCTCCCTAATTGCTGGCAGACTAGAATTTTGATTTGTGCAGCAGAGGCCGTGTAGTGCCAAAACACAGTCGCGTAAATGGAAGGGCTGGTAAAGGGTGTAATGTTGTAGGGTAGAATTCTGAGATTATGTCAAAACAATCAATTTCTAGCCGAATAGGAACCACAAACTGAATGAAGGAAATTTCCTAGAAATCTAATCGAACATATGTTTACTCTAGAATCATACCCAAGGCCTCTTGGAAGGGAGAAGGATAAAATTGGCCAAGAAGATCGATGAAGCCGCTATCAATGATGGGGCAAAACATAGCATATTGTATTCTAGAAGTGATAGTTCTGCAATATAGTTTGCCAAGCACTCCAGTTGCAGTAATGGAGCCTGCCAAGGTAGCCAAACGTATTTTAGTCAAAGTAACAAACAATTTCGTGAGTACTATTGATGTGAACGAGCGATGATACCTCATTAACACCTTGTGCAGCACGAACGAACCTCCTGCAAAGAATTTCAATCCAAAACAACAGATCTTAGCATCTTAATCTGAAAGAATACCGGCACAGCCAATGCAAGTTAAAACAGTCACCTCAAGAAACATTTAGCTGTGGGTGCAGTCATTTCAAATTTCAGGTAATTCAAAACAGCGGATTCCATTTGCAAAACCTGTGAAGTTTGAACTTCTTAAAACGTGTTGCAAGTATTCAAAGTAGCTGCTGGTAATTCAGAAAACAAAAGGGATTACCTCTTCCTTAAAGTATGTGTTATCTGTTATGTAGCAAAATTCTTCCACCTGAGGCGCACAAATTTCTTCATATTTTCTGCAAACCATATTCATGTTATAGATTCTAACATTGTGAAATCAGACTCAGGTGGAAGACGTATACGGAGAGCAAAAGAGGGAGCAGTAAGATCTTGTACAATGAGAAGGAAAGAAAGAACACTGCAGAGAATCTTACGATGCAATCATCATGCAAGACACGCCAAGCAATTGCAATCTTTGCCTGTCCATGGCATTTCCAGAAAGATAGCGATCTATATAGTTAACTGTCAGGTACAATGTGTCAGGAACAAGCCTGTATTCCTCAGCAACCTGTGGTTAAATGTTGCTGTCAAACAAAATATTCTTGCAAATTTAAAGGCAACACCAATGAAATATCCAATTGTTTCTCATCATTAACACTCTTTTTAAAAGAAAACAGACAGCATTAGAACAAATAGAAATTCAGTTAGAAGAGATGCAAGGTTAATTGGAGTCTTTAGAGTTACCTCGACAAGCCAATCAATAAGAATCGCTCTCATGCTGGCATTGATGTCTTTTTGAACCCTTTCCATGTAGTTAGTGGCTGGCCTTTTCTTTGCCTAGAATTTCATTGCCAAAGAAAACAGTGAACAATTAAACAACAATTAATGATGAATGTCCTAAAACAAGTATCTCCATTGCAAATTAAAAAGAAAAAAGAACAAATTTGAACCTCGGATGCTCTCAAGTGCTTGTAAATGTCACAAGCAATGGTTGCACATGACTGTGGATCGTCTAAATTGTTGTCAACATCTACAATCTTGTCCTCCAATTCCAGGGCTGCAAGTGCATCTCGCTTGCATATAGTTCCTGCAAGCAACCAGCAGGCAAATGACTTATTTTACAATCTGTTGGGGTTGCATAAAAGATGCATCAAGACAATTCAGATGGTAGTGCATATATGTGGCCAAGATATCAAAAACAAACGAAATGATTGTCATTCATCGAAGTACAAAACCTGAAATTTCCACGCGCTCTGAAATGTAAAGCATGTTTGATGCCTTCCGCTCGATAAAATCAATTGCAGCTATTTCATTGTTATCCATATATTCAACTTCTGGACTCTTCAGGGAATCACTTGTGGACATAGATTCATCCATGGAAAGAGAGAATGAATCTGATTTATCGGGAGAAACATCTCTGTTACATGAGACCGGCGCAGCAGCTGTCCTTGGAACCAGTGCATCACTTTTTGGAAAAGATGTAGCTCTGCTGGCAGCGACCGTGCTCTGTTTTCCAGAGGAGGTTGGCGCCAGAGTAGGACCTGAGAAGCTGGCAGTTGTGGAAGTTGAAGTTCCCTTCTTGATGCTCACAATTTTGGTAGAACATGGTACCTAGAGAATTCAAATTGAGACAAATGATTACATGTGACGCAATTAGAACAATCAAGTGCATATGCAAGCACATACACAGAGAAATCCAAGTAAGATTCTATTGAAATTAACAGATTTCAGTTTCCGCATAACCACAATCAAACTGAATAATATTTCCACCTCAAAACAAATTAATTCATTGAAAATTACTTTAAATGAAAGAAATAAACCAGAAACTGAATAAAAGTTGCCGCAAAAAGGGAAAAAATAAAATATAAGACCTCTCCGAATAAAAAGTTAAACAATCTTAATCAAGAAAACAAAAACTGTAATTAGGTCTTCCCCCAAAAAGACAAAATTGGCTGACAACGCCATAAATCGTAAAACAGAATCCAAAAGCTATGTTTCCACGAACTCTTATTTCTTTCAAAAGGAGTTACAGAAGCTTATGCAATTCGTTGGGTTTGATAACTTTTAAACGTTTATTTCGAAAAAACCATAGCCACATGCAGGATTTTCAAACAAAAATAAACCAAATGTATGGGCACTTCCGATCTCTCAGGATCATTCACGCATGCCTCAAACCACCTTTAAACTCAGATTCTGCATTACAGAAATAGAACCAAATAGGAAATTCCATGTGACACGTACAATTTTCGATGATTCGGGCATAGAACCCCGAACAGATTTGGTAGAACCAGAACCATGTCTCTGATTAGTGATATTAGCAAGCGCCGGGCGCTTCTTTGCGATCGCAGCCGACGACGTCGCCTTCCCAAGATTCTCCGAAGCAGACGCATGGCGCTTCGCCAGAGACGACGTCGTCGACCTCCTTGCCCCAGCAGCACTCGCCATTGGCCTCAAAACAATGGCAAGAAGTTCAAATTCGAACGGAAAAGTCAGGTGTCAAATGGAATTATAGAGTGAATGACAGAAACTCTGAGAAGAGAATAACAACATTTATTGGGGCTTAACGGTTGCTTTCGAAGCGGGCTTAAAGGGTTGCGAGGGCCGATTTGAATTATGGGGTGATCTGGACCGTTGGATTGGACTTGGGTATTCGTTAGGAGCGGGCACACGTGGGCCCCACGGGAGCTGACGTTTTTGAAATGCCTTGGGTTCAAGGTGACGTTCGGTTCTGTCACGGACCAATCATAAAGTGTATTAACGGAATTTAATTTGTTGTGAGGAGGACCGGGCTGTGATTTTAGAATGGGAGTTAATTTGAATTCGAATTTGAAGGCCAGAGCATTGGGAAAGCAGTTGCACTTTGTCCAAACAGGGATCCTCTCCATAGTGTACGGCCAAAAAAAACAAAGAACAACAGTGTGACAATATTTGGAGGAATTAAAAATGGATTGTTTGAACTTATGCAAGGAAAAAAAATTCATTTGAAATCTCAATTTCGAGTCGATTATACTGCTGTTACTGTTGCATGTATGGAAATTTGTGGACATATATAAGTTGGAGATTTGAAAAGGTTTCTATACATCTCAAGTTTTCACAATGTAACAACCATAATTTCTTATCAAAATTTTTATTTAAATTTCAAATGCAAACTATTCCCTCTTATATATGCACACAAATATTTGAAATTTAATTATTATATTTTTATAAGGAAATCAATATATGTATACATGTTCACGTTTAGATATAATTATACTCTAAAAATTATTATTGTCACATTATTTAATAGTTGTTATGGTTTTGTTTGGTCAGGGTAGGAAAATTGAGTAGATTTGGATGGGTATAAAATTATGTTTGGTAATAAGACATAAGATAGGAAAAATTAAATTGATATAAGGAAACTGATACACACACTCACGTTTAGATATAATCATACTCTAAAAATTATTATTGTCACATTATCCAATAGTTGTCATGGCTTTGTTTGGTCGTTATTTGGATGAGTAGGAAAATCCAACACAATTGGATGGATATGAAATTATGTTTTGTAATAAGATGTAAGATAGATAGAAAATTAAATTGGCTTGAATTTGAGTATTTTAGTGTATATATAATATGTATCAATGACTCAATAATATAACACTAAATAAGGTAATTATGCGTGGACATGAATTTGCATCCTTTAAAGTATTTCATTCCAGGTATACCATTAATCAAAATAACATTTTTTTTATCATTTCTCTTTCTCATTGGTACACTATTCTTAAATTTCTACACCAAAGTTTATAGCAACAAAATTTGCATCCAAACAAATACTAGGTTTAAAGTATGAATATATATATATAAATGTAAATGAACTTGTGTGTGTGTAAATATTGTTTTAATTATGAATAGAGTATGACAATTAAAATATAATTATTTAATTATAAAATGTAAGAAAAATAAAAATTAATTTTAATTTAAATAAAAATTTGTTACGTAATATGTTTGGTTTATAAAATAAATGTGAATAAGGAAAAATGGGTAAACAAGCATAACCCACACACATATACTTACACGAAGTTAAAGAAATAAAATTTTTTATCCCCTTAAAATTTTATAGTCAAACATAAATTTCATTTCTAAAAAATTTATGTTATTTTCATCCAACAAAATGTCCTACAGAGTGTATCCAAGGTATTTGGGTTTATTTGTATTTCTAAATTTGGAATTTCCTAAGTCGAAATTTAACTTTAAATGGAAAATTCAATTGGTGGACAACTTAAACATTTGCAAGCAGTGCTTTTAGAATGTGTGACACGCAGACAATGATCTCAATTTAAATGAAAGTAATAATTTAATTTTGAATATAGCATTGTATGTACATAAGAGAAAAATAAATTATTTTTGAATTATTATATACATTCAAATTGCAGATATTTTTCTCTCGTCAAAATTTACAAGTCACTGGCCCTGCTTGGATGCAAAATTGCATTTATCAAAATCAATTCTTCCATATATATTATATATCAAAATAATACTTTCTTTTTTTTTTTTTTCTCATCAACTTTTATACTATTCCTAAGTTTCCATATTAAAATATCTATCTTCAAAATTTGCATTCAAACAAAATTTCCTATCCAATAAAATAAAATTTTCATTTATTTCATTTTCTTACATTTTATATTTTTCCTAAATTTTCTAAATATTCACGTGAATTTGTTCCCTACCATAATTGCACCCAAACGAGCATTTGCTTGGTTTATAAGTTAAAATTGGACCACTTAAGGCTACTAACTTGACCAATCGAACCGTTTAAGAAAAGAAGTCACTTTAAATAATATAATATTATATATACACATGTATAGTAATATTAAGTTAAGTTTACAAAATAAATTTAACTTGAGTTTTTAACATGCTAAATGTTGAATTTTAGATGTAATGTTTAAAAATTTATAATTTAATAAGGGGAAAGAATTATTACACAAATTTAAAAGAAGTGGTATTAAGTTCAAAGAAAAATTTTGTATAATAAAAAACACTTCAATTAATACAAAAGCTTCTCATTTTAGGAGACAATATTTGAATTTTCAATTCCTCGATTAGAATAATATATTGATAAAAGAATTAAATAAATAAAAGTCAAGAGAAAAGAATAAATAATGAAAATTACATAATCTAATCAATATTTTAGAGTTAAAATGCCAGAAATCAAAATAAATTTCAAAAGTGCTTTTTGTTTATTTTTAATAAAAACGTTACTCAATTTTTTTCTATTTTATTGAAAAATAGCTAAAACTAATTTTGATTGGTTTTTAGTTTATACTAATTTTTTAGCCCATCAGTTTTGAATCAAACAGCTCAGTCCAGCCCAATTTTCTGAGCCCATGTTAAGAACAAGAACAAACACAGGCATCTTGCCTGTCATCATCAATTTTTTCTTCAATCAAATTTCACATGCTAACTTTTTTCAAAAAAAAAAAAGAAAATTTTTGGTCTCATTTTCGCTTTTTTAAAAATTATTTCTAAATCTTCACGATCAAAACTTGCAATTTTCATCCCTTGAGTAAATTCACTCCCAACAGAAATCTATTCAATGCCATTATCTATTCTTCTTGAAAAGAAGGATTCAGTGACTGATATTTAGATTTGTACTTTGTTCTCACTTTAAAAGAAATTGAAATTTTAATTCTTCAGTATTGGTGGTTGGATTTCAATTAGAAAACCTGTGAATACACACACACACACACACACACAATTTGAACAGTATTCATTCACGTGTTATGCCAATCCCTTTGTAGATCAATTTAATTAAGTCCTTTGAGAATGTAACTAAGATGGCAATGGAGTAGGATTAGGGTGGGGGATTTCCTATCTTCCACAACAGTTTCCCAATCTTGTATGATAAGGTGGTCGGTTAAATTTATTTTTAATAATTTATAAAATTATAAAATTTATAAGATATTTTTTAAATTTATAAATTTTATTCTTAAAAACAAGTTAATAGAGTGTTTGAATAGAAATTATAATGGCATTTTATATGATTTTGTTAACATTTATAATTTGAATAGAAATTATAAGCTCGTTATATAGGATTTTGTTGATATTTATAATTTTAATTGGTTATTTTTTTTTATGTATCATTGGTTAAAAATAAATTAAATATCAATAATAAAATGCAATTAAAGATAATTATGCCACTTTTATTTATAAAATGATGTGGCATGTAAGATGATAAAAATGAGTTAAAAATAGTTAACTAATTTTTAAAGAATTTGTAAATTTCAAAACATTTTATATTTAAAGTTTATAAGCTTTGTTGCTAAAAAACTATAAAAAAATACTTATAGAGAATTTATAAACTCATCCAAACACGTTGTTATTCTTTGCCCCTATCCTTTCAGTGCTCCAACAAATATAAGTTCATTTCATTTTAATATTACACATAAAAATAAATTTAATAAGTGATAATATTTTAAACAGGCTATTTACAAATAAGAATATAACAAAAAATCAAATATAGTCAAGTGGACGTTGACTAAAAAGGGGGAAAAAGAACAAAAAGAGATGTCTATATCCAATGAAAACTCTTAAAGTTTATTTTGTAATACAATCACTATTTTCTTTTTGATTAAGTAACAAATCACTGGCATACAGTGCTCATTCCGAAATAAAGCAAGTTGCTAAATCAAATTCAATAAATAACAGCATATATAAGAAATAAAGGCATACAAAAATAATTTGTATTACTTTAAAATTATAAATTGAATTTTTATTTACCGTTGACTTCATTCTACAAACAAGTGAAAATTCTCTCTATATATATATATATATTTATTTATTTATTTATTACGATTGATTTGTTTTTGTCATATGTTATAATATTTTACTGCAAGGAAAAATAGTAAACCTGTGATAAAAAGTACATCTCGTCACAATTAAAATGCATATTTTTTTTTCAATTAATTATTCTATACGGTTTCTAATTTTAATTTTTAGGAGAATGATCAAACTAATTAACTAATTAGACGTTGTAGAGGATTCTGAATTTTGTGAGATTCATGGGTTAGAAATTTATACCGAAAAAACTTAATTGTAATTTTGTCGACTTTCAAGGACTGGAAAGAAAATTACCCAACTATATAGCGATTTTCCTCCCATTGAAGAAAAAGCGGGAAGAAAGCCCTTTGCCTGTGAAGGAAAGACCTCGATTCATCTCCCAGCGATGGCGCCAGTGTTGCCGACCTCTCAGCCATGGGTCGAGAAATAGTAATTCCTCTCTGTCGCACACTGATTCACAAAGTTTGCCCCTCTAGTTTTTTTCAAAATTATTTAATAACTTTAATTGGCAGCCGACCGAAGCAAGTGAAGGACGTTGCTCACCAGGATGAGGTTGTTCGAGTGCTCACCAACACTCTCGAGACCACAAATGTAAGGTTCCCCTAGTTTTAGCTCTTTTTCTTTCTCGTATTTTGAATAATGTTTTTATTTGCTCTTTTCTTATTTGATTAAATTTACAGTGCCCTCACATGCTATTTTACGGGCCTCCGGGTACAGGAAAAACAACTACAGCTCTCGCCATTGCTCATCAGCTCTTCGGGTGATTTTATAATTATGAAATGTGTTGATTTTTCGTCATATTGTCTTTCTTGCTGTATCTTGCTTGATATCTGACAATATAGCATCAGTAGTGATAATGTCATGGTGTATTGGGCTTATGATAAGGTCTTAACAGGTAATGTTCATGATATTTAAGGCAAGATGGGAAACTGAAAAATATATTCTGCTCTTTAAAATGCTGGCAGTTGAGCTAGCTGTAGTACTGGTTTTTAACATTTGTGGACTTGCATTACATAATAAATTTGATATGATTTATGGAATTCAGTTTACTGGGTGGGCTTAATTACTCTCCTCTTGTAGACCTGAATTATACAAGTCTAGAGTACTGGAGCTGAATGCTAGTGACGATCGAGGTATCAATGTAGTTCGTACAAAAATTAAAAATTTTGCTGCAGTTGCTGTTGGTTCTGCTCGGCTGGGGTATTCTTCATTACACTAGTATTTTGCTTATAGCCTATCTTACTGCACATCCTCCTTTATGCTCATTTGTATACCTTTCTTCTTCTCTGTAGTGGTTATCCCTGCCCGCCTTATAAGATCATAATTCTCGATGAGGCAGATTCAATGACAGAAGATGCTCAGGCAAGTCTGATGGTTTTGGCATTTACTGTTTTACTTTTATATGTAATATAGTTGAGGTTTAAAGTCTATCTTTTCAGAATGCCTTACGCCGCACCATGGAGACGTACTCAAAAGTTACAAGATTCTTCTTCATTTGTAATTACATCAGCAGGTAGGGTTAGCCTTCCTCCTTATTTTGTTAAAAAAATGGTCAATTTCATGGAAAAATCCGTGAGGGGCCAATGGTAAATTTATTTCTAATGCATAAAGTCTGAAATGTCTTTTCACATGCAAAATGTAATGCAGTTAGAATTTGATCATCATTAGAGTTAAAAAGTATACCAAACTAAACTTTTCAATATTACTATTTATTTTTACTTGCGGATATTTTAAGCTTATCTTTCATAAGAATTTATTTTGATGATGCTTGAATTTTCTTTAAAAGTATCATGAATTTTGTAGTCAAGCATATGTCAAACCTGTGCACTCTTCCTCTATCAAATCATATAGTAAAATTTATATCTTCTACAGTATTATTATTTGGTACGGCATCTGATGCTTCATGCCACTTTTTATCTTGAGAAATTGACTTTAGGAATGATCTGTTTGGTGTAGAATTATCGAACCCCTTGCATCTAGGTGTGCAAAATTCAGATTCAAGCCACTTACAGAAGAAATCATGAGCAATCGCATATTATATATTTGCAAGGAGGAAGGTCTTAGCTTGGATTCAGAGGTACAAATTGATTTTTCATGCTCGTTTACCTGATTATTTGCTAGTGCATGTGTTGAATACCTTCCCATTCAAGTTCATTATGGTTTCTGTTTTACTGTAGGCTCTTTCAACCTTAAGTTCTATTTCTCAGGGTGACCTGCGCCGGGCTATAACGTATCTACAAGTAAGATATATCTGTGATTGTCAACATAACTAGGTATCCCGTTAGCTCATGTAAAGAGTTCTTTATTCACACAAGGATGGCTAGGTGCATGTTTGGAAGAAATCTCACAGTAACGATTCATAATGTGATTCTCAGCTTTATATTCTGAGCATGAATTCAAAAGTTGAGGATGTAGAAGTTTATGCATTTCAAATGAACTGAACATAAAGGTGTTGCATAAAGATTATTGAAAATGTAAAAACTGAAGATAAAAAGGAAAATGGGCTGCCCATCATAGCGGTTCTGTGCTCTGGACAAGTGAACGTGGATAGTTTGTAGAATGGATATCTGTCAGTGAACTGAAGTTACATTAGCTAAAATGAATATGGCTTTGTCCTTATCTTATTAAAATTTTCATTTTCTTATTCATTTCAGGGTGCTGCTCGTTTATTTGGATCTTCATTATCATCCAAAGACTTAATTAGTGTGTCTGGTGTAAGTTCTTTTACTCTAAAATATCTGAACAGTGAATTCAGACGATTTGGCCTATTCTAGGATTGGAAAGTTCTTACCTCCAACTCCTATAGGATCTATACATTCATTAGAGTTATTCTTCTGTAGTTTTGGTATTGTGACCTAACTTTGTCTTAAACTTTCAATAATGAAAGTGTACAGACCTTTAAACAATGCTATCCTTGTCTGGTTCAATCTGTATGTCTGACTTGACTCTGTTGTTGGAGTCAGTGTACGGAAATCCCTCATATCAAACTAATTGGAAAAAATTCTGGCATGTTTACACTCAGGTCATCCCCGAGGATGTTGTGCAGGCTCTCTTTTCAGCTTGCAGAAGTGGTAATTTTGATAAGGCAGACAAGGAAGTCAAAAATGTAATTGCCGAAGGATATCCAGTGTCTCAGATGCTTTCTCAGGTCTGATACAATATTCATTGTTTTTTTACTGTTTTTGGATTCCAAATGCTGACCGAGTTCCCATTTCAGTTGTATGATGTGATTGTTGACTCAGACGATATATCAGATGACCAGAAAGCAAGGATATGCAAGAAATTTGCAGAGGCTGATAAGGTGAAAAATGCCATCTTGCCTCATGACTTGTATGGTTGTGATGTTCTAACGAAAAACAAAGCAAAGTTTCTGAGAAAATTGTGCTTTCTTTGATTGAATTAGAAAATATTTAATATTCTGAACGGGATCCATGTATAAAAGCATTGCAAACTCTTGCTCTCGTTTTTTTGCCAGAGTCTATATATTTGAAACTGCTGAATGATCTTGCTCATGGTTTGCAGAATCACATTACAGAAGGGTGTTCTAACTGTACTATTATCCAATTTACATTGTCGAATCTTTTTCTTGGGCAGCATAGCTCAAATCAGGAAGTTTAAGATGGAGCAAGATTTTATTGTTTTTGCTTCTGTGGTATTTGCAGTGTCTTGTTGATGGAGCAGATGAGTACTTGCAACTGCTGGATGTGGCTAGCAACACCATGCGTGCAATTTGTAACATGCCACAAGAATGTTCCTTTGGGAGTTAGGCATCCAGGTCCCTGCATGCTGCTAAAGTTTTATCCTAGTCCAAGAAAGAGTGACAAGAATGCCGGAAGATCCTCATGGTTTCTTGTGTACGAATGCTTTGGTAAACATGTTTTATGCACTGTGAATTATGTTACAAACAATTGAAAATGGTTTAAACTGTTACCTCCTTCCTCTGGTACAGGAAGGTGTGGTTTATGCAAAGTCTGTCCCTATTCTAAACTAGGTTTTGTTTCTTAATACATCAATCAATAGAAAATGAAAATGATCCCATGCAATTAGATGCAATGTAGCGTGAATGTGGTATATGTTCTCATTTTCCATTGATGTCGATGGGGAAATGTCATGCGCGGTCTTGATATGATTTTGAATTTGACTCATAAATCCTAATGAAATCCGGGCATGTATGAGTTTAATTATTTTATCTTGCTAACAAGTCATGATTCCCTTGCCACGTTGCAATTCCAAATTTTCTCTTAGATCCAAATGTCAAAAGTTAAAGCTTCATTGTCTACTCCACAACAAGACCCCACAAGATTACAACAACTTTTGGCTGTGTCCGTCCTCTTCCCATCTGAATCCCCATGCACGGAGCAAGGACCATTGAAACTTCAACACAGCAGGCCCACCAAACCCACTTCCCCCGCCTGTGATCAAGCCTAGATTTCCCCATTAATCCAAACTACACACCCCTCACTCTGTCCCCATAAATTAACATCCCTTGGGTGTCATTCTTGTTGCTCAAACCCAACATGAAGGTAGACGATTCCTTCAAGAAGCCCGGAGCCGTGCCGTTCAAGTGGGAGATCCGACCCGGCGTTCCCAAGCTCCAAAACCCGGATAATTACGAGTTCGAGTTCAAGCTCCGAAAGCAGCATCAATGGAAGCACCACAAGGTCCATCAAATGCAGTCCCCAGTAGGCAGCACATTTCCGGCAACCCCATCTAAGCTCAAGCCCCCACCAGCTGGGCTCCACTTCCAGCCTCCACTGGAGCCGCCCGGAGCCCAATCGTTCCGGTCATCCTCTCGCTCGCGTTCCCACCGCTTCGGCCTGGCCGGTCTTGCCCGGCCCGAAGTCGTGTCCTCGGTCGGGTGCCTCCCGTCCCCGCGGGTGAAGCGGAAAACTGTAAAGAAGAGAACCGGCGACCCGAGATCCACACCCGAACCCGAATACTACTCGGATTTTGACGTCCAGTCGAGCCGTTGGTCCGTCTCGACTAGAAAGTCCGTGTCTCCGCTGTCGTCTTCCTACCAGTCGTCGCCCCGACCCGTCAGCGACGCGGATTGGGCGGCCTTCGGGTTATTTTAGAATAATATGCAATCGAAGAGAGTAATATGTTTCGGATTTTAAAAATAATGGCTATGTTTGTTTTGCTTTACAATCAAAAATACACACATTTTAATTTTACATTTTTTAAATTTTATTTTTACACAATTTTTTAAAATAATACACCTACAAACCAAAACATACCCATAGTAATCGTTGTACTACTGCTTAATTCATGTTAAAAATCTATGCGTGGAATTTTTAGGCTGTGCGCAACTGTTGCTGCTTATTATTTCCAGAGTAATTCGAAGACGCTGTCGTTTCTCGTGAATTTCTTCCCTTAAATTATATGCATACATGGATAGATTGAGAAAGAGCAAAATTCAAAATCGTACCAAATTTCGTAATTCAGTAAGCAATTTGATGAGATTATAAACTTCGATTATAATCCAACAATGATAATTCAAAATAAATATATGTAGATTATTAGAAGAAGAAAAGTTTGATCATCTAATTTGCACTTCATGAGCATTTTCGATTTCATTTATGTTATTAGAGAAAGAAGGGGAAAAAGGGTAAAAATAAAATTCCGTGTACAAAATTTTATTCAAGATAAACCATAAATTACAAACTTTAAGATTGCAAATATGTATGTGTGTGTGTACATATTTTAGTCTCTCATCGTTACAGCTAAAATTATAAAAAAATGTATACGTTTGCACATTAATTATACACTTTCTTCCTACTGAATTTGAAGTATAATTATTCTTTTAGATGTCGTGTACCGTATGGAATTTCTCGAAGTTAAAGTCCAATTATTTCAAAACTTTTTGTGAATATATTAAGTAGAAATGGCTACAAATATTCTGATGTTTTTTTCCTTTAACATTATATACCATCAAGAAATTAATCAATTTTTGTATAATAAGTTAAATATTTAATATTTGATACAAATATTGAGTTAAACAACAGTTTAATAGAGTGTTCACTGTGATTCAGATAATAGTTATTATCAAAATATCTATATATTAGTAAATAAGAAAATTTAGTTGCATAATACTAAATTATCATAATATTTTATTTTGAATATTTTTATTTTTATTCTCTTTTCATGTAATTTTAGATCTTTTTATTATTATATATTTCTCATCTTCAATTTACTTTTACTTTTGTTAAATTTTTATTTTCTCATATATTTTTAATTTAAAACTAATTTTAAATTTATTACAATAAATAAAAATTTGTAATTTATATAAAAATTTATACAAACATAAACTGTTCTAACATTAAAAATTTTATATTGGAGGATAGGGGCTTCGACTTTAGAGTAACTACTTTTATGTTGTCAAATCATAATTCACTAAAACGCCCTCTCGTATACGTACACCCACACACGTGTATTCTTATTTTTCATAAATAAATAAATTTAAAAATTTCCTCTATTCAAACTTTTTATTTTCTCTTTCATTTTGTTTAAAATTTTATTTTATTTATAATCAGAATTGTTAAAAGTAATATTTCACTACATAAATAAGACTAAATATTTTTTAGTCATGCACGTATGGTGTCCGTCACTTTTAACTGAGTAATAATTACAAAATAAAATATATTAACATATATTTAATTAACATACGGTTAAGTGATAATCACGAAAGGATCAACAGATGAAATTGCGTTTTATTTGGAACCATTTGTTCATTTTGGGTTTGACATTTTGGTTCTTTTATATTCCGTTGTAATATTGGAAGTTGACAGACACATTAATTAGTGACGAATTGGATCAACAGCAGAGTGTGCCAAAATTATTCCTAAAAGTCTCCTAATCACAGCAGACCAGAAAGAAAGAAAGAAAGAAAGAAGGAAAGAAATTACACTTAAAAGGGCCACCAAATTTGAAAAAGAAAAATAAGAAAGAAAGAAAGAAAGAAGGAAAGAAATTACACTTAAAGGGGCCACCAAATTTGAAAAAGAAAAATTACTGCCTCATTCATTTTGGACAATCGACTACTTACCCAAGCCATTTATTTATTTTAATTTTCAGTTAATAAATCAGAGCAGCAAGGCAGCCCCTTTTTTTTTTTTAATTTATAAATTCAACACTTGACGTTCTTTTTGGACTAACCATATAATTAATTGAAAGTGATTACTTGCTGTGTTTGGTTTGCTTCTGAATATATACGTATATGTATATATATATATATGTATATTGTCAGCGTAATTAAATTTTAATTCATTGATTTAATTGTCTTGCATCAATTGGTGTCTTTTTTTTAAAAAAAATAAAAGGTTGAACTATCATTATGTGATTTGGCCAATCTTGCTCAATGGATACAACAATGTCAAAAGAATTTAATTATTTGTCAAGATTCATACTTGACACCTAAATCAAATTTGTGCTCCTTTTTTAATGGTTTTGGTACAATAAATAGAAAACATTACAGAGTGGCACGGAAGAGGCCGACAGTCAAACCCTCCAATAATAAGAACTGCGAAATATGATTTTCTAAAAAAATAAAATAAAATGATTTTCTAGATGAATTCACTTGGGCCCAAGAATTGACATTTTCGGACAACACTTGCTCTCACCTACATAAATTATGAACTCTGAATAAAATAACAGTGATAAATGGTGGCTACTGGATATAATTATTATGATCATCTTTTAGTTCAAGACAATAAAAGCAATTTTCATTTTTTTTTAAAATTTTCACTAAAAATATGGTTAATCAATAAAGTATTTTTACATAGCACAACCGCCTTGTCATTTTGTTTTTGTTTTTTTTTTTTTTTTTTTTGGACTATATTAATTTATCAGTTAGGTTATGCTTGGTACACCAAATCTTCTGTCCATTTTCATTATCCATTCCCTTTGCCTTTATTTCTCCACTAATACGCTATGACTAAATATCTATAGAGTTGTTACAGTACTCTAAATAATACACATGACAACTATATAGTCATTCAAATAGAGGAACAAAAATAAGATAAGAGACCGATGATTTCATGAAATGCTTTCTTGTCTTAACATAACAATTGTTAACAATTGTTGCAGTGATGACCCATTACACATCCAGTTAGAAGACAATTTTTTTAATCAAAAGGATTTGGATTTGGCATATGAATATGAGGATGAAAAAGGGGAATTGGTCAAACTACATTATTAATCCCAACACAATAATAAATTTCTTCTTGCATGGTTCAATTTTGGTCCAAGACAGTGGCCATTATCCCTTACCACGGCAAGTTGCATGACCCATTTCAAGCGTTAATACAATTTTGAATTTTTTCTTACAAAGTTTGAGCTGTGATTTGGATTTCATGAATGTCCAAGAATCATGTCTAACTAGGGTCATAAATATATGAATCAACAAATACTTTGGATAATATGTACGTGTGCATAACGTAACATATAAGTCACATTCACGTGAATTCCTTAATTGTCTACATATATATCTGCAGCAAAATGTATTAATTAATGACAAAAGTAGGATGTTTTATTGGACAGGTGATGTTATAACAATGCACTATAAATAAAGGCCGTGTCAGTCAAAGAAATCCATATAGGAATTCCAAGTTCTTAAGTATATGCAAAGTCACACCCACACAAGCAGAAATATTATGGGAAGCTTCTTGCCTCAGCAAGGGAGTGGCGGTCCTGCGGGGAACGGCCACCGGATAGTCTCCGTGGCGGAGAAGCCTCCGGCCGGGGATGCCAAAGAATCTGATCATCAAGAAGAAAGACAGGTTGGTTTGGTTGCTGTTGTATCATGCGTGTCACGAGTATCCTTGATTAATTGCAGTGGTCTTTCCATTTTTTTTCACCTGATGCATTGGTGGGAATTTTGATTTCTGGATTACACGTTTTGATTTGTGGTGTTTGGATTTGGATGAACACAGAAACCAGGTTGGAGGAACTTCTTGTCATATGTTGGCCCTGGATTCTTGGTATCCTTGGCTTACCTTGATCCTGGAAATTGTAAGTCCCTCCAAACACACACACACACATCGATGAATTTTTTTATTTTTTATTAAAAAATAAATGTTTGTTATGTACTAATTTATGTTGATCATCATCATGTCTGAACTTGCTGCAGTGGAAACTGACCTTCAAGCAGGAGCAAACCATGGATATGGAGTACTAATTAACTAATTCTTCTTTTTATATATATGCAATCTCGTAATAAGGAAATACACACACACACACACACACACAATGCAGATCAATTGAAATGATTAATTTTTTTTTAGATTCTTAATTCATATATTTAATTAGTGTGTGTATAATGAATGCTGCGTTGTCGGGTTGTAGCTGCTCTGGGTGATCCTTGTCGGATTGATCTTTGCATTGATAATACAATCCCTAGCAGCAAATCTTGGAGTTAGCACTGGTATGAGTTTGTTGCTTGCTACCAAATGCCACTTAATGCCGCATTATGTGTTCTGTTTTGCATAATTAAATTCAATTTTATCTGCTGTTTGCCACTTGCCATCTTCATTTACCCTAGCTACTTATATATTTATATAAATGATTTGGTTTGTATTTCTTTCTTGTCGTATTGTACATTAAATAAGTATATGCACGCACACACACACACACACACACACACACAAGATAAGAGTTAATTTGGAAATGTTTTTTTTTTTTTTGGGAAAAAAAAATGCAGGAAAACATTTGGCTGAGCTGTGCAAGGCTGAGTACCCAACAATTGTGAAGTTCTGCCTGTGGCTGCTGGCTGAGGTTGCTGTCATTGCTGCAGACATTCCTGAAGGTAATTTCACCATACATAAGTACACACTGTCTTAATACAACATATAAGTAATTATATATAATTAATGCAGTGTGCGTAGGTTTTGCAAAAGTAGTTGAATTCCTTTTTCTGAGTCCTAGAGAACTAATTTTTCTGTACTAGCATTGAAAAATTAATGGCGCAATTATAAGGCGATGCCATTGACTAATAGCCAAGGTTATGCTTGGTTTTATTAAGGTAGGTAGAAAAATTATATGTGGTCTTAAGTTTTAAAATATGCAAAAATTTTAAATTTTATATATCTAATATATATATATATATATTAATGATTGGATGATTTGATAGTATATACTTATAAGGTAATAAAAAGAATGATTGTGAGAAAGAAAATTGTGAAGATAGGGGTTGATTTAATCTTGAACAGATAAAATAATTAAAAATAATTAATATTAGAGAGGAAAAAGTTTGAATTTAAATAAAATTTGTTAGGCAAGATCCTTGATTTGTAAAATTATAAATTGAGTGTAAATAGTTACCTCACGCATATTTATTATTGATATTGAATACATGTGTGTTTTTGGAATCACATTGCACATATAATAGTTTAATAATTATGAATGCAGTGATTGGGACAGCATTTGCATTGAACATACTGTTCCATATCCCAGTGTGGGTTGGGGTTCTCTGCACTGGTCTTAGCACTCTTGTCTTGCTGGGACTCCAGAGATATGGGGTAAGTATTTAATAATTATTCTTAATTATTTTCAATTGTCATTACATTACATTATATTATATTAACTCTCTTTTTTCTCTCTTAAATTTTGTATCATGCTTTATAGTGCTTTAATGAAATTTTAAATCACTCTCTACTAGCTACCTAGACTCTTAATTATAATAATCCGTTTTCTTACAACTTTATATAACATTTTTAAATATATTTACTTGTTTAAACATGCTTATATATGTATTGCGCATATCGTTAATTTGGATAATTATATCTAAGCTTTTCTCAAGTTGCTAGGGTGGTTTAATTAGATGGATGAATTATAAGTACTGTTTTGATATGTTAATTACCAATTTATTACTCTCGATTAAATTAAAATGCCTAAAGGCTGAAATCGTGTACCAAAAATCATGATCTTGTGCATATTAATCACAAAGGGTAAAAATTGGAAAATTAAGTTCAATACAATTGATAATTTACAGTGCTAGTGTGGGACAAAATGCCAAAATTCAAATGCACTTAATTTAAAATCGTACTTTGGAGTTAGGATTTTACTCCTTGACTTTCGAATATTTATAAAAATAATGAAACTTTAATAAATGTCCTAACTGCTCCCACTTAATGTGCACTGTACCCATCAAATTATTAAACGCAACCCTTCAAATTTAAATCTTTATATACCACTTGGGAAATAATTAAGGAACAAAAATCAATCTCCTATAGACTGACAAATAAAATATCGTCCATTATTATTTTATTTACATTATTTGTTCATGAAAAGATTTATAATTTATTCATATTAATGGAGCAGGTGAGGAAGCTGGAACTGCTGATAGCAATATTAGTGTTCATAATGGCAGCATGCTTCTTTGGGGAAATAAGCTATGTGAAGCCACCAGCAACACAAGTGATGAAAGGAATGTTCATCCCTAAGCTGAAAGGCGAAGGCGCTACCGCAGATGCCATTGCGCTGCTTGGTGCTCTTGTCATGCCGTATGTTCTTCATTTCATTCATTTTCATATGATGATCACATTTTATGATTTTTTTTTTTTTGGTTTATAACGTTACTGATTTTAGTTCTTATTTTATGATTTTTTGCCCTTTCTTTCCACATGAATGCAGGCATAACCTTTTTCTTCATTCTGCTCTTGTGCTTTCTCGGAAGACTCCCAATTCAGTCCGTGGCATTAATGTAAGATAATTGATCTGTGACAATATAAAGGAGGCTGATCTGTTTGGAGAACGTCAGTAGTTGAAATTTGGATTAAAAATGACAGATAATATATACGCGCATGCATGCAAATTGATTATGAAAGAAGTACTCTCAATTGAGTTTAACATATTTGAAGTTGCATTTCTCAATTTGATTACATGTGGATTCAGAGGGTTGAATTCGATAAACTTGCTTGAGCTTAACAAGGCTAAACACAAATAAGCCCAATTCGATTAAAGTAAGCATTTGTTGTTGCTACGTTTACAATATTTCAATATTTTTTTTTGTACCTCTAAGTTGCTAATGACTAATCTGTGATATTATGAAAAATTGTTTTATTTAAAATCTATATAGAATTAGGAACATTTAGCCTTGAGACTAGACAAATTTATTCGTGTTGGTCTAGAAAAACGAAATGAAAGGTATTTCTTTAAGTGAAAATAAATAAAAGGTTTTCACGTATATTTTTATAAACTTCTTCAATCTTTATTTCTCATTTATGTTTTTCATTTTCAAATTATAAAAATATTTTTAAAATTCATATTTTTTTAAATGTGAGTGAGTATTAAAATAGACAAGAAATACATCAAGATATATAGTCAAACAAAACATAAACTATATTCAAGGAATAAGAGATTATTATCAAAGAATCTGATGATATCTGAATTTGAGGGAATTTAAACCCAATTCATGTGCCTTTGATTGACATCCTCAAGTCCATACGTTTCCTATTTTTTTTCTTTTTCTTACATATATAATTTCAGGATGCATGTCGATACTTCTTGATCGAGAGTGGATTAGCGTTGTTCCTTGCCTTTCTAATAAATGTTGCAGTTGTTTCTGTGTCTGGAACTGTTTGTTTAGCTGATCATCTCTCACAAAACAACGTAGACCGTTGCAACAATTTAACACTCAATTCTGCCTCTTTCCTCCTAAAGGTATTTTTTCTGGATTAATTGAAATTTATAATATCAAAGAAATTAAATCCTAATAGTAAAATTGAAATCTCTTGTCTGCGATGGCAGAATGTTTTGGGGAGATCAAGCTCTATTGTTTATGGAATTGCGTTGTTTGCCTCAGGTCAAAGCTCCGCCATTACTGGCACTTATGCTGGGCAATATATCATGCAGGTATACTCATAAATAGGGTCTATTTTGAATATGCACCAGGTCATACATTGAAAAATGTAAAAAATTTATTAAAAATTAAAATTGTGACATTTGTCACAATTATATCATTTGGTAAATTTGCAACAGGTGTGGTATCTATAAGGGCAATAGATGGTACGTATAAGTAATAATATTTTTCAGTTTCATTTATGCTGGTTCTAAAATTCATTTTACATATAGGGTTTCCTGGAATTGAAGATGAGAAAATGGATTAGAAATCTGATGACAAGGTGCATTGCCATTATACCTAGTCTAATTATTTCAGTCATCGGAGGATCTTCTGGAGCTGGTCGATTAATCATCATTGCCTCGGTTTGTTAATTTCTCTTCACTTTCTTATTTTGATAATTTAACTATGTAATGATAATATTATTAGTATTATTTCGAGCTATAGGGTCACTGAAAAATGTTGATGAAAAACCATAAATTCCATAAATGGCTAATCTTGCAGATGATACTATCTTTTGAACTCCCATTTGCTCTCATCCCACTTCTTAAATTCAGCAGCAGCTCCACCAAAATGGGACCCCACAAGAATTCCACATATGTAAGTATATTTTACAATAATGACTTTTCTATTACATTACATCAGGCCATGTTCACTATTATGGATAATGTAGGATAAATTACTTAATTTAGGTTGATCAAAATTTATTTTTGTTTAATTAAGATCCTTGATATGTTAATGACTTAACTCATAATTACAAAATTGTAGCATAACTAATCATAATAAAGAGTTAGGATACTATATTCATGGTCTTATGGTTATTTTATAAATCATTCAAGATACTATTTTAAGCAGCTTATGTCATTAATTAAATTATGTGCATGATAAGGTTGTAATGAGGAAATTAACATAATTGCTGACTAAACATAATTGTCAATGATTAATTAATCCATACAAATTTCTTTACCCTTCAAATAATCCTTTAAATTATAATCTCATCCAGCAAGATGAACATAGCCTTGGTTTATATAATTTGAAGCGTTGGATTGCTTAGATTCTTCAAAGGATCGAAGTGAAATTTTTGCGCACGTGCATGTATAGATCATCGTGTTTTCGTGGATTCTTGGGCTGGGCATCGTAGGCATCAACATCTACTACCTCAGCAGAGGATTCGTCGACTGGCTAATTAAGAACAGCTTGCCAAAAGTTGGAAACGTGTTCATAGGAATTATAGTGTTCCCATTGATGGCAGCTTATGCATTGTCAGTGATCTATCTCATGTTTCGAAAAGACAAGGTTGTCACATTCATCGAGCCCATGAAACTTGACCCAGTTGCCCAAACCCAGATGGAGAGTGGTAACCAAGGTGGGGTGATTGAATTGCAGCCAGCGGTTTCATATAGAGAGGATCTTGCTGAAGTCCCATTACCCTAGCAGAGTCTTTACTTTCAAGAGATGTGGCGATTGCTTGTTTCTTTCTGCCAGTTGTATGAATAGAATATAGTGTAAAAAATTAAAGAAGTAATTGTAGGATCACTATTGTTGAATTTTGTAATCCAGTGGTTATGAATCTCATCTATGTAATTTTGTCTTGGTTTTTATTTAATAATAGTAATATTTTGGGGGAATATTTTGTTAGTGTACGAGAGTAATTAGAAGAATTGTTGTGCTTCTTTTATTACAAAAAAATGTCTTAATTTATAATACGAATAATTAAAATTATACCAAAATTGAAAAACAACTTAACAAAAAGACAAACTCATAAATTAAAAATGTAAATATTCTAAAAACTATAATAGGTAACTAAATAATTAAAATACCGCAAAATATTCTTCAATATTTTCAAATATTCCAACACTCTCTTATAAGTTGAATAGTATTTTTTATTAAAATGTTTAACTTGCACATTTTGTCTTCACTTGTGATGGTCGCGACTATTCTCTTTCTCACACGATGAGCGCAGTTGCTCTCTTTCAGATGCGATGGGTCTAATAGCTCCTTTTTTTTGCATGTAATAGACGCCGCAACTCTCTTGTCACATACGATGGGTGCAAAGAGACTTTTTCGTGATAGGCAAGCTTGCATCAAAGAACAAAGGATAATAGTGTTGGAAAATACCCACATACTTAGACGATTGAATTAAGAAAGTGGGGGTGTTGACCATTGTATTAGAAATCGACCTAAACAAGTCGGTTGGACTGCCGACCAGTCAAAAAAACAACTTTAGATAGACTTAAAAATTGAAATTGTAATAAAATCAAGTAAAATTGGGTAAAACTATAGTTGAACTGCTAAATAAAGTGAACTTATCATGATTTATGAAAATTGAATAATTCAAATTGATAAATGAGTATGGATTTTTAAATCCTAACTTCTTTTTATTAATTCAATTTTTAAGTTCTATATTATAATTTATCTTCAATCCTCGTGTTCGTGGTGCAAGTATGAGCTTAACAGGGCTAATTATTTGACTGATGTTTGAACTTCTATTTTTCGTATGCCCAGTCAATGGTGACATACAGTATTTTGTAATAAACTTAAAAGGAAAAATAATACTTGATAAATTAAGCTATTTGATTTGATTTCGATTAGGTTAAAAAAATCCCTGTGATAAAGTTTGAATTTGAACTTTAAAAAATTTTTAACGCCCAGTCTCTTTACTTAATTAAGATTTGAGCTTGACATTGAGTTCTAAGAATTTAAAATAAACCTCATTTAATTAGTTATTGAACTAAAATTCATATTCAAAATTGACTTGTTAACACTCGCATATTGGAACAATTGAAGAATGAATGTCCTGATGACTTTGGGCATGTTTGTTCCCTTACTATCAATTATTCTTTATCATTTAAAATCTTAAAATCAGATCTCTTACTATAAAAATTTTATTCAAATTCAAATTCAAAATTTTTCCTACTTTTAACTTTTATAACTAATTAATAATTTTTCAATTATTATACTTATTCATAATCATGCTTATCTCTATGCATCAATGAAAAGATATGATTTCTTTCAACACTGGAATTACCTGCACTGTGATAGAGAGGAGCTCCACTAATAATTAAAAAATTATTAATTAATTATAAAAGATAAAAAAAAAAAATCTTGAATTTGAATATAAATAGAATTTGTTTAGAAAGATATTTGGTTTATAAGATTTTTGAAAGTGGTGGATAGTAATAAATTAGGAAACAGGCATAGCCCGTGTTTATCTTTTCATTTTGAAGTTCATTATATTGTTTTTATTTTCTATTATTTCAAGATAAAAAATTATGTTTATTTCAACTTATTTTCATTTTTAAATTCATTTGTTTTTATTCCTATCATTTTCAGTGTTTTTATATGTATTATAAGATATTGCTAAACCTAATATATATAAAGGTATAACCCACTAGATAGATATTACAAATTAATACATATCTGTTTATATAAAAAATAAAAATCTAATAGATTCTTATTTCCATACGAAATCGAATACATCAATTGAAATGCATTTTCAAAGAAATTTTAACTAAAAATAAAATTAACCCTAAAAATGCTACAAATTTATTTTAAAAATAAAAATAAATTATTTGAAACCTACGTATCACTTACAGTGGTTACTTATTGCTTTTAGCAAATTTTGTCCATTTGAGTGTCCCTAGCTTGTGTAGTTAATCAAATACACTATTTTTTTTCTCTCTCTGTGATGGAGTTCTTTATTATGTGGATGACGATTGATGGAAAAAAAATTTGGAACACAAAGAGCGTTATTAATATTTTCCTATTGTTTTAAACAGAAAGGGAATATAATGATAATCACTTACACGATAATTAAGAAATTATCAAACATTGAATTTCACAGGAAAAAATCATTTAAGCATTTGCTCTCTCTCTATATATAGCTTGTACAAATTAGTTATTACGATTTGAAAATTTTGAAGTGATCCTCATATGCCTTTGGCCAATATATGAAAGAAATCATATCTCAAATTCAGTTGAGTTTATAAATTTTTTTGTTCTTCTTTGCTTCACCATAAGGAATAAATTGACTCATGAGAGAGAGAGAGAGAGATATATATATATATATATATATTCATTGTTACTAAGATTGTCTGTATATTAGTCACACCCGATGCATAATATATATATGTATATATGTAATAATTTCCCAAACTCTCTAAGCCCTCCGGCATTAGAAACCTGGAAAATCAATTTGGGTCCCTTATTCTAATTTAATTGTTACAACTTGCGTGCTTTCTGTCAAATATGTATACAAGCAAATTCATTGTACGAAGTACTTATTCCTCATATAGCATGCACGTATTAATGGAATATTAGAATATATACATACATATATATATATATATATATATATTGTTATTTTTTCATTCTCCCGCGTTGTTTTGAAATTTTTTAATCTTGGGCTTCAAAAAACATGCATATTTTCCTGACCCATGATTTATAGTCCATGCCATCTCATATATATATATATTTTTTTTCACTTCACCGGGTTCCAATCCAACATAAGAAAATCGATTGTTCTTTTCCTCAAAATGATGCACTAATCCATCAGTAAAAAAGTGATTACTCTCCTATTCAAATTCACGCACAACTCTATGCATTCTTAGCATTAGCTCATCCTGAATATTTATGCATGTGCATATTCATCCTCCAAATTAGTAAAGAAGGTCACACACATACAAATCTATCCTCTAAGTTCATACATAGAGTTCCCACAGTGGGTATCAAACATGAAATATGCTCTAATATTACAAATGTCGCAGATTTTAATCTGTCCCTAAAAACTAGTTACTAAGGAGGACATTATTAAAAAATATAAAATTTAAGATTACAAATATATATTTTTAATTTAAAAATCAAGAAATAAATATGATGGAATGAAAAACATAGAGGTAATAGAGAAATGGATATTGCCGTACAACTGAAATTATAAAAATAAATAAATATATACTTTTGCACGTTATACGCTTTCTTCGTATTAAATTTGAAGTATAGTTGCAAGATGTGTGTAATGTACGAAAGTTCTGGAAGTTAAGTTCAATTATTTCAGAAGTTTGTGTTAATATATCAAGTAGAGATGGCTACAAATACTTTAGTAATTTTTCTAATTTAATTTTATACACTGTCAAGAAATTAATCATTTTTTTTTATAACAAATTAAATTTTTAATATTTGCTATAAATTTTAAGCTGCACAACAGCTTTGGAGAGTGCAAGCAGTGATCCTCCATAGTACAGATTCTAAGATGATACCATGTCATAATATCTATACACTAGTAAATAAGAAAATTTAGTTGCATAATGTTAAATTACTATAACATTTTTATTTTTACCTTCACTTTTAATTTAATTTTACATTTTATTATATTTTTACATGTTTCAATTTACTTTTATTTTTAGTTTTATTAAAATTTAAATTTTCTCACATAGTTTTAATTTTATTATAATTTATTACAATAAATAAAACATTATAATTCATAACAATTTACACAAATATAAACTGTGCTACCTTGCCCATTATATATTAGACAAGAGGGGTTTAGATTTTAGAGTAACCACATTTAGGTTGTTGAATCTTAATTGACTAAAATGCCACTCTCTTATAAACATTTATAATCTTATTTTTTTATATTTAATTAATCGTTAAAAATTTCCCCTATTCAAACTTTTTTTTTCTGTTTCCTTTTATTTAAATTATCCATTTTATTTATGATCAAATTTAAAAATTGTATTTCACTATATTAACAAAACTATATATATATATATATATATATATTCAATTATGCACATATGGTGTGTGTCAATTCTAACTAAGTAAAAGCTACACAATAATGTTAACATATATCAAATTAACATACGGTTATGTGATAATCTTGGAAGGACCAACAAATGAAATTGCGTTTTATTTGAAAGCGCCCTACTCATTTTGGGCAACTGACTACTTACCCAGACCAATTTTTTATTTATTTATTTTTAGTTAATAAATTAAAGCAGCAAGGCAGCCCAATACGAATATATGTTTGGGATTTTAAGAAAATGTGCTATATTAGTAAAATTTGTACACTTTATGCGTGTTATAAATTATAAAATTATTGTATTTTAATTAATAAAAATAAAATTATTTAATATTAAAAAGTATAAAGAATATTTAAAATAATAAAATAAAATATCAAGAAAGTTTGATATGATGAAAAGAGAGAAGTAGATGATAGAAAGAATAAAAGTATTTGACAAAAGGGAATTATGGTAAATTTACTCTGTACAATCATAAATCTTTATTAAAATCAAAATATAGTATCTATTTATTTCAATACATTTATTTGGTTGAAAACATGTTCTTTTGGAATGAGATTGAAAAATTTTTAATTTTAATTTTGATTTATATAAATTAATAAATAAACATTGCATATGTAAATTATTTATAAATTTGATATTTTTATTAATTATAATATATTGTAAAATTATTATATTTTAATTAATAAAAATAAAAATTTCAAAATCAGAAAATATTAAAAAATTTAAAAATTAATATAAAAGTTTAAAGAAAAGAGAATATCAAAGAAAAATAAATGTTATGCATTAATAGATGAATAAGAAAAAAGAAAAGTAGTTAGTTTAAAACTCTAAATCATAATTTAATAGTATATAAGTAGTTTGGACAAAAATTCTTTAAAAAGTCAATAACAAAAATAATACAAAGTCAAATGAGTGAAAGGAAAAAATAATAAATAGAGAATAAAATATATTAGGTGATTGAAGAGAAATAAAAAAGTTTTTAAAAAATAAGAGTAATTTAATAAACTAAATGAAAGATAGAGGAAAATATAAAAAAGAACAAAATACATTAAATCTGATTCTGATTCTGATTCTAATTCTTACCAAACCACCTAAAACCTTTGAATTGTAGACAATCGGTTTTGTGGGCTCGGACAAATATTTTATGTACTTAAATCTCATTGCTCAATCGACCCGACAATCTGCTCATTATCAATACAAGATTCATGCTGTCATTTGCTTACTTTAAAAGAAAAATTGCTGCACCAATTCGATTGTAGAGGCTCAGTGTTGATGATGCATTTGGAGAAAAAGTCAAAATGTAAGTACATTGTCAGATTAATTGTAATATTTTAAATTATGTTTCCTAGGCTTTTATTTTGTTATTTATATTCTAACAAAAATTTACAAACTTGTGGATTACATAAATATCAGATATTACATACATTTATTGTCGTGATGAATCATAAAATCATATTAATAGAGATACTAGAAATAAATAACATAAAATGAAAAAAAATAAAAAGATTACAATAATAATAATAAAAATATAATATTGTTACATTTTTGACGAACTTATAATTAAACAATCAAAATCATATTATAAAATTAGTCAAAAGAAGAGAGAAAGAAATATATTGACAATAAAATAAAAATAAAAATAAAGTAAATAATATTTTTTGAAAAAGAGAGAAATAAAAAAATAGAGCTATTTCATGCTTTCACTTTGGATCGAAGTTAATTTTGTTGGTCAAATAGAAATTTGTGCTACATAAAATAGCAGTATATATATAGTAGTGTGTGTGTATAGAAAGAGCAACATTAAAAATCATACCAAATTTCATAGTAAAATAAGCAATTTGATGAAATTATGAACTTAGATTATAATCCAACAATGATATTCAAAATAATTATATACAGATCATTAAAAGAAATAAAGCTTGAATATCTGTCATGCGTGCTGTTACGAATTGATTTAATTACTAGAGAAAGAACGGGAAAGAAGGTAAACATAAAAATCAGAGAAAGGAGTGCAAAATTTTATTCAAGATATAAACCATATCTATAATACATTTTACCAAAATATAAAATTTAAGATTACAATTATATATATAATATAAAAAAATAAATAAATATGAAAGAAGAAAAATCATAGAAGCAATAAAAAAATAGATATCGCCATAAGTACTTTAAGATGACGATTACTATGTCATAATATCTATATACTACTAAATAAGAAAATTCAGATGCATAACGCTTAAATTACTATAACATTTTTATTTTTATATTCTCTTTTCATGTAATTTTATATCCTTTTCTTTTATATATATATATATATATATATATTTATATATCTTTCACTTTACCTTTATTTTTATTTTTATTAAGTTTTTAATTTTCTCATATAGTTTTAATTTTAAATTAATTTCAATTTTTTATAATTTATTACAATAATAGGACATTAAAATTTATATAAAAAAAAAACTACAAAAAGATAAATGGTGCTACCATGCATTACTAATTACATATTAGCAGAGAGGGGTTTAGACTTACCTTTTTTTTTTTTTTTTCACTCAACAATTTAGTTAATTATAAAGTATTTTTGTGTGACTCAAACCATTTTATTTCATTTTTTGCTTGAATAATATTAATTTATTTATTAGGTACAAGGATTATAAATGGAAGCTTTTGTCCATTTTCATCATTTATTACCTCTGTCTCCATTTTTCCATTTATATAGACTATGACCAATTATTTATACAGTTGTCACGCTACCTTAAATAATATTCACGACAATTTGTTAAACTACATTATCAATCCTATCACAGTAAATTTGATAATACGAATATGAGAATGCAAAAACGGCAGTGGTCGAACTACCTAATTATTAAAGAATCCCGACACAATAAATTTCTCACTTGCATGGATTTAGTCCAAGAAAGTGAGCTTCATCTCTTACCACGGCAAGTTGCATGACCCATTTCGAGCATTACCACAATTTGGATTTTTTTTTCCTTGCCAACTTTGAGCCATATATGGATTTCGTGAACGTCTATCCAAGAATCATCCCTAGTTAGGTTTATAAATATATGAACAAAACAAATAAGTACTTATTTGGGCAAAATACACGTGTGCAGAATACTAAAGAAAGTCACGATCACGTGAATTCGTCAATTCTCAGAAATATATCTGCAGCAAAATACATTAATTAGTGACAAAGTCAGGCTATGTTTGGTTCCTAATCACAGTGGGAAGAAAATTTTTGGTCATTTGAGTGGGTAATAAAATTATGCTTGGTAATAAGATGTAAATGGGTGGGGAAAATTAAAATATATATTTAATATGTAATAATAATTGAATCATGTAATAATATACGTTTATAAAATAATGATATATAGAAATAAAGATAAATTTGATTTGATTGTTATAAGTAAAATGATTAGAAAATAATTAATTAGTTATTTAAAGTAAGAGAAGTTGAAATTTGAATTTGAATTTGAATTTGTATAAAATTGGTAACGTAATCAAGATATTTGATTTGTAAGATATTAGAGTGAAGAGTAGAAAACAAAGAACCAAACATAACATAGATGTTTTATTGGACTGGAGATTTTATACTAATGCAATATAAACAAAGGGGCATGTAATAAGAAAAATCCACGAGGGAATTTGCAGTGGAAATATGGGAAGCTTCTTGCCTCAGCAAGGGAGTGGTGGCGCCGCAGGGAACAGCCACCGGACAGTCTCCACGGCGGAGATGCCGACCTCCGGCGGCTATCAGCCCTACGCCGATCGTCAAGAGGCAGTGCAGGTTGGTTTCGGTTCTGTCTGTAATATGCATGTCATGACTTTCCTCTTTTTTATTTCTTTATGGATTATTAGTTAGTGTTGGTGGGATGTTAGGTTTTTGAATTAGATGTTTGATTTGTGGTGTTTGGATTTGGATGAACACAGAAACCTGGTTGGAGGAACTTCTTGTCATATGTCGGCCCTGGATTCTTGGTCTCATTGGCTTACCTTGATCCTGGAAATTGTCAGTCCCTCCACACACACACACACACACACTGATGAAATTTTTAATTTTTTTTATTAAAAAATAAATCTTGGGTATGTACTAATTGATGTTGATCATCATCATGTCTAAACTTGCAGTGGAAACTGATCTACAAGCAGGAGCCAATCATGGATATGGAGTACTTGACTAATTCTTCTCCTTATAAGCAATCCCAAAATCTGAATTTGTGTATAGACGCGCGCGCACACACATACAGAGATCAATAAGGGAAAAGCCCAATTAAATGATTAATTTTTTGTTTAATATTTAAAATCATTAATTATTCTTAATTAGAGCATATAAACTGTGACGTGGTTGGGTTGCAGCTGCTGTGGGTGGTACTTATCGGATTGATATTTGCACTGATAATCCAATCGCTAGCAGCAAATCTTGGAGTTAGCACCGGTACGGGTTTCTTGCTTTCTACCATATACCACTTAATGCTGTATTATTATCAGTTCTGTTTTGCATAATTAAATTCATTTTCATGTGCTGTTGCCACTTGCCATCCTCATTTGCCCTATATATGTGCATACATATATATTCATGTCACTGTTTTATGTGTGTGCAAAAATTTAGAGTGTTCAAATTTATTGACAAATTATAAAATTATTACTGTATTTTAAATAACATAATAAAATAAAATACTTTTAAAATTTAAAAGTATAAAAATGATTTACAATAAAAGAATAAAGAAAGATTAAAAGAAATTGAAAAAAGAAGGAAAATTAGAGAGAATATAAACTCAAAAAGTAAGTTAAAAGCAAAATGATAAAAACATTTAAAATGAAGACAATTATATAATTTTATATTATAAAACCAAAAACTCTTATTAAATTAATAATATAGATATATGATTGAATTTTGTATTTCTTTCTTGCCGCATTGCACATGTAACAAGTATATATACATATAAACATAAAAGAGTTAATTTGGGAAGGAAAATTATTTAAAAAAATTAATGCAGGGAAACATTTGGCGGAGCTGTGCAAGGTGGAGTACCCTATAATTGTGAAATACTGCCTGTGGTTGCTTGCTGAGGTTGCCGTCATTGCTGCAGACATTCCCGAAGGTACTTAAAAAATTTACGTATTTTCTTAATGCAACACGTTTATAATTATATTTATGTGTATATATGTGTGTGTGTGGGCCGTCATAATGAATCGTGCATTGCTGAAGTACGATATGTGGAATTTATAGTCACGGTTTTTCCACCTTATATTAACTAGACTAGGACAAAAGCGTGCTGACTACAACAGCAAATTATTTGGATTGATGGATCGAAATTTTAGAGTCATAAATTCATTATATTTTTCAAAAAGATAATGAATTAAAATCTTTAAATTATCTAAATTTAGAATAATTTAAATTATCTCCATCCAAAGTTTTTCTTTTTTTTTTTTTTTCGAGTTTCTCTCGTCAAGAGTCACTCTTTTATTCCCCTGTTCGGCTTTCTAGTCCTACCAATGGTTAACAGGTGTAATATTTTTCCTTGACATTGACGAATTGACCGGTGTTACGGCCTACGGGTTCTGTAATTAAGGGTCGTTGAATTCGTTTCTGTCCATCCTGGAGGATTAATTTTCTGTCCTAACGATGAAAATAAAGCAATCAAAAGGGAATGGATTTGACAATGGTTCTGCCCAACGTTTGGCTTACATATAAAATTAATTATTGTGACAGTGATTGGGACAGCATTTGCATTGAACATACTGTTCCATATCCCAGTATGGGTTGGGGTTCTGTGCACCGGTCTTAGTACACTTGTGTTTCTGGGACTCCAGAGATATGGTGTAAGTTCTCTATTTATTTAATTGTCATCTTTAATTATTGTGTATTATATTATTAATTGTGTCAGTAGATTTTTTCCCCTTAAATCTTGTAACAAAATACTGTTTATAATATAACCTTTTCGCCGTCTTAATTTTAGAACCCGTCCGATCTTGCGACTTTTTATAACATTTGTTATTCAAGCTATCAAATCTTCAATTTTGGTCAAATTTAAATGTTATTACTTTAAACATATATACAAATATAAATATATATATATATATATATGTGTGTGTGTATATGTATATAGTGCACATCCCGAAGTTGACTGATTTTGTTTATTTCTCGTTTTTAACAGCAGTGGTTTTTTCTCTGGTGGCTTATGTTTAATTAGACATGGATGATTTAATAATACTATCTCTGTTTTATAGAAATTAAATAGCAATTTATTACTCTCAAGTTAGATGAACAGACATTTTAATTAAAATTTCTAAAGACTAAAATCTTACACCAAAAAAGTATGATCTGCATATTAACAAGAAACAGTATACACATTGGAAAATTAAGTTTAGTAATTTGCAATGCTACTGTGGGACAAATTGTCAAAATTCAAATGGACGTCTTTAATTTTAAATAGTACTGAAAATTTTACAAGTCGACTTAGCAATACTTATAAAAATAATGAAACTTTTATGAATTCCCCCACCGCCCCCGCATAACGTGTACCGTACCCCTCAAAAAATTAAATAATATGTCCCTGCACAGTTAAATATTCGCTATACACCCCACTTGGGAAATATTTAAGAAAGAAAAGTCGACCTCCCACATAAATTGAAAAATGAAATATCGTCTATTATTATTATTTTTCTTACATTATTTGCTCATGGAAGTATGTTTATTCGTACTAATGGAGCAGGTGAGGAAGCTGGAACTGTTGATAGCAATATTCGTGTTCATAATGGCTGGATGCTTCTTTGGGGAGATAAGCTATGTGAAGCCACCAGCAACACCAGTGGTGAAGGGAATGTTCATCCCAGAGCTGAAAGGCAAAGGTGCCATTGGTGATGCCATTGCACTGCTAGGTGCCCTTGTCATGCCGTATGTCCTCCGTTTTAATCGTATTCATACGATGATTGTATTTTATAATTTTTTGGTTTATTAGGTTATTGATTTTAATTCTTATTTTATGATTTTTCTTCTACTGCTTCTTTTTTGACATGCATGCAGGCATAACCTTTTTCTTCATTCTGCTCTTGTGCTTTCCCGGAAGATTCCCAATTCAGTCCGCGGGATTAATGTAAGAAAACTTACCTGTTTCAACAAGGAGTTTAATTTACATGCATGAATGCAAATTAACTGGCACCAAAAAGTCTATGTATATGCTTGTACAAGACATGTTAAATAGACATTCTTGTAAAATGTTACTAAGTGAAGCTCGATATGCAATAGTTGGGCTGGTTTTAGGGTTGGGAACACTTATTGGTTGTTGATCGTGTTGAGAACACATACAACACAACACAATGAAAAATATAAAAGTTGGTAACGCAGTTTTGAGTTACCACTCCTATATCTGCAAGCCTTTACCCGATAAAATGCTCCACTAAGTAAATATAAGTAAAGAGATAATCAATAAAATCCCTTAACCTTACTGTTTTAATTCTAAGGTTCCTGACTAATTAACAACATACTATCCAACAGTATATCCTAGACTCCTTCTAGAGTTAACTTTCCATTACGATAAGCGCTATCTCAAATTTTGTTTTCCAAACTCTTCACTCTTTCAAGTACAATTCATCAAATAACTCATTGGCAAAGAGTATGAGATTTTAAATTGAGGGAAAACTTAAGCACTATGCACTCATGACATTTTAAGTTATTCTTCCACTATTATACTCCTCTTTTGTGTGTTCCGTGTATCTCTCATTTGTTTCATTTGGGTATCAATAGCTCCTTTCATAGATCATCATGTGAAAATCTTACAAGTAGGCCATTCTTTGAGGCTAATCTAGCTCCTAAAAAATCTACTCTATTGCCTTAAGTTAGTTGCCTACAAACTTCTATTACACAATTGGATTCTTACCCAAACGAATATTCACCTTGTCTAATCTTATCTAATCTCTTCAAATAAGATCTCCTAACTTCAACAACCTCCTTTTGATCATGTCCATACAAATAAACTTCATTCTATTGTGGGGTTGTTGCAACTATCTGAAGAATTTAAGACTTGAAGTGTTTTGATAAGCTTTGGACTTTTCTTCATACTTTTCTTTTAGGGGTCCAAGACTTCCATGATGTCTACAGTGCTCATAACTCATGATTTCTTTAGCAATAACAATCCAGATATGATTAAACTCTTTTTTGTAGTTGTTTAGTCGAGCTAGGACTCTTTGACAAGGTAGGATTCTTCTCAATTCATCTGTGTTGTGTACAATGTGCCAACATGTAAACAATCTCCTCTTTTGACACATTATGGCACACCATTTGTTTCCTAATTTGTTGTTAGTACAATGAATAACAGGATCACGAATATATTTCCAAAAGCTGCATTTTTATTGATCTTTGACTAAATTTTATTACATTGTTTTTCTTGCTACACTTAGTCCTTTTACTTTTTCTTTTGCAGTCAACTTGACTTATTACAATATTTCATGTTTTCAACTTTTCTTAGAATAGTGTTTTTCAAAAACTTTCAACAAAAACCTTTTCCTGTCAATCAGCAACTAGCAGCAGACCATTTATGCACCAAAACTATGTAGATTTAACATTAAAGTCTAGATGTTTTACCTATCTCTACTCTTCCTTTTAGCCCTTTTTTTCTCCCCTTTTGTGTCACCATTTTCCAAAGGGCATGTAAATGTGGCAAGGTCTAGTGTAGTTCAATGCGAGCAGCTAGTTTTGTCATGGGTTGATGAGGTAGGTACAACTTGTTTTGGTGGTTCTTCATTAATCTGTCTCAGTGTTGCTCTTAAGTTGGCAACTTACAACTCAATCTATGTCAAGTTAACAAACAAAAATATACCGTTTTCCTCTAGTGCTAGTTATTTGCGTTGGTCTCACGAGGTCCATGTGGAGTAATTCCAAAATTCTTGATATACTTAGCTGTTTGAAAGCTGAAGATCTCTGTTGCCTTCTCATTTGACAAGATTTACAAACTTTTGTTGTTGTTTCAGAAAATGTTGGCAATCCTTGAACTATACTTGTTTTTGAAAGTCTTAATAGGTCTTGGTAGTTAATGTGACTTAGCCGTTTATGTCATTTTTCAATCTTCTCAATGTTAGATTTGAGACAAGTTGAGCTACTGCTCATGGCATAGCAATTATCCTCACACAACAGTTGTTTTTGTTATATATTGGGCATTAGTCCTAAGTAAACTTTACAAAGAATTTAATTACATAGTTAACTAACGCTTAACAGGTTAGCCTTGGTCCATTAATGTGTAGCACACTTTTTAATCTAGGCATCCCTTCAATGTTCAGAACCCCTTTGCTAACAACACAACAATTCTGGCAATCACCAAATGTTGCGTGACCACTTGAAATATTCTTGTAATTTGACTGATATTCCTTGTCATTGATCATGTGTTTAGAACATTCGCTGTTGAGATACCAATTATCTTTTGAACTAGCTCTTAATGAAGTAAAGGATACAAGCTGACTTTCAAACCCAAACTCTCCTAACTGGCTTGATGTTGTTCTATTGGTTTCCAATACGGTTGTCAATGCTTCTTCTATATAGCATATGTTTCAACAACAAAAAGTACTAGTTCATCTAGTGTCCAGCATTTCTCCCAAAATTACCAAATATTTTACCTATTTGCTTCTTTTTCTTTATGGATTGGCTTCCTGTTACCTTTTTGTTGGGAACCTATTGCTCAACAGCTAGGACAGTTGTCTTGATAAATTTTATCTCCTTTCTTTCTATGGCTCTAGCTCTTGTCAAGCTAATTCCAATCCTGTCTGATGCTGATTTCTCAATTGAGACTATATCTTTCAATTTTGCTTTGCCTATGTTCAATTTTTGTAAGATTGAGTCTGCCTCACAATATTGTTCATTGAACTTTTTACACTTAAACCTTAGCTTTGAACATTCAACATTTAAGTATGCGTTCAATTCCTTGAGAGATTTCACTTTTTCCTTTAGTGCATGTTTTCTGTTTGCAAAGTTATTAGTTTGTTGCCAGCTAATTGGTAGGTTGAGTACAACTCTTCCTCAACATTGTTGTTATCTTCATCTGATGTTGCAACTTGGAACACCAGAACCTTTTAATTTGAATTTATAAAATTAAAAGCTACCGATTACTAATGTAATTGGCTTCAGACTCCTCGGATCCATCATTACTCCAAGTTGAGTTCAACGACTTGCCTTTTTTTTAAGCGCATTAGTGCATTCTACTTAGATATGATTGAATCCCTTACATTCCTAACATTGTACACCCCTTTTTTTAGGCTCACCCTTTTCTTGTTTTTTGAATTTCTTCTTTTGATCAGTAGGGGAATTTTTAAAAAACCTACCTTATTTCTTGTTGAAGTTCATTTGCTTCTTGCTCATCAATTTCTTTAATGTCTTAGGTAAATAAGCAATATCGTTATCATTGTTACAACAGTCTTCGTTACTTTGCCTTTTTGCTTTGAAAGGCAAGTTCCTTTTTTTTCTTTGCCATATTGAAGTTCATTTCATTTGTTTAAAGTGAACTCATGAGCTCATCTAGCTATAAAATGTTCACAGTCCTTGCTTCTTCTCTTACAGCTACTTTGGGAGTGAATCTTTAGGTAGTAATCTCAAAATTTTTTCTCACAAGCTTTACTTCAAAATGCTTCTTACCTAACTGGTAAACTTGATTTACAATATGTCATAGCCTGCCATTGAATTCAACAATTGTTCATTTTCGCCAATTCTCAAATCTTTCAGCACTTCTAACCTTTCATTAGTAAGGATTGTGGGAGGACTCCAACCATATTCAATTGCATACCACGCCTTCTCACCATGGGATTTGATGAATTCCTACATTCGTGCTTTCTAATATAGGTAATTCGATTCATCAAGTAGTGGAGGCCTTGCTATGGATGCTTTCTCTATGGTATTCATTTTCAACCCTTTCAGAATCTCATTAGCTTGTACAAGCAAGTAGAACCTGGTGAACCCAAGCTCTGATACCACTTGTTGGTTTTATGGTTAAAACACTTATAAGTTCTTGATCATGTTGGGAATGCACACAACAAAATACAACAGAAAATGTAAATGAGGCACAAAAGTCGATAATGTAGTTCAAAGTCACTACTCATATGTTTGTAGGGCTTTACCCAGTAAAATGCTCCACTAAGCAAATGCAAGTAAAGAGACAATTAATGAAATCTCTCAACCTTATTGCATAATCCCAAGGTTTCCAACTAGTCAATAACATACTGTTCAATAATGTATATTTAGACTCCTTAAACTTTCCGTCACCGTAAACACTCTCAGATTTTATTTCCCACACTTTTCAATCTCTCAAATACAATTCATCAAATAATTTATTTATAAAGAGAATGACATTTTAAACCAAGGGAGAATTTAAGCACTATGCATAGATGACACTCTAAGTTATTCTCCCACTATTATGTTCTTCTCTCTTGTGTGTGTCATGTATCTCTTATCTATTTCATCTAAGTATCAGTAGCTTCTTTTATAGATCATCATGTGAGAGTCCTGTTGCATGTAGTTTCTTCTTTAACATTAATCTAGCTCTTGAAAATCTACTCTGTTGCCCTGAGTTGGTTGCCCACAAGTTTTCATAACACAGCTGGATTCTTGCCTAAATGAATCATCACCTTGTCCAATTATCTAGTCTCTTAAAATAAGATCTTTCGACCTCAACAACTTTTTTTTGATCATATCCGTACAAATAACTTCCTTCTACTATGGGGTTGTTGCAACAGTTTGAAGAATTCGAACTAAAGTGTTTGGATGAGCTTTGACTCTTTTTCATACTTATTTTTTAGGTGTCCAAGACTTCTATAATGTTTAGAGTATCTATAACTTGCGATTCCTTAAATAATAACAATCTAGATATGATTAAACTCCTTTTTTTTTTTTTTTATAGTTGTTTAGTCAACCTAGTTCTCCTTAACAAGTTAGGATTTGTCTCTGTTCATCCGTGTCATATACAATGTGCCAATACAGTAGCCAATATGCTAATAGTTTAAAGCAAGAAACATTAATTGTTGCAATTTAGCGAGTTTCATAACCTTTATTTTATTTTATAATTTCAGGATGCTTGCCGATATTTCTTGATCGAGAGTGGTTTGGCATTGTTCGTCGCCTTCTTGATAAACGTTGCAGTTGTTTCCGTGTCTGGAACCGTTTGTTTAGCTGGTGATCTCTCACAAGACAACGTAGATCGTTGCAACGATTTGACACTCAATTCTGCCTCTTTCCTCCTCAAGGTTTGTCCTTTTATAAATTAATTGAAATCTGTAGTAACCAAAGATAAGTTGAAATTTCTCGTATGTGATGACAGAATGTCTTGGGGAAATCAAGCTCTCTTGTTTATGCAATTGCATTGTTAGCCTCGGGTCAAAGCTCTGCCATCACTGGCACTTATGCGGGACAATATATCATGCAGGTATACTTATAACTTTTACCCACATATATGTAATCATTTTCATTTTATTATATGCTGGTCCTAAAAATTATACGTATCCTTTTTATTATGTTTAATATAGGGTTTCTTGGAACTGAAGATGAAAAGATGGATTCGAAATCTAATGACAAGGTGCATTGCCATTGTACCTAGTCTGATCGTTTCTGTTGCTGGAGGATCTTCTGGAGCTGGTCGATTAATCATCATTGCCTCGGTTTGTTAATTTCTTTACATTCTTATTTTAATAATTAATTAATCTGTACAACGATAATATTTTTATTTCAAGACTCGAGTAATAGGGACATAGAGAAATCTCAATGAAAAATCCTAATTTCCATAAATGGCTAAATCTTGCAGATGATCCTATCTTTTGAGCTCCCATTTGCGCTTATCCCACTCCTTAAATTCAGTAGCAGCTCCACCAAAATGGGACCTCACAAGAACTCCATATACGTAAGTATTTCCTACATTACATTTGTTGACATAATTCAAAGTGTTGAATCGCTGAAAGGATTGAAACAAAATTTACGTATACGCGTACGTATGTGTAGATCATCGTGTTTTCATGGATTATCGGATTGGGCATCATAGGCATCAACATCTATTATCTCAGCACGGGGTTCGTCAGCTGGCTAATCAAGAACAGCTTGCCAAAAGTGGGAAACGTGTTAATAGGAATCCTAGTATTCCCACTGATGGCAGCCTACGTGGTATCTGTGATCTATCTCATGTTTCGAAAAGACAGTGTGGCCACGTTCTTCGAACCCACAAAATTCGACCCGGTAGCCCAAACCCAGACGGAGAGTGGGGCGCAAAGTGGGGTGGCTAAACTGCAGCAAGCAGTTCCCTGATGTTGCAGACGTCCCAGTGCCCAAATAGAGTCTGGTGGCTGCTGCATGTTCCCGTCTGTCTGTTATATGCATGGAATATGGTATAATGAAAACAAAATGTACGACCGGCACAGTTTAATTTTTTGTAATCTCGTACTTGTGAAACTATCTATGTGACTTTTGCCCTGATCCGAACTTCAAATGGATTCAACTGATTAATAGAAGCCACATTAATTATTACTATTGCCGTTGTTGTCACTGATTTTCAAATAAAGGACATTACTCTGAGGAAGATTTTTCCTGCAGCTTCTCTAACTTTTCATGTTTCCCTTCTGCATTATCTCTGCTCATAGGCTTTTCCTCTAAAAAATTCTACGTCTTGCATTTTTTACTCGTTTTTTCTTGTGAATTATTTAACATCTATTTTTTAAAAAATAATTTAAAATAAATTTACCTTTTTAAACCTATGAACACATTAAAAAATTAAACTTTACATATATATATATATTATTTACGTATAACTGTTATGTTACACACAGCTAAGATCTTTTCCCACCCTACAATTTTCAATTATTGCAAGTATAACCATATTGTTATTGAGAGATCAGATCAGCTCAGCTCCACCACCGTATAGATTAACAAAAGAAATACTTGAGAAATTGCATGAAAGTATTTCAATAGAAATGGATGACGAAATCGCACTCCGAGCAAAATGAAAGTTGTTGCTTATAATAATCAGAGGAGTTAAAAATTGCAAGAAACTATTTTGCAAACTCTTCTTTTATATAGGTAATAATAATAATAATAATAATAATATGTTATGATTATCTTATCAAGTGGTAATGCAAAGATGCAGCAAGTACTTTATTGTTGTGGGTGGTGTAGTTGTATTTTCCTCTACAAAATTTTCTTGGAACAAAGTGTTAATTCGCTCTGGTTTTACAGCCACCAGCAAGATTGGATTTGTGGAGCACTTCTTGTTCAACACTTTGAAGGGAGTCAACTGAATAATCTACGCCCCATCACCATATCATTGTTATTGTTGTTATTATTATTAGCAGATTTTCAAATGGAGGGCATTAATTCCTACTTTGTAGCAGATTTGACCTGCTGGTTCCCTAAATTTTCTTGCCCTTTTTATCATCTCCGCTCTTGGGAATCTAAAGATCAGAAAAGCTTTTCCTCTAAAAATTATCTTGACTAGTAAACTGCGCGCGTTTTGCTTGTAAATATTTATCAACGATTTTATTTTAAAAAAAAATTTAAAATTAATTTAATTTTTAAAACTTAAGATTAAGCTTGAAATGTGTATATATATATAATATAAATTATTTATCATTTTCTTACCTTTTCTTATAACTGATAAATTACACTCAGCTAAGAAAATCTTTACCACACTACAATTTTCAATGATTGTGTATGACCACTGTTATTGAGAGATTAACAAAAGAAATACTGGAGAGATTGCATGCAAGTATTTCAATGGAATTGGATGTTGTAATCACACTAAGCAAAATGAATGTTGCTGCTTACAACAATCACCTTATTTTGCCATTACCCTGATACACAAACGCTTCTGCTATGTTTGGTTTCATTTTTTCCTTTGAAAAATACGCATACTTCAATTACTACATTTTTTTAATTCTCTCACTTTCACTTTCTCACTTCCATCCAATTTTCAAAAAAAATATATTTTAAAACACTTTCAAAAACCAAAACATAGTGTTCACATTTTACCCATCTTTCTTACACAGTTGCTAGTAATTTAGCAAAGCCTAAACTAGTGCAAATTAAGAAACAGGACTCCAGATGGAATGCTACTCATTTAAAAGATGCATAGCGTATTGCAGTTTTGTAACCAATACAAAAGGCCAATGTTTGATTGCGCAGTGTGTCAACTAATTTTCTACTAATTGCTGTGATTAGCAACTCGCAATGTGACACCAAATTCTAGCTATTGTTTATCAGGAATAATGTAAGCAATCATCATCATGATCAGAGCTGCCATCATATTTGATTAATTCCACTCAAGCATCATGGAAACAGAACTACTGCAATTCAATGGATTAAAGTTTTATCCATTTGCACAATAGTTTGTGCATGCTAACTTTCAAGTAAATCACCTTCAATCCTTTTGTTCGGCATGCAAGTGATTTTCACTTTTATTTGTTGTATACAATAGAATCCCCAAGTCATTGACGACACATTCACAAATGCAGAACGGATAGTAAAACAAGTAGGATACATAGGTTTGACTATATAAGATGAATGTTGGAATATAACCAGATAGTGTGGGCTATATCATCTGTTGATTTATTTTTTCCAATCCCATATCTATAGCACATTTCTGTGTTATATGTGATCGTGTTTCTTGTCATGAACTGTATCACTTACTAAAAGATTATGCTGTAACCATTAATGATGACATTGAGCCTCAATCAACAAACTTTTTCGAATTCCAGGACATGGGTCAACTCCAAATCTTTTGTGTGACAAAGGAACGGTACACTTGTTCTTCCCTAGACAGAACTGCAACAACCATACAAAGGGAAAATAAAAACTACGTAAGTTGCTTCGTAAAGATATGTTCAAGATGGAAATTCAATTTCTTAAGGTTGTTATTCATAGCTCAGATGAGTCTCCATCTTTTCTATGTATATGTGAAAATACTATAATTTCAGGTTACCTTATTCAAGATAAGACATTTTGTTATGTAACACAGTTAAGCGCCCAGGATGTTATTTTGCAGTGTGCATAGGAGAGGTGGAGCAGCTGATATAGTTCAAGTATTTGACTGTTTGAACACAACAAATAAAAAGATATAAAGAGAGAGAAGAAGAGAAAAACTTACTTCTTCCACAACGGCCATGGAATTGGTTGAGTGGCAACTCCCAAGAGCATAGCTTTTGCAATCACCTGAAGGGTTGCCGTAACTAGCAAACAAAATTTTTGAGATTCTCCTTTTATCAGGACAACCAAGCTGAACTTCAGTTCTTCTCCCATGATGTCTTTTATTTTCGTGTTGGGCTGCATTTTCTCTTTTCCATGAAACTAATAGAGGTGGATAAGAATGAGACACATGTCCACATATGTTTGTCGTGGAGACTGTGTCTACTGATATGCCAAGAGGATTCCCAGTTTCTTCTTCAAACAACACTAACAGGTTATCTGTAGGTTTGAGGAAGGATCTTGGTATATGATGCCTGATGTTTTTAATGTTCGATATCAGCAAAATTAGATACATAAATAAACAAAAATACCACATTAAAAATTTAGAAAAAAAAAACACCAAAAAGAGATTATCTTACAGCATTTGTGAAGGAGAGCCATCAGGTCTACGAAAGGAGATCCAATACCGGCCTATACTTAGACCATTAATCCATGCTTGGCCTTTTCCCATCGAGCTAAGATTTAGTGCAACAGGATCAACACCCTCAGGAGCATCAAATTTGGACTGATCGAGGGCAGTAATGTATTATAAGGGAAGTGCATAGAAAATATCATGTAAGTACAAACTAGATCTTTAAATGTGGAAGAGATGTTGAAATGGAATACGCTCTAGATCATCAATTGCAGATTAGCTGACCCCTCCCTTAGGTGACAGCAATTTTCCAATAATCTGAGGTGGCCGTGTGTATACTAATGCTAAAGGATTTTATATGACGGAAAAAAAAATTAGAACTTGAAGCATATTAGACAAACTGTAATGTCTCAATTACTAAAATCTTGGTGGACATTATGATGGAATATAGCCATGAATTTGCATTTTATGAGATATAATATGATAATGAATTTTCAAAACTTGGTATTCCTCTTATCTGGATTGGTATGTTGCCTCCTCATCTTGTTTTGGAAATGTGTCCGACAGTTAGTTGCTCATCATAACTTACATAATGAGCATAGGTTCTGTTGGAAAATATTTCAAAAGTAACATTTGATCAATCTTTAAGCAAAAAACAAACCATTAGGTTATTATATTGCTAACAGCTTATATAATTAAACTTGAATTGAGATAAATAGTTTATTTGTGAGATCATATCAATATTAAGCATCAGCAGCCTGAATTGCATGAAAAGGAAACAAAATTTGGTTCTGTAGAGAGTCCTTTCAGTCAGATTTTATTAGCTGAATGCCAACTATGTCCTGTATAATAGCAGATAAACAAATAACAATAAATAATCAGGAAACCCATGGGACTTCTAACCTTATACCATGTTAGCGGCTTCAATGGGTAGTTAAATTTGGTCCATTGCACATCGGTTGATCCTTCTTCTGCATAAAGCTGTAGCCTCTCTCCCAGTAATCCAACCTTGACAATTTTTGGCCAATGAAACCAAATTTGTAATTGGCAGGTATAATAATCAGAATTTCAAAACCAAACTTCATAGCAAATCACAATGCAGGACACACTTAAATTTAATATCCATGGAACCCCAACGTTGCTTAAAAATTTAAGCAGTTGATGCTATTTCTTTACCAAGGGAATAATGACAATCATGGTCTCCATAGGGTTCTAAAAGCCAGGTTTTCTGGTACAGACTACAAGAATGTAGCTACCTGATGTCCCCATGAATAGTTTGTCAAATCCTTGTCAACTTGGTTTTCTTGAATGCTCACAGTTTGCAACCCAGCAGCTCTGCTCTCCAGATGTGCTCCTGAATCCTTAAGTTTCCAGTAAAAATTAAATTATGTCAAGGATTGATTGGAGCAGTGAAATTAGTCAATTTTTGTCATATTCTTAAGTAGATGTCTATATCTGCATAGCAAAGCAATGATTTATTTATTACACCAGAAAGATGCTTTAAATGAACCTTTGAAATGAAAAGAATTTATAGCAGAAAATTACGAAAAAAAGATGGAATAATACCGGTAGCCCAACCATGATGCTTAGCAAGGAGATGTTGTTTGCTCCCCGGTGTAAAGGAACAGTAGTCCGCAGACTGAAACTTTGACTTCTAAAGAACCCATGTGCAGAACCTAAGGAGGCAAAGCAGAGTCAATTTTTCATAGGGCCGTGGAGAAGAATGTGTCTTAATTAGAAATGAATGCAGTTACTGTTTCTCAAAGCACCAGGATAGTGGCGAGAGTTCAAGTCATTTACACTCTATTTTTCTTCTTTGTGGCCAAAAGTTTTCTGTTTGGTGGTTTTTCATTATATGAACATATGTATTTTATCAAAAGGCAAACACTACTTCAGGTAGAGGAAAATGAACAGCTTCTGAGGGAAAAGAAAGACAGGATAAGCAAGGGACAACATGGAGTTGGAATAACAATGGAATATCAAAAAAAGAGCTTCAGTAATATTATCATTACCTCATTCATAATCATTTGCTATAAAAGCTCTCTAAGAATCACAAAGTAGTACTTTTTTGGGTCTATCAGTAGAAATATAAGCTCAATATTGTCTTACCAATTAGTTCTCCATTGACAAAGGCGCGCAATGCATGTCCAAGAGAATATATATTGATCACAGAATGTGAGTCCTCGCCTTGCTCATAACTACAACATGCATCTTGCTATTAATATGTTGCTCTAATCAAACCAGAAGACATTTTTTTAACTATGTAGCAGAAGCTAAATTCTGAGTTGGAATCTTATGATTAGGTGCAAGGAAACTTACCTGGCTGTGTACCATAGATAATCAGATATATCTTTGGTAGTGTTCATCTGCTCTAACAATCTATCTGACCTCAGTGAGGTGTTGTCAAAAACTGGAATGACTTCATTCCATTCTTCCCATATCTCTGGTGAGTCCAACCTCACAGCTGGTAGTGCAGATCTTTTGCTATCTTGGGTGCTTAACTGTTGGAGATGAAGACAAAAAAGAGTTTTCTTTTCATGCATTTTCTACAGAGAGATAGATTTGAATTTCTTCCATAAAGTATTCTGACACATGCCTTGGCTGTGTTAAATGAAACATTTTTGCAGTCTGGTAAGATGCTAATTGAATATTTTGGAAGTTGATAATTTTGATTTTGAAATTGGACTTCCGCATCACGTCTGAGATCAGCGTTTACAAGAAATGCAGCACACTCTCCATTATCTCCAGAGTACACATAGGCCTGACTCAAGAAAGACAGTCGAATAATAGAATGTCTTTTCTGTAAATGAAAATCTACAATGTTGAATTGTCAGTAGATTAAGTTTTGAGATGTTACTTCCTGTAGTGGGCCCAAAGAATAATTGTTTTGTCGTCCATAAAGAAGCGTCCGTGAGATTTGCCTTACTGCTTCATGCAACTCCTTGAGATGACCCCATTTTGGCTGCCTGATCAAACCTGTAAATTTTATGCAGTTACTTCTTTATTTAATTGAATGCAACTGAAAGTAGAGATCTGACACAGATTTGAGTGACATACCATACTCATCCAGTGGAGCTTGATCATAATAGCTGGTTATTACAAATGAAGCAGCTGACCTTCCGAAATTGGTTCCTCCATGATACTGTATAAATACAAAACATACTCTTTACTCACTTTCTGAGAGGAAAGTCAGGCGGATCAAAATATATTTGCACTTAATACTTTTATTCTGTTTAAATTTGTCGGCTTGGGTTTGCCCATGCAAATGCAGGCTTACCATGTAATAGTTTATGAAGCTCCCATTCATCTTGACTATGAATAGGGCAACCTGATAAGCAATGTCCTCAGCATGTCTGATCCTTGTATCATTCCCATATACATCAAAGCTTCATCACATTCAGAAAGAATAGAAAAGAGTTATACATCACATTGAATAGTATTGACTATGAGACAAGAAACATGAACACTTTGGCATAGCTTACTAGTGAGTCCAGTTTTCAGTCCAAATGGCAGGCTTGTTTGGAGAATTTGGTCCTGCAAATGTTTCTGCACATTTCAAGCCATTGCAGGCATTGATCTGCATGCAGGACCAAAATGACCAAAATTCAATACAAATGTACATCACGGGCTCAAGAGTCAAAATTCACATGGACAGCAAATTGAGGTAATCCGAAGAGGAGTTTACCACAGGATCAGGAGCGTCATCTTGCTTGCACATGACCCATGGCACACCGGTGTCAAGGCTCACAGCCATCTCTGCGGCCCAGCGGACGTACCGTGGACCTTCTACAGCAAAAGCTTTTTCTACATTTTGGTACTCGTTCTCAATCTGCACAAGTTTCATGAATCCATCTCAGTCGATTAATACAGATAATAAATGTGTGTGTGAAAGCTAAGAGAAAAAGTCAGAGAGGTCCAACCTGAGAAAGAATAATAGGACCTCCTTGTGAAGCATATAACTTCTGTGACTTCATCAGGTTCACTATTTTCGTCGTAAAATTTTTCATGTAAAACTGAATTCCACGAAAAAATTAAGGAAAAAAGGACATAACTCTGTTAGGGTTAATGCTCTGAGCTGATAGCCCCCGTTTTCATTAATCTTACATCACATTACAACTCTTTCTTGCACACAAGGATTGGAATATGTGTCTATAATTCAAGAAAAAATACCTTAAACGGTTCATTGTCAGTTCGAAATACAATGCCTGGAACATCACGGAGCCAAAATGGGAACCCTCTGCAGCAGCAAACATTAGAAATAAATCCTCAAAAAAAATCAATGCACAAAAAATCCTCAAAATACAGTGAAAGAAGGTTAAATTATTAATAATTTGAAGAAGAGGTTGGTTGATTAATTACCCGTAAGACCATTCGCTCTCAATGTAGGGGCCAATCCGGAGGCAGACATAGAGGCCTTGAGCTTGGACTTGCTTGATGAATCTCACTATATCACTACTTCCCTCGAAATTGTACTACCGTTGTTTTGCGAAATCAGCATGAAACAAAATCACCATTTTGTGGGTGTTTGTATAAAAATAAAAAAAAAATTGTTTATTATTTCACTATGTTTGAGAGGTAGGGGGTTGAGATGTGTTAAAATGGGTTGATTTATTTAAATATATTAATAAAAATATATAAAAATAATTTAATAATATAATAATATATAGAGATAATGATTAATTTTTTAAAATATATATAAACATCGAATGTCCATGATACATATACTGATTCAATTTTAAATAAATATAAGAATTAAAATTAATTAATTAATTATATATAAAAATTAAAAAATTTATTGAATAATATGTTTAAAAATTGAAAACATGGTTCTAAACATAGACAGATTTAATTTTTACTCTATACCTATGTTTATATTTATATATCTACATTATGTACAATGTGTGAAAGGTGAATAATAACTACCTTAGTCCTATATAAGTTATTTATTAAATTGTCGTTTTTTTAACTTATTTTTCTTTTCAGTTTATTATTTTTTATTTTTTATTTCATTTTACCTTGATTTTATAGAAGAAATCACCTAATATAATTTTTTTTGATAACTTATTTTTATTTTAAAAATTTAACAATATACTAGATTTAATTTTTTGTTATCATAAATTTTAATTTTATTGTTAAGAAATTTTATGGTGTGATTAATTTATATTTTATATAAAAATATTATATAAAATATGTAAAAGGTGAACAATAACTATCTTAGTCCTCTACATTAATTTATTGAAATGCCATTTTTAACTAATTTTCCTTTTCAATCTATTATTTTTTTATTGTTTACTTATTATTTCCCTATCTCTTCATTTTATAGAAAGTGCCCAGCATAATTTTTTTTTTTTTTTGATAACTTATTTTTGTTCTAAATTTTTAAAAGATACTAGATTTAATTTTTATTATCATAATTTTAAATTTTAATAATTTGCTTATATTGTTAAAATTTTTATAATTCGATCATCACTCATAAAAAATTATGTATGCACATAGAATAAATAATTTTTGTTAAATAATAGATTATACAACAAAAAAAATATATATATATATATATATATAATTTTTTTCGACATATTTATATATTAAAAATAATAGAGTATACGATGTAGTTAATTAATTATAATTTTAATGAGGTGGCGAGAAAAGGACAAAAGCACCTGTCCGGGTTGGGCCTCGTGAAGGTCCCAAAACACGTATGTATCGATGACGTCTAGTCCACCTTCTTTGGCTTTCTGTATTAACGTTGGCCACATCTGCACAGTCGACACAATAACAATAACCGGTGAAAATCGCAGTATCGTATTTAATGAGACGATGTATATTTAGTTTGGGGGTAATTTTGCAAATATACATTATTCAATTAAGGACAACAATGTAAATTTATATTTCATAATTAAAGTTGTTTGAAATTTTTAATAATAATCTAATAATTTTGATACAATCTAATTGATATAATATAAAAATAAAAATAATTTATTTATTTATTTTATTTATAGTATTTTATAATTTATGTTAAAAATATTATAATTAAGAAAAGAATAAAATGAACAAATAATAATAATAATAATAAAAGACAATTTTCTTATTGTTAAGTTGGATAAGGATATAAATATAAATCAAATTAAAGATAGTCATATATATATATATAATTTTATTTAGTGTAACAAAAAAAAAGTTTAAAATTTTAATAATATAGAATAGATAATGGATAATAATAAAGATAAAAATAAAAAATGATTAAAGGGGGGAAGACAAAGGTAATTCACGGGCAGCGATGATTGGGTAATTTCGTTGCACGTGAACGACATTATACCTGGAAGAACTGAGCAGTTGATGTGACAAAATATTGTCATGTTCCCACATTACATCTTTTCACAGTAGAATTTAAAACGGGGTTCTGGAGAAAAACGATGTTTGTTTAAGTTTCGTTGGATTGAGTCGGGTATTTTAGTTGTAAGTTTTTTCATATACATATTTGGAAAAAAAATTGATTTATTTGAATTTATATATATAATATATAATAATAATTAGATGATGTAATAATTTATAAGAATAATAGTTATTTTTTAAGTTATTAATATATATATGTAAGTATGTGTGTGTGTGTGTGTGTGTATATATAAGTATTAATTTAGTTATTAATAAGTATAATGATTAAAGAATAATTAGTTAGTTAAACAGGTATGTGTGTGTGAAAAATTTTTTAAATTTAAATTTGAATAAAAATTTTGTTCAATAATATGTTTGATAAAATAAAGTGTGATGAGAGATTGAGAAATGAAAATATAAGTAAAAACATAGCCAACGAATTTAAACTAATATCTATATTTATCCCATGAAATATATAATAAGGTGCATTGTGTATGGGTTTTCAGCATAAGAAAATTAAATAAAATAAAACGATATGTGTTTAAATCGTTACATTCGATATTAAAATCTCACATTCAACTATTCAAGCACCACAAAAAATGATAACTAAATTATTGGAAAGGATTGTACAGATTCATTGCTAAAGTTTTTAATAAGATGGCAAGGAATGGTATCATTCTTCCTGCACTTTGAAAAAGTGGTTCAGCTGTTACATGTGACGAGAATAGAAGCCTTTATTCAATCTTCTCCTTGTTTTATGCCTTCATAAGCCCAAATTTTGTATGATTAATATTTTCTATATATTGGACTAGATTGGAGTTATCAAAATATGGATATGTTTGTTTTTGTTTTTGAGTATTTGTTTTTTAAGTATTTTTTAAAAAAATTGTATATGAGTATTTGTTTTTAAATATTTTTAAAAATTTGTATAGAAGTAAGAAATAGATAAAAGAAAAAATTTTAAAAATATAATAATTATAGTGCTTGTTTTTTGTATGCAAAAGTGAAAACAAACATGGCCGTTATTACTTGCATTGTCTTCGTGTGTCGACCATGTAAAATTATGTCTAAATATATGTGTGTGTTTTTTTCTTGGAACATGAAGGCTGTGCATGATTGGTTTTTTCTATTTCATTCTTTACAGTTCAAATACACAATGGATCTAATTAATCTTTTTTTTTTTTTGTTTTTTCACTCTTTTATACACACACATGAATATTCAAAATTCTACCATCGTTCAGTCATTAGCTTTAGTTAGAATCAAATTATTATTGATATATACACAAGGTAACATATATATATACATACATACATATATGTACTATGTATATTTTAAAAATTAATCACTTAATTATTATGCAATCCTAAGATGAAGGCATAGTATAAATAAATAAATCCATCAATTCAAAAAAGGATCATACCTTGGAGAAGTATTTTTTTGTATAATCGTCATTATAGAGTTGAGTTATTGATTTTTTATTAATATTTTATGCAAATTTTTTCATATCTTTCACTCATCTTATCTATTATTTTAGATTTTTTATTAAAAAATTTTTACATTATTTACAAAATAAAAGATGAATAAAAAATTTGAAAAAAATATAACAAATTATAATTAGGATGAAAGGTTCAAAGAAAAATATAACAAAAAATTTTTAACATAAACTTTATATGGTTCATAAAATTCATAAAATAATAATAATAAAAAAGAAAATTTGGAAAAAAATAAAAAATATTTAATAAATTTAAATTAAGAAAAATAAATTAAATTGACAGGTCAACTAATACATACATATATAATATATATGTATGTATGGGTGTGTATGAAGAGTTAAAGATAATTATATACTGTACAGGGAAAAAAAAAAAAAACTTCCTCGAGAAAACATTCCATCAATTACCAAGATGAAAAGAAACAAGAATTTATACCTTTGAATCGATTTCTTCATTAGAAAAAATAAAAGAAAATGCAAAATAGTCCGACTCATCATCATTAACAAGAAAGCAATGAAACAAGAAAAATGCTCACATCAGGGGTGCTTCTAGGATAATGAATTGAGCCGGAGAAGAGAAGCCTCCGCTGCCCGTGGATGATCAGCGATCTCCCGTCGTAGCTCACGACGCCGTCGCCGCCGACACTTCCACCCAGCACAGCCGCAACCGCGACAGCAAACCATTTCATCCACCACCCCGCCGCCATATCTTCTCTTCCACCTCCTGCCAGGCTTCCACGAAATATTTATTTCCTCCGCACAGTGGCCTTTTTTCGAACAGAAAGAGTGCAATTTGCCGCGAATGAATTCGGGCCGGCGACTGCCGGTGCGTTATATATATAACTCAACTCATCGAAACGTACAAGTAAAGGAAGCAAGGTCCTGAATTAAATGAGAAGGGAAGTAAATGGGGGAGATGCGCATGAAATCTGGGCTGAAATCATGCTATTACATGAGTAATAGGCTACGTTTGGATGCAAATTTGCGAAAATTTTTCACCTACTAAAAATGCCCATTTGCAAAAATGTTACCAATTAAAATAATTTATTTTTTCTCCACTCTTTATATTGTCCTTAAATTTTTGCCCCACTTTTTATCCCCAACCAAAAAAGGGGAAATGAATTTGAGTATCGTAGCTACACTTACATCATCGTAATGGGCCATAAAAGGTTCAGGTACTTTTATCTTTTTTCTATAAAAGGACAAAAAAAAAAAAAAAAAAAAAAAGAGAAGTGGAATCATATTACGGTGTAAACAAGTCAAATAAAATAGTCACCCCATATTTACCTCAATTTTCTAGGTTATGTTTGTTTTGCTTTCGTTTCAAAAATATACACTACAATCATTATATTTTAAAAAACTTTATATATTTTTTTCTTTTATTTTTCCATAATTTTCAAAAAACTACCCATAAAAGCAAATGACTAAAAACCAAGACAAACATAACCTTAAAGGCTTAATTCAAATTTACAATTGTTTTAAATACCGAGTTTGGACTTGAAAAAACAAATTTTATTCAACTAACCTAATTTGTTAACACTCGGAACGACATCGAAAATGTAACAAGGCAAGCAACGTGGGTCGTTGCTTCTCATGTCAAAACAAAACGGGATCATGTAAAAGAACACACCTTGCCGGCTAAAAATATTATTTTATTTATTTTGAGGCAAGGAATTAGCAATGGTGTCAACAACCCAAGCATCGTGTGCATGTTTTACTTACCACGAGAAACGCCAAAAACGAGTATATATTTGTCTTGTGAACCCCAATTAGATTTCACTTTTTTTAATTTAATGTGATCAATTAAGTTTGTAAATGCCATTGGACAAATGCTTGTGCTTGTTTGTGAATGAAATAATTGGGGTTTGACTTTTGAGTTGATGTGACTTTGTTGTTGACATGGATGATCAGGGTCACATTAAAAACTGAAAATGCTATGGTACTTCGTCGCACGTTTGTGTATATTAAATTTTAAAATATATTATTTTCATATTAAATTTTTTTAATTTCATTACGAGAATATTTTAAAATATATTATATACGTGTTTTAATTTATGGGTTATAATTTGGAAAAAATTGCATAAGATTGTATCCAAAAAATCGTCAAACATTATATCGGTTATTGTTGTAATAAAAAGTAAAATAGTGTTATTAGAGATAGGAGAAACAAAAGAGAAAATGAAGAAAAAAAGGAAAAGAAAAGAACTAGCACTGCATTAAAATCTAAAATTATTACTTTTTGATAATTTTAATAATAAAATAAGGATTATTTGAATGATGAAATTTATTATAAATTTTATAGAAAGAGGGGAAAAAATCAGTTAACGATTAAATAAAGGATATAATGGAAACGGGTAAACGTAAAAAGAAGAGAAAAATTAAAAAAAAAAAAAAAGTAAAATAAGGTTATGTTATTTTAGTAATGTAACCGTGGTGGGTATTTTAAAGTCTAATATTACAGTGTAGATTATGATAAACAGTAATTAATTTCATTTTTTGTTTTCCATATAAAGCTTTAAGAAATCTATTCCACACAAGTAAAAGGGACACACTCTAATCCACTCGCAATGATTGCAATTATAAAAGAGGTTTGATTCGAATGAACATAAAATTCAATGGAAGAAAATATCATTAAAATTCATGTCAATTATTACAAATCAAAACTAAAATTCATTTCAATTATTACAAATCAAAGCTAACTCAAGTATATAAATTGAATATTCTATTGTATCGACTAATAAAATAGATTATATGCCAATACGTTGTAATAAAATCCAACATTAATTGATTTGTAGAAAAAATAATGTAACAAAATCAAACATTAATGTGGTGAAAAATAATATTTATTATCACTGTTATTGTTGTTGTGGTTATGGTCGATGCAAAACGTCTGATATTTTTATTGCAACACACCCATCGAGCCCTTTGATGGAATGAAATCTAGTTTGACTTTATGTCAAATCCCTATTCAACTTTGCACCTTCTCAAAGTACTTGGATTGTAGATAATCTAAACCCTAAACCCTCCATTAGTTTGTCAACAAATAATAATAATAAAAACGTAAATAAATTCAAATTGATTATGCACAATTAAGAGAAAATAAAGAGTCAGATACGCAAATAAAGAGTTGCTTTTCTTCTTTGATGCATTTTTAAAATTAATAATTGATGTACACTGGATACGTATGTGAATAATAATTTCAATGGACGTATATAATTTGCAATTTTTATTCAAAGTATTCTTTTTATAAATGTAATAAATGCAAATACTTATTTAAAGATAAAATGAAACAAAATTAGCATACACACAATTTGTGCTTATTTTTTAATGGAAGGTTTTTTTTTTTTCATGATAGTTTTCAATTGTTTTAAATGTTAGAAAGTGGTATTTTTATTTAAATAATCCTCTTGTTTATTTTTTATATTAACAAATAAGGTCAATTTTGTAATTATACTTTTAAGTTTCTCTAAGATTTCCTCCATTTTGTCTAGTATAAATATAAATATTGCATAGTTTGAAAGATTTTAGAAAGGGGAAAAAAAAGGGAAAAAAGGAACAAAAAAGTGGTATATTGCTCTTAGAAGTCGTCTGCATTTGAAATAATTAATGAACGTAAGAGTATTTAGCAATTTTACAAGTTAATTTTATTTTTTTAGTCCACATTAACTGTATGTTTAATTTAAAGAAATAAGTGTGGAAAGAAAAATGATAGAGAAAGGAAAAGAAAATAAAAAAAATTCAATGCTATATAAATTATTTGGTTGAAAAGGATTTCAATGAAGAAATAAAAATTTAAAAAATAAAATAAAATCAATACAAATTTATAATTGAATTTTTTTAATGCTTTGATAAAAAATAATAAAGAAATTGATAAAAGAAATAGAACTATTAAAATTTTAAAAGAAAAAAAAAGTTACAATAATTTTCTTTCTATTTTTCTCACCTTCTTACAAGAAAAATGAATTTTTCTTTTTTAAACAATAATTTCCTTATAGTTTTCTTTTCTATAGAATTTTCGTTATTAATCAAACAAATAAAAATATTTTTTTTAATATTTTCTTTTTTTCTCCTCTATAAATTTCAAGAACCAAACCCTAAAGCAAAGAAAGCATAAAGGAATAAATTAAAGGATGACGTTATTTTTGCACAAACATTTTGACATAATATAGTAATTGATTATATGATATAGAATAGAGTAATTATGTAATTTGCAATTGAACTAATATACATAACTAAAATTTCCTATTCGATTAATATACAGTATTAATTAAATTTTAAAAAACATAAAAAATTCTAGATAAATCAAATAAATTTGCCCGAATTTTTGTTTTTAAAATAACTGTACTTTTCGTGTGTCCCAGAAACACTTTGGGTCCTTTGTTGGGCTCATCTAATGGTTTCAAATAGGCTCTACTCACATATACTAATCAGTGCCCACACTGGACCGAGTGTGGACCCAAATTGAGGTAGCCCCATCCTAAACCCGGCCCAGCTTGTTTGCTTCGAATTGCCTCTTCCTCAAGAAAGCACTGATTCACTCTGCGCTCCCTCTTTTTGTCTCACAGACATAAGAAGCTAAATTTTGATTATTTTCTGCATCTGAATATACCCTTACGTCGAAATGTCGGTAAGTATTGAGTTTGTATGCTGTTCCTATTTCTGCATCTGTATTGTTAACCCGAACACGGCTCCTTGTTTTTTTTTGAATTTGTTGAATTAATCGCGCGGAAAAAAAATTGCAGATCTTCGAGTATAATGGAAGCGCTTTGGTGGCGATGGTGGGAAAGAATTGCTTTGCGATCGCCAGCGACCGGCGGCTTGGGGTCCAGCTGCAGACCATAGCTACTGACTTTCAGAAGATTTATAGAATCCACGATAAGCTCTTCATCGGCCTCGCTGGCCTCGCCACCGACGCACAAACCCTGTACTGTAAATTTGCTATCGCTAAACTGAAACTCGTCTCTCACTACTTATTTATTTCTTATTTTTGGGGTAGTGGATGGAGGGCGTTTAGGGGCAGGGAATTAACGGAGTTAAGAGTTTATTTCCTTTAATTTCGGGAAAAGGATACATAATATGTTGCATATTCTGTTTAGAGGTAAGATTTCGTCCAGTCTGTTTTTGCGTAGGTATATGTGCAAACTTTGAAGCTTGAAATACGGATAGGCAGTGACTGTAAATTCATTTGCGTTGATGCATAGACTAGAGTAGCGAGTACTTTTCAGTGTGCTTGATTTAATTCCATGTTTTGTGGTTTAATCCAATTAAAGGTATCAAAGGCTCGTTTTTCGACACAAGTTATATCAGCTAAGGGAAGAGAAGGATATGAAGCCTGCAACTTTTGCGAGCCTCGTTTCTGCTCTTCTCTATGAGAAAAGGTCGGTGAAACCATTCTATGGTGCATAACTGCATATGTGCAGCATAGACTTTGATTGTGATTAGAACTTTTATTAAGCCCTCTTATGTTAAAGAAATAATCGCACACTTAGGGGTGAACGTGTAAGAAGAGAAGTTAACACAATTTTTTTAATTCTTTTTAAACTCTGGTGCACTTTTTCTAATTTCTTTGTTTGAATGTACTTTCTAAATTCTGTCAATCAGGTTTGGTCCATATTTTTGCCAACCTGTTATTGCTGGGCTCAGTGATGAAGACAAACCCTTCATATGCACTATGGATTCCATTGGGGCAAAGTATGTCAAACCCTTATTTTTAATCATTTTCTGATTGTTTCTTGCATTTGATAAATCAGGCTGCAAGGAAGAAAAAATGTAATTGTCGTTTGACGTGTCTTTCCTTTATATAGAATGTGATTTGGTAACCAGCAAATAAGATATGAAATGAATGTGAAAATTTTGACGTCTATTTTCTTTATATTAGAAGTAATTTAGTTTTAAAGTTGTAAATTGAATTAGCTTCAACTTTTGTGTTTTCACTTGAATGCTCTTTTCTGATATTCAGATATAGTCCATGATGGACGTTTGTGATTAGACATTTTATAAAAATTGATAATACTTTGCCGCAAAAATTTCCAAATTGATCATTACTATGAGGTTGTGATTGCTAATTACTTGTTTTTCTTGCTTTTTGCACAGTTACCCTATCTGCATCTGTAACATTTAAACACAGTGCTCAAAGTCTTAGAATAATTATTCGAGTTGTATTTTTTCCTCTTTTCAATAATCCCACTAACACGGCCGCTTACACATACTCCGAAATGGATCTGAACCAAACACTTCAAAATATTGCGTTGCACGTCACTTGGTTGTCTCCCAAGGAACATTATTCAAGCTGTTGTTTTGTTGACATATTTCCAGAGTAAATTTTGTAGGGTTACCTTTTTTGGTTGTATGAATGCAGGGAACTTGCCAAAGATTTTGTTGTTGCTGGAACCGCATCAGAATCCCTCTATGGTGCCTGTGAATCAGTGTTCAAGCCTGACATGGTTTGTAACTTTACTCAATATTTCTTGTATCTTATTCAGTGAATAACAAATCCATTGGCATATATTTTGTTGTCCCTTTGTAATATGCATTGGTAGATTCCTCTGGCATCTGTGGACTTTGTTCACTCAGGGTAATGTGACCTCTTTGAGTAAATCATATTTTGGTTGCTTGAGGACAAATTGCCCTAAGTAAGGCTGTTCAATGGATGAACAGAAAATCTGATCCCCGCAACCCCCCATCCTGTTTCATTCCCATTTTTTCTTGGATTAAACATTTCAATTCCCTTTTTCTATTTCTGTGCTTGTGATTTGTTATTGCTTGAATGGGTAAGTCGTTTGCAATCATCTCAGAGAGAGAGAGAGAGAGAGATTTCATTTGCTATATCATGATCGTTTCACATTTTCATTTAATAGGTGATGATTGGTGTCCGCATCGAACATATAGGTTTTCATGCCTTATAGTCCATCATTCTTTTGCCTTGCCCCCGTATAAACCCGTACATATTGATCTATTAATTTTGTTTGAAAATGAATTAACACGCCCCTTGCATCACATTATTTACTCGTTTCTTTGTACCAAATATCTAGGAGCCTGAGGAACTGTTTGAGACCATCTCACAAGCACTGTTGTCATCAGTTGATCGTGATTGTTTGAGTGGATGGGGAGGTCACGTTTATCTTGTGTAAGTTGTTTTTCAATTGCTTTCCTGTTTGATTTTTCCGAAATCCTCTTGATAAAGAAAGTGTTGCTACCACAGCCTTTCTCAGTTATTCCAATGGAACTTGATTGTTTGCACGATTCTTTTCTAATGTTACAGCACGCCAACTGAAGTTACCGAGAGAATCCTCAAGGGAAGGATGGATTGATTTTTGTGAACAAAAACTCTTGAGGCGATTCTGCGCTAATCTGTGCACTAAACTTCCCGCAGTGATTGATTTAACCTGAAGTTGCTTGACCACGGTTGTGATAGAATGATCCGAAAACTTTTGTTGTATGACGTTAGTCTCTATTCATCGGGTCTCAAGAATTGAATGTCACATTTATCGTCATGGCTGATCTCTCTGAATTCTTGTAATGGGGATGTGGACTTCTAAGTTCTTGATGTTCATAGATCATCGGTTGTCTTTTGGTAATTTGAGAAAATTGCATTTTATGTGTTCAACTTGGTCATTTTGGGTTTTTAGACTTTGAATTTTTATTGGGAAAAAAAAAACATGAAGTGGTATAAAATTCGTGTTTGCAGGACATCAGTGCTAGAAAAGTAAACTAACTTCTTGAAAAGAAAACGCGTCGAAGAAATTTTCGAAGTTGATGTCTTCTTTTCTAAACAATCTTTATTTTTATTTTTCATACTTCAAAATATAAACTTTAATTATTATATATTTTAAAATTTTAATTTTTTTATTTTTACATAATTCTTAAGAAATATGTACTTAAAATATACAAACTCAAAAAGAGAGGATGGTTAAATAGCACAGAAATTGGTTTTGGATGTGTTGCTGTGAAGATCATCATATATTAGGCTTCAAGCCTTTCCAATACAAGGTCCAAGAAAGTTGAGGGGTAGATTAGAAATCAATTGGGTTCAAATTAGGTTGCACCTACGATAATAATTGGTTAAACACTTGAGATTAAATGCCTTATTCTATTATTTGTTTCTTTATTTCGTCAAAATGCACATTTAGAGATTTTTGCATTTAAAATACATACTATCTTCATTTGATCAAAACTAAAACCACAATTTTATTTCTTAATTTGCATCTATATGTTTTTGGTGCATTGTAATGGATGTTACATATTACAAGCGATTAAAATTTGATTATAAATAATACAATGTTATGTAATATATGAAAATTATTTTTAAAAAAACAGCACAGTAGAAAATAAAAATGCTTAAAATAAAAGAGGTGAAATAAGGGTAGCTATGTTTGGAAGCAAATTTGATTTCCCATTATCCAAACATATTGTTCGTCTAAATAATTACTTTTATCTTACTTTTGTCATACTTTTACGCTATTTTTAAAACTCTACGTTAATTTGTAAGCTAACAAGTGTATACACCAAAGGGTGTGTGTACCAATTTGAAATTTTAAGACAAGAATGGGTTTCCAGTTAAATATTCCAAATATTTGGGGTCTAAGATATAAAAAGGAAAACAAACTATCGTTGGCGCTCTTTCCATCCGTTAAACGTATCTTTTTCAGTTTCTCACCGGAAAAGCGAACCGGACATCGTCTTCTCTGCCTTATCAACTCATATCTAATCCAGAAGGAATCATAGCGCGTCTTTCGCGAAACGGTTTCTTGGTGAGGATTGCAGTTAATTTTTTCAGAATTTCGGGAGAAAATAGTATCTGTTTTTGTTGTTGTCGAGAAAATTTCCGTATGTTTTCGTCGCCGCAGTTAATGCAAAGGTAATCTCCTCATCTTGAACTCCAAATTATTTCGATTTTTTATGTGCTATCACCGGTGTAATGAGTGATGAACATTTATTTCCGATATACTACTCATAAATCGCGAAGAGTTTTTCTTGATTGTTTATTTTTCTGACACAGTTGGATGAGGATTTTAATGCATTTTTTTTTCCTGAAAAAAGTGTGGAATTTCAGACTTCTTGAGCTTTTACCGAATCTTGACGCGATCAATATATATTTCGTCGCTTGAATGTGGGGTTTTAAAATTCCTTCTTTATTCAAAGGTTCGGTATTCCTCTCATAGATTCAAAATAGGACTTCTGAATTCTTGTGATTTTGCTCTATATTTATTGTTCATAATTAGATTATTTGTTTGATTGCATATGGATCTTCTTCCGGAAAACGCATTACTTTATTTACTATTTTTTGGCTTCTTGAGGTTCGGATCTCTCCATTCGTGATATTAAACCAATTGCATTGCACTCAAAAAGGTTTCATGCGCACGGGACTAATCCTTAAGAATGTTTTTCCCATGCTAATGTTATGTTTTGCAAACTTTAAATGGAAGAGAAATGTAGCACTAGTCCAATTTTTGCAGGAGAATGCATTTGTCTTAATGAAGTTGATTCAAACTGCTTTCTGGATCTTTTGTTTGGTGTAAAATGTAAACAATTGGAAGAGGGAAAAACGCCTATCTCTGCTTTTAGTTTCATGCTTTTTCGAAATTTGGACTCTATTTCATAACGGAATCTTATATTTATTTCTATTATTTTGCAGGACAATGTGAGAAAAGAAACAATAATATCCAGCATCAAAAGTTGTTTGTCTTCATCAATGGGGAACGTGGTTGGCTCGTTTTTCTCTGGCTTTGCCCAAGTTGTCGATAAGATTCTTGGTCATCCTCTTGATTTCTTGTCTGGAAAATCTTGCAAGTAAAAATTCTTGCTTCTTTCTACTTGAGAATGCTCAAGTCTCTTGCATTCCATTTTCCTTATGTAACTACAATGCAAGTATTTTTATGATCATTATTAAGTTACAGAAGTGATACGTAGGGACTAGTGACACTCGGAAATCTTGGCCTAAATTTAACAACAGATTAGTTTATGCTTTACTATCTGAATATTATATCCGTATGTTCTGAGGTCTTCAATTTGGCCTAATTTTTTCATGCAGCTCAGTATGTGGTCCAACATGGGATTTCCTCTGTTATATCGAAAACTTCTGTGTTGCCCATTTGCTCAAGCTTCTCATGGTAGCAACATTGGTTTACTTTGGTGAGTGACTAACCTGTTAGAATTTGTATAACTATAATTGAACTTCATTCGCACAAGAATCTTTGAATCTTATTTGGTTTTTTTGACAACTATAATGCAGTGCTCTTATTCTTCTATCTTGTATACAATCTGGGAATTTGCCAATGCATTTGCCGCACCCTCTGTAGAACTGTATGGGCTTGTTTTGCCACTTGTTTCTCAGCATTAGACTTCTGCTGTACCTACTTATGCTTTAAGCTTCGAACGGTTAAGAGAAGGCGCAGAAGAAGAAAGGGAGACATTGAAGAGTTCGCTGCATCAAGTACTAGTACCAGCGAAGAAGATTGTGAATTGGGAGAAAGGTCCAGATTTCAACAACCTAGGAATCTTGGGCATAGGAGATCACATCGAAGGAGAAACTACAAACACGAGCATTTGAGGAGATCTTTAAGACCTACTAGTCATCGAGCACGCTTGGAGTTCTCTGGCAATTCCATTCATCTGCATAGGAAAAAGATCCCAAACAACATTGGCGATCACGCAAGCCCACTTCATCACCATATTAGAGTGACCAGGAGTTCAAAATTCTCACAGAAAGGAATCAGGCATAGAACTGGGATGCATCATAGGAGGAGGTAAGCTTTACTATGCATTGAAACCATATATTTGATTTTATGAAAATGTTAAATAGTTACCAAGAGGGTAGTCGAGTGCCTCGGACTATGTAGTAAGTACCTCAAAAGGGAATCGATAAATCATGTTGTTGTTTTACTGTAGTATCATAGATTTTTGAACTTGTAGAATGCAAGAAGTTTGTATAGGGTTTGCAAGAAATCAATGAAATTTATTCACAAGGATTCTTGACACACATTCTTGTTGAGTTCTCGTTTCTTGCTTTATGCAGAAGTGCTAAAAGCACATCATACATTTGCATTGTTTTCTGTATGCTGATATGAAATTCTAAGCCTAAATGCATTGGCCAAGTGATTTTATGTCTGCTAAGACTGAAATCAGCTTCTTGTAGTTATATTTTCTTGTTCGACTCTTTTATTCAAATTTTTGTTCATTTATTTATTTATTTATTTTTGCTTGATAAGATGGCTTGAAAATAGCGTGACAGAATTCATGTGGATTTTTTTTGTTTTTCAAATCCTGTATCATAAACGTCAAGTAGATAAGCACTAACACAATATTAGGTGTGGGATTGTGAGCCAGAAAATATCCATCTAACTTTCGGTTCAACAATACATTTCTTGGTTTCCTTCGTCTCTTCTAATATCACATAATAAATAATAATGACTACAAAAATTGGTTGCACCCACAAAACTTCAGTGTGCTTGCCACAGCCACAAAAATATAGGTGAAGATAGATCCACAAAAGGACAAAGCCAACTTGCATCACACCTTCACCCCACCGCCCCAACCCCCACCCAAATGAGTTGAATTTTGTTTTACATTATCCTAAAAGGAAAGGTAGCATCAGATGGTAGATTCACACCGCAATATGATGCATAAAGGACATCTAGATTAGAATGTCATAGAGGCAATTGCTTCATAATCATGGGAATTATGTTGGATCATTACGTACATAAATACTAATTTATTTCAAGTCTACTGGTGTGTGCTTAGCTTATTTTGGGTATACCTTGCATGGAATGCGTAAAAGACCGGTTATCAAACATGTTTGGCCCCATGGAACTCAAGTCCTAATTTTGGTCTTGTGATGGCAACACGGTGGTGTGAATTTGAAATTTGATTAATTCGAGTGTTGGCGGATGCTGGGAGGGATAGATATGACTTGGGGAAAGTGAGATCATTTTGATTGTTCATATAATTTAGCATTAAGAACAACTATAAAAGTAAATTCATTACATCATAGGTTGGAATTTGGTACCTCGTATGGTCAAACTTTCAGGCGGGCAAGTCTTAGAAATTTTTGTCATGAGCAAGAATTTAATATTGTGATCTAAGTTTTAGCAAATTATTTCTTCCCTTTTTTTGCAGATTTGGATATTTGTTGCTTAGGATCGATATTTTTAACTTGGGGATTTATTCTTAGATATAATTTCAGTAATAATTCTTTATCTATCTGTCGCGTACTGGCGTGTCGTGTTTCTAATTGAAACTTTTGAGATGGAAACTCCAAACGTGATGATTACAAGCCTTGATGAAAAACAGTAAAGTATTAATTAATTACTATGAAATAAATCAAAAGTTGGAGAGCAGCACATACATTTCACTTAGACATTTGATTGATGGCTATTGTAATAATTATAGAGAGATTAGTGACATGAGATGTGATGTTTGAGGAGCATCAGTCCACATTTGTCATCTCATAATCAATATTTTATTTATTACTTAAATTATTGAATTATTACACACTTTGTGTTTTGAATAATCTAAGTGTCCGTTTACTTTACATAATTGCATGTGATAAATTATTTTATCAATATTAATTACATATTTATTTTATGCTAATATATGAGAAACACGTAATAAAATAATTAAAATAATAATTCCATACATCAATTATAATAAATTAATCCTAAATAACATTTATCTTATAATTAAAAATAAAAATGACCTAATTTGAGAAGTTAATGATGCTGCGTTTTGAAATCAAGAAACACGCGAATCTCTTTATTAATGACGAAATAAGCATGCTTTGAGTGGAACCCTTATAGACCTGCTTCTTCCAAGGTTTTTTCTTTTCTTTCCCCTTTATTAACTAATCACTTTTGGGCCAAAAGATTTGTCCAGTAACAACTAAAAATAACAGTAATAATTTAAAGACTTAAGAGTTGAAAATATTTACATTTTCACATTACTATACTTGAAAGTGGTGGTTTAGGGTTAGTTGAGAGATAACTTTAAAAAAAAAAAATGAAAATTTCTTTATAAGAATAGAATTTTATTTCAAAAATTAAAACAAAATGAGAATGTTCAATGTGGAGGGGAGGAAAATAAAACATTGCCACAGCACGCAACCCATGTTTTAGTGAACGGAGTTTGGGGAAAAGAACAAGACTAAAAAAGTGTGTTTCACGTAGTACAATTCCCAATGTGGCTTATAAATGTGATGTTGAAATTTCTTAAATGAAAAAGGAAATTAAAAAATGGTGAAGAAGTGACCTGTCGTGTTCTTTTCTTTAAATTGCAATAATTAATTAAAAAGAAAAACAAGGGCCATAATAATAAGCACAGAAAGGTCCGCCGACTCAAGAGAATAGAATGACCTAAAATTTCACTTTTTTTTCTCCAAAAAAAGGGTAAATTGGTTTGTTAGGATGCTATCTCATTTGATGAGGTTACTCAACTAATCTTATCCATGTAATCTTTTAAAATGTATTGAAATTTGAATTATAAAAATTGAAATGGATTCTTAATCTCTCTCACAAATTTTTAATAATTAAAGTTGATTACTCAATTATTGGGAATTACTGACTGCGCAGCTAGAGTCCCTGTAAACACGTAAGACTCAAAAATATATTTTGTGGCTTTTGTCATCAATCTCATTATTTGGGCTAAACGTAATGGCTTTGCTTTATTTATAATCATCCACCTTTTAAAAGTACTCATTTAATTATTATATTTTTTTATTTTTTTATTTTTATATAATTTTTAATATAAAAATAACTTAAAAATACACAATCTAATTACAAAGCAAAAAAAATCAATAATTTTACATGATTACAACTGCGATTCAAAATGGAACTTGATTCTATCTTGCAACGCTTCTTTAATAAAGATCTTACTCATGAAAATTTAATATCTCGATTCTCTATTAGCAAACCAAAAATTGCTACAGTTGGGCACATTTTCCAAGGTGATGGTGACATGGCAATGTTTTATTTATAATCCCAAATCAGCAGAGTTCATGAGTTGTCGGGCATGTCTATCCTCATGCCCAAGCCAAAAAAACCCACAAATTTGATTGGATGATATTTGAGAATTTGGCCTCCTAACTAATGCACACTGTGCAGCCAAATATAATTTCTGCACCTCAATATTCTTTCATATCTTATATAAGATTTCATGGGTGACAAGTTGCATTTTTATAAAGATTTTGCTGTCAGTGCTTGACACATTGGAGGCTACTAAGTCCAAATTTCCATATCCCCGTCCACAGAAATGGTTATCCTCGGTTGATAAGGATGACACCCTCAAATAAATCTGGAAAATAACAGTGATAAATAAAACAAATACACACACACACACACACAAGCACGCACCCAATATAATAATACATTTTCTCATCAAAACTCTTACTATTTTGGTCCCTTGGATTGGTCCATCACATCCAAGAGAACCACTCGATCAATGGAGTGTGTGATTAGGAATTAACTGATTTCATATGTGTGTGGTGTACAACACACGATTATGCATAAGAAACAAACTAAATTAATTAATTAATCGAAAAACGAATGGGAGAGTGTGTGAGTGGATTTGTAAAATAACTTAATTGGCGGTGATGTGGACCTTCACCCACTGCATGCACGCGTGACCACGCCAGCACGGCACGTGCTCTTTGTCTGCGTACACACCGCCTTAGTCTCTGATTTAATTGAAAAGACAATACTTATATGCACGTATTCGTATGCATATACACGTATATGTTATTTTTTCCGTAGATGCATACGGCGTGCCAAAATCATTCACCTGATGCCTCAAACTTTCTCAAAATCATCGGTTATACTCCGCCGCGTGGTAAAATAATAACACGTGTTATTACATAAATCACTCTTAAACAACAAGACTTGCTTAAGAAATAACATTGCGACAACAGAAAGACTTGTTTAAGAAATAAGGTTGTTACAACGCACTCGCAACAGTATGGGTGTATTTGTTCTTCAATTTGGATCGAGACGAAAGTAGAAAAGATTTTGATTGGCCGAAGAATTATGTTTAATGGTAAAACTTAAGAGGAAGGAAAAATTGAAAATAATTTAAATTTGAGTATTTATATATATATATATATATATATGTATGTATGTATATTTAATATGTAATAATTGTTGAATAATATAATTATTTATAAGTTTATATAGTATAAATATATATAAATATTAATTTAATTATAAATAAGTATAATAATTAAAAATTAATTAATAAATTATGTCCGGTGAAAATTTCAAATAAAAATTTAGGTTGGTGGGAATAATTTAATAGGGAGAAACGAACAAAGGCTACGTGACAGTGTAGTTTTATGGCGTCAAAAGTTGGCCCGAAATTGGTCAAAACACATGTGAATAAGCCATAAAAAAAATAATAATTCCACGCCAATATTTAATTGAACGATGATTTCCAGGATCATTAATTAAGTGAAGAAGCATGCGTGCCTTTGTTTTATGTGGAAAATCAACAGTACTGAGAATAGACTGGACATAGCAAATCACATCATTGATGAAATTAGGGCGGCTGCAAGTTGAGCAAATTGGTGGATGGACCATTGGAGGACAACTAATGGAATATGCTAACCATGGAATGGAAGCTTAATTTGGGTTTTTTTTTTTTTTTTTATATATATTAACATATAAACTAAGAGGGTGTTTGGATCAGCATATAATAAATAAGTTATAAAATCACGCCGCCATGAAATGTTTTTAGAGTTTATAAATTTATACATCTTATTTTTAAAATAAATTAAAAATGTGTTTGAATAAAAGCAACAAAATCATCTTATAAAAATTTATAATTATATTTTTTAGTGTAATAACGATAAAAATAAATTAAATTTTATTAATATAATATAATTAAATATATTTATGTCATTTTAAATATATATAAAATAAAATAATTTATAAAATGTGTGGAAATGAGTTAGATAAAACAAACTTATTTTTAATGTGTTTGTACATGCCAAATATTTTATTTTATAAGTTTACAACCGTAGCAATATGCAAGCTATGTGTGCTTAAATGAGACTGATAATACAAGCTAATGTAGCAAACTTGTTGCCTGTGCTTAAAAAAAAAAAGTTACGAGATATACAATTATCCGATACGCGTAATAATTACAATAGTAATAGACGTTAAATTAAATATTATTAGATATCAACACGACTGGATTTGTTTAATAAATTCACATGTATAAATTTTAATTATACAATAAAATCATGTAAATAAAGTTTACGATAAATAGTAAGATTATATCCTAAAGCCCATGACAACAAAAATTGGTTAGTGAATACCTCAAAGATTTGCAACTCTTTAGAGACAGATCACTTGTTGGCATTGAGTAGTTGACAGTGAACGAGTCTTTAGAACTTTAAAAGCAGGACATGGTTAGGGCCTGATTTTAGTAGGAAGGTGGGAAAAATGATTTTGTGGACTCAAAGCAGCAAGTTAAGGTTACCTTAATTTTTTGTTTAGGGCTCATGTTTTATGGTCTAATTCTTCTTTAATATTTATATAAAAGTAAGAGAAATGAATAGAAATAAAATTTAAAAAGTATAATGATAATAAGGTGTTCTTGTGGTGTTAGAAATAAAAACATGCATAGCTTGTGAATTGAGATAGGAAATAAATTTAAATTTACTAGATTTGTCTAATAACTACTTTAAATTAAAGATGAGGAGGTGGAGTTTCATGCAATTAATATTGTGACAATTAAAATTTGAATTGTAAGTACTGACAACTGCAAAGAGTCGAGACAGCTTAATTAAATAAAAACAAAGGTCAAGCCTGGAGTGTGGAAATTAAATAGAGTTGAAAAACATGGAGGTTGGGCGCCGCCCGCAATTTGGGCGCTTCTGGTGAAACCTAATTTGTCGCTTTCTACTTCCTACCTTTACTTTTCAACTCTTGGAATAACTGTTAGATTAACCACACCACACTTACTCAGAAAAAATACATAAACAAATAAAACTACACACACACAAGATATATATATATATATATATATGTCACATTTTTTAAATAAAATAATATTTTAAATAAATATGCAATATAAATAATGTATATATTTGTAAAAGTAGGGAAGATGCATGGAGAATATGGTTGGTGGAGCTGTTCCCTAAATGTGGACGAATTTTCTGCCAAGGAAAATGATTCCCATCATTTATCCGAAAGCTATATTCATCTGTTTCCTTTTTCTTAGTCGGTAAAATCATGATACGTCCAATCCCAACCTGTCTAAACCTAAATTCTCTCTCTCGTATAAATTTTTTTCTGTCACACTTGCAGATAGGTAATATTTATTTATTTATTGTCTTTAGGTGGACTAAACAGTGCAGTAACTTAACCAGACTTCTGAAAGATCAAAAAGGAAATGCACCTCCCCCGAAATTTGACTTAAATTGACCTCTTTACTTTCTTTTGACTAATATATGTATTTCTGATAAATCATGTCTTATTTTGTCCAAATTAAGATCATAAATTTATTTTCTTTTTGTATTTTCATCCACGAAACTAAACATATAAAATTGAATTAAATACTTATAAATCATTATTACTATTCGGACTAACAAATTTTAAATTGCAAAGGAAAACACACAGAAAATTACAAATCAGGAATTTATTCCGCTTCCTATTTAATATCGCCATTATTATTATAAAGAAAGGGTAAAAATACAAATCTCCGTGATTCAGAAACTTTTGTCCAAATCCCACCGTTTGCATGTCCGTCCGACGTGTCATTGACACATTCACAAAGATTTCCACGCCCCAGTCCGTCCAAAATTCATGACGTAAGCAGTGACAGAATCACACCCTCCCACCTCTTCCCCGCCACGTGTCCCCCACAACCTTATCACCCACGTGTATTCTAGACCCCGCCTCCCGCCACTATATATTCCCCTCTTTACGCTGCGATTTACGTTTCACAAAACCCTCTCCTTTCCCCGCCGTGTCCTCTCCATAGCCCAGCACTCTTCTCACCTTCTTAGCTTCGCTACCTCCATCTCTCTCTCTCTCTCGTCGTCAAAGATGGCCGCCGGGGATTTGCAGTTGCCTCCTGGATTCCGATTCCACCCGACCGACGACGAGCTCGTCATGCACTATTTGTGCCGGAAATGTGCTTCCCAACCGATTGCCGTCCAGATCATCGCCGAAATTGACCTCTACAAGTACGATCCGTGGGAACTGCCAGGTATAATTAACCCAATTTACGGTTTATGGATTGAGTTAATTGGAAACAACTAATTACATTGTTGGTTAATTTTGTAGGTTTGGCTTTGTATGGCGAGAAGGAGTGGTACTTCTTTTCGCCTAGGGATCGGAAATACCCCAACGGATCGAGGCCTAATCGTGCCGCCGGGAGTGGTTATTGGAAGGCCACCGGCGCCGATAAGCCCATCGGGCACGCAAAGCCTGTCGGTATAAAGAAGGCTTTGGTGTTTTACTCCGGCAAGGCTCCGAGAGGCGAGAAGACTAATTGGATCATGCACGAGTATCGCCTCGCCGACGTCGACCGCTCCGCCCGGAAAAAGAGCAACAGCCTTCGGGTGGGTATGCCCGCCCCGATTCGGGTCGGACTACTTGAATTGGGGGAATGAAAATAAAACACAAAATGGACGCTTGTTTGGACCAAATAATAATTTAGTAAAATTATCACTATTATTGCTATTATTGCAAAAAAAAAAAAAAAACATGTTGCATAGAGATGTTATAAAATCTGGTTAAGTGATTAGTGGGATGAAATTGTGGACAGGAATATTTGTGCATTTGATAATTTAATATTAATATATGAATATTGATCTGACGGCTGTGAGTTGATCTGCGCAGCTGGATGATTGGGTGCTGTGCCGCATATACAACAAGAAAGGCACAATCGAGCGGGCCCCGCAAAGCGTCGGCAGCCGGACGGTGACGAGTGCGGTGACGTCAGACGAGGATACGAAGCCCTTCGTCCTGACGTCGGTCCCCGAGCCTTTGCCCATGGTGTACGACGACTTCGCCTACTTCGACGCGTCGGATTCCATCCCGCTGCTGCCGACGGACTCCAGCTGCTGCTCCGAGCACGTGCTGTCGCCTGAGGTGGAGAGCGCGCCGAAGCTGACGGATTGGGATAAATCGGCCGTTAACTTCCCTTTCAATTACCTCGACGGCGCCGGCGGCCCGCTGATGGGGTCGCAGTTTCACGGGAATTATCCGATGCAGCCAATGCCGGACATGTTGGCGTACATCACCAAGCCGTCTTGAAGTGGGGACCCAATCGGTGTTTCCCACGTGGCACAGGAGACGAAATGGTCGATGACTGTGCACGTGCGACCGAGTGTGGAGCCAGGGGTAGTGATCAAGTGTAATCTAGTGATTAGGGTTAGTAATTTGTACTTAGATTTGAGACATGGTCTGGTTTTAGAAGTGTTACACATGTAGTAATGTTAACGGGTTTTGCTCTTATTGGGGACGGGGCACAAAGAGGGAAAATATCCATAGAAGTGGAATTTGTACTGTGTAAATTCAATTTATTTAAGTTAATTGTTGTTATTAAAGAAGTTCAAGTGTGTGCTTATTTAAAATTGATCGCTTTTCTTTGTGTGACAAAAGGGTCAAAATTTGATGGCCCGTCCCCGTCAGCCAACGACAATCGGGTTGGAACCCATTAAGGCACAAGATGACTGTGGCTCCAAAAATTTTAAAAACAAGATGAATGGGGATGAATTTCACCCTAAATTTTATCAATCAGTGATCTTGAAAATAATATTTATGTAGGGCTGTTGACACTTTTAAATATTTTACTTTTTTAAATGAATTTATGTTATGAACAGAGGGTGCTAATATTCAAATAAAAATATAAAAATAATAATAATCTATTTACATTTGATTGAGTATTAGCACAATTACCTCAGCCTTTTTCTATTCACATGGATTGATTCAAACCCAATTTTTATACATTTATACCTTCATAAATCTATGCAAATTTGGCCGGCACAAACCCTCCTACTTTCCCCTTTACTTGTGAGTCCATAATTGTTTTCCCTACCTACATGAATCCAATTTAGCCATTCTTGGAAGACAACAAAAACATAACAATATGCTACCAAACAGAGTGTCACATATTGAAGAGTAATGCCAATGCTAAGTTCGTACTTAGTTACCGAAGAAATGTCATTTTAAACATGGATCATCCGTGCACTTTTGAGGGACCAAAATTTTGTCACTTTTGCACAATTTGCCCGAAACTTGTTTGGTTCACCAGGCATCCTGTGGTCCTTTGTGTTTCTTGTCTTCTTTCTTTTTGGATTTATGATAAAAATTTGAAGGAAATTCCGGATGGCAGAGATGCTTCGGGATTGAGAATTTTTTTGTGGCCTACAAATTTTTTTTGGACTAAGGTACACTCTGCTAGGCAGACAGTACTGCACTTGTCCGCACTTTGGCTCTGTAAATGTAGGGAGAGCTGAATTCCGTTTTTCGAGGTTATCAATGATGCAGTTGTTTTCTTCGGTGAGTTTAATATTTGAACGTGAAAAAGAGTCGAATAATTTTATTTTTTAGTCTTCAAGATTTTACAGTGGAAGAATTTGAGTAGCAATTAGTATAGCATATGAAGTGTCAAAAAATGAAAAGATAAAATAGATGAATTAGTGTGTTTATGTCATAATTAGGGTGACAAGATAAGTCGAGTTGTCAACTGAACTCCACGAATCAACTTGGTAAGAGCTCGATTCGGATGTACAAAATTCATTCGGATAAAAATATCTTTTAGTCCACTTAAATATATAAATAACACGATAAAGTTCACTAAAATTTTTAAATGCAATCATTTAATTAGTTAATGTATAGATAATTGGACTAAATAAGTCTGTTAACTAATAAGTATTCACATAGTTTAAGGTTATATGCTTTAATATCATTTGAAAATCTCTAGTATTTATAAATAAAGTTACTTAGTTTTACGTCTCACTTTTTTGTAAATTTTTTCAATTAACAAAGTATATTTCTTAAAAATATATATTTTATTTAAAAATAAAAAATTAACAAGCATGAGTTGAGCTCAAAATCAACTAGATTTATGCTAAAAAAATTTCAAGTTCAAGTTCAAATGAGTTCTTTTTAAGAATTAAATTCGAGTTTGACTTAATTTAACACGAGTTAAGTATGAAATTGAAAATTTTAAGCCAATTTGATTCGAGTTGGACATTTTTACACTCTTTTTATAATAATTGATAATTGATAAAAAGCCCATGGACAAGAAAATCCTAAATTTCCAGTAAGTACATGTGGCATCCGTGGCCTTGAGAGTTCCGAGGGAAACTTTGGCAGCCGATCTTCTGCTTGCACAGCCCAAACAAACATTAAATTCTTTTAGTATCTGACTTGATTCGGCTCTAGGTGAATGTTGAATGTTGTAAAAGATGTTTCAGCAAAACCCCATTGGTGTAATTAAATTATGTAAACTTACTTTAAAGCTCACGTTGCTTCTTTTAATGGGCAAAATAAAAAATAAAAAAAATCTGTACATGTGCAAAATTATCTAGAAATTAGTCATAAAAATGATATACCTTTTATATGTGTGAATAAATAATTATATTTTAAATCATAACAATTGTTAAAATAAAAGTGTAGACACATGAAAATTTTATGTTCAATTAAATAGTGTCGCGTGGGAGCATAGCGTAAAATATCGATTAAATAAATTTTATTTATGTTTTGAAGAATTTAAATAAATATAATTTTAAAATAAATAAATTGATAATTGATATTTTAATCAACCAATTAAACAGTAACAAATGACGAAATCTTGTTAAAAATTTAGGAGATACAGATTCTACAAGATTAAGAATATCAGTTAAATCTTTATATAAGCTCAAGTTATGATGAGTAATAAGACTGTGTTACGAAAGTAAGACGATGTAACCACTCTATTTATCATTTAGTTATAAATAGGAGTCAAACTCCATAGCAGAAAAAAGATACAAAAGCCAGGGAGTGGAAGTAGCCGAAGACTTGAAACAATAAACGTTTTCTCTAAATTTTTTAGGATTCTCAAGAACATTCAAGACATTTTTCATCAAATTCTAAGAGTTCATCACTAAATTCAATGCATTTTTCATCAAAAATATTCAAATTCAACATTTAATCTAAAATTCTGTACTAAACATGAAGAGCAACTTTATTGAAATACAACAACTGTTAAGAAATATTAAATACAAGTTTTTTTTAAAAAAATTGTTCAAACATTCAAGCAATACTTTCAAAGGAAGATTAAAGGATTGAAATTAAAAATAAAAAACCTATAAAATTTATTTTAATTTAAATTATTTTATCTTAGTACAATTCTCTTGTTATTTAATAATGTTACCCTACAAAAAATATAAAATATTTCAAAAAAAAAAAAAAGAAAGATATAATTAGTTTCGAACGAGAAGATGGCATTAAAAAATAAAAAAAGAACAATTGTGCAATTTATAATATAAAACTAAAAATTCTTGCCTGCACAATGACATTTAGGTATAGATATAGAGTATGGCAGGTCACTAGCCGTGTATTGATTTGATTGCATTTGATCTTTCTAATATGTGGTCATGGTGGAAATTCATAAATTAATTAATTCTATATTCTTAATAATCTATTATCTATACTATATATAAGGGCTGAGTCTCCAATAAAAACTGTTTTTGGTCTCTAAATCCAATTACAAAAACACCCCCATCTATTTTAGTATAAAATATAATAAAAGGGTAAATTGGTAAAATACTTAGAAACACTGTTTAACCCTCTTTCTCCTCATTCTCAGGCGCGATGTGCTAAAAATTTCCTATGTCTAATATTCTCTCTTTCGTTGCCGTGTGTATAATACATTGTCTATAGAAGAAATTAAACTTACCTTCTTAAATTAGTGGACTATAGCAATATGCAAAACATGCTCTTCCAACGTTAAATAGTGAATTAAAATTGACTTTTGATTATTAGAATTTTTGTATTCTTAACAGTCAACTTTAATTTATAATACATTTTAATTTCTTCACTATCCTTCCTAAGTTTTTATATTTTTTTCCATCAAATTATTTAATTATATCCTTTTTTCATTTTTTATGATTTACATTTTTAAGTTTTTTAATATATTTTTTTAGTTTTTATTTCTCTTCTGTGTTTTTTTTTTTTTAATTTCTTTCTTTCATTAGTTCTTTAGCCGTTTTGCTATTTTTCTTTACCTTTTTTGTTCTTTTAATTTATGTGTCATTTTATTGTTAAATAATTTTATTTTATTCTTAAAAATAATTGTATAGGTCATTAATTATCAAAATTTTTCTTAAATTTGATGTAAATTTTTTTATCAAACAATACAATCCACCTACACTAATGAACATAGCACATATTTTAATTATATGTATTTTTAACAATACAGTAATGTTTGGATTGCACACGCAGTTTGCAAAAATTCTAGAATATATGTATTAGAAAGGGTGGATAAAACTAGTCTCTTAGTGCAATCTATTTACAAAAATAACCTTATTCATAAAATTAAAATTTACACTCACAAAGATTAATAAGTAATTTTCCAACACTCCACTCAATCAAGCCACAAAAAAAGTGCATAAACTGTCGCCGAAACAGGCGGAAGAAAATTGGGCTGCTTATTCTCGTTCCACGAAGAGCAGAGGGAACAACAATATTGGACGGCTTTTGTATTCACACTCATGTTCATTGCCATCCTGCGTATACTCAATCAAAAACCACAACTGAAAGCAAAACCAGTAGCACAATAAACGAAATCCCATACCCTTTGAATCCACGCTTAATTATTGATGGCCAACAAATTCAAGGTGCAACAATAACGAGAGTTGATTCAGATGTCCACTGCATAACCTTCCTGAAGAGTATTAGCTCAACAAGAACGGGTTGAGGGCATCTCTGATATGTAAAAGGCGAAGATGGATTACAACTTCCTCTTCCACAGCAGATAGGTGGACTCTTCAGATTTTGATTTACGGTAGGGCTTCTTTGTGGAGGTATTATTTATAAATCGGATTTTTTGGTCATTTTCATTTACATATATTGTGGTTTTATTTGGTTTTTGTTGATTTCTTGGACTTTCACACCTTCTCTTCTATTTTCTTTATTGTTTTGTTTTCTGCAATTGTCGTTCATATTTCCTGCAGTATTTTATTAAATTCAGAATGAAAACGCAAAGAGTCGATGGTTTTCCGTTGGTTACAAAAGCAGTAATAATGCCAAAGTTTGAAGGTCTTGAGGACAAGGGGTTTCAGGGTGGTTGGAGGGGATTGAAGAGTTCGGTTTTCTCTATTTAACTTCTGGGTTTTGGGGGCTTTCAAGAAAATGGGGCTTGGAGTCTGTGTGTGTGTGTGTGTGTGTGTTGGCTCTAACTTTACTCTTTAGCCCTTTGGACTGCCAACAACCCAACACAAATTAATCCTTTAAATTCCCGCAAAAGATGGTACTAAATTCCCCTAAAGATTGTAGGTTTTCTGCAATTTTGTTTGTGGAGAGGCATGTTTTGTGATGAAAGGGAGAACCACATGACCAAATCACTAGCAAAATTGTCCTTCTCGATAAATAAGGAAATAATGTTTATTTCTTTCACATGATTTTTTTTTGTATTTGTTTGATTTAATTAAGTTAAAAACCCTATTAACCAAAGTCAAAAATGCTTTGTAGTTATTATTAGATGCCCCAAAGCTTCTACTGAAAGCAAGCAAACCAAGATATTCAACAAAAATATCAACGAACAGATCAGACATTGCGTGCACATGCCAACGCATGACGCGCGCGTGTATGCAACATTTTTAGCTGTACGTAGTTTATATGCGTCAAATAGTGCACGGATATTGGTTCAGATGCCTGTGCTCACGTTAGATGTATATATAATCGTTTTCAGAACTCCTCAATCAGCCTGCCAATCATATACTCAGAAATGACATGATCCAGTCCAATCCCCGTAAGGAGATCTAAAGGCATGTGTTTATTGACCTTATTACACACACTTCTGCCCAGTCGCCGGTCAGTACGCTTGCTGCATCTAACCAGAGCATTACAACTATGATTCATCCGTACTACTGCTGGTTATATGCATGGTGACAAGAGTCATGCTTAAAATAAAATGAAATCAGACTGCAACGCAGCCTGGACGAGTCACCCATCCAATCCGCCGTTTCTCATTGTCGTAGATCACCAGTTTGTCTTGCATAGAAATGTCTGCACGCAGAATTTTTCACATTCAAATTGCTGAAAAAAGATGATACATGCATATATATATAGGCAGTGGGCATTTCATACATACCTCCAATCAAAATGCTGTTTCCTATTGCACCCTTATCATCTCTGAAAATGCCCAAGCAGACATCGCCATGTTGATTCTGAATCAAGGGCACACCGGTTCAAGCTTTGACAAACAAATCGCAATAACAGGAATAGATAAACTGGTCAACGCGTTACCCTGACAAGATAGGATTCCGGGGGCAGCTGGAATCGAACATTCTTCGCGTCTCTGAAGGTCAGTGTCAAGGGCATGAAGTAGCTTGCAGCATCCCCGACGGATTTGAAGGCTTTACGCCCTTTCCAGCAGACAGGAAAGTCATTGTCCCTTGGTGCATCGTTCAGCTGATTTTTATCTAAGCCCCCTTGTATCTGAAAAATTTTCAGTTTTAGTCAGATGTTCGTTAGTTCGGAGGAACCACCAACTCAAAACTCACCAAAGAAACGATGATGTCGTATGCTCGGGGTTCGAAGTAAGTGTATGTAGATCCACAATCAAAAACTACTGGAAGACCCTTGATGTTGGTTAGCTGACCGCCATATCGGAGATCTGCTGCTTCCAACGAGTAGCGTTGTCTGTGAATTAGCAAGCACAGTGAGCAATTCATGTAATGAAACGCACGCATAACTGATATAGAAAATGGGGGCGTACGATTCGGTCCACATCGATCTCCAAACGATATCTTCATCGCGATCAAAATCGTCACCCAAGAAAAGGTACCCTCCACCTCGTCCACTAAGACAGTGAGCAACAACATTTCGCGTCTGGCCCATGTTGTGCAGCTGAGTTAAAATGCTCGGTTTACCAGCGCCGAGGCCCAGCACTCCATTGGCGCAATTTTCAGCTTCTGGATTACTGCATCTGCGTATCACGTGAGAAGAATAAGGTAGATATAGACACTTGGAATGGTTGGACATGTAATATGCAAACAGACATTTTCAAGCTATGAACTTATGTTAGATGGCAACAGAACAGTGAGTATTAGGCCTTTCATCTCCTTATATAGCAGAGTACATTAAGATTTTCATACAATGAATAAGACTAGAATTAAAGCAATCAGCAAGTTTCTCACCAAAATACAAGTTCATTTCTTACAATGCTACCACTTCTAGAAGGTAGACCAAAACGGTCTTTGACTAGCACACCCGTAGATGAGCTGCCGTCTGCATATTCAACCGTGTAGGTACATTGGTCTTGTGGAGCTTTGTGAGAATGGTGGCTCCCGGGCATGCCAACGGAGGAACATATAGGATCCCGACGCGGGACAAAATTTCCTCTGGGCTTGTAAAGACGATGGTGAGACGCCTGAGAAAACATGACCACAAAAGGATCAGCATAACTCTCAGAGTCATTTGACAGAGTGAATAATGGCATGGAATCTGTTTACCTCAGCACTTCTGGAAGGATGATCGCAGTGAACCCAAGTGAGGTCACTACCGGTGTCTACTTCGAGAGAGTAAGCCCAGTGGCCAATGTCGAGCGTTGCGTAATAGTATCTGCACATGTGATGAGTGTTAGCAATATACTTTTAAGGCAAAAATAGAGTTGGGTGACAGACAGAAACCAGACAAACAACTCCGATCCCATCCTCCGGAGCAAGATCTCATTGGAAATTGATATCAGGGAATAAACTGAACAACGCGAAGCACGTGAATTCAATCAAGTTTCCTCAAATTAGCATGTGCAGAGTAAACCATAACTGGGCCAACAATAAACATTTCAAGCCAATGATACAGAAGGGGAAAAAGAAAGTTGAAAAGTCAAACACACCACATTAAGAGGAAAATAATTTCACAAGTATAATTTCTAACAAGATTTGCAAATAAAAAGCTGCAGTTAAAATCATACTCACTCGAACTACAGAATTACAAACACGATCAAACACCAAACAAAAAAGAGAAGACAGTGTCTCACCCTTGAGGATAAACATTCCCTTCGACCTTGAAAACCCAGGAGCCTCCTGGCTGTGTAGAGCTGCTGCAGGCGGAGGGAGGATTAAGGAAAGTAGCCGCCGACCATGTCACGAGCAAGAAAAACACTGCCTGGAGCCACATCGTACTTAGAGTGATTGTCGGTGGCATGATGACTCAAAATCGGATCGCCAAGGCCAAATGACAAGGTTGTCTTAATTTTGGTGCCCTTACGCCAACATATATATGTAGCACCATATTTCTGGCTTTTCTTTCGGTTCCCTGCTCTCCTTACCACGCGGCGTCAACGCGTCCATGGCGAATCCAGTCATGGTCCGGGAGGAAAGGTAGTTGTTGTTGTTGTCGTGCCGCTGCTACGGTTGGTTTGTTTTTCCTTTTTTTAATTAATATTAGTACTGCTTAATTGTTAATCGATGATGATGAAGTCGAGGCTAATGGAACAGACAACAAAGAAGCTGACATTGATGCATTTGCAGAGACACTAAGGGCCAGGATGATGAAGGTCATTCCACACGTGAGGTTGAGCCTGCAGTTGGAAAAAGAATGGTACATTCAACGGTCTCATTCTTTTTTGATATTAATCTTAACGTTGAGCAAGATTCAATTGACATTCCTAGCGAAAGATGGGGGTAATTTTATAATTATGAGAAGGAGTGTTGAAAGTTGGTATGGTTTTTAAAGATAAAAAATGATTGCAGACAGTAGTTAAGGATTTCTCAGTGCGTGTTGCCAAGTGCAAATGTGTTGTGCAAAAGAGCTCAAAAACAATTTGGTATGTAACATTTAGGCGAAGCATACCTAAATAGCCATGTGGGTGGTATGTGAGAGCTAGCATGCACAAATACTATGGGTTGTGGAAGATTACAAAGTGTGAAGGTGAGCATATATGTTTTCCTATTGAGTTATCCATAGAACATGCTAATTTAGATAAAAACATAGTGACTACCATGTTGTTAGGGATAGTTCAAGAGAATTTGACGTTCAAGATACAATTCATTAGGTAGATGGTAAATAATTGGTATGGATATGACATCAATTATGCAAAAGCCTGGTATGCCTTGTGGCTAGCTATTGAGAATGAATACAAGACCTGGGAGAGTTGGTGAGAAAGTTGCCATATTATTTGAGAGCTTTACAAAAGTTCAACCCTGGCACAGTCGTGGAGTGGAGAAATTTCCCAACAGAGCACCCGCACAAGCATATGTTGTACTACATGTTTTGGGCATTCAAACCCTGCATTGATAGATACCAATATTGTCGCAAAGTGATATGTGTTGATGGAATTCACTTGTACACAAACTATCAACACAAGTTATTAACTGCTGTCGCATTGGATGGTAATCACCAAGTTCTACCCTTATGTTTTGCATTTGTGGACGAGGAGACTACTCTGTCGTGGAGGTGATTTTTGGACATGATCAGCAAACATATTGTCAGAGGGGTTGAGGGTAACTGTTTGATTTCTAATCAACACGCAGGTATCATATCTGCTGTGCAACTTAATCTTGATTTTACAGTGCCTCGGGGTGTTCACCGTTTCTACCTTAGACATGTATGTTCAAATTTCAACAAATATTTTAACAAAGTGCAATTGAAAGATATGTGTTGGAGAGCAAGGTCGTAGAACTAAGCTCATAAATATGATAGGATTATGGAGCAAATCAAGGCAATTGAACCCCGAGCTATTGAGTGGTTGTCTGCTATTAACAAAAGTAAGTGGACACTTGCACACGATGGTGGATGGCGCATTGGTATCTTAACAATAAACATGAGTGAAAGTCTACATGGAGTACTTAAAGGACTACGATGTCTTCCAATTTGTGTAATAGTTCAACTTACGTTTGAGAGGGCTATTAGTGCATTTTTGGAGAAGGCGGAAATGACCTTGGGTATGCGAGAAAAAGGGCGAGAGTGGCCTGACTGGCCTCATTCGAAGTATGCTTTCGCAGAAGAGGAATCTGTCCACCATAGAGTGCAAATGTTTGACAATAGAATATTATTGACAAATGTGGTCATCGAGAATGGTACACATGTTGTGAATATAAGAAGTTGTGAATGTTCGTGTAGATGATGGAAGATCTATGGAATACCTTATTCACATGTGATTGTAGTTTACCGAAAGAAAGGTTAAATTCTAAAAGGTATGTAAAGGAATTTTACTCCCTTAACACTTATTTACAAACATATCAAAGGAGGTTTGAGCTAATTTGGAGCGAGTCTATGTGGGATACTCCACCCTTTCAATTAGTATACAATCCAACACGTCACATAAGTAGGAGAAGGGGGCGAGATTGCACAATACGCCTTGAGAATGAGATAGATTGGTTTCAGCCTCGTGTGAGGTAGCAATAAATGAGACAACAAATAGGAGCATTGTCCCGACAGTAGGCAGCGTCGTCATCCCGACAACAGACAGCGTCCTCGTCCTGACCTTGATGACTTCATTAGCTATTAAGTTGATATTGTAGTTATTATGTATTATCTTCGTAATGCCCATGACTACGTAATGTATATTTTTCAAATACTTATATTTAGTGGTATTTGAATTAATGGTAATTTGTTCTTATGGTGGCACATTTTTATGGTGCAGTTAGTACAAAGTCATCTTTGACTTAAATGAAAATTATAAATGCTAAAATTGATTTAATTATTATGTTTTTAATAATTGAAATTTATATGGTTGAATAATTAATACTTATTCGATTTATAGGACGAAGCAAACTATAGAGCTTGGGCTAGGAGATCGTACATTACTTTAGAGATAGGACCATCAAAGGTTTGAGGCAGTATGGGCCAGTGATTTAGATTTTGTCATACGAGTTCGGGTCCCTAACACAGCATGCTTCGTGCTAGATGACCTACCAGATCACATAGTACAGATTTTGCATGCTATTGGCTTTTATAGAATATTCAGGTGTCGACATCTATCACTGGATTGGCCCCTAATCACAGCCTTGGTTGAAAGGTAGCGACGTGAGATGCATACGTTCCACTTCGTGTTGGGGGAGGCCACTGTTATACTAGAAGACGTGGCTGTTAGATGGCAGCTGCCAGTTATTAGGGAGCTGGTTACTGGGAGTGACCTTCTAAGGAATAAGGTCACATGACAGGCATACTGTGAGACTTCTTTAGGCATTTAACTAGATCTTTCAGAATTTTCCAAGGATGCCACGATTCGACTACTTAAACTAGCCCGACACATACGGGATCGCCGCCTAGGTGATGACAACACTGATGTAGATATTGCACAGTATGCCTGTTGTTGTGCTTTGTTGCTGTTGGGGACTCGGATGCTTCCTGATTCATCGGGCAGTATGGTGAAGCTAATATATTTACAGTCATTAGAAGATTTGGACATGGCACAGCACCTCAGCTGGGGTTTTACAGTGCTTACATGTTTATACCATGAGTTATGTACAACATTATCAGTAGGCACTAGATGCATGGGTGGTGCTCATATTCTTTTACAGCTATTTTTTATTGATTTTAATGGTATCATTATATGAGACATGTCTGCTTATTATTTGTGTATGTTGTATATGCAGATATGGGCATGGAGTAGGATTTCTAGGATTGCCCCTGTACTGGGTCAACATGAGAGTTTTTACACAGGCCCATTTCAGGTGCTCTATGAGAAATTGCCAGCTGAGCCCTATGGTGCATGGTAATAACTGCTTTGATGATTTTTCAATTAATTTAAATAGAGTGTGTTATTTCTTCTCAATTTAAGTTGCCTTATCTTTTTTGTAAATGCATAAGTAGAGATAAACACTATGTTGTGACTAAGACTCATGCACTACGCATTATACGTGATATCTTGGACGCTGAGGCACATAGTCAGGTCAGTTGTGCCTTCTATAATGCGAAATCTACCAACATATAAGTTTTGTCATATTGCTAATAAGTATCCATTGTGTGACAATTCATATGATGGCCATATTTCGATGTGTGCTATGCTGAGCTACCTAGTCACGTAGGGCAGCATATGTGGACCTATTCAGGTCCAATTATACTATACGATATTGTCAAAGATGCACTGTGTAGAGATGGTGCTACGCCAGTTTAGGATCGTATAGTATATACCAGCCAACCCCCCACACTAAGAGGATCCTCTACACAGAGTTAGTCCTGCTGGTAAAGCATGAATAGATTGGTCCAGACGTTATGCCAACTACATTGCACTATAGGCGAGACAAGATAATGTAATTACAGGAGAGGTTCACCATGATCGTGTACCTCAGATAGTGTATGGATATGCCGAGTGGTATGGGCGAGTTACACGTCGGTTTATAAGTCCTGTTAGGGAATTCGTAGATAGTGGCTACCAACTAGGTTAGAGTGGCATCTTTGCATACCTGGTATGCAATAAAATTGTCTTTCGAATATTATTTTCATAGATTGTCTGATATCATATCGATTTACATATTTATGTGCTAATATCGACCTAATGATATTTCATTTTAGGTGGATCAGATCAATCATCTCGACCTCTATCGCGATAACGACAGTGTCCTTCAAAATAAGAGAGTTCTGTGCGCATCACGCATGACGAGAAACTTCACACCATATGAAGTTGTCCCTGATCCACCATCGCCTATCTCACATGTACGAGATACAGGCGTACGACACTCCCCGACTTCATATCATATAGACATGTCTGGACCTTTCACTTCTTATCAGACACTTGGTCCATCCATTTCATGTCACCCAGTACCAGCAGAGACTTCTGATGTCTACATACTAGGTCCACCAGCAGAGTGATCTAGCCACAAAAAAGAATGCTTGGCATAAGTCACTGGGTCTTTGATCCTCTCAATAATGCTCCTGATCAGTGCAGGATGTGCCTATTATTTTTGTTGTTATATATTTTATTGTTGTAATTTATTATTTTTATTGTTACCGTTAAAGTAGTAATTTTAGTACACACTTGTTTGTAAGTATAGTCATTATTGTAATTGCCATTATTTGTATCATTGGTCTATGATGAGAGACGAAAGTGCAAACATCTTGCGTGTCTTAATCCCTTGTCTGCTTCATTAATGGAAAAGATCCAATTACTTAGAAGAAGCCCTCTTTACTACTGACAACAGCTAGTGGTAACAGGAAAGTCCCATGCTCATAGGTAGATTTTTTTTCCAGGCTGCATTTTCTTATCTATTTATTTTTTATTCTATCTCACCATTTGATAGAAAAAAAATACAGTGAAAATTTAAAAATGATGTAAAAGTAAAGAATAAATAAATAAATAAATAAGTGATATGTTTAAAAGTGCAAATTTCAATGAAAAGTATCCAAAACTATTCATGTTCCGATAATCGAAACTGTTCCCACTTGATGACGCATCAACTATGGCATAAAAACTTCAATGACTTTTTCTTTTGGTTTTTTCAGAGGGCATACAAGAATCTAAGTATCTACAGGCACATGGGCCTTCAGAAATTGTCATGATTCAGATAGATACAAGAATCGGAGAATGATGTGCACACACGACCAACAAACTTTACACGTTCGGAGAAATGCAATTATGCAAATCCATAATGTCGGCAAATTAGACCAGGTCTTTTACTTGATCACGAAGCAAAATTCTGTGAGTCAGCAGTCAAAGACAAACAGCTCATTTCAACGTGCAAAATCGATCTCTCACGTGATAATGACTTTGGGCACTATATGTAGGACCTGAATCATTATCCACGTACCTAATGTACGAGGAAAGAGGCAAAAACTCCTATGAGTCTTAACTCTTAAGGTGTTGCAGGAGGGTTTTGGTACGGAAAATTTTTGGTGTTGTGACAAGAAAAATGAGTGTATTCATTCATTCAATCAATAAAATTGATGGGCTATTAAATTTAATTCTCTCGGGCCTACCAGCATTTAGCATTAAAGCCAAGTCATCAACATGGTCTCAAGTTCAAGTGCACGAGTGCAACAAATTCAACACGTGCAGACTACAATTTTCAAGTTAGATGGAAAAACAAATTTTATGACGTGGAACCGTTTGATGGAATTGCGTTTGAGAAGTAATGGCGATGGAGAAGATTTGGTTCAGCAAAAAAAAAAAAAAAGAAGCAGAATTGTCATCGTAGCGTAATTACGACAATTGGATTGTGATCGATCCATCAATGAAAAGGAGTTATTCTTGATGATTAAGTTGATAGTGTTGGAAGAAATATTTCATGCCAAGACAAAAAAGTGGCTTGAATTTTTCACGCAATACTTTTAAAGGAGTAGACCCAACCAAAAAAAGAAAAAGAAAACTATGACCACAAAGCTTGAAAAGGACAATTTGAGCTAATAGAGCAGGGAAAACACAAAAATATTCATGATTATATTTCATGAATGAAAAGATTGGTCAATAAAATGAAAAATAATGGTGGCGAGATAATCAAGAAAGATGTCATGAAGACGATTCTCGGTCCATTAGCAAATTGGTTTGATCATGTGGTGATGAATAGTCGTTTAAAGATCTCAACATAATAACTTTGTATGATTCACAAGTTTTGTTGTAATTGCATGAAATGTAAATGAATAAAATATTGGAAACCATAATCAAACACGCATTGAAATCTTAATCAAATTTAAAGAATGAGTTAGACCTCTTCAAAAAAGTTGGACCACAACCACAGAGGCCAAGTTCCAAAGGTAAGGATGAAACCTCAGAGCCTAACTCAAGCTAAGCTACCAATTCATTTCAAAATAAATCGAACACCAGTGTTCCAAGTGAAAAAAGTTGATGAATTTTCGAAGTGAGTGCAAGTTGCATATTCACAGGCAAAATTACAAGAGGGTTGGTCATTGTGGTCAAGAATATCAAGCCAAAACATCTGATATTGGACAAAGTCATGTCAATATGAAGATGAAGATATTATATAAACAGTACTGATAATAAATGATACAGGTGACTATGATAACAACTATAAGTGGCTGTTTGGACATAGACTGTATCAATCTCCTATTCAAGCTTGAATGAAAACTTTGAACCATGGTCAAATTGATAGACAGTTCAAAAACAATAATTTTGAAGAAAGGAGACATTCCGATTTAATTGAATGATGGATCAATAACTTACATTTCTAATACATTTCATGCTCACGACACTTGCCATAATTTGTTGAGTGTAGGACAACTGATAGAGAAGGGTTATGAGTTGTATTTTAGCAAGCGCAGATGCATTGTTAGTGACATTACTACTCATGATACAATAAAGCATGTGTCATGTTCCTCTGCAAAACGGCAAAGCACTTGTGTATACTATTGGACATTTGTTAAAAAAAACCAATAAAAAATGACAATTGCTATCATATTTTACGCAATTTAATGACTTCATGAAAATTATTATATTTTATGTACGAGACTCTTTGCAATATTTTGCAAGGTTGAGAGCGCTCATGGGCAAAGGGCACAGCTCCAAAAACAATTAAACTTTAGATCAACTTTGTAATATATAAAGTTTGAGAGTAGTGATATATTATTTAATTTCCACCCATCCTTACCATTGTTATTATTATAATTTTATTAATTATCTTCAAGTGTTATGGAAAGTGGGGAGAGATAACAAAAAAAATAGGAGAATAAATTATGAAAACCGAAGAATAAGATTTTTGGTCAGTAGTCACTTATTTTTTTAAGCTAGAAGTTTATCAGATTCTTCTTCCTCTTCTCCTTCCTTTTGAGAATTTTAGGATTTTTTTTTTTAGGGATTATTTATCTCTATTACTCATCTCCAATTATAAGTATAGAAAATCTCTCCTCGTAAATGTAAGGCAAATTGACCAAACCACGTACATTCGTGTTGTATATCTATTATTTTCATAATTTGTTATTAGTGTGTGGTTCAAAGTTGTTGGCATGTGATTTTGGATTTCATCAAGTGGCTGTCAAGATTGCCAACCCTTCTAGTTCGTAACCAAATTCATGAGACCTCTGCAATAGAAAAAAAAGGACATAAAGCCATTTCTTACAAAACAGGCATGTAGAGCACAAAGACCACTTGAGCTTGTGCTTTTAAATTTGTGTTATGTAGAGGTCCCATTTAATGGAGTAACAGATACTTCATTACCTTGATGATTTTAACAGAAGAATATAAGTTTATTTTTTGAAGTAAAAGTTCGAAGCATGCGAAGTGCTTAAGAATTTTGTAGCATACGTTGAGAAAACAAAATGACTTTTCATCTTAAAATCTTGAGAATAGAGCCATCAAATATATGGGATGTGATAATTACTTTAGAAAAAATGAATTAAGCATCATGTAATAATTAGGTATATTCTTCAACAACATAAAAAGAAAAATATAAAATAGAAAGAAAAATATAACTGTTACGAATTTGTTGATATTACTTTTGATGAAGATGGAAAATACATGATTGGTTAGAAAAGGAAAGACTGATGTGACGCCAACAACTATATTCATAAATAGTGAAATAGGTAACATCAATCATTCAACGGATTCCTGATCAGTCAACCTCAACTAAAGTTGAAGCACCATCTGCTTCTCACAGGCGTTCACAGGGAGATTATCACCCTCTCGCTTATTTACAAGATTACATAATTGGTGACAATAATAAACCTGATGACAACTACGAAAATGTTGCACATTATGTTTTCTTTGCAGGTTTTGATCCATTGATATACAATAAAGTAGTCAGTGATGCTCATTGGGTTAAAGCAATGAGAAAAAAGACTCATACAATTGAAAATAATAACACGTGGGAGCCAACCACATTGCCAAAAGGCAAGGAATCAAATGGTGTCAAATGAATATACAAAACAAAATACAAACTTAATGGAGAAGCAGAATGTCTTATTGCTTGTTTAGTGACAACAGATTACAAAAAAGTGGTAGGTATCATGCATTATAAAGAACTTGGTTTAAGAAGAGATTTTAGTAAAATACACCAAATTTTTTACTTAATCGTCAAGTAAAATTCTGTAAGTGAGCTGTCGAACAACACATTCCAGCATGCAAAGTTGGTCTCACTTAAAACCCGACTTTGAACTTATATAGGTAAGACCCATCTCATTTTCTAAATGTTATAAGGAAAATATATAGAGATACAAGAGTATTATAGTAATTTAACATTGTATAATCAAAAATAATGTGTATTCTAATGTATAGTACAGATATATATATATATATATATAAAAATTCCAGCCTAGTAAGGCTGGAAAACAGACAAAAACGATGTTTAGTTTTCTCATGACTGTGGAAGCCTGTTGCAGTTTGCTGGAGCCCATCCAACTTGCTGTCTCTCGTTATCGTAGATGACTAGTTTATCTTGCAAAGAAATGTCTGCACATGGAATTTTTCACATTCAGATTGCTAAAAAACGAGCAAATGTGTAGTGCGCATTGCAGATAAATTCTTACCTCCAATCAAATTTATATTTCCTAATCCAACCTCACCACCATTCAGGATGCCCAAGCAGACATTGCCATGTTCCTGAAATGGAGAGCATACCAATTCAAAGGGATGTTAAAAATCTAGTTACTCAACTCAGTTGAGCCCAATTAGGTGTTTTTGCATCTTTTCAAGCTTGAACTTTAAAAGGTTTTCCATATTCAATCTGCAGGTTGATTGACTCAAGCTTGGACTCAAGTTTGCCTGTTATAAAGTTACATGAAAATGAAATCGAGTAGTTGTCAAACTCAAGTTATTAGCCAAACCCGACTCATGAACAGCCTATTGACAAATAACATTAGTTGTTTTACAACAAGATTACTCACCGTGACCACAAGATAAGATTCCGGGTGCAGCTGAAATTGAACATTTTTTGCATTTCTAAAGCTCAATGCCAAAGGCTTGAAGTGGCTGACAGCATCACCGACGGATTTGAAGGGTTTAGGCCCTTTCCAGCAGACAGGAAGGCTTTTATCCTCAGTTGCATCTTTCACTTGCTTTCTATTTAAGCCTCCTTTTATCTGAAAATTCACAGTTAAAGTTTGTTCCTACATTCAGACAAGACAATCTCCCAAGCAACTATCAACTCAAAGCTCACCAAAGAAACTACAGCATTGTATGCTTGAGAGCTGAAGTAAGTGTATGTACTTCCACTGTCAAAAACTATTGGAAGGCCCTTGATGTTAGTTGCTCTACTGCCATATTGGAGATCTGCTGCTCCCAAGGAGTAGTGTTTCCTGAAATAACAAGATGAACACAGTAAGCAAATCATGTGAAATAAGGCTTGTATCTGAAGATGATGGAACTTACGATTGTGCCAACATTGGTCTCCAGACAATCCCTTTATCAGGAAGGAAATTGTCTCCAAAGAAGAGGAACCCTCCACCTTGTCCACTCAGACAGTGACCAATGACATTTCGTGTTAAGCCCATGTTGCGCAGCTGAGCTAAAACGCTTGATTTACCAACACCAAGGCCAAGTACTCCATCAGTGTAAGGCACATGAGCTGAATTTGCAACTTCCTGATCATACCCGCATCTACATATGTGCGGAAGAAGATATAGGCAATGTTTGTTCTCATTTCACACACTTAAAAACAAAAATAAACAAAGCCAAAACAGGCATTTTCGATCATGAACATATATCAGACAGCAACCAAACAGTAATGAGCATAACATGGGAGAACCTATTAGGCCTTGAATCTCCTTAGAAGAGTATGTAAAAATGTTCATATGATAAAGACAAGAATTAAAGTAATCAGCAAGTCCCTCACCCGAATGTAAGCTGTGAGGCTACAATGCTACCATTTCTAAATCTGAGCGAGAAAGAGTCCTTCACCAGCACACCCAAAGATGAGCCATGGTCTGCATAATCAACCTCATAGTCACATTGGTCATGTGGAGTTTGACAATGGTGGTTCCCAGACCCATGAAGGGAGGAACATATCGGATCCTGACACATAACGAGGTTTCCTTTGGGCTTGTAATGACCGTGAGGTGCCTGAGAAATCATGACAACAAAGGGAGCAGTGTGAGTGCTTAACTCTCAAAATCAATTGACAGACTGAATGTGGCAAGGAAACTGAGTACCGGAGTACATTTTCTGCAAGGAGCATCACACTGAAGCCAAGTAAGGTCACTGCCGGTGTCTATGTCAAGAAAGTAAGGCTTGGGAGGATGGCCAATGTTGATTGTAGCATAATAGTATCTGCACAAATGATGAGTGTTAACAATCTAGTTTAACGCAAAAGTGAGCTGGATGACAGAAACTAGAGGAACAAATCCTGCAAAACAAGACGTCATTTGCTGAATAATAATTATGAGAGAGAATACTCATGCTCAACAAAATGTGTCAGGGAACAATGGGAAGTGCATAAACTAGGCAATTGAGCCAATCAAATTTCTCCAAATTAGTATCTGCAGAGTCAACCATATCTGGCGTACTAAGAACTTTGATCCCTTAAAACAGTTTAACTTCAATAATAAATAGAAGGAAAAAAGTTGAAAACTCAAAACACTCATCACATTAAGAGGTAAATAGCATCACAGGTATAAATTGGGGAAAGAAATAAGCCAACTTTCAAGCCATCAGCCTTTCTAACATCAATAGGATATATCTAAAGATTACAGATGAAGTTGACATCATGTTCACTCAAGATACAAATTACAAACATGATCAAACGCCAAACAAGAAAGTCCAGATTCAAATTCAAGTAACCCAGACAAAGAAGATAAATAAAACAGGGCCACACCCTTTAGGATAAACATTCCCTGAGACGGGGAAAATCACAGAGGACCCCAAGCCTTTGGTGAGCTTTGGCTCTTTCTCCCTGACGTTGGGGAGATGATGAGCAGCAGACGCGGTCCACGTCACGAGGAACAAAACCAATGCTTTGAGGCACGTCTCTTGATGCATATTCAGATTGATTTCTGATGGATTCTTGATAACTCAAAATGGGTTCCTTTGAAGGGAACTGAAAAGGCCAAAAATAGGTTTTCAGTCGCTCGATGCAAAGAAGAAAACTCAGAACTCTAAAGAACTCATCTTTGACTGAGTCTTTACTTAATCCCTTTGACGAACTCAAAAGCTATGGTATAAATATGTATTTCCCGGTTATCTTTGGTGCTTAGATTTCCCCTCGTTCTGTCCTACGCGGCGGCTGCAAGACAGGTAAAGCCTTCGGCCAGCAGACTTCGGAAAATACTGCTTTGTGCCCGAATAACATGTGTCCTTCTAAAATCAGAATTGATTGTGCATTTAATTACATGAATTCATTTCGTCTTATTTTATTCATGAATTTGAGTGACACGCCAACTGGTTGCGGAATGACAAATGGAATCAGTAAGGTTAGGTTTGGAACCCATCTTTCAACCGTACATTTTCCCTCTAAATATATCTTTTAATAATATTTTTATTTAAATTTAAATTTAAAATTTCACTCATTTATATATATAATTATATATAATTAATTAATTATTTTTAAATCATTATATCTATTCATAATTAAATAAATAAATATATATTTATCATATATATACTCAGAGCTATTTTTTTTTTGTATCCTATAACATAATTATTATTCCTATAAACTATTACATTATCTAATTATTATTATATATTTTATACACATATTCAAATAAATTATATCATTCATATCATTAAAACATTTTTTTGAAACATACTATTCATTCCAACACAACTACTACCAAACATCATGTCAAACACAAGCCATTCTCCCAAACATAACCTAATTGTTTGGATAAAACTAAGAAAGGTAAAAAAATTTTATAGTTACTATATTTAGAAGCGTGAATAGAAAACTGGGACAAGTTTACATTAGAGTTGAAAATTATTTATGCCGAGATAAATGAATCATGTCCTTAATTACGTGATCATGCCTTGAAATTACTCCAGCAATAGTTAATGATTTAATAGGGAAAAGGAAAGAATAACAAAGGCTGACTACAGATTTTTAAATACAACCATATCTCTATATCTACTCTGTATTCTTCTTAAAATAAGATTTCTTTGTCACACAATATAAAATTATATAATTATTCTTATTGTAATTTTTTTTTATTTTTCTACCATTCTTGTTTTTACTGCGTTTCTCTCAAATTTTCTCTATTTTCAAATTCTATTTTTAACATTCTCTATTTTCTTATTACAAATATTAGTACACCTTTAATTATTTAAAATACAACAAATTTATAATTTACAAATAAATTTACACATACATAGAATTTGTAATTTTACGAATATATTTAATTTAAATAGATAACACATCAACTAGGTACGTTTATACTTGGTCAACGCACCTAGGGTGTATATTGAGAGGTTAGGATTTTTAACTCCGTTTAGTGAGTGGTTAGGACTTTTAACTCCGTTTAGTGAGTTCACATCGCTGGTGCGCCTCCTTCCCGTCCTTCGCGGTTCCCCAAGTGGATGCGGTGGGAGTGGCTGTGATGATAAAAATGGCCCTCCTATGTCGAATGCACTCCGCCGGGACGACGAAAGTTGGTAAGGTGGCAAAAAAACCTAAGGGCTACCAATGCTCAACGTTTGAAGGGCCATGAAGCCTAATAAGAACTTATCGTGTTTATTATTTTCGTGAAATTAGTTGACATGTTTGGTTAATGCATATGCAAACATGTCAAGTTTTTGTTTTTCAAAACTTAAAATTTTAAAATAAAATTAACTTTTTATTTTGCCCCAACGAACACCATTAGTGCGGAAACAGAGGTTGGGGTGAAGTGAATAGGTAGTTGCATAGGGGAGGAATCGCCATCGCTATTTGTTGTTGCCCATTAGAATATTGCTCCCCACCATCACCAAATTTTCCACAAATAAATGCTGTGTAAGGGCGTCCGATGCGATTAGAAAGGAGTAGTGAAAGAACGAAGAAAAGGATCAAACCCAATTTTAAATTTTAAGAACGCGAACTATGCATCAAATTACTCGACTCAATGTAATGAAACTAAAATTTAACCTAAAATTAGATAATCGATATGATAAAATAGTCTCAATTGATATGCTGAGATCGATTGATATATCATGACTCACACAAAAATTACTCATATTGAATCGATTTGAATATTCTCATTTCGGAGAAAATGAAACAATTTCATAACTCTCAAAACTCCAATCTATTTTCCAACTAAATAAAATCATTATTTATACTAAATCCTATCAAACTTTAATCTAAAAATTCATATGACCCAAACTATTAATATAGTTCAATGATAACTAAATAAATAAAATAAAAATAAAAATTTAAAATTTGACAAATCACGTCATACTCCTCATCTTTAGAGTGAATTGTCTTCAATTTGAATTTGTGTCGTTCTAGATCAAACACCAATCTCTAAAATCCTATCGGTTCCTCAAAATCTCGCCTAATCTGTAGATCTATTTCTTCATAAACCTAATAATGAAATTCCATAAGTGAACCACATACAACACTATGAGAAATCACCAATGCGGTATTTAAATATGCATAAGTAGTATCTCTAACTAGAAAATTCTTTAGTTCCAGTGTAATACAAACGAACAAAGAATACGCCTGGTAGTCAGTCAAATGAATCAACATACTCATGACTCTACAAAAGCTCAACTTCCTATCATTTTACTTGTTATTCATTCTTGTGCTCATTATCAACGTCCACTTCCATTTCTATAGCTTCTTTCTTCTCAATTTCTACTGCAATTTCTATTACTTTTTTCTTTGCAATTTTCTTCTTTACGTGGGTACTTAATGCTCTCATTACTAACAAATTAATTCTTCCTCCTTTACACATTTCTCCCTCGTCATATGGAACTTCATTAAAGGTGGCATGTCATCTCTGTTATTATATTCCTCATCAGTCACAAGATCTCCGACATCAATAAGCACCATGGTTCTATTGTTGGGACACTGTATAGCAATGTGTCCTCTGCCTAACACTTAAAACACAAAATATCTTTATTCTGTGTGCTAGATGAACCATAAAGGATAAAAATTGTTAACTTAGGTACTTTCACTTTAGGTATAGTCCTAACTTTCGTAGCGCTCGCCATTGGTGCATTGCCCTTCTTTTCAGGAAAGGACCACCTAGCGGTGCATTACCCTTCTTTTCAGGAAAGGACCGCCTAGTGGTGCTTGCCTAGAATGTAAATATATCCCTCATCTTCAACTTTTTGTCTATTTTAATTACCTTTTACACTATTTCTTTTAACTCTACATAGTGTTGCAATTCCACAACATCGGTTATATCCCGATGTAATCCAATCATAAAACGAGACATGGTAGCCTCCCTATTTTCCACAACATCTACTCGTATCATGGCTATCTCAAGCTCTTTATAATAGTTCTCTATGCTCTGATTACCCTATATCAACATGTTGATAAAGGTCTCGGTGGTAATGACTCGACACAGACCTCTTTCTCATGGTTGCTTTCAAAATAGATTAATACGTCGCGATTCATACAAAAATTATTTCTATTAAATTGATTTGAATATTCTCATTTAAAAAAAATGAAACAATTCCATAACTCTCAAATCTCTAATATGTTTTTCAACTGAATAAAATCATTATTTATACTAAATCCTATCAGACCCTAATTTAAAAAGTCCATATAACCCAAACTATTAATAAAACCCAATAACAATTAAATGAATAAAATAAAAATAACAACCTAAGACTTGACAGATCCCCATTTCGCGTCAGTATCTTTATTCCTTTACTTCATCAACCTATTTCTTAAATTTTTTCCAGAAATTATCAACGCACACCCCATGAAATGCATTAACTGAATAAAACTAGGAATGGGTTTATGAACAAGACTCCATATGATTTCACTGGAAACTCCATAAAAATATTCAACAAATGAGTGAATCCAGAAAATAAGACCATGTGGTCTGTTTGGTTTTTAGTGTTAGTGGCTCAGGAAACAGAAAACGGAAACAAAACAGAGAAAACAGATGTAAAGAGAAGTGGGAACCCATGCATTGCCCTTTGCAGGGTCTACAAAGTCCAAATTCTGAAGCTTGTCGCAGTCTGCTGGGGCCCATCCAATCTGCCGTCTCTCGTTATCGTAGATCACCAGTTTATCTTGAAGAGAAATGTCTGTACCATTAAAATTTTTCACAATCAGATAGCTGAAAAAGAGCATATCTGCTGTGGGCATTGCATGTAAATTCTTACCTCCAATCAGATTGGTATTTCCTAATCCAATATCACTACCATTCAAGATGCCTAAGCAGACATTTCCTTGATTCTGAATCAAAATGCATAACGGCTCAAGCCTCCACAAATGAAACTGATTCTTTTACTGTACAAATAGAACAAATAGGGAAAGAAGTTACCGTGACAATAAGGTAAGATTCCGGGGGCAGCTGAAGTTTAACATTTTTTGCATTTGTAAAGCTCAATGCCAGAGGCTTGAAGTAGCTAACAGCATCATGGATGGATTTGAAGGGTTTAGGCCCTTTCCAGCAGACAGGAAGGCTTTTGTCCTCAGCTGCATCTTTCATTTGCTTCCCATTTAAGTCCCCTTCTATCTGAACATTTGCACTTATACTTAGTTCCTACATTCGGACAAAAATATCTTCCAAGAAACCATCACTTTAAAACTCACCAAAGAAATTAAGGCGTTGTATGCTTTAGAGTTGAAGTAAGTGTATGTACTTCCACTGTCAAAAACTATTGGAAGGCCCTTGATGTTGGTCGCTCTACCTCCATATTGGAGATCCGCTGCCCCTAACAAGTAGTGTGGTCTGAATAACAAGTAGAACATCGTCAGCAATTGATGTAATGAAACGTGCAGCTGAAGATGATGGAACTTACGACCGTGTCGGCATTGGTTTCCAGACAATGCCTTCATCAGGAAGGGAGTAATCTCCAAAGAACAGGAAACCTCCACCACGTCCACTTAGACAGTGACCAACCACATTTCGTATTACGCCCATGTCACGCAGCTGATACAAAATGCTCGATTTACCAACACCAAGGCCAAGCACTCCATCAGTGAAAGGCGCATGAGCTGGATCTCGGACTTCTTGATGGTAGCCACATCTGCACGTGCAAGAAACAAGGTATAAGCTACTGGGATTGCTTGAATATCATAACACAAGAATCACATGTGATAAACTGAAATGCAAGAGCCCACTAGTCCTTGAATTTCTTGCTTGGATATCAAAACACGAGATGCAGGTGTTAAGAAAGTAACCAAACAGTATATGATGAACCGATCATCGAAGAACCTATTAATTTAAGCTTTGAATTTCCTTTCTCCAGAATGTATAAAATTGTTCAAATGATAGAGACTAGAATTGAAGTCCCTCACCCAAATGCAATTTGTGGGGCTACTGTGCTGCCATTCTTAAGTTCAAGAGAGAAAGAGTCCTTCACCAACACACCTAAAGACAAGCTGTCTTCCGCATAGTGAACCTGATAGTCACATTGGTCCTGTGGTTCTTGGCAACCATGGTCCCCATGTCCTTGAAGGGAGGAACATATAGGATCTTGACAAGCTATGGGGTTTCCTTTGGGTTTGTAATGACTGTGAGGAGCCTGAAAAAGGGATAATCACAAGAAAAAGGATCAGCATAAAATCGTCGGTCTGTATGTTTGATGCAAAAAGCTTACCAAAGTGCATTTTCTGCAAGGAAAATCACACTGAAGCCAAGTGAGGTCACTGCCGGTGTCTATGTCAAGAAAGTATGGTTTGGGAGGTTGGCCAACGTTGATTGTTGCATTATAGTATCTACACAAATAGTGGATGGTAAGAATCTGCTTTAATTTAGTCCCACCAAAAAGCAAGAATCTAGTTTCAAGTCAAAAATAGAGTTGGATGATAGAAACTAGATGAACAACAGTTTCAAAACAAGATGTCATTCGCTAAATAATTGTGAGAGAAAACATTATGTCAAAACAAGATGACCACTTTAATCTCGCTTCCTCATTTCTTAGATAATTTTTCTAAAATTTAACTTATATACCTGTATTTGAGAAAATTCTAAGAAAGAACTTCTTCACTTTTGCCTTCTTTTTTTTTTCACCCTCAATTTGTTTCGCAAATTTCCATGCTTCTCTCCATCTCTACCACAAATTTGGCACTTTTCTATCTTTTTCTTCCATACAATTATTATTTACTTGAATGCATCTCCCGATAAATAATTGCCTATCACAATCTCTAAAACTCGGCACATAAAGCACTACTTCTATATCTCCTTCCCCTAGAAACTTTATATTCCATTTTTATTAAGAAAAAATTATTTTTGAAATCGTTAGGGGACAAAAGTAAGTGGGCCAACCAACAAATTTGATCTTTGAAATGCAATAATACATAACACAAAAACAAAAAAGTTCAAACGTACGAAACATTAAGAAAAATAATTTCACATATATGAACAAAGGGGAAAAAAATAGTAAACTCTCAGGCCATCAGCATTTCTAACCATAACAAAAAGTGTAATTACAAGTTAAAGATTAAACTAAAATCATATTCAGTTGAAACCCAATTCAAAACACCATCGAACACACACACACACCCCAGGATTATCTATACTCCCAATGACTCAATCCCCAACCAAAAAATAAATTCGAGAAAACCATATATATAAAAAGAAAAAAAAATGTGCCACACCCTTGAGGATAGACATTCCCAGAGAGCGGGAAAATCACAGAGGACCCAAATCCTTTGGTTGACTCCATCTGCTGCTTGCTGACGTTGTGAGGAGGAGGATGAACAGCATCTGCAGTCCATGCCACGAGGAACAAAACCAACATCTTTCGATGCATGTATTCAGATTGGTGGCCGACGGATTCTTGATCAGTCAAACGGGTTTCCTTCGCGGAGAAGAATACTGATACGAGACAAGAAAATGATTTGTCCGAGGACTCGGTAAACAAAACTTCTTTTGGTTCTTTATCAAATCCCATTGGCCAATGGAAGCGCTGGAAAGTTCAGTGAGCGTGTGTCTGTACATGTCATTCTTTTACGGAGTGTGTACTAGTTTTTTTTGTTTTTTTTCATTTCTTTCTTACTGACAATTCTTGATTAAAGCACATTTTAAAGACCCATGCTTAAAAATTAAATAGCTATGATGTTTTATAGGAAAGGATTAACGTTAAAAATATTCTTGAATTTAGTCGAGTTACTTTGAATAATTTCTTTAAATTCAATTTAGTTGATAGACTTAAACTCTAATTTTAGTTCGAATTGTCCAAAATTAAAGTGAGTGAAATCCAAATGACTATCGAATTTGAATTTCTATTTGAGTTTGATTCGTTAACATTCATATTTGATGTTAAGTATTACACATTAATCGGGATACCATCGAGATGAAGCCTGTGCATGATTTCAAAATCTATGGATGGTCTCCTCAATTGTAGACGGGGACAAGGCTTGATCGGCTATCTTCATTCGACAGACAGGAAGATTGGACTTCGATTATAGTGATTATTTTTGTTGACCAACATGTTGGTTTGCTTGGGTCTTGTGTCGGTATGTTTGGATGCATTTGTCACGGCTCAACAAAATGGGTTCATCTTAGTTTGGTAGTTCGGTCCTGCAATTACTACCCAATAAATATAGCCAACCCAACATTTAAGAACATGAAATGAAAGTAGTCAAGACAACTGCTGAGATCAAAATTACAAAAATAGTCAACACCAACCTCTATTGATTTTTGTATGTTAAACATGTAAGGTCAACAAAGTTGGTTTTGCACTAATTCTTGATCGGCTATCTTCATTCGACAATGTTCTATCATTGTCTGAACTCAGGAAAAAAGGTCACTTCACATCACAAACACGCCCACACATACCGTGAAAAGAAACTATTCAAAGACAAATAGTTGGAAACTCCGTAGCTTCAGCATCAATCAGTGTACCATCCTCACAGGTAGGCATACAAGCATAAATTCTTTTAAAATAAGTTGTCTTCTTCTAACTTATTTTTAATCATCTTATAAACTATTTCATTATACATATAAAAAATGTTATTAATACATTCAATTATATTATATTAGTGATATTTAGTTTATTTGTATCATTATCATTTCAAAAAATTATTGTTAACTATAATTACAAATTTTAACAAAATCTTATAAAATGATCTTATTATTTTTATTCAAACATTTTTTAGCTTATTTTTGAAATAAATTCTATGAACTTATAAGCTTTAAAAACATCTTCTAAGCTAATGACCTTATAAACTCTTGCAAATCAGCTTAGTCAAACACCCTCTTAGTCATGTTCTTGATTTGTCAGAGATTCAAAATTCTCTAAGAACAAATCACTTGGAAACTAGGTGTGCCACAAAAGATAAGCTCACAAACATACAAAGTTGCAAAGGATGATAACATTATTTAGACATGTACATGATATCCATATGAGGAAGTGTACAAAGACAAGCCAAGAATAGAAGCATTTAGCTTTTCTTTTCGTGTTACAGATGGGTGACAATGAGACAGACAATAGCAATTAAGAAAAAAATGGAAGTATTCAGCAACAATAAATTATTGTTTAATCCTGAAATTACAACCACTGCAGTAACAGAAACTAAATAAGGACCCACTACCTCTTATTGAAGCTTTCATCCAGACGCATGCAGGCATAGCCAACAATTAAGTAAATCTTACCAACCAAGCAGAGCACGAAGAATACGGATTATATTGCCACTTAACAGGGCTTTCAGAAATTTTAGCTTCCCATGGCTGTAAGGTGGATATCTTGCAGCTACATCCCCCTTAAAACCACGATGTAAGACTGACTTTTTGTGGCTGAAAGCATCAAAAGAGAACTTCCCATGGTATGCTCCCATTCCACTTTCTCCCACACCTCCAAATGGCAAAGCAGGCTCTGCAAGCTGAAGCAACAAGTTTCTTAATATTAACTCAGGTCTTCAACATCGCATTTCATCCTTATTTTCTTTTGATAAATGGAGTATTGTCTCAATGCCATTACATAACAGCAAAAGGCCATTTTAACTGCCAAAAAATTTGAGCAGTAACATGGTGAGAAAAAAATAACGACAACAACAACGCAACAGTAAGCATGCATGGCATCCCTAGTAGGGTTATCAGAATAGCAGCATAAACAATATTCTGAAATTGTATGGCTTCAAGTAACTGGTTGTGTGTGTGTAAATCTATATGCACACGTATAATACATGTTAGTTCATTTCATAAACTCTCACTTATGTTGTTTAACAACAAATTACCAGAGCAATTTCTACATATTTGAGCTCAATTTTCATACATAGTATCTTTCCTCCACATTATTGCCTTCAATTACACTATATGGTTTCAGCAAACACACCCACTACTTTACCAGTTAACAAACTTGATTGATTGACACTCTCCATCTCCCCTACCCAAAAAATGGAGAAAGCTAAATATCAAGAATAGAAGCAAAACAAATGATTTCACAGTTGTATCAAGCATGAGCGTCTACAGCACCAATTCCATAAATGAAACACATGCACCAGCAAACACAATATGCTGACACGAAACAGATGCTTGATGGCCATCTGTGCACATGCACACAAGCCAACCATTCAAATAACATAACAGTGACCTTTGCAGGCAATGTTTCTGGAAAAAAAAAAAAATAGAGCAATTATATGTGCTTCCATGTATGCTTGATCTCATGTTGGCAGGTGTGTAAATATAAAAAGCTTCCGCATGCGTTATAACACCAGGAGAAAGACTTACATGTAGAGTTGTCTCATTGATGGCCATGCCCCCTGCTGAGACACTTCTTATGAATTCTTCCTTGAGCCTTTTGTCATTCGTAAATAAATATGCAGCTAGAGGCTTTTCTTTGGCATTAATCTGGGCAATGCAGTCCTCAACTTTGTTGACCTTACATGTTTAACATACAAAAATCAATAGACTAACAGATTTCCTCAGCTAGAACAAGAATTAGTGCAAAATGTCAGATAAATTTTCCTTTTGCTCTTTGTATTACAGTAACACCGTACTACCCGAGATTTTGGGTTAAATTGTTTGCCTCTCTACTGAATTCCTCAAAGTGCATTGTAAATTTCCCTATGAATTCGAGATGAAATTGCTTTCTTATCAAGATTTGTCACTTTTCCTGAAGAATTAAGTGGAGGAAGCCATGTCAAGTTTATTGGAGCATTCATGACTGTTCTGATATTTGTGGAGTCAACAACTATGTTTTCTGCGGATGGTACTGTCTCAAAACATCAGCTTATCTGCTTTAAGATGACAGCGTGTTGTTTGTGCATCTTCAAAAGTTATGCCTATATGCCTATATGTAAAGCTTAAGTTTTGCCATGACAATGGGAGGAAAAGGACTGAAGTCTCCGCATTCATAAGCAAAGAATCTTCTGATTCTTCTAGTAGACCAGACAATATGAACAAACGTTTTCCCTTTTTTATTATGGCCAGAAAAACATGTTGTCAACATGATCTCATCTTATTACTTCACCATATGAATTGACATGCATAGTTTGTGCCACCAGAATATATATCCATCATATTAAGTTAGCCCAATCTAAAATCTACCAGAAGCTTATTAAGCTGTACCGTGACAATGGGAAGTAAAGGACCAAAAATCTCTTCATTCATGATCAGAGAGTCGGCTGGGGCATCCAATATAATTGTGGGAGCAATCTTCCTGTAAACAGGGAAAGAATAAACAATAACTTGGATATCTCAACTACCAACACTAGGCAATTGCAGAAGATCCAAAATGCAAATCAAGCTTTGGAACTCACAGATTGGCTTTATCCCGTTGACCTCCAAGAACTACGTTCTCCGAAAGCTTCTCATCATCCAATAACTTTGTTAAGCGATCAAAATGGTGGGAATTTATAATGCTTGACAAGTCCTTTGATTGCAGAAGATCCTTTCCATAGAATTTCTCCAGTTCACATGAAAGAGCATCTACCTGAGAAGTCATTATCAAAATTTGATAAAATAGAGAACTTATATATTTATTGATATGCATGGTACAGTTCTTCAACCAGATGGGATGGCTCACCAATTTTGAAGCATACTCTTTTGTAGTTAATACATAGTCAGGCGAAACACATGTTTGTCCGCTGTTGCAACCCCACTTGCCTGAGACCAATCGTCTTGCTGTAACCTTTCAAAGCAGAACAAGGTTTCATGATGTCAATAATGATTGATTTAATAAAAAGGAAAGTACAAAATTTGTTGGCCATTGATTCCACAAAAAAGGTTGGCACAACTTTTGGATAAACAAGTAGACTTACTTCTAAGTTGACGTTGGAATCAACCACTACCGGACATTTCCCACCAAGCTCCAAAACCACAGGTGTAAGATGCTTAGCAGCAGCAGCCATTACAATGCGTCCCACTTTGCTATTCCCTGCGGAGTTACTCATTTGGTAAGTACCAAGATCAGAATTCTATTGATAAGTTTTGAGACCAATGTGAACAACTAAATTAATGTCTTTCTATATATACAACAAACAGGAAAAAAAAAAAAGATGCATGTATATAATTTCTACAAAGATAATGCATGCTAATGCTGTCTTACAGTATGTCAATCTGCATTTAGATATCTTTTTCATCCATAACAGACAAGGGGGTAAAGGAGGCATTGATTGTGTCACTCAAAGAAAGCAATGTGCTGAATTACCAATACCAATGTTCTGTAAAATAAAATCTTCAGCATGTAATCTTCAACAAAATATTTTTCCCTTAATCAAAAGATTTGATAGCATAAATCTCTCTCCGCACATGACTTCAGGGTAAATATGTCAACTCTGTCATGCAGAGCACAGTCAACTGCATCATAAACAAAATCAAAATTTGGTTGTCCCTGTCTAACTCTTGACAGTAATAAAATAAGGCAATGTTTATGCATTGATTAATAATACTATGAGAGTTAATTAAAAAATATTATACAAACGATAGGCTTTGTTATTACCTGTATACAATATTTTATCCCATTTTTGTTCCAACAAAGCAGTTGCTTCGGCTGCAGTACCTTCAACAACTTTCACAGCTGAGCTATCCATGTACTGCCCTAGAAGTTTTGAAAGCACAGAGGAAGTGGCAGAGGCAATTTCTGATGGCTTCAACACTACAGCATTACCTGCGGCAATAGCTCCAATGACTGGATCCAGGGACAACACTGTAAGCGGGAACCGAATCACATGGGCAGAAAGGGGAGACCAAAAGGCAGTTTATCAGTCACACATGATACAGTTTAGTGCTGCTAAAAGCAACAAGCCACTCAGTTAATCAATTAATGAAGCAATGCCACACAACCAAAGCAAACAAAGCACACCGAGATAGAATCAACATACAAAAAGGATAGTTCCAAGTTGATATAACCAACACGACACCCAAAGGTTCTGGAACTATTTCAGCCGACGAGGGAAAAGTGGTCATTGATGTTTTCACCTGCAACCGCAAAAAATTAGCATCACCTAACCAGTTTGTCCAGTAAAAAGTGAATCATAAAAATTTTATCTCAAGATTAACTTTACCTTTTCTGGCATCATCCATTTACGTAATTCCTTCAATGCCAATTTGCATGCTGATGATACTCCAATAATCTGTCCAAAATATAAGATAAATACCAGATACCAAAAATGAAGATTTACATTTATTAAAAACTTAATTCACGTTGGAGTATATTAAATGCAAGGTTACACATATAAAGGAAGCACAACAAAGAAAACTTTTGCATGAAAATGTGATTCAGTTGATTCTCCATTGCATAAAGGAAATGAAACTAGTTTATCATTAGTTTTACCTAAATCTCCCTATTAATGAAGTGCACTGTTTTCAGTAGTTTACCATCAAAAGTTATCTTTTTCCATTATAGTTATATTCTTATTAAAAAATATGCACAAGTTTGCTGTTTCCCGTGACCTTCATTTGCAGTTTCACTTGAAATTGTCCGCTCTTCACCACCTCCTCCATCAAAAAATCCTTACGAATTACACTTAGTTTCCATCTAATTTTTCAAAACTCATGCCCTCCCCCCCAACCCCCACAAGCTCCTACAGGAACCCCACATGCACACACACAGAAATAAACTGTAATTGAAAAATAGATTCCCTCTGGCTCTAATGATTCTCCAGCAGGGTTAATAACTTTCATAAATCACTTATCCACAAAACAATATTATCAAGATTACATATATGTAATAAATGAAGAACTTGAAGTCCATCATTGTAGATAGTTGAAGCAATTTTAAGCCCACCAAACCAGTGGTGAATCATCGAAGCCTTGACGTACAAAAAAATGAAATATACAATATTGTAACATGCTTAACATGAAGATTAATTGATAGAATGGAAGCGCTTCTCCGCTTCCCTCCCTTCAGTGTGAAGCAACAGTAAGCACCACAACAGCATTCAAAATTCTGATCCCAGCTTTTCCAACACAAATCCAAGTGGTTAGGAGCAAATTAATCGTAGGCCCTCAATTTCTTTTAAGCAAATCGAACTAAATGAAAAGGAACCCAGACCTCCCCAATTTATGAACACACCGCCTTAAATGCTACTCACTAAACGACAAAATCCACACAACCACGCCAATCAAGAAACGCATTTAACCACACGAGAGATGTGCAGTCAGCAGTCCCAAGCAGCGGGACTGTGGGTAAAAGAGAAGACGGCGAGAATCACAAAATAGACATTTATTGTCGAGAAACATAAACACACAGACATTGAGAGAAGTCAGAGCATGCAATCCCAAAGCCGGGAGAAGGCAACAGAGAATCCATCAATTCGAAGCCCACCTCGTGGAGAAAAGCTTCTTGTTCCGGTTTCCTGAGGTCGGAATGCAGCGCTTCCACTATGTCTTGCTCGTGCTCAGTGGCTATCTTGAGAAGGGCTTTCAGCTGCGAAACCCGCCACTCGTAAGCCTTGGTCTTGCCTGTGGCGTAGACTGATCTCAGATCATCCGCGACGCTTTCCAAACCCACAGCCATATTGTAACTCAAGAGAATCTGGGAAACCCACTTCGGTGCTGTTGCTGGTCTTGTGGCCTCTCCTCTTATCTTTATTTATATCATTACCTCTCTGATGAGTCTGTGGCAGTGTTTGAAAGGCCGCGGACGAGTTTTCGGCTGGTTTTGTGGGCTGCCAGAGTCTTTATCTGTTGCATTTTTATCCCTGTCAAAGTAAATTTCCCCAAAGTCATTATTTACTGCAGTTCTGTATTATATTCTGTGCATGATCGTAGCATTATACATCAAGGCTTTGTTCGGACGCTAATTTTGTTGGGAGGAAATTGGTAAAAATATTTAAATGAGAATTACAGACTACGTCTGTTTTCCTTTTATAAACCATTGTAACCACCTTTTATAAAACAGTATATTATGATACAAATTTTTTAAAAATTTAAATTCAATTTTTTTTTTGCTCGTATTTTTATAATTAACTATCTTTACACTTATTTATAATCAAATCTAACATTTATCCATATAATTTTTCTACTCACATTCATTTTTTTATTAGACTATAAATATATATATTATCACATCAATCGATCATTATTAAATACTATATATATATATATAATTTAACTACCAACCCAAATCTAATCTTATTTTAATCTTCAATCAAATCACTTAAATTTCCCTCTCCATCCTAATTAAGAAGCAAACATAGCTGTAATTACTCGATTAACTGTGTATTAACATGTAAAGCTCCAAATGAAGAGATTACCGAAAAGCAACAACAGGAATTTACAAATGTTACAGTGGCGAGTGTAGGCATCTTTAGTCAAGTCATGTTAAATCTTTGTGTTTTTTATTTTAGATATACATAGGATGGTAAAAATCCTCCTAAATTTCTATCCAAACATAAATTACGATACATATTTAAAATTGAGTTTGAAAATTTTCAATCTATAATTCACACACACACATATTCGATATGTTGCTTTAATGTTTTAAATTATTTATGTTTGGAATGAATGGATTGAAACCAAACTTTAAGACCAATTCATTTTGGTACTGTCGGCTACAAGACTAGGGTAGGGCACATAATTATCCACGGTATATTTTAATGAATGAAAAGCATTTCTAAAAAATTATTTAAGTGAAATTTTTGGATAAAGGGAACATGTCGACACCTATAATTGTCAAGTAAAAATAATTTTTCTTAGTAAAATCAGATTGATTTTATAACCCAATAATTATGTTTGTACAAGTTAAGAGCCAAAAGAAAAATTTCTTGAAACAAAATTATGGGCAGATTATCTGGATTTTAATGCACTTCAATAATCAAAGAATATTGAAGTAAACATGCCATTCCTCCCTAAATTTCTTCCAAACATAATACACTTCAAAATATTATTTTTTTCAAAATTATTTCTAAATTTCATGCCAAACTTTTATCCTCCTTTAATTGGATCCAAACATTACTAAACAGTAAAATCGAGAGGATACTTTAAATTTTAGAGTATTTACCAGTCTCAGTTTACATTGGTCCTAAGCAATAAATATGCTAAGGAAGGTTTTGAGCCATGGCCGTGTAGCTTGGGATAAATACTTCGAATATTCACAGCACAACAATGGTTGAAAGTGCCTCGCAAATTTAATTGAAATGGGATAAACCCCTCAAAACTAAAATATATAAAAGTCAAAATCACAAATAAAATTCAGAGACATTATAAAAACAAAATAATTGCTGGTCCCAAATGGAATGGCTGTATCTATCCCACTTTTTTAGAGCATTTTTCCCGAAGGACATAGCAAATAATTATATTATATTATATGTTCATTGTCTTGCATTGTATTATATTAATTGTTTGAGGCATGCCCTGTGCCTAACTTGTAGAGCTTTCCAACGCCATTGGTCCAGTGGATCTCATCAACAAAGAAATGATTGGTCTAATCAAAAGCCCAAGTCGCCATCAATTTAGATCATATTGTTCCGGCCTAGTCAAAATCAATTTCGTGACACTTTTGCTCAACCAATGGAAGTGTGATCTATTAAGAAAATTAAAAAAAAAAAAGAGAGATATGATTCTCATATTTTGATCTTAAACTATATTAAATTTTAGCAAGTGTAACAAGACTTTTGGACCTAAGTACATTAGATATGTGCAGTGTGAGAGATATGAAATGCAAATATGGGGAAAAAGAAGGCAAAATTATATGTGTGGTGTTGGATGAAAATGGTTGAGTCTATGGCGTACTTCCTGTAAGTGGGTGTGACCAAAAGGTTTGATGTGTTAGGTAATCTTTTTGTGAATGCAAATATACGGCATATTTTTGTTGCCACAATAAAGGGCATTCTTGACTTTCGTGGGAGTTCGAAAGTTTGGTGGAAACAAAGAGTGTCTTCCTTGGCAAGAATTTAAAGTAACTAAAGAAAGCTTTCATGAAATTTGTTTAGTTTTTTAGGGGGGTTTGTTAAGTACATCATTATATATTTAGTGATTAGTAATTTTATGGCCATATTTCTTGATGGCAACCAAACTATTGAAAAAAATTTCCCCGACATTAGATTAACTAATTACATCGGAATACGATAAATATTAAAGGGAAGAAATTATTCTTGATAAAGTTGGATCCAATTTCTCGAATAATAGTGGGGCTTCAACCTCACCATTTGGAATATAAAACCTTCTTGTTACCAACCCTATAAATGCTGATCGTATATTGAAGTTTTCTCACCCAAACGTGGGTCTAACTTTGAGAGACGTGCGCTTGCATGCGTTATTTCTTCATGTTAGGTAAAATTTGGTGGACCAATCTCAGAAGTCTATTGATGGCTATTGGCAATTAGTCGTTTACCATCATCGCCACCTTTGATGTCTAAATTTGACTAATTATATTGGCCAGTGTTTTTATTGTTAGACTAACGATTGAATCAAAAAATTAATTGAACTGTTTAAAGAAAATGGTTGTTTAAATTATATAATATTAGTAAAAATCACAGCGTACAAATATATTTATAAATTATGAAGTTATTGTATTTTAAATAATAAAAATAAATGATTTAACTTAAAAGTATAAAGAAAATTAAACTAATAAATAAAGAAAGACCAAAAGAAGTTGAGAAAAAATAGAGAAAATTTGAGGGAAAGAAGAAATAAAAATTATAAAATAAAAGAAAAATGAAAAAAGAAGAAAGAAGAAAGAAAATGATAGAAAAAATGAAAAAGATTCAAATAAGAGTAATAGTATAATTTGAAATTGTGCAACAAAAAAATCTTATTGGCTTAATAATATAGTATAGTTTATATACACACATACAAAATGATGAGTTTTATATTTAATATTTAAAAATAGTAATATAACAAAATAAGAAAATTTTACACAAATATAAAGAGACTTAATTAAACTAAAAGAAAAAAATAAAAATATGATCATTAAAAATCTAGTTTTGTAAAATAAAAAGACCTCAATTAATATGAAAATTTTAACTTTAAGATGTAATATATAAATATTCAATAACTCAATTAGAATAACATGTGAAAAAATAATTAAATAAATAAATGTCAAAATAAAGAAAATTAAGCAGTGAATATTTGTACACTAATCAATATTTAAGAGAAAATTGTTAGAATCATAATAAAGAACTTAGAAGATATTTTATTCATTTTAGTTAAGAAATTGTTAGTTTTTTTAAATTTTTATTAAAAATATTTAAAATCAATTTTTATTCGATTTTGATTGGTTCTAACTGTTCATCATGATATATTTGTTTTGATTTTTGAGTTTATATTTTAAGGTGTGTTTTTTTGAAAACTGTGTAAGAATAATAAAAAAAGAAAGAGAAAATTTTAAAAAAATATAATAATTAAATGTGTGTACTTTTATATGAAAAAAATGAGACCAAACATCGCGATTCTGAAACAACCAGTTTAGTAGAACAATTTCACTGAAAAATCGCCGGAAAGTTCGGTTCGATTTTCAAGATTTCTCTGGTGGGCCCTAACTTGTGGACCGCAGTAAACCCTTATAGAGCTTTGACTGGATTTGAGGTCGGCCCAAACTGTGGAGGATATTAGGCCGAATTAAAAGTTGGCCCATTATGCTTTCGTCCCTATTTATTCTTACAAAACAAAACTTCGACAAAATAGCCCAACCCATTTCCCCACAACCGACCAATCGCGCTGCGGTGTTCAATTCTCCTCCGCTCCGGCGAGAACTCTTTGGAGATTTGCGCTGATTTGTTCACTGGTAAGCATCTTCCTTTCATTGATTCGTTTTTGTTCTGAATAATCGATCGTTCAAAACGCGTGAACTACGGATTCGAGTTTTTGCTGGGTCGTTGCCCTCGATTGACCCTTCGGTGCTAGATCGGTCTTGATCCGCTAGCAATTCGTTTGTGTTTGGCACTTTTATGGGAAATTACTCGAAGAGCTTTTACCTTTTGTGGAGAAATACTAGTGTTTTTTATTATGCACATATTTTACGCCGAGCAAGAATGCTTTGAAATTCATATTGCCAAAATAATAATAATGATAATGATAATTAATGAATATAGTTTTTAACAGGAAAATGTGAAAGTGTATTAAGATGACGTGTGTATATGAGCTTGTTGTTCTATATATGTAGGTTTGAAGGGAATATGCACTTATACGTGGACATGGATTTGACATGATTGTCTTTATTGATTGAACGTATTTGTTTACTGAAGTAGCCTAGTAAAATATACCTCCTATCGTGTTTTGAATCCACAGGTAATTTGAGTTTACAGCTATTTTAGTATTCATTTTAACTCGAATATGCTTTCTTGATATTTTCTCTGATAGTAAACTGAGTGTGTCTGAAATCTAGTACATGTTTCTTTTATATTGGTATATTTACACATGCACAAACTCGTATCATGGATGATGCCTACAAAAGAAGTTTGTTTTAACCATGAAATTGAATTGTTCTGTTTGGATGTTATTGCATTATGTCCTTAAAGAAGTATTTGTGATTTTATCTTTGTTTCATCAACGTCATTTGTCTATTGTGTTCTAGTGTCTCTCAGTTAATTCTCTGGTGGATCCTTTTTCTCTCATGCCTTTGTTTGTCGTTCTTGCAGATTTTATTAGAATTTTTGAGAAATGTATGATAATCTTGGTGCACAGCCTGGAGTACCTAGACCACCTAACGCACAGCCTAACCCCTTTGGCAATGCATTTTATGGTGCAAGTTCTGGTTTCATTAGAGGTGGACTGGGTGCTTATGGAGAGAAAATCTTAGGATCTAGCTCTGAATACGTGCAAAGCAATGTAAGTGGCCTATGTAGCTTCTGACAGAATTTAGTTGAATTTTTAAGTGCTTTAGACCCAGTCCTTATCGGATTAGGCTGATAAAAGAGATAAGAATTCATCATTGACGGCACCCAATGATCCTTCTTTTTTTGTTGAGAATTTTAACAGATTAGCCGGTATTTTTCTGATCCTCAATACTATTTCCAAGTCAATGACCATTATGTGAAGAACAAATTAAAGGTTGTTCTTTTCCCCTTCCTGCATAGGGTAAGATTTTGGTCCTCTAATATTATGCTGCCGAATTTCAGACCCTTTGTCATAATGCTATTCCTTTGAAAGTAGCATGCTCAGCAGTTTCAATCTGTTTCAGGGCCATTGGACAAGAATCACAGAGCCAGTAGGTGGCAGGCTCTCCTACAAGCCCCCTATTTATGACATAAATGCTCCAGACCTGTACATACCATTTATGGCATTTGGTACCTATGTTGTTCTTGCAGGCTTATCATTAGGTCTTCATGGGAAGTAAGTTTATCAAATTGTTGTTATACTTTTTCTAATTGCCTTTCCCCTTTTCTTTTGTTTCTTTCAGATTTTCCCCATGTCGCATTTTCAAAACAGCTTTAGTGTCAATTGTTGTAACCCTTTTGCATCGCCTTGCCAGGTTTAGCCCTGAAGCTCTCAACTGGCTATTTGTCAAAGGAGTGGTAGGCTGGACCTTTCAAGTGGCCCTCCTGAAAATGACATTGTTCTCCTTGGGTAGTGGGGAGGCTCCTCTGCTCGACATTGTGGCATACGCTGGATATACCTTCACAGGGTTGTCTATAGCTGTGTTGGGGAAATTGTTTTGGAGCTATGCATACTACTTTCTTTTGCCATGGACATGCTTAAGCATGGGAATCTTCCTGGTGAAGACCATGAAGAGAGTTCTGTTTGCAGAAGTGAGGAGTTACGATTCGAGCAGGCACCATTATCTTCTGCTCTTCATTGCCTTAGCCCAGTTCCCCCTGCTGATTTGGCTGGGCAACATCAGCCTCAATTGGCTTTTTTGAACTTCTGTATGGATTCCATTTGCATTGAGGAACAGTTTGTGTTAATATGACAACCTCAAAGTTATGGGCAATCGTAGCAGTATGTTTTGCGATCAAGCCTTTGATCTATTTAGATATTTTACATTGCTGTACTGAATTTTGTTCAAATGTTTGTGGCAATATTTGTTTTTGTTTTTGAACGTGTGTTATGTGTTCGTTTATTGCGAATTGTATACGAAATGAGTGTTAAAAAATATAGGCTGTGATTAGATGGGTTTTCAGGTCACGTTTCTTGTTTCTCTGAGATTTTTCTTCGGAAAATCTGTAAAGTTTGATAATTTTCCCAAAAAATTTTCACAGATACACGTTTTCTTATTTTCTCAACATTTTCCACAACACTTTTCTCTCTCCGTCATTTCTTCTTTTCAATGGCAAAACTCTATTCTCTCTTTCCTCCTTGACAAAGCCGTACCTTCATTCCATTTTTCTCTGTAAATCAGCTCCTTCTTCCTATTTTACCCACAAAGGTATATTCCTCACATCACAAGTTTTCAATCAAATCCAATTTCACCATTTTTTGTGTTAATTTTAGAGTTTGAGCAACTCAATAATGGTGTCAATATCCTTTATTTTTGGTTGAAGGTGAGTGACAGTTTAAATTTCAGGTCATTATGGGTGTTGGCGAGTAGCTAAGGCTTTTCTTGTGAGAAGATGAGGGATTTGGCGGCGGCCGTATAAACAAAAATGAGAGATGGAGATCTCACTAAGAAGAAGCAACAAGGCCTTTCTCAAAAAATGTAATTTGCTAGATAAAATCAAAAAATTCGAAATTTAACCAGTGCATATTTAATTTAATACATTAAATTTATTTAATGCAGTTTATCATTTTCAAGCACAATCCATCCGGATTCGTAAAAGGAAAAAAACATATGATAAAAAATTACTTAGATAAAATAGGAAAGAAATAAAGTTTCAACCTAATTATTATTGCCTTTAATTGCCAGTGAAACATAGGGTTTAGTATCAAATAAATTGATGTTGTGAAGCAGAAGTTTATGGCAAAATAATAAAAATAAAATATGTTTGTACAAAGATATATTTGGAGCCATAAACGTTAAAAATAAAATATATGTGTGCAAAATAATAAAAATAAAATATAACAATTTTAATATAGTTTATAACTATATAAATTCAAATAACTTCAAAATAATGTATAATGATATCAACAATAAAAATAAAAATAAATAATACTAATGTATAATAACAACATCGACAATTTCACAACAACAACAATAGCTATAATAATAATAATAACAACAACAACATTGACAATTTTACAACAAAAACAAAAATAACTAGATTAATAATAATAATCATTAAAAAACTAAATAATAATAACAATAACAATAAAAACAACGACAACAATAATTCCACTACAACAAAAAAATATCAACATTATCAATAATACCAATAAAATAACAAAATTTCACCATTTTTAACAATTACTTAATAATCTTCTCCACAAAAAAGAATATTTAAATAAAAAAAATAATTATCTATCACATTAACTTCACTTTTTAACATGTTATATCATTACAATTATTGCACCGTGTCACACATACTATTCATTCATGTACAATATTTTATTTCTTTTAAAAAAATTTCTCACTTTTTTAAGAATTTTTTTTGTTTTGTCAAATTGAGTCCCCATCCAATCAGAACTCTAGTCATTGTTGAACGTGTTTTTAGCGGTCGATAGACAACTGTAGTTTCACGGAAAATGCGTGGAGTTGGTATGAAAGAAGATAGATTCTATTTTACGTGAAAAGCAACTTTTGACTTGCGCCTACCCATCGCAGGTTTAATTCTTCTTTTCTGTTTCCATTAGGGCGTCAATTTCTTCGAAAAATGGGGATTTTGATTTGTTGCAAAGTCTTTGGTTGTAACCAATGTTTTAAAAACCGATCGAAGACTGAATCGGAAACTTACTTGGTTACTGATCCAAATTGTTGAATCATTGAAAAAATTGATTATTTTAATTATATAATATTATATATATTACTATAAAAATAATTTATAATATAAATGTAATCCAAGATTATAAAATAAATTTTAGATGTAATGTTAAAAATTAAATAATTTAATTAAAATAAAAATTTATTACATAAATTAAAAAACATATTAAATTCAAAATGATTAAAAGTATAAAATTGAAAAAATAGTTTTGAAAAATAAACAGATTAATTAATATGACCCATTTTAATTTTAAGTTACAATAATTTAATTTTCAAAATATTAATTAAAAAAATAAAATGATAAAAATTATTAAAAACAAAAGTCAAAATAAAAATTGTATATTTAACTAATATTAAAAAGTTGTAAATGTAAGAAAATTTTGAAAAAAGTCTAAAAATTTATTTTGTAATTTTTTAAAAAAAAATTACTAAAAAATTCTTCTTTTTTTTAAATTTTTTTAGATAAAACTGGTTTTTAGCCAATTTTAACCGGTTCAAGTCGTTTTTGACCGATTTTTGACCGGTTCTTGACTAGTTCTATACATGTTTTATTTTTATACTTTAATTGGATCGGAAAACCGATTGTTTCTCGGTCAAATCGGTTGAACCGACCGGTCCGATTTGGTTTTAAAAACACTGATGGTAACATCGGCTATTGCTTTCATTTTTCACCCCAATAAAATTTCTGCTATGTTTGCGTTCACACCTTATTAAGTTTTTTTTTTTTTTCTTTCTTTCTCGATTTACGTTTTACACTATTTTTAATAAAAACAACCCTAAAAATTACAATAATGTAGCTATTGAGCTTCCTTTTCATTCGTTAAAATGTAAACACGTCCCCTGTAATATAACACTATATTTTTGTTTTGAAATGATTGGTCAGGGATGCTTCTCGGAAAGCCCCACGTTTGAGGCGTGATGGCGGCTGCAGAGCGACCAATGGCCTGAGTGATACATACGACCTTGGTGCTGTTTTTCCAACGCAGTAAGGAAAGGACTTTTCAAGCGCCAACTGGATTTTTTTGATATTATTTAAAAACTATTAATATTTACAAAATATAAGACTATTTAAGATCATGTTTCATTTTTAAACAAAATTGAAGATGGTAAATTTTTATAAAATTTATATTTTCTGTTAAAAATAAAAATAATGAGATCGAGCTCAATTCAATTTGAATTCGAAAAATTTTGAACTCAAACTTAAATGAACTTAGTTTTTGAGAGCTCAAACTCGAGCTCAACTCAATTTAATATGAGTCGAACTTAAGTCTATAATTTTTCAATCAACTCGACTCGTTTGCACCCTCAATTCTATCTATGGTCAAATCAAAACTTATCTTTGTAATTTTTTTGTTGTCATTCATTTTTTATTTTTTTATAAACATGTATATTATTATTTTATCTAATCATTATTATATATTAAATATATATATATATGTAAATTATTTTTCTATCTACTCAATCTTTTAAATCAAACATAAATTATCTTTCCACTTAAATTAGCAAAATTTTCTTACCCACTTTAATAACAAACCAAACGTACCCCCGGCTCTGAACAAATAAAACAAGAGCAATGGAGGTGAAGAGGTTACAGTCAACAGAAGCATACCAAAGTTTCCATGTTTGAATCTTACACGGGTGAGTAGAAAAATTACAATTTGTATATTGCGTCTGAACTTTGAATCTGTCCTGTCACCATTGGGAGGGGTCAGGTCGAGTTAGTTTCAAATAAAACTTGATATTTATTTGAATCCAATTAAATTCCAACTCACATGAATTTCTGCTCAAATTTAAATATAAATTTAAGTTCAAGTCACGTGATCAAAGTTGAAAAAAAAAATTTTGAAGTTCAAATTTAAATTCGATAAAATTTAAAATATTTTTAAATTTAATTTATTTATACTTACTATTATGTCAATAAAAATTTGTAATTGTACAAAGTGAATGTTAACAACTATTGTTGTGTAAAAGTCTTTTATTATTTCTGTAGTTTTTATTTTCTAATTTTATCTAATTTATAATTTATATTTATATTTTCTCTAAAAAAATTTATTTTTATATTCTTTTAATCTTTCCTATATTATATTTTAATTCATTATTTGTGTTTTATCTCAAGTTTTTCTTTTAATTTTTTTGATATTTCACTATTTTATTAAAATATTCTATATATTTATTAATTTTAAATAATTTTGTATTAATTAAAATATAAAAATATTATAATTTATAAATAAATTTGTATTTGCATAGACTATGCAGTTTTACTAGCATTATACTTGGGCATAATTTGGCTTCACATTAGAATATTACAATATTACCCTTACACACTCAAAATATTATTCTTTCTTTCTATAATATATTTGTACTTACTTATATATCATTATAAAAGTAAACTTTTTAATTACACATTATAAAAATGCATAATTATATTTAACTTATTATTTTTACTAGTTTTTTGTCAAATGTTTTTCCACTTTCAAATCTTTTAATCTTTGTTTTTTATTATTTCAAGGATTCTTTATATTTTACATTTTAATAAATTTTATATTCAAAATAGAACAATTTTATAATTTAAAAATAATTCAAACACATGCACATAGTGTTCCACTTTGTTAATAAAGACAAATAATTTAATTCAGTAGCAAAGGCAGTGGATTTTATAGCAAAAATAATTTGTTATTTTCAAAGAAAAATTCTTAAACAAAACATTTGGTGTATTTGCACTGAATAATTAACGGCATGGAGGGTTCTAGATTTCGAACGTCAATTGTTATTTGTTTGGATGATGCAAGTTTGTGTGAATTTTATGTAAATTTCTTGGACTATGTTTATTTTGCTTTTAATTTAAAAATCATACACATATTTAAATCATTATATTTTTTAAATTTTATCTATTTTTTTCATTTTTACATAATTTAAAAAAATGCACATATAACTAACATACTTAAAAACTAGAGTAAATGTTTGCTTTGCTTTGTGACATCAAAAACATATATTACAATCAATATATATTCTAATTTTTATTTTTCTTTCTTTTTTAATTTTACACAATTTTTAATAAAACATATTAAAAATTACACAATTAAAATCATAAACAAATACAATCAAAGTAATCACAACCTTGAATTTTAGGCAATATTTAGATATAAATCTTGTTAGAAAAAGTTGGTATGTAAATTTAAAAATAACATATAAATATAAAAAAAGAAATTAGAGAAATCTACACTTCATTAAATGGAGGGAACTCTTAAATAAATTTAAAAGTAGAATTACACAACTGACCTTAATTTTTAATAAAATAGACAAGAAGATTATTTAAATGAAAAATACTACTATCTAATATTTAAAACACACACACATATGTACACGTATGTTGTTATTATTTGTTGACGTATTGAGTGTGCACCGATTATTAGTTATTTTGATGCATAAATTTGAAGAATTGTGTTTGATGAGATGAAAATCTTCTAAAATTTACATTCAAACAAAATTTTATATTCCTCAATAAATACATTCAACTGGTCAAACTAAGTGACCGTTGAATCGTCCCATTGCATCGTCGTCCAGGTGTGAAATCATAAGATTCCAAATCTTCAATTTGTACTCGTTTATTAAAATATTCAAATTTTTTTGAACAAATATGTTTGTTTCAAAATTATAAACTTAAAAAGCAAATATTCTATCATTATAATTTTTAAATTTTATCTCTTTTTACCACTTAATTTTATACAAATTTTGAGATAAAATCAGGCATCAAAATTTGAAAACAAACTAAGCCGTTTGCTAGCCAAACATGACCTAATGGCTTTTGGTTATTAAAGCAACAGACGAGAAATTGGAGGAAACAGAGCCGCAGAGGTAGCGCCCTAACTTCGACCCACCACGCGCACGCCACAAACCCCAAACTCCGAGCAGACAACGCTCAATGGCTGATCGTCTGACAATCACTACAGCAGCCATGACTTCTCTCTCCGCCGCCGCCGCCGCCGCCGGGACACGCCTCGCTCCTTCCGTCACCGCATCTGCCACCAGACTCTCCTACCGCTCCTCTCCCTCCGTCAGCTCTCTCCGATCTTCTCCTCTCGTCACCCGCCTGTTCCTTCACGAGGTAGCTATACATCCATTTTTGCAATTTGTGCATTGTTCTTGGCTTGCTTAACTTTATAGACTTTTTCAGAAAGGCAATTCCCGAAGATTTTCGAGCGGCAGAATCGGTTATTCGACTGTGTCGTCGCCGAAATGCTCGGCATCGGACCCCGAGCAGCTGAAGAGTGCCCGTGAAGATATAAAGGAGCTTCTCAAGGATAAGTTTTGTCACCCTCTTCTGGTACATTTCTTCCGGTCGACTGTTCTTCTTTCGCACCTTTTTAACAGTAATACTTAATCAGGAGGTTAAAACTTGAAGATTTACAAGTGGTTTATTTGTTTAATATGCTGGAGATACTCGATTCTCTTGAGAAATGTTAATTTCGTCGAACTAAATATAAATAAATTCTTTTTACTTCTACGAGAGCTCAAGCTTTAAATAATTTTATATTCTGCTACACTGTGATGCTATCTTAAGTTAAAAGCTGAAGCTAACGCCAAATGTATCACAGAACCCTACTGAACAAAATAAGTTAATGGAACATCACATCACTTGAGCTTTGGGCAGCCAACCCCTACAGATTTTAATCTCATACTCACGATTAAATAGTAAACCCTAGTTAACTTGAGTACCATAGGGGCCTTAATTCAGGCATACATCACACTGTGTTATTGTGTCTCTATTTGAAGGAGGAAAAAGCAAAACTGATTTTTGATTTTCCAAGTGAAGCGTGCTTACGAAACAAAATCAAATAAAAAATTTGGCCCTGGACCTTTCAGAAAAATAAGGATGATAGATTCCTCCGTGTGTCTGATCATGTGAAATATGAAAAGAAAGTTCATATTATTAGGTTTGGCTGTTGACTTGTCTTCTTCCTGTTGTCGTTATATCGTTTTGATTATGTTTAATGTTCTTGCAACCACCACCAGCTCTACTTTTAGTTATTGTTAATAATATTTTTTCAATTATGTAGGTTCGCCTGGGTTGGCATGATGCTGGTACACATAACAAGAATATTGAAGATTGGCCACAAAGGGGTGGTGCTAATGGAAGTTTAAGATTTGATATTGAATTGAAACATGGAGCAAATGCTGGTTAGATTTACTTTTCATATTTTTGTGTTTATTTATTGATGGATATTTTGCTTGACAAGTTGGGGCTGTACAGGACTTGTCAATGCTCTTAAACTTCTTCAGCCCATAAAGAACAAGTATTCTAGTGTGACGTATGCAGACTTGTTTCAATTGGCTAGTGCTACGGCTATCGAGGTCATTTCCCTCTTTTTGTTCAATGCTGTTGAGAAAACTGAGTTTATACTGATTTCACTGATACCATTGTTCTGATTGCAGGAGGCTGGGGGACCCGAGATACCCATGAAGTATGGAAGAGTCGATGTATCTGGACCTGAACAATGCCCAGAAGAAGGCAGGCTTCCTGGTAATTTGACTGTAGCACTTGGAAATCTGTTTGGCACTGCATGTGCATTTAAAAGCATAAAGCTAATCTAGGACAAAAGGTTTAATGATTTAAGTATCATCTACATAAGTACATTATTAGTTGGCTATCTTTTGCACTTCAATACACTATAGGAGGCTGGTGATTTGTGATGATTGGGTAGTGATGTCCATATATATTGGGGGTTTGTGATTGTTGAGGTTGCAACAGTTATTAATGGTTTGTGGCTAAGAAATATGAAAGCTTTTTTTGTTTATGAGTTTTCAGACTAGAGTTTAGGAGCTATTATCTACACACAGAAAGTGTTGAAATTGTTATGCAAATGCTTGAAATAAAAAAAATGTTAATCATGTGTGTAGAAGCATCACACACTGTAATAACCTTTCAGTGTTGCTCTTTTGCTCCTTGCCCAACTTATGTATCCATTTTGACCAATATTATGAGATTACAAGCTGAAAAATACTGTAGACCTGGTGTCAGTTTTGGAATTTTCAAAATAAAATTCAATTCCATCTTATTGATGGCACATAGGCTTTTCTATATTATGGCTTCACATATATTTTGAGAGCCGTGATGTGATTTTTACATCTATATTTTTAATCTATTAATTCATTTTTTATGTAATTCCATTAAATGCAGTTGCGAAACCTAGTTATTTTGAAACATGAGGTTCTAATTTTATTCAATTTTGATAGATGCTGGCCCCCCTTCCCCTGCTGCTCATTTACGTGATGTCTTCTACCGGATGGGATTGAATGATAAGGTATTTTGTCCTTCCAATTTATTCTGACAGTTTTCTCAGTAAGAGTGTTGTAATTGATGTACTTTTTTCTTGATATCCAGGAAATAGTTGCTCTCTCTGGCGCGCATACTCTCGGGCGGTCAAGACCAGATCGCAGTGGATGGGGCAAATCAGAGACCAAATACACGGTAGGAAAAAGGCCATTTCTTTTATCTTTCATTTGTCTATTATCACATTGTACTTTCCATGCATTGAGCAGTTTTAACCCATAAAAGGTTGAGAGGATAGTTTTGTCATAGCTTAGAAAGTACCAGAAGAATGCTCATAAAAATGAAATTATACTTCTTCCTTTTCTTTTGGAATGTGAAAAGGCAAATGCCCTGCAAAAGTATACAATGAGATCCTGAATTCAACAATTAGCACGACAAGCATAATTCAATCTGCACATGCTAATGAATTTCAAAGAAACTAAATTTCATGTTAAAACTTTGATGTATAATTGATTTTGAAGTATACCACTACAGTAAAGTAAGTGCATCAGGATATCCAGAAGCTTATGGCCAGGTGAAATTTCATGCCCAGAAGTTTCTTCTTGTTGAAAGCTGTATTGAAGGTCCTGGTTTTGGGCCTTTGTTATAGCTTAGATTTGACTATTGGTAATGGGTTTATTATCTTAAATGTGAGTGCATAATATATGAGATTAAGCTTTGTTAAGTTGGTATGTGGGACAAATGTTTATCCCTCCTCTTTAGTTTTATTAATTGGGTTTGCACTGTCAACCTTTGTTAGCCCTCTGAACAACGGCAACCACAATAACTTATAGTTGTGTGAAAATAATTAATATTTGTGCCGCATTTCTTTGCACGCAGAAGGATGGACCTGGGGCCCCTGGGGGACAATCATGGACAGTGCAGTGGCTGAAATTTGATAATTCTTACTTTAAGGTAATTTATAATAATGCCTAGTTTTCTAATTCTGGAATTTCTAACAGAAGTTTCTCAATTTTTGTTTTTATGCATGACCGATTTGTAGGATATTAAAGAAAGAAGGGACGAGGACCTGCTAGTTTTACCTACTGATGCTGTTCTATTTGAAGATCCTTCTTTCAAGGTGAAATAACAAACACCACACCTCAAGAGGCTTTCTTTATATTTTATGGTTTCTGTACTGACACATAGTTGCACGTGTAGGTATATGCTGAGAAATATACTGAAGATCAGGATGCCTTCTTCAGTGATTATGCTGAAGCTCATGCTAAGCTTAGCAACCTTGGATCTAAATTTGACCCACCTGAGGTATTTATCCCTGTTTGTTTATTTGATGTATCCCTGTTATTGGGGAGCTGAACAAAACTCATGTTAAATGTATTTTTGAAATCAGAATTTAAATTGGATTCCTGGAATCCGTAGTTCCATACAATAGTACAATGGCAAAAGGCTGAGACTAAGAAATTGCATCACACTTCCACTGCACGCCGCACTTGAATATTCCTCATCTGGCTTTGCGAAAAGTCTAGTTCCATACAATAGTACAATGGCAAAACGCTGAGACTAAGAAATTGCGTCACACTTCCACTGCACGCTGCACTTGAATGTTCCTCATCTGGCTTTGCAAAAAGTCTGATATTGACTCATAAAACGCATTTCCATCTTTTACTGCTTTATTTCATATTTATCTATGTAAAACTTATTCTCCTCCTTTTTATACGTCCCCGTGACAGTGACCTGAATATTTCATGGTGATTACCCATTTTCTCATAATAATATCTCATTTGAAAAGTTGTACCTGTTGAAATTCACTTGACTTTATCGCTGTAATCTGATTACTGTGTAATTACCTAATTAATGGGATTAAAATAATTTGCATATAATATTGCTGCAGGGTTTCTCATTAGGTGAACCTGCACAAGGTCAGAAATTTGCCGCAGCCAAGTAGTCGACAGAAAAGGTTGGCATTGACTGTAGCTGATAGTCCCATATGAACCTTCCATGCGTGAAAAGCTTTACAAAAATAACAAAAACCAAGTACTGAATCTCTCACTTTCAATGGTTATTGCAGGACTAAACTTGAATACCAGTATAATCTTTACGTGTGCTGTTATTAGAATAAAGGAGAGAGATTGACCAATCGACTGTACGTCTTGTCTAAAACTTTGGAAGCTTTGTAGGATAAGAGGAATAAATTCAACGGAGTGTTGCTTGTTTGAATTGCAGAGGAAACTGAGGCTATGAAGCAAAAGATTAGAGCTAGAGTATGAAATCTATTGAGGAATCCAGATAATCTTGTATAAGATCAAACTAGTTCCTCAATGTCATGATTGCATTTGTTGTTGTGGCATGCATGAGGTCTCTTGTTTTGAACTGAAGGGGTTTTGCTATCATACATGGAGAAGTAATAGTATTTTGGTCTCTACCTGAAATGTGTGATGATCTTGTACGTGATTACTCCTTTATGACGTTTCATCAATCCTTGTCAAGTTTATCCCCACCTCAAGCATTCATATTCTATGAAACTATCCTAGTTTGTTTTCTTGAGAAGGGGTTAATGAGTTGAGTATAAATAGCAATTTAAATTTGATAATTATTTGAATTTTGTTGATTTCAATTTTGTCAAGCTCAAATATTGAGTTTGGGTTAATGAGCAAGATTGAGTTTAAAAGAAATTCAAAGTTTGAATTAAAGTTTAAGACCCAAAAATTTTTGATGCTAATTGAATTCCAGTTGGGTATCTGGATTCATTAACACACCATTCAAAAGATCAGTTTCGCTCGCGAGGCTGGTATTTATTGTTTTTTAGTTTTAATTAGAACCATACCTTGGTAGTAATCCCTCACAATCATGCCTGAATCTTACCGTTAGCCTATTTAATATATTTTGGGATGGCGTTGGGCTCATTATCGTCTTTACATTGGTGCCATAGTGTCTTGGGCTTGATTTGGGGCTCGAAATTGGGCCTGTCTTGAATCCACCTTGAAAAGAACTGATTTGTGCTTTTCTTTTTCCTTTACTTTTTGACATCATCGTTTAAAAATATATTTACATTCCTTATATAAATAAGTATCAAAATATAATGTTAAAAAATAATTATTTTTCCACGTTGAATTCATATTGAACTCGACACCTAATTCGGATTCAATAACTTGAATGAAAAATAATAATTCTCCTATTCGTACCTTGCTTTGTGGTGCGGGCGCCGCCTCTAAGTTATTTATACTATATTATTAAAGTTTTACAAACATTTTAATTTTAAATTATAAATTTACACTATTATCTTTGATTAAATTATATAAATTTACAGTATCCATCCATCTATATTATAAGAGGAAGGAGTTACTTTTGGTAGCCAAATATTAATTAACTGAAATGTCATTCTCTATATTTGTCTTCTTCCATTATATTTAATTCATTTTTATATCTTTAAATTATTTTATCTGTAAACTTTTAGCCCCATTTTGTATAAAGTTTCTAATAAAATCTTAATTTTTAAATATTTTGTTTTATTATGAAAATCATTAAAAATTGTATCTTACCATAATAAGTATAAATTGGTAAGTTTTTTGGTTGTGCACACACGTAGTGTGTGTTACTTTTATTAACCCATTTTAAAAAATGTTTCACCCCAAAATATTCATGAAGGCTATCCGATAGAAGAGCAGTCTCTTTGAATGCCATATTAGATTCCATTTATTTTTTAGAGGATGTATTTCATTTAGTTGCATCCAATTGCAATCCTAGCAGTTTCTTATTTCTATAATAATAACAACAACAATAGCATGATTCTATATTTAGCAATATTGTTAATAAGTCTAGTTCAAGCAACACCTAGATCTTAATAATTACTCAAAATTGATACCTTTAATTTTGTAAAGATCAAATTTAATCTCGCATTTGGATCAAGCAGTAAGATTGATTTGCAATTTTTTTCAAAGTTTGAATTTGAGTGTAATCAAATTGAAAACGTTAGCTTGGGTTGTTAGCTTGAACTTTGAACTCATCAAATGGATCCAATTCGGATAAAATGGATGGGCCATAATAATCATGTTTATTGTGTGGGCTTTTAATGGCAATTAACCCAGAAGGAAAATAAATCTTTCTTTCGACAAAAATTGTGTTGGTAAAAAATTAGGCACAAAAACATAAAAGTAGTGTAAAATTAAGAGAAAAAAAAAAAAGAGATACAACTATTATTTTATCTAATAGTATATTTGGAAAAATAGATTTTGGGGTGTACAAATCCACGTCCAAACATTTATGCACATATTCTAACGCTAATTATGCGAAATTTAATATTTTTTGCTCCTTTTCTCTGTTACTTTAAAAAGCTTTATAGAAAAAAAAAATACACAGATTTTAGCTGGGAAGACAAAACCAACCAGACCCGGTATCTTGCCTATAAACAGCACAGGGTTGCAACATTGATCTACACAAATTTACCACAACGCCACTTGTTTGGACGACTATGTCGGATCAATTACAAAGCAAATGGTTAAAGAATTTCACCTAATTAAACAAGCACTGCATTTTAAATTGTTTGGTAAGGAATTGCTGTACCAGCAGTTTCCCACTAATCCAACTAGCAACTATTAATTATATGAACCTACCTCATTCTGTTAAAATTAGGTCAGCAACTATTTCTTGTACTGGAGTCTGAATTCCGTTGGAAATCTTTGCTTGCAAATTTCATCACAACACAAGATGAAAGCTCAACCACCACATTACATCACTGACAAACCTTCACAACAACAAATCTAATGTGTTGAGAAATTATATTAATAGATGTGATGGGGAGTTTGGAATATCATTTTTGGCCTGATTACACTGATGAGTGATGTGGGCAATGAATATGTGAATGATTAAAACCTGTGATGTTTGGCTTTGTTTGGATGCAAATTATAGTAGGAAATTTACTGTGAAAACTTGAAATAGTATAAAATTAAAAGAGTAAAAGAGATTTTTTTTAAAAAAGAATTCTTCTATTAAATGGTATGTTTGAAAGTTGAAGGTGATTTGCATCCAAACACAAACCTCGTAATTTTGCATGACATTGGCTGTGTATGATGCTTGTAAGCTGTTTACACTTCCATGCAGGTTTCGATGGCGAATTAAATAAGCGAAAAGAATTTAGGAATATTATAAAAATGAGGAAAAGATATTAAAAGAATTATTTTATTAGTAATATATTTGGAAATTTATATTTTGATAGATGAAAAATAGTTGCAAATATATATCCTGACATAGGGTATTGCATAATGTATTTGAAAATGTATATTTTTGACAGGTGAAAAAAGATTGTAACATTTACATCAACTTTTTATCAGTCAAAATACTTAATTTCAAATATATTATTTATCAAAATCTTCTCATCCATCAAAATTTACCTCCAAACATATGCACCCTTTAAATTAGTCCTAAGAATTTGATTCCCTACACAGCAAGAGGACAGGTCAATGATTTTATTTATATCTATGGTATTGGTATTTGTTAAAAAAAGCTAAGAAAGGAGATACACTTTTTTGCACGTAAATGTGATACTAAAAAGAAGCGAAAGTGAAAAAAGTCCAAGTGGGGAAGAAAAGAAGTAGGGCCATTCCACTCGAGTTTGAATTGCCCACTGATGGATAGACCCTGCTCAGGAGATGCCCAACATCTGGGTTGAAAATTGACCTAAAAGTCCTGATCGAGGAAATCCTGTCCCCACTTCACCATAAATCTCATCACCAACCCCAACTTTGCTCCAAGACAACAACTTGATACCACTTGAGAAATTTTCCACTGCACATCTAACTATCCATTCTTAATTTGATACACACTTGAACATTCTTTTCTCTTGCCCTCTTAATACATTGAAAGGAAGAAAAGAGAAGCCCAAAGGGGTAGAAACAAGTAAGTAGGAGTAAAGTTACTTTAATCTTACACATTCAAGTCAGAAGGGCTACAAAACAAAAACCAGTCCAGCCAGTATGATCATTGGCATTCTTGCCCGAAAGATTCTTTTCTATAAAAGAAAAAAGGAAAAGGAAAAGGGAAAGAGGGATAAAAAATAGAGAGATGTAATGATTCCATTGGAGTAATAATGCGGCCACCAATGGCTACTTCCCTGACTTTCTCCGTTCTGCCACATCTGACACCATCACCTCTCCTCCCCACATTATTATATACACAGATGCAGATAAATTGCCCATGCATGTCCTCTGAGGTTCATTCATGGTTTCATGGCTCATCTAAAGAACCCAAAAAACCCTACTACAGTACACTTCACGTTCACAAATTTCAGAACCTGACGAGAGATACCAAATCCGAAAACAAGAAGAATAAGTAAGGCCCTTTGGAAAGAAACCTCCTCCATCTTCCCTTGAATTCTTCTTCTTTGTATAGACCTTAAATTCCATTATTTGCATCCATGACACGCATCTCAAAGCACAATTTCCTCTTTCTTTTGCCTTCTAGGCTTTGCTAATAAATAAATTTCATGTCCACACATTCACATGTAAGAACAATTTCCAACACAATAAATAAGGATAGGATATATCAAGAGGACTATATTTTACGCACGGACCAGGGAAGAGAAGAAGGCCTATGTCAATGGACGACCAGGATTTGAATCCCAGGCAATTGTGCGGTCAGAGGGCTTTCCTGAACTCCAAAACCCTCACCCTTTCCATTCTCTTACCGAAGTTATTCTTACCACGTTTCGTATTCACAAGCGAATCCAATACACGTCTCACCACAGTAAACCTGCACTGTGCCTTCCCCTTTTGGCCCTTCTGCATTGCCTTGTAGCCGAGTTTTTCCTTATTCCAGTGAGTTTTAGATTGGCTCCTCTCAAGGATCTGTCTATTTCACGATGCAATTGCACGGAACTGCTTCAAGATTACTGCAAGTAAAGTGCTCCATTGCTGCGCCATAATATGGGGTGTAGTGGGTCGAAGGCGGAGGATTTGCCTTTGGTGGTTCGCTGCCGTGAAAGGCGGGAACTCATACGCGCCGCCGCAAACAATCGATACGCGCTTGCCGCTGCGCACGTGTCCTACTTCCGCTCACTCAAGGACGTAGGCGAGGCGCTTCGGAAGTACGTGGACGAAGAGCTCGTTACCGCGTCTCCTTCTTCTTCTTCCTCTGTTTCCTCTCCGTCTCTGACTCTGCCGCCAAGTTCTAAGAAAAAATGCAACAATGCTGATGAACCTTCGCTGCGTTCACACGACGATGAGGTCGAGGAGGAGTCGCATTTACATTTATCGGATTCTACTTCCGAAGATTCGGATTCAGAAGCTCACAAGAACCAGCACCATGGTTACTATGAATCAGAAGATGACACACGTCAACATAATGAGCACGCAACGCATGTCCAGAAGGGGAAGGGCTTTGACAATCGAGTACGGCATTCACAAAGCGGGGTAGAATCTTCGTCTCGCTATCCTCGGGTAGGTTTCAATGGATATAGCGATGGCTTGGGTGATGGATTCGTTAATTACCCATATTTGAATCCGTATTCGTACCCGACGGCCCGTGCATATGGTGAACCCTACATGGACCAGTGGGGCCCGCAAGGAGCGCCGCCGTCGGCACAACCGTGGTATTACTCGAGCAATTCGAGCGTTTATTACTTGAAGTCGGCGCCGGCCACCAGAACGGTGGTTCAGGAGCCTCCATCGGTGCCGGCTTACAGGTACTCCGATTCATATTGGAATTCTCCAGCGAGTTATGGCGGCAATTACGGGTATTTTTCGATGAATTCTCCTGTGAGGATGGGGAATAATGAGGGCGTCAAAGTGAACCCCCAAAAGGAGGCGCCACTTCCGCCGTCGCCACCCAAGGCGTGGGATTTTTTTAACCTGTTTGATGTGTTTGATAACGGATACCCTAGCTATTACCCGACTGGGGGATACGGGTATGGGTCGTATAACAGCAGCCCGGATTCGAGTGAGGTGAGGGAGAGAGAGGGGATTCCTGATTTAGAGGAAGAAACTGAGAACGAAGTGTATAAAGAGGTTGTTGACGGCAACAGAATGAAAGCTGAGGCAAGAAAGGGTTCTGGGCAGCGAGCAGTGCCAGTCCATGAAAATAGCAATGGTAATTCAAGATCGGTGCCTTCGTGGGGTTGTGAGGAGAGTGAGAAGCCTTCTATGCCTCCACAGCATAATGGGGAGAGTGCAAAGAAGTCATCAATGCCATTGCGTTATAGCGAGGAGAAGGCGAAACCATCGGTGTCGCCGCCGCATAGAAAGGTGAATTCGTGGATGGATCAATCTGCGAACGGGGAAATGACAAGTTCAATTAGTTTGACAGATGAGAAAAGCAGCCCGGAAAGCATGGTGTTGAAGGGTGTGGATAAGAGTTCTGTGAAGAAGAAAGGGGTGACTTTTGAGGTGGAGGGGACGTCAAAGCAGGATGCTGGTTCTTCCAAGTTGAGTGGTGTTGTTCTGTCGTCGTCTCGTGGAACTCGGGATCTGCGGGAAGTTGTTGCTGAAATAAGGGATGAATTTGAGACTGCTTCCAGCTATGGGAAAGAGGTGGCCACGATGCTTGAGGTTGGAAAGCTGCCTTATCGACCTAGCTTTCTTAAAGGTATCCTTACGTTCTGTATCCTTCTTTCAGTGCTTGAGTGTTTCATAATCTGTTGTGTTGGCTTGGATACGATTGCGCATATCATCTTTATAAAAATTGTATTGGGGAGGCTGGCGACACCAGTGAAGGCATTCTGAAATCCTGGAATATATAGAGGTTTTCTGGAAAACCACTAGCTTACTGCACAAAGTAGTTTCAGCAATCAACTTTGTGGTTCTACCAGTTCGTGCATGTGGACATCAATGGATGATGGTTTAAGTGCTTCATGAGTTATTTGTGTGAATCAACTATGCCTGTTTGCAACCAAAATATCGCAGTACATTTCAACAAGGAGATTTCTGCAGGAAATTGTTTTTTTTCCCCCATAGTTTTTCATCATTGAGTATTAGTAATCCATATTTAGAGCCAGATGAGTTGCTCTTTTTATTTGTTTATCTATTATTTTGTCTGGCATTCTAAATCATGTTGAGTCCTTGATATTAAAATAAAATAATTCCAACTTGTGTTTTTGCAGTAATTGTCTCCCGGATATTGTACTTGATATCTCCATCACTGTCCTTATGGGATCCTCCATCAACGCAATCCACAAAATCAAGCTCCACCTCAATGAAGTTGGCAAAATCTTACTTTGAAGATGCTGGAAAGGATGTGAACTCAAAGGTTTGCAACCTTTCATCCACTCTGGACAAGCTGTATGCTTGGGAGAAAAAGTTATACAAGGAAGTAAAGGTAAATTGGCTTGGGTTTTGATTTCTCAAGGGCCGTCAATATATTTAGTTGACTGAATTTGCATTTTAGATATTTCGTATGCATTTTGAGGGTTTGAGAACTTCAACATCGGTGTGTGGGCACAAATTCCTGTGATGGAAGATGTACAATGGTTTACGCATTTTTTACGTGGAATGTTGCTTAAGTACCAAACCTGATCTGTGGGCTATCAATGCTTCTGATATTACAATGTTAAGATGCATTGTTTGATGGTTCTGGATATCCTTGTTTGCGCATGCTCTTTGCGGTGAACATGCATTATCTAAAGATCACTCAGTGTACAGTTTACTGGGATGAATTTATTGAATATGTTCAATGCATCTGCAGTTCATCTTTTGCACTTTTTAGCTATATTTGTCATAGCCTCATGTTCAATCTTGCTCCATGGGTGGTTAATTTGTTAGGAAGAAGAAAGGCTGAGGGTCTTATATGAGAAGCAGTGCAAGAAGCTAAAAGATTTAGATGAGGCAGGAGCGGAATCCGGCAAGGTAGATGCCACTCGGGCTTCTATCCGAAAATTACTGACCAAGCTCGATGTTAGCATCAAAGCCATCGATACCATATCAAGCAGGATACACAAGTTGAGGGATGAAGAACTGCAGCCTCAGGTTGCTGCACTGATTTTCGGGTATGAACATGTTCAACACCTGCTCGTCTTATACTCATTTACTCAAGTGCTTAATATTGTTACTGCAAGTTTCGTCCTTGGAAACTCAGCTCATTTACTTTAGCCTGTCGATGATACATATAGGCTGATTAGAATGTGGAAGGCGATGCTCAAGTGCCATCAAAAGCAGTTTCAAGCTATCATGGAGAGTAAAATGCGGAAGCTCAGAGCCAATGGTGGCCTGCAGGCAGACTCAAGCTCAAGGGCCTCAACTGAGCTTGAAAGGGAGCTTCATGCGTGGTGTGAATGCTTTAACGATTGGGTTGCCTTCCAAAAGTCTTACGTCGAGTCCCTGAACGGGTGGCTTCAGCACTGTCTTCAGTATGAACCAGAAGACACCCCTGATGGACCTGCGCCCTACTCCCCTGGCAGGCTCGGAGCTCCTCCCATTTTCGTAATCTGCAATGACTGGCACCAAGCAATGGAAGCCATCTCCGAGGCGAGGGTAGCAAATGCCATGAATACCTTTGCAACAAGCTTGCGCCAGCTATGGGAAGAGCAAGACGAGGAGGGGCGTCGGAGGCTCAAAGTGGAGTATCTTTCAAAGGATCACGAGAAACAGCTCAGAGCACGTCGCATGGTGAAGGGGAAAATGGAACATGAGCATGACTCAGTTTCAGACAAAACAGGGCTGTATGTCGTCCCATCGGGTAATGGGGTGTCTCCGTTGGATGACCTAAAGGTGGACTTGGATTCAATGAAACAGAAACTGGCCCAGGACAGAGTAAAGCACAAGGATGCCATGAAATTGGTGCATGACGCAGCGGCTTCTAGTAGCTTACAAGGAGGCCTAGTTCCCATTTTCAAGGCCTTGGAGAACTTCACCTCGGAAGCTCTGAAAGCACACGAACATGTCAGGTTAGGACATCCCGGCAACAGCGTGTAGCAACAGCAGGCATCCTGTGCAATCACCTTGTAAATCATCCACCTACGGCATCAAAGAAGAAGGTAGTGTTATTTTATTTTTTATTTTTGACAACTTGGGGGTAAGAAGTGTGAAGAGGCTGGCAGAAGGTTGAAGTTGCAGGGTTTGCAGGAGGCTAGTTACCCTTTGTAAGCCAACAGGCAGAAGCTTTTGCACAGATGGGCATTCGTTTATTTGTTGACGTCTAGGTTTTGTTAGTTGGCTGCAGCTTTGTAGTAGACTTGTCCCTTGGTTCATCTTAGGTATGGTGAAACCATGACAATCACTTGCAGGTTTACAATGTCATGTTTAATATTTCTTTTGTGCATGTGAATTGTGACTCTGGATATCTGCCATATTTTTGAACAATCCTTTGTGGCAGTGCTCGTCTAAATTTACCTCTTATGACTATTGTTGCATGCTTGTATATTAAATACTTTATGAAGATTCTATCAGGTCTATATAGATAGCTATTATATCTATGCTGTGTTTTAAATGTGAGATCTGGAGTAATTACTTTGGTCATTTTAAGTGAAGTTTTTTCAGAATTATTATTAAATAAATTTAAATTTATATTGTTTATTGGGATTAAATATTTTTGCTACTTAAAGTAGAAAGACTAAACTACTTCCTTTTATTTATTTATTTATTTACTTTTTTCCTTATTTTAATGCTTGTCCTTTTTGTCATTTCTAATTAAATTATTTCTTCTTACATAAATTTTTCTCTTAAACTTCTCCTTTTTTTCCCTCCCGTTCTATATAAATTTTTAATGCAACAATTTATGTTTTATTGCCATTAATAAAATTACGTAACTTTATTATGTTTAGAGCAGATAATTTTAAATAATAAATTATAAAATCAAATACTCAATGCACAATATCAATAAAGTACATTTTAAATTCACTTAAAGCCATACGCATAGAAGTGAACACAAACACTGTCAATGGATTATATTTTCCCTTTTTGTGATGTTTTAAAAATATAAAATAATATTTCTTTCCAAATATTCTTACCTTGAAGCTTGATTAGTGATGCTATTTTACCATATTAATTGCTACTTAGGAATTTATATTATGGATGAATGTTTGTTTTGGTTTTTTAGCGTATTTGTAAGTGAATTTCAAGTGCATAAAATTAAAAGAGAGATAAAAATAAAATTGAAAAAATATAATGATAAGAATGTATATTTTTGGAGTGAAAATGAAAGCAAACATATATATTCGGCTTATTTTTCTAGATCTTCGCTGTATCTTCTTCAAGATTAACATGTTAAAAGTAATTTCTCAAACTTAAATATATGCTCTAATATATTATTAAAAATCTTAATTATTATTATGCATATTGTTTGATTATACATGCTTTTCATGCATGTTTAATTAAAGTGATCAGTTAAATCAAAAAAAATTTGTATTTGGCCGTCAATTGAAATTTAAATATAATTTCGATTTGTATGCAATTTGCTGAAATTAATTCGTACTCCTAACACCGAAGCAGCTCGCGCGAGGACAAATTCGTAAAATCAACCGGCGCACGAGTGCCGGTGGCACATCCGATGTACCTCACACTATAAAAGCCAAAGCCAAAGCCAAAGCCACCGCAGCGTTCGGGAGTCGCTGCTGTTGTTCGCTAGACAGTAGCGGAGTTTGAGAGCAAAAAATAAAGATCCTCGAGAGCTGAGATTGCGGGCAGCGATGGCCTTATCCAAGGTTTCTATGTACTTATTACTGAATGTATTTACAGTAGCCGGATCGATCTCTGGCTATGTTTCCGCCGCGGAAGAATCGGAATCGAAAGAGTTTGTAGTGACATTGGACCACTCCAATTTCACGGATTTCGTTGCCAAACACAAGTTCGTCGTCGTCGAATTTTACGCGCCTCGGTACCTCCTTTACTTTCTTTCTTTTTCCTTCTTTTCTGTATTAACTTCAATCTATTTGAGTAACTCTTCACGACTAAAATTTTTTTTTATTGCAACGAACATCAGTTCATTCGCAAACCATAAAATAAGTCTTGCATTAGATGTCCTGACATTTGATGACTTATTTAGTTTTTCTGCTGCACGTGGCAATTCTTGATGTTATCACTGTCGCAAAGATTGTTTGCGGTTCATTGTTGTCTTAGTTTGGCTCACGCTGATTCAAAATATTTAACTGCTTCTGCTTCATTTCTGGACTTCAATTGATATTTCACTTAATTCCCAGAAAGTAGGAAGTATTATCTATCATTTCAAGTTTGGCTGCCTTTATTGAAAAATATGTGATCAACCATTTGGAGATATGACTCTGCTCTTTATTCTCCCTTTTCTTCTTCTTCTTCTTCTCATATTCTTCTCCTTCTAGGTTGTTCTGTTTGGAATATGTAATTTTTTATTGTTCTTCCTAATTGGGGGTTATTGCGCACATGAAACTTATTGGTTCACAGGCTATGTTGTTTGTAAACTTTAGCACGGAGCAGTTTGATGCATTCAAATCAAAATATCATGAGGTGGCTGAGCTTTACAAGGGAAAACATGTGAGTTTTCTGATGGGTGATGTTGAGGCCAGTCAAGGTGCCTTTCAGGTTGGTATCTACCGGGAATTTGTTCTCAATTCTTTATAGGCAATATGATATTACTAGCCTGATGATCATGGCATTTGCTTGTGCAGTATTTTGGGCTCAAGGAAGAGCAGGTTCCTCTTATCATTATCCAGACTAATGATGGACAGAAATATCTCAAGCCAAATGTTGAGCCAGATCAGATTGCATCATGGGTGAAGGACTTTAAGGTGATGGTTCCTTATTTTGGCCTGCTCGTCGCATCTTCCTTCATTTTTCAAATGCTACTTTATGTTGATTGGATATCATTGGTGTCCTCAAAGAACATTTTGGGAAATGGTATTGAGAAATTAATAGAAAGGCATTTACTTTAATCCAGTCCTCAAATAGTGTTTATTACAACCTTTCAAAATCAATTAATTGTAATTGTTTGATGTTCTATATGAAGGGTGGGATTGTGCAACCATACAAGAAGTCAGAGCCCATTCCTGAAGTTAACAAAGAACCTGTTAAGGTGGTGGTGGCTGACAGTCTGCAGGATGTGGTTTTTAATTCTGGGCAAAATGGTGCGTACAAGTAGCTGTTGTTTTAAATTCTGTCGCTTTCAAACTTTTCTGCATTATAAACTCTTCTCCACATTCTATTTGTTATGTAGATCTTTTGGTTTGCTTGTTTTTCTTCTTTTTTTCTCTCGCAACAACATTTAGATGTTTCCTGTTTCCGACTGCGTCAGATTTAAGTTCCTCGTCTGAACTCTCTCCATAGAGAGAGGCTGCAATTAGCTTGTTTACTTTTATTTGAAGTGATTAGACGTTTTCAAGTCATACTTGTTGAATTCTGCCTGGGCTATTTTCTGCTGGCCAAGACGGCAAGTGGCTCTCCTTATTGTTTTTTATCATCTTATATTAGAGCAGTGGAGATATTAGTATTCCCACAGGTGCTATTTGTCAAATTTATTTTGAATTACACCTCAATGTAAGTACTATTTCTTGTGCAGTTCTGTTGGAGTTCTATGCGCCGTGGTGTGGGCACTGCAAAAAGTTAGCTCCAATCTTGGATGCAGTAGATATCTCATTTGAAAATGATCTAGATGTTATGGTTGCAAAAATTGTAAGATTGCATACTGCTTGATATAAAGCATTCTAGTTAATTTTAAAAATTATGGAAAAGATTTTGTCCATCACCCCATTGTGATAATGTAAAATATAAAAGAATTTCAGAGGTTGAAATAACGTCAGATTGTTTCTTCCATTGATGACCATAATTTCCACTTGAGATTGCATAGTTAACTTCAGTGAACAAAACTTCAATGCGGAGATGATGGCAAAAACATATCTACTAAAACAAATTAAGTACAAATTTGATCTTCACTGTCTCATGCATTTATATTCTGTTGGATATAACCTTTTGTCTTTCCACTATTAGAGGTTTTATTACAATCTTCAATCAACTTATAGTGAAGTCTCCTGGAATTGTCTTTTTGCCCATTCGATCATGTTGTGGCAACCTGTTACTGCTACAAAGTTTGTAAAAACCTTCGGTTGGAGAAAATTTTACCCATGTTCTAGCATCTTTAAAGTATGGCAGTTCATACCCTAAAATTGGTGAAATTCTTTGAAACACCCTTCCATCTGTTGCCATTTTATCAAGGGGAGGTGGGAGATCAAACCACTGATTTCTCTGTGATGTGCAGCTGGTAATGGTCTGGTAGGGTGCAGTCAACATAGTCCACTGTACAATTTACCATAAAATTGTTGAAAACTGTGTATCATTTGGCCCGTGTAGATTTTTCTTGGATTCATAGCCTTCTTTCTTGTTTTGTATTTTTCTGTGGTGTAGAATGTAATGTATTGCATCCTTTGTTACTTTTTGCCAGTTTCATGGAGACTGGTTTTCCTGTTTTGTTCTCAGTTCTGTTTTCACTAATTCTTTAAATGGTTTTTTGTAGGATGCTACTGCAAATGATATCCCGTCAGAGACTTTTGATGTGAAAGGCTAGCCAACGTTATACTTCAGGTCATCAACTGGCAACTTGTGGCAGTATGATGGTGGTAGAACAAAGGAAGACATAATCAATTTCATTAAAAAAAACCGAGCTCGAGTTGCAAAAGAGGAATCCGGAAAGGAGGAACTCTAGAGAAGGTAATGGAATTCCTCATACCTATACCCATGCCCATACCCTATGTGTAGCGCGCCTTCATCTCTGATTAAAAGAATAAGTATGTATGCATAACTTAGTGCTCATTTGGCTGGGGTGACAAGTGGATGTATATATAAAGGGTGTGAGAGGATGTAAAAGAAAAATTATTGTGTTTGGTTTGGAAGAACAATCAGAAGGAATTAATATGTAAGATGTATATAAAACCATTTGGAGCCTTATCCCAATTACTTCCAAAAGTGAACCGAAAAGTAATCAAAACAAAAACAAAAAGGTCCTTATACCAAGGGGAAGTATTTGAGCCTTACTTCTTTTTGAGCCATGCTAAATGAACATAGGCCTGGCTTCTTTTCCTTGAAAATGAGCTGTAATAGGACAACATCAGGCCGGGCTTCTTTTCTGTTGTGTAAAGTGGAAACAACTGATTGCCAAGACCCGTAAGTTGTCTTTTGTTTTGGAGGTAACAGTCAACTCGCAGCCACCATTTCCAGAGTTCAGTTCACGCATGAATACAATCAGATGAGTTTCGGCTGGCTTGAAACTGGGAAGTTGAAGCCCATGACTTGTTGGCTACTGTTTATTGATAAGCCCTTCTGCTTGCAAGTGAGGCGAAAAAACATCGTTTTGATTTTCATATTTTTCCGGACCCCATTCTGCACCGACAGATTTTTTGGGTATAGATTAATTTGGTTATTTATTTACGAGATTAAACAGTCCATGTTTATGTATTGAGGCAACCTGCTGGACTGGATTACACCACTCTTGTCCTTTCTCTGCCTTTGCTAAGCACAAGAGCCTTTTGGTCTTGACAACTGCGCTCCACGAAGGGCTCAGGACCCGATACCAACGTAGCGAAGCCCATTCTCCATTTCCGTGTTAGAGTTCGCTTAAACATTTCCGTTTGTGCTCTTCAAAGCCCAGCTCTCGGAGTTGACCCGTCGCATCTAAACAGCCATATCAGCCAGGGTTCGACCACTTTTGGTTCCGAAAGCTCTTCCATAGCTACTGCAGTTGGCCCCATTGCTTCTGTCTAATCGAAGAAATACTTCTTTTAAGACCAACCGCGTTTCAAATTACCAACTTTCAACTTCAAAATATATTCTCAAATTTTGACAAATTTAATTCCAAAATTCTCTATATATATATATATATATTATTTTTTAGTTATTATAGTTATTTATAATCAAATCAATATTTATATATATTATATATTTACTCATATTTATTTATATTTTAAAATATAATCATTATTATCATATATTATTAAATTATTTAATTGTTATTATATATTATATACATATATTCGAATAAGTTATACAATTCATTCCATCAAAAGTTTTCTTCTAAATATATTATTAATTTTAACACAATTTTTATCAAATATCATTTTCAACAAAAACCAATTTCTCAAACATATTTTATAATGTATCTAGAATCCTTCTAAAGTTGAAGAGATTATCCTCTACATTTTTTATTTTAGATATTCCTATTGGTTAGGTTTGTTTATAAATTTTAGTATTTTTTTAAATTATAGAAAAATAAGAGAAAAAATTTTAAAATAACGATTAGGGTATGTATACACATACATGCATCTTTTCTAATAAAACCAAAGGCTTTGTTTGTTTTCTTATTATATACTATTCACACTAACTAAAAAAATTTATAAATTAAATATTTTATTATATAAAATTTATTTAAATTTAAATTTAAATTTTTATATATTTTTGTTATAATTAATTAGAAGTGGTAACAATTAGAAGCCCACATATTCGCCTGTGGATGCCATGAACTAGCCACGAGGTATGAACAGCAAGACAGATCAACTTGTCATTGAGATGCACTCGATTACGATGACCGTGACTAGTCAAGGAGGGCCGCGGCAGACAATCTTGAAATATTCAAAGAGCATAATTTTTTTATTTAAAATTAAATAAATATATATATTTATAACTTTTTTTTAATACTCATATATTTTATAACTTATAAAATTATTTAATATCATATTATTAAATTATTATTATATATTAAAAATAATTTTTTTATTCATTCAAATTTTAATAATCAATATAAATTTTTCCTCTATTCAAATTAACAAAATACCGCCAGCCTAATAAGGAAACGTGGCAGCGAGCGAACCAGACGAACCAGAACCACGAAACGTCGCCAGCATTCTCCGTCTCTAAACTTTTCTCCAGTTTATAGCTACAGTCGTAAATACCATTCAACCAGAAAACAGTAGAATGTCGCGTTCATTTCCATTTGTTCAAAATCAAGCATTGCGTTGCAATCTTCCATCCTTGTGGGTAGATTTTCACGTGACAAAATAGAACAAAGTTTGAAACCCAAGCAACTTTGTTCTCTCCTTGCAACCCCTCCAACTGGCTTCCCTTTCCGCTGTTCAGAAAAGGTCCCAAACACTCTGACACCCATGGCGACTCACTTCATTGTTACTCGTCTTTCTCGAGAAATTTCATCTGTGTTTGAGCTATGGGCTCTGATGACCTCCAAGGCCAGATCTTTTAACTTTTTCTAGTTAATTCTTGATTTTTTGAGTCAATTTGCTGAGTTTCACGTACGATGCTGTAAGTTGGTTGTCGTTTCCCCGCATGACTTTGCCCCATTGCTCCGTTGATGCTTTTGTTTCTTGATTTTTCTTGAGTCAGTGGCGATCATGTCAAACTATATCCCTGAGATCAACCTTTTCCCTCACTCTTTTGAAACCCTTGTGCTTGATTTTATAACTATCGTGTGTTAGATGCTTCTGTTCTAACATTTTTAAGACCTTTAAGCTCAATGTAGGTACATTTTGAACTCGTGCATTGGTGTGCAGACATGTAAGATTGCTCATATATATATATATATATAGAGAGAGAGAGAGAGAGAGAGAGATGAAGTTCAAAAAACTGTCAACTGTCCTTTCGTTTCCTTTTCCAGTGTATTGAACAGGTATTCAGACCTTTAGGCTTGTCTTTCGTGGCTTCAATGATGCTGAATTCAGTGAATTCGTAATGCTGGTAGAGCTGTAGAATTTAACAGCTTTAAGACAAGTATCCTGATCTTGTATGTTGCTCTTATCTATTTCAATTTGATCTCATCTTTGATAGTTTTTGACAAAGTTGTTGCTTTAGATCCATATTCCTCTGATGGCCGTAATGGCATTGTCAGAGAAGAGATTAAGATGTCCTCCTTTGTTAAATGCTGACAAAAAATTGCTTTTTGGTTTACCCAAGAATTCATGAAGGTGACTTTTTCTGAGTAAACTTGTGATCCAATTATAAAATTTCTCTACGCAAATCGAAGAACAATTTTGGGTATTTGTGTAGAAGATATTTTTTTGGTAGTGCATCTTGGAGTACAAGTGTGTGTATTAATAGGAACTTGAGGCCTCTCAATGGGGTATCGCCATCGAGTCCAAAGATCTTAATCCTTTGATAAAGAGTTAGCTTGTAATTTACTGCTACAGTAGAACTTTGAAGCTTGGAGGGCCTATGGCATTAAGGCATTCAAGACAAACGTATGACCTAGAATTTTCCACAGTATATGGTGCAAGTTACCCTCTTGGTCTTTGCAAACTGTTTGACTGAGTTGTTTATATGACAAGTGGAAAATTGAAAGGCAAAGGCGAGGTGCGACCTCCATATTCTTAGCTTAGCATGTCTAAGTTTTGTGAGATTCATTTTGCATGTAAACTGCAATATATTTCCGTATCTAGATCAGTGGCTTGGCACAAGTTTTAACATGATTGCAAAGAGTATGTTAATAGCAAATGCATTTGTTTGAAAGATATGAAGTATCAACTTAATCTTGCTTTGTGATATCCAGGTTTTCTTCAGGAATATGAATTGCTAGATTGATTAGTTAAATAATTGATATGAGTAGCAATTTAAGGTAATGTTTAAAATTTATGAATATACTGCAGGTGTTATAATGAATGATGAAACTTTGCGTCAGTTGTGTAAACAGGCCGTTGCCCAGGTAATTGTATGTCTGACTTTGTGTAGGCATGAACTAAGTACATTTTTTGCACAATACCTTGGTTTTTATGAACCTTTAGTCTAAGCTTCTGTTTTATTGAATTTGACTTGCTGCAGTAGTGGCATAGACTCAAGTAAACAGCATTTCTGTAATAAATGATTCTCACAATCTATTTCTGAAATATAATCAGTATGTTCATAATCTGATGAGACTTTGAATGCTTCAATGTGTCCGAAGATTCTTTACGTGTATTTCTGTGGAAATTGGTGTGGCCAAACAAGTTCTTACTACAGTTGCTTTCTGTCCAAATTCTGCTAATGCACTTCCTGCCACTGTGTTTAGGTTTTATTTTCATGTGATAAATACTGTAATTGGCCTATTAGCAAAATGAGAACAGTGTAGTTCATGCACAAGTGCGGGCGCAGGTTTTAGATCTAAGTCTAAATATGTTTAAACAGAAATGGCTTCAATATTTTTTATCTTATTAGCACTGTGATGAAATTTGGAATTCCTTGTTTAACTCTGAAATTCTTGGGTTGATATCAGTCTACAGTTTGTTGGACGCAATTATTTCCTTAATTAGACCACAGAATTGCCCACAAACCAAATAAACACTGGATTACAAATTTGTACAATGATATTGACATGTCATCTACCTGAAAGCTACTGCATTGTAGTTATAAACAAAAAACCAAGAATAAATAAATACTCTAATTCTTTGTTCTGATGCATAGACAAATTCAGTTAGGGTTTTTATGTCTTTTATACCATACTTCATCCACTCCAGAAAGGAGGGATAGAATTGAACCCAAGCTTCTGTTCGCCTGTTTTCTATCTCCTAATTAACAAAATTTTAGTCACATGCATCTTCATTCTTGATGAAGCCCATGGAATGAGATATCTCGTTCGTGTAGATATCTTTCAGCTATGGCTGCATGCGTTGCTGCGCCTACAGGAAGGGCATCTTCATCTATCATGAAATCTGGGGAATGGGCTGAGTGTACATATCCTAGTGTCTCGTTCTTGATGCCTATGAAGAAGAAGGCTGTAGGAATCACTTGTGAGTAGAATGAGAAGTCCTCAGATCCCATCAGGGGTTGGATAACCTGGAAATTTGTAGCTCCTATCAAATCGACGACAGCCTTCTTCACGTGTCCATACATCTGGTCATCATTCACCATAGGTGGGTATATTGTGTCCGTGTCGCTGAAGAAGTTGACTGTTGCCGAGCATTTATATACCTTAGCTTGGGCTATAATGACCTGTTTTCAGATGATCGAGGGTGGGTTTTCATCCATATGTTTAAATGCAGTAGGAGAAAGGTAAAGAAACACCTTTTGTGTGCAAATCTAACCTCCTCTATTCGCTTGAGAAGCTGGTAAAAGCTTGTATTTGAAAAGGCCCTCAAGGTACCACCGAATTCCACCTGATTTGGTGTCATGTCCTGACCATCTCCACTGTTCAAGAAAGTCACGGAGACCACCTGAGACAGCAAAGAGTGTGCATCACAGCTACTGGTCAGGTATCTGAACTGGGCTTAAGATGAGTAGTAAGCTTCCTTCAACTTTGTGCTAGGGATATGGTGATGAATGAAGAATTGAGGACAAGTTGAATGCAGTGTAAAGTGGAAAGATGTACCAGCACCCACCTGAGAGTCCAACGGATTTGATTCACGAGATACAATGCCTTGTAAACTGATCACTGATGCCGATGCTGCCAAGACAGGGTCACCCGAGTGATGGAGATTCCTAGGGTGTTCACTAGTTATAACAGCTTTGAAGATGCCACAACCGGCGAGCAAAGAACCGGATCTTGACCCAATGACACCAGTGGGAAGCAGGTGTGATACGTGCATGGCAAAGATGGCCTCAACATCTTCAATGGCTCCCTCTTCAATCATTCTCCTAGCTCCATTCCCAGCTTCCTCTGCTGGCTGAAAGAGAAGTATCACGGTCCCCTATCATCAGATGCAATATTTGCTTGATCAGGCCTCAGCAGTGTTAATAATCTGTAAGTGTCGCTTCATAACCAACTATTCTTCATAATTCAACAGAGTAAATACATCTTCATAATCATTATTAGACATAATGCCTTGACTGTAGGCATAACATTAGTTTAGGTTTCTGTAGTGAAATCCTATCTTATCACACCGGTAGAAGTTTAAGGGTCTACTGAATAGAAATTATTGCAGAACCTCATCCACCAAAACTAGTTAGAAAAGGAGATATTTCATGACTTGTATATTGACCTGACAAGCCTCTTGCTATGTGAATTTTCTACAAAACATGAATGATTTTTCTGCTAGAAAAAGAAAGATCAAGCCGACATCAATGGCAAGGAAATGCCACCACATCCCGCATGTGGATGTTCCGCTTAGCTTTTCATATGAACTCGATGACATAATAACGTACATGCTAGGACCCCGAAAGAAGCTCAATCAATTTTTCAAAAGTCACATCTGCGTCAACCACGAATCGTGAACCAAAATCACCAGCCCTTCTGTTCCATACAGTGGTGGTCATGCAACCAAATGCAATTTGGAAAAGATTGTCTCCCTTCAGTCATTTGGATCATATGTTTTTTATCTCTAGTGTTTTTTTCTGTACAGTCCCCACTGTTGAATGACAAAGAAACGACAAGAATGAAGTAGGAATTCTAAATTTCTAGCTACACATAATGCCTGATGGTCCCTGCGAGTGGTTTGCCAGTCATTCTCAAGAAGTAAAAGGGTATTCTGCCCAAAGCCCCAGACTATCACGAGTACATGTATCAATTTACAGTTGCTTCTTTTCTGCTACACTCTGTTATTTTACTTTCATCACTCAGATCTTATTTTTGGGTTTGATCAAGCAAGTGGCTGGCTCCTGCCAAGGTGTACTTGCATGACAAATAATTGTCTGTCATGGGGCCCCGAAAAAGCTAGCCAGTCATCTCGCTTGACCTTACAGCTTGATAATTTATCGCCATCTACTAATATCAAACTTGACTCCGGTCTACTCTGAGGTTGCTGATTGGCCTGGCGATGCTTAGCATCCGTTAAGAGGGACGTGCGCCAATATGTGCAAGCAAGACTTTTACTTCTCCCTGCGGAAGGAGACGGACTTCAACAATTTTATTAGTTATAACTCCTTCCTCCATTCACAATGTTTGAAGCATAGTTCTAATTTATGGGCAACAATCACAGGGTGTTGAGTAGTCTGAGTAGTTGCTCAAAGTTCAACAATTACTCGAACTTTACTTATTTTAATTTTGTAAAACTCAAAATCGAATTAAAATTTAAATTAAGTAATAAAATTAAATATAAAAAATTGTTTAAGTTTAATTAGATTTAAAAACATTGTGGAACTTATACAACTCGAATGGAGTGGCTCAATTCACTCTAAAACAAGAGAGAAATTAAAGTGAGGTCAAGCTAGAGGAAGTTGTTAGCACTATATGCTCAGTTAGTTGATAAAATGATGCTGTCCACACAAAGTTGTTCCCACCATCTAACGCTATGCAGAACCAAAAATGAACTGCTGAGACTAGGCTTTCCCTAAAGTCACAGCAACCTTGTATAAAATAGTCCAAGATTCCCTCAACACAATACATTATCCACTGAATTCACATCTCTTGACAGGAATAATGGACCCCCTTTTGAGTCATGATTCTTGTTCATCATAACTAAAGCAAAACCTTATCGCCACTTAAAATAAAACAAACTCATCAGCATAAGAACATTATTCCAACACTCATCTGGCATAAAATTAACGCTACCGATTAGATACACAAACGCATGGAATCAGCAAGGGTTGACTAAGCATACCTTCAGGTGGTCCTGGCGAGCCTTCAAAATCCTGGCCGCGCCAACGAGCATCGCCACGTGCGCGTCGTGCCCGCAGGCGTGCATCCTGCCTGCATTCCTGCTCTTGTGCTCCCATTCAATGGCTTCCTGTGAATACGCCAATACTCAGTGCCGTTTTCATCGGCCTCCCCTAACTCAAAACTTGCCTTTAAAGCAACACAAATCAAATTCAGCATCACTTAGCAATCAGGCAACCTCTCACCCCCCCTGGTCCCTCCCCTCCCCCCCCCCCACCACACATGTTTAACACGCAATCCATTAAATCCTTTCTTTGTTTTTATTTTCTGCGTGTCTATTTTCAGATACATGCTAAACATACGTTCGTGTAATTAATTATCACGTAGTACAAAATAATATAAGTACGGCTACAAGTACAGAGGCAAAATCAGGGGACCGGAACATGTTCATGTAACTGTTATGTAACATAAAGTAGAAAATATATAAAATTACAAAATATACAAAATAATACACGTAGCAATTACATGTGATATGAGAGAGAAAGAGACAGAGGCTAAGATAGGAGACAGGAATGCGACCTGAATGGGCAAAGCATCCATATCGGCCCTTATGGCAACAAAAGGAGGTCTCCCGGTCCCAACCATCGCCCTGATACCCGTCTTCGCGAATGGGAAACGGTAGCTTATCTGCAGTTTGTCCAGTTCGCGACGAATAAGCCGGCTGGTGTCGTGCTCCTCGAACGCCAGCTCCGGATTCTCGTGGATTCTGCGGCGGACGGACTTCATCCAGTCCACGTTTTCCGGTTTCCTCGCGATTCTCCAGATTTCTTCCGTGCAAACGCTGCTCCAGACGCCGCAATCCGTTTCCAAACTGGAGACCAGAGAATTCAGAGCAAACGAAGAGGAGCGGTTCACGGACCTCAACGCCGGGGCGGTCAGAGTCGAGAGAGCCGACTCGAAGTACGACAGATCGTGATCCGAGGATTTGGTGGGAACCTTGGGCTGGGTGGTGACGGTGATCATGCAAGAAAGAGCGAGCAAAATGGATAAGAACATATGAAGAAATGGCGAGTTCTTGTGAGTAATCTCCATCATCGCTATTAATGATTTCTCTACTGCAGGAAAACGGAGAGAGGTTTTTTGGCTTTGCCTTATTCACTAGTTCAGTTGGAGTAATTTATGGAGGTGTGAGGGGAGAGATAGCATTGGAAAGAGTGAAGGGAAGGGAAGGGAAGCGGAGAAAGCCAGGGAGAGTGGAATAACAACACGTGGGTATAAAGATACAAAGGACTATTGAATTCGTAAATATGTCACGTGTAGGAATTTGTTCAGAAATTATCGTGGATGGTTCAGGGGAGAGGATCGGTGGGTCCCGCCAATTTTGGATGAGGAGAGAGCCCGCCACTCTACGACTCTATCCTGCATGTCTTCGTTAGGTACTAATTGATTTATATTAGTATTAAAACCAATGTGTGTGTGTGTGTGTGTGTGTGTGATTAAAATTTAAAATAGTTTGAGAAGAAACGGTTAAAGTCGCCTTTTAGAATTACAGGACTTTGAATATATAGGTTTGGATTCGGTAGCCGAGCTTTTGCCATTGAGGTGGGCTAATAATGTAGGGGGCACATAAAACCTCTCCTAGATTGCACCACAAAAATAAATATTTATAGACACGTTGCTTATGGATGGGATTTAACTTTCAACACAATCTTCCAAATTTCACACTACTAAATATATTATTTTACAATATTTTTATTTAAATTTAAATTCAAATTTTCTTCGATCATTACATATATTCATGATCAAATTAATACATATATATGCTCACATTTATTATTATTTACATCCTATAATATAATTATTATCTCTATAAATTAAATCATTATTATATATTTTATACATATATTCAAATAAATTATATTATTCGTCTCATTAAAATATAATTTTTAAATATACTGTTTATCTTTTAGCATAATTCTTACCAAAAACAAACCCTCTCCCAAACATAGCCGTTGCGTTTGAAAGTGACCCGACCGCAAAATAAAGAAGCGTCGGGAAAAGTCATTTGGCGTACAATTTATCTCAATTGTAACGAAGAGCTTGTAATAATAGCGTGGATGAGGACAAATGAGAACGGTAGACAAACTAACTCTGTGGAGAATTTGTATAGTGCACGTTTAAAATTGTATTTAGTGTGCTGTGAATATTCTACATGGATTGTGTATTTTCTTGATTTGACGTTTGAAAATGATAATCACTATTTAGCGACGTGTTGTTTTAGGGTTTCCGGTAAATATAGTCCACTTTCGTTTATATCATCCAAACTGATCGTTAATACGATATTTCATTTATGTTATATGTATCTATATGTGTTTTTTCTTTCTTTCTTTCTTTCTTTCTTTCTTTCTTTTTATTTTTATTTTTATTTTTTATTTTTTATTTTTTATTTTTGGTTTTGGAGGAGGGTCCATGTCCATAGTTGAGGGATTGGCCTCAATCAAATGGGACGGGCTAAAGAGTTATTTAGATAAGTCGTGTTAAAAGTGTGTATTTCAATGCATTAAAATTGTGAGAAATTAAAGTCCAAACATTACCACAACTTTAATATTAATTGTCTGTGGAATTACAGTTTACGTGCAATTATGAACAATGGTTCTCAACAAATTAAAATACATTTTTGTATTGCCATTTCTTCTTCTTCTTTTTTTTCAGTTTAAATATTACTAATATTAGAGTTATTTATGAATGCCCCATTGTTTTAATTTCTAAATTCGTTATTTTCATTTTTTTCTGTATTAAAAAAAAAATACAATTCTCATTTGTTTTACCAATCTCAAAATACCACTAATTTTAATTTCATTATTTTCGGTATTTTTTTTCTCTACCCTATTATATCATTTTTTTAACCGTACTACAAAAAAACAAAAAAACAAAAACAAGGTCAATTCACAAATTAAATATACTATCATGCCTACAATTATTAATATATGTGAAATAAAGTAGGTGATATATCCATTTTCCTACCAAATCTATTAAACTTTTTTCCTAAATAATTAAAATGCGCTTCTTGTCGTATAAAATATTTAAATTAAGTCCTTTTTGATTTCTTACAGAAATGAAGAAAAATATTCATCTTTAGGAATATTATAAATTATGGATATTGGAAATAACTACCCGAAATAAAAATATAAAATCAAATGGACCCTGACGATTCTTGAACTTAGTCCTATATGATATGGGATTTGTGCATTATTATTTAATCAACTGACTAAATAATCTCTCTCTCTCTCTCTCGCTCTCTCTGAAGGTTAAACACCTTACTTTAATCCCATGAAGTGTAAATTTTAATATATTTTATTTTTCCTCTCTTTTTCTAAAATTTATACTCAAGTTCCACTCTTATCTCTCATATTTTAATTTATTATAATTTATTCAAACTTCTCTTTCAACTTTAATTTACTTTTCTTCTTCTTTCAATTATTTTTCTTTCTATCTATTTTAATAAATTACATAAAATTTATGCTTAAAACATATTATATATTTATGTACTTACACTCATACATCAATTACATCTTTTGTCCCTTCAGTACGTATATGTGTGTGTATGTATTAATACTATTAATACGTCCAAAAATTACATCAACTAGATATTAACATGTAGTTGTAGTTCTTGGACATATTAACAGTAATAACACACACACACACACACCCCACACATACATTATTCATGTATTCAAATCCATTAACAAGTGTGAGTGGTGAAAATAATTCTCTTCTCCAATTAAATAATTGAAAATGAATCTATGATAATAATAATAGTTGAGCATTGTCAGTGACATGAGGTGTGCAGACAAGAGTGATACAAGTTGCTAGAGGACGCAAGATGGATGGCGAACCCTACCCCATTCACTTCTAATATTTTTAATAATAAGATTCCTTTCAATTGATGATATTTACTTATTATTTCAATATATAGCTGTCTTAAGTCCGTTGCATCATTTTCGAATCTTCGTCTTCGCTACGAACTTTTTCAATGAGACAAGACCGGATTATTAATTTGAAATTAAAATTATTGGAGCTCTTATTAATAATATACATGTAAAATTGGATTGGCTCCCACTTTAAATTTAATAAAGCACCTAAATCAAGAACCCGCGTTAGTGGAATTATATATACTAGTCATTGAAGACGTTTCTGCATGTGCATGATTATATAACTGATTGATAATTTGAAATATAAATATTATGTCATTTACAAAATAAGAGAAGAAACGAAAGTTGAGAAAATGAAAAAAAAAATTAAAATAATTTGAAATGAGAAAAAAAAAATTGAGAGAACACAAAAAAAAAGCAATAAGTTAAAGAAAGGAAAAAAATGATAGAAAATATTAAAAAAATTAAAATAAGAGTAATTATGTAATAACAAAATGTGTAACAAAAAATCCTTAATGAAATAATATTACAATCTCAAAATTAGTATGAAAAATATTTTAAAATGTGCAATTGTCTTGAATATTTTGCCATGTCACATATAATATATTCTCCTCATGAATAAAAAATTAACTACTATTAAAAATATAATTCAATATATTTGCACGAGGTGCAATATCTCTTAAATGTCGTGACTGTGAGCACAAAATAATCTTAGATGAAAGAATTATAATGAAATTAGTCCATGACAAACAAATGTGACCGTGAGCACAAAATAATCTAAGATGAATGAATTATAATGAAATTAGTCCGAAACAAACAAATATGACACTTATACTTCACATCCCGATCCACCAACGCATGTTTCTTTCAAATAAATAAATATAGTTTGAGGTGAATAATGGAAGTGCAGAGGCACCGACTCGTGTACAATTTGATAGATGTATTGCGTTGGACAGCAAGGTTTGGAGATAGAATGGTTTTCTTACATTTGGTTTGAAATTCGAAATGGTTTTATCTATTCTAAATTTCTACCATTCAAATGTATATTTTTATCAAAATTTCTATTTAAATTTTAAATTTAAATATTTTTTATATTTATAATTAAATTAATACTTATATATATGTATGCATGTATGCACGTATGTATATGTATACACACGTTCGCCCACACATATTTATCTATATTTATATATATGCATGTATTCATGTATTAAAAATTGACTATTATTATTGTTAGTTTTCAAATCATTTAATTATTAATATATACATTTATATATATTTTATCTTATAAATTTAAATAAAATAAAATTTTCATTCCAATAAAATTATAATCGAGATAACTTTCATTTAGAAAAAATCACCACTATTTCCACGTCATGTCATGGACATTCGACAATGTCCCCCCCCCCCCCCCCCCCCATGGCGATTATAAGCGATGTGACCTACCCATGTGCTATTTGTGTGCGTACGATAACAACCAACCTGTCACTTACAAGCTTTGCCTCAAATATTTTTTTATACGGTCGCGCGTCTCGTGAATTTTGTCTGATTAAAATCACTCAAATAATGATGAAATATTGTGGGATGGAAAGATATTGATACACACACACACACACACACACACATATATATATTTGAAAAGTGGAAAATATAAAAAGCTCAGTTAGTACTATTCACTGGTTACTTGATGTTGATATGCAATTTTTAAGATGATGTTCAAAAATAAAAATATACTTTTTTAAAAAATCTTGTATGAGTGGGATGGTAAATTTTTAAATACTAAATACTATGAGAAATAAATTCATAGGAACATTTTAAAAAATACATTAAATCGAAGATGTATCACGTCTATCCATTTTTCTCGGCACCCAAAGTCATGAGTTCGGCCTACGTCAATTCAATGAGATTATCCATTTTAATTTGTGGGCAGATACAGCACGCAACTAGCAAGGGCAATTCTGTAAAATTGCATTTGCCCACGTGGGCCCAGTTTGGTATAAACAATAAATCAATTGCCACGTACTCTATAAAAAATTTTATTAATTCAAATTTATCTATTTCCCCTCATCAAATTTTGTGCATGGCAACAAAGATGTTAAGTCACATACAATGCGATAATGTTTTTTGTTTTTTATATCAAATAATTAATAGATAATTATGGACGTGTCAACAGAATGACATGACATTGCCATATTTGAACAAAAAACAACACCTCAAATTCCAACTGGCCACCTTAGGCCCGAATTCATGTTGTTTTTGTTTATTTTGTGACTACAATGGATGTTTTTTTAATATTTTTATTTTGATAATTGTATAAAAATAAAAAAATATAATAATTAAATGTGTATTTTTAAATTATAAATAATTTAAAAACAAACAAAACGCTGTGTTAAAAATTGTGCGTGTGTGAAAACCAGACCTGTTCAGCAGGTGAAGATGTATTAATTAAATTTTAAATCAAGTTTCTAAGTCCCGTCCCAAACGCACCAAATGTCTACAGCCACGCGTAGTTTTGAACAATCATTGCCACTCTTCACACACGCATAATTTAAATGAGGATTTCACAAAATTGACGGATGCATGCCTGATTACTACAGTCGGTTAGGAATTTCAATTTGAGACAACTGGGGACGAGAAGACCTGCACTTGGACGAAAAGGCTGAATCAGGAAATGTTTCTCATATGCAACATTTGTTTTCACATTGAATTGTGCAATTTGAAGACACACAAACAAGGATTTCAGTCGTTTTTGTGCTAATGCTTTTTGGCCCGAGTTGTCAAACACGTGACGAGTGTAATGTATTTTAATTTTAGAACCAATTTTTTCCTAAATGATATCAATGGTCATTATGTCAAACTTTGCTAGTCCAATGACCTCAAAAACTTGAATTAAGGATAGGCCTTTTTTCTTAAGGATAGAGGATATGTTCGGATTCTTATTGGCAGTGTAAGTCTCTGATCAGTCTCGTGTAATAATTTCAATCATCAAGCGAATAGACATCTTAATTGAAGATTTACTGAAAGAATTTTGCAACCATACGACGCGACACGTCGTTACCAAAATTATCGTGACTCTCGAGCACACGCTACTTGGTTGTTCGATTGCAGAATACAACAAAAATCGTGAAACCAGGACCGTGTGCGGTCACTGTTATTCGCGCTGGAGCGGTCGCGCTTCTTGTTGTGATCCAAAAATGAAAAAAGGATGAAGAATGATGAAAATTAACAAATTTTGTTTTTCTTTCTTTCTTTTGATTTGAAATTTATTTAAAAGTAGTAATTTTTGACACGATTCAAAATCACACCGCACCGCATTTTTTAATACGGCATTAATGAATTTGATTTGAAATTTCGCAAGTATGAATAGACACTAAGTGGTAAATTTAACGAGGATACGTGTAAACTCGTTTTATAAATATGAAATAATGTAATAAAAAAAAACACTAATCAACTTGTTGTTTTGTTAATTATTTTATTTGGTAGTCCTCTTAAAATATTTATATTTATTAGTCTTCTTAAAATATTTACAACCACCAAACGCTCTCACCTCACAATTGTCTCGTAGCTATCTTTTAACCTCAAATCTGTAATTCAATTATTTAGTGTCGACGCACAATCCGACGTGAGGCAAACGTAAATTGGTTACGTATGTTGTTTGGCGGAAATTAAAAATACTCACATGGTTAAATACTAATGGGAAGCGCGGCGCCACCAAAGAATTTGACTAACGTATGGTATATAATTGTTACTTATGTTAACTTATACAATAATGGTAATAATAATAACGAGGGTTTGAAAAAGAAAACAACAAATCCAACCAAACTTCAACTCACATCCTGCTATGATTTTTTTCATTTAATTATTCTTCTGCAAGTGAAGTTTATAATTAGAAACCGCCAGAAAAAAAAAAAAAACCCATTTTTCCTTCAAATGTTCAATTGATTAATTGAAATTAATTAGCACTAAGCTTGGTTAGTGCTCCACTGAGGTTATTGCTGGTTGTATTCCCACTTCATGAATTAAAATTTGTGGTTACAGAGTGATGATGCATGCTTGATTGTTGTCCACAATCTAAAGAGCCCATGAGTATCAAACAATGTTTTTAAAATTACCGACACTCATTCACTATCTTTATAACCCAACAAGAGACTTGGTACTGTTTTTTTTTTTTTTATCTTTGATGTTACACCTTATCTATTTATTCTTGAATTTATTTTAATTCTTAGAAAAAACGATATGAATGCAATATTAGAAATGTTTTCTACAGTGGTCATTGGGCTAAAAAGGAAGCTGAATTAAAAGAAACAAGATCCACCATAATTACCCTCAATGGGCTTCGTACGTGGTGAGTGAGGGGACTAAGCCCATGTCAACTGCATCTCAATCTTTAAAAATTATGGGCTCAGCCCATGAACTGTCAATCAAGACCACCAATGAAATGGAATTTGGAGGAATAATCCCTTCATGTTATCATGGACCTCCTTATGAAGGTTTGGGCTATTATATGGGCCTCGACCCAATTCAATTTCTTTTGATGTGAGTGTTTTACCAATGCGTGACTTCACTTTTTTCTGGCCCAAGGTCAATAAAAACTTTAACCGTACCGGTGAAGTGGAAACCGTGTGGGCAATGTATCACAAGTTTGATCCCATTAAAGTTCAAATTATTTTCTTTCTTGTAGGGATATTCTTTTTGGAAAACTTCTTGTAGGGATATCTAAACATTTAAAATTCAATTATTATAACTATTAATAATTAAACTAGCGCGCGCGCACACACACACACACATTTATACATATTTATTCTCTAAATGCTAATGATTTTTCTATAAATTATCGCATCATTTAATCCTTGTTATACACTAATAAAAATTACTCACTCTATGTATTGGTATAATTATTAAAAAATAATTAAAATTTAAATTATGAAAAATATAAATTTATTATATTTTTATTTTAATAAATATAAATATAAATATTTATAAATTAAAAAGCTTTTGTAAAATAGATAAAATAAATAAATTATAGGTGAGAGTGAAAAAGATAAACAAATCGAAATTTTATTGAGAAGAAAGAGAGTAAATATGCAAAAAAAGGATTGCAGAGATAAAATAAATAAACAAATAAGAATAGTTTATCAACTTACCATTGAATATAAAAATCAGTTTCTATAAACTCCTTTACACTTAATAATATAACTAAATATTAAAAATTAAAGGTAACAATGTAAATTTACATTATGCAATTATAGCAAGTTCAAACTCTGATAAGATAGTTATGTTTATTGCATGTACTTTCAAAATTAAAATATGCATAATAAATGCAGTTTTAATATTTATGATTGTTTTTAGTAAAAATTGTTCACTCTATGTGTATGCAACATTAATTATAAAGTGCAAGTTATAAAGATTTCAACAATAAAACTAAAATTGTTCAAAAATTAAAACTATAGGAAATATTTAAAATAGAAGGTCAAAAGAAAACTAGGAAATTTTGTAAGGAAACTATTTAAAAGAAAATACACATCAAAATACAAAATTAAGAGAAAAAAGAGAAAGAAAAAGTATAAAAATGAAATAATTTAAAACAATAATATTTGTTTAATTTTATATCATGTAATTAAAAAAAATCTGATTTCCTTAATAGTATAGTACATGCATGTAGTATGTAAAAGAAGTAATGGTAATATAATAAATTTACAAATTAAAGGTTTTATTGTAAATTTACAAAATTCAGTTAAATTAGCACAAAATCGACATAATTAGTGTGTATAAATGAAATAAAGTTAAATTATAATAGATATAAAAATGGAATGAAACTATAAAATGAATAGATGATTTAACATATCCTTGCTTGATACGCATAAAGAATCGTATTATGAATGATTTTATTGTTTTATTTTATTATTTATGAACAATCAATAATAATAAATATAATGAATTTAAAAATATTTTAAATAAAAAGAACATCATTTTAAAATATTAAATTAATTATTATACTTTTTATATGATTACATGTCTAATAAATATTTAATATTTATACAGCAACATCATATTGCAATATTTATATTGCATGCAAAAATTATATATTTATATATACAGTAGAAACTTGAACAAGTATGTATAATTGATATTTAACATTTTTATTATAAAATTAATATTTATATAGTTTTTATTTTTAACTTTATATTGATATTTATTATATGTAAAAATAAATATTCAATTTATGAAACTATTTCACCTACATTTACAAGAAATGTACCTAATATTTTTTTATGATAATATATATGTATATATATTCATTATATTGTATTTAATGCCAATGTCTTCTAAATTTGAAATATTTAAATTATTTCTAAAAATTATTATAATAATTTTTTATGATATATTAGATTGTGCTGGAATATTACAGTGCTTAGGTGTGTTTCTGTGCGTGTCTGAATAAATATTTTACCTGCATTTTATTTGTATAATGAATAAAAATATGATTCTATATACTAGTAATGCCTATGTATATATTTAATTTCATGTGTATTTATGTAATATACGTTCATATTTTTACATACAATATATTTAATATTTAATTTGTTTAATTGTGATATATAAATTTTGTAGTTATATATCTTATAAATCTAAAAAATAATTAAATTATTTTAATAACGCAAATGTCATTGTCAATGGGTTCGAAATGAGTAAAAAACATGGGGGATGATCTGAAATAGATATTCTTTATTTTTGAAAATATCGATTTCAATAATTTTTAGATAATTTCCAATTAATCATGTTATGGGAATGACCATTCCATTTCCATATTAATTTTATATAATAATCATGCTGTAACATAGTATAAAAATTTGTTAATGATTAATTGCACGAAGTCACCAAAAATTAGAGAGAGTGTTGTGGGAGAAGTCATGTGGACTTCAGGAAAATTTTCCATCTTATATTAGAAAAATTTGCATACCATATGTATGTATAAATTAATTCATATATTTTAAAGTTATGCATTTTAAATTATACAAAAATATTTAAAAATAAATGTATAAAAATATTTGAAATATAAAAATAAGAGAGATCGAAAGAATTTAAAAAGAGATAATCTTTTGAAAAAAATATAAATACAAATAATAAGTTAAAAGAAAAATAAGAAAGTAAAGGATAAAAAAATAAAAAAATAAAATAAAAGTAATTAAGCAATTATTTACTGTGCTATCAAAACATCATATTATTTTAATAATATGGTGTAGATAGATAAGAATGAATTATAGTATCAAAAAGTAACTTGTATATTAATAATTACATTTGAGTGCATTAAATTCGTTTGACTAAGGGTGAATGTGTAAATTTATTAATTAAAAGTACCGTTGTAAATTTATTAATTCCCAGACAAACACCACACCTTGTAGCCACTTGCTAAACCATGTAAATCAGAGGTTCTCGTTTTACTATTACTTCATACTTTAGTGTGTAATTCGAAATTAACACAACTTTTTAATTCCGAATTGCATCGCTAGTAATTGAAGAAATATAAATTAATTATTATTAAGTCTTAAAATGGAGTAAAAAGAGAATTAATTTAGTAGAAGGAAAAAGCCGTTGATTAATAATTACATAAATTCAAATTTCCATCTTTATTAAAATTTCATAATAAAATTATAATTTTTAGATGATTTTCATTCCCACCAGCTAGGTTTGAAATTTGAATTGGAAATACGGACAACTATGAATCAGCATTTTTTATGTCGAACGATTTCAAAGAGGCTATCTTTCTTTCAGGTGTGAAAATTGGGAAAATGCCAAAAACGTTAATCAAAATCAACTTTGACACAAACTCGATTTGGAGGCAAATCAATACAAAATTTATTCACGTGAACAAATAAATAAATTTTTTGTGAGGCGTGTATATATTAAAATAATTTTAGCCAAGAACACAATACTTGTTTTTATTGATTAATATCTAAATTTGGACATTGAAAAAAAGGCCAATTACACACATTAAAATGAATAAAAAATTTTACTCCATTAAAAATTCGTATCCAAACTTCATTTTTATACTTAAATAAATATTCCCTGTCTATGTTCATTTTCATTTTTTGACAAAATAAATTTAGGTACTTCAATTATTATATATTTAAAATTTTTCAACATTTTATTTTTACAAAATTTTTAAAATTAATACACCTTTTTTTTTTTTTTTTTTATAACGTACCCTTAGACACAATAACAAGCATGGCCGATTAATCGACCAGATTAGACAACGAACTTATCAGGATGCAGCAAAAGTGCTAAGCCTGTGTTACAAGTGCAGACAAGGGTTAGAGACGCTCCTCCTGATTAATGGGTTTGGCGGGAATAAAACCACTTTTTTTAATTTCAAAATACACCAATAAACATACAAATCTTAGATATACATACATAAACATACATTTATATAAACCCATAGAAAAGCTGAGAAGCTGTCTCGTTCATACGCGGCCGCCCCACGTTCTAGTCCTCGAAGATTTAATAAACAAACTGCATTTGAATTTAGAAGAGATTTTGTAACCAGTTACAGTTTACGGGTAGATAGGGTGTGGGTTTGTTAGCTGAAATTATTTCTGATACCCACTGATCTTTGCCAAGATTCATTTATCCTTTTTGGCAAATCCGAAAACCCAGGGAAAAAAAATTAATTCTTTGTGCGTGCTTGCATTCCCTGAGAAGGAAAGTGATGTTTTTGCGAAGATTATTGCTGATATATGGTTCCAAGATTGGATCTTTTGAATTGGGACTTGTCGATCCTTCATACTGGGTAATGCTTCTCTTGCCAGCAACCCGTTGCGTTTTATAACTTGTACTCTATTTTCTAAATAATTATCATCAGTATTATCTCTTTTGGTTTGATATTTTTGTAAATTTTATTTCGAGAGGTATTGTTTTGACTACTAGCAGTTGTGGGTTTTGATGGTGAAATGATTCGTGAGTTTGTCATTTTATATTCTATTTTTTTCTTTTCCTTTTCCCCCTTTAATTTTGGTTCCCCCCAACCTCATTGTTTACATATTTGTATATTTTTTGGTTCACTTATTCAAAAAAGGAAAACTTCGTTTCAAAGAAAGTTGTTTTTGTTAAGAGTGTTGGTTTCATTTCCTTTTCTGAATTGTTGAGGGAAAAAAAACTAGGTTTTAAATTTATTGATGTTGGATGGTGAGTGAGTTGGATTGGAAGCAAAGACTGCAGCAATGACAATGCAATTCATTTCTTGAAGATTAAATCAATTAGTTATATATCTAGTTCATGGCTCTCTAGTTGTAATTTGCATTTTTGTAGTAACTTCATTCATTAGTTCTACATTTTGCTTCTGGACTATTTTGATTTGAGGTGGTGTTACATTTGCAGATGAGTATTTGACTAAGATTGTGAATTTGGGGAGACATATAATTGGAAATTATGATAGAAAAGAAGAAATGGCCGTGGAAGAGAAAGCCTTCCGAGAGGAATACTGGTGAGGGTGAAAGTTCAGGATCACTATCCTCCCATTCTGAGAGATACTCTGATGAACAGGTAAATAAATGGCGGTTGTCAAATATTCATGTAGTTGTCATTTTTTGGGCTCGCATCGTTCGTGAGTGAGTCTAATTTGTGCTGTTTTCTGTGTGTTCGGCTATTGACTCAGCATGCGAGTGTTCATTCAGTTCATGCACATTCAAGATGTAAATGCTTTCTCTGATTAGAAAGATCAATTGGTTTCTATTTGTTTTTCAGTAAACCAGTTCATTGGTAGTCAGTGCTTGAATCTGTTATTTCCTTTATAAGTTTCCAAACAACATAGAAAATAACAAACTATCAACAGCGCTCGAACAAGTATGAGTAACTTGGGATAATTTTTCTATCAGAATACAAAGAAAAAGCGGATGACTGTGCATCTGAGAAGAAACCCCCTTTACTATCCGTTTTCGACAGGCTTTTGCACCTTCTTGCCCTGTTTCCTAACATCGCCTAATCTTTTTTCTTTTCAACTGGCACCTAACTCCATACCAAAGTTATAAATGCTTTGAAAATTTGACAGCAGTCTCTATGTTCTTAGCGAGCTGTCTACATGACATTAGCTTTGGAGAAGATGTAACAAATCTATTGTTTGCCACAAATCTAGAAAGATGAAGTTGTGTTTCTTTAAAATTCTGATAAATTTTGTTTGCTCTCAACTCACTTTTTTCGTCATTTTTTCTTTCTAAGAATATGAGTAGCTGTTCTATTCAGTGAGTGTATTTTATATGTTGGGTTCCTTTAATTATGGCTTGGCATTTCCTTCGATTTATTTTTGTTGGAGTAGGATGCACTAAGGGAATCTCCCAGTGGCAGTACACAATCGCCAGAGGTCATGTCTAAAGCTTCAAATACTGACGATGAAACAAAGGAAAGTGTTAAGAGTCTGACTGCAAAGCTATCTGCTGCTCTTGTGAATGTCAGTGCTAAAGAAGACTTAGTGAAGCAGCATGCTAAAGTTGCTGAACAAGCTGTAGCTGGTAATGTCCTTGCAACTTTGGCAGCTTTTTTGGTCAATTTCTTCCTTTGCATCATGATGCGTGATAATTTTACTCCAGCCTTTTTAACATCCTGTCTTGTATGCTCCCTTGTAAAATAGCTCAACTCTGTACTTTAACAACTGACCTAAATGTTAGGCTGGGAAAAGGCAGAAAGTGAAGTGGCAATGTTAAGGCAGCAGCTAGAGGTAGCGACTCAGCAGAACTTGAACCTGGAAGTTCGAGTCAGCCATCTTGACGGTGCCCTCAAGGAATGTGTCAGAGAACTGAGACAAGCTAGAGACAAGCAGGAGAATAAAATCTCTGATGTTGCAGCTGAGAAAGACAAGGAGTGGGAATCCATGAAGGCTGAACTTGAGAAGCAAATCCTAGAGCTCCAGGCGCAATTAGAAACTGCCAGAACTGAAAATTGTGCTTCCATTGATCCCAAATCTCTCCTTGCTCTTGAGACCTTGGAGAAAGAAAACTCATTCTTGAAGCAAGAGCTGGTATCAAGGTGTAAAGTGTTGGAGATTATGACCATTGAGAGGGATTTAAGCACACGAGCAGCAGAAACAGCTAGTAAGCTGCAGTTAGAGAGCATAAAGAAGGCTACTAAGCTTGAGGCTGAGTGCCGAAGGCTTCAATCTGTTGCTCGAAAAGCATCTCCTGTTAGCAATCCAAAGTCTGTTGCTGCTTCCAATTGTTATGCTGAATCTCTGACAGATAGTCACTCGGATAGTGGGGATAGGCTGAATGCAGCTGACACCGATACTTGCATGACTAGTAACGTGGACACAAACGGATCTGAACCTGGCTGCTCAGACTCATGGGCCTCAGCATTAATTGCAGAACTTGATCAATTCAGAAAGGACAAACCGCAGCCTCAAATTTTAGCATCCTGCTCTTTTGATATGATGGATGATTTCCTGGAAATGGAGCGCCTTGCTGCGTTGCCTGAGACTAAGAGCAACACACCCCCTTTTACTGTATCTGAATCAGCTTCTGGAGAATCCATTTCTATGGATAACCCTTCGAAAGCTGATCTTCATTCATTGATTCAACGTGCAGCTGAATTGGAAAAGAAACTACAGAAGATAGAAACCGAGAAATTAGAACTTGTAGCTTCCTTAGAGGAAAGTCATGGTTCCCTCAGAGCGGCACAGAGTAGGACGGCTGAAGCCGAAGCCAAGTTGGAAGAGCTGCAAAAGGAGCTGCATGCTGCAAATGAGGCAAAAGAGTCGCTTGAATTTCAACTCGTTGGTATGGAAGCCGAAGCAAGAACCATGTCTGCAAACGTTGATTCATTAAAGGCAGAAGTTGAAAAGGAGAGAATATTATCAGCTGAGTTGACTGTCAGGTGCCAAGCAATGGAGAATGAACTAACCAGAAAAGTTCAGGAAACTGAGAATCAGCAAATTATGAATTCAGATGGGGAATTGAAAGTAAAGCAGGTTGGCATCGGCTGCTGTCTGAAAGTTTCTGATGCTTGCATACATTTGACACTATTATATACTTCAGCCAATGTATGTTTCTGTGTTTGATAAGATATTATTATTATTAAATGAGGACTTCTTTTTCAGGAGGATTTAGCTGTGGCTGCTGATAAGCTTGCAGAATGCCAGAGAACAATAGCATCACTGGGAAGGCAGCTTAAATCTCTTGCAACATTGGAAGATTTCTTGACAGACAGCGCAAACATACCAGGGCTGTCCGGAGGCCCATTAGTCACGGGCGCTAGTGGTGACGCATCAAAATTATCTTCTGGCGACATGTCTTGTGATTCAGACCTTACGAGAACATTAAGGGACGAAGGCCGCCATCTGGAAAATGGGAACAGGGGGGAATCACTGCAGCATTCTTCTTTCTCAACACCTTCAGGCAACCCTGCAGCTGCTGCCAAGAGCAGGAATGGTTTTGGGAAATTCTTCTCGCGAAGCAAGAGCGTGATGGAACTGAATAATCGCCAAGAGTAATGCTAGGTTTTATGCTGTCTAGATAGAAACTGGAACTCTTAGAAATGAGGTTGCTGGTTAAATTCTGTTTGATTGGCAATTTACTTTGTGAAATTCTGCCACTGCAAAACTTTAGAGATCTGGAGAAGCACAGCTTTTCACCTTCTCTTCCGAGATTATGATGAATATACATTTGTTCAGCATCCTCAGTGTGGAGTGGAAATAAGGAATTGATTAAATTCATCAATCATCTTCCGAGTCAAATATGCATGCGCGTGGATGCATGATGCTTCCCACTGTAGACTCAAGTGGGAAGGCAGGCCCAGCCCAATTGAGTCCAAAAATTCTACCCAGTGAAGGCTCGTGGGCTCGAGAGGTCCGAGCTAGACCAACTTTTCCGCTCTTGTTATTAATTTCTTCCACTTTTTCAATCCATTTATCAGTACTTAGTAAAATTAGCACACTACGGATGTAAATTTATTTATAAATCATTAAACTACTGTAATTAAATAAAAATTATTAAAATAAAAAATATATAAAATAAGAGAAATAAAGCTAGATAAAAAAGTAGAAGGGAAAACTTTTTTGAGAAAAACAAATTGAAAATAAGTTAAAACAAGGATAGAAAATTAAAACATAAGAAAAAAATAAAAATAGCTGTGTGATCTTACAATGAGCAACAAAAAAAAAAAAGGCTTAGCTCCATAATAAATTTGTCTAGATACAGATTAATAGTATGAAGAATAATGAAAATAAGAAAAAAACGATTAAAAGAATTCGAAAAGTGAGAAATTTTGAGAGGAAAAATAAATAGAAATAATAACCATAATCTAAAATAAAATAGAAAAATGATAGGTAAAACTAAAAAGTTCTATTTTCATAATAATAATATGAATAGTCCACATGTATAATATAGAAAAGAAGCAATGATATGTAAGTGTTTATATTTTAATATGTTTGATCATTTCAATTAAGAGTAATAATTTAAATTTATTAATTAAAAATAATATTATAATTTCATAATCTATAACTAAATTACTGTCAAACTCTTTAACCTTTAAGTAAATGGAAGGCCACGTGTGCTCCGGCCCCTTAACCACCCTTTCTCTCGTCCATCTATTGTTGGAGTTCAAACGTAGAAGGGAAAAAATATTTTTGTATTTTATCAAGTTTGAATTTAAACTTTGAATTTTTTTAGTACAATCTAACTACTCACTCAAGTTGAATATTATGAAATTGAGATGAGTAATAACTTGAGCAATTATTGAATTAGAGTTACCATTTAAATTCAACTTATTAATACCTTTATACACAAAACCACGTCACAAATTTGGCCACAGGCAAGATCCTTAAAAAGAAAAAAAAAAAAAAAAAGAAGAAGAAAAATGTATAATGGCCAATCTGAGTTTAAAGTATGCATACAGTAAATGCATAATGACCTTCAAGGTTATGTTTGGGAGAGGGGTTTTGGTGGTGAATAATGTTCAAGAGAGTTATATTAAAACGAGTAAATATTCTTGGAATAAATATTTTGATGAAATGTATAATAAGATTATTTGATTTTTTTATTTATATATGTATAAAATATATAATAATGATTAGACGATACAATAGTATATAAGAATAATGATTAATTTATAATATATATATATATATATATAATTGTGAAAATGTGTGTATATATTTAAATATTGATTTGATTGTGAATGAACTTAATGATGAAAAAATTATTAGTTAATTATATTTGTAAGAGAAGAAAAATTTGAATTTGAATTTGAATTTGAATTTGAAATTGAATTTGATGTAAGTTTTGTTAAATAGTATGTTTTAGTAGTATAGAGTTTGAGAGGATAAATAGAGATTGAAAATTAGCTAACAAACATAGCCCAAGAGCTTGGAAAGGGAAAAGGTGAAGCCATGGCACTTCCCATTAAAGGGAATTATAGTTGGAGACTTTGACTTGGGGTGGCAAGCATGGAGGAAGTTTTAGTTTTATCTAGCCAATGAGAGTGAGGAAGAGGTACTTTGATTGTGATCCCTTGGCCGTATAATGGAAATAATAAGTGATGCACTAAGATAGGAATATAATTCAAGGGATCCAAACACACTATACACCCAATGAATCCATCCCACTCATCCTATGCAAATTTAACCACAAGAAAATGAGACGTCCTGCCTTACTTCAGCAAGGGAGTAATGCAAGAATTGAAAATATTTTAATTTATTCAATCAAATACAGATTCAATGCATGCATTTTAGTGTGGTTTGTTTTCTCTGCAATTTACCTTGACACTAGGAATGTTAACAAAGCCAGTTAATTATGATTGAAGCATGATTGAAATTGTTGTTGAGGGTAATGAATGGTGTTGAGACCTAGCAATACATTAACAGTTTGTGAAATTTGAATTTATGTAAATAGGGAAGAATGTATTGTTTAGTTAAATAAACTAGTAACAAAAGTCAAAAGAATTCTAGAAATATTATGCTAGTTGGAAAATTGTGCTTAGGTAGTATCACTACGAGGGACAGACTCATGAATTTGGTCTGTGTTTAGAATAATTGGACATTTTATAGTGCTGTGATAGCAATAATGCATCAAAAGAATGATAGACAAAGCAAGAGTGGGAAGACAGATAGCTACTGAGTGGATGAGTGAATTTTCGTGTTTCTTTGAGTGGATGGGTCTTGGTCTAGTAATTGTTGAGTGGTTTGGCATGGGAGCTCTTGTCTCATGATCTCTTATATTTTTATACTATATTATTTTTATTTTTTTTTTCTCTTTTCTTCTAACTTATTATTGTACATGTTTTCTTTCAAATTTTCTCTCCTTTTGAATTCTTTTAATTTCACTTTTTATTATTTTTTATACTTTTAATCTATATGCACTGTATTGTTAAGGCAATAAGGCTATCCAGTGGGAAAATATGAAATTACAGAACCACCTTTTTTTTTTTTTTTTTTTTTTTTTTCTATATCATTTTCTTTCTCCCTCTTTCTAAACTCATGAATTTTATTTGTGACTTCTCTCAAAATTTCTCACTTTTTAAATATTTTTAATTATGTTCTGTTCTTTTAATTTATACTATATTATTAAAAAAATACAACTACTCTTTTTTAAATTTTTAAAAATTTCTATTATTTTCCCCTTTTCTTCAACTTATTCTTTTTAATTTTGTTTTCTTTCATATTTTCTCCATTTTAAAATTAAATTAATCTTTCTTTATTTCCTTATTTTAAATAGTTTTTATAATTTAGTATTAAATAATTTTATTTTTATTATTTAAAATAGACTAACTCTATAATTTATGAATTAATTTGTACATTCATAAAATAGTGCGACTGTTTACTAGTCTATGCATCGTTTCGGTATTATAGGTGTTTTTTTTTTTTTCTATATTTTATGACTTAATGACAGTAAAATTCAATTTCATATTATTTCATACTTAGCTCTATAATATCAATTTGAGTGAGTGCTTTTATCTGTTTTCTCCCCATTGTGAAACTTTTTTTTTTCCTAAAATTGGTGAACAAAGAATGATTGTTGTAGCTGAATGATTTATATCCAAATATTCAACAGCAGCAATATTTGACCACAAAAGTTCAAGATGAAACAAAAATAAGAAAAATGAAGTGGCCACCATAGTTAATGTGTATGCCACTTAGTAAAAGTGCTCGTGCAATATCAAATTGGTAAGACCGGGAAACTGATGAAACACATCAATACCCACCCAAGCAATTGATTTTTGAAGTAAAAAATATGAAAAATATTGAACAAACAAATAAACAAATAAACAAATAAATAAAAATTATTGTTATTGTTGTGTGTTGTGGTGATGATACTGGTGGTGTTGGTGACAACAATCGATTGCATGAATGGGCATGTTATTTTGTAGTGAAATAGATTAGAAAATTTCAAAAAAAAAAAAAAAGAAAGAAAGAAAATTCAAATATATAAATCAACAAAATTTTTCTTTAGATTTTAAATTTAAATTATTCTTTGTCTTACGTATATACTAAATATTCAAAGTATAATCATTATATATATTGACATTGACAGTCAAATTAATTATTATATATACCTACACATGCTTTATATATATATATATATATATATATATTAAAAAATTAATTATTTTTTTATATACTATCTCATTATTTAGTTATTATTATATATGTAATTATGCAAATTCAAATGCAATCAGAATTCTTATCCATCAAAATTTTATTACCTAACATATTTTTCGTCCCTAATCAAATCCTTCATCATTTTCAACAGAACTTTAACCAAGCCAAGCCTATTGGTTTTGCCTGCAGAAGTTAGATGAAAATTATCAGGAAAAAGACTTTACACTTTGTTAAAAATATAAAATAAGAAGCAAAAAAAAGGGTAGTCTATTTGCTTGCTATTAAGTTTTTTATTTAATTGTTTGGAAGAGACATGAATTAAATGTATAGCCAAACAAATTCCGAGTAAAAGCCATCAGCCTTGATACAAACTCGTTTTGCACCTAAGATTTGTCAATTGATATGTCATATGAATTCTTGCAAGATAGTCTTGTACAGGCTATGTTTGGGAGAAAAGTTTTTGTTGGATATATTGTGTGGCAAGAGTTATATTAGAATGAATAAGATGTTTGAAAGGAATGTTTTAATTAGAAGTGTAGTATAAATTATTTGACTACATGTATAAAATAATTGTGAATAGGGTATAAATAAAAATAAGTATGAATATACATATAATAACTATGAATAGAAATAATAATTATATTTTATGATATAAACAAAAATAAATATTAGTGTATGTATAATAATTGTAAATAGATGTGATCATTAAAAAATAATTAATTAGTTATACATATAAATAAAAATTTTAAATTTGATTTTGGATGAAAATGTTGTTAAATGGTTTGTTTGATAACGTGAAGTTTGAGATAATATTTTGAAATTAGAAGTTGGGTTCCAAACATAACTGTAATTCCTCCATTTCAACATCCAACAACTTATAAATTTCGAAAAAGATATTTGCCCCTAAGGAATTCTAGTATAAGGTTCTTAAACAATACTAAGAAATTGTGCTATTACTAGGAGTGTGTAGTACAAGCTCTAATTAAATTTCTTAGGTTTGATTAGGGATGCAAGATGAGTTGAATCAACTTGATTAAATCTCGATTCAAATTCAACATTGTTCAAACTCGAATTGGGTCTATTCGAATTTGATCCCTTACACGAGCTCATTCTTGCATGTTCAAAAGCTTATGAGTTGGTTCACAAACTTTTTCAATTTTTTTATCATGTATATTTTTTTATTTTTTCTATAAATAATAATTTATTAATATTTATTCAAATGATACAGTCAATTAGTAACAATATGTTAATTTATAATAATTATTTTATATATGATCTTATCTACATGTATATACAAAGTTTTAGAGTTTGGTTTGAATAAATATATTTTAAAATTTTAAAATATAAATTTTTTTATAAAATTTTGAAAATATTCTAAATTTTACTTTTGTTTTAGAAAATGTAAGAAAGTTTATTAAAATTGTATAGATTCTAAACGAAATTTGGATATTACATATTAATATAATTGTGCATCTTTTATTAACACATTAGTGTATAATAATTTCATTTATAAATAAATAAGATGTGAGATTTTAATTTTTATGCATGTTTAAGATATAAAAATTTATAAAATTTTCATTTAAAATTCGGAATGTTCATAATATTGTATACACATATATGAAATGATAAATAATTTAAATAAACTATAAATATTATAAATTAATACAATTATGCATCTTTAGTATTATTTTATTGTATAATAATTGTTACACATATACATACATGCAATACATTACATTTTAATTTTGGTGTAAACTTTTTATTTTATATTTTAAGAAATTTGAGGTACAAAAATGGAGCACTTTTAAATTTTTAATTCACATGTATGATTGTGATATCAATGTTACTTACCTTATCAAATGATATAATTAAAATATATTTTAATATTTCTAATGAAAATAACAAAAATAAATGTAACTTAACGAAAAAACTAGCGAAACCTTACAAAAATCTTATCAAAATAATAAAAATGTATTATTTATAAAATATCATATAAATTATATAAAATTTTTAGACAAATTAAAATTATACCATTGTTGAAAAGTTTTGGAGAATCCCAACAAGTTATTTTTATCTAGTTATTAAAATATTTCAATTATGTGATTAAGAATCTTTAAAAAATATTTTTTTTCAAAAGTTAATGTGCTATTTTATAAATTTTAAGTTATATTTCAAAATGTGTTGCCAGTTGTTATTTTCTTATTGTTTTAAAATGGTGTTTCATTCTCAAAATTTATTTTAAATTTATCCTCTTAGTTAAATTTAATTGGATAAATATATTTTTAAATATTTTATTTCTTTTCATTAATCAAATTATTGTTAACATTATTTTTATTAAATATTAAAGTTATAAAATAATTAAATTAAATAATATTAAAATTTGAAAAAAATTATGTAAATTGAATCAAACTCGAACTTGACTCGAGCTCAACACTTATATATAGAACTTGAGTTTTATATTTTTGTTTCGAATTGGAGTTGAGCTCAAATTTTTATGCTTGTCGAATTTGAAAAAAAGTAAGAGTATTCAACTTAACATCAATTCGTTTGCACTCCTAAATTGATTTGTCCGCATATATATTTATACATAGACTATCCATATATTTTGTTCAAAAAAGTGATGACATCCACTTATATATACCATTTATTGTTTTACACGGTTTTTCCACCTTGGGATAACTACTCGCGACAATACTTCGTCTCAACACAAAACAATAAGCCTTTTCATCATTAATGAGAGGCAAAGGAAGACAAAATGGAAACGTGAAAAACGAAATCAAGAAAGAGATAGGAGAAGATATGGGCTGTCCACTATCCGAGCTGGCACAAAAATTGCACCGCATGGGATCTCTCCTTCGCGTGTATAAATAGAGACACAAGATACCTTGTCCGAATTCAAAACCATAACATTGCCGTGCGCGTGGCAACTCGAGGAGCCACGGGTCAAACCGAGGCACGGGAATCCACGTGGCCGCCGACTGGAGGAGAGCCCAGGTCGCAGGAAACACCAACCTCTCGTCAAGAAATTCATCTCACTCTTAAATATACCCTTTCTTTTTGTTTCAGCGTTTCCCGTTTTGCCTGTCAGTGTCCGGCCCGACCCGAACCCGGCAATGTCCGCCATTGCTACTGCTCCTGCTGCTCTTTCACTTCCAATCACTCTGTCCCGTTCGAACAAGTTCAGCAACAGAAGGGTATTTCTTCTTCGTCTTTCCAAACTCGTTTCTTGATTGTATTTATTCGCGAGTGGTAGTCAATTTACTGCTGAATTTCGTTCAGTTTTTTTGTTGTCTTGAAAATGGAGTTTTTGCGCCAATGGGGAAGTTTCGTTTTTGGGTTCTCTTTCTTATATCTTGATTACATTCACGTGGGGTGGTGTGCTGCATTTTCCCTGGGATGATGAAGTATGTTGGTTTTCTGTTTCACAGAAGTTATTCAGTAAATGAAAGAGAATTTTGATCAGAATTTGTGTATCAGTCTCCCTCTCACATGAAAATGGGTCTAAAAAATGAGGCTTTTATTTGTATCATTCAACTCTGCAACTATCTTTTCAGATTAAATATCTTGAGTAATTTTGTGCCATTATCCTCTAAATAGCCAGCCATCCAATTCTTGTAACTCGGACTCTTGGTTAGTTAGTTCATTAAGTACAAAGGGCCTCTTTGATATTGGGGATGCATTTATTTTGAGCTTCCATAGCCTAGGTGGTTTTGTGTATTGCATTCTCTGTTTGTAATGAAACACTGCACTCCTTAATGTGCGCCTCGCGTGGGATGTCAGGTCAGGGGAGACTTAGGAGTGTTTGCTATCGCTGGGGAGGGAGATGGGCTGGCTCAGAGGAAAAACCCTTGGACAGCACTGTTTGACGTGGAAGATCCACGTCCTAACAACCCCCAGCACAAAGGCAAGTTTCTGGACGTGAATCGGGTTCTACAAGTGGCTAGACATGGCGTGCAATACTGTGATTGGAAGGCACGACAAGATGTTCTCATGATCTTGCTTATGCATGAAAAGGTTGATTAGTATATTTCCTTGTTCTCTTTAACCTTTAACAGATCACTTTCTTTTGGGTGGTTCAAAACCAATATTGGACGTGTTATTTTGTTTTTTTATATATATGTAACTAGAATTCTACACATATGATGTGAGGCTGTGCATAATCTGATAAGATATATGCCCACAAAGATGCATTTGATGCAGTTCTATTTAAGTGGCATATTGCAGGAAGTTTGTTAACTAACGTTGCTTTCTCTTAAGTGGAGATGCTGTGTTTTTTCTTCTACAATTAAATCCCTTTGGGATTCTCAAAGTTAATTATACATGTAGGTTGTGGAAGTATTAAACCCTTTTGCCCGTGAATTCAAATCAATATTGACTCTTAAGAAGGATCTTGCGGAGTTACAGGAGGAACTGGCACGAGCCCACAATCAGGTACAGCTAAATGTATTGTATATGTTGAATAAAATTATGCCACCAATTGAAACACTTCGGATGAGATCAGCTAAATGTGCCGGTCACAAAGCAGACAATATTTCATTGTGTCTTGCCTCTACGAGAAGGCATTTGTTGAACTCACAGTGTAAAGTGGAAGCAAGTTTCTTTATTATGAGAACTACGGCTCTTCAGATTAAGGTCAGTATCTTCTATAGCTACTGATCTGTGTTGGAATCTTGAATGCATACAGGTATGTATATCAGAAGCAAGGGTTTCCACTGCTCTGGACAAGCTGGCTTACATGGAAACATTGGAAAATGATAAGATATTACAAGACAGGAACACAACGGAATCTGTGTCATTACTCCCTACTTCAACTCCTTCTGTGGAGTCACTTGATAATGTGAAGAGCAGGAAGCCCAGAAAAAGCCTTAACGTGTCTGGTCCCGTCCAACCTTACCATTCCAGTTTGAAAAATTTTTGGTATCCTGTAGCCTTTTCTACTGACCTCAAGTATGACACCATGGTGAGCCTAGTTTCTGCATTATATCTAACACTCAGCAGTAATATCCTGTTATTCTGAGGTGATTTCGTGCATCATATTTAATGCTTATCCATGTAATGTGTTTCAGCCTTACTTAATAGTTCTATATCTGTTTGTGTTTCTTTTTATTGGATTGTTGCTGCATTTTATCACTATCAGGTCCCGATAAATTGCTTTGAAGAACCATGGGTTCTGTTCCGTGGGAAGGATGGCAAACCTGGATGTGTTCAGAATACTTGTGCACACAGGGCCTGCCCACTTCACTTGGGATCTGTAAATGAGGGCCGCATACAGTGTCCTTATCACGGTGAGATCATAAGGATCTTTTAAAATGCAGTATGGGTACCAATAGGAGGATCCTGTATCATCTTTCATCGTATTCATTCAGATCTCATGAAAATCTGAATTTGCCTTGAAATGGCTCTCTCTCTCTCCATGCTATGATCAATGTCAGGATGGGAATACTCATCAGATGGAAAATGTAAGAAAATGCCTTCAACTAGGTTGCTTAATGTGAAGATCAGGGCACTACCGTGTGTAGAACAAGAGGGCATGATTTGGATTTGGCCAGGCAATGATCCTCCAACGCCAAACCTTCCTTCGTTACTACCACCATCAGGGTTTCAAGTACATGCTGAGGTACCAGCAATTCGACATTTTTGAACACTTTTGTGGCAAGCTTAGTTGTATAAGATAGAACAGTCTCTATGCTCATTCTGATGGTCTTAGTCTAAGCAGATTGTCATAGAACTTCCGGTGGAACATGGGTTACTTCTGGATAATCTTCTTGATCTTGCACATGCTCCTTTTACTCATACCTCGACATTTGCTAAGGGATGGGCTGTTCCCAGGTTATCTTATCTTGAATACATATTTTATTGTGTGCTAACCTACATATAATGTTGCATGAACCAGTCCAAGAAATCATATTTTTTTTAATAGACACCAAGAAACCACAGAGATGAACTTGCCTTTTTAGGTTAATGAATAATTGTTCGCATGACTATGTTAATTAAGTTTCATTACATCACACATGTATCAAGATGATTGTAAACGAACATTTTCTTTTCACTCAGCTTGGTGAAATTTTTGACCCCTGGGTCTGGTCTGCAAGGATCTTGGGATCCCTATCCCATAGATACGGAATTCCTACCACCTTGTATGGTGCTATCAACTATTGGAATCTCTAAGCCTGGGAAATTAGAAGGGCAGAGCACAAAGGAGTGTGCCACTCATCTTCACCAACTTCATGTATGCTTACCGTCATCAAGACAGAACACGAGGTTGTTGTACAGAATGTCACTCGACTTTGCTCCAGTACTGAAGCACGTTCCTTTTATGCAGCACATGTGGAGACACTTTGCTCAGAAGGTCAAATTCCATTTGGTTCCCTGCAGTGCTTGTGTTCTTTGTCCTGTGACCCTTAAATGTTATAACCTCGAGCTTTATGGACAGGTCTTGAATGAGGATCTACGGCTTGTCATTGGGCAACAGGAACGTATGCTTGATGGGGCGAATGTCTGGAATTGGCCAGTGTCCTATGATAAGCTGGGAGTGAGATACAGGCTATGGAGGGATTCAGTGGAACGAGGATCTAAACGGTTGCCCTCCATCAAATCACTGTAGGATGTGCTTGACTAATAAGGTTATCGGTTTTCTTACATAGCTTGTGCTCTAGCCATCAGGACTTAGTGCCTCTTGACAGAAGATGATCAGATCCAAGATATCTTTAAACAGATTTCAAGAATGGATCGATCCGAGCAAGGAACACATGGTCTCGGTATACAGATTTTTTGTTCACCTCCACCAAGAAGATACCTAGGGTCACAAGATTTTATCATTGTCTTGGTGATAAAAAATGTCAAATGTATTGTATGTTGGAATCATGTTTGATGTAGTTGAAAGTTTGACTCTTGGCGCTGCGTGGAAGTGTTGGGTTAACATCAGAACTATAGTAAGATTCGATGAGTAACATTTAAGGCTTTGATTCGTACCATCAGTGTGAGGGGTTCACATTATACATGTCCCATACAAGATCTCGAGATGTCCTAATTTCACGTCACACAAATAATCTCTCGAAACTTTGCTGTGTTTGCATCCCTACCATGGAGCATTTTTATCCCCCAAGACGACCTGCACTTTACGATGTTTCTAGATTATATATTTAAAACACATAAATTTCATTTCTCCACAAAATCTACGTCCAAACATCGTAGGTTTCCATGTAGCAACCCTTGTTCACGCCCGGAAGCATTCCTTGTCAGTCATGGCTTTCTTCCCATCTTCTTCCTACCTTAGAAAGATGATTTTTCATTTGTTGAAGCCCTGTTGCTGCATGGTGAATTATTTGATTATTTGTTGGCTTAGCATACGCATGCATAGATCGATTGTTTATGCCATTCTAACAAAAGCTTATATGGTTTTCAACATGGTAGCGCCTACAAATAAGAGCTTGTAGATTGTAGTTCTATACATCTGATGAAGAATGTAGGACATAAGTCGGAAAGCAGAGAACACAAACCACACAAGGCTGTAGATTATTGCAGGACCCGTTCTGCAGAGCACATTGTGAACTCAAACATATTCCACGGAAGTAATGCAAAAACAGAGCGTTTCTATTTACAGATATATCTGAGGTTCCCATGCGGAGCAGGGATCAACCGGGTACGAAATAATCCATCTTGTCCACAGGCAGATTCAGCACTGATGTTTCAACCTGTAACATGCAGATAAAAAATGTAAAAGATATCAATCAGAACCCTAATTCTTGAAAATAGACAATGGTGGAATTCAAAAACTCTCGGGGGTATGCATTTACTGGATCGGACCAGTACCGGGTAAAGATAGTTGGTCTTCCCAATGAAAGCTCAAAGGCAGAAGGATGAAAAAAAATTCCACAGAGACCAAATTCGTATTGCTAACATTCAAGCATTTTGTATTTTCATTCCATTATATGAGCCATTGATGGAGAGAAATAAGTATGTACCTCATCAAATGGGACAAAGACAAAAGGCGTTAGACCTCTGTTGTGTGAAATTGCAGGAACATCTGGATTATGTGTTTCATCCTCCTGCCAGCCTTCAACTACTCCAAGAATGTCCTCATCAGGACCACCAACCTCAGCATCATTCACACCACTAGTGACAAGTGAGAGAAGATCCATTCTATTGTTGGCACCTGCTGCTGTCCCTCTTAACCTATTGTGCACAGAACAAGTACACAAAATGTCAAGGACTGTAGCTAGACTAGCGAAACACACAGCATTTCATCAGCCAACCATGAGTTAATCTTAAGTTAATTAGCTCTCTCCATAAGGATCCTACCCAATGTGAATGAAGCTAATGGAAATGTAATCCAAAACTAGTAGCCCACAGCATTTTGGGTATCAATCGCTAAAATAGTCCATATATCTGACATGCTAAATATTGAGAAGAGCCTTAAAAAGTATAATAAGAAAATTCTCAAGCTTTAGGAAGTGGTTTTGGCAGCATGGATCGGAGGATCTTCTGAACACACACACACACACACACAAGAAGGATGTCTTAGAAGATACCTCAAGCGGATTCTTAACACAGTTGGACGCAAGCCAGGATATAAAAGAGCAGCTTCAACCTGAAATCAGAATGGCTAAATCAAATTGCCAGTAGCTAAAAAATATAAGACACAAACTAGATGGAAATTCATCCAAGCATTAGTTTCACATGATGAGCCAAAGATAAACTGCATGCAATTTTGCATATGCATTTGTGAAAGAAGACACAAAAGTGAAATAAAAAGGATATGGAACCACAACAGTGGAATCTGACCTTATCTTCAGAAAGCGTGTACTGCCCACTAAAAACACAATCAGCTTTAGAGGCACGGAAATTCATACATTTCACCACATCTTTTACTTTTTGTGATGAGTTCTATCAACATTTGCAGGCAAAAGGAAAAACTGTAATAATTAGATAACTCCAAAAATACAATTTTTAAATTGTTTAAGTTACAAAAACCAGTCCACAATTATGACCTTATAGAGAAATCTACCAGAAGGATAAAATCGCAAGTACCGGAAATAGCAAACCTGCAATGCAAAATAGGAAATTTTGATTACAGAACTTCTGAAATTACATCAAAGAAGGTATAGCAGAAGAGCCAATGTGTAGAATCTGTGAAACTTTAATCATTTTCACAAAATTTTCTTTTTTTCTTCTTCTTTCATATTTTAGCTGAATAGAAAAAAATCTAAGATTGTAATTTGTTTCGTCTAGTCTTAAAAATAATACTGTGCCATGTGGTCCAAGTCTTCTCACCATTTGATTGATGAACTTTAATTTTCTAGCCTATGACCCAAAGGTTCTCATATGTTCCAATTTTTAAGGCGAAAACACTTTATTTATCAAAAGGACATCAGCACTACATGGCACTCAATGATGAATAGTGTTAAGTCATCTATCAGAAAGTAAATTATAAGCATTTTAAAAAAGAAACCAAAACTCTTTAAAGAGCCACCACAACTGAAATTAGAGAAAAGCATACAATGTGAACAGGGTTAGTGATTTTCCATTCTGCAACTCCGGCACGAATATAGGTATTCCGACTGACATAAAGGCCTAGAAATTCAAAGCACAAGTTTAGCATGTGTAAAAGATTAGAACTTAGTTACATGAATGAATTAATCATGCAGCAGTTATTATAGCATTCTTATAACACAGCAAGAAAGCTCTACAGCTAGCTAAGATATGTATTATTGTCAAGTTCCCTAAAGTGGTGGCAAAATTGCACCAACAAGATATTTTTTCTGCTCAAACATATTAACAAACTTGATTAACTCTTATACTCCTGAAGTCATCATCACAAACTACAAAGGTAAAGCCAGAAGATAGGGTGGCTAGCTAGGCTGACAATTATATCTTTCAAACTCCATGGAGCCCAAATGAAAGGGCTATATCATACTAGAGCCTGATAGTAGGAATTGGATCTTCTGCATCTATCATAAACTGCAATCTAATCGGTAAATAGCACATTAGAGAAAGAAAACAAAAACAAAATTATTGACTGAATCTCCCTGAACTTCAAAAAGAATGTCAGAACAGTGGCATGCAAATTTAACATCCAACATACCATTATTTTAGTGTGAGGTGTAACTTGAATCCCTAGTCAAGGACTGGGAATAAAGTACAGCACAAGATAATAGAATCCCGTTAGTAGGAGCATAATCCAAACAACATACTAGTTTTCAATTTAATATTACTGAACTTAGTAAAGGGAGACTGTGAAGCAAAATAATAATAATAATAATAACAACAACAAAACAAGTTACAAAACAATATATATTACCATCAGTTCGAAGTCTTGGCCTCAACAGCCACATTTTCCTCCATGAACCATCATATCTCGATTGCAGAATCTTATAATTTTCTGCCACTCCATTGAGCTACACAGCAGAACCTATAGTTCAGACTGGAAATTGCACATGTAAATTAAGAAAGAATTAATAGAATTTCTAGTGTCGACCTGCCAAGCCCTTAGGCATGCATGGCGCCAAAACACAGGATTACGAATAGTGTATCGCCATTTCCGACAAACGCAAGCTGCCCTCCCTAGAGTATATGGAGTCATTTTTGAAAATATCTGCAATGATATAAATCACAATTAAATTGTCCAGATTTGTGCAAACAATAAATGAAACAATTATGAAAAGGTGTACCTCCAAAAGCAACTCATCAGGCAAGCAACGGTGTATCAGAGCAGTATCAGCGAGTTGTTTGCTGCTCAAACTACTGAAGGGAGCAACAGGTCTAACATTAATCCCATAAAGATCTAGCAAAGGGAAAAAAGCGACATATCACCAAAAAGCCACTAACAAACATAAGCGAGTCTCAAACCTTCAGCACAACAATGCACTGGTGGCAGTGGAATTTTACTACAAAATGAGAAGAAATTAATTACCAAGCCATGGCCTGTGAGTCACAAAGAACTGAGCGGCTCTAAACCGCGAAGCCGATTCAAACTCGGCCGCAAGTTGAAACGCATAATCTGGCAACGATAAACGAACAACTCAGCATTTTTTGGCCATACAAAAAGCAAAAACAACCAGATCGCAATTATGAAGTAAAACCGAATTTTAAAAAATGCGAACTCTACAAAGAAATAGATCCAATTCGACATCTCCCTATATAAAATTCGTTTAAGCGTGCAAAATTCTTAGGAAATCATAAAAAATTTACGTAAAATATAAGGCGGTTATAGCTTCGAGAAAATAGTCCATAACTTACAAAACCCCTAGATTTACACAAACAAAGATTAAGACATTGAGGAAACTCAGATGAAGAAAATCGATAACATTGCGAAATTAATAGAAATGGTACGCGCATAATTCTTCGAAAAGACTGAATCACAAGGAAATGAGATTGAATTCCGCATACCGGAAGTCATGTTACAGAGTTTGCAGCGCGCTTCTTTCCTTCTCTTTCGTGAGAACAGCGAATTCGTCGGATAATCGAGAACGCGGGAGGACCAAGAGAGAAGATGGAGGAAAAGGGGAACGAGTTTTCCTTTCCCCGGGCATTAATGTCTCAAACTCTGCCGCCGAACACGATCAATGAAGTGATTGGTTATGGTGGGACCCACGAATGGTCTGGCTCAGTTGCAACGGGTTGACCCGTTGTTTTTAAAGGGGCAACACCGTCCGACCCGAATTTGACCTCCAACGTTTAATTAAATATATATGGAACTCTTTCCAACATAAGAAATTAAATATAAAATATTGGGTATGTTTGGTAAGAAAATTTTAGGCCATGTTTGTTTTTTAATTTTGTAGTCCAAAAATACACATTAAATTATTATATTTTTTAAACATTGTCTTTTTTTCTTTCTTACTTTTACACGATTTTAAAACAAAAATACTAAAAAACACACATTAAAATTTAAAAACAAACAATGGCTCAATGATTAAGTGAGAAGAAAATTTATATTTGATTTTGTAAAATCGACATGGTAGGAAAAATATTTATATATATATTTAACATGAAATAATTATTCATTAATGTAATAATATGTAATTTTATAAGTTACTAAAAAATAAATATGTTAATTTGATTATAAATAAGTATAATAATTAAAAATTATTAATTAATTATAAAAGATAATAAATAAAATTTTTTAAATTTAAATTTAAATAAAATTATACAGATGTTTGATTTTTAATAAATAAATATTGCACGACTGAAAAGTCAACTTTAACAATAGTGCAGGATAGATAAATTTCAACAACCAACCAACTAAAAACCAGATAAATTCTATTATTTTAAAAAGTAAATCGACGTTTGTACTTTGTACTGATTTAATTTTGGCTCAACACATTTTAGTATTATTACCTACAAATAATAGTGGCATTCTTATACCAGTGATGCTATTTTATAGTTTTAACAAATTATATTAAATAATATGAATTCAAAAGTTTAAAAATATAAAAAAATTAAAAGAATAGAAATGGTGAATGAAAGCTATAAGAACATAAGAGAAAAAATAGAGTTATATTAAAAAAAAAAGAATAATATTTAAATAAGTGTATTAACATTAAGCATTGTACAATTAAAATTAAGACCATAGAATGTAAAATACATAAAAGAGTTAAAAAGTTGAAAAATAGAATAAATTAATGCTAAGAAGTGATTAATATGAACAAAAATTGAGAGAATGGATAAAAGAAAATATGTACAGAATTAAAATATTTAAGTAATTTTATATTATATAAACCACGTTTCCTTGCTAATCCAGTATACAGTATATATACCATAATATTAAGACTTTGAACCAAATCTAGTTTCACACTATAAATTTATCATATTACTCTTAATAAATGAATTTGCCCTGTTACCCTCAATTTAAAAAAAACAAATACGCTCAAATATAATTATTAATATATTATTATTTTTATAATATTATACATGTATAGTTATATAACTATAAAGGTAAGACTTTTTAGTTACACGTTATAAAATTACACAACTATCATTAATTATTTTGTTTATTTTTTTATCTTTTTTTTCTTATTTCATTTAACTTATTATTTTTATTTGTTATTTTCCTCCTTAGAGTTTGTCCCTTTTAAAATTCCTTTTGTGTTCTTTATTTTTTAAATATTCTTTATATTTTTAATCTATATTTTTATTATTTTATCATGGAAGTAAAACGTCTTTGATTGGACATTATAAAGTCACGCAACTATCAGTTATTTATTTTATTTTATTTTATTTTTTATTTTCTCTCAAAATTTCATTCCTTTAAATTCTTTTTATCCTTATTTTTTTTTATTTCACGTACTATTTGTTTTTTTTTCTCAATTTTTATATTTTTTATTATTTAAAATATAATAATTTTATAATTTATAGATTGATTTTTCCACTTTTGTTGTCAGACACCACTGTCACCCTCTATCCAGGAAAGTATCCTTACTGTTTGGGTGTGCCCCAGTAATTTAACGAAATTGAGGGAGACAGGCAGACAGCATTCCGAGTCAACCAAGATTTCTGCTTAGCCCTTCCTCTCCGGTTCTCTGCCCCACAGTCATTCCTTTTCACACTATAATCGCTTCTCAGAGCTTTCATTCTCTTCCTTTAACGCGCCTGTATTTCGGACTTTTAACTGCAAAATCAATTCAGCAGCGAAAGAAGTCAATTACTCTGGACTATTAGTCAACCAAGATTTCCGCTCAACCCTCCTCTGCGGTGCAGCCCTACAGTAATTCAATTTTCACACAATAATCGCTCCTCAAAAGCTTCCTAATGGATTTTTAACTGCAAAATGCATTCAGAGCGAACCCGCTCTGGGCTCATCTTCGTGCGAAGTCGGTTACCGCCATTGGATCATTTTTTTGTTGCAGCTGACGTTGTTTTGTCACCTTACCGTCTAATTCCACCGCTGATATTCGGTTTCATGGAGACTTCAAATGATCATTCGGAAAATTATCTGTATTCAGCCTCATTTGCAACTTCCCAGCGAGATGTCACTTACAGGTGCATTATGGCTGCACTTGTTGGGTTTATGGGATTTACATTTTACGCATGTTATCACTACAAACTTCTTTGTGCAAGCATTAATTTGTGAAGATTTCTATTTGTCCCCATTGACTCTGTGATTGAATCATAACGTTTGATTCTTGTATCCATTATCACGTCTGTATGTAATAGTAATTCGTATGTTTACCTTATTTGTGTATGAGAGTGCTGTCCATGTCGAATTTATGTGAGTGGATCGAAGTTGATACAGCAACGAAGTTGGATGCCGAGTTTTATCCCTTTAGTATGGTTGATGACGTGTTGAAGCTTCTAATCAGATTAAATATTCGGTCGAAATTGAGCATTTTTATCGAAACAAAATTGGATATTTTTTTCAACGGCCCGTTCCTAGCAGTACCCAGCTTCATGTCGGAAATAGTGGTTTGGAGGACACTGTACTTATATTTGCCTAACAAACATTTAGTCACCTTAAATTGCAATAGTAGTGTTAGTCTCTCTCTCTCTCGATGCCATATGATATGATTCAGTCAAATGCTATAGGTGAGATGGTTTTGGGGGGCCAATTTTGCTAAAGCTATAAATAATTTGACCTATAGGCATGGTGCTGCAGCACATAAGTCGTGCATCAATTTGATTCGGTGATGCAATTTGTTAATCATGAACTTGTGCTATGTGTTCGTTGGTGCCTTGTCTGCTAAAATTTCGTGATGCATGGTTGTTCGGTGATTTTACATGCCAGTTATCTGGAATACCATACTGATTTTGTCTTTTTTTATCCAGAGTAAAATGATATATATTTTCTTTCATGAAATATTCTTTATCCTTGAAAAACTCTCATACTGTTTTATACGTTGAGGTACTACTGACTAAAAGACTGGATGCTGGGCTAAGGGCTGTAAGGGTGCTTGTGCCTCTGCTTTTATTTTGATTGGGTGGCTTCTCACAAATAATTTGGAGCCATTGTAGGTGAGGTTTTGCGTATGACTTTTTAGGTTATGTGTATGTATGATGGTGAGGGGAGGGGGGCGGAGTGGGGTGCTACTGGTTGCCGCTGGTGGGCTGAAGAGTGGGGTTGATCAGTTGGTAGGATGGATTGAAGATCATTGCCCTAAGCTGGTAAGAAGTGAAATGTGAGATTTGTAGGGGTCATTTGGACAAAGAGCCATGGGGCCTTTTCTTTAGACAAAATGACTTCTAATTTGTAATTTACTTCAAATATTTTTAATATGAGTCTAATTAGTCTAATGGACATACGTAATTGCTATTTTTACCTTTTTTATTTTAGGAAAATCATGGGCATTCTTCTATCAGAATCGTATACCATATTGATATGCTTTGATTTGAAATATAAGGATGTACTAGTAAGCTGCTAACTTTTAAGTTCATTGGCCAGATGTGCTATTTAATGTTTTCTGTGGTCTTGCCATAAGCCATTGGTTGATCTGCTGGATTGCACTTACATTACTCTTTTGTTCATGCAGCTGTGGTTCTTGTGGATATGAATTAAACCATCAAATGTTAGTTCTAAATATGGTAAATCCATAAAGAAAGGGACTGTTTCCTTTTTCTCCATTGATGAGAGTGGGTTCAATTTGGTCGAAGATGTCAGTTTGTGCCCTACTTTATTTCCAAGCACTCAGGGGGTTTGTTTCGTCTGAGGACAAAGCTTCTTTGCTGGAAACGTGGGAACCATATTGGCATTGCTTTTGATATTAATAATGCTTCTTCTAACCATCTTAAAACAACTGGGCCAGGTTCACCCTCTGCTAGTGGTATCTCCAATAAGAGGAAGGCTGATATCAGGATTGGCTCTTTGCAACCTTCATCAGCTGGTTTCGGTACTACTCTAGTTTTGTGATAATTCTGGTACTATTATGGTCATTATGTGAAGCCTCCATGCACAATATGTTTCCATCTTGAGGGTAAAGTGATGATTGAACTAGTGTTTTATATGGTGAAGTCATGCTGGCAACCCTGTGATATTTTATATTTCTTCAGCTTATGTAAAATTTAGTGGGCAATAGATTTGACCTGATGCTTGGAAATAGTTTCTTGTTCTTTTGGTTTTTGTCTCCCATATTTTGGTCGGAGATTACTTTTTGTATAGGAGAATCATGGATGAAACCATATGTACTTATCAAGTTAACTATATCATGATGTGCGAATTGTGTTGGTTGTTGGAATGAAAGAATTTGCCAATTGTATTGTTATCCGTATCAAGTCTTGTGAATATGTTACTGCCTTTTGATCTGCAGTTGTATCAATATTTATTATGTTAATAATATACATGCATGAGAACCTAATAATGAATTTTTTTGATGAAACTGGGAGATTTCTTTGCACCATTTCTTACTTCCGTGTTATATCCTTTTGGTTTCTATCAGGATTGTTTATTCTGCGTAAAGAAAAACTAATTGCTAACTATGAAGTTGTGTAAAGTCATACTAGGGCCCGAACTCTCGTGGCTCATTTCTTGTCCCAGAAACGTGAAAGATGAATATATGAAAAAGATTCGACGTGATTACTTTCAAAAAGGTTGAGAAGAAACATCAAATTCTGATCACATTTTCAGCAACAGTAAGTTTCGTATTTCCATCTTTATTACACATTTTGAGGCTTTGGACAATTCCTGGAGAATTCATATTGTAGTTGGTATGAAAAAGGAACCTTCTAATAGCTGTTTGTACCTACATTACTTAAACAATTTACACTTGTCAACATAAACTTTGAAGTCCTCTTGACAGTTTTAATTAATTTCTTCATGTATGGCTATTGATTATGATGATTCCTACACATGAAATCTCAGAAAGTCTAGAGTAATTATCTATTCTTCCTTTTGGGATTGTGAAAAATCCAAGAGTGATGATTACTTAAAATTTACTCCTCTTTTTACCTGGCAATTAAAAAGAAATGATTATCTTGCTGAATTTAACCCACCCACAGACGACTTTGCAGCTATCCCTGACCCAGATAAATGGAGCAGAAAAAAGCATGTGGACTGCTTTACAAGAGATGAAAGAAAATGGAGGAATGGGTAAGCCCTAATCTTTGTTCAGACGCCAACCAATATGGTGTAAAGTCTTTCAAGGTATTATTTAATTCTTACTTTATAGCATTTGGACACTATCCATGCAGTGTGACAAAATAATGTGCTTTATTAAAGTTCTTTTTGACTTTTAAGTTTGCAAAAAGATCTCTTTAGCTAGTAAATGAATTGAAATCAAAATAAAGCTGCTGCGCTTTATTATGCAGGCCACATTTTCTTGATTCTTTGGTTGATGACATGAGAGGGACCCTCTTCACAACCAAATCTTTCCTCATCTCATTATCTTTTTCCTTATTTTTCTTGTGCACTGAATGCCATGCATGTATACTTTGCTTTATTCTTCTGAGCAACTATGTATCTTCATATAAAAAACACACATAAACCTTCCATGTTTGGGACATTGGGTGTGGGGTGGTGGGGACCTCTTTTATAGATTTTTTTTTTGTAATTATTAAACCAGCAAAAAATCTACGAAATATTAGATACCAAGTTTCATGGAGGGAATCAATTGATAGAGAACAAATGGATTTCTTATTAGAATATATCCCAAGTAAGTTGGTTTCTTAGGTTGCCCAACAATAGTTCACTTTTGTTTTTGTTACAAAATCTTTGAGTTGCAATTGTTCATTTTTTAATCAAAATTTTCTGAAAAATAAAAATACTTTCTACAAGTCCCAACAGCTTAATTTGTTGAAAGAATATTTATGTAGCAAATGCAAAAACTGAGGGAGTCCACAGTTCTTTCTGAATCTCGGTTTCAGGATAGAGGATTTGGAATTTTGTCACAACATTTGCTAAAATTGAATCTCTTTGGGAGACTGCCTTCATGATATGACTTGAGCTTTTAAATTCCTGGTGTTCTCATATTCCATATAAGTTGCGTATCATCTTCCTTGTTTACCCACAATAAGGATTTTCTGCATCCACATTGCAAAAATTTAACAGCCTATATGTGTATATGAGAAAGTGGAAGTATATAAAATTCATGCAAGCAAGGAAAGGAAAAAACCCATGAGTCTTTGTTGAATTGAGTTGTTAATTTAATTTGGTCCTGTAGAGATTGTTGTCCCATGGTAACTACACCCAACAGAGGGGCCACATTGTCCTACAAACCTCTTTTGTTTCTATTGACATACGTAACAACACAAAGGCCGCCATTAGTCCTTTGCACATGCAAGGGATAGAGCACAAAATTCTTTGACACAGCTGAGAATCTCCATGATTTTATTGTAAGGACAAGAACATGTTTTAGAATCATTTTTCAAACTCAATCCTCTGAAGATCTAGAAAATAGTTGCTTTTTCTTGAAGATAAGAAGAGGACATGATCTAGCATGATACATGTGGCCCTCTTGCTCCTCAAGTTTCCTTGATCAGTGGTGCACTGAAAATTAGGCTTGCGTCCACTTCATCAAAAGAATAGCCTACCGCCTGGGTTTTTGCAATTTGGGACTCCCTATGTTTGGGTACAAATTTATGATGTTTTAACAGAATGTATTTTATTTAAGACAGTAGATAAACCCGAAAGTTATTATATACATATAGTTCTCTCATTCTGGTAAAAATGGCATTTTGCTTTCATAAAGAAAGCAACTTTAGTCTCTCTTGCAAATTGTGAGGGAATTGGTTTAGAGATGAAAGCTTGACCATGCCATCTCTCATTTTCCCTCACTTTAAAGCTCAAAACCTACACACCAAAATGGGAGTGTCTCTTTCTATACAAATTAAGCCCTTTTATTCTCTGGTCCTCTTTGTCAGAGTGCTTATCCATCCATATTTGACCTTTCCTCCTTCTAGCTTTGTGCCTACTTGGCACGTATTGCCTTTTCTGGACCTCTTCCATCCTCCGACCTGGAAGAGATGGCCAATCCGTCTTCTCCACCTCAGTGTGGTACGTGCTTTTGCATGCTCTACCACACTTTTCATCTTCTTCTCTTGGTCCGAACTTTCATCCCAGGACAAGTCACATTGCTGATCACGATGCATCTTAGAGATTTTCCCCTTGTCCCATGAGGCAACACCATTATCTTCAAACTTGATTGATATAAAAGAGTCTGCAGTAGCCAACATTCTCATTTACATCCCATAATGCCTAAACTAACTCACGCGGACACACACAGCTGGTTAATTACTCAGTATAAACACATGCACAAATATATTGGCATCTACACAGGTGTTAGATGTCAGACATTTCCCTTAGGGTCCCTGTCTGATTTATTACATAAGTAAGCGACCAAGTAGCATTGATGGAATCATATTTAACAGCTGCTTGTTGTAAATTGTAATGAAACTTCCAAACAGTTAGTTTTTCTAGCTTTAAACTTAATTTCCTAAGTTGATAATGGATTGGTGATCATATTATGCTTCTTGATTCAATCTTGTGAGTTGCATTTATGCATTGAATAATCAAAATTACAAAAGCCTGTATTGCATACATCTCAAACTCACTGACTTGTATATGGAAATTTACTCCAAATTTTTTGTGAAGACTGTTTATCCAGATTACCACACAGTATATTGCAACAGTTGATCATAATCATGTACATAGGATACTATGACGTAGATTTGTTTTGATTAGATCAAACGACCTTTGATCCAATAGTATTTCACTAGGGACAATCAACAATGCAACTATTTATTTATACTATGTGCTGATGCAAAGGAATAGCTCACTTAAAAAGCACAGTTTAGCAAGTCACTGTTAACAATAGCCCTTTTTTTCTAGTGATGCATTTCAAAAAGAAAAAAAGTAGAAATTTAGGGAAAAGAAAAGAGAAAGCAGAAAGGAAAGAAAAGCTAACCTTCTTGACTGGTTGATGAACTGTGATAAACCTCAGATTTCTGCTGTTTGATGTCCGAACGGCTGAGCAGGCTTGTGAGAGCAAAAATCTTCGGTAGGACTCTTTTTGGTGTCACACTGTAATCTGTGTTATTTGAACGAAGATGGGATTGCTTTGAAGCTAAGACTAGGAGCCTTTCATTCAAGCACAGGGCACAAACTCCTACAACCAACTCTCTCGGATGAAAATGGCACCATTTTCTGTCATCTGTGCACTCATTCATTTTCACTCTTTAGTACTAAAGAATGTGTGTGTCTCTGTGCGCTTTGGGAGGAAGGAAAAGAAAATAACTAGATAAAGCTGGAAAGAAGAAGGCAAAAAGGATAACTCAGATACTGTCTTGTAGTGTGTTTCTGTGTTTGTATGAGGCACGTACAATTATACATGACACACCTTTGCTTCAATGAAGCATGGAACTGGAGGATTTGACAGAGATGTCTGCAGATTTTTTTTTTTGGGGGGGGGGGGGGGTGGCAGTGTGTCTCTGAGAGAAACTAGCTAAGAGAAAATGATATGGGAACAAAAGAAAACTTATATATACAGGGTTCCCAACTATGTGCGTGTTGTACAGAATTTATTGAAATTAAAAAGGGGTTGATCGGAATTATTGGTCCCTACCAGTTTACAGCGATGTACACTATTTGGTGTTTCAAATGGCCATCCACTAAGTACATTTGAGCTAATCCCATGTCATTTACTGGATGAGACTCTCCATTCTCCTAAGCTGTGACTTTTGAGTACAAGAATTGGTATTTACCTTTATTATGATTGAGTGTATGATTTAAATATGACCTCTAATTTTGTATTATTGTGAAAGAAAATTGCTCTGGGATTCGTAAACAATCTTTGAGAAATACAATGGGCATAAAAGAATGTGCATGCATTTTCATATTTTAGGAAGCCCACTTGCCTCAAGTAAAAGATGTGATTTTTTAAAGATCAAATTGTACTCAAGTTCTAGTGGAATCCTCCCCTTCCCTATATTATCACCATGTGAAGCTTGCTTTTGTTTTTTACCGTTTGTTTTGGTTTGTGTTGCCTTTTTCTGTAAAATTTAGGCCGATGACAGAGAAGAAAATTAGTAAACAGAACAATGATGTGATTTACACGATTATGACTGCCAAAATCAATGTCAAAATTTTCTATTATTTCCTTAGAATGAATCTCTCTCTCTCTCTCTCAAGAATCTGATTTTCTCAATGGACATTAGTTCAAGTTTGGATCCATTAGTTAGTCTTTTAAACTTTACTACAACAGCGAAGTTAGACCACATTGAGGCCCAAATAACATATGAGCCTCAGAGAAAACTTTCAGGCCCTTGGAAGAGGATTACGATGCACATTTTTTGAGCATGGTGGGGCCCCGACTAATCACATAAATCTCCTCAACTGAGAACAAGAAGCCGTAAAAATATAAGTGGCATAGGTAAAAAGGAGAACAACGGCCAGAAATTACATAAAAACATTGAAATGCAACAGAGTGAAATTTTCTGTAGGGCTGGAAGGAAAAGAAAGGAAATAATGCTGTCAAGATCTCTGCACACTCTGTCAAAAAAGGGTATATTCTCACACCAGTCAAAACGAATATAGCTTGGCAAGATCTTCTGAGAAAGTCTTCCTAATGACCTCTCTCTTGAGCTTGAGAGCTGCAGTGACAAGCCCAGATTCTGGAGTCCATGGTTCTGAAAGCAGCTTGATCTTTGTAGGGATCTCAAACTTCTCCAATCTTGCAGCCTTTGCTTCCTGCGTAATTTGTATCGATACAAAACAATTCTAGTTGGCATGAATATACGGAGCAAGGGATCAAGATTCGTTACGCCGGAGACTGCATTAAGCCCATGTCAAGTTTGATGCATATATAGTAAGTACCTTAAGTAGAGAACTGTAGACTTCCTTCAAAGCCTCTTCCTTTTGGCACAATTCCGAAAACTCAGAATATGATATTCCTTCCCTTGAAGCCCAGTCTTCCAAAGCAGCCCTTGAAACCACCACCAGGGCCACACAGTAACTGTTGAAAGAATTAGCATGCAACATCATGTTGTCTACATATCGGCTAACAATTAGAGCAGCCTCAACCTGCACAGTAGACTGCCTGTGTTGGCCCAAAATCCTGTCCAACAGGGAGATAAACATTGACAGAAAGTATGTATGGTTGTGTACCTTTCCTAAGGAGACATATTCTCCATGCTGAAGTTTAACAATATCCTTCTTACGGTCAGTTATCTCAAGGCAGCCATCGGCATGGAACTGCCCTATGTCACCAGTGTAGAACCACCTCATCCCCCTCTCATCAACCTTTGGGTGTTAACACAATAATACTTCATGACCTTAATAGCATGCCCTTATCAACAGATGCAAGTATTCAGTATAAGTTTATTACAAATGAATACCTTGTAAACTTCCTTTGTTTTCTCCTCATTGTTGAAGTATCCAACAGTGACATTTGGTCCACCAATGACTATCTCACCACGTGGCATTGGAGAATCTCCAATCAGATATCCGCCGTCAGGCCAATCAACCAACTAATGGCAGTAAATGTTTAAATGATGTGAATGGTTGTGACATAAAATCTAATCATGAAGACAGATAAAGAAAGTATATTTATGCAGAGATAAGAACTTGAAAGACAAGATTTATTGACCTTGATAATTGAGCAAGGTAGAGGGGGCCCAACGCGACCAACAGATGTGTCATCAAATTCACTAAATGTCCCACCAGCACAGGTCTCAGTAAGACCATACCCTTGACCAATTGGAGCTCTGGATAGAGTAAACAATGAGTGGAAGTTGTAAGAATTCAATCCCAGATAAACAATGTCACAATGTGGAAAAGGAATTAAAACCTAATTCATAAAAAATCCAGAGTGTAATCACTTCCTCTCACAAAAATCACTGCATTGTTCTTTGTACACCCTTTAATTGGCAAACATCGGCATGCACAAGAATTGTTAATTGCAAGCTTGAGACTTTCTCCATAAATATAAGAAATGACCTAATTAAGCTGCATAAGGAAGAAAGTTCTTAGGAAGCTCCTCTGTGAATATATATCTTTAGAAATATTGAGAATTTTATAGGAGTGCTTTTAGAGAGTTTCTAGGATGAAATTAATCTCTACCATTCATTCGAGTAGATCATAACTTCAAATGGGGATTGTAAGTCTTGCTTGTAAGCAAATCAAGTTTGAGGGGAAGTGTTCACTGTAACACTCCACTAAGTAAATTCAATAAATCTAAATAATCTGAGAGCAAAAATCAAATTCATCAAGTAGAGACCACTAGAATTTCATTCTATCATTTTGAGTTTAGTGTATACTCACCCAAGACATATGTTGATAAATCTCTGTGTGTCTCCAGAAAGAGGAGCGCCTCCAGACAGTACGTAACGTATACGACCACCCAAAATTGCTTGAACTTTTCTAAACACCAAAAGGTTCCACAAGTGTCTCTCCAAGCCCCATGCCCCAAACCAACTGCCATTTATAGCAGACAACCGACGGGCATATGCCAAATTGAATAGTTTCTTTCGGAGTCCACCTGTAGCATCTATCTGTATTTTTACCAAAATTAAGCTTCAATTCTTCAGTTTGCATCACATCAAGCATAAAAGTAACTGAGTATAAATCCTTAGGAAAAACTTCAAACCTTTTTGCGTACACCATCTCGAACACGATCAAGAATAGCAGGCACAGCTGCCATCAGTGTAGGCCTTAACACTGTAGCATCCCCTTTTGTTCCCCCCTTTATCTTATGTGAAGTGTCAGTAAGAGTTAACGGAGATCCGTATCCTATAGAACTTCCAATGGCTGCTATGATATTCTACATCAAAAGAAGTACCTTTCAAACTTTTTATTTACAAGCAAATTAACATTAATTCTGAGAGAAAAAAAAACCAACTTAAGTAATTCAGGCACTAGATGGTAGTTCATAATTCATACCTCAGCTGCAAGTTCAAGAATGTGAGCTAGTGGCAAGTATGCCAAATAAATGTCACGGTTTCCTACTCCTAGCCCAGGAACAATAGTCATCACGGCAGATGCTGTAGCTAAAACATTTCCATGAGTCATCATGACTCCCTGCATGAGTAAAACATGTCAATAAACTAAATCCCAGCTCCTACTAGACAATACAGCAAAACAAAATATCTATAGTTAGTAAATGGACCAGCTTAAAAAAAGATAGAAAGAAAAAATCTGACTAGTAGATTGTCAAACTTGATACAACACGCAAGCATATGCATAATGAACCGCCAGGAGCTTGTATGAGAGTTGATTTGACTGCCCTAACGATGGTGGAGTATTGCACACATGAGGTGGAAAGATTTATTCACATAAAGGGAGGTTTCAAAGAAGCCTTGAATGAGAATCTCTCTTTACATATATTTAGTCTAACAAGCTACAGTCTCAAGTTTCCATCCTCCATAAAAAAAAATGATAATTGTTAAATTTATGTATATATATGTATGTATGTATATGATACCATATCAGGTAACAAAAAAGTAAAGAATCATACAGATAGAACCAAATTAAAACCAAACCGTAGCTCATACAGATAGAACCATATTCCATACTAACCTTGGGTGTACCAGTGCTACCACTTGTGTACATTATCACTGCAATATCAGCTGAAAGAGGTAGTTCAGGGTCAGCTGTGCTTTTGCGGCCCATTCTGTATACATCTGAGAAGGATCTGATAGTCCAGTTGCTGCTTCCAGAAGCCAATGAAGAATCTGATTGAAATTCATGATCCATGCATATTATACGCTTAACAGTGTCAATCTGTCCACTTATATTTGCTATTTTCTTCAATTCCTTATATCCGCAAATCACAGTTGTGACCTCTGTCTGAAGAACAGAATTGAAACTTTTAGAGAACATGTCACCAAGAAAATGAAGATTATGCAAGAATAGAAGTTAGTTTTGAAGTTTTGAATCCTTTGATTATAAATAGTCCATGCAAACGTGCATGTGCTCATGAAGTTATCTTCACTTGGATCCATGATATTGGTGCAAAACAGAATACATATTATTTCTCAGTTTGAAATCAGAAATCATTAGGTGTTTCAAGCTATTGGACTCTAGCTAGCAGCTTGACAATGCAAGAAAATCACAGTTCCCCAACACCACAGATGAAAGCTGTAAACACTTGGTAGCAATGGCTCCGATTTCTGAAGAGTACCACTTTTGCTTTAAGGGCTTTACTAAGGAATAGCATGGCATAGTAGAGAATTTAAATATTTGTGTGTGTGCATGCACATGAGAGAGAGAGAGAGAGAGAGAGAGAGAGAGAGAGACCTCATTAAATGAGTGAGCCAGAGCCTCTTCACTTAAAGATGCATAAATGGTCACCACAGTTACATTGCACCTGAAGCAACCCTGATAAAAGAAAAATAGAATTAATAATGTTGAAGTTTTCTGCATTTTCTCGTATTCTATCATGCTAACATTACAATCCCCAAATGAAATTACTGGATGTACTAAGCGTAGAGCATAAACATACCATCAAATAGCAGCTTTAGGATACATTTACAATGAGAACACAAAATTTGTTCTGTTCATTTTGGAGTCAAAATGATACATACTTTTAGCTATGCTAGAAACTTGAAGTGCTTTGCACATATAGGATTTGTGTTAAAATTAAATAATATATAAATATATCATATTTCATAATTTTAATATTAATTCATTTTAATGTTTTATTTACATAGCATGATTATTTTTAAAAATTGAGTTATATATTTACTTTCTTTCGCTTATCATAAGGCAAAGGATGTTATTTTCTTACTTTTAAGAATAGTTTAATAAGTCAAATAAAAGTTGACAAAAATTTAAATTTAGATTTTGACATCTTGAGTTTTACTATTAAATTAATTTTTAGTAGTATCTTTTAATTAAGTAAGAATAATAATTAAGTCAAATAAATTATGGTTTTTATAATTAAATTTTGATTGATAAGAATACTAATAAATGAGAAAAATACATTTATATTTATTATGAAGATAATTGTTTTTAAGCTAGAGATCTAAAATATTTTTAAAATTGAATATCTCTTACGTTTTGATGTACATTTATGTTCAAAATTTACCTTATGAATATAATGATCAAATTGATGATAATTGGTTAAAATAAATTCATATCCACCTAATTTCTTTCTTTTAATTCTAGCTTTGATATTGAACTATTATATACAAACTTTTATATTTTTAAAAAATGAAAAACTTTTTATTATCATTATGTAAGAATATACAGTTTCTTTTTTCAAAATAATAATCACTGTCTAATAAATTCAAGAGATGAAATTGAACACATTTTTGTCTACCTTTTTCAAGTGTAATTTTTATGTTACATACGGCCATGCCGAAGAGTGTATTGGTCGCATTAAATTCTCCAAATTATTGCAAAGTAAAACAATAGATGAGAAGATTACGATCTTATTATGATACAATTCTTCCCTTCATTATATTGGAACCCTTCAATTTATTAGATAGTGATTATTATCTCGAAAAAAAAGTATTTTCTTTCTTACATATAAAAAATTCATATTTGATTCAATTAAATTGGATTTTATCATTTTTATATTGGCAGTTCAATATAGATTGACATATACACCACATACATATGTGTGTGTGTGTGTGTGTGTTTCTCTTCTTGCCATTTTTTAGATAAGAGTAATTGACATATTATGTAATTGTTTAGTATTCAAAACATTAGTTGATATTTGAAAGATTCGATTCAAGTAAACAAAGAGATAGTTAAATCAAAATAATTTTGTTTAAAATTTTATGTAATATTTTAGTAATATGAATCAAATTAAAACTATTTTTTCTTATTGTTTGATGTATTGATCATTTAATCTAAACATGCATTTGTGCTTATTACTTGTTTTACTTTAGAATAACATAATAAAAGATAATCTGTACAATAAAAAAAATTAATGATGTATAAAAACACTTTATATTAAGATAAAATTAATTGACTTTCATAAACAACAATTTTACTTAAGGATCAAAATTGGTTTTCTTAACTCTTAATAGAAAATGATCTTTTAATTATCTTATTATAGCATTAAGTTTCACCTTCTTTTCCTTTCAATTTTATTTGTCATTATATTTTGTTTTTAAGTTGATACACTATAATCTAAAATTTATTAATTGCTTGAACATATTTGTTCAAACTTAAAATTAATCTTAACATTAAATAATTTAGGATGTGTTCTATAATTAAATTTTTGATACTAAATATCTATTGTTTTGCATAGATATTGAAAAAAATCATTTACACCAATATTAATTAGATTTTTAACTTATCGTTTCACCACCTTTTTGTGTATAAACATTTAAAATTTTTAATATAATTTTTGTCTATACATCACTAAATTTGATTTCATTGTTATCACATATTTGTCATCTTTGTGACTTAAATTTTCTAAATGAATATGTTCCTTGTTGTAATTCATGATTTTTATATTAAAGGTTATTAATACAAATGTATTAGTTCAAGATAATTTTGATTTGACAAAGTTTGTAGCAATTTAGTTGAAGGGTTTTCTTAAAATAATATTAATTTACTGTTTTTTAATTTTTGGTATTTATTTATATTTTTTAATTCCTTAGTTTACTATATATTTGTTATTACATTATGCTTAGTAAGTCTATTTGCAATTATAATAAAGTTTACCATCATTTTTTCAATTTATATACTTACCGTGCATCATATATAATTTTTTACGTTCATTTATTATTTTTTAAGGTTTATTTTATCTTGTAATAGTATTTTTCAAATTATTAACTTCATCTTTTGTATTTTTTTACTATTAGTTTTTATTCGTAATATGTTGAAATTAATTACTTATATATTTTCTTTTCTAATTAAAATATTATTTATACTATTCTTCAATTTGTCTTTTTAAAAGGGTTGCCCTTTTTCAACATGTAAGTTTTTCTTGCACAGGAAATTTATATTTTATATTTTAATAATATTATATTAACATAAATCTAAAATTAATTTTTTAATCATATAGTATATTTTACCTTTACAATCTTTGTTCATATACTTGTTATTGTTATCCTATTTTTATGGTATTATATTACAAATTACCAACTTAGTTAAAGTAATAATTTACAATAAATTGCAATATATTTACAAAATGGATAGTCACAAAATGGATAGTCGTAAACTCATTTGTTTTAATTATTTCATAACATATTGCTTCTCCTAAGAATATTGATTTTTTATCTATAGTTTACTTATTTATTTAAATTTTAGCATGTCATTGTGACATTATTTTTTACTATTTGTTTTATATGGTATTGTAAAAAAATAATTAACTTTGAAATAAAGATAATAATATTCAAAGAATTATCTTGTAATTAATAAAATTGATGGTTAAAAATTGAGTCGTTTTAGATATTTTGTAATGTATTGTTATAATAGTAGTGTTCTTTATGAAATAAATTTATTTTTTTATTTAAAATTTTAGCTCATCATGTAGTTGATAAACTTGATGGTCAACTATTCAATCCTTTTAAATATTTTGTAACATATATAAAATTTATTTATTTCTTCAAAGCTTTAGTTTATTATTTTAACTTCATTTATGTTGTTATTTGTTTCTTCTTTCATATTTTAATTTAATTAATTATTATATTTATAAATTTAAACACATTAATTTATTTTATGTTTATTAAGCAATATAGCCATGGCATCAATGTGTTTATTTATTATTATGCTTTCAAAAATAAAATTATGAAATAATAACATATTTAATTAAGTTTGTAGTCATAAATTTATCCATTTTAAATATTTTATAACATATTATTTATTCATAATAATATTGAATTTTTATATATATAATTAATTTATTGAAAATTTTAGCACATTGTTGTAACTCTATTTTTCTTGCTATTTGTTCTCTATAATACTTATTAAATATAATTAACTATTAAATAAACACTAATATGCAAGGAGGTATTATACAAATTTTATTATTTATTTAAAATTTCAGTGTGTTATTACAACTATTTGTTTTATCATTTATAAATTAATTAACTTATTTAATATCTATATTTATAAATTTTCAACTTATTTATTTTCTGTTCATTATGCAATATAGTTACAACTTCAACATTCTCTAATGAATTCACTATTATTTAAAAATACAATTATGTAATTAATTATAATTATTTATTATGAATTTACGTTCATAACTGGTTTAAACAGATTATGATTTAGATATTTTTTTAATTTTACTTAATTTCTAAATAATTCAAAATGTTAAGAGTTTCCTCCACTAAAATATTTCTATTTTAAATAATTTTAAAGATAAGTAGATAAGTAGTTTAGATATATTAGAACTCTATTAATCTTCTCTAACTAAAAGATCTATAGTTTAATTAGAATTTGTGTTTTACCTAAATAATTTTATTTAATCTAATAAATATAAACATTTAATTAAGAATATATATATATATATATATCCCTTAACAGTTGGCAAAAATATTCAACAATAATAATACAGATATGACATAATACACCTGCAAAGCAATGAACCATTCTGCACACGTATCAGCAAAGATCGCTGCACGTTCTCCCTTTTGATGCCCAAGCTGCAGCAAACCAGAGGCGAAGTTGTGCACGGCTTCAAACGCTTGTCCATAACTCAACCACGTATAATCACCCAAATGGAGCTTCTCAAATGACCTTCCCTCTGATATTTCAACTTCCCTAGAAATTAATTTCCGAGTCCCCAGTAATCTCATGCCAGAATGTTCCCTGCATGACTGCTCAAAAAGCTCAGCAAGGGTGGTGACCCCTTCCCAAGCTGATTCCACAGGTGAACTAAACCGGTGGTTTCGGATTGCATAACCAGGCTCTCTGCCCGCATCCACAGGCAAACCCCTTTTCTTCCTAGTCTTCCTGCTGCGAACCAGAAGTGCAAACGCAAGTGGAATGATCACACCAACGTAATAAGGACCCATTCCACAGGTAGGCTGCCAGGAAGTCCAGAGGCAAAGAAATTGGCATTAGCACCCAAGAAAATCCTTTTGGAATTGTAATGAAGAATGCGATCAAATATCACAGAGTGACAGCAAGGCCATTATAATAACTAAGACCTGGAGGAAAGGAAATCCTAGTCTTAGTCATGCATCACCAACCGAAGACTTGAATACGCTTCAAATGCTCTATTAACATCACGTCAAGATACAAGAGTAAGCTGAAGAATGATTAAGATAAAGTAATTGGAGAGATCCCGCTCGGCAAGAGTTACTAATACCCCTGTATTCAGCACAGTTATAACTTGAATATTTCCCTACATCACATCTTTCTCACCAGACAGAAACCCCTTCCGAAGCAGAACGCCAAAGCACGCACACAACAAACTCAAGAAACGACACGGCACAAAATTCCAGAAACAAACGTCCCACAACTAAGTGCATGAGCATTTTCTCGGGACCATTTTCAAGAAACTAAAAAACAAGGCAAGAACGTGAACAAAATCATACCTTTAACAGCTTAGAACAACCTTGACTCAGGCGACCCACATTACAAGAAACCAGTGTGGTAAGCTTTGATTTTGTTGGTGAAACAGATGAGCTTAAAGGGTGAAATGTCTTCAGACAAACCTAGGCGTCTTATATAGGGTAGGAACGGAACAACAATGATTTTGTTTAACAAGGGTGAAGGTTGAAGCTCGAATGTCGCAGGGGTCTTGGGTCCTGCAGACGTTTTGTTTAAACCACACATAATTGAATTTCTGAGCTGTTTTGTCTGGAAAAGGGAACAGTGATAGCCGTGGGATTTTGTGGATGACTTTTTTCTGTTCTTAGTTTTATTTATTTTCATCTTTACTTTTCTGAGTTATAATTGTTGATTTTTTTTTTGGGACTCATGAACGATTTCTATGTCTCATTTTTTATGGAAATTCGGAGTTTTAAGAAAATGCAATTGTACTGCTTTTGGGCCCCTTCTGATTTTTGCTATTGTTTCTATGAATTGCAGTCTACATGAATTTCTTGTTATCATTCAAATTTCCTCTACTTTTAAAGTTTTCTTTCTTTTTCTTTTTGGTTTTGAAGAATCCGAAAAAGGAAAATAGCATTTGCATGTGTTGTAAATACGATGTGGGATTAAAATCCAAGATAAAACAATTAGATTTCCTTAAAGGCGAATTTGAAAGTTTGAAATTCAATACCTTTGATGTTGAAGGCATTTTACTTTGTCGCATAATTTTGAATTTGCAAGAACTTTTAACTCTTCAACAACTAACTTTACATAAAAAATCAATCAATATTATGAATTAATCTCTCAAATATTTTATTCCTCAAAGTCCTCGATTTCATGTCTCTGCACCAAACATAAACACAAAAGGTCCAAATGTGATGCAAATAATTCTTATCCCAACCCATCTGACCATCTGACCAAGAAACGAATTCAATCCAACATTTCCTAATTTAATGACCATACAAAGCACAAGCACTAAACTGAAGCCCAGTTATTCATTATCTGAACGTGCATATTTCGACAAAGAAACACAATTGATAGCAGTCAGTATTTCATGGATGGTGAAGAAACAAGTCCTTGAAGCCTTTTAGTATGTCCTCTCGCTGTAGCCTTCAAACAGCCTGAAAGGTTCAAACCATGATTTCAGTAGATAACGCGTTGAGAATCAAAAATTGAATGCTCACTGTAATTATAAAATCACAATGATAAAATATATATATATATAATTCCCTTGTATATGTACATGTTATGGGTTCATTTTATTTATTCATATAAATAGCTGATCTTTGCAGTATCAAATTATGAGGAAATATAATGATTTAGCCTTTAGGCATTTGTCCACAGGTCGCAGTATCAAATTATTTTGCTTCATTAGGTTGACAACATTAGTTCCGTGTTGTCTCTACATCTCTTACTGCAGGTATTATCTCTTAAGGATTGTAGACGAAGATGATTGGTCACAAGCATCATCTAAATACTACTATCTTCATCCATGCCACATCTTACATTGAATGATGCACAATCTTCATCATATTGGAGACTTATCTCTATTAACCTATCGATACAAGCATAATTCCCTTCTAGTCATGAAGTACTGTTATGATTTCTTAACGTCTTACTGATTCATTACATGTGATATTTGTCGGTCTTCCAATGGCTGCCTGTGATTATATTGGTTTGCTAGGTCTTACTAGTTCCAAGTTTAACATTCCAATCAAAATTAACATGTTTAACTTGAGAGAAAGTATAATATTTATAATGTCACTATAGTAAAACATATATTTTCCTTCGTACTAATATTTGTCTATGTTCACAGTTCATCAATGTCCAAGTTGATTCCATTCATGAATAAATAGGTATCTTTGTACTATAAAAATAAGATAATATACAGTTCAGGCCTTTCAAGTATTTATTTGTAGACACAAGCCTAATGACTAAGCCAATATACATACACGCTCCTCTTCCAACTTTAAACTCTAAATAGAAGGAAATTGACCCTTAATGAAGACAAGGATTATCAATTTAATACATTTAGGTAAAAATCTAATGAGATCTCTAACTAGCTGCAGCATCTAATACAGAAGGCACATAAATCATTGCAGAATTAAGAACATGAGAAAAAAGAAAAGACAGAAAATCAGTATCACCAACTTATGACTCGTATTGCGTTTGATTTTATATATACAAGCCATAGGGAGATCATTCTTAAGCTGCTACTTTTTCACCCCTCATCAAATCTTTGATATCTTATGCTATATGATTTCAGCATCTCAAAGATCAAACATTAGGGAAAATACTTGTTCCTCTGAATGAGATTGTCAATTTCAAAAGTAGAAAATATCATTTATCTCAGAACAACCACAATCAAGAAAGGAATAGCAGCAGTAGTTTGATCTATCTGTTTGTTACCTTACTTTTCTTGTGTTTCTTTATGCCACCGATATCTTCATCTTCATGTCTCTTGTTTTTCTGAGATCATGAAATGATGAATATCACTCAGTTATTTACGGATTGATTGAGTGATATTGGGAAATACAGCAACAAACTATGGATAAGAAAAACTTCAGAGGAAAGATATATATATATATATATATATATATATAAATGAAATAAAGTATGCTCTTTATCAGCTTAAAGGGATTTGGCTCTCATCAATTGGTGGAGAAATAATTTGATAGCCAATAGGCACCATAAAAACGTTATACAAGGGAATGCAATTGATTTAAAGCAGGCAATAGCTTGCGACACTCAACTAGCTTGTACATCCCCAAAAACACCCAGATAACATCTTACTCCTAAAAACCTGGTCATTGTTAAATTTCTTTTCACCTTGTCCTCTTTAATTTGATGTTTGTGCTTCTTGAGTTCTTTATCTTTCTCCCTGTCTTTGACCTTGTGTTTTTTATGCTTGTCCTTGACTTTAGACTGGCTTGATTTTTCAGCAACAATAGGAATTCCCTTCTCAGACTGCAGTACAGCAGCAGACACCGTCAGATCAATAATCCCCAACATGGCACAAAATTTAGCAAAATCATCAGTAGAACTGGAATGAAATCCAGCACAGACCCAAGTTTTGGGAATACATAAAGGGAAAAACAAACACCATTGAGTAGTTCAAAAAAAGTTAAAACACAATGAAGCCTCCAAGGGGCAAATCTCTTACAGAAGGTAGGTCAACTGATGCGGATTCCCACAGGTGAAAGGCTTCTCCAAGCACATCTAAATCTAATGGCCGAATGCATACACGAGTTCCTCTTGAAAAAGCATGGTGAACTAGTTGATCCAATTGCATCCCATCCCCTTTTCTAATATCTGTGTCTCCAACCACATTGTAAAGGTAGTGTGTTTCAAGAACTGATGCAGGGTGTGGTTTCTTGCAGAAAAACTCATGGTAAGGCAACAGCTGATAATGCCTTATAAGATCTAGAGCACCTGTAAGTTCTCTTGGCCCTACTCCGTCATAACAAGGCCAAGTTCACAACAATTAAAAATTGAATGAAACCAAAAGGATTGCCAGTTTACACTAGTAAATATGTTCAGGCATAGAATTAGTGAGAATTTGTTTCAATGGCATGATACATCAAATGTTCTTCAATTTCTCTTGTAAAAGTGAATGACCAGTCAACTTGGTCAAACAGCCCATGGAAACAAAAGGAACCTGATATAGAAAATAGCAACAGAATATTTCTATAGTGCCAACGATTTTCCCATTGCATGTAAACTTTGACGCCATCAACCAAGGAAGATCCAGAAATTATTATAGCTCCATGGAATTGCCACTACACATTTCTTTTTAGTTGATAATTTATCCTTCATGTATCTTTGTGACATCAAATTAGGGAAGGAGCGTAAGCTCCAGCCGAAAGCAGTTAACAAAATAACAAATTCTAATGCTAAAATTGAGCACCAAATCATAACAAAGCATTTCAAACACTGAAAAGTTACGAACACTTCATCATGAAAAATTAACACCCAAGCCTCTTCCAAACTTACTGTTGCCAGTATCCATCAATCTGCATCTGACAGGCCACTGAATCATTAATTCCTGATATTAAAAAAAGGAAATGGGCAGTCAATTAATGGCCAAGCTATATCCAATTTCATAGACTACACACTTCCACCAGATTTAATCAGCATATAGAACGAAGAAAACAAAATGATGAGTATCCTCAATGCCAAAATCCAGACCCAATCCCTCACATCCTTCTATCATTTTCCAGTAAGTTCTGATGTCATTAAACTTTGAAAACTCAATTTTTGCGCCAACCGGTATTACTCAAGCAGATTAACTAAATTGTTCATTAAAGCATCCCACAAAATAGTCAAGCCACCAACAGGATACTCAATTATGGCGGAGGCTGCGCTACCTCGTGTAACTGAGGATTTCAACGAGGGACAAAAAAATCAACGACTGGCTGTAACCTCAAGAATTGCTGTTAACAGCATAACGAAAGCAAGAAATCAGGCAACACACGAGGGCCGATTCAAAAAAAAAGGAAAAATAGGAACAAGAGAAAAGGAATTAAAGCAAAAACAAGAACAGGTGTAAATAAGGGAGAGAAAAGTACCACGACAACAACGCAAAAAATTTGCAATACGATCAAAGGGCAGACAAAGTGTACGGAATCGAACGACAATTTTGGGGGAAAAGTTAATTCAACTGAACGAAAGGATATATCAAACGAACCCACGTCAGAATGTTCGATCAATCGCCGGCGACTCGAAGCCCGTCGTCGAACGGATATGTGCCAATTTGCGTGTTTTCTGCAGGGCACATGCAATTTTAAGCTGTGTAGCGCTTGGCTTAGAGTGTGTTTGGCTAGGTTTATTTGCAAGAGTTTACAATTGTACAGATATTTTTAAAATTTAACTCATAGATTTCATGTTAAAAATAAACTGTTTGAGATCATTTTATAAGATAGTATTAGAATTTATTATTATAGTTTATTATAATTATTTGATGTAATAATAATAAAAATAAATTTAATATTATTAATAAAATATAATTTAAAAATATTTACATTATTTTTATTACATAAAATAAAATAATTTATAATATATTTAAAAATAAATTTAAAATAAATAATTTATTTTTGAAAAGTTTATAAACTTTAAAAATTTTATTTGTCGAGCTTATAAATTCTCTTAAATAAAAATTTATCAAATACTTATAAAGAACTTATAAACTCCTCACCCAAACACCTTCTTTATTTTGTAAAGTTCAAAATTAAATTAAAATTTGAAATAAAAAATAAATTGAATTTGAAAAATTGTTTAAATTAAAGATTGAACTCAATTTGTCAAGTAATTGTCTTACTAAGACTTTTAAATTTTTAAGTAAAATTGAAACATTTAATTTTTTTAACTAATAAGTACACAATTGGTCCACATTTTGTGTCGTTTCGAATTTGGGTGTGAAGAAAGATTTAATTGTATTTTTGCGATTCTGATTTGTAAATTCCCTTTCAGATATATGGAAATAAATACATTATAACAATAAATCGGAAAAGAATTTACCTAGAAAAGTACAAGAAACCTCATTAAGCATTAGTTATATTTTTCCGATTCTGATAAATGACTTTTCATGGAATTCACTAGCAACTAAGTCTACAGTACCATAAAGTCATCAACTGTGGCATTGAATTGGTCGATATATGTCGCATATGAAGTCCGACAACAATCCTACAATTGCATCTACATTTCCAACCAACCCAATGAACTCATGACAACTTACACTTGGTGCAAATAATTCAGATGCATCATCAGGTAGCATTTGTCACGATGATGCTACATGATAATAATTAATAAGTAATTTAAAATAGCGTGAAAAGTCTCCCATGAGAGTGCGCACCCATTGCACCTTCTCATAGACCCCAAGGGATAAATGTAGGACTCATTTTTCTGGGCGCCTAGCAATTTAGCAAACCTCTTATAACCTTCAATGTTCATATCAATCCAGAAATATTGACACACCCAGAATAAATGCCAACTTTCCATTCCTAACCCTCTGCACATATGTTTTATCTTGCACGGGATAATAAATTAAAACTAGTAATCTGACTGAAGTGATTATGAGGAAGGAATAGCAGAAGAAAATGAAGATCAAGCAACAGAAGGTGGCTTTCCAAAAACTGCAACAAAATCAAAACTTAGTAAATATGTGAACGGTAAATAGCTTCAAAGTTGACAAAGAAGACAGATCAGTTTGTGATGCAGCCAAATGTGAGTAATGGGCATTCTGTCTCCAGCAAATCTACCTGCAAAACTACACTAATGTTACATCAACAGCCTCTCTAATTCAAAGGGAAATGTATCAACTTGCGGAGTGTGCACTTTATTGAAGCTGGCATTGCTACCTTCTCAGCCCGCATCGGGCCTTCCATGGCCATCATCCTGTTGGTTCTCATGAGGTGCTGCTCCTGAAAACATCCCCATCATGGACCTAAAAGCCCCAGATAATTCCGGAGGCAGGTCATTAATATTGACATTTATGTTCCCACCAATTCCGACTCCTGGCGCGTTATGATCTCCAGCTTCATTCTGGTCCCCAGTTCCATTTTGAAATTGCTGTCCTGGGAATGCATTGCCGGCCATGTTCATTAGCATGCTAGTGATATCACCAGGAAGACCATTGATATTAAATGGTATGGACGAAAATGGAGGATTTGCTGCAGAATCACTACTTGATCCACCTCCATATTGCGGGTTGAACTGCCCATGACTGGTGGAAGTCGAACTCTGTAAAGACAGTAGATCCAGAGAAAGTTTGAAGTAATTGCTTGCATTCACACACACTCGCACGCGCACAATACACATGCACACACACATATATATCCAACGAGATGCCGGTGATGCAGTTTGAGTTTGAGCCACAAGTGAGTCGTGTCCTTAAATGCATAGTTAATATTTTATATAGAGAATGTTGTTGCCAGATCTAAAATTACTTAAAAGATCATTCTTTAGAATGCTACCATAAGGTACAGAAGTATATAGTTTGGTCTAGGATCAAACTAGATAACCAAGGCCATATTTTATCTTATGAGGGTCTTCTTTCCAATTATCAACAGAAACAATATACTCACAAATTTAGGTCAAATTATCGCTCTGCGGTGAGAACAACAATTAAGAAGCATGAAATAACACCAGCTACCTGACCACTTCCGGCCCTTTGTTGCTCTTCTTTCATTTTCTGTTCAGCAACCTGGAAACAAAATGAGAATGGCATCATATATAACTATTAGCCAGTACCAATAAGAACTTTTCAATGGATCAAAAGGATTTATGAGCTAACCCGAATATTTTCTTTTACTGAATCATTATTAGGATCCAGTTGCAAGGCTGCCAAAAAAAGATGACAATTCAATTAGAAATCACAGTTCCATCATATATTTCAGCTTGCATGTCTATTAGACCTCTTTAATATCTTCACAAAATTCACTTGAGTGGTGCCAAGTAGCATATTAACAGTAAGACCAGATCAGCAAGTACAGGGTGTCAACAAATGCATAAAAAATGTGAAAGAATTAACAATAGCTGGTTCCATGTGATTCTACCTACCATGAGTGTATTATAGCTATGGTAGTGCTGTTATCCCATGACAAGATGGCAAAAAAATCCAAACTAACTAGTCCAAATAAATTTGCACCAACTTGAAAGGAAGACATCTGAGAAATAATACAAGCACTAACCTTTCATATATCCTTTATCAATTGCATCCCTGTAGTTCCCTTGAGCATAATAAGCAAATCCCAACCGACTATAAGCCTTGCTGTAATTTGGATTGATCTCTATGGATTTCAGACAATCATTGACCGCTTCGGCAAATTGGTGAATCTGGGTGAATGCAGCGGCCCTGAAAAATTTATGCAAGATCTCAAATGCACACGTGAAAAATTGAAAAAAAGAAAATTTTGATTTTTCATTCTAGTTCAAAAGTAGCATCAACCCTGTGAAGCATCTCAGAGCCCACTTTCTTCTTTAAGTAAGCCATTTGTAGCAATTATGATTTCAAATACAAAATATAGAACACCATAAATTAACTTCTATATGTGGCAGACCTATTGCAATAGTAGACAGCATTGTCTTCACATAAAGCAATAGCAAAAGAATATAGCTCAATTGCTTCCGAGTACAGTTTAGACTGCATGGCCTTGTTACCTGCCAAAAGAAACAAATCAAATCAGCATGAGAACAATTAATTCATGAACAAAGTACTTTCCTATTTAATCTCTAAAAGTATATAGGAATTTCACAACTAATCCACAACTTGTGCGAATAATTCTTATATGAGCAGTTACACAACCATGGATGTCAAAATGAAAACAGCAAAAGCAATGCAATCAATGAACAGAAGAATGACGGCAGGTGAAATTATTCGCCATCGACTTGATAACTTGCAATAAACAATGATATGCAAGCATAGAAGTCATGACACAATAAGTTTCTATATAAAAATGATATCATGGTTATCAGTTACATCTTCTGGCATTATGAAATGTGATGAATTGACAATATCAGGAAAATGTAACTGAAAAAAATGCAGATAACTGGAAATTTTCTTGTGTGCATGTGGTGCTATAATTAAATGCAAAACAAAAGGAAAGGAAAAACCCCATCTGGAGAATGGCATTCCAGAAAAAGGAATACCTTGTGATTTGAAAGTCTCTGCCAGTATTTTCTCATCAAATTCTTGACAACCTGCTATTTGCATTTCCTGTTACCATTGTTTTACACTTCATAAAAATGAAAACAAAAGAACACAAAGTATCTTAATGAAGCATATATTATTCAATTTATAAATAAAACATATTGTCCATGAATTAGGTTCAATGCTTTAACACTAAAATGTTAATTCTAACCCATTATTCTTATATATATAAAAAAACACCATTATCACTGAACTGAAAACATACGTAAACAATACTAGAAACAAATCTTAGTGAATCTCATATAGTTCACATGGATGAGTCACAGTGATTAGTTTTTATTATTAGATAAACCACAAATTGCATATGCACATGGTGCTCAGCTCTACCCAGTAAGACAACTCATACCTCAATGGCTTTATGAAATAAATATGTCGCTCTGTCTAGCTGGATCTGATCATCATTTCCATCAGGCATTCTTCTGAAATAGTGTATCTTTTCAAGAGCTCCAAAAAATTGCCCAAAAAGTTCATCTTCCCCTGACAATCCAAGAATAAAATCTCATCACTATGCAAGAGAGAAAACACTCCTAACCAATATAGGACAAAATGTCAATTGATCATATTATTAGCATACCACTTTCAGTCAAATGTCATGTCAAGCCAAATGCAGCAGGGTTTGAGTCTTCTAGATGAAAATTGTTTAATTCAGTAGGTCCTAGCCAACAATCTAGACAATTTGATCTATAATGGCCAAACCAACTTGGTATGGCATTCATGGATAATATTCAATTATCAGTGCATCTTGTCCCTTCCCCATTATATGACTTCCTTAAATTATTTTGTGACCTTGGTGAGTTTCACCCTTCAGCTCTCTTATCACCAAAATACTTATATATGTGCTGGACTATTCTGATTTTAGGGGCATGCTCGTGTATATATCAATCAGAGAAAAATTATTAAAAAACTAGGCAATAGATCCATTATGTTTTGAAATAAAAGGTACTTTATTTTAAGAACTGAAGGTAGATTTTTATTGACTACTAAGGCAGTCAAGCTAACCACACTAGTAACGGCCACAATAAAAATAAAAGGACTTTAATTAAATCAAAACAATAAGAAAACACATCTCCTATCAGATAGTCCGAATGAGAACTACACGTAAGACTTGCATTTAAGCAGCATAGAAGAATCTAGATAAGTCTCACCAGGACAATGTGGCCCTCTTGTCCTGTCCTGACCCTGATGTTGAATAACATAGAATTGAAGTCAATATAATCCCAGATATGCACAAAAACAGAGACTAGAAAAATCCTACCTCATCTCTCCAGTCACGCCCCACACCACACAGTAAAACAGGAAAAATAAAATTCTAAAATGCAATACAGAAGTCAGAGAAAACACCATGCCTGCCTCCAGTTTGGACCAAACACTCTTTTTTGTTTACCCAAAAAAAAGGCTATCAAAGAAACGCATAAATTGTCTACCTCCCAAGTGCCAAGAGGTAGGCAAATAAGCAGGAAATCAAAGAGCAGGTGGAAATAATGTAGCATAAATAATACATTTACAAGACAAACCATAACAAGTATAACTCATCGAAAATCACAAAATCGCAGAATAAACGGCACAGAATAACAAAGCAAAAGGACCAGATGAATGGAACACCTCCATAATTTCAGCATTCTTTCCCAAAGACGAAGATGGTGCACCAGAAACTCTCTCATCATGAACCCCAACCGCTTCACGAGAGGTGAAAATATCGACTAACGAATCACAATTCGACTGACTACCAAGTGACGACTGATCAATCTTAAAAACCTCCGCCAAACATTCCTTTGCAACGTCAAGCGCTTCGCCGTCAACGCCGGCGGAAGGTTCAACTGTATACACACACACACAAAAATATTTATAAGAAAAAAAAAAAAAAAAAGCAATCTTTTCTGTATACATCGCCATTGAGAATAGCCGAAAAAAAGAAAGAAAGAAAGCAACTTCACGGCATCCAAATCATTCCAGCATGTTGACTTTTGCTAAATTCATATATTCAAAGCTCCAATCAATAATTCATTGCTATTTCACCTAATGCGTGATTAGGTAGGGTTTTATACTGAAGGTAAACCAGAATAAATTGAAAACAAAAACAAATGCAAGTGTATAAATTTAGGATCGTGACAGAGACTACCGGAGTTGAGAAATTGGAGGAAAGAACGGGCGATGCGGCGGGAGACAGGGGAGTCGGTTCTCAGATTCGCCATAGATGGACGCTGGCGGTGGAAGCGCTGCCAATGGCACCTAATAGCAAAATTATTTTTTCTTTTTTCCACCAGAATACGAAGAGAAGTGTTTGGGTGTTGGGGTTTCTATTCCAGAAAAACTATAACCATGTTACTCCTGTTTTGTCAAAATTTTAAAATCAAACGGTGTTTAACCTTCAAAGATTAAGATTATGTTTGCATATAGATTTTGGAAGTAGAAAGTTGAATATAAAAATTTATAATTAATGTAAAAATAAAAATAAATAAATAAAAAGTATCATTTTGATAATTGATATATTTGAAAGATTGATTTTGTAGGTTACAAAGAATTCATCAAAGAATAAAATGCGAATGCAATAACATAATTTAAACCATTGCGTTTAGTTTTTAGACATTAAAGTAAGCCCACATTTTTTCCATCCTTAGGGCATCCTGTATGTAGAAAATAGTCATTTTTGAATGAATAGAATTACAGCTCTGTTTTGCTGCTATAAATTTAAGTGTTACTAATATATCGTTAATAAATTTTTATTTTTATTTTGACAAAATTATTCTTTTTAAAATATACTACAATTATACAATAATTAAAATATTTTTAATTTTATTTATATCTATATATATGTATATATATTGTAATGATTAGATATTATAACAATATACAATAATAATGATTAATATTTAATGAATAAATATATATAAATGTCAGTGTGTATGAATATAAGTATTGATTTGATAGTAACAGTTGAGATTTAAATGTTTATATACCGTGAAAGAAAAAAAAATTGAAATTAAAATTGAATAAAAATTTTACGTTTAATCATATGAAATTTGATTGGATGAAAGAGATTAAATGTGTAACCGATCTGGCCTAAACATCTACTTAAAATTTTTTTCATTTTAACATTTCAATCATGCGCACGCAAAGGCATATATCAATGGGCATAGACTTTTAAAAAATTCAAACCATGTACATATATATAACAAATGGATTTTTTAGTAAATTATATAATTTTTTTGCCATATAAAGATAAATTTAAATGATAATAACTATATAATTCGAAATTCCCAAATTAATATATGACATATGGGTAAAAATTAAAATGATATTAATCTAGAATTGGATAGACATTTCATATTATAGCTAAATTTAAAAGATAAAGAAAAATAAGATAAAATTTTTTCAAAAATATGAGAGATGAAGTTGTTATTATATAATTGACTGTTATTTGGAAATAGTCAAAAACAAACAATTATTGTCTTGTAAAAGTGATGCAAAAAGCATATTTTTGTGTTATTATTACGTGTATTTATACATTTTTTAAATATGTATAAAATAATTTAAAAATATTATCAGGATAATCGCTAGACACATCTTACCGTAAGCAAAATTTTGACTTGTATCTCCACGAATAAAATTTGAAGGATAAGATTTGAAAGTCGACGGCTATATTTATTTCGAGTTATTAGAGTAATAGATATTATATCAAAATTAATTATAGATTCTTTATGATGAATTAAAATCTTTAATAAATGACAAATTTAGTATAAAATAATCAAATCAATAAATAAGAAATCTCATATAATATAAATTAATCATATAAAATAATTTTAATAGACTTTATCCTATTTTTAGAAGTAAAAATAGTCAAAAAGTGTACTCCCACACCAGCATTGAGTCTTAGGCCCCCACATGGATTATAGCCCCGCACTTTGTAGAAGGAAAGGAGTAATGCTCTCGCCTTGTCACTAATTGACCACGCGCCACATCTACCGAATTGCCATTGGCAGTTTGGCACCATGAGTAAGGTAGAATAGATGTACCAAGTATAAATAAATCAAATAATAAAATTGTGATTAATATTATAATTTTTATAGTTAATTATTTCACATTTTTTAATACTTGTCATAATGTTAAAAATATGGAAAATTCCAAATTTTGAGAGGAAAAAGAAATTTAAAATAATTTTAAAACTAAATATAATTATTACACGTCTATCAATTTTATGTAAAACTAGTCTCATTTAGAAAATCTAAAGCTATGTTTCAAAGAGAAGTCTTTGTTGATATAATGTTTGATAAAAAATTGTATTGAAATAAATAATATATTTAAAAAATTATTTTTATAAGATGAATAATATAATTTATTTAAATATATATAAATATATAATAATAATAATAACATGATATAAGTTTATAAAAATAACTATTATGTTATAAAATATAAATAAATATATATATATATATAAATATATACATATAATATATAAACATTAATTTAATTATAAATAAATCTAATAATTAAAAAATAATTAATTAATTATATTTAAAAATTAAATTTAAATTTATATAAAAATACCATTAAAAAATAAGTTTGATAGTTTAAAATTTAAAATATTTTGTGATTGAAAATTAAGTTACAAACATAACCTAAATTTTTAAAAGTTACTTCAAAAAGTGAAAAAAAAATAAAGATACTAATATATTTAATCTATAATGCTAAATGAACAAAATTACATATATATCTATGTCTCAATGCCTATGTTTAGAACGGCACTTTCAATCCACACACTCCTTATGAAATTTTAAATTACTAAATATTCTATTCAATAAAATTTTTATTTAAATTTAAATTTTCAATCTCTTGTATATGTAATTACATAATTATTTTTTAATCATTACACTCGTTTATAATTAAATTAATATATAAACATATTCACATAATCCCTATTACTTAATCTAATTATTATTATACATGTTTATACATATGTTTAATTAAATCAAAATTACATAACCAATCATTTTATAACATTAGTTAAGAGGTAAATTAACGAAGTACAAAATTAGGAAAAAAAAATCATTGTAAAACTCGTACTTTTTTAATACGGGAAAGATAGTAGAATAGACAAAACTCTTGAGGGAAGCGATTACTACATAATTAGCAGCTATTACATTAGCAACTATCTCCATGTATATAATGAGCACATTATCTCAGCTGAAATAAGCAACATCGTTGCCCACATCACCCAAATCCTCATTTACAACTGAAAAGGGACCAATACAAGTGAAGGTGAGATGTCCAAAGCATGTAAAACATGAACTCACCTTGTTTCGGAACTCAAGGAATAACATCCACATCACACCTTCCGTCTTCGAGTCCTCCGCGCTATCTGGAAAAATTGACAAGTAGAACGTATTGTAAACGAACAATATTGCATTAAAATGACGAAACGGCAAAGATCGCGAAAGCATCAACACCAAGAGTGCACTAGTTACAAGCTAACATTGATGATATGAGGAAAGGATGAAAAAATGCATATTGCACGCACGCCACAACATAACGAGTACAGCATGCTAAAAAGTTAACAAAAATCTTATCAAAGAGTACGTCAGATTCAAGGGTAAAGTTCGTACATTGACAAAAAATATTCATTTATAACAAAAGCAAAACCCACTTGAACAATGTCTTACATTGTTGTCATTGAAATTAATGACTTCCGATGTCGAAATGTCACTAGCATCTTCATGTCTTTTAGTCCTTTTCACTGCAAGCAAAGAGAAGGTTTTGGTGGATCTTTAATCAATATTGCAGTATAAATTTAAATGCGTTCAGAAATTTCAAAGCCCACAAGATAAAAGTTCATGCCGTATTGCTAAAGTAAAACCTGATTGCATGTGGAGACGACAAAACTGAAAATTCAATGGAACACCACATCATATACTAATAAGTTGTGGCTATGGATTGACTAATGCACACCGGTAGGTTAAACGGTTGTGCATTACTGGTAGTTTGTAAACTAATAGAATGCATTACAAGCATAACAACCTCAAGCAGCAACCTCTGATATGTTGCCCCCAAGAGACCAAACAGCATTCGGCACATTCCATTTGGATAAAATTGTAGCTTCAGCATTTTAAGATGGACAAAGTAGAAGCATTTTACCAAAAAATAACCTAAAGATGCATTCTAAGATCAATAACTCGTCAGCATCCTATCAGATGGAAATGGCTATCAGGTTCTCCAGTATAAGATAAGGTTGACAAGAATTCATTAGATTGGGAAATTTGGCAAAAGGTGAAGCAATAAAGGTTCTCAAAACCTCACCTTATAGCTCCCATCAAAATTGGAAAAAGTATTTAAGATTCCAGAACTCATTCTCAAAGGCTCAGACATGAAAGATTGTGAATCATAGAATAGAATGATCAGAACTGAAATCTTTTAAGCCTTCAATTATAATATTACCAGCCTGAGAAACCTTTCTGGTGCAGATGCTTCCATTCCTCAGCACTTTCTCTTGTTTGAAATTATATTTATATGCTTCAAGAATTTTTGCTTGATCATCGGGAGAAGAGTCACTGCTGTGATCATTGCAATATTCCATAATAAATATCAACTAGAGCAGAGCTTGATGGAAAACACGAATAAAACAGTATCCATCCAAGAGAGAGAGGCAGAAAAAGGGACACAAAGTAGAGACTGATTTCTCCACATTCCCCAAAATGGGATGTTTATAACTGACAGATCTCCTACTTTGGTTCACTAACTTTCAGTGACATTCATGAGCTCCAGTCAAAGGAAGACACCAATAAGTCAAACCTAGATTTACTCAATTATTCTTTACTTTTCCTTCCATCACTAGCCATACAAATTCCAAGATCATCCCTGTGGAAAATGGTCTAATTGAACCAAATCAGCAAGTAGGATTTGAGCAAATAAAATCACAAGCCTAAATTCCACAAGCTAAAATTCTTTTGAAGAAGGTGAACTTCATGTAAATTCGCTAAATTCCTTATCAGGTGACATTTTCACATTATTTAGAAATTATCAATCAAGTTTTATCATGTGGTATCTAATACAACAAACATAACATGATAAAGCACTCGATGCATTTGCACCAGTTGCGTTTCTCATAGACCACGAAATTTCAACAAGAGCAAGTGGGTCACTACAAACTCTTACACAAAACATTATTGGATTTCATATTGGATAACAAATGGACATAAACAGAACTATTTTAAAATATTTTTATTTTTATGTTTTTATATTTCATTCGTTTGAGGGGAATGAAAACAACTATCCAAATTTTGGGATTCAAATCACATCCTATATATCAACTAGCAAGTGGAAGACATAATCCAATATTTAAAGTTTACCTGCATGTTTCCATTATTATAATCCAAAAAATAGAACCGCATGATTGAAAATAAAATTTGAAGATCATGACCGAACTGTTCGTTCATATGATTAGATTCTTTCCCTCTCCCCTATTATCTTTTACCGAAGTCACCAAGAAATTCCAATTCAAGAGGAGAAATCTCTAACTTCTAACAACAATAACATAAAATGATATTCCATCATGAAGAACAAAATTTAAAAAATAACAAAAGAATGCAATATCAGACAAGAAAACTTTCATGATAGATCTTACCAATGTTGTGCTTGGAGATTATCCGAGTCCTGTAGCATTAAGGCCCTGTCAAGCTATGTTCCACCCAGAAAGCAAGGCACTTAAAGCATACAGTATCATACAGAATGGTGCATCGAAAGGAGCAAAGTAGTATTAACAATTTTTAGCAATTTAACGCACTCATTGCATTGTGAGTGTAATTAAAAAAATATTTTGCAGAGAAAAATAAATGAATAGAATACATTTTATATTTATTATTATAGCTCATTTATATTACTTGATTAAAGCTTTACATCAAACTTGAAAAAAAATGATAATTAATAATAACCTACAAAATAATATTTGATAATGCTAAAAAATTAAATTACATAAAAAACTTTAAAGGAGTCAAATAGCAGTCAACTACAAGAATACGAAAATACATGCAGCTTAATTTTGTAGCACTGTTGTATTAGGGTCGTGACATAGAAGGGGAAATACCTAATCACCTTCCATTTACTAATGCCTGCATAGTGACAGAAGAAGAAATACATTTTAGGATCATTTTTTAACATGAACCTAAGCGCACCTTGGAGGTATAATTTACATCGTTGCTGGTTCCTGACAATTCAGGTTGTTCAGTGCTGCCAAATTCAGTAACTGCATCTTCTTCCCTGGAAGAACTAGCAGTTATTTCTTTTTGAGATAACAATGGGGTTGTTTTCACAGAATCACAAGATGACAAGTGTTTGTTTTCCAAATTTCTATGCGCATCATTTTTATGCCCATTTTCAGCTGAAAATTTTTCATGTACAACTGATCCATCACGCTGCTCCTTTTCTCCTGTATGCAGCTTATCAGTCTGCTCCTTAGTCTTGTTTGTCAACAAATTATCTGTACAGCTAGATTTAGGATTTGATCTGCTCTGTCTTGTGCCACTAGCTCGCAAAGAATTCTCACATGATTGTTTGCTACACTCAGTGCTAACGCCACCAATCTAAAGAAGGAAATTATAGGACATAAATTAATATTCAAGAAGGATCATGGCAAACGTACGAGTATTATTTAAGTCAACACGCACCGTAGAAACTTCAGCTTTGAGCCACGATACCAAATTCTTAAAAAAGATTGCATCAGCTTTACAACCAATCGAAGGGTAAGCATGAGCCTGTTAAAAATAAGAGATTACTAAAATGGCAGGGTGCTGGAGGGACAGATTACTATGTACAGTACAGAAATATCAGCAAAAGAACTTGCCTCTCTCATCTCTGAAGAAACACTTCCATAAAGGGACGAAGGAAGCAGAATTAACCCAGGAGTAAGCGAGACACTTGTGTCATTGGTATTCAGAGAATCTAAAATGGAAATCCCCACGTCTGCCAAAAGATGCAACCTCTACAGTGCAGTAAGCACAAGATATAGTAACAGTATTAACAAGCACACAGAAGTTAGGGTGCGACTTTCAATGTGAGAAACTTTTATATGAAGCATTGCCCAATAATACATCCACAGCGAGAGGCGGAATACTTACTGGGGTCATCTGAGTGTCAATAGCATCCTCTGCCTTCTTGATTGCATTAAAAATACTTCTCAAGTACAATGAAGCACTAGATATAAGAATTAAGTCTCCATCAAATAAACTTTTATTTACTAACGCCTGCACAGCGACAAAAAGTGGACTGCACCAAAGAATGATTACAGGAAATTAGGAAGAAAGAAATACAAGAATTTGCACAGATAGTTGATCACTCAGGAACCAGCTGTGACTACAACACCAACAATACCTCAAAAACTGGGCATATGTTTTTTCATCTCGACAGTCAGGAGCGGGGAAATTACTGTCATGTGCAAGCACATGGATTAAAAACACAACTACATATATAGGTTGATTAGTTGGTCCTTGCAACATCATGGTTTGATGTACTTGATTCCCTTTACCATATTCTCGAATAAATTCTTCCAAGTATTTCAAACCCTGGCGAATCTCATGTCAGAAAAGCCACGTTTTGTCTAAAAGGAAAATTAGATAAAACAAAAGGATAATAATGTAAATAAAGACTAGAACCTACATCAGTGCGCAAATCTTTGAGAGAATCTAAAGCAACATACGAAAAGGCACATGCATATCTACAGGGCAACGTGTGATTTTTCAACAACTTGTGTACTTTTCTGGCAAATGATTCATGCACCCCAGGAGAATGATCCTGAAAAGTCAAAGACATCCAAAATCAGATACTAAAACCACAGTGGCCATAAGCCCTGCTATGTTCAGGTGAAGCTAGAAGCTACAATATTTTGATATTTTGATTCAAGTTTTAAATAACAAATCGCCCAATAATGGACCTCAGGTACTGCATTAGTTTAACTTAGAAGTTCTTGCTAAAAGCAAATGCATACAAAGCCCCATGGACGGCAAACAAGGACATAAATGCAACAACCAACCACAGGTTCTAATCTAAACTAACTGGGGTAGAGTTCTTCGAAACAGTCCACAAATAACAGCATAAAGTCAAAAGAAAATATCTCGTTAACCTCCAACATCAAAAGGTTTTATAATTAGAGCTTGTACAGTAAGAAAAATTATGATAACTATTACTTCAGTATTCAACATAGCCAGAACTAACCATCCCTTCCACCAATATATTATCAAGCAAAACTCGGACCCTAAACAATCATAAGAGGAAAAAAGCACAGAACAGGAAATTGAACAATTGAGACACAGGATATATTCGTAAAATCCAATTTTCTGACAAGAAGATTCACTTAGAAAAATACAAACTATTTGACTAACAATCTGGCTACAGATTTAACATCAACTTTACAATATCTTTTACTTTACATGTGTCAAGTCAAGGTCAACTAACCTTGGCAGTTAATACTGTTAGGCGGAATATCTGAGGGGAAATATGCAAATCCCATTTCCTTGATAGCCGAAGGACAGACTTGGCTGCTGCTAATCGGATGAAACCATCATCTTCACTGAAAACAGAAAATAGAATGTGCCTCATTGGAAAGCCAAACATTACCCGGAGGCCAGGGATATACAAAAATTACTGCATTTAAAAATAAGTGTGTCCATCTCAAGAAACCCATAGAGAACATAAATAAGAGGGAGTTGCATATTTGGCCATGATTGATATGTGGACTAAACAATCATAGATGGGAAAGATGTACAAAAAAAATTGTATTGGAAAAGAGAGCCCTACAAAACAATGTAGCCTATCAACATTAAGTCAATCAAAAGCCTAAAAACAGTGCAGAAGCCACAAAAATACAGGTGATGATGGCTCTAGTTGGTGCCAAGTCCTCGCAACTTCTTTTCTTTACAGTGAAGAACAGTATTTCACAGAACGGCCAAAAGAAAAAAAATGATTATTGAGCCCATCTATCACTCTGCCATTCAAGTGATTAATGATGGATGAATCTAATTTAACAGCGAAATTTGTTATTGCAATGAGAATTGAAAGAAACCTAACATAAAATTATAAATCCACTTTTACGGACTCCCAAAACTCGATGCCTTACAAAGGAGATTCAAGCAATCAAAACTTCATTGCATGATTTTTTTACCAGAGTAGGGGCATCCAAAATGGTAAAGGAATACACATATGCTATAATACTGTCTTAGTGGTGCTTGAGGTAAAAAGATGGAACAAAAGACTGAGGAGGTAAAAGAGCTTAGGAATTACTGATGTCCTAAAAATTTGATTTGTTAAGAGTTAGATCACCTGAGCAGTAAGTTATAGCAATCCACTTTCAACTAAAGCAAAATGCAAGCTAAACAATATTAAATATCCTCACCACATGATACTGCCAGCAAAGTGCCCACTTATTTGTAGCATCTGCTGAACAATGTCCAGCAAAAAACTAATTGGACGACCGAGAGATACGTGTTTATGTGGTAAGAAGCTCCTGACAAGTGTTTTAAGCCCAAAAATCTGCAGAAGAACAGTTATTGAACCCAACGAGATGTCCAAGTTGGCTAAAATATGAACGCAGAGAGAATACAACTATTTTAATGACACAACCAAAATTTATCCAAATAACAGGATAAACACACATTTGGCCAATGGTCGTTGAAAGCCACTGGTTTATGAACTAGCTACTTGTCCTGAATGACCATAGAGGAAGTATGCCTTGAATTATGCCAATCATGATGAAGTCCATTGAATAACTTAAGCATTTTTTGATGCACTTGAACCCTTGAAAAAATATGCTAACCTTTAATTTACAAGAACTGCAACAGTTTGCAGTATCATCAGATAAATCAAGATCCTTTAAAGCGAGAACCTAATCACAAAGAGCACAAAAGACAAGGGTATGAGGAAAATATTCAGCAGGGCTCCTTTACACAAGTTCAGGACAAAAGGGAGCAGAAAATTGAGGAGATAGTAGAAAATTACATCATTTGTACGAAATATTTCATCAACAATGTAATCCACAACAACTTTTTCATGGGCTTCAAAAGTTGAAACAAAATGTTGTGCCATACATCCTAAGGACTGCAAAACAGTTGGAGCATTGCGTCTGTTGTATAAAGCATCCACTAGCACCTAGTCACACAAACATGAAACTATGAGATGAGCATCCACTCATGCAATAAGTGGAGAATCAAGCTTTATAAATAATGTACAGCTGGAACATGAGATAACTTGAGAATGGCCATTTAGTAGTTACTTCCCCCAGTTATAATAACTCATGAAAATCTACTAATCCTTCGGTGTCTTGAAAATTCCTGTAGTTTTAGAGCACAATTTCATTTTAGGCCTAGTTACAATATGCTAACAAATTTATATTAATATTCTAGCAACATTTTCAAGTGAAGCAAATTGTATGCAGCACTCAACCAAGAAAAAAGGATGTGATGAATAAGTCAGCATTGGAGCAGTCATGTACAAGATAAGTAGAGGAAACATGGAGACCAAAAATATAAGCATTCAATTACATATGAGAAGGGACCAAAACCAAAGAATATAAGAAGCATAAACAGTCATAGTTCATACATCAGTCATATACAGACCATCATAATAAAAAAAGCAGAGGTGCTCAACATACAAATAAAATGACAAGATCATGCAGCATTTACCAACAGGTTGCAAGAAAGAATAGGAAATTGACCTTGCAAAGCTGGACAATGAGGAACTGCTCAGATGTATCAGCTAATGAAGCAATTGCAGAGACAGCTAGTTTTGACTGCACACGAGTTCCTTCTAAACATACTTCCTCCAAGAAAGAGTATATATCACTACACGTGGAGAGACTATAAATTACCTCAACCATATTAAAAGAGGATGAGCATAAAATGAAGAAAATTTTTAGCCTTTCCCTAAAAATTTTATGGCATCTGATATTTACTCCATGTATTCTCTTCTCACAATGTCAATTCCAAGATGCAAAAAGTAGGTAATTCCAAGAGATGTCCTACGAAAGCTTCCACTGCAGGCTAGGAATCACAATGTTGTTTAAGGGAATCCAAGAATAACCCGTATATATGCAACAGTTCTCTCAGAAAGTCATAACAAAAACTGTTGAAACAGGAAATTGAATTCAACTATTTACCTGAGTTTAATAGACATATTACGTCCCTCCCTAGCTAACATCTCAATCAGCTGTTCATTAAATAGAAGCTCCCTTTCATGTAACAAAAGCTGGAACTCCTTCTCTAAGCCTCTAAGGAGTGAGGGGAAAGCACTGATAATGGTCTGAATAAGACAATAGCAGGGCTTTATGAATTAACAGGAAAAGACATGAAAGAGATGTCTTCTTTAATATATATGGTACATTAAAAAACAGTCAAGAAAGAATATACATGCTTTAACAAGGTTAACCTCTAGAGAAGCATCTCTTACCAAAAGCAGTTGCAGATGATAATTCTTCAAGCGCTTCTTTGAAGCTTCATCACTAGAAAGACAATCAAAAATATAGTGGACATGCTCAGAGCCAAATATATTAAAAGAGCACTTTGTAGAAAGTAGACGAAAGAATTCAGAAAGTGCTCTCCAATCACCATGTTCTCTCAAACACACATCCTGAAAAAAGAATTTAAAACAAATTAGATATCTTCACATGTGCAAGAAAGAGAGAGCTTGTAGGTTCAAATATGAAGTAATTGTGATTTAAAGTTCCAGACATGGGACAACCAAAGCAATAATGCACCTAAAAGTCAATGATGCAAAACTAAAAGCAACTCTTAAGCTTAATCAAACTATCAGATAATGTGATGGTGGCCCTTGACTTAAACAAACCCATTGACCATGGACCAATAGCATATGAATTAAGAATTATCAAAATCATGACTTAAAGAAAACAGCTAAGAGGCTTAGAGCATGCTTGTGCACAGAAAAAATAGAAAAGAAAAAGATCAAATGAAGCACATATAATACTATTACTTATGAAAACATTTACATAATTAAGAAAGTGATTGGAACATAAACTCACCTTCATGGTCTCAAAATCAAGTGTTATTCCTTTGCTTAAACACTGTTGTAAAAGGTTAACCATTCCATTATCTTTTAGTTCTTTTAAGTTCTGAAAGCAATCTTTTGCTTTAGCAGGATCAGGAAAGCATGAAGACATCTTCCCAATCAATGCCTCCATTTCCCTTTCTGCTTCTCTAGATCCATTATCCTGCAAAGCACATAAACAGATAAATATATGAATCACATATTGCAAGCAAGATTCCCTACTACTAGTCCTTTGGAAGAATATTAAAATTGTCAAAAATCAAAACTAAGGAGACTACATTCATTGCATGGGTGATGGGCTGTAACAGTCTGGAGTGAGATACATAAATTACTGGAAGCATTTACTTCATTTCGTGATACAGCATCAAGATAAACTTGTTGCTTAAGTATATAGTTACATGCCAACACAGTTAAAAGCGATTCCCATTTTTTAATCATATTATTGCATAGCAGAAAACTGAAACTATCCTGATAATAAAGAGCACTATACAGAGTGTTACAATATTATATTAACACATGAATTTTTGACAACTCTAGACCAAACGGCATCATCCAATCTTCTCATAAAAATACATCCTCAAGGCCAAATTAGCAGTACAGCATTTGTCCATGCTGTACCTGTGCTATAATGTAGAGATGCAAGTAATCTTTAAGCCCATCTCGTAGCCTGAAAATAAATAGAACATTTTAAAAGCATATGATTTTAATAACTTGAAGCACAGAAAATAATTAGTTGAACAAGATAACCTCCGTTTTTGAGATAGAATGGTTTTCAGCGCCTTAACATGAGGTGGTTTGAAAAGAGAGAACATAAATATCCAATGCTTCATCCTTTCCTCTAATGAAAGAGAAGCTGGAAACAAATCAGCTAGCACAAGCTCCATGCATTGAGGCCTGATATTCAAGCAAAATCACATGATTGCATTTTACTGAAAAGGACAGAAGTGATCAGCTTATTTTCATCTGAGTAGCTATACCTAAACTCCGGACAGTCTTTCTCATAACAAAGCATCAAAACTTTGCCTGGTATCTCTTCAATAACATCATTGATCAAAGTGATGTCTGCTGCACACCTTGTGCAATATTCGTGGTATAGTTCTACCAACTTTTTCAAGGCTTTACTTCTGACCAAAACCTAGATAAGCAAAGTTAAAAATAAGAGACTGGAAATATCTAAGAGAAGTTCAGAGAGCAGAATAAGCATGAAGAAAATAAACCTTCTTATCACGAAGTCTTTCGGCCGCTTGAGTTACTAAATCTGAGGATGTTAAGTTTAAGGTAATCTTAGCTAGATCACACACCACATTAACTGCTTCCATTCTCACTTTATCATCATGATCCAACAGCCGACCCTGAATGGCAGCTGGGAAGCCCACAGATCATATATATGTATATTGAAAATCAGTGTTGGGAAAAACAAAATTATGCTACAGAGCAAAGGTATCACGGCATTCTGAAAGCTTACAGAGGGTCTCAAGTGATTCTCGCCCTGCTGGACTAGTCATGAAGAGAGCTTTAGCACATGAAAGAGCAGTGAGTCTCACTTCAGCAGACTTGTCTGAGAATCTATTTAGCAACTCAATGAAGATGTGGGGATAGTCTCGTGCAACATTTTGGCCATGCAATGCTAGAAGCTTCCTAATTAAATTAAGAGCTTTAATTCGGACATCAACCTGATCAGTCTGCAAATTTCAATAACTTTCAATTACCATGAGGCGCCAAAACAGAAAAAATTTGGTTATAGTGTTAACAAGGAAAGTAAGAATGAAATCTTTGAAATACATCATCAAGACTAGTCTCCAAACTTGCAATCCCATGAATGAAATTAAATAATCTAATTATTAAGTTCATTCCATTATAAATAATGCAGAAAAGTTGATACAGAATATGCAAAAAAGTGATTACAAACCAGTAGCTCATGGGTCAAGTTAGGTATGACTGAGAGAAGCATTTGAGGAGCAATTTGGAATATTTCAAGTATAATATCATGGTAAGATTCTTTAATCACACTCCCAACAGCATCTCTACTTAATATACATGATGTCAAGAACTGGCTTATGTAGTGCTCCAGCTTCTGGCCACAAGTTTTTACGACAGAAACGGCTAGTTGAAAAGAAGCTGATGCTACACCCTGAAGAGCATAAGAGCAAGAGACAAACTTAGTAAAGAAGACATAATTAGAAAAGGAAAACACGGAGCAAGGGTGCAGTTAATGTGCAGAGTAATCAAGTAATATTTTAAGTTTTAGCATTGAACACTGTTATTAAAAAAGGTCATGCTCTTAATGACAAAAGAAACCTAGAAATTTTTAACACTACCTTCCTTTCCTGAATGATGTTCTGCAAGATCACATCTAAGAGCGACTGAAAAGTTTTTCGCTCACGAGGATCAGGATCTGTCTCCACTCTCTCCTCTAAAATACTCGATATTATTGATGCCATCGAATTAGTCAAAAATAGAGGATGGTCTTCTCTGCAAGTTAAATAACAATGCCAACAATAAATTTTCATGTCAATTCAGCTTCCTATTGATAATTCAGAATAAGAGTTAGCACAGAAAAATAAATAAATAAAGTAACACATAGAATGCTTGATTCCCTTACATAACAATAGAATTGATAGTTGAACGCTCTACCATGTCACCCAAATATGGACAATAGAATGACAGAGAGTTCTACCATAAATTAGTGAAAACTGCACAATTGAATAACAAAGCAGTAAAAATGGGAATAAATGTTAATTATGTAGGAAATGCAGCACTGGATAGACACGAAGAAAAAGGAAAAAATTAAGTCGAAATTAAATTATCTAGAATCAATTCAGAATCTTCCTGTAAAACTCTATTAAAATCCGATTTTAATTTAATTAAATAAAAGAATAGCTGGTTCTAAATGTCTTTTGACACAATATTACCAAGGGAATGTTGTTTTTAAATACTTAAAAGCACAATAGAATAAGTAGAACTTAGACAATTGCGATGGAACACATGTTATGAGTAACTATTTGCTTTATGCAAGCTACTTTTACAGAAACCAACATAAAATCTTTAATAAATAAATTTATGCCATAAACAAATATAAAGCAACTCTTTTTTGAATTATCGCCAACGTAGGCTCAGACAAGCAACTAAGCGGTGGCTGGAATTATTTTGGTTCCTACATAACACTTTAAATAGTGCAGATAAATTTCCGCTTCGGGATTAGTATCTAAATTATATGTTGCATTTGGTTATTTTGAATGGAGGAATTAGAATTATTCCTTTCCTACACACAGTCAGAAAAGAAGCACAAAAGAAGAGATGCAGAAAGAGAACAATAAGAAAAGGTTGAGACAGAGAAGAAGCACGAGAAAAGCAAACCTCACAACATTGAAGAAGCCTTTGAACATTTTAAGAATCAGATCTTCACATCCAATATCTAGCATTACCAAACAAAACTGCAGTTTAGCAACAGTCTCCAACAGTTTGGCCTTCCTTGAGAAATATGGACTAGCAGTGTCATTGAGTTCCGCAAACACGCTTAAAAGAAATCTAAAAATGTCCTGTAAAAAGAAGGATAGACTGATTATATGCATCCAAGAAGGAGGTTATATATCAGATAAAATCTAATGTTGAGTAACAAAATCAATCGTTAAAAATTGCAAAGCAATAATGATTAACAAATTATTTTACCCTGGAAACTGAGTGGCTAAAATCAGGATTTGGTGCCAGGACCCTTATTACTTCGCATAGACAGATGCCAACCAGTAGCCTAATGTCTTTGTCTTTATGGTCAAGTAGGCCATGCCTAACAAGAGAATCCCTCAATGGCTTGACGGAAAATTTTAGTGCGTCTGACTGCTTCAACTCTGGGAAAGCGTTTGAGGCTTGCTGCACGAAATATGTCACAGGTCAACCACAGCACTTGAGGAAATCAAAGCACATCACATTAGCATGGATATAAATGAATCAAGAGTAGTTCAATTAGCTTACTTCAACATACAAAAACCAAAACCAACTTCACAAAGAATAACAATTCTAATTTACTGTACCTGTCACAGTGAATTTCATGTTTTTTATGTATCTTTCCACACAGTTATGATCAAAACACTTGTATGTTGAAAAGATAATCATCAATGATTTATTTACTTGGCCAGTGGCATTCTTATCTTCAAAATTTTTGAAAAACCTATGTCTAAAACAATTTCAAATAATTAATGACCACTGAAAGCTAAAACTACTCAAAAATCATCCATATCGGCAAAACTTCTCAGAGGTGATTCATTGTAGGTCCATGCCTGTCTCAACGAAATACAATGAGACCAATTTTAATTAATGGCCAGCTTCTCCAATGCTTTATTCCAAAAGTACACCAATAACACACCCTTTTTATTTATACAACAAAATCACAAGAAACATCCTGCCATATTAAGGATCTCCAGTAGCAGCATTACTCACAACTAAAACCACATATAAAATAAACTGGAAGAAACCAATCTGGAAAGTTTACATAGATGTGTAACTGTGTTGCGTGAGATGGATGAGAAAACAACCAAGCGCAAACAAACGCGCACACGCACTCAGACGTGGAGACATGTTCACGCGTAGGATAGAAGATATTAGTAACGCAGTATAAATAGTAGCAAAGATCGAAGCTAGATGCTTCAGGCAAAGCACGATATACAATAGTTACCTATCTCTTTGCATTCTCTTTTCAAAAATCTGTTAGTGCGAAGTTATAAAGATTTTAAAAAGGAAGGCGATGCCAAAAATCCCCAAAAAATGTTAAAGAAACAACCCAACATTATCAAAATAATATTCGCAGGAGCTAACGACAAAGGAAATAAACAAGAAATACAAAAGCAATCAACTAAATAAGAAACTCAGAAGTAAATCAGATAGTATGGATTGGTTTCTATTTTACCTTGAGCAATTTGACCAGAGTGCCTTTGTTTGGGCAAGTTTTGAAGGCCTCGAGCTGCTTGCCGATTTGCTCTATCGTTTGCTTTGCCTCGGTCTCCTTCTTCTCTGACTCCGCCATTTTCAGTGCGTGTTTTTTTGCGTTAGTGCGTGCACTGTTGTGTTCTTCCTCTCAGAGAGAGAAATGCGGAAGCAATGGTGGAAACGGGGAATGGGTTTTGTTGTTTAAGAGTGGAGATTCCCGCCTTGGCGCATGAGAGAGGCGGTTAGACGAAAATACGAAGGGTATTTTGGGAATTGAAGTGCGACAAGGGTGCGTTTGGTTGGCGACAGGGGAAGGGAGAAGTGGTCCATAAAATGAATTGTTATAAATTATGATAATTATAGAATTGTTAGATTTTAAAAACATTGTTATAAATGATGATAATTATAGAATTGTTATACTTTCTAAGGTAAGAATAAAATAATTTATGACACCAAAATGAAGGTGAGTACAATAGCCTTGACCTGTTTATTATACTGGGAATTCTAGAGAAATCAATGTTTTTAAAATCGACCCTATCATCAAATTGGATAACTAATTAGATTATTAGCCATTGATCAATTCGGTCAATTATAAAAAATTAATTATTTTAAATTATATATATACACACGTAATAATGTTGAAATAAATTCAAGTCTATTTATGAACATGTCAAATATAACATAAAAAAATTAATGATTTAACAAGGGTATAAACATTTTTACAAAAATATAAAAGAAGCTAAATTAAACTCAAAGCAAGATGTAATTATTGAAGAAATAGTTTTGTAAAATTAAAAAAAAAAACTGATTAATATGAAATTTTCAACTGCAAGAATTAATATGCAATGCTCAATTCTTTAAAACTCAAATAGAGTAAGGCATGTGTAAAAAATAATTAAATAAATAAAAGCCAGAAAAATAAGTAATGAAAAAAAAAATATATATATATATATATATTTGTGTGTGATGATAAATTATTTGGGATGTGGAGATGTTAGAAATTATGAGAAAACCTTAAAAACATTTTTATTTAATTATTTTTAAAAAATGCACAAATTTCCATTTTTTTTTTATCAATGAATATACAAAATCAGATTTGATTGCTTCATAACTAATTTTAAACAGCTTAGACCAATTTATACCAATTCTTTAACTAGATCCAATTTATTGATGAGCCGTTTATATGGTGTAATCAGACAAAAAATTTGGATGGTTCTCGAATTGAACTATTGATTCAATCTAATTTCAAAATATTGAGAGGAATAATGTCTAAAATTATGAATTATTAGTGGGAACTTGTAGGAAATGTGAGCAAATAAGTAGTCTAGACTGACATCAAACGGATGAATATTAATTTTCCATATTTTTTAAAACTTTAGGCTCGTAATACCATTTTTTTTTCGAGCAAAGTTTTTGGGTTTCCACAATATTTGAACACTCAAGAGTTGTCGTGGAAAATTAGGGGCTGTTATGAAGAACTGACATAAAACATCAAGATATTAGAAGTATTTTTATGTTGCAGTGTTTTTTTTCAGAAATGTCACGGGGCTCTTATGAAAAAATTGTAAGAACATTGTCTTCACTTTTCAAGTGTTTTACGATTACGGACTTTGATCTAATTACCGCACCAATGGATAAGTGAAGAAACAGAGAGTTTATGTACAAATTGTGTTGAAATATCATGCTTAACCTTCCTACTACTCTTAAGTAGAGAAATTTATTGATCTGGATTTTCTCCACATAAAATGATCTGAAAAAGGACACACGTGGCTGTTCTCACTTGTCACGACTTGTTGGGATCAACCACTTGTGTTAGAAGGAGGAGAAAGAACCAAGTTATAACCACAAAACATTGTACTATAGTTTTTAAAAGATTTTTGAAAGATTTATTGAAAACAAATACATTCATATTGTAAATGGGCTATGAACACCTACCATCAGCTGCTTCAACGATACAACAATGTACTAAGAGATACATGTAAAAAATAATAAAGTTTGAGTAGGATTCGACTGAGGGTGTAATTAAATGTCTTTACACGTGTTGTCCCATTAATTGTTTGACTAGTTTGGGTGAATCATGAACTAATAATATTGAAGTTAATTATATCATTCAAGTGCCTTTTATCTATGGACTTTGCTATGTTTGGGTGAATCATGAATTAGTGATATTGAAGTCAATCATATCATCCAACTGCCTTTTTATCTATCGACTTGGCTGTGTTTGGGATGGAGTATTTGTCGAAAATGATATTCCATAATAGTTGTGTCGATATAAATAGTATAGTTATAAGATTTTGATGTGATAAATTTTTTTATTTATTTGAATACATATAAAATACACAATAATAATGAAATAATAATGTAGTATATAGATATAATTGTTAATTTTTAGAATATAAATAATTATAAATATGAATATATATATATATATGTATTGGTTTGATTATTATTGTGTGTAACAATTGAAAAATAATTAATTAGTTAGATACGTAATAAAAGGAAAATTTTAATATTTAATTAAAAATTTTATTAAATAGTGTATTTAACTGTGAAAAGTTGATACAACGGATTCAAACTTAACCTTTGTTTTTTCTTGATATTTTTCGAAGTTATATTTAGCATGCATTGGTTGCATTTTCCCCTTATTATTTCATACTTCGCCCTTTAAAGTTTTTTATTCGTCCATTCATCAATACCATCCCATTTCCATCAGAATGGATAAAAACACCACATGTATATATAAAGATCATCATCACATTAAATTATATTTGTTTTTTATAACCGTCCACTCACGTAATGCGCTATTTTTCTCTATAAATTTATTAATTTGTCACAACTCACACCACATTCCCTCAATTAAAATAAATAAAATCGACATCATTTGAAAGCAAAACTAAATCTAAACATATTAAAAATATCAATCAAGACATCGATGGATATCTTTTAAGAACGGTAATATATATAAATATTTTCTTCCTCGGCAAGAAAAAGGGTTAAACATTGCGCCACATTTCCATCTCCTTTTCACCAAACGCACCCCGACAGGGAACAACGAGAGACGGCAGACGGCGAAATCGGAGCGTGGGAAAATGGACCGACTGTTGGACGCCTTGAACAGGGCGGGGAACAATAATGTCGTGATAAACACGCTCCTACTCGGCATGTTCGGCGCTCTGGCAGCGAGGTCGACGGCGCAGCAGCGAGCAATCGAGGAGCTGGAGGCGGAGAAGGACGCGCTGCTCAAAGCGAACAAGGGCATCAAAAGTGCCATGTGGGAATGGAAGCAGCAGCTCTATGCAGAGGTCGAAGCAAATCCTAACAAAGCCCTCGTCCCCCTGTCCACCATCAAGTCTATTTACGGCGATGTGGCCAACCCTAAATCCCCGGCACTTTCTGGTAATTTCCTAACCCACCTTGTTTTTTGTTATTCTTTTGGTGTGCGTGCGTGAGAGGGGGAGGGGAGAAGTGAATTGTGTGGCTGCCGCAGTTCTCTGTTGTGGGTCGTACGGTAAGAGCCGTACGCTGTGCTCCCTCGAGCACGATGATTATGTCAAGAAAAACACTCGACACGTAGTTTATGTATTTCTGCGGCTGCATATGCTTGGAATTTGGATTGTAGTTAGAATGCCGTCACTTGTGATCAGATTTAGTTTTCAATGTTTTAGCTTTTTGCTTCGATCTAAACCAGGCTTGAAGGTTTTAGGTGATAGGATCGTTATTGTTTTTATCTTCTTCTGAATGAACAGATGAATGTGAATTGATATCGTTTGGCTTTTTCTCATGGTTTATGCGCGTTTGTATTATCTCCATACTGAAAACAGAATTGAATTTGGGTTATGCTTGGGTAGAACTTGCCTTAGGATCTGCTAAGTAACTTGCAAGCTTCTAACTTCTGCATCTTGACACATTGCCTGTGGGGAGCTTGTTCTTTCGTTATTTCTCTTTAGGCCAAATTGTTGTAGTGCATGTTGTGATTAGACCAAGAGTCTTTTTATCTTTATCTCTTAAATATGAGTACCTATAAGACATGTCTGAATTTTGAAATTGAACTAAGAGGGTATTTGGGTGAGCTTGCAAGCTCTTAAAATCATCTTATAAAGAGTTTTGAAGCTTTTACAATCCTTACTTTCATCTTTCTATCAAGAATTCTATTGGAAGAAAAAATCATCTTACACCCAATAAAAATGTATGGGTGGAATCTCCCTGAAGTTAACATACTCAAATTGATTACAAGTAATGAGGAATTGATATATATCATATTTATAATCCATTGTTTTTAACAATCTAAATTAACATTTGGTGTAGCTTGATATTCATTTATGCAATCTCATAGGACAGATAATATGTTTGTTTACAGCAGATGCAATCTCATGTTTCTCCCTAGTCTTGTGAATTGATCGTTTTGTATCTTGTAGTTAACTATCTATATCTAAAACTGCCCAATTTAAGCATATCAAGTGAATTTTTCGTTTTAATTATTTTGCATATAGCCAACTCTACCTCATTTGTTGGTTACACAACAATTTTTATTAATCCCTTTAACAAAAAGGAATTATTTTTTAAAGAAAAAAATATATTCATGTTAATTTGTTGACAGTATATATTTCTATTCTTTAGCTTTCACCAATGTGGCTGTGGCTAAAACTGACTGTGTGATTAAAAATTGCCAGATTACTTGGTTTTTTTGTATTCTTTTAGGATGAGCTCAGTATTGTTTATTTGATTTCCTGAAGTTACTTATAAGAACTAAGTCTATATGTACGAAGACTACCATGGGCTATCTCAAACATTTTATTTCAAAACTTTCATAGGACCTAATTTGTTGCTCGAAGGCAGTGATGATCAGATGGATGGAAAATCGCCTGCACCAAAGTTCGTAATCTAGTAGGTATGTCATGCCACAAAGCAATTTTTCTTTTGGGAAAGAAATGAGATGGCCTTGGCTGTCATAATTAGCATCAAGATGGAAGCAGACTGGAAACGAGGAAAGCATGCCATTATCCTGACCATTTTTGTGCAACAATTTACAAAATTCGTGATGTATTCCTTTGAAAATCTGTCCAAAAGCATTGCCAACTTCGTCTGTTTTTGCCAACTTCATCTCTTTTGGTTTATTATTGAACCTCACAGAATTTATCACCTCAGAAATAAAATGCTTGAGAAGCATCCCATGTTTGAGGGCTTATAGTTTAGTGGAGTCACAAACTACTCAAGCTTCAATTTTATTATTTTAAAAAGATTATAATGCGAAGAGGATAGGAGAAAGGGTAGGCTACCACAATCAAGGGACCAGATTAAAAAAAAACCCAAGATAAAGAAGAGGGAAAAACTTAAAAGAAGAATAATGCTAGAGATGATTTTCTGCTTTCTGCTGCTTTACATCATCTCTAATCTTTAATGGTCTGATAAGTGCTTGAAATGGACTTGTGATCCAACCTTTCCCACTCAGTAGTTAGTGAAACCAGTTTTTCAAAAGTACATCAGATAACCTTTGTGAATTTTGTCAGCTTCAAGTTCCTTTCTTACTAACTTTAGGATCAAACTAAATCAATTTCATAATTCTATGAAATTGACTCTGACATAAGCTTGACAACAATCAACTGATAACTTTTTTCTCTCTGCATTCATTTGAAGAAATTTATTGTCCACATGATGTATAAATTCTTTTTATTCTGCATATAAAATGCGTGCCTTTGTATTTAGGCAGTGCATTGTTCAACTATCATACTGGTACGCGTGTGGGTGTGTTTATTTTACTTGTCGTTGATGTAACAATACATTTAACATAGGGGTATTAATGAGTCGATCTTGAGTAGTAACTCAAACTTGATGATTACTCGATTTGTGCCTGTCTCAATTATTTAAAACTCAAATTCAATCTGGTACTTGAGTCAAGTAGTAAGATTAAATTTTAAAAATTGTTAAAGTTCAAATTTAGGTTCAATTAGATTTAGAACACTTTCCAGTATAATCAGGCACAAGCCAAATAACTTGATTTATTAGCCCCACTAATTTAACACAAGAAATAAGTGCAGAAATTTAAGAACTTATCATAAGTAGCGTGACAATAAATTTAGTTAAGACTGCATATCAGTTTGGGGGAACTTGGAAACTATTTAGCGTTTTGCTGATAAATTAGTGGTCTCTTTCAGATTGTCAGGCAATTCAAAGAATTCCAAATCTAAGGCCAATCAGCCTCCTTATATGGCAAAGAATGAACCTTAATTTTGAATCTTTTTTTGGCTTGCCTGCTACATCAATCTATATTGTATTGACACATCAAGTTCACCAAAAAAGTAAAAATTGGTTTGGCATAGGCTTTGTTGGTCCATATCTTGGCTGCACGTGCACCATCGTTTGTTTTTGCCACAATTTTGCACTTACCATGCATGTTGCTTCACCATAACTCATCCTCTTGATTCTTGACTTTTTACACCCTGGACCCTGCCTTGCTAACTTTGCAAATTGCAGGCTAAGCACGCATTAACGCTGCAAGTCAGAATAGTCCAGTTGTCAATATCACATTCAGTAAAGCTTTATGATACATTAACGGGAAGCATTCATTGTGTCTGACCATGCCCTGTTGATGTATTAGAACGGTACCTTAAGACGGATGTAAAGATAAAACGAATCGCTTTTGCTCAAACAACTGGGCACCTTGTTGGTTTTATGAGATGTGAATTCAAACGCCGTATGAGCCTAGTTTGTTGAAACGTTATATATAACTCTGTTTAGAATTTTCTTTTTTAGAAACCAACAAATACAGTGTGGCTTTACAGCTTGGGTACCACACATTACATGCGATTTATCAAAAGATTCTTGATGGAAGTGCTAGTAGGTTTAGTTAGTTCTAAAACAGACTAAGAATAGATGTTTATTAGGCAAGTGGGAGGTGATTAGAGTGCTATTTGTAGCTTTAGTTAGTTCTGTAACAGAACAAGAATGGATATTTGTTGGGCAAACGGGAGGTGACTGGAATGCTCTTTATTAGAACGACACGTCGCTTGTATTGTATTAGACATTACCGAGAAATGAAGGTGCGATAGTCAATAGTTGCCTTTGCTAACCATTAAGGCAAGGTCTTGTTGGCGTTTTCTTTGGGGCATGTACCCATGTGGGGCATGTACCCGTGTGGCCCAACCATTGGAATTTCATATTTCTTGTGGAAAAAAGGACTTTGAATTTTGAAGGTTATCTTTGAAGAATTTTACTTGAATATCATTATGAAGTTAGAGAATTTTTTGTTTTAGTTGATTCGTATTGATGTCTATATTCTTTAATCACTATTCACGGCTATTCGGGAAAATCTTGAGCATGACCTTCCAAGAGTACTTTGTCCCTTCAACGGCCCAGCCTGAAATACGAAGTGAATGTAGAATTCAATGTTATTGACTACGGAAAGGCCAACCTCAAAATTCAAACTGCCTAATTATTGACTTTTTAAAAGGGAAGTTTCCCTGCAAATCGAAGCTCACGAGAGGAAACCTTCAAGAAAAAGGGCAAACTTGAGGCTACGTTTGGATGTCAATCTTGTACGATTATATATTTTTTCAATCAAAATATACATTTCTGAATATACTACCTGATAAGTACCTTTTTTAAATCTCTGTCTTTTCTATTTTAATATTGTTCTTAAGCTTTCTTATTTTAAGTACAAATTTAATAGAAATAGAGGTTATGTTTTGAACTTTTGATGGGTTTTATACCTATTATATTTTATATAAACTCAATATATTACTAAATAAATTTTTATTTAAATTTAAATTTAAATTATTCACTCTGTCACATATATTTTTAAACATTAAAAATTTAATTATTCCACATATTAGTAACCACATTACTACTTATATGTACACATATATATTCATGCACACACACGCGCGTACTATGTATTTATATTTTAAAAATTAATTATTTTTTTATATAATGTCATATCATTTAATTATTATACTACTTACATGTACACAAATATATTCACACACACTTACGTTTGTATTTATATTTTAAAAATTAATTATTTTTTTATATAATGTTATATTATTTAATTATTATATTATTTTTCAAATAAAAATTTAAATAAATTTAAAATTTTATTATATAAAAATTTTATAATATTTTTACAACCGAACGTTATTTTTGTACCCGACAAAATTTCCATCATTTTCATCTTCAACAAAATTACCAAACATAACCAGAAAAGTTGTGATGGCTAACGGAAAGTCTGCAATTTTAATGTAGATTGACCTAAAAATGAAGCTCTAGGGTATAATAATGCAGTCATTTAAGTATTGAATGGCATTGGCACTTGGCCGCAATAATCTGGCCGATTTTATCGCTTAGACCTTGGAATTCTTTAATGCCACTGTAAAATTGGGCCCACAAACCTTGTTTGTGGTTTTTTTTTTTTTTTTTTACGTTCTCTTTTTGGATTCTTCATTTGGGAATGGAACATTCAGATGTTCCTCTGATGCAGTAATTTCACATTAGTCGTGTTATAAAGAATTAAAATAAAATAAATTCATACGCAAATCTAAAGAATGTTTGATTAATTAATTTGTTTATGGTTAATATGTCCATCTCTACATAAATATCTTTCACTTTTGAGTGGGGATTCAACAACTTTTTCATACTAGTGTTTCATTTTTACTCTTAGTGAATAGTTACATAATTTGAATAAAGTTCATATTTGGATATTTGGCAAGAGAAAAATTTACCACTGTATTCAGTTTTTCACACCACCAAAAGAGCACATTGAATTGTGAAATCATTATTGATCTTTCCCTTTCTTTAGCCCTTTTTTTTTTGTCTTTAATTCCTACATCATATGTTATGTCCCTTTAATAAATCTCATGGACGATGCTTGCTTCTCAATTTTCATCCCCTTACATTTAATCAAAATTTTCTTAGTTCAAATACACAACCCAACTAAATATAGATTTAAATTTTAAATTTAAATTACTTTCTCTTTATATCCATTTTAACAAATATTTAAAATTCTATTATTAAACATATGAACAATTATACTTTTACACACACATGTGCAAATATATATATATATATATTATAAATTAATTATTATTATTTTATATATTTTACCTATACAATTTCAAATAAATTAAATTTTTTATTTCATTAAAATTTTATATTCAAATATAATTTTCATTGAAACGTAGTAGAAATAACGCCAACATAATAGTCGCACACCCTATTGCATAAAGCGCGTTTCCTCAGATACACCTAACGCATATACGGGCTTTCCATTTAAACGGAGTATATACTGTGTATGTGTCTTGCGGGTGAGGGCCAAGGCGGTATGCCAATGACTAGGTCCTGAAGGCAAGGAGGCAGCGAGGAAGCCAGACAGTGCGTTTATAATTCCTTCCAAAATCAAAACTTTGTAACCAAATTAAATAAAACAAAACAGGCAGAAAGTCCCCTCTTTTTCTAATAGCCTCGAACGCATAATGGCACGCCAACAGGCTTAGAACAGCCTGCCTCTGTTATAACGCCACTGAAATTCATCAGCTCTTTGTTTTCGGTTTTCGCCGAATATTTCATCTGGGTTTTCTGTTTACAGGTTGTTTGATCCCTTGTCTTTGGTTTTAGTCCTCTGTTTTGGGGAAAGGTTGGATTTTGTGTTGAAACTTTTGATCTGGGGTGAAGAAAGAAATCATGGAGGAGAGTATGTTGTGCCAGTGGAGCGTAGTTCGATCCATGTTGGCTATAGTCCAGTGGTGGGGTTTCAATGTTACCGTTATCATCATGAACAAGTGGATCTTTCAGGTGGGAATTCAGACGCGCAGTTTACATTACAACAGGCCTTTGTTGAAGCCTTGTGCAGTTTTCTAGATTTGTTTCTTTTACTGTTAAAGTTTTCCTGTTAATGTTTATCCTATTGATTTTTGTGTTTTTTTATTCCTCTCTCTCAAAAATTTGATTTTATGTTGATATTAAATTGAATTTTGGTTCTTGACAATATGATTCTATTTTTGGAATTTGAGAGTAAATCTTGTGGTCTTGCTTTAATGCATGTTGTACCATGTCCTGGCTCTTCTTGTGTGCCCAATATTTTCAAGAATGGAGGAAGAAATTAGTAAAGTTCAAATTTCTAGCATTGAATTTAGTTTTTATTTCTGCTACATTGACAATTTCAGATTTTCTCTTTATGTAGCAATTCTTTGTATTTGCTTCTTGTATTAGTACTTATTTCTATACTGTCTATTGGGTTTACAAAGTATTCAAGCTGAACTCAGTTTGCGGCAATTTCAAGGAACTCTTTTGACCTCTTGTTTCAAATGGAATTATCTGAGCTGATAGAAGGGGATGATGGTTGTGTATCTGTACCTGGTGCAATATCTTTAGTTCTTGATGAGGTTTATGTGATTGCATTGTGGGACTGTGAAATTGTTGGTTGTTGTTGTTTCTCCACTTTAAAGATGTTCATGTGGTGATTTGCATACATTGAATATTTGAAGATCAAGGATGATGGCTATGAAGGAATTTTCTTGGATACCCATGTTAAATGAATTTCCATTTGGGTGATATAGTTTGGTTGTCAAGTTCGTAGAATATGATGGTGCCTATTTTTTGTTTGCGTTAGTGTTGTTCCGTTTAATATCTCCGGCAGTGACAATCTTATTTGTTTTACGTGTTATTGCTCACAAAAAGTTCCCTTTTTTTGTTTCAGAAACTGGACTTCAAGTTTCCATTGTCAGTGTCATGTATTCATTTTATAACTTCGTCAGTTGGTGCATACTTGGTTATTAAAGTGCTAAAACTTAAGCCTCTTATTCACGTTGATCCCGAAGATCGCTGGAGGAGGATTTTTCCCATGTCGTTTATATTTTGTATAAACATAGTTTTGGGAAATGTGAGCCTTCGGTATATTCCTGTTTCTTTCATGCAAACCATCAAATCCTTCACCCCTGCAACAACAGGTGAGCTTTTGGGCAGAACTATAACCTCACTGTGTCTGAAATTGGCTAATCATAAAGTCATCAATAATCCTTTACACTCATTGTGAAGATCCATTTAAACCCAAAATCCTAAATTTGATACATAAAGTATAACCTTTTAATTTTGGGCTTTGTATAATAATTACTTCTTGTTACAAATAATATTAGATAAAAAGCTATTCACTTTCTCTCTTGTTTTTGTGCAAGTGATATCATACTAAGTCTCTTTCATTGCTTTTGAAAAAGTCATGTTGCAGTGGCTAATCTGGAAAAAGTACTTTGACTGGCGGATTTGGGCTTCTTTGGTTCCCATTGTTGGGGGAATTCTGCTAACGTCTGTCACAGAGCTGAGTTTTAACATGCTTGGGTTTTGTGCTGCTTTATTTGGATGCCTCGCTACTTCTACAAAAACCATTCTTGCTGAGTCTTTGTTGCATGGCTACAAATTTGACAGGTAACAGTCTCTTTCCTTCTCATTCTCACTCAGAAGACAATACCAAGAGTAACTATAACAACCATGACATAAACAATCCTAATAGTTCATCCTCACTTTCTTCCTTTTTTGTACTAAAATGGGTCAATGACCCTGATACTTTTGTTATGCTAAATAAATAAGGTCAAATTGTTTCTTAGAATTTATTTGTTTTATCAGAAACAAGAATACTCCAAACTTTTCTCGCAATTGTTGTGGATCTTAATTTGATAAGTGGTTCATCCAAGTCTAATATACTTAATGTTGAAATAATTTCATTCGAATTTGCATAACTTTGGGCTAAATTGCAGAATCATTGTTCTTAATTTTTTGGTGAATTTCTATTGTGATAAATTGTGATGGTGCTCATGGATTCATGTAATATGATAGATCATGTTTGAACCTATCTTGCATGCTATGCTGTATTTGATAATGATTGTGTTTTAATTATATTGCTTCTATTATCTTCCTCTGTGCCATTATATAGAAGATTAGTTATTCCCATCTAGGGTGCTGTGCTGCCTAGCACCCCACCCCCTCAAAAATGAAAAGAAAAGCCAAAATTGTTTCAGCTAGTGTCTCATTATATTTGCACATATCACCTTCCATATACTTCTAAACTGTTGTCTACTGTAGAAGAGATTTTTATCTTAAGCATGCATTCCTTTGAGAACAATTCACTCGATGCTGATGTTGCTGTCTTTGTTGGGTTATTTGCATGTATAAGTTCTATTACTAGGGGAAAAAGAGATCAATCAAAGCATATTTGGTGGATGAACCTACTCGAACATATCCAGTTGCAACTAAAGCTTTTCCATTTAATAAGTCCTGTCTTGAATGAAGCCTTATGCTACTTTTTTTGTGGTATCTTCTACAAGAATTTGTTCTTTTTTTTAAGTGATATGATAGTTTTAGAGGGAACAGTCGAAGGCCTGCTTCCTGCAGCTTATCTGCCTGGTCATGTTGGCACAAAAAAGCATTCATCTGTCAAACATATTTCAAGTGTTGATAATTTTCCAGTTTTACCTTGACACCAGACTTTTTTGCTAATACTATGTTATATGTGTTTTGAGCGGACTGCAGCATAAACACGGTATACTACATGGCACCATTTGCAACTATGATCTTGGCTGTACCAGCAATGCTACTGGAAGGGTCAGGGGTTATGGCATGGATTTATACATGTCCCTCACTTTTCTCATCCCTCATCATCATTTTCGTGTCTGGCGTGTCAGCCTTTTGTCTAAACTTCTCTATTTTTTATGTCATTCATTCCACAACTGCTGTGACCTTCAATGTTGCAGGAAATCTTAAGGTATGAGTCTATCTTACTCTTGAGGACTTGTCTATCTCCTTGAATATTTACTTGTAGTTTACCTGCACTAATATATTGCTTTTTGATTTCGAGGTCAGTTTAATGACTTGGCAACACCAATTCTTTGAAATTTGCTTGGTGGCGTTTGTGCCATACTTTTCTTTAGCACTACCGTATCCTACTACTATATCAACATGCTCATTGGGGGTGTTTTGGTGCCAAGAAGCTTCATGGCTATCAACCTGAAACACTACTGGTCATGATAGTGTTCATAGTTCCCTGCTAAGAAAGAAAACCGATATTTGTGCTAAAACTTCCAGTGTAGTTGCTTATCGGTTTATGGCTGAATTAATTACCTTAACGTCCAAAAATTTTGTTGAGACTCATACAATTCATGATTTTCCATGCCAGATGAAAGTGTGTTTGCCCTTGTGGTCTTGATGTTAATATGCTTGTGTTGGTCAAAAGCACAAACCCCTTACAATGTTGTGCTATTCCATAACTCTTGAAATCCCATTTCTTGTTTCATCTCAGGTCGCAGTCGCTGTCACTTGCTCATGGCTCATATTCCGCAACCCAATATCCATGATGAATGCCGTTGGATGCGCCATAACACTCATCGGATGCACCTTTTATGGATATGTAAGGCACATGCTGTCCAACCAAGTGCCTGCAGCACCTCGCACGCCTCGGACTCCACGGGGCAAAAAGGAGTTGATTCCCTTGGTTAATGAGAAACTAGACGATAAGGTTTAAATCATGCATATGATGCCTAGCTGGATAACCGGTATTAGCTGGTCACCGTACATAGGGAAGAGTTGTTTCCTTACCCGATGAGCCCAAATTATAGTATGTAGAAAGATATTACCCCTAATGACCATCCTATTTTTTCTGATCAAATATACTGCAGCCTTCTTTTAATCCATGCCGATCAAACTATTTATAATTGCATGACATAAGGGAATGCAAGGCATTAGTATTTCAAACAGCACACATGTTTGGGGTGTCATACAATCCTTCTGAATTGTGCAGTGCTTGTGTAATTACTCTATGGACTCTGTTTTCAAGTTATCCTTAGAAGCCATACTTTCTCGAAGGGCTCTTGGCCATGACACCTGCAATGCTCTCTGCTCGTTGGCATGCATTTTCTGGCAAATGAATTCGCCATCGTAGTTATAACACACGCATAAGAGGTCATTTTATAGATCTAGCTTGCTGCAGCAGTTAAGAAGGCAACTAAAGATTTGAGAATAGATGCATAGAGCTTCTACAAATTATTTACTTAGTACAATATTTTCGCTTGCTCAGTATCATTAGTCTAGGCCAAGAGCCAGAAGTTCTTGTGCCATCTGGTGCTGATGAGGTAGCCACCGACTCCATTGCACTGCTTCCTGACTCCTATCGTCAAGCATTCCAAACTGCTGATGCACTCCTCCACAAATTCCTCTGTGCTGCTTTTCAAACACAGGCTGCCCAATTTGGGAAACCATCACATAGTTACAGTATTCAAGAATCAGGACTGTTGGATAACTTCTAGCTAGTTATCTAACTGCTATCCATGATCCTAAGCAAGAATTTCATTTTTTTTCAATTATTTTTAAAGGTTTGCAGGGCCCATGTAGGAATTTCACTCAATTTGATATTCAAAGACAAGAAGAATTGATATACTCACCAGCTGAGGAATGGAGAGTGCTGTTTCTGACCTAAGACCAGCACAGAAACCTCCAGCTTCTTCACTTGGCTCATCACTGTGGCCATCTTTGGTCCTTGGATCACTAGTGCTTCCACTTCAACCTGAGCACATATTAACTCCATGAAACCAAAGCAATAACATTTTACTAAAACTAGATTAGATGGGACTAAAATAAAGCTTCTACTAAGTTTTTTTGTCCCTCAGGCACACAGGAGGAAAGAGATGGAAATAAAAATAAAAGGGCCTAACAAGCTACCCTGCTCTGATAAAGAAAAGACGAACTATGACTTGCAAGAATAATAAATTCGCTCTTTTGACTAGACAGGCTGAAGCGAAACTGAAAAGCAGAGTGCAGGTTACATAATGGCTGCAGATCTCTCTCCTCACAAACAACCATACACAGAGAGAAGAGACCTCCACACAAAAAATGAAATGTTAACATATAAGAGACACCATTAGATCTGCTGTTACACTGTAAAAGTAAAATGGGGATGGCATCAGTGGTCAAAAACAATGGAAAGATGCAGGACAACACAGCACCAAATCAAGGAGAGAGAATTAGTTTAGACCAGCATTACACATGCTGTTGTACATTGTTAATGCTTAACAATGCAAAATCTAATAATAAGTTTTAACAAAAACAACATTTAACAGTAGTGCCTAGTAAAGTGTGAAGCTGAAAACTGACCTCCGGCTTGCAGGCCTTACAAAGTGAGCCAAGTGTGGTGGCAAGGCAAGAAGAGGTAGAATTCTCAGGGCCCTTGCAAGAAGAAGACACGACATGAAGGAGAGTGAGGATATCACCTTTGTTAGTGACATGAGTGAGAGCCCACATCATGGCATGCTTAGAATGGGAAGATTGATCCACAACCGCCATCACTCTTTTCTTCATCGCAAACATTCCATTGTCACCCCCACACACACCATTCAGACCTTCCATTTGCTTCAAGCTAGCCCCCCAACCTCCCCCACCCCATCTCCTGGATGTTGATTTCCAGCCTTCTTTGCTGCTCAGCTGCCTCAGGAATGAACCTGAACTTGGCATTTTTTGCCCTCTCTCTTGCACTGTGTGTCAATTCAGGTACTGTATATGCTCTTGTGGTGTGTGTATTTAAGTTTGCCTTACTACATGTGTGTGTACTGTGTACTGTAATTGTGGGGTGGGGAGCACTGGATAGGAACAGGATGATGCAATGCTATAGATTTAAAATGATGGGAAGGGGCAATGGGATGATGCAAATCTGTGGACTGTTGTCTCATTAATCTTTCTGAGTACAGATTAAGGTCACGAGAATCTCTGTCTTACACTATGGACAGAAAAAATAAACAAATCAATGGAGAGTCAGCTTTGGTTTGATATGATTCTTTTATTGTACAGTCTTTAACGCTTATTTTTCTCCGTTTCCTTTTCTTTTATTTTTGTAACTTACCAGTTGTAACAAATTTCAAAATTTTAGGATATGTTTGGATACAAAATTTCATTATTTCTCTTTTCATCAAAATTTTCGCTTCAAACATATTATTCAGTGAAATAAACCTTTCCATCACGCCCCCTCTCTCTTCCTTTAACATTATTCTTAATTTTTTGTGCAATTTTTCTTTACACTACAATTTGCATCCAAACAAATTCTTGATAATTTAATTAATTGTTCTCATTTTTTTAATATGACAGATGCCACAATTTCAAAGCATTTGGTGTAATACATTGGCTTTGTTTGGGAGTGGGTTTTGTTGGAAGATAATGTTTAGAGAGTTGTATTTGAATAAATAGTATGTTGGGAATGAAGTTTTTGATACGATGAATAATATGATTTATTTAAATTTATACATTTAAATATATATAAAATATATAATAATGATTGAATAATGTGATAGCATATAAAAATAAAGATTGTTTTTTAGAGTGTAGATGTATATAAATGTGAGAGTATGTATATATACATGTATTGATTTAATTATGAACAAGTGTAATAATTAAAAAATAATTAGTGAATTATATTTATAAGGAATATAAAATTTGAATTTAAATTTTTTTAAAAAAGAAAGGTAGCCAACAAACATAGCCCTTGGGTGCAAGAAATCCTTGTCTATTGTGCACCATATTCGGCGGTCATCATCATCTCCAACACATGCAGATTCTAATGTCACACGACAATTACATTATTACAATGTGGAATTTCCTACATTTCAATGTAAAAACTCGAAGTATACAATGATGGGAAATGGTGGGAGTTGGCATTATCACCATCCTCGGATTTCTTTGTTTATTTTGAAATCATACACTTAAAAAGTATATACTTAATTTTTTTTAATATCTTTTTCTTTTTTACTTTCACACGATAAAAATATACACGTTAAAATTTAAAAACAAACAAAACCCAACAATTCATTTCTTCATATTTAAAAACACAGCCCTTATGACACCACATATGGTTACCAATGTAGCCCAATAATTCATTTATTCATATTTTTGACAAAATTTGCGGACCATATAAATAAATATACGTTGACTAAACTTTATCAAATTCATTGTGTGACAACAGTGATTTAAGACAAGGAGTAGGGAAATTTATGGGGTGACTAGAATTTATGATGTCTCCATTATGGTCAATTATTAAGAATTTCCAACTGAATGTAATAATTTATATATTTTATTGTAGAAGAGAGACACATACAAGGGCAAGTAAAAATTCAAAATGGTCCTCAGAAAGTGTCAAAGGGGTGGGACTGCAATTGGAAGGCTGGGGCCACTGAAAATCATTCTCAGGAAGAGAAATTTAAGTGCGAAATGTCAGAAAAGGGCCTCGAGAGTTGGGCCTTTGGCCTTTTCTAGTCAGAAAAAAAGGTCGTACACTCCCAAATTATTGCTCCCGTTTATTCCGCCGAGCCCTTTCTTCTTTCTCGTCTACTTACTCTTTTGCCCTCCAATTATTTTATGTTTCATTGGTTGCCGCCGCTGTTGAATTATTTCACTTTATTTAGTTCTAATAATGGCAATGTATGGGAGAAACTAATTTCAAGGATTTGACCAGTTATAAAAATTATGTTTAATTTATAAAATTTAAATTGATAAAAAAATAATTTGTATTTAATACGTAATAATAATTGAATAATATAATAATATATAAGTGTATGAGTAATAAAAAAATAAATATGAAATTTTTTTTATAAAAGATAAGTTTTTTATTTGATTGATAACATGTTTAATAATAAAAAATTATTATTTAGTTATAAAATATACAAGAGAGAAAAGTTTACATTTAAATTTAAATTTAAATAATATTTAAAAGGTATAATATTTAATTTGTAAAATTGTGAGTGGAGATGAATAATACACCATGATTAACCAAACATAGCCAATAATTTGCAACAACTTAGATGGCCAAATTTTGACAGGCCGAAGAAGCGGACGAGTACTTTGCGAGCTGGCGCCAAAAAAAATGGGTTGTGCGTAACGGGGCACACCATCTTACGTGTCTGTCCATTTTCACAAAAAACTAGTCATTAAGGTTGAAGATTGGCATAAATTAAATTGTTCCAAGAATTTTTAATCAATGGATATAAGATAGGAGTCATATTTTCTCCATTGAAACTCATCCACTCACTCTCAGTTATATCGTGCACTCCTTGTGCTGGCTACACTTGTTTGAACCCATTAAGTAACGCATGTGATGCATTTTGACCCTTCTCAGGCTACTCGTGTGGGGTTCTCCATTCCACTGGACAGTCTTATGGACAGTGCAACTGATACAAATGAATCGAGTAATAAAATTATGATAAATGTTATAACCTTAATATGTGTCACAATGCTAAGCATTTTTGAATGGCCTATTAGACACTTAACACATAGAACCTATTTTGGTGCCACAAACATTGCGGGCTTTAATTTTCTTCTTTAGAAAATCGGTTACTAACGACGGATATTAACTCTATGCATAAGTTGGTGTCTACCTTTTTCCGATAATGTGAGTCATGACTAACCTAAAAACCAGCAATCACAACAAAACAGAAACATGAATTATGAAGCTATATATGAGAAGCTGTCCTGCCTAAAATTTCCACCCAAAGAGAAGACCAACATATGAATTGCCGTGGGCACAAGTGTATGTGTGAACCATCAAGTAGTCAAAGCCGTCTGTTTCGGCCAAGAGAATGTGCAACTGTTGTCCTTCACTCTAATTCATGACTAAGGCTCACAACCCACGTAATTTAATATAATCTTATTAAGCCCACTGCCATTTTCCAGACAGAGAGTATCATTTTCTCGGGAGTATCAGCATGAATTAAGGGGTTTAAACTTTAAACAAGAAGAAAATTTGACGTTTTCCACCCATGATTGGTCCATGCTTTCAAATTTAGGAACTTCCTTGCATCCCGTGAACAAATATTATAATAACATGTTACCAATACATACTATAAATTATAATAATCATCCCCTAAATTCTGCAATCCCAACCATGTTCAACAATTTTGTGCCACAGTGGTCTTTCTTTCCATCGTCATAACAATCTTTGAATCACGTGACAGATCTAATTCACCATGTGGACGGTGCGAAAATACAATAATTTTCTGTAGCTTTCTCGGGTCAAGAATTGGGTCAACGGTGAAGCTATGAGTAAGAACTCTTCTAATAAAACCAAATTAAAATGAATAAATTGAGCATGAAATCTTAGTTGTGACACCAATAAGTGGCCCACAAATCCATGAATCCAAGTAAACTAGATTAGCAAATTTGGTGCACAAAAAACTTTCGGATTCCATTTTGACATGGATTTCTGTTGAGATGTTTCATGAATGTCGGTTACAATTTACGTTTTTAATTTACCAATCCAAGGAGGAAAAAGCAGCAGAGGCACCATAAAAGATTTGCCTCACGGACGAAGATCAAACAATAATAGAGGTCTTCCCAAGGTTACAAAAAAGCACAAAAAGAAATGTTAAAATAAATATAGATTTCACTGACTACTTTCCAATTTATGTTTCCAACAATAAGATGACCTTCCTCTAGACTTACAATGACAGAAATGTGATCTAACAGTATCATATCACTATTTCATAATTTCTCTATTCGTTAAAATCTCTTCAAACAATGGAAAAATTGCCCGGAGTCCTGGATAAGCCATGGCAGTGAGCATATTGAGTGATCAATGCATTTCCTCTCGATTCTAATCAGGAATCAGAATTTTCTCCGGATGCAACAGAGAATGGGCACTTTGACATGCACAATTAGCATATCTCAACTATGTTCAATGATGTTAGCTTTCTTTAATTCACACGTTTCATCTGGAACTTTCGGGTCTAACTAAAGATGAAACTTTTTGGTAGCAATTATATTGGCCCAGCAATGAAATTTCTTCTGATGACATTGCTAATGAACCAGAACTCAGATAATGTCGTGGTACACGTGCTCTGTATAGATCAGGACAACTTTATCAGCATATCTATTATTATTACCATGAATCTAAGATCAAAAACTTCCTATTGAGCAAAATAAACTCAGACAGAGCAAATACCTTCTTTGCTTTGTCTTGTCCATGCATTCAGATAAACGGGCAGCTTCAAATCTTGAAATCTGGCTCAACGTTGAGATGTATTCATGAAATGCATTACCCTTTGCCCTGAGATATGACCTTGTGGGGACTACCGTCTGAAGTATATTGCACAGACATGAGTCCGATTTGCTGTTTCTCAGAAGGATAAAAGGAAAAACGTGAATTAATCTATCAGGGAACAACAGCAGCATGAAAACAAGGCAGTGTGCCTAAAACAAACCAATTCATCATTTTACATTAGTAAATAGCTCGTCAAGCAATTACTTTTGTTGCTACATATTAAAGAGAAAATCAGCACTACAAGCATAATGACAACCGAGGAAAATTGGGTTAAATGTCATACCCCGTCCAAAGATTTAAATCTTTGTTTGTTTTTGCATCTGATTGAGCAATCTTTCTTTGATCCTGACTAGCCAGTTTTCCCAGTGCAACTGAGCTCGCTGAGGATGATAACATTTCTGAGGCCAGATCCAAGGTATTTGTGGACCCTATAATAGATCCTAAAGAAGCTATTTTCTTAGCATAGAGGCACATTCCATGCTGAGCAATAATTAATGACATCTCCAGTTGATCGTCATAATAACAAAAGGAATGTATATTCTCACTAGGAATCATTGATGACCCCAAAGAATCCTGCATAGAAACTATCCATCATTATTCACACCAGAGTGATAAACAGAAAATCCTTTCACAGTAGGTCGCATACTTACACATACTAGAGTCTGGCAATCTTTGAGTAACAGATCAGCTTCTGTGATTAAATTACTCATTCCATGAACCAATTTTAGAAATTGGCAATAAGTCTTCTCTTCTGCAGTGACATACACCCTTAAATCAATACATTGGTCATACAACCTTTTCCAAGTTTCTTTTACCAAATCAGTCCCCTGGTCATCTTCAGGGTGGTCCAACGACTTCAATCCCCTCACGAAATCCACACGACTACACTCATCCAGCAATTGGTACCCCCATGGAACATCTGCCTCAGATTTGGAAAGAGAATCCCCAAACTCCTCTTGACAAACATGTGCTGCACTAGTTTCAGAATTAGCACCAATTGTTTCCTGGTCGTTGTAAGATTTGCTGGAGTAGGCACCAAGACCAGGTTCAAGGATAGGTATTGAATCTTGGTCCTGGATTACACAATTAGCACCTACTTCATTGAAAAAATGACCACAAGATACAGTTGTTGAATATAATTCCTTCTCATCGATAATTTCAGTCTCAGGGACAAATGATGATTCTGGCACAAGTGACACATCTTGTGATTTGCATGCGTCCTCCATTTGAGAGTAATCAACTCCCTCCCCAAGCAGACAATGATCTTCCGACTTGTCTACATCAAAATGATTGGCTGGCCTAATTGGATGGTCATGAATTTCAGTAGATAAACAATCAGAGATTGGCATGTTTTTCATGTCGAGTACTTCAACATTAATATTTACAACATCTGAAACTAAGGGAATGCTGCCATCTGAGAAATCATCCTCAGAATCAGATAGAACAGTATTGATTTTTCTCCTGCTCTTTTTCCGGGCAAATGCAACTGGGGAGCAAGAGAAATCAAAAAGTTCGTGATTGGCCTCAAACTGGGCACATTCAACTTCATCACGAAGTGAGCTTTGCAAGCTCAGCATTGCCTTCTTTTTCACCTCAAGGGAGTCTGGTTCAGCATCCTGCATATGGACATCGGCTACATCATAGTCATTTTGGTTTGCGCCCCTATTTGTGACCATTAAGCCATAGGTTTCTTCCAAAGTCAAAGATTTAACAATCTCCTCTGCCACCAGGTCAGAGAGCTTTGAAGGGTAACCCCAGTGGATCAGTTTTGGTAAGATGTGATGCCCAGCATCCAGATCAAATAGTGCTGGCCACTGCATTGTATGCAATTCATCACCTGGATTATCCACAAATGATATTCAGTTAAAATATTACGTATTGCTAATGGTGAAACTAGTTGAATAAAAAATAGGTGCAAAAACAATATCAGGCAAGACAGATTAAAATATAAAGAAAATAACTATCATGCTCCAAAAATAAATCAAGTATTTTCCATCCACTGAAAATTTTAAAGGATAAAATAACAGTTCAACATTGACTGATTTCTCAGAAAGGTAAAAGCAGTTGAGTAAGGTACATCCTTAAACACATTCACTCAAAAGGTAAAAGCATATGAGGTGTCAGAGAAACCAGATGTGAGCTATTGCTTTCTCATGCAGAGCAATTTTTTTGAAGAAAAAGGCATTATTTTTTAATCATTATGAGGAAGGAAACTGTTGAAGCATCCTTCAACCTAGTATATCAAATGAAGGTATAATATATATCCTTAGAAGCTTAAAGAGATTGTAGAAATGCATCGAACTTATAACCAGAGGCAGAATATAAGCTTCATAATTTAGCTTTTACTTGGTAGTGTAAGTTTTGCCTTGTTACATGCCTTCATTTTGCCACACATAAAGTCATTGAAATCAAGTAACAAACAGAAACTATTAAATGATAAATTACCTTCGCCGAGTGCTTGACCTTGGAACCAAAACTGGAGAAGCATGATGGTTTTGCGGATGTCTTGTTGACAACAGCTAACAAATCTTTCTATCAAGTAAGGATGAATTTTAGCTTTTTCTGAAACACAAATCTAGAGGGGTATTATAATGTTGTCTCATAAAGATACAATTACAAGAGGAATTGATTAAAGAATTCACTAGGAACTCATACCATACGGACAAGTTCAAATAGCTCCTCCCTTGATGGAACAGAGAACCTCAACTCTGATCTGTCCAAATTCTTTGGGAGGACAGGATTGTCACCTAAGAATTAATTACAACAGTTAATTGGCAAGTTTGAAGATTGTGGAAGGTAAAAAAAATATAACCAATACAACTTCTTACTATTGCTAGTCAATATCATTGGTCTTTTCGCAGTCTCTGCTAGATGCTGTATAGTGGTTATAAAACCATGATCTTCATATAGAGTAGCATCAACATCCTCAAAAAGAATCAAGGTTTTAATCCCATTATGATAATTAGCAGTTCTGCTCTCCCCATAGACTGATAGCTCAGGACATGGACAAGCTTCTTGAGGATCCTCCTTATCAGACACATGTATAAGTTCCACCACTTCATTGCCAGAGCAACGTCTCTCTTCTTTAACAGCCTTAAAGAATTTTGATACATATTTGCTGTCTGAGTTTGTCCCATTCTCCACTGTACTGAAACGAAAATAGGGATGTAAATATGTTAGTAAAATCACAACCACAGAATTACACCATCTTCTGCCAAAAATTTGTATCACAGGCTTTCAAATTTGAATTTCCAATTAGACTGTTAGAGGTGATAAAAATTCAATATTCACTATTAAAGAAAATTAATAAGCAATAATTCTTTTCATGTCAACAATTCTGAATAGTTGTCATCAGTGAATTTATATTATCCTACAACATGTTGATAACTTAAAGAAACTTTTCTGGACAAAATACAATCCATAATTATATGTTAACTATTCTTGTCAAATTCATTTGGACACAACAAAGTCAAATTACAAGGTCAGGAAACAACTCACAAAATAACCACAACAACTCTTAGTGATTTCTAAGATTACCCCATCACCATCATCTGCCACTGTTATAGCAAACCTTCCAACTATTGACACAGATGCATCAAGAGCCAAGCACATGAAGACAGCAGCAAAGAAGAGACCATCTATTGCCGATGGACAGACCACACATGTTCTCACAAAATTCTCAAGTGTTGATCTTATCGCCATTTTGGTTAGAATGAGCAATTGCCTTAACAATGTTTAAGCCTTGTATGCCATTTAATTGCACACCTACCATACCATATTGATTTTATTGACCCACATCAGAGACATGCAAATTTTTTAAGTGATATGAAGAGTTATATTTAGAAGATTCTCCACTTCAGCATGACATAGCCAAATAAGGGCAGTGGTTCTTGACTATGATTCAGGAATAAGGAGCCTCATTTGATCCTATTTGTCAATATTATCTTTATATACATTTTGTTCCCTCTTTTGTTTCCTATTCTGTTTTTATTTATTTTGGAAGCCACTATTTTACAACTAGCGCTAGACTTTTACACGGCGTGCTCTTACTTCACCGGTCCTTTTATTTCCCCAATTTTGATTCTATTTTCACTAGTTTTATAAAAGCATCAATCCTTTTTTGGCTTCATTTTTTTGATTAGTCATAATATACACATCAGCAAGTAATGCTGATTAGTAGGAAATCAAAAATTCATTAGCAAGGGGGAAAAGGGGGTTTATGATGCAGTATACTAGCTTTCAAATGCAAAACCAGAAATAAGTTTCAGACAAACCGCTGAAGCCAATGAGATTCCACAGCCTCACCGAACTTTTGCTTTACTAGAGCTCCATTACGCCAATCTGATGCATTTATCTAGGAGAAAAAAATAACAAATAAGATGTGCTATACAAATCAGAGGAAATTCAGAATGGTCCGGATAATTTTTCCACAAAGATGCCATTACTTAAAAGTCATGCTCCATTACAATTGGCCTGTAAATCTAGTGACTAATTCACTGCAACAGCTGCAGCATGCTTCTATATCATCCTAAAATCATAGTTTGGAACTTTGGTGTTCTGGCTGACAGTTTAAATTTTAAACTAGCTTTAGATCATGTGATAGGTTAGCCAAAGTAGAAACTAAGACAGGCATGAAGCACTGAATTGGGGGAAAGAATGAGAATAATAAAGGTGCCCCTCATACACGAGGCATGAATCAGTAATAGTTTCATTCTACATAAACTGTGCTCAAAAGTTGGATCCTGCAATTCTCTACTTTAAAAGTTAAATATTTCATTAATCGACAGAAGAGGGCACCTTCCATTCACAGTCACAAGCTTAATCTGTCTCTTTTTATCATCTAAAGATGGTTTTTTGTAGTGATAGGCCAGAAAGGAAAACTACAAATGAGAAACAGAAAACATCAAATTTACATAAGCTGAACCTATAGCTAGGTTTTTCCAATATACGCAGTACCTCAATAACCTGAAATCCTTGATCTCTCGCACACGTATAAATGGCAGCAGATTTCCCACTCTGCAAGAAAAAGCAGACCCTTCAATCTTCCCATTGATTGCGTAATTTTTCTTTTATTTAATGGAAAAGAGAGAGTATTGATAAGCTATAAAAGATGGCATAATTAATTAGATCTGATTCCAAGCAATATAATAGCAATTTTGGAATGGAGAACATCTTAAGCAGCCTAGCACTGAACTAATTTTGCAAGTAATGGTGGTATCAGTTACCAATACTACCAAAAATAAAAAATGAAACAGCACATCCATGTTCTACATAAGCAGGTATCAGAACTAGAATTTTGTATAAGGAAAGCTAGAAGTTGAAGTAAAGCACCGTATACCCCAACTGGTCCAGTAATTAAGAGAACATTCTTCAAGCTTTCTTCATAATTTGTGTCACAATCAGAATCACTTTGTTGGTAATCATTATCAATTTCCTTCACAATTAAATTGACTTCACCCATGCAACTTCTACTGGTTAGGGTGTCCCTTTTGTGCCAAAGATGAAGCCATTCGCTTAAGAATTTCACCGATTCGCTATTACCACATATCTGAAAAGAAAATCATATGAAGAATCATAAAATTAAAAAGCAAGATGACAAAAAGAATAAGAGCAATTTATCTGCTTATTAGAGAAGCACACATCATCCCTCCCACATGGTACAGAAGATGATCTAGAAAGACAGCACAGGCAGTCAGATTTTACTTTCCAATGTATACAACAAAATAAGAAAAAACATGATAGGTGCTTTAGTTTTTTTTTTATTTTACCTCACACCATACCCCCCTCTCACCCACCCAGTGGAGCAATGGAGTTTGAACCCTTGACCTCTCAAATGAGAGGTTGGGGTTCCAACCATTGCTTCTCACACACACACACCCATGATAGATGCTTCAGTTGATGAACTATATATATGTATATATAAGAGGTGACTTATCGTTTAATATAAACAAGGGGAAGAAATAAGATAATGGCTGCTCCTGCAAAATGATGATATAACAACACAAAACCAAGGACAATGATGTAGAATCATTTTCTTCCTTAAGGTTCTATATCAAGCTCCTGTGATAATCACTTGAGATTCCAGTTGCTAGTTGTTTTGCGTTCAAACAAACAATAATTAACAAGCACCCAAGAGAATATTAAATATTAAAGATGCACAAGCATCCTGTTTTAAAGTTCAGCCATACCAAAGCAAGTTAATATTAAAAGACTACGCATATTCTTGGTTCATGAGACCTGTTCCATATTGAATTTCAGAAACTACCACTCATACAAAAATTTAAGAAATAAAACTGATCTATACACTATTGCTTTTCAAAATTGATCAGAGATAGATATATATACATACACACACACCCCTAAGTCACTTTGAAGAGAATCATTCCCAAAAAGATAAAATTATTAGAGGAGCCATCACTTGGAAAAAAGGATAATGCAGAAACCATAAAGCTAGGTTTAGACCACAAGCATGTTTATTATAACTCAATTTTGATCATCAATGTATAAACTAATCTCCAGATATGCCTCATTCTCAAAACATATGTCCTCAGACATCAATTAATTTCACTGACAACACAATATTTGGCAACAGAACTTAACCTGCTTGGCATTCTGAGGCTGGTACTTCTCTGTCCATAGGCAATTTTCAGTCTGCTTGTAACAAGCTTGATAGTGAGAAATGATCCTGGGCCCAAAACAGCAAAAAGGAAAAATTTTCAGATATCACTGCTTGGTAACTAAAATCATGAAAAGAAAGAATAAAAATCTATGTCCCCTTGCAGAATATGGTTCACAGCATTCAGGATTTAGATGTGAATAAGTCAAATTATTTATCCTTAGGATACCCAATATAAGAAAAAGAATGACCTGGGAAAATAGCAGTTGAAGCTTCTATTGTATGCGTGGAGCTATGATCATAACAAAATTTTACCTTTCCTGAAGAAGTTTCTCCTGGAGCTCAAAATTAAAGCTTCCACTGCAAGAAATTCCAACAGATGAATCATGCGTTCCAATTTTATTGTCCTGCAATTCCTGTCAAAGGTCATGACCTTTTGGTACACTATTGCAGATGAATCATGGTATACAGGCACAACACATGCCATTTTATGAATTATTATATCCATTCTTCATGCAATATATGCCACTCTTAAAAGAAAATCCTACTAATAGAAAAGAAAATATTTCAAGTAAGAATTACAAGTCAAAAGATGTGAGCAAATATTACTGGAAATAGTGATACGGCACATATTTACTTCGGTGTGTTTTTTCAGCATATCAGGATCCTTCTGCTGTTCACTACATACCACTCCCTTATTGGCCAATGTCGATGACAAGAAGGGATGTGAACATTCCAGTTTGTAAGGAAGCTCCTCAAAAGCCTCTTTTGGTGGGGGAGAACACTGCCGACGGCTTTTATACAATGAAGCTCTGGTGAAATGAGAGCCATTCATAAAGTTATTAAAATTCAAGGAGTCCACTGATCCTTCATAGACTGGTGAATATCGACAATCTATATCATCAACAGCACTTCTTTCAGAGAATATCCATTGTCCCCAGTCGAGGGTTGTCTGATTATCCTGAGGATTTAGATGCTAAGTTTTACCAAAATATGCATAACCTTAAATCTAACGTTTGTGTAGGTAGCAAAATGCTGAACAACATTGTTCTATGCTTGTTATGCAAACCAAAAGTATAACATACCTCAACATGTTCAAATACATGGATAGGGTTCAAAGAAATGCCGCTTTCCTTTCTCTCAACAGAAGAGCACTTACTTTCTGAATCAGTTAAATCTTGGTTTATTTTAGCCCCTTTCCATGATGTGAAAAATGGATGAATTTGTCGTCCAGCAAATATCCGTGAATTTTCCTAAAAAAAAGAAAAAATAAGAGACACAATTTTACAGCAGCATATGTAAGAATTCTTCTAAAATTTTGTATAACAAAATTTATTCTTCTAAGCCAGATTCAATACCAAAAAGCGTGGAAACATGCCCAATTAACAAACCTCTGCTGTCAATTTTGCCTCTAATCTTAAATCCGGGATTGTTCGCAACGGCTGTTCATCCACTGTGAGGTCAAATAAGATTTGACCACATCGCAATTCTTTTCTGCCATTTTTCATCTTTTTATTCGGTGTTGAATTCCTCCTTTCCTTCCTTGGAGTTGAGTTCTGCTGCTTCTGCTTTCTAGGAGTACTCCTAACATCTAATGAGTTTGTTTGTTTTAATCAGCCAAGCAAATTTTTAAAATCAAATACATAGACTCCATCCTCCCTAGTGTTGCATATACCATTGATTAGCCATCGCACTATTATGGAAATGAGGGAATAAAGAAGAGCATAAGCTATAGAACAATAAGAACCTACTTGAACTTCAAAATGTGAAAAAATAACATACTTGCAACAGAGCTTGGAGGTGAACAGATTTCATCATCTGCTTCAGGGGAATCAATTATTACCAGTTGATTTTCCTGTCGTTTCTCCTGCAGCCGCTCAGAGGCCTTCACAAAGAAATTGGACTCTGCAAGAACATAAATAAATTATACCATATGCAATTCATGTTTGATACATCAAACATATTTTCTATAATACAACACATCAGTTAAGACAGTAGCAGGGTTCTACTTCTGCCTCTCTCTAGTGGGGATTTGACAGAAGGGATGCTCACAGCAAATGCAGCAAGATGTTCACTTACTATCAGGAACTGAGGAATCACTATCATCAACTTGCTTGTTTGAAATTTCTTTACCACTTTCTATAACCTGAAAGTCAACGCACAGAAGTAAGTGCACACAAATTCTCACACACATACACAGAAGACAAAGCCCATTGACATCTCTATCATATCTAGCTAATCCGGATTATAATGGAATATTTTTAGTCCGAAAATTAAACCAATCTCAGGAAAAAACAAATAATCTTGACAATTAATTCATTAATAATTCATGATATGCATGAATGATATGTTGCTCGATCAGGCAATTTTCATCCAAAGTCTTAACCTTGAAACTAAAGTTAATTAAGCCGTAAAAACAAGGGCGTGGTCTTGGGAAAATTAGAAGTTGACCCCGAAGTTTTATCCGAATTTGCAGTCAAACAAAGTATACTGGATCCATTTTACAAATAAAAAAGGTAAATATTCGTTTCTCGTGCAGACAATGTGCTTAAAATCTCAATGCACAAGGTAACTCTACCTTCCAATTCATGCCAACAATGGAGTAAAGGAAACCCACAAACCAGAAGATGCAAGATGCAATTGGAAAAATCTAAAATCAGCAAAACACAAAGTAAAACACATGGCTTCTTAGAAGAAGCTCGCACCGTCGTTTTTGACTTCGAATTGGCGATCCTCCTCCGACTTTTGCTACTGCTGCACAATTCCTCCTCTTCCACCTCTTCTTCGGCGTCGCAATTTTCACCCTCCTTGATAAGACTCCCCTTACGAGGAAACAAGGTCGATTGAACCAATCGTCGCTTGACATCCTTCCCCTCCATGTCAGAGCTGAATTAGGGTTTGAATTTGATTCTGGGAAGGAGACCTGTGATTGGAAAGGGCTTTGCTGATGGATTTTACTTGAAAAGGGAACTGAGAGGTGAAGTCTATTTTCTATTTACTAAATTTTGAATCCTAATATAACTCTTATTTATTTTATTTTGAATTTTAAATCACATTTTATTTTTTGCTAATTTTTTTTCCCTAATTTTTGTCCCTCTTTTATTTTTCATACATGACTTTTTACTACTTTAGTTGTGTATGATAATGAATTTATCCCTTTTTAATTTGATTAATAACAAGATAATTTTTGTTCCAATTTCTATCTCATTTTCCTTTTGCTACGTTCTTTCCTCTCCTTAATAATTGAAAAGGTAAAGATAAATTATATACACTACAGCTAAAATAAATTTAAATCAACAGATTTAAATTCTTACTCTGCAAATCTAATTAAGCCAATTTTACAAGCAAAAATAGCTTCTTCTGTTTTTTGGGTATATCTATTATTCTATTACTATCTATATTGTGCTCTTAAAATAATTAATTTTGATTGTTATAGCATTTGTTGATAAAAATGGGAGTATCTAAATAATATTTGTTAATAAGTAAATTTATTGTCTTTCATCTAACACTTTATATGTTCTATAACCATTTTCCAAAAAAAAATAATGTCCTTTTGTTTTCTTGAATAATTTTATTTTTATCTCTTAAAAATATAACAATTTATATTTTTTCCAACGTATTACATTATATAACTCATGGGACTAAGGTGGTGACCGATAAAACCGGTAGCCGGTTATGTCTCGCGGGCATCTTCCCGCCGGCGCGGAAGTTGTGAATTCCGTATTTTCCCGCGCAATTAATTTATTAATAATTGGATAGGCCGAAATGGGCTCGCATAAATATGTTAACACAGACAACGTCGAGCCCAAATTTTGATAGCCCAATCTGACTTTTCTTACCAATTTTTATCTGGATGTGATCCATTCAACCAGTAATCGGGCCTGGTGTAAGGCCCATTAAGAATACCCAAATCGAAGTAATAGACCCAATTCCGTAAAAGCAGGGCATTAAATCACAGAATTTGGTTGCAAATTATTAAATAATTATAACATCTATAGTTCTATGCGGTTTTTATCTTCTATTAAATATATCTTTCAATTTGCTAATTTTTTATGTATAATTTTTAAACAAATTATATACATTAAATTTTAATTATTTTTATTTTATCGTAATTTATCATAATAAATAAAATTTTATATATTATAAAAAATTTTGTACATACATTGGCATGCCGTTATTATTAGTAATAGTATCAGTAGTAATGATACTAGTTGTTCTTGTTATTGTTATTATTCTTATAGCGAAGGAACGCCATTGTAAACAAAAAATGTCATCAATTTTGTGAAGATATTAAATATACAATATCTATAAAATCTAATTCCAAATAATATAAAATTTTTAGATACCATAAATAATGTAACTGTGGAATTGTTTATTAAAAAAAAAGGTGAGATGAAGAGGCCAAATTAGTCAAAACACAATGTCTTACACTTTGTTTGGATGTAAACTTTGGCAGAAGGAAAATTGACCAAAAAGAAATGCGGCAAACTAGCTTTGCATGGAAATGTCAATTGTGGTGGGAATGAAATTGGAAGGAGAAGTTAGAAAAATTAGGATGAGGAAGAAATTTTAAGTAATTTGAGTATGGATAAAAATTATGTCTAGTTTGTATGACTTCGGTAAGTAGAAAAATTATTTTTATATATATATTTAATATATAATAATAGTTGAATAATGTGATAGTATATGTGTTTATAGGATAATAAAAAAAAAGTGAGTGGGAAAAATATAGAAGCGAGTATTAATTTGATTATGAATAGGTATAATAATTAAAAAGTTATTAGTTAATTAATAAAGATAAGAGGAAAAATTTTGAATAAAATTTATGTAATAAAATATTTGATTTGTAAGATTTTTAAGTGTGTACGGAATTGGAAACAAACATAGCCAGGGAAATTTAGAGAGAGAAATTTCTATAAATGCAAGCTTGAACCCAAACATAGCCTTGCGCGTGAGGAGTCCATCGTTCCACAGTGAACCCATCTTTGCACATTGCAGATACGTTTGCTCAACTCAAAAATACTCTGCACCTTCCACTGCCTTAACCCGACATTCCATTCCTTTTGAAGCAACTCTCTGGCTTCTTCTGTGCTCAACTACTCTCTCCATCGCAGATGCAGCAAGCTCAAACGTGTGCTCGTAACCTCGGCGTCCTGCGAAAATGGCGGCACTTTTCCGACGCGCCACCTGCTTCCTCTCGATCTTCTTCTTCATCGGCGGGTTCCTCCCACGAGCCACCTCAAGATCCGCCGTTGTCGAACCCTGCTCCAAAAACGACAACTGCACCTCTCTTGTCGGCTACACTCTCCACACCGACCTAAAAGTATCCGAAGTGGCTTCTATTTTCTCCGTCGACCCCATCTCCCTCCTCATGGCCAACGCCATCGACGTTTCCTACCCCGACGTCGAAGACCACATCCTCCCCTCGCAGTTTTTAGTCAAAATTCCCGTCACCTGCTCCTGCGTCGACGGCATTCGCAAATCCAACTCCGCCTCTCCGACACTCTCTCGTCCATCTCCGCTGCCGTATACGGCTGTCTCATCTCCGCCGATCAGATTCGGGAGGCGAACCCCAATGCCAAGCTCTCGGACTTTTGGGCGATCAGCATAGGGACCTCGCTGAGTATTCCCTTGCCGTGCACCTGCTTCAACAATACGGATAACAGTCTGCCTGCGGTGTACATGTCGTACGTGGTGAGGGACGGGGACAAGCTGGCCGGGATCGCCCCGAGGTACGAGACGACTGTGAGTGATCTGATGAATGTGAATTCTTTGCGGAATTCGAAGTTTAAGGAGGGCGATATCCTAGCAATTCCACTGCCGGGTTAGTTTGATTCTACAGGGTTTCTCCTACTCGTGTGCTTTGATTGGTCTGATGTTGTACCAAATGTGGGGTTTTAATCATGTTTGTGATAATGTCGGAACAAATCGTCTTATTGTTTATATTCATTGGCGACTTCTTGTGAGTGCTGTATTTATACTCTACTTGTGTGCAAGAGCATTTCCTAGTTGTTACAATGTCTTGAGGACTAAGAACCCAATTCCACATCTAGGGAATAAGATTTAGCTGATTTTCTTGCGTGATTGTCTGATGGATGAACTTGAGATTTACAAAATGACAGAGATGTCTAGTTGCGTGTGGCGGCTGCATCAATTGTAGTACTCCACTTTATTTTCAATTTTTATTGTCAACTGTGAATCCTTTGTTTGTTGTCCGCTTCAGACACACTCAAACTAAAAGGGGAAGAATAATATGAAACAAGGGGTGAGAATGATCCTAACATGTCTGCCCACGTCATAATTCTGGATTGGTATCACCAGTGTAATTATTCCAGCTGATGCTTGCCTTATAACAAGACACCTTTGTGTATCCAAATTTGACTTAGGTACCGTAGGACTAGATGGTCGTCTCTCCGTGGTTCTTTCCTTGACACAATGGAAGTTATTTGCAGCTTGCGCTTCTGATTTCTCATACAACGCTTCGGACTATGGCTTGTTGGTGCCGAATGGGAGTTATGCTATCACCGCCGGTCACTGCATGCAGTGCTGCCGCGGACCAGGGAGCCCCAAGTGAGTGAAGCATTTACGTTTTCGTGCAAATTCTGCCCTGCATTCCACCTCTGTGTCAGAGAAACATGTTAACTCACTCGGGTTCTTGCAGTTTATACTGCATGCCTTCTCCACTGTCGGTGTCTTGTTCGAGCATGTAATGCAGAGACAGTAATCTCACGCTAGGAAATGTCACCAAAGAACAATCCAGCGCTGGATGCAATGTGACCTTTTGCAGCTACGGTGGCTTTGTCAATGGAAGCATTGCTGCAGTATGCTAATTCTGTACTTACATGTTTTTGGAAGACTTGAGATTTGCGTTGCAGGAGATTAGGTTCTCCCTCTTCGGCATTTTGATTTTGAAAATGGAAGATGATTGAATCTTCTCTGTTCGTTATTGCAGCTTGTCCACATCCCTGCAACCTAGGTGCCCAGGTAATGATACCAACTGTTAAGTCTCTTCTTTGACTTTGCCTCGTCATTCCTAGGTGTGCTGTTGTCAGGTTCTATTCTTATTTGGTTTGTGAAAAACAATGTTTAAGGACAGCTGATTCCAACTGTGGTGGTTACAGCTTCATGATATTGCACCATCATTATGCAGGACCGCAGCAGTTTCCGACACTCATTGCTCCACCCACAGTGGTCGATGGGCGTATCGGTGGAGATTACATCTTTTCTTTGGTTTGTATTATTTGGTTTTGTTTGTTTTGTTGTTGTTTTTCGCGTGTTTTTATGGGCTGATGATGTGTTGTGATTATATAAACAATGTAATGGCGCAGAAATTGGAAATGCAGTTACATGTAAGGTCCCATGTTCAAAGTCACCAACCCCACTCCTGTCCTCTGCTGCAGGGACTGAGCCTGCATGGCCGCCTTGAGTCTCCCTTGACTAAATGGTTTTTTTACCTATTTTAATAAATTATATGTTTTTATAAGTTTGTAAGTCTTATTCTAAAATAAATTAATAAAATATTTGAATAGAAATAATAAATGTATCTTATATTTGGTTAAAATTTATAATTACAGTTAATTATAAATTTTCAGGTAATAATGATAATAATAAACTAAATATCATTAATAAAGTATAATTTAATAGTGTTTATGTTATTTTCAATATATAAAATAAATTAGCTTTAAAATGTTTTAAAAAATAGAGAACAATCAATTTATTTTTTTAAAAGTTTATACATTTCAAAAATCTTATTTTAAAAACTTATAAGCTATTTCGTCAATATATGTATGTATATATATATATATATATATATTAAACACTCATGAGGATATTAATTGCTTAAAAGTTCACTAAAACACTCTTTAAATTAAATTTTTTTTTTTTATCTATTTTGTTTTATCAGTCCTTAGAAAAACAATAATAAAGGAAACTCTTGATTACCTCTCCATGTTTTTAGCCTATAAAGACGTGCATTCCACAGGCAATATTGGTGTTCTATTATTCGAGCCAATGAATTTTACAAAATGTTAATTACCACATATCTAGATATAAAAAGTATGCCTGATTTCACTTTTCTATCAAAAAAATAGATTTAATTATTACACTTTTTAAATTTTATTTTTATTTTTACATAATTTTTAAAAAATATATATATAAAAATACACACTCATAAATCAAAACAAACATAATGAAACCTTTTTTTCGTATTTTCATTCCATTGAAATTCATACTTACGAATATAGTACTTATCAAAATAAACACCCAAACAAAGCCCAAGTATTCTGCTAATTTTTTTCTCCATCAAAATATAGATCCAAACAACGCCTTAGTATGTGTGTTTTTGTAGAATAAGTGCATTGGATGGACACAAAGCCACTCCCACTAAGTATGAAAAATTTTCAAGCAGGATTACATGTTAGCATTATGGAAATGGGTAAGTGTCAAAGGGCAACCACAAGTGCTTAAAGCAGACTATCTTTTTAACCATGACACGAAAAGATTAGCACTACTTGGTTAAGCTACCATCCCAAAATGATGTACATCCAAAAAAAGATGATTAATGTTCTATACAAGCTAAATGTAGACTGTCTCATCCGAAAGGGAAAAACAAGTCCACATTTCCATTGGATAAGTTCCCTCAATAGATCAAAGGATTTTGAAGAAGGTACACATTGGTTGGCACGTTGCCCATTCATGCATTTCAGCAAAAATAAGACACAACAATCTGGCCACTCCGGTTTCCCTTGCTCTTCATCAATTGGCCCTCCTGAAACATCTTGCTGATCAGTGATCACAAATTATAGTCTTCCCATGTTCTGACAAAATTCCATTTGGACAAGATTGGGTTTTCTGAGCAGATTGTTGTGCTTCAGGATTGCGGTCAGTACTTACATCGGCTTTTGAAGAAAGATTGTTATCTCCTGAGTCAGAGGTGTCACGGTGGTTGACACAACTTGCAGAGTCGGGGTAGTCATCAACATTAACTGCCCCAGTTTTCGTATCTGCCATAATGGTGCCAACAGGCATAGAGGCACCAGATTCAGCGGCAGCATCTTTGTTGTTGCTACGTGTCTTAACCTCAGAAATATCCAATTTTGAGGCAGCTAGACCTCCAACATCCTCACTTGGCTCCTTCTGAGTGTTGTGAAGGTGGGTTTGAATTCCAGTGGACTCCGTAGCCAAGGCATCACATCTGTTGACACGAGATTTAACTTCATTAGCTTCAGTGTGATTCTGTGCCTTGACATCAGAGGAAGTACTGGAATCAGATGCAGGATTTTCTTGCATATTCCGATGCTCAGCTCCACCTTTAATGTGTTCTGTGATTGTAATTACAAAATTTTGTGAAAAATTAGAGTAATAGTGACATTGCTTGGAAATTCTGTTTTCATTTAAAAAAAAAAAAAGAGTGAAATACCAGCAGAATCCATTTGCCCTTGGCTAAACTGATGTCTTTTAAGAGGCTTCTGCAACATAGCTACCCCTGGGAACACAATCATGCTCATGCACCTCATTTCTAGCCTCTTTGATTCTTCAAGGGGCACAAAACCAAATACATTTGTCCATGTTTCATTTAGTTCAGATATTGCAGGTATTACCAGTTTCGCCACACCAAGTGAGCGGAGAACCTGAGGAGAACACCATGTTCAGATATACATTTTTACACAAAACACAGCTATGAAAACAACATGGCAGCCCAATAAAAAACCAACACTCAGATTTCCACAAGAATGCTGTCTGGAACGTATAAAAGCATATCATATGGCATCCCCTATGATACTGAACTGAAAGCTTCCAACAGGTTATTTCTCGGCATTGCCAATCAAGAAGACTCAGCAATTTATATATGTTGCATAAGACTTAAAAGCACTCCTTTAAAAGAAAGAAAAGCATACCATTTCAGTTGCAGTTAAAAGACGGGTGCACATCCCTTGACGACGGTACATATACCGAGTTCCAATAAAAGGCATCTCTGCTAACTGACTCCCATGTATTCTATTTCCCAGGGCATGAAAATGAATATGTCATTGCACAAATACATGATAATTTAAGGTGCATCATTATTGGCATGAAGTTTTTAAAGAAAGTTTTTACAGTTGAATATACATTTGACCTTCAAGATTTCAGAATCTGAACAAACAAATATATTTTCAAAACTAAAAATCCATATGAAGTCATAAAATTTTTTGCTTCGATTAGGAAACATCAGATTAACTATTTCAGGAGTTGGCATGAAGGTTTTAAGAAAGTATTTACTGTTGACCATAGATCTGACCTTTCAGGTTTCATTTCTGAATAGACAAAATTTTTTCAAAGCTAAAAATCCGTACAAAGAAGTCAAAAAGTTTCACATGGATTAGGAAACATCAGATTGACTATTTCTGGAGTTGGCATCAAGGTTTTAAGGAAAGTATTTACTGTTGAATATGGATTTGGCCTTTCAGACTTCATTATCCCAAGAAACAAAGAAAAATAATTTCAAAATTCAAAATCCATATGAAGATGTAAAAGATTTCACTTGGATTAAGAAACATCAGATTAACCACATCAGGAGTTGGAATTAATTTGAGAAAGATGTCAAATGATAATAAAGAGTATTACATAAACAGTAAGTAAGAAAAGTGAAAGCAAATGAAAATAAGATTATCAGCAGTATTACAACTCCTGCAAGTAAGATTGTCATTTATATCAGTTGGACCAATCATTCAGCACATACATTTATACAGAGTTCATTCTTTGGAAAGCAGCCAACTGCAGTCGTCACAAATTTAACTTTTAATTGGGTATATATGGCACAAGTGCCAAACAAAGAACACATTGAAAAACTTGAGACACAGATAAAAAGAACTATAACTTAATATCAAGTATAATATCAAGAAAAAAATTTAAGTTTAGATAACCTTATAGATGCTGCCGACAAAAGCTCATCACCCTTCTGAAGGATAAGAGTATAAAATCCATGATAGTTCAACCGTCTAATGTTTGACCTAGGAACAGAAATATGGAATAGAATTGTGAAACATTCAGTCTATCTTTAGGGTAATCAAATACAAAAAGAGTACTTAGCTTTCACCATTAAAGAAAAATGGGCAAAATATTAAACACATGGTGTTAAGTAAAATATCTTCCAATCATTGCTAATAGATAGCCTTGGTACAGCTCAAGAAAGAAAGCAATTACATTATATAAATATGAACCATGTTAGTACCACCTCAGAAGAGTATAAGTCTCATTAAAGTTTCATCTTTATCACTACATGAGTGCAATTCAAGACCCTTGTTTCAACTATATATCATAAAGCAAATAAAATTTCAATGAAGTACCATTTATTTGAATTGCCCATAAAATCAAGATCATGTGGTTCAAAAAGAACAAAATCAAGCTCCACAGTGATGAAAATTTTCTACAGAAAAGTATCAAACTGCCATCAGAGCAGCCTCTCAATTTAGAGACTTAATGGAGTAGACCACAGCATATAATAGAATCCAGGTGGAAAGTACTTACCCACAGCTGTAGACAACATTGTGAATCATATTTGTTCCACTTCTTTCATCTATGATAGGTTCAAAACATTCATCCATAATGCTAAAAGCGACAGCTAACTTTGAATTGCTTTCTATCTGTGATGAGCTGTCATTAACGGATGAATCACCACTAATATCATGGTGCTGAAGAACAGTATAGGAAAATCCTTCCTCTAGTTCATGTCTAACCCCAAGAAGAACCTGTAACTGCTTAAAAATCTGTCGATCAAAGGTACTAGATATATCAGTGCCAAAATAGACTGAAAAGGTTAGAACGAAATGACTCAATAGGCCACTAAAATTAATCATGGATATTGAATTACAAAATGAAACAAACAAATATGCATCATCCACCATTTGCGGGACAAATATCCCATGTGATTGTATGGACAAAGAAATCCATCTGAATTAAAGAAATATCGATTTCAAATTCTCACAGAAAAACTTCATCAAATCAAATTGTGCTGCACATTACCAGGCACATAGTTGTCTACCAATGACAGGGCTACTCTCAAATCAATAACAATTATCTGGTCACGGACCAAATTATATTTCTAGAGAGCTTCAAGGAAAGTAAGCAGAGAAAATCTAAGATGATCACAATGAATACCAATTTCATGTTATAACATTACTTAAAGCAAGCCATACTGCCTTTAACTACTCCATATTATAAGAACATTCTACATAACCTAGCGGATCCATAAATTTCTGGTTAAATGGTCACACAAAGTGTTCCAAGTTTCCAGAACAAGATATGGATAAAACATAAAGCTTCTCACATCTTAAACTCTGTCTCACAAAACAAGGCTGCATTGATACTGTCAAGTATCAAAACTCCACCATATATTGACCCGACAATATGTTGGTATTCTTAGGAAAAGTTTGATGCAGTTTAAGCCACTTGCCAAAATTCTCTTTAAGAAGAAACAATTGCATTATATAGCTAGCAGAAATACCTTTGAGCATTCCTTCCCACAAAACATTGGATTTTCATCATCAAATTCATCGGAAACTGTCCCTTTAATGCAATGAATGTGAACTGCAAACACCTAAAAGTTGTGAATAATTGGTGCCGTAGTCAATTAGGTAATGTATAAACTAGGAGATAATAAAGTTTCGGGACCGTCTGACAACTGGAAGACATAAAACTGAAGCTCACATTTTTGCTCACATAAACGGCATTCCAACAACTTAGATAACAAACTGCAGTCACTATCAGTAGTTGAGGTACTTCCACAGGCCATTCCACAAAATTTGCATGAACAGTAAACACAGTGCCATTCTCCAGAAGGAACCTGCAGCAAGAAAATTTATATTTATGTATACCACGCAAACTGTGGAGGGTTATAATATCCCAATATGAATCTGACAGAAGAGTAATGCTATTTTATCTTCTAAGGATAATTCATTCTGAGAATCCTCATATCATGATCAAGGACTACAGATTCATTACTTTAATTTCAACCACCAATGAATGTAGCAAAAAGAAATAGCATGTTTGGAGCTAACTCTACACAACGTAACCATGCACATGAGTGCTCAGGGTGCAGCTTGCTCACCGAGAATATCAACCTAGTATCTGCTTTCAGAATCACAAGGAATGGAAACCAAAGAAATATAAGCACAAGCTTTAGGCCACTGGAAAGGTAATGCTTTGAAGGGTAGAACATTACATTGGAATGTTGAGTAAGGATTATAAAAGCACGCAATAGATGAAGTTCGGTTGCCCATGCAGATAGTTAAAAGGGAAGTAATTAATGTCAAGAAACAAAGACATTCAGAAAAAGTGTAGGAGTGAGAGACATGGTTCATGCATTCATACTTGAATACGTAAGCAGCCATGATGGAAAGTCGACGGACAGCCATCGCAACAGATCAAGTCACCACCATCACCACATACGTTGCAAGTGTCATCATTGGGATCATCACCCTCCACATCAACATAAACAAACCCAATGTTATCAGTTTCCACATGTTTTTTCCAGGAATCTACTAAGCATTGCGAAAGAGAATTCCCAGAGTCCAAATATATATTCTGATATGGTTTTCCAAGTGTACTTCTAGCATGACATTCAAAGTCCCAAACTGTATATGTTACATTACAACATTCGCAACAGATTCCTTCCTTCAGAATCCTTCCCTCGAGGACCTTCTTATTCTTTCCTCTTTTATACTTCACCTTCCCACCAAGAGGAACAGTTCCCAAATCAATCATCCAGGAGAGCAAAGTGCGCTGTCCCTCATATAATTCATAACCATCACTATCAGACCCATCCCTAGGTCTACGAGCCAACAAAGTTCGTCGCTTTCCCTTGTTCAATCTCAATTCAACCCTTCCATCTGATGATTTACTTTTAGATGACTCTTTTGCCATTCTTTTAATAATCTTTTCGCCAGAAATTTTCTTTTTACCTGCTTTCTTGCCTTTCTCAGTGTTTCTGAACAGTATGCCAAGAGTCTCCTCTGGTATGGGACTAAATGCGGAAATATCTTTATCCTCAGCATTTCCCTCGTCAATCCTCTCCTTAAGCTTTTTGTACGCCAACGTCACTGACCAGTGAGTTCTTCCTTCCCGGTCAACATAAACAGCATCCTGGTAATCTTTGGATTGCCTCTGCCTATATTCAACCGTCCACCCTGCCTTCATAAGCATCACAACTATTTGATCCCTCACTAACTGCTTCTGTTCCCTGAGGCCCATTTCTTTCCCTTCAGCGCATACCACTGTCTCTTTGTTCTGCCTCACAGCACCCTTCCCTGGATCATTTGAACTGACCTTTGGCCTCGTGACTGAAACTTCATACCCCAATTTTTTATGATTGTTAATTCTTTCAGCATCATTGTTTTTGATCCACAATCTCGCATTTTCCTTATCCACCTTGCGTGGCCTTCCCCGCTTTCGCTTCACTCTTGGCCTTCCTCGACCACGGCCAGCCCCATTACTACTCCCCTCAACCTTCTTCTGCTCCATTACCTCGTCATCTTTCTGTCTATGGCTCAAAGAGGAAACCTCACGTCTGCCTTCTGTTTTGGGGGGCCTCCCCCGCCCACGCTTCTTCGGATTAGAGGAAGCCTCACATTTACCTTCCGTCTTTGGTGGCCTCCCCCGCCTACCCTTCTTCCGATTACTCGCAGAAGAAACCTCACATTTACCTTCTATTTTGGGGGGCCTCCCCCGCCTACCCTTCGTCTCTTTCTTTTTCGGCAAAGCGGGCACCTTACCTTCAACCTTATCCCCCAATGCGGAAGTCTCGCTTTCTTCCTTATCCTCCATGACTATTTCCATCTCTATCACTTTCTTTTCACCGTCACTCATAGCCAATGTCCTCGATCTTAAAACCCTACCGGTCTTGGGCAAACAATCAGACGCCTCATTCCCTTTATCAGGCGAATCCTTCTCAACCCTTTTCCTCTTTCTCTCCACGGGCTCCTTGTTCAGATCAAACAACTCATCTTCAACTTCCCCGCTCACTTCACTCATCTTAACCGGCATATATGTACCAAATCCTGGCAAGCGAAAAACGCAAACACGAACAAAAACTCAGTCATCATGCAAACTCGCAAAATACATACATCAGATTAACCAAAAAACATGATAAACGAAGAGAAATTACCAATGGCGCTACCAAAAATTACGCAGGAGAAAAACGAGACCGGAGTTATACGTACAGATGAGCTGTATCTATGTCCTATATAGCTTCTACATAGCGAGTTTAGAGAGACACGGACAAAAGGGCCACCAACAGACAGGGTTTTTATTAGTTTCTTAGTGCAGTATTCGGGATTTGGGGGAGACGGCAACACATTAATTGTCGGGCTCTGTTTTTAATTTGTTCGTTTTCGAGGGCCCAAATTGTAAATTGACATCTGGACAAACTAGCGGAATTTTCCCTCCATTATTGTTATTTTCCTCGTAAAAAAATAATTTTTGAATTTTCAGAAGCACTGTTTGCCTCGTTTTAACGTTGTCCACTCCACTCCCATTTATGGAGGGTTTCTTAATAATTTTCCATTAACTGAGTTTGGTAATTTGTATTTGGCCCCCATAACTATGTACGTATTGGCTAATATTTTTAAAATCGAATCCATAGTCTAATTCAATCGGTTGAATCCTTTTTTAAAAAATAATTATTTTAAATTATGTAATACCATATATACACACATATATTACTATTAAACTAATTTTATAGAATAAATACAATTTAATTGAATGATATACTAAATGATAGATTTTTGATGTAAGGTTAAAAATTTAATAATTTAACTAAAATTTAACATTATTACACAAATTTTAAAAACTCTTGAAACTCAAAATAATTCAAAGTATAAAAGTAAAAAAAAATAGTCTTGCAAATTAAACACACATCAATTAATATGAACTTTTGAGATACAATAATTAAATTTTTAAAAATTTGATTAGCAAAATAAATAGATAAAAATTATTAAAAACAAAAGTTAAAATAAAACTTTATATACTCTAATTAATATTGAGTTATAAATGTAGCGAATTTTGAAAAAAAAATGAAATCTATTTTGTAATTTTTTCAGAAAAATTGCCTCCTTTTTTTTTTTTTTTGTCAAAACCTATTTGATTGACTTTTCTACTTGTTTTGACTGGAATTTGAACAGGTTTTTATTAGTTTTGTATTCTTCTAGGCTTTATGCATCGTGTCAAACTGATCCGATTTTGAAAGCAACGCTGTAGACACAAATTTGATTTTAAAAATATATAGGCTATGCTTGTTTCCCTTTTTAAACTATTAATTATCATTTAAAAATCTTATAAACCAAACATATTTTCATATATTTTTAAAAATTCAAATATAATTTTTTTATCTTATCTTTTATAATTAATTAATAATTTTTTAATCATTAAACACGTTCACAGTCAATCAACACTTATTTCTATAATTTTTCTACGCACATTCATTTTTTTATAACTATCACATCATTCGATCATTATTACATCTTAAATATAAATAATAATTTTTCTACTTACTCAAATTTTATGAACCAAACATAATTTTTATTTCCACTGGAATTACTTAAATTTTCCTCCCCATCATAAGTTGAAAACAAGCATATCCATAATAATTAAATCTTAAATATTATTCCATATATATATAAGAGATCATAACAAAATTTGGACTATTGCATGTTTGAATTATATTTTATACGAGTCCGTTGTGTTAAAAAACACAAAACAAACAAAATACCGATGGTTAAATTTTCTGGCAATCTCTTGGAACAACTAATTTCCAATGGCCCATAATTCTTTTAAAATAAATGTGAAAAAAGTGTACTTCGAGCTACCTAAAGATGTTCAAAATATTATTCATATACGGATAACATAAAATCACAACTTAAGTGAAGTGCCATGCATGCATTCTCTTATAACATTCCCCATTTTTTATGGCATAAATATTAAATAGTTTTTTATTTTATTACACACTTTTGTTTTTAATATATTCGCATTTTTTTTATTTATATCATTCTATAGAATTATTTTTAGTTTTTTTATATATTTTTTCTTACGGTCCTTTTTTCATATTTTTATTTTTTTTACTATTTTCAATACAAGACACAAAGTAAATATTTAAAATATTTAATCAATTTATTTATATAACTATATAATTACATGTCTTTTATCACTAGCATATATAATTTCTATTGGCATCTATTGTTTTCCTTTCTAATTCGAACAAGTAGTATCTTGTGACGAGATATGCAATTGCTGCTAAATAATTATTTTTTAGGAATTTAATGGACGTAATAAATTGGACAAATTGAAGAATTACCCTAATTATATTTTATTTGTTTGTATTGGTAATTTTAATACAAACAACAACGTCATTAATTTTGTGGATGTCTTGGAAGAAAATCCAATGGGCATGTGAAAGTAAACAGATTGGGCTTCAAATGAAGCCTTCGGGGACTCAAAGAGAAAGCCCATTTGGCTTCTAATTCTCTCCTGAGAGACGGGCTGTAAATGCAACAAGGCCCATGTTCTTCTCCTCCTTCATAGTCCTCCAGTTTTCTCCCATTCGAACTAAAATCGCTTTTATAATCAGTGAAAGCGCGTTTGCCATTCTTCTAAGATACAAACTCGATATTAGAGGCAATCGAGCAATTGACGGACATTCAATCCTTTACGCATCGGCCAATCAACAATCGATAAACGATGAGCTGCGGGTCGAAGGAGATGGCGAAGACCGTGTTGGAGGTGGCTGACGTCGCGTGGACTGCCGTCGAGTGCTGCCATCACCACCACCACCGCCACCACGAAACCCAACCATCGCTGTGGGAAATAAAAGAAAGAGGAGCGTCCAATAACGGAAGTTTATGCGCCGAAAATGAACGCCTCCGTCAATTGCTGGAGAAAAATCTCGCGGTCCTTGAACAGATATCGAGTTCACCTACCTTAATGGAGAACTGCCCACCCGATGTATGTAATTAGTTTTCGAGTATTGTAGTTTGTATTGGAGATGAGAGTTTAATGATTAATTAAATCTATTGCAGCTTCATGATCGTCTACTGGAAACTGTGAATTCTGAAAGCTTCCTGAACGAACTAGAATCTCTTCGTGAAAAACCTACCGGGAAAATTCTGTTCGACGAGCCCTCAGGTTTTCTTGTATTTTCCGTGCTATTTGGCGTTTTTTCAAATCTTATAATTTTGTGAGTGGTCTGGGCTGAAACCATCCTCAATTTGACGTGCGATTTAAGTTTTGCTCTTAAATCAATGCAGTTTTTATGATTTTTTTTCCTTGTACCCTATAACAGTTTAATTAATTGCTTATTCGGGTCTGAAGTTTGAAATCTTCTGAAGCGGTGTAGCGATTTTTCTTGTGTTTTATTTTGTTCAAATAGCCTATGTTTGTTGACCGTGAACTTCCCCGAACTCTAACATATTTACACACCTCATATTTGCTAGAAATTTGTCCTTTTCTGGTTAACATGAGCACCCACGTTTTGGTAATCGAAGGAAGAAAAACCAATATAGGCCTGTAAGTCTGGAAAAGTGTACATGTTAATATTGATGTTTCACCGCTTTCGTTTTGTAAATGTGATCAGGCACAGATTTAGGCAAAGCCGAAGCCTTAATTAATGTAGGTAATGAGGAGCCAAGTTGGTGGGTGTGGATCTCCAAGGAAATGGTCCCTGGTAATACCGAAGAGAAAAGTGGAATCGACAATGAGAATTATGTTGTTATAAATGAGGAACAAGTGGTGGATGGGGTAGCAAACTTTATGGCTCGATGCCTTTTGGCAAACCCTAATGCTCTGGTAAGTGACTTGATAGCAATTTTAGTTTTGTGCTGCTTATAATTTGTTCGTGACTTGCAGTCCCTCAACGGTAATATGTTTTGATAATGCAGAATTTGACTCCTTTGGAGCTCCAGAAAGGTAGCTTTCTGTTCTTTGGTAGATGGTTTTTTTTTTTTTAACCTTTGGGGCAGTACAAAGCTCTTTTGACATGTGCACGATAAAAATCACAATCATGCAGATAGACAGATACATTAATAACAACTTGGTCTCTATATAACACGCTCACATTGGAGCTGGCCTCAGCAAATTCTTTTTGTATATTGGAACAGTGGCGTGTTTCACAAATTTTGAATACATATTTCGTGACTTGCAGCCTTGATGAAAGCACTAGGAGGAATGAATAAAGTAGATAAAATGCTGAACATTTGGCATGCTGGGATGATGTTCTATACACTGGCCACATGGGGACTTGCTCTAGCAAGGTAAGTTCGAGCATTCTAATATTGATTATGTTAAAGAAAAAGCTTGTTGGTGATGGTTGGCCAAGGAAAATTTTTTTACCATGATTGTTGGTCTTTCTGACTATGGAATAATTTGTTGGTTAAATGAAAGTTTCTTCCTAGTAGTTAAATGAGAGTTCTGTAGTGTTACAATATGATTTGCCTTCACTGTTGTACCTAAAAAGTACAGTGACAAGAAAAAGGCAGGGAAAAAACTTAAAATTGGACTTTCTTTCTTCCTCTTGAAATTCTATATCTTGTTTTCTTTGTAGTGTGAATAATTGCCACGTACAAGTTTTGTCAATGTTCTTACAAAAGCTTTCTTGCAGTTTGTACCAAGGTCGTAAAATTCTAAGAATGGCTACACTTGGGGTCCATCACTCGAGCAAATTGGCCCTGAAAGCCCTATAATCATAGGGTTTGTTCATGCTTCAAGTCGCTGAAGTGATTGCGTTGTGTAAATATATATAAAATTAAACGGTATTGCATTTGAGATATTTATGCATGCTGTTAAAATGTTATTCTGATTGTTGCAATTGATTATGAAGTGTACATATATGTTTGTGGTATTGCATTTGAGATTATCATTATGTAATATAGTGATTACTGTGGCGTTGCTACTGCTGTGACAATTTGGATCGTGCCCTCTATAATGTTGCCTTCTGCATTTGTTTTCCTTTTTTGAGGGCAGGCCTCCCCATCTATGGCAGAAAACTGGAGCTGGCCTTTAGCTGTGGTGTCAGCGCAGCCATTGTGGTTGTATGCTTGTATTCTCTTTAAAGTGACTCAAGTTGTGCATCTGGGTTATTCTGAACTATTTTAGACAATATTATGACATCAACTAACAGAGATTAGTCCATAAAGAGAGAGTAGACATTGTGAACAGATCCTGTTAATTAATCGCAATTGCTGCTCTGCATGCCTACTTCTACACAGTATGAGAAGTTGCATCCACTAAATTCTTGCATTAAAAGTTTGATGAGAAGTCTGGCATTAAAAGAAAATGAGGAGGTACTGCGATTAATTTCCATGAACAGCCATGGGAATTTCAAGATCGGGTTGAAAAATCCACATCTTATGCGTACTCCTATGTTTCCAAAATAGGATATTAATGAAGGTAGCCGCATTGTACATGGCTTTTCAAGGCTCTGTCTGCTGTAGGGACTTATTCGCAGGGACCTTTGATACTGCAGCAGTTCCACTAATGTCTGTCACGGCTGATGTTCTCTGGTCCACCTCGGGCAATTCATGTGTTGTGCCCTATCATTTGTGAGTCTGCGTGCGGCTGACATCTCTCCACAGAGTGAAGCCCAACAATTATGATAACTGCTTCGACTAGGCTGCGTTTTCAGTAGAGCACAGCATTAGATAAAAAAAGTGTGTAATGGCATTCCAACTAACCTTGATGATGGCATTCAGAAGGTATTCCAACGTCATTTGGTGGTAAGAAGAACTTACAGGATAGACTGAAGCAAGAAGCCTAGAGTCAAAGCCAATGGCCCATGCACTAAAATTATGTTCCATTATTACAGCAGCAATTCCGCATTCCACAATTCACATAACGCAGATGAGAGCTGCCAGAGGGAGCATTGCCGAGTACTCCTCCAATGTGTTATTCTGTCCCCCAAAACAACTAAAAATTTAACTCACGAGTTAAAAGATTTATTCTATGGGAGAACAGATCAGAAGATCTTTAGAAGAAGAACATACTTAAAGATGAAGAAGCCAGCCCAGCCAATAACGCTAGTAATCAACATAATGGTGCCGGCGACCCGGTGCTGATCAGCGGCGGCTTAGCGGTGGCTGCTGCCGTGGGAGTACCACAAAATGTCTACGATGGGGCCTTTGTACATTGTCATAATCATTGCCCCTGTCACCGTTATTAATGTGTCTATCACCTCAGCCAAACTGGGTATCTTCTTCAGATTGATCTTCTCCACCCTGAGGATTAATTTCTTAGAAATATTGCAGTAGATCCATTAACAAAAATAAAATAACCAATGTTAATTAGTATGTTTCGTATTTTTATACAAGAACTAAGAAAATTTCATGTAATTACTTCTCATCAAAACCCTAATAATTAATTAATAAAGGAATTAAGATTATGAGGAAGTGTGGGAGTGATTAATTACCTGAAAATGATTGCCATAATGAAGGTGACGGCAGGCAGCACATTGGTTGTGCCAGATGCAAATGTTGCATTTGTGTACTGCATTTCCAGATAGTAGATGCTCTGGTCCAGCACTGGCCTATTTAATTATTAATGTCACACGGTAAAACCTATTATTAGTGAGTCATATATCACTAGAATTGTTTGAAAATCGTTACATCAAATTGATAATCCAAAGTCACGAATTATAAGATTTAGTAATTTTAGTAGTTTTCCTTCAATTAGTTTTCTTAAGGAGGCATCATTATATTTCTTAGACTAGAAAACATTTATTTATTTATTTATAATGATGACCACTGTCTGGCAACATATGTATAATATTAGTTTAACGAGGTAAAAGTGAACATTGATAGAATACACACACATACACCATATAATTGAGGCTAAACTTCTGATTTGGTTGTCTGAAGCGGTGATACAAAAATAATCCTATTCCTTTAACATAAAATAAAAAATATGAAGATTAATTTGTGAATTTACTTAAAACTATTATTTACAATTTTTAAATTTTCTATAACTTCTCTTCTAACACAAAAAATTGCACTAAAAAACTGACACATTGTTGTCTTGTTTTAGTGGAGTTTCATTTCCTTTTTGGTAAAATTCAATCATAATTATTTATTTATATTTATTTTATCATTGTATTTATGTATATTATATAGAGATACGTATACCTCTATTTTTTTTTTTTTAATACGCATCAAGCGCGCACCAACTACAAGTATATATAATGCTTCTATATATGTATGTAATGTCCACGTACTTAGTATAGAAGAACGATAAATGTTCCATGTCATGCAAGAACAAGGACATATCATGCAGTTTGTGTGTGTGTGTGTGTACATATATATAAACGAAATACATGTGTTTGAAGGACATTACTCTAATGAAGCAAGCGCCATCAGTTTCAGAAATATCGATTATGTCATTCGAGGCCTTATTTTCCTGAAAAACAAAAAATGAAAAAAAAAAAAACAAAAAACAAAATTGCTACACCAAAATGATCAGTCAGCGTATGTGTGTGTGTGTGAAGAAGTAACTGTAATGCTCAAAATGCATGCAGGCTTACTTCTCCAGAAAATAGGCGAAGGGAGCCATAACCATGGTGGCAGCGACATGGCGATACAGAATCAGAACCCAGTTGCTGAATCCATGTCTCAAGGAGACAAGACTAATTATGTACATTCCAGCATACCCAAACTGAAGGGCCACCATAGCCACAAATGGCTTCATTTTGTTGAAAGCAACCATGGCAAGTCCAAACATGGCGATAATTAGATCACCCAGTTTCTTTCTTCTGGTCCTCGGTAGTTCTTCCTAGCTCACTGTTAGTCCTGACAACTATGCTAATGCATGGGGCAACAAAGACAAGGGGTCTGAGCCCCTTTTATATACACACAATAAAGTTATTACAAACAGTTTTACAAGAATAAGAAACCCAGAATTTTTGTTGAATATTACAGCTATGCTTCGCACTGTAGCCAATTTTTTATTCCCCTACATGATTTCTTATCCTTCAACTCAAAACACTACCCCGACAGCTATAACAACAAGAATTTTTGCCATTGAGTGACAAGATTACCCTAGAAAATTATTTTTCCATGGATATCCCATTTTTAATATTTTTTAAAATGTTGTGTTATTAGTTAAGTGGGGTATGAATTTTTTTGACCACCAAACGTTGTTAGGGTTTAGTGCCCTCTGATTGCAATGCAGGGCTGTTTTATTATTATTTTTTCTTTGAAGGGTGGGTGATGAGTGGACACTTTAATGAAAATGGGATGCAATATTAACTCATTTTTTAGGAGGTTGCCTTCTGATTTAATTGCTTCTTATCAAGTCTTGGTCTAAAAGGCGCTCATTTAATCTAAACCTACATGGGGCTCACAACAATCCACACTGATCATCATGCATATCTTAGTTTACTACATATGCCAACATTGTCGGGTATTGATTTAGCCAATCTTTTTAATTTGGAGTCCCATACAATACCATATTTTAACCAAAATGTTGCAAATAAATTGATATATATATATATATATATATATATATATTTATTTTTTTTTTTTAAGTCAACTAAAAAGGGGTAATTTAATGTGAAGAAAGTTGCCCAAACGGGCCATGGAAAGAACACTTGTAGTGCTTTTCCCAAATGGAATAGAATTGGTAAAAGTAAATTTTATACTTTTCTTAACTTTGTTTTCTTTTTCTTTTTCTTTTTCTTTTTTTTGCCCTACGGAATTTTTTTAGCAATACTTTAAAACCCATTTTATAAAAGGAATTTTGGAAAAGGTGATTCTTAAAAATTCGTGTTTTGAAGCACGCCTAAGGTTTGAAACGTTCTATTATTACACCAGTTCAAAAATTTAGGGCAAATGAAATATTTTCCCTTCATATCTTGAATTACCCTCTTTCAATTTTATTTATCCATCTCATGTTCATGCTCTGACACAAAATAAAAGGGGAAGCATTTTAGGGGACTTTGAACTACATATATCCTAGATACAAGTGATTAACTTGTGTGGCTTAATAGAAAGAATTAAAATAAATATTACATTTGAGATGACACACACACAAGTATTGTTTTTGAGAGAGATATCTATGATGTCCTTAGTGCTATAAAGCATTAAGCACACCAACTAATGCTAAAGGCTAAAGAAGAACAGACAGAATTGCAATTATATTTCCGTTTATCTTGAGACTGAAAAAGATGCAAGCAAAATATAAATACCATTGGCATCCCTCATTTCTTTTATGTAAATTAGCCTTACATCTAAGTCTGTCAATGCGTAGGGTTTTATCTTACCCATACTTATATCCACAAATATCTATAAATAAAATACCTTTTAAAAAAATATATTTAAGCATGTTTGCTTATGAAAAAGTCATGAAGCTTTTGTCTAAATATTGATGATTACTTTTGTAAAATTGAATTTAAAAAAAAATTTAATATCACATCTTTAAAAAATAGTCATGGGTGTTAATGGATAAATGTAGGATATAGATACCATGCACATTAATAGGTAGGGAAAGAGTAATACCAATAATTTTAATTTCAATGGGTATGAATTTGGATATTTTAGACTGGTCTATTCATATAAATTTTCTCTTGTTACCACATGATGCATTTTCACTATTCCTAGGACGTGGTTTTGCAATGCAACTCTTATAGTATTAGTGTATCAAATATGCAAAAATATTGATTTTGCAGTATAATGACTTAACTTCCAGATAAAGATGAACACATCTAATTTAGCAGCTTATACATTGCAGCAAATAATCATCAGCACTCTTGGCAATTTATGCGATGAGGTAAATAGCGTTAAGGAGCCGTTCGTTTAGTTATGCCTCGGTTGGCATCTCCACACGGCGACACGGCCTTGCCGCCGATCCTTCTGGGTCCTCGCCTTTTCTGACGGAATTTGAATGAATGAGAGCAAACGTTTCGCCTTTCCACGGAGATATGGTGATCCACATTCTTTCTTCTCTTTTGGTTGACAATGATAATTTGATTTGCGTTTACTAAGAAAATTACCAACAAAGAAGGAAAGAAGAACGAATTGAGTTTGCAAAGAAAAGGCCATGGCAAAAGCGAAGAAGGAAAGAGAAGAGTCCAACGGCTTGACTACTTGACTGAACAACTAAATTGGTATTGAGTTCTGACTTCGACGTTCCAACCATCTATTGGCTGGGACAGGGCGACGGGGACAAATCTGGGACAGAGGATTTCAAGGGGTAGTGACGAACCATGCAACAAAAATAATTTTTGAATTTTCATTTTTCAGAAGCATTGTTTTACTCATTTTAGCGTTGTCCACTCCACGCCCGGGTGGGATCGATGTGATTGCTGCTGAATTTGAACCAGGTGCGAGCATCCTTCCTTCCGTCTGTGCGTCTCGTAATTGTTGCTCATATTTACCATTTATAAATGCATTAGTCCAACTCTCTCTCCCTGTGTCTCATCAATATGGACAACAAATCCTAAACGTCAAGCTCTAAGCCCGAACCATATCAATGGTTGGTTGCCATCCAATGTACCTAAATGCCCACAACCCTCCGCTTTGCATCTTCAGATTCCCTGCATCACATTCGGTTCACAGACACATTTATACTTGACCCCAGGATCAAAGCCCCTGCGACCCCTCTCTGCCCTTTCATACTCTGGAGAGGTTCGCCGATTGGATTTAATCGTTTTTTTTTTTTTATAATTTTTGCAGTCCCTTTTCAAGAAGTCGTCTTCTTCTTCACGGTGGCCCCCCCCCCCCCCCTCCCTCTCTCTGTCTCTGTCTCTCTATGTGATAAGGTGAATACATTTTCTGGCGGGGTTAGAACACGCCGATTACCTTTTGCACGTAAAAGAAAGGATTTTGCGATGCAGCCCAACGCGCGGCTACTATCTTGTTCCCTGATTCATGTTTTGTTTATTTGTTAGTATTCATCTTTGGGCATGGAAGTTACTGATTTATTGCATAAAAGTGCTGGTTTGTTCATTTAGCGAAGGGCATTGCTGTGTCTTCTCTGGATCTGAAATCCACAAAAGTCCTTTCCCAAACACGTTTGAACATCTTTTATTTTACGAGTTCAAAAAAAAAAGTGTTTTCACGGTTCTTTCTTTTCTTGTTAACTTTTTGAGAAGTCCATCACGGACTTACAAATTTTGGGGTCCACTTGTATTGGATATTGAATCTTCCATTGCTTCCAGGGTTGCCTGGACAAAGTTGTTATCTACTAAGAAGGCAAACATTAGAGTTTCATCATCGAACTTGAAACAAAGATTCCCCCCCCTTCGTGTGATTAACTAGTGGGATTTTGCGCGGTCAGTCCAGGAACAAGGTTTTATGTGCAATGATTATTTCTGAAGGCCATTGGCATTACAGGTTAGTTTGAGGCATATGTTTGTCCTGAAAACTGTAGGTTGCCAAGTGACTTTAAGCTCTCTGCGCTCTTTTCTTATTGTTTGACATAAATCTTGGGATGCATAATTAGTACTAGTTTAGTCTTTCTGTTTAGTGATGATGCCTATTGGACACTGCATAGATTTTACTCAGCAAATTGCTCAATGACTTTGCGTCAATATAACGTAGGATATGGTTTGGTATTATGTGTAATCAAAAGTGATTTTGGCCTAGTGACTCCGCATGTGGCATTATTAGTAACATAGTGTGATAGGATTACTTTTTGATGTTAATTCTGACCATTTATGTTCTTCTGAATTTTTTGCAGGATGAGAAAGAAGTGCCTTAGTTGTTGGAGTACATTACGTGTCTCCCTTCTCCTATTAGTTCATAGCAATAGCTGATCTGAATGTCTACTTCTACACAGAATGACAAGTTGCATCCACTAAATTCTTGCATTAAAAGTTGATGAGAAGTCTGGCATCAAAAGGAAATGAGGAGGTACTGCGATGAATTTCATTGACTGCCGTGGGAATTTCAAGGTACGTTTGAAAAAGCCACATCTCATGCGTACTCCTTTTATGTTTCCAAAACAGGATATTAACGAAGGTGGCCGCATTGTGGATGGCTTTTCAAGGCTCAGCCTGCTGTGGGGCCTTTGATTCTGCAGCAGTTCCATTAATGTCTGTATCTGCCATGGCTGATGTTTGCTGGTCCACCACAGGCAATTCTTGGGCTTTGCCCTCATCATATGTGAGTTTGCGTGCAGCCGACATCTCTTTGCTTTTACCCCACACCACGGAGTAAAGCCCAACAATTATGATAACTGCTCCAACTAAGCTGCGGTTTCAGTCGAGCACAGCTTTAGATAAACAAAGTGTGCAATGGCAAGTTTTTACCATGCATTATTTATGGAAATCATGAATACCTTCCAAGATGGACTTGCTCAGACAGAACGAGGGCTCCCAACGCAGCAGTGATGACAGTGCTCAGAGGACTAAATGCAGTCACAAACACCGGCCCTCGGAGTTTGTTCACAACACTCTGCACGTAGTATGCAATTCCTGAGCACACAATCCCCTGCCATGGAGAATCCAACACAGATCACAACGAAGTCTTGCAAATTGTAATGAACTCAAAATTAACCTTGATGATGGCATTCAAAGGGTATTCCAACATCATTTGGTGGAAAGCAGAACTTACAGAATAGGCTGAAGCAAGAAGCCTAGAGTCAAAGCCAATGGTCCATGCACTGAAATCATGTTCCATTATTACTGCAGCAATTCCGCTTTCCACAATTCCCATAACGCAAATCAGAGCTGCCAGAGAGAGCTTTGCTGGGTACTCCTCCAATGTCTTATTCTGTCCCCCAAAAACAACAAAAATTCGAGTCACGAGTTAAAGGATTTATTCTATGGGAAAACAGCCAAGAAGATCATTAGAAGAAGAACATACTTGCAAAATGAAGAAGCCAGCCCAGCCAACAAGACTAGTAATCAACAAAATGATGCCGGCGACCCAGTGCGGATCAGCCGCGGCGGCGGCGGCTTTGTGGTGGCTGCTGCCGTGGGAGTACCCCAAAATGTCTACGATGGGGCCTTTGTACAGTGTCATAATCATGGCCCCTGTCACTGTTATTAATGTGCCTATCACCTTAGCCAAACTGGGTTTCTTCTTCAGGTTGATCTTCTCCACCCTGAGGATTAATTTCTCAGAAATATTGCACTAGATCCACTAACAAAAATAGTATAAATAATTTTATTTCGTATGTTTCGTATTTTAATACCATTACAAAGTAAATTTCGTGTAATTACTCCTCATCAAAACCGTAATAATTAATTAATAAAGGAATTAAGATTATAAGTAAGTGTGGGAGTGATTAACTACCTGAAAATAACTGCCATAACGAAGGTGACGGTAGGCAGCATATTGACCATAGCAGATCCAAATGTTGCATTCGTGTACTGCATTCCCAGATAGTACATGTTCTGATCCAGCACTGGCCTATTTAATTTTTGTTGTCACACAGTAAAACCAATTATTGGCCAGCCATATATCACTAGAATTGTTTGAAAAAAGTCATGAATTTTAAGATTGAGTAATTTAGTAGTTTTCCTTCAATTAGAACAACTGCTAAGTATATATAATGCTTATATATGTATATAATGTCCACGTACGCAGTATACAAGAACAATAAATCTTCCATGTCATGCAAGAACAAGGACATATCATGCAGTGTTGTGTTTGTATGTGTGTACGAAATACATGTGTTTGAGGGACATTACTCTAAGAAAGCAAGCGCCACTATCTTCAGAAATATCGATTTCGTCATTCGAGGCCTTATCTTCCTGAAAAACAAAAATATGAAAACAAAAACAAAATTGTTACACCCAAATGATCAGTCGGCGTGTGTGTGTGTGTGTGAAGAAGTAACTGTAATGCTCAAAATGCATGCAGTGCTTACTTCTCCAGAAAATAGGCGAAGGGAGCCATAACCACGGTGGCAGCGACATGGCGATACAGAACCAGAACCCAGTTGCTGAATCCATGTCTCAAGGAGACAAGACTAATTATGTACATTCCAGCATACCCAAACTGAAGGGCCACCATAGCCACAAATGGCTTCATTTTGTTGAAAGCAACCATGGCAGGCCCAAACATGGCGATAATTTGATCACCCAGTTTCTCTCTTCTGGTCCTCGGTAATTCTTCCTAGCTCACTGTCAGTCCCGACAACTATGCTAATGCATGGGGCAACGAAGACAAGGGGTTTGGGCCCCTTTTATATACACAAAATAAAGTTATTACAAACAGTTTTGCAAGAATAAGAAACCCAGAATTTTTGTTGAATATTACACCTATGCTTCGCACCGTAGCCAATTTTTTATTCCCCTGCATGATTTCTTATCCTTCAACTCAAAGTACTTCCTCTACAGCTATAGCAACAAGATTCTTTGCCATTAAGTGACAAGATGGCACTGGAAAATTATTTTTCCATGGATCTCCCAATTTTTATTTTTTTAAAAAAATGTTGTATTATTAGTTATGTGGGGTACGAATTTTTTTGACCACCAAATGTTGTTAGGGTTTAGTGCTCCCTGATTGCAATGTCGGGCTGTTTTTATTTATTTATTTATTTATTTCCTTTCAAGGGTGGATGATGAGTGGACACTTGAATGAAAATGGGATCCAATATTAACTCATTTTTTAGGAGGAGACCTTTTGATTTAATTGCCTCTTAGCCACTCTTATGATCACTATTTGTAGTCCATGTTTTCAAAACCGATCCGTATCAAAACCGATCGGTACAATCAGTCTGATCAGAATAAGTCGGTTTTGCAGTTTGATTATATCTAAAAAATTGGTCATCATTTTTGAATCAGTGTGAACTAATCAAATCAGGTGAAAACTGGATTGAATTCTGGATTGAACTGGTCAAAAATCGGTTTTCACGATTTTTATTAATAAAAATTTTAAAAATTAAAAATTAACATTTTAATTAAATAAAAATAACTAAAATATTTTTATATCTACTTATAATTTCATTTTTATAGTCAAAATAATTTATTATTAAATGAAATTTTTACTAACTACTATTTTTACTTGTACTCATTTTATAATTTCTGTCCATATATTTTTTTAATTAAGTCATTGAAAATTTAAATATTGAATCTTGAAATTAAAATTTTTTAGTTAATTGTGTTGTTTTCATTTTCCAAAATTCAATCTTCAATACTTATGTTTTCTTTGAATTTAATTTGGTTTCTTCTATATTTTTTGTAATATTTTATATTTATTAAATTATTAATTTTTTTATTATATGTAAAACCTATCATTTTGATATATCAATTAATAGACATAAATTAATTTTATAATATTATTTTAATACTATTATATGTGTATAAATATATTCTATATAATTTAAAACAATCAATTTTTTAAAAATAGTTGAATGGGTTACTCAATTAATTTTTTAATTTTTTAAAGACATTATTTGCAGTAGTGTGAGTGACGTTTAAGTCACCTTCATTAATTGATCATTCATTACGCACGCATTTTCATTACAATTATTTGAGGTGAAGAAATATCTTAATTTATTAATAACATAAAGTGGCCAAATCAATTAGTTTGGAGTATTCACGAGGGCAAGATATCAAGTCTTGGTCTAACAGCTGCTCATTTAATTTAAACCTACAATGGGCTCACGATAATTCACATTGATCATCATGCATCTCTTAGTTTATTGCATATGCCCAGATTGTCGGGTATTAATTTGGCCAGTTTTATTATTAATTTGGAATCCTATACAATACCATATTTTAACCAAAATGTTGCAATATATTTAAGTCAACTAAAAAGGGGTAATTCTATGGGAAGAACAGTTGGGGTGCATTTCCCAAATGAAATGGGATTGGTGAATTGAATCAAGAAACGTATGTAAATTTTATATTTTTCTTAACTTTTTTTTTTCTCTTTTTTTTTTTTTGTTGCTTGAAGGACATGTTTTTAGCAATGCTTTAAAACGCATTTTATAAAAAGGCATTTTGGAAAAGGATATTCTTAAAAATTCATGTTCCGAAGCATGCATAAGGTTTGAAACTTTTTATTACACTAGTTCAACAAATTAGCTAGGGCAAATAAAATATTTTCCCTTCATATCTTGAATTACCCTCTTTCAATTTTATTTATCTATTTCATGTTTATGCTTTGACACAAAACCAAAGGTGAAGCATTTTAGGGGAGTTTGAATCCCAAATAGAAGTGATTAATTTGTGAGGCTTAATAGAAAGAATTAAAATAAAAATTACTTTTGAGATGATAAACACACCCATGACCATTGTTTTTGAGAGAGATATCTATGATCCCCATGGTGCTATAAAGCATTAAGCAGACCAACTAATGCTAAAGGCTAAAGAAGAATAAAATTTACATTCATCACAACTTAAAGATTTAATTCCACTTTTAAATATTTGTTCTGTTTTAACCCCTAGTGTTGTGTGAAGAGGCCACTCCCCTTGAGATTAAACAATAGATGATGGAATATTCAGCCCAATAAAGAGTTGTAACATTCTATTTATTAGAGTATTCGAGTGCTAAAGCTTTATCATTATCAAAAAAATAACAAAAAAAAAAAAAGATCAAATTGGTTGACTTCACCAAAGATTATTATCCCATTCCATTAGTTTCTATATATAATTTGGATATTCACATAAGTTCAATCACGGAGCCATTATTTTTTTTCCCTTGTTTTAAGCTATATTATTAAAACCCAAAACAGAATTAAGAAGTGATGAATACAAATCTATTTTTTTTTTAATGTATTTTTGTTTTCTTATCAATTTTTTAGGAAGGAAGAAGAAGAAGTTTTCAACATAACAATTGCTTTGAACATTAAGGTAACCAAGTCTTCAGTTGTTATGGTCATGCTGATGACTAGACGACAATGCCATCGTTAACATCCCACCACTTATATACCAACTAAACTTATAAACTCATAAAATAAGATGGTTGGAACTTATAAACTTTTTTAAAATAAATTGAATATTTCTAATTTATTTTTAAACATCTTATAAATTATTTTATTTTATATTTTAAAAATAATATAAATATTCTTAAATTACATTCTAGTAGTAGTCTTTAATTTATTTTCATTATTGTTACATCAAAAAAATTATTATTAATTATAATTATAAATTTCAATCTTATAAGTTGATTTTACCAAACACTTTAATAGCTTATTTTTAAATTAAGACTTATAAACTTATAAATTTTAAAAACATCTTATAAATTACAAAATCTTATAAGTTATAAAAAATAAACTTAGACAAACATCCTCAAAAATATATCTTCACGGTATACGTCCACGTAAGAAATTCTGATTCACATGTACAATAAATATTCTCATGAAAGAAATATTGTGGACTAGATTAATTGAATTACAACGTTGATAATAATGTGCAATTAAAAAAAAAAAAGGTATGACACGTAGAGCATATACCTTGTCGCAACAGAGCACTTGGGAGACAAAAGGGAAAGTTTGTGGTTTCGTGGTAAGACTCCAACGCTGTGGTGCATTACACTTCACCCATTGGGATGATGATAAAACAAGCATTAAAAGAAATTATTGCCACGCAAAAGCCATTGATGGATCTCAAAACACCATTTATAATATAATCCCATATTATATATGAAATGTGATTCGATTTAATAAATTTATTGGGCTATCATCAAGGAATTAATGGATGACAGCCAAATTCAATGAAATTGAAGAGCACTGCTCATAAACTTACGTGTAAACTTCTACGCATTTGGCTCCCCCTTTGTTTTTTTTTTTTTTTTTTTCTTTTGACGTGGGAGGTGTCGATTCATTTTGTGAGTGAAATTTTTTTTTAATGATAAAAATATTGATATTAATTAATTAATTAATCGTACTATATATGTTTAGTAAATATGGGTATTTATAGTGATTATATTTATTTTTTATTATAACTTTAGTATGAACAAAATTTAATTAACAATATAAGGTTAAAATAGTCATTTGAATAATTTAGAAATAATCTCCAATACCTTAATTACTTTATCATGCTCTTATATAGGTGTAGGATTATTTATCTTATAAGGATATGTTCATTTTTAAGGATTAGATTTGATAATTTAATTTATCAAGGCTAATTAAATGTTGACTTTAAATGATAAAAATTTATAATAAAACATGAACCCAATATTATTTAACAAAATATTAGATAAGATAATTAACCCATCAAGTGAGATAAAATAATCCAAACAGATTGACTAATTTGATGTACTCATTATTAATTAAATTATTTCACATTCTAATTTATATTAGTGAACATAATATTAAATTATCATATGTGATTAATTTATTTTTTAAAATAATCTCTAATATCTTAATCTTATCTATCAAAATGAACAAGTCATAATTTTATAATTTTATATTGAATACTTGATTAAACAAAGAGTTTAATTAGTTGAAAAGAATATATATATATATATATAATATAATATAATAAACCAACAAGTTTATATTATCATCGGCTGAGTATATTATTATTCTTAATATAAATCCACAACGTGGAAGAAAAATTGAAGTGACACAATATGCCACCGTTTGTTGTCTTTTCAGACATGCCGACGAGAATCTCTTGGACGACCTCAACAATGTCAAGTCTTTGACAACTCTTAAGATTCGTGTTTGTTGTCTTCTCGATTGCTCGTGTAGTTGTTTTAACATATCACAACAATGATTACATGTAATTAGTCTTAATTAGTTGATAATTTTATGATGCGCACATTACATGATGCTTTTTAGCTGAATAAACAACTTGCACTATGCTTGGAAGAAGCCTTTTGTTGGCAAATGATGTTTCTAAAATTTGTGTCAAAATAAGTAATATATATTGATTTGGTTATATATAAATTTAATAATTTAAAATTAATTAATTAATAATATATATATATAGAAAAAGAAAATCTTAAATTTAAATTTAATAAAAATTTTATTAAATAAAATATTTCATAGCAAAAAATTTAATATATAAATTTGTGACACCTTAACCACCGAAACTTGAATGTCGTGGCAATCATATGAGAAAAGTTTGTGCTAATTAATGTGGCAGCTTGAATAGATGTAAAAGTTCTCCAAAAACCCTTCATAATAATTTATTGCGTATCCCTGAAGATTGAATTCCGTTCGATGTTGCAAATGGAAACTGATTTGGACACAACATTATCCACTCAAAGTATCAATGTCTCGAGCTGACTAATTGGTACTTTGATGCCATTTCTTCTGATCCTATAATCTTCACGAATACCCATAATTACAAATTTTTTTATAATATTTTTGAAGAGTTTGTGCAGCAATTTGACGTTTTCAAATATCAAGGGGGGCTGTGTTCATGATATTCAGGAATAGCGTTTGAGAGAGAGAGAGAGAGATGCAGCATCCAGCCGTCGATTGTCAACTGATCAGATAGAAATTCTTCGTATCAATTTTGTTCCAAGAAAAACGAATTTGGGTGCACAATTAATTATTACACCACTGCAATGATGATTTGGGTTACATGCGTTCATCCATAATGCACTACTATATTCCCACAAGTTCTATTTCACATTTTTTATTAATCGAATCTTTGTGGCAAGAGCTGATGACCACATGTATTCTTGGATGCAATTCTTTTAGTTGGAAATATACATGAAGTGATGTGGATAGGCTCATTTCTTGTATTTTATTTTAGTGTATTTTATTTTTGAATTTTCAATATATTTTGGGTCCAAGTGGGACTTAGATCAAGGTTTAGTATATTTTTATATAAATACTTATTTCATTTATTTGTAAGGCAGATATTTTTGGATTTTTTTTTTTTTTTTGAGATGGAGGCATTAAATAAAATTTTTTTTTAGATTCTCTTGAGCTTATTGAAACTCTTGTGAATCAAATTCAAGTCGATTCAATTAAGAATAACTTTTATAGAGTCATATATATTGACGCCACCTGTCCTATTTCACTTTTGTTGGTACCTCTAATTATGTTAATAAATTTTCACACTTTACACGTATGTAAAAATTAAATACAATTATTTTCAAATGCAATAAGAATTTATTTAGTTCGTACATGAGTATAAAATTTATTTTACTTGATTTTAATAATAAATACAAAGATTTAAATTGTGATATTTCATAATTTAAAAATCATAATAGTTTTATTATGATATATATATATATATATATTTTTTCTATATAGTGTATCAATATATGTGTTCAAAAACACATTAAATAACTAAATTAGTATCATGAGCTCACACTTAATAACATGTTGTCCCTGTGTGAGGGTGGATAATTTGTACATGATGCATGTATGCAATGTTAGATGCTGCATATAATATGATCATGAACCCTAATCCTAGAATGAATTAAAATTTTCAGGTAAAGTTTGAGCTATTTGGAATGCACTCAATTCTACAGTGAACCAAAATGGGGATGAAACCGACGCATCAATACAGTATACTTCTTTTTTCATTCTTTTCTTCCTTTTTTTATTTTTCGTGAAGCACTAATAAGTTCACTTATTTGCAAATTGAGAATAATCGTTGCTTGCACGACTTTGTTAGCTTTTGGGTGATTTAGATAACCAAGAATGCTAAGTGCATAAACATAACATACACTTGGCTATGGTTACGTGTGTATAAATTTATTATATTTTAAATAATAAATAAAATTATTACAGAATTAAATGTACAAAAAATATTTACAATAGAAAAAAGAAACATCTAAAGAATTTGAAGTGAGAGGAAGTAAGTTCAAATGGTTGGTTGAAAGAGAAAAAAATATAAGAGTTTGAACCACAAAACTTTATTAACATGTATATATTCTTTTCTTTTCTTTTCCGTACAGAATAATGCTGCAGAGAGTAAAAGTGCAAGCAAAACACACACCGTGAATTGTCACTAATAAACAGAGAATAAATCAAACCCAGAATTGGAATCAAAGACATGAGAGAATACTGGAAACCAAAAAGATACCCTTGGACAAGTTACCCTGACTTCAGGCATAGTACGTATTTGCACAAATACCTTGGAGACGACATGGATAGAGAAGCCTGTTCGCTTGAAATTTCGTCATCTGGTTTGTGTAAGGTTCAGATAAGTTTTTTCCTCTCAAAGTATCGCCTCAAAAGCCAAAAGTTGAAAAACAAGCCTCGTGCGCTGGGGGCGTTTATAAACTAAGTAACTCAACTCAAGCTCAAGTAGATTTAACAATTTTTAGAGTTTTTGAATTTAAATTAAAATAAACAATTTTTTCATTTCAATTTAATTGCTTAACTCAACTCGTTAACACTCCAAATTGTAGACACAGAGGGGAAGATATGCTACACAAGGCCACTCTTGCATTCACTGCCCTTCAAACACCCCTCATCTCGCCTTCCCTGCAACAACAAAATGTGTTAAAACACACGAAAAGCATCCAGTATTGAGTTGGCTCTAGACTTCCACCCTTCCTATCAGATAGCTTACACTCAAGTTTTATAGACATGAATATCAATTATCGCCCATGTCATCACAGGCTCAATTACAGCACACAAAAGATGGTAAGAATTGCAAAACATACAAGCTTTGAGTTCTCTCCTTAAGATGGAAAGGTTTTCCCTCCCAACGGTTTGGCAAGTGCAAGGGGCTGATCACAATTGTGCTGTAATGACATCAAATCAGGGCCACTATAGGAGTCCAGGACATGATGATGATACAAGGTTCAGTTGAACTCGTAAGCTTGACGATATCTGTATTCCTTTAACAAATGAAAGTCGCGTTTAGTTAGGAGACAATAAGGAACTCATTTTGTCAATATACTTTGTCTAATGAGAATAATATTCTGTATGGGCAAACATACTCAATTTTTGCAACTAATTACGTGGTCCAAATCTATTTCTCCCGACTTCTCCGAAATAATCAATTTCAATACTGAGTAGCCATTGATGATGAATCTAACGTTTGAAAAAGGAAAAAAAAACCTAAATGCAGACAAGAACCCCGTTTAGACTTTAGCATAACATTTTTTTTTAAAAAAAAATGAAGGATCCAGGTTTTCTGTTAGTAAATAATTGAATTAATTATTCATTTAAACCACTAGTTACTAAATTTAATTGGACAGCAAAATTGCATATATTCCTTGAAGTGAGCACGAAAGCTAGGGAAGAACCCACAAGAAGGGGACGAGAAATAAAAGGATAGGCAACATAGCCTAGTCCCCACACCAAATCCCTAATGCACGACTCTCAATATTATGGTAAGCCAATGCAACAGATCAACAAAACGATAACAGCAATCAACACATGAAGTCTAATTTATACATCACCAAAATTTCAAGAATCAATATACTTGTTGGCGAATTAATTTTAAACCTGAACATAGGCCCAAAGTAAACTTAGTTCTATTTACAACAGTACCCTTAAAAAAAAACCCAATTAAGAGGGTGTTTGGATGAGATCATGAACTCTTATAAATAATTTATAAGATGTTTGAAAACTTATAAATCCTCACGAGTGTTTGATAATTTATTTAATAAAAGAGTTTATAAGTTAAAAAAATAAAATATTTAGAACTTATAAGCTATTTAAAAAAAGTTAGTTATTCCCAACTTATTTTCTTTTTTTTTTTAAATAAATTCTCAACTTATTTCAAATATATTATAAGATACTTTATTTTATATATTAAAAATGGCATAAATATTTTTAAACTACATTTTATTAATAGTATTTAAGTTATTTTCATTATTATTATTATTATATTAAAAAAATTATAATCAATTATAATTATAAATTTCAATAAAATCTTATAAAACGATTTTACCAAATACTTTTATTTTTAAAAGAAGATTATGAGTTTATAAATTTTAAAAATATTTTATAAATTATGTCATCTTATAAATTTAACCGAAACACTTGCTAGATGGTGATCATTAAAATTAGTTGATTAGGATTCTATGTTGAGATTCCTGTCGAAAAGAACAGCTGCAGTTGGGTCTGCAGTAGTGGATTGGCCTTCTGCGAGTTTGAGCAATGAATTGGCCTCTTTACTGATATGTGATGGCAGATTGAGCCATCATTTGTCTGTTGGCGCAGATCTGGCCTCTTACGAAGCAATTTTTTTTTTCAATTTTCTTCGTGAAAAATTCAAACAAATGCTCCATAAGCCTGCTTGATTGTCATATTTCAGTCATGCTTCTGTCTCTTCAATGGAGGATGTCAATATCACCTTGTTGCAAGATATTCTCTCAGAGGACATCGAATTCTCTTTGAAGATTTGGAATCAATGTTAGAATAATAAATTCGGGTCATGAATATTTGATAAAAAAAAAAAATTAATTAGAAGACGCAAGCCTGAATTGGCATTACGTAATGTTCATGCATTAGTTTTTCCCCCATATATTTCTACTTCCATTTTTTCCTCGTACTTTCTTTTAATTTTTTGTTTTATATTTTTACATTTTTCTACACTTTTTTCATTTTTTTTTGGTGGGAGAAAGGGACAAAGCGTTTTCTTTTTTATTATTTTTTATTTTTCATCTCTCTCTCCTCTTTATATTTTTTTCTTTTTGGTCTCTTCTTCTTGTTATTTTCCATTCTCCATTTTTTCCACTTCTTTAAATTATTTTTAATTTTTTATTTAAAATTTCTTATTTGCAGAAATTTAGAATGAAGTAGCCATAAAATTTATTATTTCAATAAATATGATGGACTTGCATTATTATGTTGAGTTGACCGGCTTTGGCAGATTATCATCCTGCCATTTGCTTGCTGCGATCCATTAAATGATGCTGTCTAATTTTCTGCAGTAAGTGTATGTCATGGGATGACTTTTTAGTAACTGGGGCAACTACATTTGAGTTATATCTTATTGTTATTATTATTAGTAATTGTTGCACACCTTATGTGCGATAAATTATAAAGTTAATATATTTTAAATATTTAAATTTACAAGTACAAAGAATATTTAAAATAAGAAACTAATGAAAATTGTGAAGAAATTGAAAAGGAGAAATATTTGATATAGAATACAAATAAAATAATAAGTTAAAATCAAGTAACATATAAAAAAGATAGAAAAATCAAAAAAGTATTAAATAAGAGTAATTTTATAAATTTACTCTGTACAACCAAAACTCCTTATTTAACTGACCCCTCACAGTATAACACTGGGATATATTAATAGGCAGATTTCCCATTGGGCATAGAACTAAAGGCGTTTCTCTCTCCTCTCAGTTGAATCTTGAGTCAGGACATTCTTAAGAAATTGAAGACTCTAAAAAACTTGGCAACATGGAGAAGTCTCAAGGGAAGTCATCCAAAAACCTCAAAGGTGATTTAGTTTTCGCATTTACCATTCAATGTGATTGGATGCATCCTTTTCCCTTACTAGTTCTCTCTATCGACGAAGAAATTTGATTTCCCATAAACTCAAAACTCTTTCAACTGACATAAAGAAATATTTATCCTAAAATACATCAAGCCTTAATTCCACGGCTCATGTGGCTCACAATATAATGAAAAAGCTCAACAGATATGACAAGTTCAAAAAATAATTAAATAAAAATGAAATAAAATTTTGACGGCGCCACTTCCCTTGCATCTGGAGAGACAGTTTGCTCGACGTTGCTCACGGAGAGGGAGTCTCCCTCCACTCCAAGCAATGCAAGGTTCAGGTGGGATTGAGGATTAGATTGTGGAAAGGTCTCGTCGTCCAGTGCATCAGACCCTTCGAGGGGAATTGCTTCTAGCTTGATCTCAGTCCCTTCAGAAGCGTTCACCTGCAGTCTAGCCCACTTCACTACCCCAGCATCAGCTTGGAGAAGCTTCAGAACCTGCAATAGAAGGAAAATATTTGGAGAATATAGTGACAAGAACATTTTCAGAGTCTCAGTTATAAAACTAGAAACATTGAATGAGAAACTTCTGAAGAAACGAGATAAGCAATCAGAAGACATTGGCTAATTCTTGCATGCGAGTCAGATCTCCGACCCAAAAGTCCGTGCAACATCGCTGCAGGTTATGTGAGTTGAAGTTTTCAGACTCCCATTTAGCAAGTCCGAAGTAGAAAGCTGAAAATTAGTCAAATAGAAACTATAGCTGAGACTTTGTAAGTAGGAAATAATAAAAAGCCTGCCTGATTATCATAGCACCACCTGTGAATCAAAATCATCAGAAAGTAGAGGCTAGTAGTTACATGTGGAGGGGGACAATTACTCCAGGAACTTGCAACAGAGAGACTACGAGTCATCATGATTTTGACCACCATGATTGCTCTATGGTCACAATGAGTTTGTCATCCATCATGTTTGAACCAGTTTTATCAACATAGACATGTCTAAAACTTCAAGATCCAACGCATCGTCAACTTTTACAATGCCACCTGTTCCATCGATAAGATAAGCTTCCAGTGACTCTCGCAGGGTGGCACTTCTTGTGTGTCCAGCCGATTGTAAGGTGTCCCCCTACTTCAACTATCACTCATTATAAATTGAATTATTGATCAATTTAAATAAATTTTTCTCATAATTTATATATATAGTTACTGTTTTCTTTATATTTCTGTTGGAATTATCAAAGTTGTCTATTGAGACTATGCCCTTGAAGTATGCATAATCAATCAACTTGCGAGTTCAAACGAATGTAATCAATTGCGGATGATTACTTACCGCACGGTCTCCCTTTTTCCTTATTTTTGAAAAGAACCCCAATAAAAAGAGAAAGAAGAACCCCAATAAAAAGAGAAAGAAGGCTTTAAAAAACCCTCTAAACCCAACGTTAGACACTTGAAGATCCTTTTTCAAATTTGCTCGCATTTCGAGTCAATAGATAGATCTTAATCTTCTTTGCTTTACACGGAACCACTACCATTCCCACTTGATCCAAGAGCTACCTTACCCGATCCTTAAAGACAACAGATACCATAAGCGGTACTCTTATTAACTCAGGCTCCACACGATGTACTGATAAATTCCATATATTTTTTTAAAACAAAAACTAAGTTCAGTACTTTTCTCAAGAGATTGCAGAAAAGAAGATGCAGACGTGGAGTTTAAGATAATTTCTCCTTATTAGACCAATTATGTATAAGTGAAATTTACCCTCATGACCGCTCATTTTGTGAGGGAAACTAGACAAAGATATCGTAGGATGAGCTATTACAGCATTTACAACTGTTGATCTCTACTTTCCAATACAACGTTCCATCTTTCAAGAGCTTCCGAAAGTTTACGCATCAAATATTAAATAAAAGGGCGCAGGGCAACAGATTCAAGCAACAATAGGACAAAGTCCAAGGACCTGTATTTATAGTTATTGGAAAAAAATGAAAAAAAGAGTTATCAATGAAATTTGCCATTTTTATGAGCACATTCATCACAGTTACTCGTTTTAATCCATAAAACAAAGATTAAGGTCATTTGACAAAGGTAAACAATTATAAATAAGCCAGATTCCCGAAGATTACTTTTCCATCACAGATGGTCAGGTTCCCTCAAGAAGTAAGCATCCATGTGCATATCCATGTGGATGAAATTAAGAAATGATCAAGAGAAGAAGTACAGGAAGCACATGGGTGCTTAATATCAGGCAGGAACCAAGGGCTTTGATTGTCTCTGCAAAAAAGCAATGCTTGTGTTTGGATGTAATTTTTTGTTACGACAAAAATATTTTGGGCATGATCTTAAGTGTGGTGGAAAAATAATAAGGATGTCTTTGATTTGAGTGCTTTTAATCTAAAATATATATATATCTATATATAAAATATAATACATACAAGAAATGATTAGTGATTAAGGAATAATATATATAAATGAGAGCATAAATACAAGGAATGATTTGATTTTCAATAGCATAATTATTGTATTTTTAATATTTATGTATATGTAAGAGAAGAAGTTATTAATGTGCATTTGGACTGTTTGCATATTTGATGGATGAAAAATTAGCAAAAGATTTTCAAACGGAGCAAATATTTAGGACACCAACACCCATGTCATCAACTTAGTACAGAATTCTATGCAGAGGTTTTGTAGATAATAAACATAAAATAAGGATTTATGCATAAACCGAAGTAAGATGGAATGACAAGACTGCCACAGATCACATCATATCCAAACCACCACTGCCAGGTGTCCTTGGTTGCCCTCCAAGTGTACTAGGTAACCAAGCTGAACTTGGTGGCTGCCTGCCAATGTAGCGGGCAAGTATGGACTTGGAGCATTTGCAAACAAAATTGGTTAAAATTGAAACATCAACAATATTATATGACAAATACAGTGAAAGAAATATTCAATCATCATAAGCAGAGACGACCACTTGGCATACCTGCATCATTGTGACTGCCACTTGGAGTGTTTGTCCAACCAGAACCAGGTGTGGGTGCTTCATGTGCTCGTGAAGGAAGAACTCGTTCCCCCAGAACCAGGATTCCCATCCTCCCAATTGTCCCTGACATTTTATAATTGCAGTCTATTAACATCCAATCAACAGCATGGATAACTCAGTTACAATAAACAGGATACGGGATAGGACTGACGATGTAAATGCAAGTGATTGGAAGGAAATGGATCAACTAAAGGCGCTGCACAGTTTTTTCTTTTTCTTTTTCGTTTTACTTTTTCCCTTCTTTTGTTCTCTGTAAGGCTGTTTTCTTTGAGATGATACAACAAGAGAAATGCGGATAAAGACGCATCAAATAAATGGATACCTGAACGGAGATCATCTACAAGGCTAACAGATAACTAACCTTAACGGAGATGGAAGGAATGATGGTACGCCGAAGAAAGCGTAGTAATCGGTCAAAACGACGACGCCGCTGTGCACTTCGTCCCCGAACTCGGCAAGTCCAACCACAGCCCCCGGTCCGCTGGAAACACCGCCCCCGCAACCGCAACCAATACTGGCACAGTCCACAAAAAAAGCGCCTCCTCTGATTTCATACTGATGATGAATCGCTACAAGATACTTCTTCGCTATACGAACAAGTGCGAAGCAGTGGAGACTTCCGACGGTTGCTATCTTCCTCTAGGCGACCGGATGTGGCGCTCGTTGGTAGCGAGTAGAATAATTATGGTGGAAAGCACGCGCTCTGCGGTTGGGCTGTCGAAGGGGGAATCCAAAGGAGGGCTGCGTGGCGCGTGGGAATTTGCGAATGGGAGTGGGCAGTAAGGGGTTCTGGCTCCACGCGGTTTCCGTTTCATTCGGCCTATAAGATCTGCCCCTGGCATTGACCCAGTTCACTATCTAGGTCGATGGTCACGTTCAAGTCACGCGCGTTTCCTAGTCAAAGGTTGTGAGGAAATTCCAGTGTTTACGAACATGTTTGGAGAGTCTTTGGTTAGTTTATGTAGTTTATATAGTGTTTCTAGAATTTATAAATTTATATATTTTATTTTAATAATAATTTAGTAAAATGTTTAAATAAATTTAATAAAAAATTATTAAATTTTATATTTATATTTAATTATAATTTTTTGATATAAATAATAATAATAATAATAATAATAAATTATTAATATAATATAATAAAAAATATTTAAATGATTTTTAATATATATACAGATATAAAATATTAAGTAATTTAATAGTAAGTAGTTGAAGGTCGATTTCTTATTTCTTCAAGACATTGATCATAAATGTAATAATGCTCAAAACGTCAATCAATATTGCTTGATACTCTGAGAATTATAAAGGAATTATTTTTGGAAATCTTGGAAACTGAGAAAAGTGCAAGAAATTATGAGACACACAAAACTAGACCACGAACTCTCGTTTTGTTTTGAAGTTCAATTAATTATGCAAACAAGAATATATTTAAGAAATATAAATTTTATTTAGAATATTTGGGAAAAAAATAAAAGTTAAATCCACAGCATTTGAGCATTTCTTACACTACATAATTAGAAGCGACGCGGAAACTTCCTTCCTAATGAGCTGAAAGTTGAACAGAATACATGGTTGAGCATGAACATTCAATTTTATTTAGCCATCTGATAGTTACTGTTACATCTTTTCAAATTAAAAAAAAAAAAATTGAAATGAGGACAATAATCATCAAATGAGGACATTAACCTGTCAGCATCAATCTTGTGTATGTTTGCGAGCTACGAGGATTTTCCGGCGATTTCTTTTGAAAAATTTTCACCAAACCCGATATCAACCACATCTTATTCTACTCATCAAAGCAAGTCACAGTGTCAACAAACATGGAAAGCGAAGATTATTTTTGGTTGAAGATTTTGTTTAGGGATGGAAATTATCAGCAGTAAGTCTTTTATGAGATAAAAATTTTAATTTATTGAAATCTGCTTAGTTTTATATATGTATAAAATATATAGTAATAACTATATAATATGATAATATACTAAATAATAATAAATTTTAAGAGTACAAATATATATAAATGTAAATATGTGTGTATTGATTTTATAGTGAATACATGTAACATTTAGATTTTAAATATTTGTGTGTTTATATATATATTTGTAATAGAAAATAAATTAAATTTGAATTTAAATGAAAATTTTATTAAGTAGTATGTTTAAATTGTTTGAATTATGATTGAAGAAAACCTACGAGAATTAAAAATCAAACATAGCTAAAATGTGTTGGTTATGATTGGTTGGTCATTTTATTGGAGATGAAAATTAGGAATACTTTGTTGGATATGAAATTATAATTGGTTGTAAAATTTTAACGGTTGAAAATTTCGATTTACTTGAATTTATGTGTTTATATATAATGAAATAATAATTAGATGATGTTAGTTTGTGAAAAATAATTAAATATTCAAAGTATAAACATGAATAATTTGAGTGCCCGTGTGTTTGTATATATAATGATTTGACTATTAATAGATCGTGTGATTGTATCTTAAATATTTCAAAGATATATGTTAAAAAAGAATAATTTAAATTTAAATTTAAATAAAAATTTTGTAGAATTATGGACTATATTTTTAATTGTGTGTTTTTATACTGTATTTGTTTTGAAAATAGCCTAAAAGCAAAAGAGATGAAGGGTCAAGATTAAAAATGTTTAATGATTATAACGCGTACTTTTTAGGGTTTATGAAGCAAAACAAAAATAACTACAATATCTTTGAATTTGTGTAAATTTAAATGGATATAAAATACATTAAATTTTTGAAACAATTATAGCAATTGAATTTAAAACATACGAACTCCAAAATGCTCCTTTTTCCCATCCTTGGCACACAGCGTTGTACATACGAATGTGTCCTGATAACTAATTACTTGAGAAAGTGTGTTGGAAAATGATAGAAAATCATAATTTGATTCATGTAATAATTTGTATTGTTTTTAAATTTATTTTAATAGTGTTAAATACTTTTTTCAATATTAAATAAGCCATCATATTTTTAATTGAAAAGATAATTCTTGAATAAATAAATCGTTCCATCCATTCAGTTGCAAAGAAGTAAGAAAATAGAAAAAAGAAAGTGGAGAGAAGAACGTCTTCTTTTCACTAATCTCCAGCTCTATTTAAAGATTTCAAAAGACACAATTTTAAGGGGGTATGACAGTTAAATAAGACAATGATTTGAAAAAGTATAGCCATTAAAGAAATAATCGATTAGAATATGTACAATTGTTGGAAAAGAATATATTTTAAATAATTAATGTTAGAAAATCTTCTTAACTTTTAAATGTAAGAGATAAAACCTTATAAAATATTTAACATTTTTTCAAGATGACACGTTAAACCCTACACAAATATGAAACATCGCATGACCTTAAAACTAAACATCAGTATTTGTGAAGGTCTCTCAATTGTGAAACCCTGATCACACGTGGAAAAGCCACAGAGCATATTCAAGCGGTGGCGTACGTGTCTTACATGTCACCATTTTTTTCATGCGTACAATATTCACACCTTCCCAAAGCAATGGTGATTATTTAGTTCAATAGTCACAACTCACAAGAGAATCGCATCGAATTCCTCAAAGGCAAAACGTACGAAAGAAAGCTTTATCATCCCATGATGCAGATTTTCTGCAATTTTTATTTTATTTTATTTTATTATTATTATTATTATTTTGGTGTGTGTGTGTGTGGGATCCCAAATAAGAGTGTTCGTTCATTAAATTTAAATCAAATTGAATCAAAAATTTAATATATCTAAAATTCAATATATCAAATTAAAATATTGAATATTAAATTAAATTTTTAGATTCAATTTGAATTTGTATCCAAATTATTTCGATTGATTCAATTTGATAATCAAATTATTCAAATTTCACAAAAAAAATAAAAAAAAATGAAACTCTTTTGCTAGTCAAATTATTCGAACAATGCCATGTTTGGTTTTATTGAAAAGATTAAAAGCATGTTTTAGTTTGATAAGTAGTGTGTAGTAATGTACAAAATATTAATATAAAATATATTAAAAATTTAGCATTTATTTCGATTCAATATATCAAATTTGTATATTAAAATCAAATTGAATGTCAAATTTTTTAAAATTACTATATTCAATGTCAAATTGAATTTTTTGATTTGATATTGGTAACCTGAATTGTGTACACCTTTAGTTCCAAATCCATTATACCTTGATTTTTAAGAGAGAGCAAAAACAAAAAGAAAAAATAATTGAGGGGTTGGGGGGGAGGGGGGGGGGGGGGCGCTCTGTATACGCGTTTTTAGGAAATTCATGCATGACAGAGAAGCACCAGCTGTTTTCTTCTGAAAAAGATAACGAAAACTATCATACTATGTTTAGCTGGCAGTACTTGGTTTTATGTCTCTTGCTTTTTCTGAACCATATATTATTATTTCTTGTAATGAACAACGTTCACACAAGCACGCTTCCATGAGCATCATGCAAGATCCTGGAAGCTGCTTATGATGGACAATCCTCTGTTTCTCTCTCTAACGTTGCATTATTATACCCACTAGAATGTTCTGATATCTAGTCATGTGATCTTTCAAATACCGAGTCTAAGATTTGTTTCTTTAAAATCTGATTATAATACATTAAGATAGCCCCAGTGGCCTACCGCCTCAACGGCTATTTTAGGTTTAATTATAATGAACCTGTATAGGTCAAAGCATTAATGAATCCCTCTTGCTGATTTATGAATGGTTCAGGCTACAAAAAAGTCTTCACCTTTTCTGAGCAAAGTGCTGTTGACCTTTGAAAAACATGGCACTTCTCAGCTGTACTCAAGAATCCATAGTTGCCAAGAAGCAGCATATGAGTTTCTGATGTCAAAAAGTTTAATTTTATTCTATTTAAGTAAGACCACTAAGATTAATAAATGATGGAGGAGTTTAACCACTATGGTTATGTTTGGAAGCCACATTTCCATCTCATCCTATCAAATTTTATATAATCAAATATATTATCTAACAAAATTTTTATTTAAATTTAAATTCAAATTTTCTCTCTTATGTATATAATTAATTAATTATTTCTTCATTATTACACTTATTTATAATCAAATTAATGACAATCACATTAATATGTATATTTATACTTTAATAACTAATTATTTTTACATAAAATCAAATTATCCAATCATTATTATATATATATATATATTCAAACAAACAAAAAAAATTCCATTCCATTAAACTTTTACAATCAAACATACTATTCATCCCAATACAACTTACATTAAACATCATTATCAACTAAACTCTTTGGCCAAACATAGCTTAAGAATGAGATTGGAAGTGTAGTCAAATTTGATGCCAATGACACCATCAATAGCTTGAGAGGTGAGTCAATTCGAAACAGCTTAAATTAATAAAGAACAGGGTTTTTAGGTTAGAAAAAGTCTAAGCGTCATGTGAAGCACTAATTATAACTGGAAAACATCTGTCTTCCATTCACCAATTTGCGTTCCGAAAACCCGTCCTATAAGTATCAGCAGACACCACCTCTCGTTCACATTCATTTCCCCTCTCAAACCACACAAGCAATCAAAGAAGCAAGAAGAAAAAGGGCAGCCGTAGGAGAAAGGAAATGGTGAAGACAGAAAACAAGATCCCATCAAGAAGCACTTCAAACCCTCAGTGCAGAAAGAAGTACAAGGGAGTGAGAATGAGGAGCTGGGGATCATGGGTTTCTGAGATTAGGGCTCCAAACCAGAAGACAAGAATCTGGTTAGGCTCTCATTCCACCCCAGAGGCTGCTGCTAGGGCTTATGATGCTGCACTTTTGTGCCTCAAGGGCTCATCAGCCAATCTCAATTTCCCACTTTCCAAAGCTTTACCACAAACTCTAAACCCTGAGAGCTCTACCATGTCCCCTAAATCCATCCAAAGAGTTGCGGCAGCTGCTGCAGCCAACGCCACTTTCCTTGAAAACCCCAAGAATTTGACCACCCTGCAGTCTTCATCATCCTCTTCTTGCTACACTTCTTCGTCGCCATCGCTTTCGTCGTCCTCTCCGGACTCGCATGTACACGCCGGAGGTGATCGTTTCTTGTCAGCTGGAACGCTTTCTGATGATTACAAAGCTGTGCAGTTTGATCACGAGCCGAACATGTGTGGCGCCATGGCCTCATCGTGGTACAACTTTGATTCCCCGAAGTACACCGAAATGCTGCACGGAGCGTTCTTTGACGCTCAGGCGATGGAAGATTCTTATGAAGATAGCGATATTCGTCTGTGGAGCTTCCGCTGATCAGTATATGCATATATGCGTGATCTACCAAGAACTCAAGCCTAGTTTTCATTTTTATTAATTTCTATTAATTATTCTTTTGTTTATTCATGGGTGATCTTCAAAGTATTTCTTGAAGACATATTACTGACGTATAGAATAGAATATTTTGGCTCTATTCGAGATAAATTTTAGAGGGTTTTACAGGAGAGCTCTCCTGTATGTTATTATTATTATTATACTTCCATTGCAAGTCATGTAATGTGGAATTAATGTATTTAATTTCTTAGCTTGTTGTAATTCGTTATCTATTCTCTAAATATATATATATATATATGTATATATAAAGATCTAATTTTTTGTGCTAGCTATTCATCCTCCAAATTGTTTGAAGAATGAAAATTTCCTTGGACTTGAATTAGTATCTAATGACAGATATACAACAGTGGTTGTGGTCTCACAAACTCACGTATAATTGTTGTGCTTGAGATAGATTGTATGCATTTTCAAATTATGCATAGGTGAATCCATAAATAATAATTATTTAATGGTTCACATGCACAACTCTAAAGTAATAAACACCATTTCAAAATCTTTTAAACAGTATTTAAGTCCAAAATCTATTATTCCAAACTTACTATAAAATAAAGCAACCACTTTATCTCTTAGTTTTAATCTAGTCTTAAATTTTTATGCCAAATTTTCTACCAAAATAATGTACATCTAAACAAAGCCTAAATACCTACTAAATTATACTATTGTAACGGAAGGCCGTATTAGAGTTTCATTCAAAATTTTTTTTGAAGGATTATTTCATTCTATTTTTAGGATGATTCATTTATCATTTTTAATTGTTTTATTCCATACTTTCCTTTTGTATATCTAGATTTTCCAACAAGTGTGGCAAAATAATCATTCAAACTAATTATAATGAGCCTTTGTTCCATCTACACAAGTGAATATGACCACAATGTTAACAATATATATATACGTGATTAAAAAAATATTTGAACGCTAATTATTTTCTTTTATAATATATCAATTTCAGATAAATTTCAACAAGTAAATATCGACCCATGTTCTGATTCACTCATTTATTTATTTTTTTTATTCGCAAGCCTTGCAACTTGGTTTAGATCATCAAATAAAGTCAAAGAAAATAGACAGAATCATATCACTCCGTAAAGAAGCACATGACATTGAAAAGTCTGACTGACCTATGTCAATCTAGTACCTAGTTTCTTTCCACAAGAATTTGATCCGAGCCAAACTTGCACATGGAATTGTCCTCTTGTGGAAAATTATAAATATTGCATGGCGGCAGGCTCCGTTTCATGTTGTTCCTCCTACACTGTACTTGGTTTTCTCAAGACCAACATTGTGGGTCATGTCCAAAGTTCTCAGTCTGAGTGTTGAAAAATTTGTTCCAAAACATAATCATTAATTTGGTATAATTTATCACACATCCCACCTAGTGAACGTGGGACGGTGCCCACCCCTGCATAAATTCCTAGTTTAGAGACACATCATGGGGTATTATCAAAGAAAATTCATTTGCTTCATACATGTCACTATCTTACGAAACTAGGCTTGTGGTTATCATGAATGTGTGAATCTTCGTATTTAGGAATACTGTGGTACTTTGGGCACATGACATGGAATTATTATGTTTCCTTTCATGAGAAACTATGGAATATAATTTATGGGTAAGTACCAAATCATGATTAGATGAAGAGTTAGACTATACACATTATATATTACCACACATATTTATATGCAGAGAGGTAGCATTGTTTCGAGTGGCAGGGCATTTGGGTCTTTAATCCATTATTTAAGTAAGGCCCATTACATTGATATTGGGCCTACTCAGACCATCATAGGCGCAACAGTCGTGCTTTGCAGTTTCATTACCTATGGGCGAATTGGGCCAATAGAGGGTATTGTTGGAACTTCATCTCATATCCTGATTCCCGAATGAGAATTGTCTCGTTTTACCCCTAAACTTTCTCGAGCGAAGGAGATCAATAAGCGGCACTGAGACTCTGGCCGGCGTTTATTTTTTCTAATCCACGGCAGAGAGATGGGTTTCACGAAAGAGCAGCTCCTTGCCCATTTACAGGTTAATCTTTTGTTTTTTTGTTTAAATTTTTTCCTTTCGTGACATTATAACGTAATTGTAATAAAAAATGAAAGAGCGATAATCTTTCTGAAATTTCGCCCAAGAATAGATTTTTCTGGGTTTAAGATGCAGCACTTGATTTATTTTGAATTGGGTTTATATTATTTCGTTAGTTGATACGTGAAAATATCAGGAAATGTGAAATTCAGATAGTTTGGGGACAGTGGATATTTTCCTGAGGCTGATCAGTTAATTTTGCTAAATTAATGTAGGATTTTATAAGTAGTCTACAGCATTTACGCATAAGTTGGTTATTCAATGTTAATTTTTTCTGCATTTGCCAAATGGTCGAACACTTAGCATAGATATGGATTTATGGCTAAACAGTTCCCTGTCTATAGTCTCTTGTGTGTAACAAGTTCTCTTTTTGGGTGAAGAACGATGTGGAAGGCTATTTTGTATCCCTTTTTCAAAGTGCTTGCAGAAACCCAATGATATATCTGATTTGACGTTAGACACATTATGCACATGAATGATACCACTTGGTGATTAAATTTACTAATTAGGTTATATATGCTGTTTGGTTTGTGCATTAATCTTTTTGCTGATTTCTCTTCAGGAGCTTCAAATAGTTTTCTCGCAGTGTGAGCATCCTGTTGTTCTGACAGTTGAAGCTCAGGTAATATAATGCACTGCTTAAACTCTTTCCTCTTGTTTTACTAGAGTTTGGAGTGACCTATTCTTTTGCCTCAGGCAAAGTGTGTCGGGCACTTGAAAGGTGCACTGAGCAAAAACCTTTTCTTGAAAGTAAGATTGCTGACTTTTGAATTGATGTTTGTTGTTTTCTTGTTTACTTTGCTGAAAATCTGACTTCAATGCCTTGCCCTTTGTTCCATCACAGGATAAGAAGCAAAGACTTTATATTGTTTCGGCTTTGGCGGAGACAAAGGTAGATCTGAAAGGTACGCAGGCCCTTTTTTGTATGTTTTGGGGAATAAAGGAAATATTGACACGTAACTTGCTAATGGGTTTTTCTGACTCCCCATTGGGGTTTGCAGTTCTGTCTCAGAGGCTTGGTCTTGGAAAAGGAGGTCTAAGGATGGCCCCAGAAGAAGCTCTTGCTGAAATTCTTCAGGTGTGATGATTTGTATGCGTTTTATGTTGCTTGTCTGCAACATCTGCCGTTACATTTGTAAGATTTTATTGTTACTTTAACTCTTGCCTTATAATCAATGCTGCAAGATTTCCTTTTTGTCAAAATACTTGTACAGATGTAAGTGTTGTGCATGTTTCATTGGGATATGGCATTTAATCCTTCTATTTCATTCGTGATTCTGATGATCTTTGGGTTAATTTTACCGCAGGTGCCCCTGGGTTGTGTTACTCCCTTAGCACTTGTGAATGAATCAACGAGGTATCTGTCCTTTTGTTCTTTGGGCTCAGCATTGGTGTGTTCACTTTTTCTGGATGTCGTTATTTGCTTACTTTTTCTGGAATTTAGAGCTTTTTTTAAAATTAGTTTGTTTTGCTTTTTTGTGAAGGAATGTTTCGCTACTGTTAGATCAAGGATTCAAAACTCAAGAGTGCTGTTTCTTCCATCCATTGTCTAATGACATGTCAATAGGTAAGCAATTTTAATTTCTGTGAGTTAAACACTTGAACACAATCACCAAAGGTGACTCTTATAATAAAGAGCCAGATTGGGTTTCTCCCTTCCAGGATATACTTGTATTATATAGTCCAGTTAATTAACATTGTAAGAACGTCTTCCACTTAATTTGTCATCGTCTGATCACAATATCTTGTCACTCACATAATTATGCCATGCAACAGCTCTTAATGCTCATGATCTTGAAAAGTTTCTAAATTCAATTGGAAGAACGCCTGCCTATGTTGACCTTGAGGTAATATTGAGATCAGCTAGAAGTGATTGGTGAATATGGTTTTGCATTATCATAGTTATATTTTAACTTTTCTTGTTGTTTTCACAGGCTAACCCTACAGTAGGAAAGGATCAACCTCCTGATCTAGCTTCTCTTGTTCCATCTGAAGCAACAGTCCTAGTGGACCCACCAGAAAAACAGGGATCCTCTCGAGGTTCTGAAAAGAATCAAGTCTCTGTAAACGACCATCCAAAAGTTGTTACCGGTATCTTCTGAGTTCTTTAGCTTTCTTGGTTAAAATGTAGATGTTTGCAATGTGAAGTAACATCCTTGATGCTATGTTGTATCTGATGTACTTGGATTTCAAGAGGGCTCCAGTCATTTTATTCTCTCTGACCAGGTTCATGTCATGTGCACCATAACCATGCACCTGGGCCCTGCTTAGATCTAGAAATCTTCTTGTAAAAATCAAAATAATGACTGGAATAATAATCTCCTTTTAGACTGCTGAGGCGAATATGTTTCTGTTTAACCACTTTTATGGTAACCATGTAAATTGCTGATCTTTGATTGGTTGCAAAAGCTGTAAGACTATCCAAGGCTTCTACAAAAGAGAAATCACCTGGTGCTGTGAACTTGTCAATCTCCTATGCTGACACAGATAAATTTGTTGAAGAGATTCTGGAAAAGACAACATCCATAGTTCTTTCAGAGGTCAGCTGAAATTTGGCATTCTAAATCTTAGTTCAGGGACATGTAACTGAATAATTTTCATGATACAGATTAAAGAGGAGAACATAGAGAAACATCAAGAACAACTTGCTACTGTAGTCTCAAACAGTGTAAGCAAACAGCTTGGGTTGGAGTTGAAGAACATTGCTGTGAGTAACAAAATTTCTTCCCTTCTAATTGCTTAGTATAGATTTGTTTGGGTAAACATTTTACCTTTGAAGGGTTCTTGAAACTGAACGACTCTTAGCCTTCTCATGCAATGTTAACTACTAGAACTAGTTATTGCTTAACTGCAATATTGAAACTGACATTCATTACTGAAAATTATATAGTAGAAGTCCTGTAATAAGCTGAATACTCGGAACTTGTGCTTGCTAGTTGCTGCTGTGTGCCTAATTGTGCTTCAAAATCCTTGAGAAGAGTGATAAGATTTTCCGGAAAATACTCTTTTCTTTTAGGCACCAGCTGCTGAGCATGATTCAGATGAATAATTTCAACCTCTGTGTATGCTGGATGATTCTAAATATATTTGTATTTTTCTGTTGGCATTGATAACTGTATATAGTTGTAATGAAGGGCAGCCGAAGGACTTAATTGATATTTGTCCATTTTCGATTGCCTTTTTATTTGTTTTCCTATTTATCTTTATTTTCTTGTTCTTATTGCAGACTATATTCAAGAACACGGCATACACAGAAGGCTTCAAAGCTGGTATTCATCATCAGCCAAAGAGAGTGTAAAATTATCAACATATATCAGAAGCAAAAAGAAATCATATGTCAAAGAAAACATTGATTGGTCGATCAAAAGTGAATGAAACTTTTTGATTGCAGTATTTCGTAAGTAATGTGAAATGAATTAATATCATTCTTTAGTCTGATGTAAGATTGTTAGCTCCAAGTTACAAGTTCTGCATAGAACCCCTTCCAATTTTATCAGTTTATTAAACCTGCAACTAGTCTGCTCTATGATGACAGCCATCTGCTAGTTTTATCATTCGTAAGCATTCTGGTTATTTTCGGAACCCTGTAAAACTCTTTGGAGCTTCTATCGTTCTGGTCTTGAACAATGTATCCAAGGTAGCTATCAACCCACTTCTCTGGGTGTGTTTGCTGCTTATCTAAAGACTATTACCCATCAAGATCGGGCTTCTGAAAACAGGCAAATTGAACCAGTCAAATTATGCACATTTTGATATTTGTACAAGCATGATCTTGCGTGGTCTTGCTTGAGGAGAACGCAACCATTTCAGAATTCGGTTCTCATCACCATGGTGGTGCAAGTTGTCGGCCCCATCACTCGTGGGTGGAGCGGCTGCTATCTGAGGCTAAACAGCCACAAATTGACCAGCTGCCTCAGCCACCGGCACCCTCCTGTGTGATTCATCGGATCAAATTCTCCCACTGTCGCATGGAACCACTAGTTCCTGACGACAAACAGGGCAGGAATTGTGGAGCCTCAGCCATGGAACTACGGAATCAGAATGATGGACCTGATTGCATGGGACTACCTTCCATACCAACCACCAATTCTTCCTCGCGCACTCCGAGCCCGTTGCCAGACGGGTCGGTGCAATTTTAATGGTGGGAAGAGCGTTGATGGCAGAATCCGGGGCTGTTGTTGGTTCAGGCCTGTCGTTCTGGGTCAATTCTTCGATGAGTTCTTCTAGATCTGTGCCTGTGAAATAGCTTCAGGTGTCCACATCCGGTGGGACTAGCCTTTCTCATGGCAGGTTTCGGGCTACATGGGTCGGGCCTGTGGGCTGAAGGATGATCTGAATCCCAGGCCGGGCTAGAATTCACAGATTGCTTGCTGCAATTCTGACTGCTTGATGGCATTGGTAACACCAGTAGGGATTGCCATTAACTCTCGAGTCTGGACGACTTAAAGGCACGACTGTTGGCACGCAGAGAATGGGAGAAAAATAGTAGAAGGATGAATGGAAGAGCGGTGAGCTTTGAAACATATGGTGACATTTGCGTTAATGGAGAAGGAAAAGGATGGATTTTCAACATTGCAACAAGCGATTCTCTCTCTGTTTTCTTTCTTCTCTTCAGCGGAAAGAAAAAGCATCGGACAAGAAAATGGAAGTCCTAATTACATGTTCATGGCCAAGTCAATTATTGGGCTAAGCCCTATTGGACCATGGCTGGATCTGACCTGGATAATTGTTGGGCTCGAATCCTTAGTGGACACACCAGGGACAGGTCAAGTCCAATGCCCGCGTGCAACCATGTCCATTCTGGGCCACGGCCCAATAGAGTCTTGCCAAAGTCAGTTCACGTATTCTGACCGCCTTCACATATAATTATTCTATCTTTCACCACTCTCTAAACAAATGCTCCATTGTGACGCATTATATAATTATTTTTTAAATTTAGAAAATCACCCTCCTTAAAAATTTTAAACATGATATAAGCAGGTAATAATTTTGTAAAAAATATATGCATAATAAATCAGCTGATGATAGCATTCATTTTCAAGTGAAGATAGCATAATAAATATTATCCCTATTGTTCGAAGTGGGTCCATCTATAGAATAAGCAGATTCTTGATCATTCATAAGTCATAATAGAGTTAATATAACGCACAAAACAAGAAAACTTTTGGGTGTGTGTTCTGGTCAATTTTGTGGCCTCACAACTTTGAATTATTTAAACCAAATGGTTAGAAGTACGTATAATCTAAGGTGCCCTATTTCACAAGACATCTACACATAACGTCAACATGATACACTGTGTTGAAGATGTAAATTGTATTAAATTTTTTAGGTGGGAAGAACTTAGGAGTTAGGAAGGTGATTTTCGGGACACCCCATTTATTCCATTTGCAAGTAAGTCAAAAAGGAGAGACTTGAGTTAGGTGACTTGCTACATAACTGCCCACATCAAGAAAATGATTCGTATCATTTGCTAGACACAAACGTGTCCGAATTCAATTATTTCTTTGCTTGTAGATTGAGATTTTTCTTATGGAATTTTCGTGAGTTAACGACGCATGAAAGTCGATTAAGTTGTTCGCATTAAATGTGCGTACAGCTAGAAAGTCTCAAAAAAGAAATGGAAAAGAAAAAACAGACTAGTTAATGAGAATTCAAAGTCCCTCTTTCGTGGAAATAAAAAAGGTCACTAGAGTAATTCGCTTGTGTCCTTTTTTCTCCTATTTTCTAGAAAATTTAAAAAAGTACGTTTAGCAAGTTTTTGACGTATAAAAAACTTCAGAATATCTTCGTTAGGGTTTCTTGGATACATTTGATGGAAAACCCCGAACAGAATACTAGTATTTTTTATTTATATGGCATTTTTCTTTTGAGAAAAAGGAATCCCACTTGTAAGGGCCATAAAGATAATATACACTTCTCGTTCTATATCTTGATTTGTCATTTTCAATAATTCTGAATGTTTCATCAATCATCTCACAAGAATATATATTCTCGTAAAACAATCAGTTGGGACATACGCACTTTGTCCATTTCAATTGAAATTGTAGTAATCAATTGTCACTTTGAATTTTTCTTGGATATTTATAGCAATGAAAGGGAAATATGGGCTCCTCTTTAAATATTAGCGGGGCGCAAAGCGTTCGTTTGACATTTACAATACAGTAGCTCTCAAATCATTTTGTTGGCTACAAACAAATCCCAAAAAGTGTCATCATTGATGACCTCTTCAAAAGAGCCCTCAGTAGAGCAACTTGACAATATTACATACGAATAAATAAAATTGTTCCAAGACAGAGATAAGTAGGGACAGCGGTGATTGCGGGATGTGTCACATGTAATTGTAATCAAGATTTGGTTCTTGCATTATCACATCAACTACACTGTTTTCCAACATTAAACTATGTTTTCCAAAATTATTGAAGAATAAGAATTGGAACTTGACATTTAATGTTTTCTCGTGCGTATTGAATTGTAATTTGTGATCTAAAAAACAATACCAGTGATCTTTTTTACTGCCCACGTGGCGGCGAAGAGAAACAGCAGTTATTTTTTATTGATGTCAAAATTGAAATTTGGGTTTAGGAATTTGAAATCTCATTTTGCTTTGATTCAAGGCTCAGGACTTCAAATTGAATATGCTCGGACAAAAAAATAATGGAAAGTTTTGACCAGATTCACGATAATGCAATAAAATGTCAAAATTAAACAATTCAAAGCATCTTCAGGCATTATAATGTGAGTTTTTCGGAGTTTGAACCCCTCATGGAGAAACCAAAAGGGGCCCATCCGTTTCTTTTTGCCTTTTTCTATTTAATCCAGGATTTCAAATCAACCAATCTCTTAGTACTAAAATATGAAGGACATGCCACACGACACTACGCATTCTCACATTGAAGAATAAATTAAGTGCATGTTGTCTATGGAGTAACATGCCCAGTTTAATTAGGGTTTTTATGTTTAAATTTAATGGTAAAATAACAGTATACTTAAATAGTCTACTTCTTGCGTGTGTGTGGGGAAGGAAGGGATTAGTAAGGGCAGATTTAGTCCCCATTGACTAGGTTTTCCAACCTCAACAATTAGTTCAATACAAGTAAATCATTTGGCATATGGCGCGTGGAATAACTTTCAAGAAGTAGTAGTGACTTGGACCTTTGAGAATATGGTTCAACGAAGGCCAAAATAATTGATGCAATGCCATGCTTTCTGAATCAAAGCACCAGTCAAAAGGGGCAGAAATGATCTAACTATTATCGAAAAGGATTAGTAAAATAATCCAAGTAAACAGTGCTTTACCGGCTTGGGCTTTGCAGGTGCATGTGAGGGTGGTTGGATGCATAAAAATCAAGAGATTTGAATCTGGGGTTGTGAGTAAAGCAAGTGAAAAGAAGTTTAACAAGAGAATCTGAACAGGCTTTGATTAGAAAATAGGAAAGAAGCACAAGCCTTTGCCCCTTTTCCCTACTTAAAATACTGTATGTCACCAAGGTTGTGGATGAAGCATGGCACGCAATGAACAAGGCAAAAAAGGTTGATTTTGCACTAAGAAACCCCACCACTACTTCAACATGTGCACTGTGTTTGCTCACAGCATTGACAAGCTCCTTACATTACTTCCAACTTGGAGATGAAAGGGCACATGAAACTTTGGTAAGTTTAGTGAAACAGGGGATGCCATTATTAAGTATAATCAATTCTTGCTTAGAAAATGGCTTGTTATTCATGTGGATGTTTCATTAATAAAGAAGATTAGTGTCTTCAAGATCCAGATTATGGAGCGTAGAAAGAGCAAAAATGAATGATTTTTTGAGGATGTTTGACTCTATTTATTTTTAACAACTTATAAGATTTTGTAGGTTATAACATGTTTTTTGAATTTATAAACTCACGTCATGTTATTTAAAAAAGAAAACTCTAGTAATGTGTCTTTAATAAAAATAATTAGACCATCTAACCACATATGATTATACCTTTTTAGTATAAAAATAATAAAAATAGACTACATGTAATTAATATAATATGATTATAAATATTTGTGTAATTTTTGATATACAAAATGAAATAGTTTATAAGATGCTTTAAAATAAGTTAAAAAAAAAACTTATTTTTAAACAATTCTAAACACCTTATTTTTAAAACTTACAACTTATATTATAAAGAATTTTATCAGTATTTATAAACTCACTCAACGCTCCATGTAAAATGAGTTCACACCTTGGTTTCTTGTTAGGAGCACTTAGTTTTGGAAAGAATTTACGAAGGCGTTGAAATCCATAACGTTTCCTTACATTATTCTCAGACAAGATTGTGTCATGAGCATGGGATAACACTGAACTGAAAGCAATTTGCATGGTTAGAATTTCTCATCTTGCAAGTATGACAAATCTTACCAGATAGTGAGTTATTTTCTGAGGGAAACCAATAGAAGAAAGGGAAAAGAACCATTGCGTGTAGACAGAAAACCAGTTGGGAAAGATGGTGCTAAATAAAAAAAAAAAGTGAAAAACAAGAAAATGCTGGACACTGATTGAACCATTCCCTTCGAAACAGGAGCCTTGAAGATTTTACTTTATTCAAGACCCTTAAGTGAATGTTTTGCTACTTCTTGAGGCATCAATCTTTACCAAAATACAGCAACAGCATTGAGATAAGGTACTCTTTTATGTAACAATAAAATCAATGATGCTGCTAGAGGCAAGCTGGGATCCAAACTTTTTGGTCACATTAGTGCAGAGCACTACACAATAATAGAACAACCTCAATGGTTTAAACCCACCACAAAGAAAAAATGCCATATAGTAAGTGGAATGGAGCTTAAAAAAAGGGGGCCTTAGCTGAAAATTGATTTCCACTGATGTATACATAGATCTACATACAAGTTACAGGTGATCAACCAAATCTTAACACACTCTCCAACCGCGACCACCCCCGGCATGCTTTCAGCTTTTACCGGGGTGCCCACTTTGTTCCTTGGTACTGGAATTAAGTAAAAATGCATTTACCAGCAATGGTCGCTATCTTAAATGTTAGTATCGCAAAATTTTCCATCAATCCGATTTTGAACAGCTTTGACAGCAGCAACTCTTGCTGCGGTTGCAGCCCTGTTTGCAGCAGCCACCGCCTTGTTGACATGCTCATCAACCCGGCGAAGCATGATGGCATTTTCGGCTGTTTTTCTAGCTGCCTGCAGAAAGTAAGGATTCAAAAAGCATTAGACAAAATACTAGAAATAATACACCGCTAAATGATAGAAGGTGCTATGTATTGATGAGACATCAAAATCGTCACCTGAACTGCTCGAAGAACTGCATCAGTAAGAGGAAGGCGGATCTTGAGATTGCCACCATCCCATTCGCCACATCTGGTCTCACCATTCCGGAAAGTGTACATGCCATTACCTTGTCGACGCCCTTCATGCCATGATCCTTCATAATAATGACCATTGGCAAAGTGATAGACACCAAAACCATGGATTTTATCTCCAAAATACTCACCAGCATATCTGTCTCCATTCCTATGACACCATCAAATTGCATTAGTATCGCAAAAGTTACTCAAATACAGATACTACCAGTTCAATGACAGGTAAGACAACACATCCCAAATTGCAAATTCAACATCGCTTATCTTGAGGGAGGAAAAGAATTGCTAGGTTACATGTGTAAGGAACACAGAATAACCCAACCAAAAAAAGGCAGAGCTTGTAGTGCAATTTTAGTATTCTTTTCAAAACAGTTCACATAGCCAATATTCTAATAGCATCCAACAAATTAAGCACCGCATCAATATGAGAAAATCAACTGATTACCCAAAAATCTAAACCAAAAATTGGAATTATCATTTTCTAATATGCTCCCACTGTCCCATCAAACCAATCTCAAGCATCACATACATCAAAGTCACACACCAAAGAGACCAAAAGAACAAGCAAAGAATTCAAGAAAATCAAATTATCACCTGAAATAATAACAGCCAAGGCCATGTTTGACCCCACACTTAAACTCCCCAATGTAACAGCTCCCATCAGCACAGGTCTGCACTCCAATACCGTGACTCTGCCCATTACACCACTCTCCGGCATACGTGTCCCCTGTGTAAAACTTGTAAGCTCCATACCCATGCCTCAACCCCTGCCTATACTGCCCTCTATATTTGCTCCCTCTGGCCCAGCTCTCAATCCCATAACCATCATATCTCCCGTCAATCCAGTCCCCCTCATACCTCCCACTCACGAAGTAATTGTACACCCCACTGCCGTTGCACCTCCCCTTATGAAACTCACCTTCGTAGAAATCGCCATTGCTGTAGAACTCCACCCCTTCTCTTATGATACTTTTAACTCTACTCTCCTTTCTGCCTTGATGCTTTCTCTCTGTTTTCTCCAAATCAGACTCCCCAATGAACCACTGCACAGGCTTTGAATGAGTTTTGGAGTTAAAGCAAGAAACCCCCAATTTTTTTGCATACTCATCGCACACTTGCTTGCACAGGTTAAAATTCCTGTTCAGCAAAGCCTTGTTCTTGGACACGAAGAATAGCACAACCGCCACGAAAATCAGAGCTAACAGGAAGTTCTCTGAAGTCGGAATATCGTCCCTATTGAAAAAGACGAAGAGTGTGTACACCGAGAGCAAGAGGATGGCCATAACCGGCGCCAACATCGTCGAAACGGATCGAACCGGCGTCGAAACGGGTCGGCTATGGGGCTTCTGCTCTTCGACGTCTCCGGTTTCCTGATCAGGCGAGGTCTCCGTGACGGACGACAAGCTGTGGATTGAGGAGCGGATGGTGGGCGAAGAGCGGAGGAGCGACGAGTGCGTCCTGGTAAGCTTCGCCTGGCTTTTCTGACCGTCCATTTTTTCACTGAGGCTCTCAAATTTCATTCTCGGCCGTTGATCTTTTCGTCCTACTAGTGGGCCCACGCTCTATACCTGGATAGTCTTATCATGTACTCCGACGCTGGTTTCATCTCCGGCGGAGGAGAAGCGGCGGACCAACCGAGTGCCCAGGTTTGAATTTTGCAAGGAAAGGAGATCAGCGTGGGTTGTGGGCAAGCGAGAAATGGCTGGAGAAAGAGAGTAGTTTAGGAATTGTTGAGAGCGGAGCGAGTTTATGGTGGCAAGTGTAATTTGCAAGTCGGAAAAAGCGCAGGGGGCTGGGACCACATGGACTTCACCTGGACCGCAGATGGGGATTATCGGAGGGTCGAAATCGCTTCCTCGTTCCTGGTCGTTGGATGGAAGGGACTTCCTCGACGGTGTTGACGGGAAAGTACGGCCGTCAGATCTTGATTCGGCGTTTTTAAGGAAATACCGGTAAGTTAACCAAATTTCTTGAATTAAAAAGTGGTGGTGCGATTACTGCAATAACGTTTTTTAAAAAAATAAATAAATAAAAATAAAATTTTGTACGAACAATTTTAGCGCACGTTAGATATGTGCTTAAATCTATATGCAATAATAATTCAATTTCTAAAAAATGGGTTTTTTTCCCCCTTTGTATGAGTGGAGATTAAAAGCTAAAATGGGATGGACATGGAGACTAAGCAAGCGTGGTTGAGTTGGGGTTATTGGTAGAGGTTGATTATTAACTAATTAAGTTTTTTATACGTTATTATGGTAATTAGATTATGTGACCAAAATTCAGTCTACCTCCGTTGTTAAATTTTAGAGTCTAAAATATACACTTAATAATTATATTTTTAAATTATATTTATCTTTTATTTTTATATAATTTTTAAAATAAAAATATTAAAAAACGCACATTAAATTTGAAAACAAACATAGTTTAGTCTTTTTGGTTATAAGATATTAATGAATTGATTTTAAATAGTAATTCAAACGGGACATGAACATTGCATTTCAATTTTGTAAAACTCAAGTTTAGTAACTTATATTACTAACACCTCTACTCACCCATTTTGTATAAATGAATATAAACTAACAATTAATTATGCATGGAAAACAAAAATTAATTTTACAAAAGTAATATATTTTACACTAAAAATAAAATTATATGGTGAACTCTCTCTCTCTCTCTCTCTCTCTCTCTCTTGATGGGACACATATAAATGTACTTGATGTATTGAAATTTATGTAAAAAAATTGTTTTTAAAACTAAAATCTAATATTAAAAGAAATGGTTATTTTTGTTATTTCACCTTTTGCGCTTCAAAAATAGTTTTTCTATGCAACACAACCATTAAATATAGTAATATATAATACATAAAAATAATACATTTTTTTGTACTTTTTTTTACGATGAATGCACATGTGAAAATGTATATTTAAATTATATATTAATGTTAGGAATATCTTCTCGGTCATCAGATACAGAATTACTAAAATATTTATTTCCATATTTTTTTTCACTCTATTTCATTAAAGTTTCATTTATTTTATTTTGTTTTAGTTTGCCGTATTTATGTTCCAATTTTTACTCTTAAATTTAATTTGTTATATCGTTTTTTTTTTTTTAAAAGGAATTCTGCAACAATCAATTTCCCAGCTACGAGGCGGCCGTTCTTCATCTCTTATTTCAATGTAACGTAGATTTTATATACAAAATATCATCAACTTATCTATACAATTATTCACACGTATTAAGTGAAATCATGATCAATGTTACATAATAGCAATTTAATTTTAAATATATGTAATAATAATTCCAAGCACAGGAATACATTTTCTTGTGACGTTTAGTGTTAGTTGGGAGTGATATTTAGATGTATGTACTTTGATTCAGTATTTTATAAACAGATGATATAATTTTATAAAAGGAAAATAAGAACTTCTAAATTCGCATACACATACGTAAAAGCAAATGTAGTCATATATAGTCAATATTTTGATTTTAAATAGTGATATTAATGAAATTTTAGATATTGATTCATATATAGGTAATAGGTCCATAGTAAAATATATTTAAATTGCTGTAAATTTTGAAGATAAAAATTTTAACTTAATAACAGTATAAAAGTAGAATAGAAAAAAAGATAAAAAAAATATTATTTTAATGTGTAATACATTTAGAATAATTAATTTGGATGAATACGGGTTTGCACCCAAACATGGCCTGTTTGCTTTATTCAATATTTTAAAAAAATATTTACCGTATAAGTTGATAATTTATACATAATCTTCTGTAAAATATTAGTATTATATATAATTAAAATGGCAGGGAACATGGCCCAGACCGGCAGCACGTGGGTCCCGTTGCACGCAGCTTAAGTGATTTCTATTTATTTTTTATTTTGATTAAAGACAAAGCTGAATATTTATTTTGATATTGTAAAAAACGGCTCACTTATTAATAATGCCTTGTTTAACAATTATGTTATAATTACAGAAAAGGACACGGGTTATTGCTAAAAATTTTGTCGTATAATTTACGGGCACTATGCCTACAAATTTGGTGTTAGCATTTTAGCTATTTATTAGTGATTACATTGATTCCAATTAACTCCAATTTACTACCACAAGCCAGCAAAGGAATATTATTGGTCCTGAATCATTAATGAGGCTTCTAATTACTACTTCAATCAGACAAAAGGGTTGCGTCTTAAATCAAAATTCAAAATTTATATTTGTCCGTAGACTTCATATCTATATTTGTCCGTAGACTTTCATATCTTGTGTGTGACTTCATATCTCATATGCCTGTCTATTATTAATACACAATTTTCATATTACATAAACTAATGTAAATGATTAGGGTGTATTAATGGACATAAAAAGAAGGAAGAAGGAAGAATTTCATCAATTTATTTCTCATAAAAATTCATAAAATACAAACCACGAGCATCGTTTTCAAAAACAAACTAAATCGATCGGTTCAACTGGTTCGATTAAAGTATAAAAATAAAAAATATTTAGAATCGGTAAAAATCGATCAAAATTAGTGTGAATCAGTTAAAATCAGTAAAAAATTAAAAAAAGAAAATTTTAACATTTTTTTTTGAAAAAATTACAAAAATAAATTTGCACACCTTTTTCAAAATTTCTTAAACTTACAATTCCTATTTAGTTAAATATACAATTTTTATTTTGACTTTGATTTTTAATAATTTTTATTATTTTATTTTTCTAATCAATATTTTAAAATTTTAATTATTGCATCTTAAAATTAAAATTGATCATATTAATTAATCTTTTTATTTTTTAAAATTATTTTTTTAATTTTATACTTTTAATCATTTTGAATTTAATATATTTTTTAATTTATGTAATAAATTTTTACTTTAATTAAATTATTTAATTTTTAATATTACATTTGAAATTATTTTATAATATATTATTATATTAAATTACATTTATTTTGTAAATTATTTTTATAATAATATATATAATATTACATAATTAAAATAATTAATTTTTTCAACAAACAATACAACAATATTCAAATGACTCAATAAATTCCGATTCAATTTTAAAAATATTGTCCACCCATATCAATGCATCAGCCATAATTGGGCTGGCCCATGCCAAACAACAAAACTAACACCCGCGTGGGCTTTGGGCCCAATAAATAATCAAAGTGGACTTCATTAGGCTTTCGGCTTCTACTTGGGTTCAGCTAGGTTGGGCTAACCAGGAACTCTCGCTTCTTCAATAGCTTCTGCTTCATCCGCTCCACCGCACTTTGCAGAGTCCCTTCATCTTTGCAGAAGGTGAACCTCACCAGATTCTTACCCTCTTCTGGATTCAGATAGAAGACGCTCGTGGGGATTGCCACAACCCCGACTTCCTTGATGAGATACTCACAGAAGGCAACGTCATTTTCCAGCCCGAACGGGGTGTGATCCACGACGACAAAGTAGGTTCCACTTGATGGGTACACTGTGAAGCCCACGGATTTCAAGCCATCTACCAGGATAGTCTTCTTTGCTATGTAATCCCGTTTTAGCTCTTCATAATAAGAATCTGGAGCTCTAAGGGCCGTTGCAGCTGCATGTTGCATCGGTGTCGATGTTGCAAAGGTGAGGAAAGAATGCGCCTGTCTTACTCCCCAAGTCAAGTGTGGTGGAGCTACTGCCCAACCAATTTTCCAGCCTGTCAGTGAGAAAGTCTTCCCCAGAGAATTCATGGTCACAGTCCGCTCATACATGCCAGGAAGCGAAGCAATAGAGATGTGATCTATTTCAAAAGCTAACTTGTCGTATACTTCATCTGAGAAGACCAGTACATCATGCTCGATGCACAAGGAGGCGATGGCTTGAAGTTCTTTATGGGTGAACATTTTTCCAGTGGGGTTATGAGGCGTGTTCATCAGGATAGCACGTGTGTTTCTTGAGACAATAGATTTCAGCTCATCAATGGGGATGGAAAAATCTGGGGGCCGCAGTGTGACACACTTTATTTTGGCACCGGCCATGGACAGGGTAGCTTCATAGGAATCGTAGAATGGGGCAAAGAGGATGACTTCATCACCGGGATTTATTAGCCCCAGCATTGTTGCAGCAATTGCTTCAGTGCATCCAGAGGTGACAGTGACTTCCTTTTCTGGATCAACCACTAGTCCAGTGTCTTTCTTGAATCGCTCAGCAACGGCTGAGTTCAGATCAGGTATTCCATATCCACGAGCATACTGATTTTTACCTTCTTTGATGGCCTTAATAGCTGCTTCTTTTACAAAATCCGGGCCATCAAAATTAGGAAAGCCCTGGCCGAGGTTAACAGCACCATGCTTGATGGCAAGACTGCTCATTTGTGTGAAAATTGTAGTTTTGAACTTCTCCAAGCGCTTTGCAACCTGGAAAGAAAGCTCAGAGTGTAAAAGACAAAATCCACTTCCACAAATGGGGTAATTAGACAAATTGTAGACATCATCATGACAATAATCCATTCAGAGCTCTACCTTAGCTATTGCTAAAAAGCATTAACAACAAACTCGGTATTAATTCTTAACACAAAAGAAGTTACAGACGTCCCTAGCATGTGCTGAAGAACTGCTAAAATGAACATACCCAACTAAAAACTGGTTGGCAAAGCAAGAAGGTCCACCGAATATACTCTTTAACAGTACAAACTCTCTGAGCAAAAGAAGACTTCGTCCTCTGGGAAATTAGATTTTTCCAACAGAATGCAGAAACTAGAATAAAAATGTTTCTTATCAATTATGTTTCCCCTTTAGAAAGAGTCCTACGGTGTCAGCAGTATTTTCTGATCAAGGAGAATTTTATATTTCACAATTTGAGGCTTTGGTGATATTTTGATCATCGATAGTGTAATTACTGCAAAATCTCAAATATCACAAATGAAAGCCATCGACTCTTTTGGCATCTCCACAGAAATAAATATAGAATCTACGGTGGGAAATTGCAGTTTTCATCGGTTCTTCAGCTTGTACGTGAATGAATTGGTAAGTGCAGAGAACTTTGATGGTCAACAGACATCAAATGAGTTAAAAGGAAAAATCGTCCACCATAGGTTGCTCACTCCAGACATCATTCGGAAGAGAAAAAAAAAATGTTACTTGGGAAGCAGCAACAAATAATATATCAAATGGTAGCAACTAGTTCAAAAGAAATACACAGATGAGTCCATGATTACAAAAAGGAAAAAAAAAAAAAACAGAATGAAATTTCCAACTAAAGGATTCATAATTTAATATCAGATTCTTGCTATTCGCTATAAAATTCAATCACCTACAACCACGATACCTTCACCATCACACTCAGCATCCAACAATTTGGGATCAACATGGAGGACGCAATCAAAACAAAGGCGTAATCTTTAGACTTAAAAGGGCTCAAACCCACATCAATCTCAAAACACGCCCCATCAAAGAGAAGCCAGCAAAAGATGAGTAGACCTGGAGGGATTTAGGAGTGGAGCCGTCCTGAGATGACCCGCCCTGCGTTGAAACCGGCTGCTGCTGTGATGGCAGGGCGCTGGACAGAGACGAAGAAGCCACGACGGATGAAAGCCTTGTGCTGCGAATGGTGTTGGTTTCCGCGACTCTACCAAGCTTTACGCTGCTATGTTTGAAAAGGGTTTGAAAGAATTTGATGGGTTTGAGGGCGAGCATCTCATGGGATGACGCCCAGGTACAATGGCGTGGATTGGACTGGAAATTGAGGGTGGATTCAAGCATAATTTAGGTGGTAGGGGAATTGATTTGGGAAATTAGGTTATGTGGCTGAGCTCTGTTTGGGAATGGTGTGGACAAAATCCGAAAAAGATCGATCTTAGAGGTTGAGATTGAGCCGCCGAGTTGGATCCGACGGTTGAAAATTTGTGTAAAAAACGGGCATCATAAAGCACTATTTTAATAGGGTATGTGTGTGTGTGAGAGAGAGAGATTGGATTAACCTTAATTGTTTGATCTTCAAAATTCAAATAAAACATGGTGACGTGGGTTCTTGTCTCGCTATTTTCCTTTTCCTTTATTTATTTATATTTGTAATATCTATTTTTCTGTTTTCTTCGAACTTGTGGCCTTCTTCCAGATCAACACATAGGCAGCCTTCATCCCACACCTAGATTTTGAGATGACGAAATCTGAAAATTTTAATTAATTTTTATTTTTAATAGAAAAATACATCAAATAACAAACTAGATGCGATCTCAAATGAAATAAATATTACAAATAATTAGAAATAAAATAAAATAAAATAAATTTAAAATGCTCAAAAAATATATATATATTTACGTGTTTAATTTTTTTAGCCACATTAAAAAATTGATTATAATTTTTTGGTGGCATATATATGTTCAATTTGTGATTTTTATATAAAAATTATTAAAAACTGCATTGCTTTATCTTATATTATTTTTTGTTTTGTTTGATATTTCATATAAAATTTTACTTAATATATTTTTAATATTTAAAAACCTAAAAGAAAAAAAATTAACAATATATTTTGCTGCAGCCAGTGCTTGTCACCGGGTGCTGCATTGAACAGACCCCCACACTCACCAGGTGTGGGAGGAGACAAGTGTCACTGTCTAAATTATTATCAAAATAAAAAACTTTCAAGTGAAAAAATACTACAAATTTAAAAATAGATAAATAACTGAATTAAATAATATAAAATCTTTGAAATATTTAAGATAACTTTATTTAAACACTTACATAATATTTTTTATTTTTAATTCTTAAAATTTTTAGGTTTATTTATAGTAAACATTTCAACAGTTTATATATTATTTATTAATTTATTCTTTTTTAAAAACATAAAAAATGCTATTTAGTAAAGGAGTGTAATTTTTAATAACTTGTATTTTTATATAAAAAAATAACATAAATAAAGCAAATGTATGCACTCAAGAAATTCAATTAATTTTTTTTATTAATAAAGTTTAAGATTAAAACATACTTTGAAAATACTTAAATTTATTTGTCTTAAACATTGCAAAAATTTTTACATTATTTATTTTCTATTTAATTTTTAATTATTTTTATTTCATCTAATTTTAATACTATTTAAACTGTGACATGTGTCGCATGAAGACACATGTCATCGAATGAGCCCAACCCACGTACACACACACATATATTGATGCTTCCTTAGCTGTTTTTACACGTGACTGTCATCATAGCCACGTGTTGTCGCCCAACCTATTGCTCTACTTATTGGCTTTGTGCTCTTCTTTTTTGGTCACTCCTGCCCTGCTATAATAGGGGTGAGATGGAGTCGGTCGATTTGAGTTTGAATAGTAGTATATTCGAGTTCGATTCGATAATGTAAATGGAAAGTTTAAATTCAAGTCGAGCAAATAAACTCAGATCGAGTTCAAGCTTGTGACTGGATTGAGGTGCTTGAGTCACGAGTTTGAACTCGAGTACTCAAGTTCCGATGGACTAATCGAGCTCGAACTACTCGAGTTTCGATAGACTAATCGAGCTCGAGCTATTCGAGTACTCGAGCTCGGGCTCGAACTTTCGAGTTAATCGGAAATATATTAATAAAATAATAAATGTCTAAAATGACACACGATGAAGACTTATTTATAAAATTGCTATCGAGTCGAGTTACTCGAAACTCGTCGAGTCGACGTAGAATCGACTCGAACTCGATTAGAATGACTTATCGAGCTCGAATCAAACTTTGCGTCAAGTTACTTGACGAGTCGAGTTGAGTAGTTCGACTAACTTCCACCCCTGTGCTAGACTAGTCACGTAGACTTCTCAGTACATCAAATATATCTAATAAAAGGCCTTCACTTGGCAGTGTCCATTTCCTTGATTTGGGAAATATAGTTTGAAGTGAAAACCTTTGGCTATATTTTACAATTATCTATTTTAGAAATATATATTAATTATAATTTTTTTAATTTTTATATAATTTTTAAGATAAAAATATTTAAAAATTCACATTAAAATTTAAAAACAAACAAAACTTTTGTCTTTTAGTTATTATTTTAGTATTTTCTTTACATAATATATTTAAATACAAGGTTTGAGATTCGTTATCAAACTAGAATTATTTCAAGCATATCTCACTTTATGAGAACCATCTCAAGTGGATCAACTAAACCAAGAACTCATGTGAAAGATTATAAAAATTGAATCGGTGATTAAACGATTTACTTACTAAGTTATTAATTCATTGATTTGATCGATTAAAACGTATAACATACACAAACATATGTTGATACGTGTTCAAATATAATGGGCTTTTCTTTCATATTTACACTATTCGTGTGATTTTGTACATTTCATTGCAATTGAAATTTAAAAGAGACAATTGAGAAGGGAAGGAGGTGGCAGCATAAGAATGGGAGAAGGGTTTGTTTGTGTGATTCTCTCATCTTTTTTTTTTATATATATATATATATATATTTAAAATTGTTTTGGTTTTGTAATAAAATGAATATAACCAATTGAAACATATTTGATCGGGTCACTAATGTTACCGATTTCAAGCAGCCAACGTCGGGTTCTTATTTAGCAATTGGTCTAACAGTTAACCAATTCTTAATTGAACGCATGGGTCGTAGATAGACGAGGAAAGGTACTAAGAAGGCTTAAGGGAAGCTTCATGCGGATATAAGAAACAAAACACACGAATTAATAACTTAATCTTTAATTTTACTCTTCAGAAAGTTTAAATTTAGAACAATTTTGTAGTCTTGCCTTAACTACCTTTATTATTCGACACGGATGATATATTTGAATGAAATAAGATAGGAATAGAATAAATATAGGAATGAAATTAGTATTGTATGAGTTATTCTACGATTGTTATGTGTAAAAAATGATAAAGCAATACAACTGTTCTTTATAATTGCATTCTCAAAATTGATAAATAAAAATAAACATATAAATACTTTGAATTTACTTGTAATGATAAAATTATCCTTAAAAGATTTTTTTTTGTATAATTATGCATTATAAATTTACTTGGTACTTATATTTTTTAATGTTTAAATTGGTTGAAAAAAATAAAATCTATCAATTAAAAAAGTCTTGCACAAAAAAAATCATTTAATATACCAATCCAAAAGCATCTTCAATTTTTTTCTCATAACACAAAGTTTCAATTTTTATAAAAACATTGATACAGAATATCAAATAAAAACGAAAAAATCATGTCAATCAAAAAGAAGATAGAAAGAAAAAATTGTAAATGAAATTATAACTGTAGTAGATATGATTTTTTGTATTAGCACAAAATTTTTATAAAAGGCAAATGTATGCTTGATTTTATAAATATTATTTACATTACTTATAAAATAAAAGATAATGAATGAAATTTTAAATAGGAAAAACTAAAATAAATTAAAATTAATGGAGAATATTGAGTAAAAAATATAATAAATTAAAATTTAAAGACATTCAATGTCTATGCAGATAAATAAAATAATAATAATTATAATAATTTTTACATATAAATTTTATACAATTTATATAATGTATAAGATGATACAAAAGAAAAAATTTGAGAAATAGAAAATATAGAAGAAAAATAAATTTAGAGAAATAGTTGAAATAAATAAAAATTGTGAGAGGATAGTGAAACATATATAAATAATCAAGAGCATTTTAATAATTATATAATATATAACTATAGTGTATTGTAGAAGGATAATTTCGAGTTTATTCCTAACATATTAGTAATATGTAAATCTATAGTGTTGAAAAAATTGATGATTTTTATACCGAGAATCAATATTACTTCAGGAATGACTATTTACATATAAAAATTAAGCTGTGTGATTTAGAATAAAATTAAGAACGATTTTCGCATACTTGCAAATTAATACTATAAACGCGTTATTCGATTAATCAGCCCATGAGAAACTGCTTAGTTTATTATAGAGTAGAATCTGGACCCAACTCGATCTATTTAATTGGGCTTACCAGTTTAAGGTCCAACTTAGTATATCTATTCCCATATCAATGGCCCAATAAATTAATTCACGTTTCAACTGAAGTTCGAATAGGTCCAATTAAAATAGATGATTAACGTGCAATAAAATATTTAAATTTAAATTTAATATATATATATATATATATGTATATATTTATTTAATACATATGTATAATTAGTAATGCATACACTTGTAGAATTATGATAATTTATTTGTTCCACTTGTAGAAGGCTCACCCAACAACAGGTTAGGAGAAAAGGCTAAACAAAGACTATATGTACCGAGATATTCAGAAGTCTCCTCAGGTTATGACATGGCATGCAATAAAGTAAAGGTGAAACTACTTCAAGGAACCAATTTTCAATTTGTGGTGGCAGAAAAATATTCTTCTGAAAAAAAAAAATGAGTTGTCACATGTCATAAGCAAAATAAGGAATGCGTAAGCTTGGAGTTAGAACAATTGTTTACTCATTAACGTTGTACTAAAGTACAAGTTGGTGGCTAGTGGGACGATAATGCAATTGCAAAAAGGTAGATTCCCCGTTTGATTGAAGGATGAAACAATTTATTTTATTTTTTTTATGTTCTCAACTTGTTTACAATAAAATTTACACTGCAGCCAAGATTTAAAGACTCTATAAAGGGCCAAGAGGCTTCTTCTCAGAGAGCGAGAAAAGGGTGTCTTCACAATTTAATAAACATCACTTAATTAATTTAGATGAAAGTCCAAGAATGTGACGTCATCCAAGTTGTGAGGAGTTGTTCTTAATGAAAGGCACGATCCAGGAATCTTCCCATGCTGGAAAAATTTTAGATAGACAGGTGTTGGGAGGGGATGTCCCAACAACTCATGCATTCATGAAATTTCCTCGTCTTTATTCTTGTTTCAAATAATTGGGCAGTGTTTGCTGCCAATGTATTAATGATGGTTAACTGAACAATCACTTTTGGTTTGCCAGGAGCAAGCTAATTTTCGAAGGCAAGACATCAAATGCTCGAGGAATAGCTCAACGGGCTAGAATATGCTTTCATGAAAACTTTCAAACTGAGGAAGGAAAAAGTAGTCCAAACCGGAGGCAGTTGAATGGGAAGTGGCCACCTTTTGAAACGAGGTCTCTTGAAAAGTAACATTAATGCAGCGTGGACTCATGAAAATGTTGGAATTAGAGGTACTGTCAGAGATGAAGAAGAACAGATAAAGAAGGTAATCTAATGCAAAGACATTGGAAATGTTTTATCAGCTGAACATGCTGAATTTAGTGCAATTATTTTTGGTCTACAATGGGCTTTAGAAGTTGGGATTGATAGGATCATATTCTAAAATGATTCAATTAATATCATTAATAAATTAAATGGGGAGGAAGTAAACTTTTCGATGCTCGGCAACTTGACTGACATGGTTAGAAGATTGCAAACGGGTGTTTATATATGTAAGTTTTTTTGTGATTGTAGAGGTAGTAATAAACTTGTGGACTTGTTAGCCAAAATGGCCTCTAGTGTGAGACATGAATTGGTTTGATGGGATAATTTTCTCTCTTTTTTGGTGAATGTTGTATCCGATGACTTCAATGAATAATTTTAGTTTCCTTTTCCCAAAAAAATAAAAATAAAATAAAAGAGGATAATCGCTTTCTTTGTATGATCAAATTTGTTAAAGGGTGAACCCAAAATGATCATCTTGAAAAAGAACTTAGCACTTGGTTTAATTGGTGGGGTCCCTCTGTTCTTATCTGAAAATCATAAAAGGAGATGGATGGAAGCAATTGGACAATTCCCATCTCGAAACCAAGTCAAAAACAGAAAAAAAAAAAACAAACTTTAATATAACTATCTAACTTCTTTTTTTAATTGAATTATAGTAGGGTACGCAACAAATTCAAGAAATATAACACATAAAGACTTGTCATGTCCCAATCCACACGTTTTTTTAATAATTCCATCGATCACAAGATAGATTGCAGGACCACTTCCCAGCATTGCCACATCAAAGTTTATCTTTTACATTGTCTTATGAAGAAAATTGCGTCAATAATCTAAAGACTAGGGAGGGAAAAAATATGAAAAAAAAAAAGAAGAGTAAAATATTAAAATCCCTCGTAAGAGATGGAGTCCCAAATTAATAAATCAAAAAAAAAAAAAAACATTGATCTCGATTTCATACTCTTAAAAATTTGACGTGTTGATGCTAAAAGCAAAGTTCAAAATTGGTTGAATTGACATTCAAGTCATGAACTAACTGTGCATTCTCTTCGCATAATATTGCACGACACGACCCGAGCTATGTAAGAAAACATATTTTATATATTTCACAAAAGGCAACGGAAAATTAGGAATTCAATTAAACTAGAAATCACTATCTTGAGATGTCCAAACGGAAGCAGAGAGCAGTCGTCTTGACTTCCACCCCAGAACCAGTTTATTCCCGCCCAATTCCTCCACTCCGTACCCGTCATGGTACAGTCCCAATAGGAATTTGGCCTGACAATTACTCGCGTAACTGACGTTCACCGGACGAAGCCCAACCGCACCCAGCCACTGTCCCCAGGAGCACCCTTCCTCCTCCCCTCTGGCCCTGTACATCCGGGCCAACGACCCGGATATTCGGGGCCCCAAGAAGACCCGCTCCACCAACGCCCGAGCCCGACCCTGCATCGGAAACCCGGTTTCCAGGGCGTCATAAACGGCCGAGTAATGGTGCAACGAGTCCATGAACCAACCCACGAACCCGTCGTCGCTCGCGGGCTCCATTTCTTCCTCCACCAGGGTGATTAGTCTCGGATTCAGGATCTTTGACCCGGATAAAAACGAAGCGATCGAATCCGGGGCCCGGTAGCTGCAATGGGGCAAGTGTAGCATACAGTTGATGATCAGAGCTTCTCCCCTAAACAATTTCAGGGAGGATGGCTTGAACGTTTCCTCTGCATTCAGTCTGCATTGGTGGAAGGAAAACGGCTGGCCTATGGAGGCAGCGAAGGCCGCCAGGCGCCGCCCAGTTTCCCGGACCGAGATGAACGACCGCCGCCCACCAGCGCCCCTCGACATGGCCGTGATCCTGAGGTGCGGCGTTGGGGGGCCGTCTTTTCTGGACACCAGGGCCTGCATCAGTGAGGCCCACTGGATCCCTTCCATGATGTCGTAGTCCACGATGTGGACCCGCCTGTCATGCGTCACGGCTTCCAGTATCGCCTGATTGGCCGTGAAATGTCCGAATTTCGCGTAAGGAGACATGTCCTGCAACAACTGGAAGGCCACGAGCACATCCGTCTGGTGGTGCTCCTCCTTGCACAGGTGGTGGCCGCCGCCAGGAACTTGCTTACCGTGCGCGGCGGTGCCGCCTAGCAAACCCTGCAAGGCGTCGCCGAAGTAGGCGGCCAGCCTTTCTATGTTGGTTCCGTCATTTGGCGACACCAATTCCCTGAGCCGAACCAATATCACCCGAGTCAGCTCTTCGCACTTGTTGGGCCCTGTCAGGGCCTCGGCGGCCGCCATGAGAAGGTGGATCAGCCGGAGGCCCTTCGAGTCTCCGGCGCTGTTGGTTTCATCATCAGTCATGGTTGGGGATAAATTGTTGTACAAACAATCTTCTTTTAAGCTAGGGCTGGTGGATTGTTGTTTTTGTTTCACTACACTTTCATCCATGATTGAATCAAGGAGGTTGTGGAAGTCCTCCTGGTCGCCGGAGAGCGCCTCCCAGTCGGCAACCGGTGACCAGTCATTCCAGTTGCAACCGTCATCCGTCAACCCCGTGGTGGTGGTGCTGTGACTCAAGTTTGAGAAGTCAAGATCCATAACCATTGCCATGGCTAAACAAAATGATTAATTTAATTATAAATTCAGGACTTTTAAGTGTGGAGAGAATGTTAATTGAGGTTTAAGGAAGTGAAGGGATGTGTAAAAGGGTGTGAATTGGGGAAAAGATGAAGGTAGAGACAAATGTAGGTAGCAAGTGATTATAGCTCATATGAGGCATTAATATAAAGGTGTGAGTGAAGCGTTATAGTTAATAAGCCTGTGAGGCTTTGGATTTTATAATAATTAGGGTCCTAATCCTGACTCTCAATAATGTCCATCTAGCCTTTATGTAATACAAAAACTATCCTGATGCAGTGTAATTAATTAATAATAATTACTGCTGGTGGCTTAAATAATCACAAGCTAAATTAAGGGTTTGAACAGGGAATTCTACATTAAGAAAGTGCTGATTGGAGGTTAAGGCATCAATCATTAGTCATACTCAAAAGCTTTGGCTGGCCAGTGTTGATCTGCTGTTAATTAATTAGGTCTGCAGTTTAGATTAATTAATTAGAGTTTCTAATTTAGTTACGGATGTAGAATGGGTTTTTTAAAGCATTGCTAGTTATCTATAGATCAACATTAAATCCGGGCTATGTTTATTTTCAAATTTAAGAGCGTGTTTTCAGGTATTTTTGTTTCAAAAAATGTGTAAAAGTAAAAGAGAGAAAGATATAAAATTTTAAAAAAAAAGTAATGATTGAGTGTGTGTTTTTAGGATCTAAAATTGCAAACAAACATTGCATTATTTTCAATGAATAATAATTAATCAGTCAAAAAATGTAAATAACGCCTCAGCTCTTGCATTGCAAATGCTCTTATTTTTCATTCTTTTTATTCAGCTTCCTCCATTTCCACTAACAGAAACCCTAAGAAGTTAATAACCAACAGGAGATCGGAAGCCATAAAAAGGTAAGAATGACACCCTTTTGTCCAAACACCAATTGGATCATGTTTACTTTAATGAATAGGATAAGATTTCAAAAAGATTATTTTGATAGATCATTGTATCATATGTTGAATACGATAATTTATAGTGCGCTTTAATTGTGTTATACCAGCCTTTTAATTAATTAAGACTTTCCCACATAAAATTATCTATCCATCTTAATTCTATAAAGTGAACTTGCTCTCCATATATACAGCGCTGCAAATTATGCCCACCAACCATCATTTTTGTTTAGCTCAGACACAAAACCTGGAAGCACATAAAGTAGCCTGAGAATCTTATCTGCTTGCACTTACAAAACACTTAAAAGTACAGCAAACATCAGGACCCTAATCTTGCACCAAAATGCGTTATTACATCCTCCAATCTATTCTGTGCTTCCTTAGCAGCCCTAATCAGTACTTACAAGAATTATAGTGTCAGTAACTTATATATATGTGCCGGCTTTAATTTTTACCTAGTAATAATGTAATATTATCCTAGCCAGCTAAAATATCTCTGTGTTCTTTTTACATTCCAGCCTTTTGATGCAACCCCATTTATCGTTCCCGCCAGATGCAACGTTACAAGAAAAGTTAAAACCTGGAAAGCTCCTAACGCAGGGAGGCCAAAAATGCATATAAGGTCTGAACACGAAATGACACATCCTGATCCTGGATGGTAACTTGCACTACCAAGATTGGATCCTGTTAACTTGGAAATCATCACACCAAAGGCTCAGTTGCTTAAAAAAACAAGGGTATAACAACCAACAATCTTAACTTATGTAGGTGTGACACTTACCCTAGTGGCCGTAAGAATGAAGTTGCCATATATATAACAGTGATGATTTGTATAATTGACTGATCTAATTTTGATCGTTGTGAACATGTCACTAGCTCCACAGCATCCGCCTTCGCCGGCCCGACCCGTCTCCACCAATGGAGCTCTTTCTTTTGTTTAAAGGTGGAAGAATACGCACGAAGACGGATTCTGTAGTTACTGTAAGATGTTGAAAGTAAGAGGGTGTTTGGTGAGGCTTATTTTAAATAGTTTACGAGAGAACATGCACACTATAAGATATTTTTAGAACTTATAAACTCACACATCTTATTTTTATAATAAGTTAATAAAGTGTTTGGATAGAGATATCTTATAAGATTTTGTAGAAATTTATAATTATAGTTAATTATAATTTTTTGATGTAATAATGATAAAAATAAATTAAATATAATTAATATAATGTAACTTGAAATATTTATGTATTTTTTTTGTATATATATAAAAATAACTTAAAAGATGTCTGAAAATAAGTTGAGAAAAATTAATTTATTTTTAAATAGCTTATAAGCTCCAAACATTTTATTTTGGGTTCTTTCATTAAAAACATTATTAAATACTTTAAAGGAGTTTATAAATTTATAAATATCTTATAAGATATTTTGGAGAGCTTATAAGTTCACCCAATTACCCTCTAAATCTTATCATCGTAAAAATTATGATTTATCCTTTTCCTTGTAACTTTCTTAGATATTCTTGTGGGAGGTTTCCTTTCTATCTATAACTATAATATTTGCTGGTATTTGTGGGACTCGGTGTAATAACAAGCTAATACAAACGTTAACCCCCCAAAAAAATTCAAAAATAGCTAAATTTATGGGATTTAGAAATGGCTTAGTTTGTTTTAAATTTTAATATGTGTTTATAAGTATTTTAGATATTTTTAAATTCAAAAATATATTTTAGCCGGCTTCTTGATCACCACTCAAAACACTATCAAAAATTCTAGGAGAAACACTTCATATTTTTTAAGAAAATTCTAAAACGAGGAAAAGAATTTACTTGACAAAGAATTTACCTTTTTCTCTCTCTGAAAATTATGGGGTTTGGGAAAACTCTACGTTTATGTTTGTTTTGATTTTTTTTAATAAGTATTTTTAGTTGTATTTTTTTTGAAAAAGTATGTAAAAGTAAGAGAAATATAAAGATAAAATTTAAAAAATATAATAATTATGGCATATCTTTTTGAGGTAAAAAATGCAAGCATAGCCTATATTTTTGACTTGTGTCTCTAGTCTCTATGTTTCTATAAGTGACAATGCAAAATTCAAGATCCCTACATGGTAGTATTGCACAAGAAATGGCATGTAAAACTTTAAATATCAATTATAGGTAATAAGGTAATAATATAACAAGACTTGAAAAAAGAAATATTTCCATGTGAATAAAAGGACAAATAATTTAAGAAAATACGAGAAGTTTCAGCAAAACTGTATTTTTTATAAATTTCTTCGTCCAAGAATAAAGGTATTCACACGCATTAACACTTTCACCTCTATAATGAATGAATTCTTGACTAAAATCTCAATTTTTTCTTTAGGGTAAGTTCTTTTATTCCCCCTGTGTGTTTCGTAATGTTTGTAGAAATATGGATGTTTTCATTTTAAGATGTATTTAAATTGATGGATTTGAAGGAATAGATTTTAAATTTATTATAATAAATTCATTATATTTATTTAGATAACAATGAATTTTAAATTTTTAAATTTTTTTAAACAATAATTTTAATGATCAAGGTGGATTAGAAATTCAATTTGAAGTCATTCAATCTAAATTTTCTCTCCAAGTCCAAATGCCATAAATTTTGCAACTGTTACCAAATAAAATAAAAATAATAAAAATAGAAAAACCCTTTACATCACATCAGGATCTCTTATGAAACAGTAAATGTAGGAAATAGTAATAATTAAAAAAAAAAAACATTATTTCCAACAAATGTATCGTACTTGTACTTCTGAAGTTGCACTAAGGATCAGCTTTCCTCGTGTTATTGTTTTTCCTTTGTTTGCATGTGTTCGTCACAAACGGATGAGACACCACTTGGGCATTGCCGATTCGAACAACAACGAGCAAACTACTGTACGAATTTCAGAGTTGCCAACATGACATTTGGGGCTTTGTTTTTATCAGTGGACACATTTGGTATTTGTGATTGGTATGTTCTATCTAGCTCATTAAAAAATTTGCGAATCCTAGAAAGCACTAACATATAAAAAAGTAACTTGTAATAATAAGATCAAGGGTATGGCTGTTGGGTTCTTTGCACTCGTCTTGCCAACTACCGTCGCCCAATGCCGAGCTTTTGAGTTTAAATTAAACAGCTGATTGACTAATGTTTAGGCCACAACTGTTACCGTTCAAATCATGTTAATATTGCTAGCATCATTGCTGCTTTAAATTTTAATTATGCAACTTTTTTTTAAAGAATTATTAGTAGTAATGAAGTCATGTCAGGATTAGGACATAAGTTGCAGAACAATTACGACGAAGATTGACCAGCCTACCATGAAGATCTATAAACTAACAAAATGACGAAAATTTCTGATTATTTTAAAGAAGATTTTCCAAATTAACAAGTTTCTGATTAGTTTTGTGAAAGCAGTAATTACTACATACTACAAAAGTTAATCTTCTAACAACACACAAATACGAAAACTAATTACTATATTATTAGAATATGGAAGATGGGTGTACCAAATGATTAGCGGGACAGAGAAAGGGTCACAGGCGCTAAGTCCATTTCTAAAAAATCAATTATTGAAAAAGAAGAGTAGTTCGATTTTTAAGTTGGTGTAGGAAATTTTTTACTGTTGACATGAGACAGAAATCACACTCTCTCACACTTAAACTTACGCACTTCCTTACGGTATGTTGGGCACCCAAATCCAGGCAGGAGGCTTCTTTTAGGGATCGTAACCAAGGAGCACTATGTCGTTAGTAGTTGCTTATTGTTTAACTACGTTTGCCTAGATTCACGCATGTAAATGTACATCATAGTCATGTCCCATAGAATGCTTTCCATGTACAACCCCACAACAGAAAATACAGAAAGCAAATGACACATATGTGAGGAAAGCTTGATTGTATTAATGTAAATAGCATGCTATAATGGGAGATTGCAAGGGCAATTCTAACAACAGTCTTACCTCCTGAGCGTTTGCTCACTGCAAGCATGCATTTACAAATGCACAGACCTATCATTGAAGTCCTAAACATGGGATCCCACGTGTGCAAATCTACCCTCTAAATCCCCAAATGGAGTCCCCACACTAAGCATCAGATACATAAAACCTATTCTAATATCACAATATCATGTGTTTCAATTCATCCCTAAAAAATTAGTCACTAAGAAGAAAAGTTCATTAAATTATAAACTGGTATAAGAACTTTTTCCCGATTTATGTTAGACAAGAGTTACACAGTCTAGTGGACAAAAAAACAAAATTTAAATGGGATATTCCAATAACTTCAACCGTTGCTAGTGATTAAGCTGAAAATGATTCTATTACGGTTAAACTAATTTTGCCAAAAATGTCCGGCTCATTTCCTATTGTTGGGCTCGACACAGCGTACTTGTCAGGCCTATTAATAATGGATGCCTTGTTTGTTCGTTCGGTCAACTTACATTAAGTTGGCTGTCTCTTTTTTTCATCTTCATAACTATAATACATATAACCACTAAGGAAAATCAAATAATGAATCGGGTTCAGATTTCTAATGAATTAGCTTAATTTAGTCACAGACTTGAAACCTACCTGAAACACATTCCCAAACATACCTCTACCCACCGAAACAAGCCCATAGATCTCCATTTGCCTTATGATAGCTCCAGGACTTGAAGGATAACAACCACAAAAGAGGGTTAAAAGTCTGCAGTGAGCCTGCTTAAAAGTTAAAACCGAAAGCTACAATGGCTGTAAATTAATTTATCAAGATGAAACCAATGTGTGATTCTCACATCCTATACCCCTTGAAGCCTCATGGATACTACTCATAAGCAACAAAAGTAGAGTAGTCCATCACTCAATATGAGCTTAAAATCTAGGCACCCTGTCATGATTCTTTCATCAAAATTAGCTAATGAAAATTAACAAGATGATTGTTCACAAGCAACAAGATAGATGCATGTATATCACAATGAGAAAGATAAAGATTGTCATATCTAGAACCAACGTTTCACAAATTCATTGTGCATACATTTCACGGCATCATCAACTATAATTGCTTCTTATATCTTAAGAGAACCTTGGAGGGCTTCAGCTGTGGCAATGGCAGAATTCCTCCTGTGGACAATTCGTTCAAGCGCCTGAACCTGTCCTGACAAGGAGGCAGCTTGAGAATGTGTAGAGTCGATCAATTTGTTTGCGGTTTCCAGTGCAGAACACAACTGGGCACAGTAAACAGCGAAAGCATTAGCAGATCAAATTTGCTGTCCAATGAAAATACTAGAACAATAATCAATAACATTAACTAGAGCAAGTCATGAATCTCTAGCATGACTAGAGAAGAATGTACACTACATGTCCACAGAATCAAGTGAAGATTACTATCCGTTTGCTACATGAATATTTAAAACATTAAGTATTAAGAGAAACACCACAACCAAAAAGCCAAGAAAAGCAAACCAGAAAAAAAAAATCCTCATTAGTCAAAAACTCAAAGACGTGCAATACGTTTGAAGCCATTTTCAGAAATTTAACCAAAAAGAACAGCCAAAACCTTCAAATAAGCACAGGAGAAAGAAAACAACAATATATCTGTAAAGTGAGCAACATGAATACCTTAAGTGTAAGAGCTGCCCAAGAGTGGCCTTCACCCTGAAGTGCCCCTCTCAATTCATCGAAGTTTTCCTTAAAAAAGCAAGCAACAATAAGCTGAACGATTCAAAATCCAGAAAAGCTAAAGAAATATCTGCTTATTGTTGTTGCAAAGAGTCGGGTGGAAGCGATAACTTTACAGAGAACGGCAAAGGTGAACTTCATTTGCGAAGGAGAATAGGATAGATGTTTTCAAAATGATTAATAATCAAAACCAAATGCTTAGCCTTTCTAAGAAAAAACTTAGAAGTTTCAACTATCCTAGTTTCAATTAATAGATTCTGTTCATCAAACTGGTTAATTTTGGTACCGATTCAGCGTTTCACTCATAATTATGGCTTTTCATTTTTTCTCCACTTGACCTAAGAATCTGGATTGTTGGAATGGACGTATTTCAAAACCGTGGATTAAAACTAAAAATTCCAAAATATTCCAAATACAAATACTCCCCGATCATTTATGGAAACATAGAAATTCAGACTCGGTGAATCGGGTGGAACCTGGAAGAGCTTCGGAAGATCAGTTGCCGGCAGTTTAGACACGCCAACGGCGTCTGCAGGTGGCGCACGGTCTTGAGACACGCCAGAATTTTCCTCTCCGACGTCGCTAAGCAGATCGCTGATGCATAGTAAGGGCCCCCCGACTCCCCTCATCTCCGTCGAGTCTGCGCACTAAAATTGCTAAGTGTGTTCGTACGCGGATTTTTATCTGCCTCCCCAGTTGTCGCTAAATATTCCAGCGCTTTTACGTCCTCCTGGAGAAACGCGCTTTTCCCCATATCCAAAGTAAGGACTGAAACATACACAATTCGTTCCGTGAAGATGGTTTTTGTTTCTCGGTTCTTGATATTTATCAGGATTATTAATTAATAATAAATTAGAGGACGTAATTACTGATATTGATACTGTCATTTGGGAGTCATTTTCCAAAAACTATCTTAATCTTATAATTTATTAGAATTATTAAATTTTTGTGCTTTATAAATCAATTTTTTTTACACAATATTACTAGTAAATCATAATTTTAACCGCACTCTGTCTAGTCGTTAAAAGGGTTAGAGATGCGACTTCTCTAGCCGCTATTTATTTATTGGAACACGACTTCGACTCTTCCGCGAAACACTCCCGAAGACGAGTCTGCGCTGCAGAGCAAATTAGGCCGTGGACGACGTCGGAGAGATCAGCCATTCTCGCAGATGTAAAGGCAATTGTTTTTTATAAAAAGAATTTGAAAATAGCCCAAGAAAAGGAAGAATGGAAGAAACCCTAACGGAGCGTGGGATATCAATGACAGCTCCTGTGATTTTTATACTCGTATTCTCGTTCCACTTTGTCTCCAAATACATCGAATCCTACAAGAAGAAGGTTTGCCCACCCCCCCCCCCCCCCCCCGCTTTTTGGCATTATTGTTATTATCTTTTCCTTTACGTAATGTGATCGGATAATTTCGTTACTTAATAATATCAGAATTCATGGTGTCTAAATATTGATAATTTGTTGAAACATTAACGTTTTGTTGCCGTTATATTTTGACTCTTTTATTTTGGTGTGTGTGTGTTATAGAGAGGATCCAATGATGATGTAGATATTCAATTGCGAGCAGAGATTAAGCAGCTGTTAAAGGAGGCTAGTTCTTTGTCGCAGTAAGTGGGGTTTTCTATGCATTAGGAAACGTGTGTATTTCTTTATTTTCTATTTCTGGTTATAATGCTTAGCCACGATGTTCATTTATTATTATTTTTTTTATCATTTTTGTTTTTTATCGGATAAAAAACGAGGGCTGATGCTTATAGTCACTTGCTTATGATTTTTGGTATACGTATGTTTGGATTTATCTTATGTCTGTAACTTCATCCTAGACAGTGAAGGTTTATTTGATACTGAAAGTGAGTCTTTAATTTTGTGCTATCAGCTTATTTCCTAGTCGGAAGCCATGATTTGTATAACGAGACTCAACTTTGGCTTCCACAATTTCGGTCTTCTGTATTTGCACAATATGATTTCTCGCCTTTGGAGATTGGAAGCTGGAGCAGTGTTGATATGTAGCTTTGCTGATAAATTTTTATTATACATAATACATGAAATTATTTACCTATTTCCCCTCCTTGATTTCAGGCCTTCAACATTTGCTCAAGCTGCAAAACTAAGAAGAATGGCGGCTGCCAAGGAGAAAGAACTGGCAAAAAGTAGGAAATTTGTCTTTTAAACTGTTTCCAGGCAATGAATAATTTGGGATCAGGGGCATAACCATGGCACTTTATAGTAATAGTATTAATAATGCATGCATGCAAGTTTCTAAGCACTTGATCTATCATGCAGATCAAGAAAGGCACAAGGATGTGGAATTGTCGTTTGGTCCATATGAAAAGCTCATCACTGGATTAAAGGTCATTCATCTAACACTTGATGGTTTGAGAGAATTACATGTTCGTAATTAAATTATGTAGAATTCACTCTGTTGTTTCCTAAACAGGTAGTTGCGTATGCTTTGCTGATTTTATGGTTCTGGAAGATACCTGTCACCACAATACCTGATCATCTTGTGCAACCTTTTGGTAAGGCTTGTTATTTCCCTCAATTCTATGTTTATGCACATCGGTTTCCATTCAGCCATCCACTTCGCAATCCCTTGATTTTCACTGTAATTGACCCAATAAATATATGTAATTGTTACTGCATGCTTTAAGGTCAAACTAATGCTCAGATAATTGTTGATTGGATTAAAGACTTGATATAAGTCCACTTATTTTTGCAGGCAAGTTGCTATCTTGGAGGGCAGGAGTGTCGTTGAAAGACAATGTTGTGGTAATGTAGTAGCTGAAATCTGTAGTTCATGTTCCTTTTTTCAGTTATTGTTTAGAACTAGATCAAATTAGGAGAAGCCTATTAGAATTTAGTGGATTTTTAACACTAAAAATTGCTTCATACAACTTGCAAGTTCCATCCTAATTTCAGTACTAGAAAAGTTGAAATTTTTAATGGTTTTGTAGTGAATTAGACATGAGTACTGTGTTATATATCTGCACATGCTATAAGCATATTGTGTGAAAACCAGTGGAATGCTGCTGTCTGGTGTTCTACACACGGTGTTCCTGATGGTTCATTTTATATCCCTGCAGGTTGGAATCATACCATGGCTGATTGTATCAACCAGGGTTAGCAAATTTATCTGCAGGAAGGTATTCATGTAATTGATTGGTGGCAAATGAACTGCTTAAATCAGCTGCTTTTGTCCTCCACATAAACTATTGTCCAGTTCAATTCTGGGCAAGAAATTCCGCACAAGTAAATATGATGCAATCTATCTGTTGGATAACTACTAATGTCTGTAAAATTTATCATACAGTTGTTTTGTAAGGCTGAATGACTTGCCGATTATCAGTGGATGTTTCTAACATGTTTTCCCATAAATTCAATCTACTGATTGTTAGTTTTTTATTAGATAAAAGACTGTCACACTAGATCTGCATTATAAATATAGAGAACTTAGTGAATATCCATCAAGATGGTCTAGAATAAAACATGGTTGATAACTGCATTCTTTGTGAAGATATTGACAATTATAATAGCAGTGCTATTTTTATGTTGAAATTACATTTTTACAAATTTTTTTCCTCGATATGTTATGTCAAAGTTCAATTTTGGGTCTGAAATATGCATTATGAACAAAAAATGAACTCGCTTATACAAGCCTCCTAAATTTCAGCAATGTGCTGAAACAAAACCATCTTGTGACACTAAATAGTTCAAGGCTTGGCAAGTCTTCTGAAGGCAGGAACTGAGACAGACACCATCTCAAGCCTCCCACTTTCCCAATCCCTACTGGCATCAACTTTTACTTTAAATTTCAATGGGCTGTTCTTTCCATGTTGGAACAGCGCATTCAATAGAATCAACCAAATCATGTAGAAATTTGGCTTTCCATCCCCTGCCTCCTTGTCATTCACCACAAGACTCTTGTGATCAGTCTCGAGTGCAGTTCGATTTTGACAACTAGGTTGTTTCAGCTGTTGGCTTTTATAAGAATGATGAACTTTAGCGGCGGAGATACCTCCAAACAAGATTTCAGCAGCCTCGTTAGTGACAAAAATTGGAAGGTATTTTGACTCATCCCAAACATACAGCTGCAAAACACGACTAATTAGATGAATTCGAGTTTCTAGGGAGCACAAATTGTCCACACGGTTAGCATTTCTAACATTCTAAGATTTGACAAAGCAGCAGCATATAACACATAACACAGCTTGAAAAGGGAAAGCAGCATTTGTTGCTAAGCAACAACATAAATGCAAAGTTATTTCTTGATGATTGAAAATTATCAAGAAATAAATCAGCAAATAAAATCATGCAAGTAATGGGGGGGAGTGTTGCAGGTAAGGACTATACTTTAAGAAGGAATTTGTACCAAGAAAGGTCTGTATATGGTGCCAATTACATGAAGACGGTTTGAGCTTATTTGACAATATAAAGGAATAGAGTTTTGCTCTATACTAGACCTGTCAAAATCAAGCTTCTTATTAAATAAGTGCTATGATCCAACAAAGACCCAATAAAGCAAATGATAAATCAAAGCACTCAATGCTTGTCCATACCCACATCTTGCGTTCACTGGGGTGCCACAAAACTGACAGCCAATAGTAATGAGATCATCAACCAAACCATTCTCACCCAGCATGTGTATCCTCCTACTAATAAACATCCTTTCAGCCTCAGTCTCTTGAAGATTCACCCAAGTGATTGGCAGAAAGATCTCACCTACAGAAGCATGAAAAGTCGCCTTGCAAGAGTTCTCACAGTCGCACAATTCGGATAGAGAGGAGCAATCTTGAGAATGTATCTCTTCATGTACTTTCCAGTTTACTTTTACTTGGCTCCTGTGCTGAGGGTTTGGTCAGACGTTAATCCGAAAGCAATGATATATCATAATATCAAGCTATATTCGTTCAGAAAAAAAGTGAAATAAACTTTGATACAATAACAAGCTTTAGCAAGAGAGAACATAAAAGGATTAACTTATAAAGGGCTTACTTCATGGTAGTTCAATACACTGCCGCAGTGAGCGAGTCTAGACCGCTGCAGCCATCCGGCAACTTTCTGAAGCTTGTCCCTTGTTACTATTCCTAAGCGACGCTCCCCTATCAATTCATCTAATCCTACATAAGAAATGAAATGCAAAAATCGGGCATCAAGGAAGTAAAATCACTACTTAAAATATGTGATTCCCACATGCCTATAATGTTAACTTCTCTTGGTGTGCTGCAAATATTATATGCTAACATTCAATCATCCTGGCACGAAACATATGCAAATATGAAAATAACTTCAGTTCCTCATACAGGCACTGCCATCTTTGGTCTTGAATGACATGACACCACTGTTGTCTTTGCAGGTGAAGGTTATGCCTTTCCATGACCAAACAAACAATAGATATGTTCAAAAAATGGCAAGTTCCATCAAGTGTACATATTTGCTTGTTTTTGAATGCTAAAATTCAAAAGTTTTACTCTTTTGTAATTGACAACACTGATAAAAATCTTAACGGAAGTTCTCTCTATTAAGTGCATCAGTGTTAACTGGAAGAGAGAGAGAGATATTACCCTTGAACGAAATAAAGTCATTTGGGTGAAGTAGACATTGAAAAGATGAACAATGGAGAGCTTTAGCCTCAACAGCATCTCCAAATCTTGTAATTTTGAGATCTGGGTATCATTGTAAGAGAATAAAAAACTAACAATAGCTGACATAACCACAAAAGAGAAAAATGAAGCAACACAAATCCTATCCACACAAAAGAATAAGATGCCAAACATGAGGCTAATGAAGCAAAATATGAAATTCTTCCACCATTTGCTGAACTGATAATAAACTGAATTAGCATAGGAGAGTAAACTTGGAGACCCGCCCCAAATTTCTGAAGCTTGAGAGTTGAGGTTGGGAGTAGAGATGCTTGAAGAACGCAGAGTAACGGTTGATACATGACATTTGAACCATTTGATCATTGAGAACACTTGCAGGTTTAAATCTGAACCTTTCTAACACTATTAAAGCACTCAATTAATGCAGTAGAGAAGAAAGCTGTTACGCAACAATGGTCACCTTAGTGGAAGTCCTATATTGTATATGTGACAAAGCTATTTGATTTTAGCAGTACATGGACTAATCCTGACAGCAATCAGAACTTCTGTCAATCCACACAATCATCACGATGATGCATAACAGAGACTGTAATTACCAACTACGAAACGACAACAATCATAATTACCACAGCTAAACATCATACTTTGGAGCAGAAATATGCGACCAACTAAAACTTGGGAACCTATTTGCTTTTGCCAAATGGTCACTGGAAAATACGACCTCGTTTCATCTCCCACCAAAATGTCCATCCTCACCATCTCTCCTCCATTTCTCGCAACCTTATACTGCGTAATGAATTTGCAGATGCACGATTGGGAAAAAAACATTTTCGATTAATAAATTAACGATAACTAGGCAGTAGAAATTACAAAATGTCTATTCCATTAATCTCAAGTTAATATATGCGCAAAACCTGTACTGGAGTTGATTTGTGAACGAAGACCAGGAGTTGTACGTAATCTCCAATGTGAGAAGTCGCTTTGCAGAGATCAATTAGCGGTCCGTACCAGCCGATTGTCGCCGCCATTTTCAGTTCCCGAGTTTGGAGCAGAGAGCTACTTTAAAATAGGGTTTTGGCGCCTCTTGTTTGGAACACTATTGACGCTGTGTAATATAATAAATTATAAAAACAATTTTCCAAATTATATATATATATATATTTAATATATTTCAAATATAATATAATAATATTTTACAGCCCACAATTTAAATGGCTCGTCTAAGAATGACACCAAAACCCTAACGAAAATCGCCAAACTAATTTGAAACGAAATATCCAGAGGCCCTAAAATTTTTGGCAGCGGGTATTATGAAGCTTTTCGACGAAGGTGGCGATGAAGATGTATCGAAGATTGAAATAAACCATGAATTCGCCAAGCACTACGAGCACAACAAGAAGCGAGAGGACTTGCAGAGATACAAAGAGCTCAAAAAGCGTGGCGGATTCGACTCTTCAGACTCGGATTCGGAAGACTCATCTTCCGAAGAGGAGGAACTGGTCAAACCGAGTAAGAAAACAGATTACGAGTTTTTTGATGCGCTAGTTAAGGTGAAAAATCAAGACTCTGCTTTGAGGAATAAAGATACGAAATTGTTCAATTCCGATTCTGAGGAGTAGGATGATGGAGGCAGTGAAAGTGAGAAAAGTGAAACGAAGAGGAAGCAAAAGAAGCCGATGTATTTGAAAGATGTTGTCTCCAAGCATTTGATTGAGGCAGGTCCGGAATTTAACGATGAAGAAACTGAAAGCAGGGTGAAGAGTTATTCTGAAGAACAAGAAGAATTGAGGAGAGAGTTCCTGAAAGCAGTGGAGGAGGGGGAAAATGATGAGAAAGGGGAGCTTTTGAGAGTGAAGAGCAGCGAGGGTAAAGATGGGGAAGAAGAGGACGAGTTTGGGGGTAAGCTGGATGAGTATTTTGGAGAAGATGAAAAGCTGGATGCGGATATGATGTTTCTGAAGGATTATTTTCGAAATAGGATGTGGGTTGAAGATGAAAGGAGTAAAGAAGGGAGGGATTAGGAGGTTGAGTTTTCGGAGGATGAGGAAGAGATAGAGAGGCAGGAGGATTACGAAAGAGGGTATAATTTTAGGTATGAGGAGAATGCCGGGGATAGGGTTATGGGCCATTCGAGGAAAGTGGAGGGGTCTGTGAGGAAAAAGGAGAATGCAAGGAAGCTGCAGAGGGAGAGGAAGGAAGAGAGAACGGCACAGGCGGAGACTGAAAGGAAGGAAGAGTTGAAGAGATTGAAGAACTTGAAGAAGCAAGAAATTAATGAGAAGTTGGAGAAAATTAGGGAGGTGGCGGGGATTGGGGAGGATGGAGGCGTGTTTATGAATGAGGATGATTTGGAGGAGGAGTTCGATCCCGAGGAGTATGATAGGAAGATGAAGGAAGCATTTGGTGATAACTATTATGGGGCTGAGGATGCGGACCCAGAGTTTAGAAGTGATCAGGACGAAGATGGGTTTGGGTTTGAGAAACCGGATTTTGATAAGGAAGATGAGCTTCTTGGACTTCCAAAGGGTTGGGATGAGGTGAAAGAATCTGGTGGAGGGTTCATGTCAGCCAGGCAAAGAATTTTAGGAAATGGAGTGGCTGATGGAGATGAGAATGAGAGCGATGAAGATAAAGACGGTGAGCCTAAATCAAGTAAGCGGAAGAGAAAAAGAAAACCCAGTGAAGTGGAGAAAGCAGTTAGAGGGCAATTGATGGAGGAGTATTACAAGTTGGATTATGAGGACACTATAGGAGACTTGAGGACAAGGTTCAAGTACAAACCAGTAAAGGCTAAGAGATATGGACTGACCCCAGAAGAAATTTTGAAAATGGAGGACAAGGAATTAAATCAGTATGTTTCTTTGAAGAAGATAGCTCCGTACAGGGAGAAGGAATGGAAGGTGCCCCGCATTAAGATTATCCAGTTAAAACAGAGGGCCAAGAACTTTCATGATGGGGAAACATCTGTTTCCATTAAGGAAGGCAGAAATGAGAGGCAACATGGCAGTAAGGCAATGAGTAAAGTGGTTAATGCTGTGGAAATTGAGGGAGCAGAGCCTGCAGAATTAAGTGGTGATAAGAGCACTTTATCTAGACGGAGTAAAAGAAGACGCAGACAAGGTGAACTCAAGTTATCACGTTCCAGGCTTATGGCTTATGGGAAAATCCCCTCCAAATCTAAGATTAAGAACAAGCAATAGTGCATCATGATAAAGGTATGGGCACTTTTGCAAGATGTAATATGCTTTACAATCACCTATTGTTTGTCAATCTTGTTTTGTCTTTCATCTATCCTAAACTTTTCGATGGATTTACATACATATTTTTGAATTCTCGTGGCACTTGACTGGTTCTGTTATGAAGAGATGTTCAATAGGCAGGCAAGTAGTTTAAAAGGAAAAATAATATATTAAATTGTGTATTATGAGTGTTGGCATCTTGTGTTTTTAGGCCCCCCCATTCGTAAGAAGTTATTTTGTCTCCTGGCAACACTGGATAACGAGTAGGGGCCTTATCTCCTGAATTCGGCAACCCCTAGTTTTCCAAGTTAATATATACACTGCCAAAACTCTGTAGCAGTTGTTCTGTTGGAGCTCCAGACGATTGGGTTTTTAAAGGACATCTGAATCATATTGGTGAAAATAGGGCACGTTTATTTGATTTTAACCCTATGTTTTCTACTTTTGTGTATATCTGTAAGTGCGTAATTTTGTGTCTCTCTCTCATTCAAGAACTTTGTTTCAGTTAAGTGATGCATCAATTAAACAGACCCGCCTGTGGTGGAGGGAAGGTCAGCTGTTGTTATCCTAGTCAGTAACTTTTGGAGTTTCAGCATTCCTCCTTTCGGACCCTAATATATGATGCCTTTCAGAAGGGAAATCCTACTTGCGATTAACTTATTTTTCACATTACAAATCTGTTACTCCTTGTGGAGTTTTTGAAACCCTGAATCCGTATTTTCGTTTGTTTAAACTTCACATATATAGCTGATGGCCATGAGACCAAGAACTGAGAACTGATGGTTGATGGTTTTTTGGTCGTCCTTCGATATGCCAAGGGACTTGGAACTGAAGAGGGGATACTCAGGTTATCTTTGCTTGAGCTTCTGCTGCATTTTAGGTCCTGTTTCAAAGTCCATGCAGCAAATGTAGACTAATGTTAATTCCTGCCGACTGCAGTGGCTTGCTTTCACTGTTTGTTAAAAGATATTCAGTGATTTTTGCACTTTAAAATAATTTTCACAAATTCAATTCTAAAAACATGAATGAAAATTCAATGAATAAATATCGGATGATTTTGCACTAAATACAATAAGTTAGTCGCACAATTTTAAATAATTACACAAAATTAAAGATAGCTAATACATAACATATTAAATATTAATAATTTAATATTTTAGAATAATTAATATACAATTTATGTATGTAATGAATTTTTTTTTTCATATGATAACTTAACATGTTGTATATAAAAAATTAAATGAAAACTTTAATGAAATAATTATAAAACATTAAATTGTAAAAACCGTTTATTTTATGGTTAATTAATAATTTAAATGACAAAAATATTAAAATTATGGGAATTGAGAAATTTAGTCAGTACGCCCCTCCAAATAATATATTACAAAGATACAGAAAAACTTTTGATGCAGTAATGTTGTATATGGAAAGTTTTTTAAAGAAAATCCTTAACAATTTTACTAAGGTTGAAGAATAAATTAAGAAACACATTAACTTCTAAGAACCTTTGTTTTAAAACTAATTAATTTAACAAACAAAAAATTAAAATTAAGGCCATAGGTACTTTTGGTATGAAATAACAACTTTGGTCAATTCAGCGGCCTTAAACAATATGTTATCTGGATATTATATTAGCATGTTGGTCTTCCGACCAAACTGGGTTGAATTAGACTAAATTTTGTTTCTTCTCTATTTTGATGTCATACACTTATTCGTACAGATTGTTCCTTTTTAGGGGCAATAAATATTATTTACAAATTAAAATAATAAAAATATTGCAAATATATATATATATATGTGTGTGTGCGCATGTTGAGCAACGTTTTTGTCCCCCCCTTAGTTGGAATAGTTTTTGAATTACTTTTTATTAAGAAAATCTATCATAAAGTAGTGTTTGGGTTGAAACCCATCTGCACTCGGCCCTCCAAGCCTAGACAGCCAAGGCTTAGAATGGGAGTCATGAATTTGAATGCTCAATGAGAGTCGGCGTAAATGAGTTAGTTCAAAACAGGGGGCGATATTGCAGAAGAACATGTATGAGTTGGATGGAGAAATGGGGGGAGGCCCTGTATGGTTTTCAGGTCCTACAGATCAGACTATTTTTGCAAGTCGAGATCTAACTAGTTCAATCATTCGATTGTGACATTAGTTGTTCTTTTTTTCGGGGAAATCAGCTGTTACTGGACAATGTAGACTCGACATTTTTCGTCCTTGAATTTGTATCCTTCCATATCTTACCCTGGCAATACAAAACTAGAGCTTTCCACAACGAAACAGACATCCAGAATTGAAATAGACAAAGGTTGATTTAGTCTAAAAATGCAAGCCAGATGAAAAAACAACATGTCACGACATCCTTTTCCTTTTGTCATTAATGAACAATATTTCCTTATCGTAGTCAAGAGCCACCATTATCCTCAACAAAGAAGTCAACTAAATTTCCCAATATATTGTGTGTAAAGGCTTTATTAGAATTTTTTTTTTAAAAAAAGGATAAATTCTCTCCCTGGTGCCATTGGCCATTCTTTACCAGTTACCATTCCACCAATTTTTCACAAATATGTGATCCGTAGGTTCCAAGTAGTTATTTCTGTTTTTACTACCAGAAAATCTACATTTATAACCTGAGCAAAGGAATGTCTACACAAATAAATATTCAGACAAGAAAATATATTCTCCTCCTTAGGTTTTCTAGCTACATGTCCTTATCCTACATTTATAACCTGAGCAAAGGAATGTCTACACAAATAAATATTCATACAAGAAAATTATATTCCTTTCCTTAGGTTTTCTAGCTATATGTTCTTATCCTTTTGCTGTAAATCAAAATTTCCAATCACACTAGTCTTTTGGTCAAAACTCATCAACTAGAAGAAATATACACACAGAATGGCAAAAGTAGAAACTATTTCCAATTCATGCACCCAAGACTTGCCACTGGAGTTCATCCGACTGAAGAACGAGCAACCCCGCTTCACTACCTTCTAGGGGCCGACGCCGGAGGTCCCGGTGGTGGACTTGGCGGTCAAGGAGGAGAAATATCTGGTGGGAGCAGTGTTTGACGCCAGCACCAAATGGGGCCTGTTCCAAGTCGTCAACCACGGCATTCCGGCCGAGGTTATAGCCGATCTGCAGAGGGTGGGGAGGCAGTTCTTGGGCTCCCACAAGAAGAGAGGGAAGCCTACGCGAAGGATCCAGCCAGCAGAGGCATCGAACGCTACGGATCGGATCGAAATAAAAGTTTAAAGGGAAACATTGATTAAAACAAAAATTATAAATAAAATACAATATGGAAGCTTTTGAAATGTTAAATCTTAGTTTTTAAATTAGTTCATTGTTATTGTTTTTGAATACAAAAAAAGAAATAAGAAGTTATATGAAATATTAAATAAAATAAGAAATACCATGTAGTAAAACTATGTAATTTTTAATGATTTAGTTTTTTATATAAAATACTAAATAAATTAAAAAATATATATGCAACAAAAAACATTCAACTTCAAATTTTTGTTCATGTCGTTAAAAATTTAAACATACTTAGATTTATTTATTCTAAACATTTCAAACATTGTTATATTTTATTTCGTCTACAATTATTTTTAGTTTTATTTAATTTTTTTATTTGATGTATTTTTTATATTTTTTTAAAAGGGAAAAATTAATTAATTGAAAATAATTAAATTTTTTTATGCGTGGCAAAATCTCACACACTCGCTGGTTCCAAATGCAGGATTAGAAAATGACCAAATGTCCAAGTCTTGTACGTGTTTTGAAATGGGCGCTTCGATAGATAACGGGCAAGTGCAACATTTCGAAGACTATTTAGGCCTTGGGAAATTATGAGCACAGATATAAATAACACATCTTCTCCACTAAGCCCATGGAACATATGGTTATGCTGTATTATTAAATTAGCAAAGCTTTGTAATTTTCTTTATTTTATATTTTTTAGTTTCTTTCTATTTTTTAAAAAAATTATTATTGTAATTTATATTTTCTTTTAAATTTTCCTTCGTTTCAAATTGTTATAATTTTTTTTTTCTTTTTAGTTTGTATGTTTCTTATAATTTCAGTTTTTAAATATTTTATTTATATAATTTAAGATACAATAATTTTAAAATTTACCAATAAATTTACACACATATAACTCTTATTAGTATATTAATTGGTTACTAAAGATTTTAAATTGCATAAAATTAAATTACTTAAATACTATAAAATTTTCATATATTATCATCTATTCTCTTTTACTCATATCATTTACCTTTTAATTTTAATTTATTTTACTCTTTCAATATTTTAAAATTTTTTATCTATTTTATAATGTATATTATATGTTAAGACAAGAGATATAAATTTAATTATAAATTATCATAATACTTTTATTTAATTTTTTTATATAATTTGTTAATATAATTTTATGTTTTTTTTTATATTTTTCATAACTTTTAACTCACTTAAAAAAAAAAATTCATATGTTCTTAATTTTAAATTAATATAATTTTTATCATATCAGATAAAACAGTGTAATTTATATAAAAATTTGTCCACGCATTAAATATGTCATTATTGCTTCTACGCATAATGCAAGTAACCCCTTTTGCCCCTTCTTTGATAATACGGCGCAACGAACTCTAACATTAATGCATGCATTTAATGTCCCTTTATCTTCCCAATGTCCGGATGGCTGTCATCAAAGTTCTAACAGTAGTGCATGCGTTTAATGTCCGTCCATCTTCCCAATCTCCAGACGGCTGTCATCCAAGCGGCGATCAATCAATGCAACGCGAAGGCAAGTGAGTAATCGTACATTTGGAACTTGAAAGTGAAACTTTAATTTGCTGTGGTAGACATTGAGGCATGGGAGATACAAAGCTGTGCTTCACAGGACAGTAGTGAACAAGGACAGCACGAGAATGTCATGGCCAGTGCTCATGGAGCCCACACCAGATCTTGAAGTTGGCCCTCACCCTAAGCTTGCTAGTGAAGAAAATCCACCCAAATCCGAGACCAAAAAGTTTGGTGACTATGCTTATTGCAAGCTCAACAAGATTCCTCGGTGATTGATTTTCCTAAAGTGTAATTATTTGTTTGCTAGATGAGGAAGTGGCTAGTTGCAATTTTTCAACATCCCCATTCTTTATTCTAATTTTTTTCTAATGTATAATAAGTTACTTAGCCTATAGATTTATGTGTTGCGTAAAATAAGTGGAATGGCCATTGTTTTATCAATGTATCATTGTTTTAGGAACTGCTTGAATTGCACGTCTATCAGTCCACTGCCCTTTGACCACATGCAATTAAAGGGATCGTATTCAGAGGGCAAATATGTCTTTTAGAATACTAAAATCCGAGAAGTTCACATATACAAAGTTTACATTTACGAGGGTTCACATCTTCGTTTATTTGAATCTACACATAATCTCGTGCATGCACTGTAATTCCGTGCATTATCTATTTAAAGGATCAACGCATTAATCACATTAGAGGGAGGAGATAAGTTAAGTTAGTTCAGTTAAAATTTAACTAATCAAATCTATTTGAGCTTTTAATTAAGACGAGCTTGAGCTCATTTCTTTTTGTTCAAAGGCTGTCGAGCCACTAATTTTAACTATTTATGTTTTTTTTTAAAATTTTTTATGTAAATAATAATATATTAATATACTCAAATGATACATTTAATTAGTAACAATTTGTTATTTAACATGTAATAATTATTTTACATATGATTTTATATGCATGTATATACAATGTACTAAAAATTGTTTTGAATTAATATATTTTGAAATTTTAAATTATTAAATTCTTCATGAAATTTTTGAAAATATCCAAAGTTTTAATTTTGATTTTTAAAATTGCAAGAAAGTGGGTACAGATGAAATTTGGATACCGTGGATGGATATAATTATGCATCTTTTATCAACGTATCAGTGTATTGTAAATAAATAAGTTGTTAGAATTTGATTTTAATATGTAATTTAGAAATATCATATAAAGTTTTGGAATGTCCATAAATATAAATACACATAAAATGAGAAATAATTAGAACTTCAAATTATCATAAATGAATGTAATTGTACATCTTTAGCATTATTTTATTGTAATTGTTACATGTATACATATGTATATAGAATAAAATTTAATTTTGATGAATAGTTTTTATTTTATATTTTACGAAATTTTAGATGAAAATTTTGAGAATATTTTTATCTAGTTACTAAAATAATTCAAATATGTAAATAACAAACTTAAATAACTACCATTTTTGAAAAATTGTTGCGCTATTTTACAAATTCTAAGTTATGTCCTGAAATTACATTATGGATATTTAATTTATGTACTATTTTAAACTAATGCTTCATTCTTAATATTTCTTTTGAAATTATCCTCTCAATTACATTTAATTGAATGGATAAATTTTTAATTATTTTATTATTTTTTATAGATAAAATTACCATAAATATAATTTTTATTATATATTAAAATTATAAAATTATTAAACTAAATGATTTCGAACTTGACTCTCATGTACCAAACTCGAGTTCAACACGTGTGGAACTTAACAAAATTGAGATACTCGTCACAAACTCAACTCATGTATGCTTAAGTTCCAATACCAAAAAACTAAAGAGTTCCAATTTATGTTCCTTGTAACACAACCTATTCCTAACAAGGTGAATAGCATTTATGTCCGATACTTGAGTGTTCGCCCCTTCTATACAGGATATAAGGAGCCATGACTTGAGGTAGAAGGAAAACCAAAAACAAAAGCAAGAAATACAAATTTATTTGAGAGAGAGACAAAATGGAGGTCGAGACGGTGCAATCCATTGCTTCCCTATCTAAGCACGCAGAGACCATTCCTTCTGAATTCATTCGGTCGGCGAACGAGCAGCCGGCGGCCACCACCTTGCACGGGGTGGTTCTGGAGGTGCCAGTCATCGATCTTAGCGATCGCTCCGACGATGGAAAGATCGTCGGACTGATAAGCGAGGCGAGCCGAGGTTGGGGGATCTTCCAGGTGGTGAACCATGGCATCCCTGATGAGGTCATCTCCAAGTTGCGACAGGTCGGGAAAGAGTTCTTTGAGCTGCCCAGAGAAGAGAAAGAGCTGATCGCCAAGACTCCTGAGTCTGGAATTGAAGGGTACGGAAGCACTCTGCAGAAAGAGGTTGAGGGCAAGAAGGGTTGGGTGGATCATCTGTTCCACAGGATATGGCCACCTGCAGCCGTCAACTACCAGTTTTGGCCCAAGAATCCACCTTCTTACAGGTCAGATTTAGATCCCATTTCTGTTTCTTTACTCATGCTACACATAGTGTGCTTCTGTTTTACAAATTATTGCATCAGGGAAGCAAACGAAGAGTACGGACAGAGGCTCCGGGAGGTGTCCGACAAGCTGATCAGGTGGCTGTCACTGGGCCTGGGGCTGGAAGAGCAAGATTTGAAGGCGGCCATGGGCGGTGAAGACCTTTCTTATCTGATGAAGATAAACTACTATCCGCCGTGTCCCCGCCCCGACCTCGCCCTCGGAGTAGTGGCCCACACTGACCTGTCGGCCCTCACCGTTCTCATCCCTAATGAAGTTCAAGGGCTCCAGGTTTTCAGAGATGATCACTGGTATGAAGTGAAGTACATTCCCAATGCTCTCATCATACACATTGGGGACCAAATGGAGGTACTCTAGCAATTTCTTATCTCTCAAGATGCATATTAGTAGAGTTGTGAAGTTACTTTCTGGGTGTTGACAGATCCTAAGCAATGGGGAATACAAGGCTGTCTTGCACAGAACCACAGTGAACAAGGACAGCACTAGGATGTCATGGCCAGTGTTTCTGGAGCCACCAGCAGAGCATGAGATTGGACCCATTCCAAAGCTTGTGGATGAACAAAACCCAGCAAGATACAAGACTAAGAAATTTAAAGATTATGCTTATTGCAAGCTTAACAAGCTTCCCCAGTAACCTTGGGTGCGGATGGATGTCTCAAGACAGTTAAATAATGCATAGTGGACGGTGTTCTTTCTGATGACACAGATGTATTAGTGTAGTTATCTGCTGTTGTGATAATTTGGGTAGCTTGTATGTGAACTCGAAAGCCATCATATCAGATGATTCTTGCTGGAAAAAATAAATTTCGGTTAATCCAGAGCAATCAGGTTAGGCAGGAAGCAGTTGCCATCTAATTCATGCCAAGCACATGAACACAGGATTTTAGGCACTCTTTAAGTGGACATTCTAATGGCTTCAGGGTAACAGTCATAGATTCTACATGGAAATTAAAATTAATTTTTCATCAACCAGAAGCCAAAAGGCATAGTGGAAAGACAGCCCTGAGGCCGCAAGATAAAGCCAGAACAAAATAACAGAAAGCCTACTGGGTTGTTCTCCGTATGGTTTTTGAAACACAGCAGGTCCGGTATTTCGTTGCTACCTTCCAGCTTTAAAATGAGAGCTCTTTCTGCATTAAGACGGATGAGTATCAGAAAATTCTTGGAACTCCAGCATATTTGATTACCAGTTGGATGCCTGAATACCGGACCAGGATATACTGGGAAGAACTGGTATCGACACTTGGACCAATCCATGACGGCGATGCCACTGCCACACGATCATTCCACCGGCATACAGGGCCAAAGAAGCCCGGTCATATTGTCTAGTCGTATCCCCTGGCCCAGACGGGTACTGAGTGTATAACAGTTCCCAAGATAAACGAGACCATAAGGGTGATAATTGCATAAGCATAAGCCCTCCAGGGATGCATGCTTTCTCTCATTGCATGAAATTCAGCAATAAAAGTTGAAACTGTACTCAGACTACCAAGAAACCCGAGTTGGATCCCAGACGCCACAGTATCACAATTCTTACTTTTAACCTGCAAATAAAAAAGGCAAAATCACTGAGAACCAATGTATAATATTACCCGATACTTTCTTTAAAACAGCATTATCTTCTACAAAATTAAAATTATAGAAAATGTTAGTGGTTAGTGAAAATTATCACCATAAGGGATCCTTACCGCTTTCTTCAGTGTGGCCAGTGCAGCCATTACACAAGCTGCAACAACATTGGCGGCAAGAGTCCCAAAGGGCATCCACTTTACCCTTCCGTTTCTTCCTAAGCCACGGCCATTAAAACGAGCTAAGAACCATCTAATCCAGACGCCAAAAGGTCCGACCATGCAAGCTAAGAACAGCTGAGCCTTGCTGCTACCAGTTTGGAAGTCTTTCTTCTCCAAAGTTCCGAATATACCCCACAGTAGACCAAGCATCAGCAGAAGGGTTAACATAAATGTCAGCAGACACAGAAACTTGTTAGAAATGCAAGTGGTCATGCCACAGAAGGATCTCATATTTGATCGTCTGTAAAGCCATTTGCACCCCTTGGCTGTCTCAATTCCAAAAAGGATTGAATAGGCAACTAGAAACAAGCCTGTCGAGATGCCAAAGAAGAAAAAAAATCACTTAAATTAACAGTGGAAAGATCAAAGAAAGCCTGCAAGCTTCTCCATTGTGAAAGGATTCAGCCGGCAAACCAACTCTTATTGGACATGATTTTGAATATATATTTCCTCTAGTGCATAGTATGTTATTACCTACAAGAATACCAAGCACAGCGAAGACCCATTGGCCATTAACACTGAGGTCAAGCATCTTTTGGTTCCAACCACTGAAAGTTGTCAAGCTTCCCAGGAAACCAGTTGTTAACCCAATAGCTATTTGATCTGAAATCTTCAAAATATCTCCTTTGAAAACAACACCTAACCAACCCATCAGAAATGAACCAACCTGAAACAACACGATACAATTAGTCACAGTATGGCCATCAGTATAGCCAGTAGTAAAATATAAATAGGAATACCACGTGGAATATGGAGTATACAGGCATCCCATAGAACATAATCAATTTCGCACAGGATAATACAATTAAACGAAAATCGAATAAATAAAGTACAAAGCTAGAGTGTTCACGTGAGAATCATTTTGAACAAAAGCATCAAAGTTTCTTCCCTTCACAAACATTAGTTTGAGTAGCCTTCAGAAATGTGTGGAAACATACAATGAAATTGTTTAGATAATAATTCACAAACGAAATGTAAAAAATTTAACAGAGGGATATACTGGTGTTTCTTTGAATTGCGTAATTGAACATTTCTTCAGAACAATGTTGGCCCTCTTTTTATCCAACGGTCAAGTATATTCTTATACACATAATTGTTCAGTGGCAGTGGCATGTACATATTGCTGAATGTGGATAATAATCATCAGTATCCAGGTGTGCAAGCGTGCCTTTATGTGTGTGTGTGTGAGAGAGAGAGAGAGAGAGAGCAACCATATTCGAAGGAAGATCAAGGTACATGTAGCTCTGGTCACTTGTTGCACCAACAACCTCTGGTCCAAAGAGTTTTTGGAGGCAATATCTTGTAAAAATCTGGCCAAGATGCCAAAGAAAAAGATAAGGTTTGTGATTCTGGATTCTATGTGCTTCAAAATACTATTGGACAAACATACAAGAAGAATATGAAAATGTCATTATTGACAAGCTACATGATGCAGCAGTGGATTTCCCACCTACAGCAGTCAAACCAATAAAAAATCCCCAAAAAGCAGGCGCAAGCATAGGCATTAAAAGCAACTATAAGCAGACTCGTGAGTCCAATGAACTTAAACAACATGCATACATAATTATTCTCCAGCAGAACTTATTGGCCAACCATAAACTCCCAGGATCTCAAGACTTACAAGGACGTGATTTCTGAAAAAAATTTTCCTCTCTATTCCCCTGTGGCTCAATATGATACAGTTTATTCAAGAATAAACAGGACTCTTTCCAGGACATAATACAATTCGTCTTCTCCAGGTAAACAAATAAGTTATCAGGCCAATTAAAATGCTACATTTTATATTAGGCATAGCACAGAATAACAATAATAAATGAATGAATGAGCAAACAACGAACAATCTCAAACAGTGACTTAGTGATCCATTATCGGAAGATTTTGGCTTTAGTAGAAATGGTTCGACCCACAGCTTCTGGGTACTCATATAGGAAAGGTTCTGAGGATTACCCCTAGAATTCCAAATACAGCAAGAGAAAGGAGACACGTAATGTACTCCAAAAACCAGGGCACTTCTTTCTCATCCTGCAAAAAATTCAGACGACCATAAATAGTCAGAATTAACATCAAAAACTTATCCATCCATCACATTTCAAGCCATATAACTCATTGCCAACTTCATTCCCCATATATCACAAAGAAAAATTTCGTGAAAACCATGCAAGAAGGAACAACAAAATCTTTCTTCTTTTCTCCAGATTGAGAAAGGGGAGATACGTTTTCCAAAGATGACGGGGCAGGGTAAGGGGCACTCAAGGAATGATGCAACCGAGTCTCTTCTTGAATAGGAACAACAATTCCATTTTCTGCCACATTATCCAAGGAGAAGCAACTCCTGCCACTTCCACTGCACCTTTTGCTGTGAAGTGCCCTATCCCCAATATCCCCTGCTTCTGAGACACTCTCACTATCAATGGCATCATCAAATGGTGGTGACAAAGCATGTGATATACTCAAAGAACGCTTTCTTGAAGAACTAGCACTGCTCATCCAACTAAAGGAGCCGCTTCGCCTAGATTCTGCTTCTTGATTATGATGATCCATGATCCTTCTGTTGTCCTACCGAGCCTGGAAACACAAGCCAAAAAGTAGAAACTTTTCCCTCTCAATAGACGATGAAGAACTCTATAATTGCTGATGACACAATAACTATAGGTTAGTGCTACCAACTCCATTATTGAAAACTGAGTCCACATGATCCCAAGGGAACATTACAGCTCAACGAACTACAGAATTCTAATTCAAGAATAATTAATTTATAAAAGAACATGCAATTTACAACTTATGTATCTTCCTCGACCAAACCACCAGATCACAATAAATTTATCATGTTACTAATAATGCCACATGTGGAGTCAGTAGGCCAGAATCAGTTTTGATTACACATAGTACCAAACCATATCCTATGTTACATCGACGCAAAGTCATTAAGCAATTTGCTGGGTAAAATCTATGCAGTGTCCAATAGGCATCATCACTAAACAGAAAGACTAAACTAGTACTAATTTTGCATCCCAAGATATATGTCAAACAATAAGAAAAGAAAGCGCAGAGAGCTTAAAGTCACTTGGCAACCTACAATTTTCACGACAAACATATGCCTCAAACTAACCTATTAAGATCGATGGGCCTCAGAAATAATCATAACAGATAAAACATTGTTCCTGGACTGACTGCGCAAAATCCCACTAGGTAATCACACGAGGGGTGGGGAGGCGGGAGAATCTGTGTTTCAAGTTCTGTGATGAAGCTCTACCGTTCGCTTTCTTGGTAGATCACAACTTTGTCCAGGCAACCTTGGAAGTAATGGAAGATTCAATATCCAATACAAGTGGACCCCAAAATTTGTAAGTCCATGATGGACTTCTCAAAAAGTGAACAAGAAAAGAAAGAACCGTGAAAACACTTTTTTTTTGACCGCATAAAATAAAAGATGTTCAAACGTGTTTGGGAAGGGACTTTTGAGGATTTCAGATTCAGAGAAGACACCGCAATGCCCTTCGCTAAATGAATAAACCAGCACTTTTATGCAATAAAACAGTAACTTCCATGCCTAAAGATGAATACCAACAAATAAACAGAACATGAATCGGGGAACAAGATAGTAGCCGCGCGTTGGGCTGCATCGCAAAATCCTTTCTTTTACGTGCTAAATGTAATCGGCGAGTTCTAACCCCGCAAGAAAATGTATTCACATTATCACATAGAGAGAGAGAGAGAGAGAGAGTACCGAAAAGAAGAGACGACTTCTTGAAAAGAGACCGCAAAATTTACTAAAAATGAAAACGATTAAACCCAATCGGCGACCCTCCTACAGAACGAAAGAGCCGAGAGGGGGTGCAGGGGCCTAGGACCGGGGGTCAAGTATAAATGTGTCTGTGAACCGAATGTGATGCAGGGAATCTCAATATGCAAAACCGTGGGTTGTGGGCATTTAGGCAGAATGGATGGCAACCCAGATGCTTCGGGCTTAGAGCTTGACGTTTTCGATTTGTCATCCATACTGATGAGAGCGAGAGAGAGTTGACTAATGCATTTTTGGACGCTGAATATTACGACACGCGTGGACGGAAGGAAGGAACTCTGTTTGCGTTGCACCTGTTCGAATTCACCAGGGATCACATCGATTTCGCATCCACTCTGACCATATCTATACCGATAGGCTCTCATCATCCACTCTGACCATATCTATACCGGTAGGCTCTCATGCAAACGAGGCAAGCTCCACGCGTGGACCCTACCAAACCTTGTCTGTAATAAGGACCCCTACTCCGGGACTGTATCAACATGGCCCCTAACAACCCGACTGTGATAGTGCTATCAATTAAATATTGTTCAACCCGGCGAGATAGGGTTCAATTTGAGCTTTGAAATTGGGATCGAGAGGTTGACGGGCTATGTTTGGAGCCCCTCTTCACTTCTTAACTTATCTAATTTTGTAGTTCTAAATATAAAATCTAATAAATTAAATTTAAATTTATAAATATAATTAATTAATCTAATCCAATTCTCGCTTCCCTATAAATTTAAGACCTTTTCCAGCACAACAGCTAAAAATCCACAGTTCTGAGAATTGATATTTCTTGGTGCGGGACACAGTTTCAGAATAGGCCTCATTGTGAATCCGTGACTTTATTTTGTTTCAAAAGTTGTACTGATGGCAAGCTCTATCATCATTGGCCACAAGTCATCACCTGGTCTGTTTCTCACGCCATATCCAAGATCTCAAGCGTTGCCATGGAATCCCATTGCCAATTTGGCCATCTCAAACTGCAAGAATCAAATCACTTTCTGGGGCAACGCAGCTGGAGTTCAGTGTGGCAACAAAACCCACAAGTATGTAAGAGTTTCGTACATGTACGCGCAATGTGATGTGTATGTTAACTTCATTTGTATCTCTGAAATAATCAATGGATTATTCCCTTTTTTTATCAATTTAGGAACCCTTTTCTGGTGTACGCCAATACTGTGCCAGGAGCTCCAGCGCCTCCCGGGCCACCCACCATCTTCCAGGCCCATGTAAGCAGCAGTTCATCTAATGCATCGGAAGTTAAATATTTGTTGAACTAATTCTTTTAAGATCTAGCTGACGGATCTTTTAAAAAAAAAAAAAATTCTTGTCAATTTAATGCGACAGGAGTTGAATCCTTGGATTCGTGGTATCATTTATCCTGCCATTTTTCACAAACAAATGGGGGCCATTATGGATACTAAAAGTAAGAGTTTCAAAAAAGGAAAAAAAACCCCATTTCCTGATGTTTTGATTCAAACACTTTGTCCACGGCAAACTTAAAACATTGTTGGACTATTTTACAACTTGCAGATAGAATTGACAATGCAGTGCAGACAGTAGGAAATATCGTAGAGACGGTGGAGAAAGTGGCGGAGGAGTTGACAAGTTTGCAGAAAACGTGGCCCATGATCTTCCACGGGGAAACCTGAGAGATCTGGTGGAGCTTGTTGAAGATGTCGCCGAGAAGACCGCTGCGACAGCTGATTGTATTGATAACGTCATTGACACGGTATGTAATACATAATTGTTTTATTTTTGTCTACATTATTGTTTGCTTTAGTATTCCATGCCCTCCACTTATGCTTGACAGCGTGTCTGCCAACTTTTCAAAATTTCAATAGTCAATAACATTTAAATATTCCGTAGTGGGCCGCCTGGGCAGGGAATCCCATCCAATTCTCGCTTCCCGACCTTTTCCAGCACAACAGCTAAATATTATTTTATTTTGATAAGTTTTTTTGCTCCAGCTCACGGACAAAATTAGGTCGACGACACGCCCAGCCATCGGCTCGGAATCCACAATTTAACGCCGAAACCCCAACGAAAATCGCCAAATCTAGAAGCCCAACGAAAATCCCCCAACGAAAATCGTCAAATCCAGAAGCCCAACGAAAATCGCCAAATCCAGAAGCCTAAAAATTTTTGGCAGTGGGTATTATGGAGCTTTTCGACGAAAGCGGCGATGCAGTGGGTATTTCGGAGCTTTTCGACGAAGGCGGCGATGAAGATGTATCGAAGATTGAAATAAATCATGAATTCGCCAAACGCTACGAGCACAACAAGAAGCGAGAGGACTTGCAGAGATACAAAGAGCTCAAAAAGCGTGGCGGATTCGACTCTTCAGACTCGGATTTGGAAGACTCATCTTCCGAAGAGGAGGAGGAACTGGTCAAATCGAGTAAGAAAACAGATTACGAGTTTTTTGATGCGCTAGTTAAGGTGAAAAATCAAGACTCTGCTTTGAGGAATAAAGACACGAAATTGTTCAATTCCGATTCTGAGGAGCAGGATGATGGAGGCAGTGGAAGTGAGAAAAGTGAAACGAAGAGGAAGAAAAAGAAGCCGATGTATTTGAAAGATGTTGTCTCGAAGCATTTGATTGAGGCAGGTCCAGAATTTAACGATGAAGAAACGGAAAGCAGGGTGAAGAGTTATTCTGAAGAACAAGAAGAATTGAGGAGAGAGTTCCTGAAAGCAGTGGAGGAGGGGGAAAATGATGAGAAAGGCGAGCTTTTGAGAGTGAAGAGCAGCGGGGGTAAAGATGGGGAAGAAGAGGATGAGTTTGGGGGTAAGCTGGATGAGTATTTTGGAGAAGATGAAAAGCTAGATGCGGATATGATGTTTCTGAAGGATTATTTTCGAAATAGGATGTGGGTTGAAGATGAAAGGAGTGAAGAAGGGAGGGATCAGGAGGTTGAGTTTTCGGAGGATGAGGAAGAGATAGAGAGGCAGGAGGATTACGAAAGAGGGTATAATTTTAGGTACGAGGAGAATGCCGGGGATAGAGTTATGGGCCATTCGAGGAAAGTGGAGGGGTCTGTGAGGAAAAAGGAGAATGCAAGGAAGCTGCAGAGGGAGAGGAAGGAAGAGAGAACGGCACAGGCGGAGACTGAAAGGAAGGAAGAGTTGAAGAGATTGAAGAACTTGAAGAAGCAAGAAATTAATGAGAAGTTGGAGAAAATTAGGGAGGTGGCGGGGATTGGGGAGGATGGAGGCGTGTTTATGAATGAGGATGATTTGGAGGAGGAGTTTGATCCCGAGGACTATGATAGGAAGATGAAGGAAGCATTTGGTGATAACTATTATGGGGCTGAGGATGCGGACCCAGAGTTTAGAAGTGATCAGGACGAAGATGGGTTTGGGTTTGAGAAACCGGATTTTGATAAGGAAGATGAGCTTCTTGGACTTCCAAAGGGTTGGGATGAGGTGAAAGAATCAGGTGGAGGGTTCATGTCAGCCAGGCAAAGAATTTTAGGAAATGGAGTGGCTGATGGAGATGAGAATGAGAGCGATGAAGATAAAGACGGTGAGCCTAAATCAAGTAAGCGGAAGAGAAAAAGAAAACCTAGTGAAGTGGAGAAAGCAGTTAGAGAGCAATTGATGGAGGAGTATTACAAGTTGGATTATGAGGACACTATAGGAGACTTGAGGACAAGGTTCAAGTACAAACCAGTAAAGGCTAAGAGATATGGACTGACCCCAGAAGAAATTTTGAAAATGGAGGACAATGAATTAAATCAGTATGTTTCTTTGAAGAAGATAGCTCCGTACAGGGAGAAGGAATGGAAGGTGCCCCGGATTAAGACTATCCAGTTAAAACAGAGGGCCAAGAACTTTCATGATGGGGAAACGTCTGTTTCCATTAAGGAAGGCAGAAATGAGACGGAACATGGCAGTAAGGCAATGAGTAAAGTGGTTAATGCTGTGGAAACTGAGGGAGCAGAGCCTGCAGAATTAAGTGGTGATAAGAGCACTTTATCTAGACGGAGTAAAAGAAGACGCAGACAAGCTGAACTCAAGTTATCACGTTCCAGGCTTATGGCTTATGGGAAAATCCCCTCCAAATCTAAGATTAAGAACAAGCAGTAGTGCATCATGATAAAGGTATGGGCACTTTTGCAAGATGTAATATGCTTTACAATCACCTATTGTTTGTCAATCTTGTTTAGTCTTTCATCTATCCTAAACTTTTCGATGGATTTACATACATATTTTTGAATTCCCTTTGCACTTGACTGGTTCTGTTATGAAGAGATATTCAATAGGCAGGCAAGTAGTTTAAAAGGAAAAATAATATATTAAATTGTGTATTATGAGTGTTGGCATCTTGTGTTTTTAGGCCTCCATTTGTCAGAAGTTATTTTGTCTCCTGGCATATTACTTCTGTCTATCCACTCAACTTATGACACTGGATAACGATTAGGGGCCTTATCTCCTGAATTCGGCAACCCCTAGTTTTCCAAGTTAATAGATACACTGCCAAAACTCTGTAGCAGTTGTTCTAGTGGAACTCTAGACGATTGGGTTTTTAAAGGACATCTGAATCATATTGGTGAAAACAGGGCACGTTTATTTGATTTTAACCCTATGTTTTCTACTTTTGTGTATATCTGTAAGTGCGTAATTTTGTGTCTTTCTCTCATTCAATAACTTCGTTTCAGTTAAGTGATGCATCAATTAAACAGACCCGCCTGTGGTGGAGGGAAGGTCAGCTGTTGTTATCCTAGTCAGTAACTTTTGGAGTTTCAGCATTCCTCCTTTCTGACCCTAAGAAAGGAAATCCTACTTGCGATTAACTTATTTTTCACATTACAAATCTGTTGCACCTTGTGGAGTTTTTGAAACCCTGAATCTGTATTTTTGTTTGTTTAAACTTCACATATAGATGATAGCCATGAGACCAAGAACCAAGAAATGATGGTTTATGGTTTTTTTTGTCGTCCTTCGATATGCCAAGGGACTTAGAACTGAAGAGGGGATACTCAGGGCATCTGCTGCATTTTAGGTCCTGTTTCAAAGTCCATGCAGCAAATGTAGACTAATGTTAATTCCTGCTGACCGCAGTGGCTTGCTCTCACTGTTTGGTAAAAGATATTCAGTGATTTTTGCACTTTAAAATAATTTTCACAAATTCAATTCTAAAAACATGAATGAAAAGACAATGAATAAATATTGGATGGTTTTGCACTAAATACAATAAGTTAGTCGCACAATTTTAAATAATTACACAAAATTAAAGATAGCTAATACATAACATATTAAATATTAATAATTTAATATTTTAGAATAATTAATATACAATTTATATATGTAATGAATTTTTATTTTTCATATGATAACTTAACATGTTGTATATAAAAAATTAAATGAAAACGTTAATGATTTAATTATAAAACATTAAATTGTAAAAACCGTTTAGTTTATGGTTAATTAATAATTTGAATGACAAAAATACTAAAATTATGAGAATTGAGAAATTTAGTCAGTACGCCCCTCTAAATAATATATTACGAAGATATAGAAAAACTTTTGATGTAGTAATGTTGTATATGGAAAGTTTTTTAAAGAAAATCCTTAAGAATTGACTTACGTTGAAGAATAAATTAAGAAACACAATAACTTCTAAGAACCTTTGTTTTAAAACTAATTAATTTAACAAATAAAAAATTAAAATTAAGGCCATAGGTACTTTTGGTATGAACTAACAAATTTGGTCAATGCACCGGCCTCAAACAATATGTTATCTGGATGTTATAATAGCATGTTGGTCTTCTGACCAAACTGGGTTGAATTAGACTAAATTTTGTTTCTTCTCTATTTTGATGTCACACGCTTACTCGTACAGATTGGTCCTTTTTAGGGGCAATGAATATTATTTACAAATTAAAATAATAAGAAATATTGCAAAAAATATATATGTGTGTGTGTGTGTGTGCGCGCGCGCGCATGTTGAGTAACGCTTTTGTCTCCGTGTAATTCTGGGAATAGTTTTTAAATTATCTTTTATTAAAAAAATCTATCATAAAGTAGTCTTTGGGTTGAAACCCATTTGCACTCGGCCCTCGAAGCCTAGACAGCCAAGGCTTAGAATGGGAGTCATGAATTCGAATGCTCAAGAAGAGTTGGCATAAATGAGTTAGTTCAAAATAGGGGGCGATACTGCAGAAGAACACGTATGAGTTGGATGGAGAAAGGGGGGGAGGCCCTGTATGGTTTTCAGGTCCTACTGATGATAAAGTGAGAATGGAAGCAGTTAATGTGGTGTGTGATCTAGCTAAGATTACCTTAAACTTAGCATCCTCAGATTTAGTAACTCAAGCGGCCGAAAGACTTCGTGATAAGAAGGTTGATTTTCTTCATGCTTATTCTGCTCTCTGAACTTCTCTTAGATATTTCCAGTCTCTTATTTTTAGCTTTACTTATCTAGGTTTTGGTCAGAAGTAAAGCCTTGAAAAAGTTGGTAGAACTATACCACGAATATTGCACAAGGTGTGCAGCAGACATCACTTTGATCAATGATGTTATTGAAGAGATACCAGGCAAAGTTTTGATGCTTTGTTATGAGAAAGACTGTCCGGAGTTTAGGTATAGCTATTCAGATGAAAATAAGCTAATCACTTCTGTCCTTTTCAGTAAAATGCAATCATGTGATTTTGCTTGAATATCTGGCCTCAATGTATGGAGCTTGTGCTAGCTGATTTGTTTCCAGGTTCTCTTTCATTAGAGGAAAGGATGAAGCATTGGATATTTATGTTCTCTCTTTTCAAACCGCCTCGTGTTAAGGCGCTGAAAACCATTCTATCTCAAAAACGGAGGTTATCTTGTTCAACTAATTATTTTCTGTGCTTCAAGTTATTAAAATCATATGCTTTTAAAATGTTCTATTTACTTTCAGGCTACAAGATGGGTTTAAAGATTACTTCCATCTCTACATTATAGCACAGGTACAGCATGGACAAATGCTGTACTGCTAATTTGGTCTTGAGGATGTATTTTTATGAGAAGATTGGATGATGCCGTTTGGTCTAGAGTTGTCAAAAATTCTTGTGTTAATATAATATTGTAACACTATGTATAGTGCTCTTTATTATCAGGATAGTTTCAGTTTTCTGCTATGCAATAATTTGACTAAAAAATGGGAATTACTTTTAACTGTGTTGGCATGTAATTATATACTTAAGCAACAAGTTTATCTTGATGCTGTATCACGAAATGAAGTAAATGCTTCCAGTAATTTACGTATCTCACTCCAGACTGCTACAGCCCATCACCGATGCAATAAATGGAGGCATTGATTGGGTAAATGTCTTCATGCTTTCCTGATCCTGCTAAAGCAAAAGATTGCTTTCAGAACTTAAAAGAACTAAAAGATAATGGAATGGTTAACCTTTTACAACAGTGTTTAAGCAAAGGAATAACACTTGATTTTGAGACCATGAAGGTGAGTTTATGTCCCAATCACTTTCTTAATTATGTAAATGTTTTCATAAGTAATAGTATTATATGTGCTTCATTTGATCTTTTTCTTTTCTATTTTTTCTGTGCACAAACATGCTCTAAGTCTGTTAGCTGTTTTCTTTAAGTCATGATTTTGATAATTCTTAATTCAGCTGTTACTGGACAATGTAGACTCGACATTTTTCGTCCTTGAATTTGTATTCTTCCATACCTTACCCTCGCAATACAAAACTAGAGCTTTCCACAACGAAACAGGCATCTAGAATTGAAATAGACAAAGGTTGATTTAGTCTGGAAATGCTAGTCAGATGAAAAAACATGTCACGACATCCTTTTTCTTTTGTCATTAATGAACAATATTTCCTTATCGTAGTCGAGAGCCACCATTATCCTCAACAAAGAAGTCAACTAAATTTCCCAGTATATTGTGTGTAAAGACTTTATTAGAAATTTTTTATTAAAAAAAAGATAAATTCTCTTGGTGCCATTGGCCATTCCTTACTAGTTACCATTCCACCAATTTTTCACAAATATGTGATGCGTAGGTTCCAAGTAGTTATTTCTATTTTTACTATCAGAAAATCTACATTTATAACCTGAGCAAAGGAATGTCTACACAAATAAATATTCAGTCAAGAAAATTATATTCCTTTCCTTTAGTTTTCTAGCTATATGTCCTTATCCTAAATCAAAATTTTCAATCACACTAGCCTTTTGGTCAAAAGTCATCAACTAGAAGAAATATACACACAGAATGGCAAAAGTAGAAGCTATTTCCAATTCATGCACCCAAGACCTGCCACCGGAGTTCATCCGACCGGAGAACGAGCAACCCCGCTTCACTACCTTCCAGGGGCCGGCGCCGGTGGTGAACTTGGTTGTCAAGGAGGAGAAAGATCTGGTGGGAGCGGTGTTTGACGCCAGCACCAAATGGGGCCTGTTCCAGGTCGTCAACCACGGCATTCCGGCCGAGGTTATAGCCGATCTGCAGGGGGTCGGGAGGCAGTTCTTGGAGCTCCCACAAGAAAGGAGGAAAGCCTACGCGAAGAATACAGCCAGTAGGGGCATCGAAGGCTACGGATCGAAATAAAAGTTTAAAGGGAAATATTGATTAAAACAAAAATTAGAAATAAAATACAACATGGAAGCTTTTGAAATGTTTAATCTTAGTTTTTAAATTAGTTCATTGTTATTGTTTTTGAATATAAAAAAAGAAATAAGAAGTTATATGAAATATTAAATAAAATAAGAAATACCATGTAGTAAAACTATGTAATTTTTAATGATTTAGTTTTTTATATAAAATACTAAATAAATTAAAACATATATCTGCAACAAAAAACATTCAACTTCAAATTTTTGTTATTGTCGTTAAAAATTTAAACATACTTAGATTTATTTATTCTAAACATTTCAAACATTGTTATATTTTATTTCGTCTACAATTATTTTTAGTTTTATTTTATTTTTTTATTTGATGTATTTTTTATATTTTTTTAAAAGGGAAAAATTAATTAATTGAAAATAATTAAAGTTTTTTATCCGTGGCAAAATCTCACACACTCGCTGACACCAAACGCAGGATTAGAAAATGACCAAATGTCCAAGTCTTGTACGTGTTTTGAAATGGGCGCTTCGATCGATAACATAACGGGCAAGTGCAACATTTCCAAGACTCTATTTAGGCCTTGGGAAATTATGAGCACAAATATAAATAACACATCTTCACCAGTAAGCCCATATAACATGTGATTACACTATCTATGCTGTATTATTAAACAAGCAAGGCTTTGTAATTATCTTTATTTTATATATTTTTTATTCTTTTATTTTTTACTTTTTAGTCTGTATTTTTTTTATACTTTCAATTTTAAAATATTTTATTTATATAATTTAAAATACAATAATTTTATAATTTACCAACAAATTTACACACATATAACTCTTATTAGTATATTAGTTAGTTAGTAAAGATTTTAAATTGCATAAAACTAAATTACTTAAATACTATAAAATTTTCATATATTATCATCTATTCTCTTTTATTCACGGCGTTCACTTTTTACTTTTAATTTATTTTACTCTTTCAACATTTTAAAATCTCTTATCTATTTTATAATGTATATTATATATTAAGACAAGACACATAAATTACTATAATACTCTTATTTAATTTCTTTATATTTTTTGTTAATATAATTCTATATTTTTTTATATCTTGTATAACTTTTAATCCACTCTTTTTATTTTTTTTTTAAAGATTCATGTACTCTCAACTTTAAATTAATATGATTTTTATTATATAAGATCAAATAGTTTAATTTATATAAAAATTTGTCCACGCATTAAATATGTCATTATTACGTGCACGCATAATGCAAGTAACCCCTTTGTTCCCCTTTTTTGATAGTACGATGCAACTACCTCTAACATTAATGCATGCATTTAACGTCCCTCTATCTTCCCAATGTCCAGATGGCTGTCATCCAACTTCTAACAGTAGTGCATGCATTTAATGTTCTTTCTTCTTCCCAATCTCCGGGCGGCTGTCAGCCAAGTGGCGATCAATCAATGCAACGCGTAGACAAGTAAGTCATCGTACATTTGGAACTGGAAAGTGAAACTTTAATTTGGTGTGGTGGATATTGAGCCATGGGAGATGCAAAGCTGTGCTTCACAGGACAGCAGTGAACAAGGACAGCACAAGAATGTCATGGCCAGTGCTCATGGAGCCCCCCACCAGATCTTGAGGTTGGCCCTCACCCTAAGCTTGCTAGTGAAGAAAATCCACCCAAATACGAGACCAAAAAGTTTGGTGACTATGCTTATTGCAAGCTCAACAAGATTCCTAGGTGATTGATTTTCCTAAAGTGTAATTATTTGTTTGCTAGATGAGAAAGTGGGTGGTTGCAATTTTTCAACTTCCCCATTTTTTATTCTAATTATTTTTTTTCTATTGTATAATAAGTTACTTAGCCTATAGATTTATGTGTTGCGTAAAATAAGTGGAATGGCCATTGTTTTTATCAATGCATCATAGTTTTTCATTGAATTACGGGATGATTGCAGAAGTTTCACATTGATGAAAATCTTTATCACTGATTTTTATAACCTTTTGATTTTTTATTTTTTTTTGCAAAAATTGTTTTAGTTAAATACGATGATAAATTATAAATCCGATTTTTAAGACAGAGAACATTTGCTTGAAGTTGATATTCACTTTATGGGAAATTTAACCATCTAAATTCTACCGTTTCAAAATTGCGTCTTCACTTCATAATATGTATAATACAAACACGCGCGCAAATACAATGGATTTTTCTTTTCGCCAAATATTTGTTTTTAAAACATTCATCCCCCCCCCCCAAAACAAAATCTAAATTAGGGGTGTGATTCAATCAAGTTGCTCGATCGAGCAATTCGGTAAAAATTCGACTCGAGCTCGGTCAATAATGAGCTCAAGTTAAACTCGACTCGAGCTCATCTCGAACTCGACTCGACTCGATATATTTATCAAATCAAATTCGAATATTTCAAAAAAATACTCGAACTCGATCGAGTAGTTCGAGCTCGATTTTTTTTTTCTAAACATAATCTAGCATTTTACTCGAATTCGATTCGGGTTCGATTCGATAAGCTCGAGCTCCAAACCTAACGAGCTCGAGCTCGAATTCGAGTTCGACAACTCAATTCGAACTCGAACTCGTAAAAAATCGACTCGAGTCGAGCTCGACTCAACTCTGATTTCAGTCATAATCTAAATATCCATATATTATCAATCGAAATTTTTTAATATTTGAAAAATGATAAAAGTGAAACTTGTGGTGTTATGCCATATATATCCCTGTGCGGCAAGACAGAATAGACCCCTTCCCACAATTTCCTACCTAACCTATCTCAGTTCCAAAACATGCAAGTTCATTGCCAGCTACTTCCAAATATTCATTTAAAATTATTGAAGAGCTGCAAGTGTGGATCGGAAACATCTGCAAGAAACGTAGATAGCTACGTTCTCCTACCCTCTCCCGTCTGTCATCTCGGGAGTTCAGCTGGGACACTCAGAAACAGCCCACTGTGGTAGCTTAGTTGGTTTTGTTTATTGCTTTGCTTTGTCCCCACAAGGCTACAGACTGAGATGGGTCCAATCAGTCACCTTCACCCCACGGTTTCATTTATTCACGAGTTATGGTTGTTACTTCATCTGGTGGAGAAATTTCGATTATGATTTATATATTTTAATTTTATTTTTTAAAAAATAAGCACACATAACCTCTACACTTTTCCGATGTTTTAATGGAAAAGAGTTGCAGTGGTAGCTAGAAGAAGAAGGGTAACTTTAGGAACTGCTTGAATTGCCCATCTACCAGTCCACTGCCCTTTGACCACATGCAATTAAAAGGATCGTATTCACAGGCCTAATATGTCATTTAGAATACTAAAATCCGACAAGTTCACATATACGAGGGTTCACATCTTCCTTTGTTCGAGTCTACACATAATCTCCTGCATGCACTGTAATTCCGTGCATTATCTCTTTAAAGGATCAATTCATTAATCACATTAAAGTTATGAGATAAGTTTAGTTAGTTCAATTAAAATTTAACTCGAAACTTAAATCAAATCTATTTGAGCTTTTAATTAAGATGAGCTTGAGCTCATTTCTTTTTGTACAAAGGCGTGCGAGCCACTAATTTTAACTATTTATGTTTTTATTTTTATTTTTTATGTAAATAATAATATATTAATATACTCAAATGACACATTTAATTAGTAACAATATGTTATTTAATATATAATAATTATTTTACATGTGATTTTATATGCATGTATATACAATGTACTAAAAATTGGTTTGAATTAATATATTTTGAAATTTTAAATTATTAAATTCTTCATGAAAATTTTGGAAATATCCAAAATTTTGAATTTTGTTTTTCAAAATTGCAAGAGAGTATGTACAGATATGCGTAATTTCTAAATGAAATTTGGATACCGTGGTTGGATATAATTATGCATCTTTTATCAACATATTAGTGTATTGTAAATAAATAAGTTGTTAGAATTTGATTTTAATGTGTAATTTAGAAATACAAATTCATAAGATTTTCCTATAAAATTTTGGAATGTCTATAAATATAAATACACATAAAATGAGAAATAATTAGAACTTCAAATATCATAAATGAATGTAATTGTATATGTTTAGTATTATTTTATTGTAATTGTTACATGTATACATATATACAATAGAATAAAATTTAATTTTGATGAATACTTTTTATTTTATATTTTACAAAATTTTAGATGAAAATTTTGAGAATATTTTTATCTAGTTACTAAAATAATTCAAATATGTAAATAGCAAACTTAAATAACTACCCTTTTTGAAAAATTATTGCGCTATTTTATAAATTCTAAGTTATGTCCTGAAATTGCATTACGGATATTTAATTTATGTACTATTTTAAACTAATGCTTCATTCTTAATATTTCTTTTGAAATTATCCTCTCAATTACATGGATAAATTTTTAATTATTTTATTATTTCTTATAGATAAAATTACCATAAATATTATTTTTATTCTATATTAAAATTATAAAATTATTAGATTAAATGATTTTAAACTTGACACTCATGTACCAAACTCGAGTTCGACACGTGTGGAACTTAACAAAATTGAGATACTCGCCACAATCTCAACTCATATATGTACCAAAAAACTAAAGAGTTCCAATTTATTTTCATTGTAACACTACCTAACAAGGTGAATAGCATTTATGTCCGATACTTGAGTGTACGCCACTTCTATACAGGATATAAGGAGCCATGACTTGAGGTGGGAGGAAAACCAAAAACAAAAGCAAGAAATACAAATTTATTTGAGAGAGAGAGAAAATGGAGGTCGAGACGGTGCAATCCATTGCTTCCCTATCTAAGCATGCAGAGACCATTCCTTCTGAATTCATTCGGTCGGAGAACGAGCAGCCGGCGGCCACCACCTTGCACGGGGTGGTTCTGGAGGTGCCAGTCATCGATCTCAGCGATCGCTACGACGATGGAAAGATCGTCGGACTGATAAGCGAGGCGAGCCGAGGTTGGGGGATCTTCCAGGTGGTAAACCATGGCATCCCTGATGAGGTCATCTCCAAGTTGCGACAGGTCGGGAAAGAGTTCTTTGAGCTGCCCAGAGAAGAGAAAGAGCTGATCGCCAAGACTCCCGAGTCTGGAATTGAAGGGTACGGAAGCACTCTGCAGAAAGAGGTTGAGGGCAAGAAGGGTTGGGTGGATCATCTGTTCCACAGGATATGGCCACCTGCAGCCATCAACTACCAGTTTTGGCCCAAGAATCCACCTTCTTACAGGTCAGATTTAGATCCCATTTCTGTTTCTTTACTCATGCTACACAGAGTGTGCTTCTGTTTTACAAATTATTGCATCAGGGAAGCAAACGAAGAGTACGGACAGAGGCTCCGGGAGGTGTCCGACAAGCTGATCAGGTGGCTGTCACTGGGCCTGGGGCTGGAAGAGCAAGATTTGAAGGCAGCCATGGGCGGTGAAGACCTTTCTTATCTGATGAAGATAAACTACTATCCGCCGTGTCCCCGCCCCGACCTCGCCCTCGGAGTAGTGGCACACACTGACCTGTCGGCCCTCACCGTTCTCATCCCTAATGAAGTTCAAGGGCTCCAGGTTTTCAGAGATGATCACTGGTATGAAGTGAAGTACATTCCCAATGCTCTTATCATACACATTGGGGACCAAATGGAGGTACTCTAGCAATTTCTTATCTCTCAAGATGCATATTAGTAGAGTTGTGAAGTTACTTTCTGGGTGTTGACAGATCCTAAGCAATGGGGACTACAAGGCTGTCTTGCACAGAACCACAGTGAACAAGGACAGCACCAGGATGTCATGGCCAGTGTTTCTGGAGCCACCAGCAGAGCATGAGATTGGACCCATTCCAAAGCTTGTGGATGAACAAAACCCAGCAAGATACAAGACTAAGAAATTTAAAGATTATGCTTATTGCAAGCTTAACAAGCTTCCCCAGTGACCTTGGGTGCGGATGGATGTCTCAAGACAGTTAAATAATGCATAGTGGACGGTGTTCTTTCTGATGACACAGATGTATTAGTGTAGTTATCTGCTGTTGTGACAATTTGGGTAGCTCGTATGTGAACTCGAAAGCCATCATATCAGATGATTCTGGCTGGAAAAAATAAATTTCGGTTAATCCAGAGCAATCAGGTTAGGCAGGAAGCAGTTGCCATCTAATTCATGCCAAGCACATGAACACAGGATTTTTGGCACTCTTTAAGTGGACAACACTCACGGATTCTACATAGAAATTAAAATTAATTTTTCATCAACCAGAAGCCGAAAGGCCTTGTGGAAAGAAAGCCCTGAGGCCGCAAGATAAAGCCAGAACAAAATAACAGAAAGCCTACTGGGTTCCATAGATGCAAAGGTGAAAGCACAGCTGTTCCTCGTATGGTTTATGAAACTCAGCCGGTCCGGTATTTCGTTGCTACCTTCCAGCTTTAAAATGAGGGGCTCTTTCTGCATTAAGACGGATGAGTATCCGAAAATTCTTGCAACTCCAGCATATTTGATTACCAGTTTAATGCCTGAATGCAGGATCAGGGTATACTGGGAAGAACTGGTATCGACACTTGGACCAATCCATGACGGCGATGCCACTGCCACACGATCATTCCACCGGCATACAGGGCCAAAGAAGCCCGGTCGTATTGTCTAGTCGTATCCCCTGGTCCAGACGGGGACTGAGTGTATAACAGTTCCCAAGATAAATGAGACCATAAGGGTGATAATTGCATAAGCATAAGCCCTCCAGGGATGCATTCTTTCTCTCATTGCATGAAATTCAGCAATAAAAGTTGAAACTGTACTCAGACTACCAAGAAGCCCGAGTTGGATCCCTGACGCCACAGTATCACAATTCTTACTTTTAACCTGCAAATAAAAAGGGCAAAATCACTGAGAACCAATGTATAATATTATCCGATACTTTATTTAAAACAGCATTATCTTCTACAAAATTAAAATTATAGAAAATGTTAGTGGTTGGAGAAAATTATCACCATAAGGGATCGTCACCGCTTTCTTCAGTGCGGCCAGTGCAGCCATTACACAAGCTGCTGCAACATTGGCAGCAAGAGTTCCGAAGGGCATCCACTTTACCCTTCCGTTTCTTCCTAAGCCACGCCCATTGAAACGAGCTAAGAACCATCTAATCCAGACGCCAAAAGGTCCCACCATGCAAGCTAAGAACAGCTGAGCCTTGCTGCTACCAGTTTTGCAGTCTTTCTTCTCCAAAGTTCCGAATATACCCCACAGTAGACCAAGCATCAGTAGAAGGGTTACCATAAATGTCAGCAGACACCGAAACTTGTTAGAAATGCAAGTGGTCATGCCACAGAAGGATCTTATATTTGATCGTCTGGAAAGCCATTTGCACCCCTTGGCTGTCTCAATTCCAAAAAGGATTGAATAGGCAACTAGAAACAAGCCTGTCGAGATGCCAAAGAAGAAAAAAAATCACTTAAATTAACGGTGGAAAGATCAAAGAAATTCAACCGGCAAACCAACTCTTATTTGACATGATTTTGAATATATATTTCCTCTAGTGCATAGTATGTTATTACCTACAAGAATACCAAGCACAGCGAAGACCCATTGGCCATTGACACAGAGGTCAAGCATCTTTTGGTTCCAACCACTGAAAGTTGTCAAGCTTCCCAGGAAACCAGTTGTTAACCCAATAGCTAATTGATCTGAAATCTTCAAAATATCTCCTTTGAAAACAACACCTAACCAACCCATCAGAAATGAACCAACCTGAAAGAACACGATACAATTAGTCACAGTATGGCCATCAGTATAGCCAGTAGTAAAATAAAAATAGGAATACCACGTGGAATATGGAGTATACAGGCATCCCATAGAACATAATCAATTTCGCACAGGATAATACAATTAAACGAAAATCGAATAAATAAAGTACAAAGCTAGAGTGTTCACGTGAGAATCATTTTGAACAACAGCATCAAAGTTTCTTCCCTTCACTAACGTTAGTTTGAGTAGCCTTCAGAAATGTACGGAAACAAACGATGAAATTGTTTAGATAAAAATTGACAAATTAAATGTAACAAATTTAACAGAGTGATATGCTGGTGTTTCTTTGAATTGCATAATCGAACACTTCTTCAGAACAATGTTGGCCCACTTTTTATCCAAATGTCAAGTATATTCTTATACACACAATTGCTCAGTGGCAGTGGCATGTATATATTGCTGAATGTGGATAATAATCATGAGTATCCAGGTGTGTAAGCGTGCCTTTGTGTGTGTGTGTGTGTGTGTGAGAGAGAGAGAGAGAGAGAGAGAGAGAGCAACCATATTCGAAGGAAGATCAAGGTACATGTAGTTCTGGTCACTCGTTGCACCAACAACCTCAGGTCCAAAGAGTTTTTGGAGGCAATATCTTGCAAGAATCTGGCCAAGATGCCAAAGAAAAAGATAAGGTTTGTGATTCTGGATTCTATGTGCTTCAAAATACTATTGGACAAACATACAAGAAGAATATGAAAATGTGATTATTGACAAGCTACATGATGCAGCAGTGGATTTCCCACCTACAGCAGCCAAACCAATAAAAAATCCCCAAAAAGCAGGCGCAAGCATAGGAATTAAAAGCAACTATAAGCAGACTCGTGAGTCCAATGAACTTAAACAACATGCATACATAATTATTCTCCAGCAGAACTTATTGGCCAACCACGAACTCCCAGGATCTCAAGACTTACATGGACGTGATTTCTGAAAGAAAATTTCCTCTCTATTCCCCTGTGGCTCAATATGATACAGTTTATTCAAGAAATAAACAGGACTCTTTCCAGGATATAATATAATTTGTCTTCTCCAGGTAAACAAATAAGTTATCAGGCCAATTAAAATGCTACGTGTTATATTGGGCATAGCACAGAATAGCAATAATAAATGAATGAATGAGCAAACAACGAGCGATCTCAAAACAGTGACTTAGTGATCCATTATCCGAAGATTTTGACTTGGAAGAAATGGTTCAACCCACTGCTTCTACGTACTCATATAGGAAAGGTTCTGAGGATTACGCCTAGAATTCCAAATACAGCAAGAGAAAGGAGACACGTAATGTACTCCAACAACCAGGGCACTTCTTTCTCATCCTGCAAAAAATTCAGACGACCATAAATAGTCAGAATTAACATCAAAAACTTATCCATCCATCACATTTCAAGCCAAATAACTCATTGCCAAGTTCATTCCCTATATATCACAAAGAAAAATTTAGTGAAAACCATGCAAGAAGGAACAAAAAAACTTTCTTCTTTTCTCCAGATTGAGAAAGGGGAGATACGTTTTCCAAAGGTGATGGGGCAGGGTAACGGGCACTCAAGGAATGATGCAACCGAGTCTCTTCTTGAATAGGAACTACAATTCCATTTTCTGCCGCATTATCCAAGGAGAAGCGACTCCTGCCACTTCCATTGCACCTTTTGCTGTGAAGTGCCCTATCCCCAATATCTCCTGCTTCTGAGACACTCTCACTATCAATGGCGTCATCAAATGGTGGTGACCAAGCATATGATATACTCAACGAACGCTTTCTTGAAGAACTAGCACTGCTCATCCGACAAAGGAACCGCTTCGCCTAGATTCTGCTTCTTGATTATGATGATCCATGATCTTTATGTTGTCCTACCGATCCTGGAAACACAAGCCAAAAAGTAGAAACTTTTCCCTCTCAATAGACGATGAAGGACTCTATAATTGCTAATGACACAATAACCATAGGCTAGTGCTACCAACTCCATTATTGAAAACTGAGACCACATGATCCCAAGGGAATATTACAGCTCAACGAACTACAGAATTCTAATTCAAGAATAATTAATTTATAACAGAACATGCAATTTACAACTTATGTATCTTCCTCGACCAAACCACCCGATCACAATAAATTTACCATGTTACTAATAATGCCACATGTGGAGTCAGTAGGGCAGAATCAGTTTTGATTACACATAATACCAAACCATATCCTACGTTACATCGACGCAAAGTCATTAAGCAATTTGCTGAGTAAAATCTATGCAGTGTCCAATAGGCATCATCACTAAACAGAAAGACTAAACTAGTACTAATTATGCATCCCAAGATATATGTCAAACAATAAGAACAGAGCGCAGAGAGCTGAAAATCACTTGGCAACCTACAATTTTCACGACAAACATATGCCTCAAACTAACCTATTAAGATCAATGGGCTTCAGAAATAATCATAACAGATAAAACCTTGTTCCTGGACTGACTGCGCAAAATCCCACTAGGGTATCCCACTTTGATCCTGGGGTCAAGTGTAAATGTGTCTGCGAACCGAATGTGATGCAGGGAATCTGAATATGCAAAACGGGGGGTCGTGGTTATTTACGTACAATGGATGGCAACCAACCAGGGATATGGTTCGGGCTTAAAGCTAGACGTTTTGGATTTGTTGTCAATACAAATGAGACACAGAGAGAGACAGAGTTGACTAATGCAGTTATAAATGGTGAATATGAGGAACAGTTAAGATGCGTGGACGGAAGGAAGGAAGCTCGCAGCTGGTTCAAATTCAGCAGCGATCCCATCGGTCCCACATCCAATCTGACCACAACTATAGCGTTGAATGCTTGGAACCTCCTGGAGTGGAGGCTCTCACGCTTTCGAGGCGAGCACCATGCGTGGACTGTCCGTATGAGGGCCCCCTACTCCGGGACTGTACAAATATGGCCCTAAACAACCCAGACTGATATAGTGCTATCAGCCGAGCGTTGTTTTGAAATTGAGATCGGCAGATTTATGGAGAAAAGACTTACCCCAAATAAATTTGGGCCGCAATTAAAGTACATATTATTGTTAAAAATATGGTATTTTTATATTTTATAATTATAAGTTGTATGTGGCACATACATAATATTGCCCAGAAAAATAGCTTTTAATTAAATTTTGTATAAAACTAAGAATATGCAATTTGAAAATAGAAAAAATTGATTTACAGCTACTTAAACAAATGGAAGTTGTGACTAGACATATATCCCTTCTTTTTTTTTTTTTTTAACTTTTTAGGGAAAAGTTAAAAAAATATATTTAGAAAAGTGAAAGCTAATATAAAACGTATGTTTGTAAATGCTCATTATCTTGCAAAATGGGCACATATGAAAGGTTGGAATGGTCCAGTACATTCTAATCCAATGAGAATTTTCTCATGGCTCGGGTCTTTTAACATTGAAAAAGAAGATTGTAATAAAGAAAGGACATGTGAAACAAGAAAGCATTTATATTTAATACACAATTAAAGGATTTCTCACCCAAATATCAAACCATTCTCCTTGCTGTCTTTTCGGCCCACTCATGTGTGGCTCGCAGAAGTACATACTAGAAAAAAAGAAAGAAGAAAACAAGAACTCTTTCTTGACAACTTAGACCACATTAGGCTATAGATTTGGATAGTTGCAACAACTCTTAATATGCAGACATAGGACAGACTTGCCCGAGTCCCGTCCCTTTGGATTTGATTTAAATAGGAGTTTAAGGTAAGCTCTGAAAAAGCCATTCCTCTTGTGTTAGGGAATAGGATGCCCCTCATAATATGCCATTGGCTTAAGATGTTTCCAAGACGAAAGCCGTCTTGCACTAATGTGGCTTCCACCATTTTTAATATGAGGGGTTGCTTATCCCTTCTTATTTTTCTTTGTCTGGTAAAAAGGATGATATTAAGATAAGAGAAGTCGAGGATTGTAGATCTGCTCATCTCCTCAACGAAGGATTCCAACCAGTTGGTGAACGTAAGCTTCATGAATGGCGAATGAGCTGTTGCTAGTATAAGATTGCAACTTATTGATGGTAGATCCTTTGAACTCTAATCCTTCTTCCTGATTGTTTGAGAGATTTAGGATCTTCTTGTTTTGACTTTTGTATTAATTTGTCAGACATTTCTTCTGATGAATGAATTTTATTTATCAAAGAAAGTTTATGTTCACTTTTAAGAATGACTTAGTGATGTGATGCATACGTGTGTGCGTCTTTAAATTTACTGTAGCTTAGTGTAAGGTAAAGAGAAAAAAATTAAATTGCAAAATTCTAGGTTATATATTTAAATATAGGTTAAATGAATGAGAAATAAACTTTTTAAAAAAATTAGATAGGCCAAATATAATTTCTTTTGGATAAAGAGTTTTGCAAAACAGATTTTTGTGAAATAGGTACAATCACAATCTATATATTTTCTTTTCTAGGTAAAATATTTAAAAATTTTATACACACACACACACATATACATATGTTGATAAAACCCAACTTCTATTTCTCATTTTCTTTACTTTCGTTATATGTTTTTCATTTAAAGAACAAACAAAACTAGATCTTTCAAGTCTAAAACATTATTGAAATTTATATATATTTTTGAAAATATTTATTTTATATATTCTAAGTGTAAATTAGTTCAAAATAAGTTCGAAGGTCAAATGTGTGTGTGTGTGTGAGTCGAGCGAAAGACGAAAATAAAAAAAAAATGAGTTTGAACCTAAGGCCAGTTAGTCCAATGATATTTAGTGTTTAAACTTTGACTTATTAAACCTGAGTGACAGCCCTACATCACCTCAATGTTTACCCCTGTTGAGCTTTCCAAATTCATAAAGCCATTTTTTTCATATATTGATAAACTCATTTATTCTATAATTTTCTTAGAGTAAACTATGCTTGTGAAATGGTTTTAATTATTTAATGAATAATAATAATTTATAAATATTAAAACCTATCATATTCAAGTGGAGTGGAGGATTTAACCATTACCATTTAAGCGCAACCGATCAGCATGTCCAAAAACACATCTTATGTCTATTTATTTGATAATATGTATTTGCACTCTTTGTATTTGTTTTAATTTTAAACAATAATTATGAAAAATTCTTTCATTTCTTAGTTTTGACATGTACATTTGAACGGAAACTAATAGTTTATTTATTAAATGTGGTGCTAATTAAAAATCTCTTACTCTTATATTTAAATAGATTTTTGAATTTTTAGCCTCAATTATTTCACACTTTATATTCATAGTATTTTAATATGATGACTTTTATTTCTATAAATTTGAGATAATGCGTTTAGATTTTCTTTAAATCATGATACTCCAGTCAGTCGTTTTATGCATGAATACTACAAAGAATTAGATACTTAAAAATAAAATACGCATATTTTTAATTTTTCATCACCAATGAAAATTTTTTATTGAATTTATGAAATATCTGGATCGCTATGTTTGCAACTCAATTTTCAACCCCAAAATACTCTCTCAAACTATGTACTACTAAATATACCATATAACAACATTTTCATTTAAATTCAAATTCAATTTTTTTTTCATATATATAATATATTAACTATTTTTCAATCATTACACTTATTCATAATCAAAATCAAATTAATACCTATGTATATTACAAATATACTCATATTTATTTTTATTTATACTTTACAATATAATTATTATCTCTACAAACTACCACATCAATTAATCATTATTATATATATATTGTGTGTGTGTGTATATATATTCAAATAAATAATACTATTTATTTTATTAAAACTTTCTTTTCAAATATATTACTACACAACTCGTACCAAACACTATATTCAACAATAACCCCTCTCCCAAAGACAACCAATATTTTTATATGGTATTAATCACAAGGGAGATGTATAATTAAACGCAATAGAGATGCTTAAACTTTCTAGTCGTATCCCCTGGCCCAGACGGGTACTGAGTATATAAGAGTTCCCAACAGAAATGAGGCCATAAGTGTGATAGTTGCATAAGCATAAGCCCTCCAGGGATGCATGCTTTCTCTCATTGCATGAAATTCAGCAATAAACGTTGAGACTGTACTCAGACTACCAAGAAGCCCAAGTTGGATCCCCGACGCCACAGTATCACAATTCCTAGTTTTAACCTATCAACAAAAGGGCAAAATCACTGAGAACAAATGTATAATATTATCTCATACTTTGTTTAAAACATTATTATCTTCTACGAAATAAAAATTATAGAAAATGTTAGTCGTCAGTGAAAATTATCACCATAAGGGCTCCTTACCGCTTTCTTCAGTGTGGCCAGTGCAGCCATTACACAAGCTGCTGCAACATTGGCAGCAAGAGTTCCGAAGGGCATCCACTTTACCCTTCCGTTTCTTCCTAAGCCACGCCCATTAAAACGAGCTAAGAACCATCTAATCCAGACGCCAAAAGGTCCCACCATGCAAGCTAAGAACAGCTGAGCCTTGCTGCTACCAGTTTTGAAGTCTTTCTTCTCCAAAGTTCCGAATATACCCCACAGTAGACCAAGCATCAGTAGAAGGGTTACCATAAATGTCAGCAGACACCGAAAATTGTTAGAAATGCAAGTGGTCATGCCACAGAAGGATTTTATATTTGATCGTCTGTAAAGCCATTTGCACCCCTTGGCTGTCTCAATTCCAAAAAGGATTGAATAGGCAACTAGAAACAAGCCTGTCGAGATGCCAAAGAAGAAAAAAAATCACTTAAATTAACGGTGGAAAGATCAAAGAAAGCCTGCAAGCTTCTCCATTTTGAAAGGATTCAACCCGCAAACCAACTCTTATTTGACATGATTTTCAATATATATTTCCTCTAGTGCATAGTATGTTATTACCTACAAGAATACCAAGCACAGCAAAGACCCATTGGCCATTAACACTGAGGTCAAGCATCTTTTGGTTCCAACCACTGAAAGTTGTCAAGCTTCCCAGGAAACCAGTTGTTAACCCAATAGCTAATTGATCTGAAATCTTCAAAATATCTCCTTTGAAAACAACACCTAACCAACCCATCAGAAATGAACCAACCTGAAAGAACACGAGACAATTAGTCACAGTATGGCCATCAGTATAGCCAGTAGTAAAATATAAATAGGATTACCACGTGGAATATGGAGTATACAGGCATCCCATAGAACATAATCAATTTCGCACAGGATAATTCAATTAAACGAAAATCGAATAAATAAAATACAAAGCTAGAGTGTTCACGTGAGAATCATTTTGAACAAAAGCATCAAAGTTTCTTCTCTTCACTAACATTAGTTTGAGTAGCCTTCAGAAATGTACGGAAACATACGATGAAATTGTTTAGATAAAAATTGACAAATTAAATGTAACAAATTTAACAGAGTGATATGCTGGTGTTTCTTTGAATTGCATAATTGAACACTTCTTCAGAACAATGTTGGCCCACTTTTTATCCAAATGTCAAGTATATTCTTATACTCATATTGCTCAGTGGCAGTGGCATGTACATATTGCCGAATGTGGATAATAATCATGAGTATCCAGGTGCGTAAGCGTGCCTTTATGTGTGTGTGTGTGTGTGAGAGAGAGAGAGAGAGAGAGAGAGAGAGAGCAACCATATTCGAAGGAAGATCTAGGTACATGTAGCTCTGGTCACTTGTTGCACCAACAACCTCAGGTCCAAAGAGTTTTTGGAGGCAATATCTTGCAAGAATCTGGCCAAGATGCCAAAGAAAAAGATAAGGTTTGTGATTCTGGATTCTATGTGCTTCAAAATACTATTGTACAAACATACAAAAAGAATATGACAATGTGATAATTGACAAGCTGCATGATGCATAGCGGATTTCCCACCTACAGCCCCCAAACCAATAAAAAATCCCCAAAAAGCAGGGGCAAGTCATAGGAAATAAAAGGAACTATAAGCGGACTCGTGAGTCCAATGAACTTAAACAACATGCATACATAATTATTCTCCAACAGAACTTATTGGCCAACAACAAACTCCCAGGATCTCAAGACTTACAAGGACGTGATTTCTGAAAGAAATTTTCCTCTCTATTTCCCAGTGGCTCAATATGATACAGTTTATTCAAGAAATAAACGGGACTCTTTCCAGGATATAATATATTTTGTCTTCCCTAGATAAACAAATAAGTTATGAGGCAATTTAAAACGCTACATATTATATTAGGCATAACACAGAATAACAATAATAAATGAATGAATGAGAATGAATGAGTAAACGAACGAATGATCTCAAAACATTGACTTAGTGATCAATCATCTGAAGATTTTGGCTTTAGTAGAAATAGTTCAACCCACTGCTTCTACGTACTCATATAGGAAAGGTTCTGAGGATTACCCCTAGAATTCCAAATACAGCAAGAGAAAGGAGACACGTAATGTACTCCAACAACCAAGGCACTTCTTTCTCATCCTGCAAAAAATTCAGACGACCATAAATAGTCAGAATTAACCTCAAAAAGTTATCCATCCATCACATTCCAAGCCATATAACTCATTGCCAAGTTCATTCCCAATGTATCACGAAGAAAATTTTTTGTGAAAACCACGCAAGAAGGAACCAAAAACAACTTTCTTCTTTTCTCCAGATTGAGAAAGGGGAGATACGTTTTCCAAAGGTGATGGAGAAGGGTAACGGGCATTCAAAGAATGATGCAACCGAGTCTCTTCTTGAATGGGAACTACAATTCCATTTTCTGCCGCATTATCCAAGGAGAAGCGACTCCTGCCACTTCCACTGCACCTTTTGCTGTGAAGTGCCCTATCCCCAATATCCCCTGCTTCTGAGACACTCTCACTATCAATGGCCTCATCAAATGGTAGTGACAAAGCACGTGATATACTCAAAGAACGCTTTCTTGAAGAACTAGCACTGCTCATCCGGCTAAAGGAACCGCTTTGCTTAGATTCTGCTTCTTGATTATGATGATCCATGATCCTTCCGTTGTCCTACTGAACCTGGAAACACAAGCCAAAAAGTAGAAACTTTTCCCTCTCAATAGACGATGAAGTACACTATAATCGCTACACACAATAACTATTTGCTAATGCTACCAACTCCATTATTGAAAATTGAGACTACATGATCCCAAGGGAACATCACAGCTCAACGTACTACAGAAGTCTAATTCAAGAATAATTAATTTATAACAGAACATGCAATTCACTGAACTTATGTATCTTCCCCGACCAAACCACCAGATCACAATAAATGTACGATGTTACTAATAATGCCACATGCGGAGTCACTAGGCCAAAATCGTTTTTGATTACACATAATACCAAACCATATCCTACGTTACATTGACGCAAAGTCATTGAGGAACTTGCTGAGTAAAATTTATACAGTGTCCAGTAGGCATCATCACTAAACTGAAAGACTATACCATTACTAATTATTCATCCGAAGATACATGTCAAACAATAAGAAAAGCGTGCAGAGAGCTTAAAGCCACTTGGTAAGGGGGAGAAATCTGTGTCTCAAGTTCTATGAGGAAACTCCACTGTTCTCTTTCTTGGTGGATGACAATTTTGACCAGGCAAACTTGGATGCCTGGCAATCCAATATTCAGTACAAGTGGCCCCAGAATTTGTGCGTCCGTGATAGACTTTTCAAAAAGCAATCAAGAAAAGAAACGACCGTAAAAACCCGTTTTCTTTTTGGAAAGCGTAAGATAGAAAGTATGTTCAAACGGGTTTGGAAGGGGATTTCTGAGCTTTTCAGAATTAGAGGAGAGAGCAATGTCCTGCACTAAATGAACAAACCAGCACTTTTATGCAATAAATCAGTAACTCCCATGCCTAAAGATGAATGCCAACAAATGAACAAAACATGAATTGGGGAACAAGATCGTGGCCGCGCGTTGGGCTGCATCGCAAAATCCTTTCTTCTACGTGCTAAATGTAATCGGCGAGTTCTAACCCCGCAAGAAAATGTATTCTCATTATCACATAGAGAGAGAGAGAGAGAGAGTACCGTAAAGAAGAAGACGACTTCTTGAAAAGGGACCACAAAAATTACTAAAAATGAAAAACGATTAAACCCAATCGGCGACCCTCCCAGAGGACGAATAGGGCCGAGAGGGGGTGTAGCGGCCTTGGACCGGGGGTCAAGTATAAATGTGTCTGTGAACCGAATGAGATGCAGGGAATCTCAATATGCAAAACGGTGGGTTGTGGGCATTTACGCACAATGGATGGCAACCCCCCATTGATATGCTTCGGGCTTAGAGCTTGACGTTTTCGATTTGTCATCCATCCTGATGAGAGAGAGAGAGAGAGTTGACTAATGCATTTATGGACGCTGAATATGAGGCACAATTACGACACGCGTGGACGGAAGGAAGGAGCTCTGTTTGCGTTGCACCTGTTCGAATTCACCAGCGATTACATCGATCTCGCATCCACTCTGACCATATCTACACCGGGAGGCTCTCATGCATACGAGGCATGCTCCACGCGTGGACCCTACCAAACCTTGTCTGTAATAAGGACCCCTACTCCGGGACTGCATCAATATGGCCCCTGACAACCCAGACTGTGATGGTGCTATCAATTAAATATCGTTCAACCCGGCGAGATAGGGTTCAATTTGAGCTTTGAAATTGGGATCGAGAGATTGACGGGCTACGTTTGGAGCCACTCTTCACTTCTTGTATAATTTTGTAGTTCTAAATATACAACCTAACAATTTTTTTAAAAAAATTCAAATTTAAATTTATAAGTATGGTTAATTAATTATTTTTTAATATTATAATTATTTACAATTAAATCATACGTATATTTATATATGTATATACTCATATTTATATTCTAAAAATAATAAACATTATCTCTTACCAACACCCCCTTCCAAACATAATCATGGAGTTTGAATTTGATAAGGCTTTACGCCAAATCAATTTGGCATAATTAAAGTATATATTATTGTTAAAAATATGGTATTTTTTATATTTTATAAATTATAAGTTGCATGTGGCACATATATAATATTGCCCATAAAAATTGGTTTTAATTAAAATTTGTATAAAACTAAGACTATTTAATCTTAAAATAGAAAAAATTGCTTTACATCTACCCAAAAAAACATGAAGGTTGTGGCTGGACATATATCTTCTTCCTTTTTTTTTTTTTGGTCTTCTTAGAAAAAAGTTAAAAAAATATGTTCTAGAAAAGTGAAAGTTAATATAAAATGTATGTTTGTAAATGCTCATCACCTTGCAAAATAGATACACATGTAAATTGTTGGAATGGTGTAGTGCGCCCTGATCCAATGAGAATTTTCACATAGCTACTGGTTTTTGACATCAAAAAAGAAGGTTGTAGTAAAGAAAGGACGTGAGAATTTTGCCCTGGCTAGTGAAACAAGAAAGACATAAATCTTTATTCAATGCGCAAGTAAAGGATTTCTCACCCAGAAATCGAAGGGTTCCCCTAGCTTTCTTTTCACTCAGCTCATGCGTGGCACTCATTGCTTGCGGAGATACATACCCCAAAAAAATAAGAGTGAGAGAAGAAAAAAACTCTTTCTTGGCAACTTGGACAAGATTAGGGTATAGATTTTAACAGAGAAAGAGGTCGTAGTTGTCAATAGCTCTTAATACACAAACATCGGGAAGGCTTGCTTGAGTCCCATCCCTTTGGATTTGATTTAAATAGGAGTTTAAAGGTAGGATCTGAAAAGCCATTCTTCTTGCGTTAAAGAACAGGATCCCCTCATAATATGCCGTTCGCTTAAAGATGATTTCAAGATGGCAACCTTCTTGCACTAATACGGCTTTCACCCTTTATCCACCAGGCTTTGTTTATCCCTTCCTATTTCTTTGTCTTCTAGTAAATTATGATGTCAAAACAGGAGAAGTTGAGGATCTTAGATCTACTAATCTCCTCAACGAAGGATTTCAGTAAATTGTGAATGTAAGCTTTACGAATGGTGGATGAGCTGCTGCTAGTATAAGATTACAAACTATTGATGATGATAGATCCTCTAAAGTCTTGTTCTTCTTCCACGTTGTTTGAGAGATTTATGATATTCTTGTTTTGACTTGGTATTAATTTGCGAGACATTTCTTTAGATGAATAAATTTTGTTTGTAAAAAAGATGTATGTGCTCACTTTAAGAATGACTTAATGTATATGTGTCTGTGTGTGTCTTTAAATTTTCTATAGTTTTGTGTAAGTTAAAGAGCAAAATTATTAAATTGAAAAATTTTAGGTCATATATTTAAATACGTGTTAAATGAATGAGAAATAAATTTTTTAAAAAAAAGTTAGATAGGCCAAACATAATTTCTTTTGGATAAAGAGTTTTGTAAAACAAATTTTTGTGAAATAGTTTTGTGCAGAAGCCAAACTTTATTTCTCATTTTCCTTACTTTCATTATATGTTTTTTATTTTTAAGAACGAACCAAACTAGATTTTTCAAGTCTAAAACATTATTGAAAGTTATATTTTTGTGTAAATATATTTTTTATATATTATAAGTGTGAATTAGTTCAAAATAAGTTCGAAGGTCCAAAATATATGAGAGTTAAGCAAAAGAAAATAAATAAATAAATTGAGTTTGTACCTATGGCAAATTGGCTCCATTACATTTAAACTTGGGCGAGTTTAACTCGACTAATTAAACCTGAATGACAACCCTACATCCCTCCATGCTCCCCCGTATGGAGCTTTTCAAATTCATAAAATCAATTTTTTCATATATTGATAAACACGTTATTTTTATAATTTTCTTAGACTAAACTATGATTGTAATTATTGGTATACATAAATCCCCTTAATCTGGTCAACCCGATGAAAACCATCTTAAATTGCCTTAAATTGCTTGTAAAATGGTTTTAATTATTTAATAAATAATAATAGCTTGTAAATATTAAAACCTCCACATTTAGGTAAGGTGGTGGATTTAACAATTACTGTTTGTTTAAATCGCGACCAGATCACCATATATAAATACACATCTTATGTTGTATTTATTTGATAATATTTATTTGGACTCTTTTTTTTCTTATAATTTTAAACTATAATAATAAATATTTCTTTAATTTTTTTAGTTTTGACTTGTATCTTTGAAAGAAAATTAATAGTTTATTTGTTAAAATACGTTGCTAATTAAAACTCTCTTGCTCTTATATTTAAGTAGATTTTTAATTTTTTAGCCTCAATTATGTCACACGTTATATTCATAGTATTTTAATATGATGCCTTTTTTTTTTAATAAATTTGATATAATCTGTTTAGATTTTTTTTCAAAATCATCATACTCTAGTCATTCGTTTAATATACGAATACTGTAAAGAATCAAATAGTTAAAATTAAAATATGCATATTTTTAATTTTTGATCACCAATGTAAATTTTTGATTGAATTTATAAAACATCTCAATAGTTCTATGTAGAATTAATTACAAGAGAGAGATAAATAATTAAATGCAATAGAGATGCTTACGCTTTTGTAAATCCACTTATATTGAATCGAATGGTATTTCTTTTTATTGTTAAACTGTACTGATCCAACATGTGTCCTACTTGTAAAGACAATCATACTTTAAAAATTCTCTTAATTCTATATAAAATTCTAGGCAAAATTTGATGAGTTGTCAAATTTGTAGTGAAAGTAAATAGTTATTCTGAAATTGATTTTCATATTTTTATTTTGGAAAAAAAATGCAAATTCTTGAGTGGATTTAAGTTTGAAATATATGAGAAAGAAGGGAAATTGGAGAATCAAGGCTAAGATTTCATGATTCTTTTTTCTTTTTTCAAAAGGATAAATCAGTTGAAAATCGTCAACAAAAATCCCTAGATTAACAAACGTGAAAATAAATAAAACAAACCCACCCATGATTAATTTCTGTGATTGGTGGCTCAAAAAACCTATCGCTGTTTCAGATAAAGCCTTAAATTTCAAGCATGGAAAAAACTTATCACGTTTAAATGATGTGTCGGCTATCAAATGAATTCAATCAAAATGTGCAAAATGGTAAATCTGTCATCCACTTAATTATAAAAAAATCATTAAATCACCTTCATTACAAACCACGCTTTATTAATATATTAAGGTTTACAAGTACACTTCGCTTTAAATAATCAGATATTGTTTCTACAGATTATTAAAGAAATTAAATATATGACAATTCATCAATTACTTTCACATCATCACCAAAATTTTATAGTCTTAAATACAGTACTTCGAAGTTATTGTATGCAAGTAACCAATAGTTAGCAAATTAAGTCAGCACTAATTACTTGTAAAATGTTTCACATTTAACCAATCTAGTTAACAATTTAATATATGTGTAAGCATAAATATATATATATATATATATATAATATTTATTTTATTCTCATCTTGTACGAGTCTTCGTCAAGATTCCACGGATTCCAATTGGATAGTTGTAGCAACTTCCAAGATATTTCTTAGAAATAGAAGTGAACCAAGAAAAAGGAAAGAGTCACTTGTTTAGGATGAGCGCGTTGGGAAATTTGACTGTTTCAAGTCCATGTGTTCCATTAGCTTCATTATTTAGCATTGCATGCCCTCCTTTAACTTATGTTTGACAGCGTGTCTGCCAACTTTTCAAAATTTCAATAGTCAATAACATTTAAATATTCCGTAGTGGGCCGCATGGGCAGGAATCCCATCCAATTCTCGCTTCCCTATAAATTTAAGACCTTTTCCAGCACAACAGCTATAAATCCACAGTTCTGAGAATTGATATTTCTTGGTGCGGGACACAGTTTCAGAATAGGCCTCATTGTGAATCCGTGACTTTATTTTGTTTCAAAAGTTGTACTGATGGCAAGCTCTATCATCATTGGCCACAAGTCATCACCTGGTCTGTTTCTCAAGCCATATCCAAGATCTCAAGCGTTGCCATGGAATCCCATTGCCAATTTGGCCATCTCAAACTGCAAGAATCAAATCACTTTCTGGGGCAACGCAGCAGGAGTTCGATGTGGCAACAAAACCCACAAGTATGTAAGAGTTTCGTATATGTACGCGCAATGTGATGTGTATGTTAACTTCATTTGTATCTCTGAAATAATCAATGGATTATTCCCTTTTTTCATCAATTTAGGAACCCTTTTGTGGTGTACGCCAATACTGTGCCAGGAGCTCCAGCGCCGCCCGGGCCACCATCTTCCAGCCACATGTAAGCAGCTGTTCATCTAATGCATCGAAAGTTAAAATATTTGTTGAACTAATTCTTTTAAGACCTAGCTGACGGATCTTCTTTTCTTTTTAAAAAAATTCTTGTTAATTTAATTCGACAGGAGTTGGATCCTTGGATTCGTGGTATCATTTATCCTGCCATTTTTCACAAACAAATGGGGGCCATTATGGATAGTTAAAAGTAAGAGTTTCAAAAAAGGCAAAAAAAAACCCCATTTTCTGATATTTTGATTCAAACACTTTCGTCCACGGCAAACTTCAAACAATTGTTGGGCTATTTTACAACTTGCAGATAGAATTGACAATGCAGTGCAGACAGTAGAAAATATCGTAGAGACGGTGGAGAAAGTGGCGGAGGGAGTTGACAAGTTTGCAGAAAACGTGGCCCATGATCTTCCACAGGGAAAGCTGAGAGATCTGGTGGAGCTTGTTGAAGATGTCGCCGAGAAGACCGCTGCGACAGCTGATTGTATTGATAACGTCATTGACACGGTATGTAATACATAATTGTTTTATTTTTGCCTACATTATTGTTGGCTTTAGATTGCGGGTCATGGCGGCTTTCCTTGAAATTTCTTGATCATGTGTAATCTGACTCATTCAATTAAATTGTTTAATCGAAAAAGATTAAATAATAATCCAAGTCGCCTGTATTATTAATATAAAATTATCAACTTGATCATGTGCTTACACCGCGGAGACAGCCGACCTGCCCTATCCTAACCTGTGCATTTTCTCAAGATTTATTATATTATTCTACGATGCAGTAGGTAACTAAGCAATGCAATATTTTTAAGCCGAGGAAACAGCAAAATTACAGGCTATGTTTGTTTTCAAATTGGGATGGCGGGGATGGTGTGATTTGAGCTGTCATGAAAATTATGTTGAAATTGTAAAATTTAGATGAGTAGAAAAAATATTTTTTATATATATTTAATATGTAATAATAATTAAATAATGTGATGATATATAGGTTTATATAATAATAAAAAATAATTATGATAAGTAGAAAATTTATAAAGATATTTATATTTGATTATAAATGAGTATAATAACTAAAAAATTTTAATTAATTATAAAAGATAAAAGAGAAAAAATTTAACATTTGAATTTAAATAAAATTTGTATAGTAAAATATTTGGTTTGTAAGATTTTTTATGTAGAATGAATAATTTATAAAAGTAAAACAAACATAGCCAGGTGGTTTCTACCTTCTATGTAGGGTGGATTAACACTCCACAAATACAAAATGCTTATATATACATACATATATATATATATATATTATTATTTTTTTAATTTTTATTTTTCAATGAGTATTACGAAACGAGAATGAATTAAATTTTATTTGTAGCAAGTTAGGAAGTAGTAAAATTTTTAATTGGTAAACTAAAGTTTAAATGTACATGCAGGTTCAAGAAGCTGAGGATCAAGTGGAGGACATGGTTGAATCCATTGTTGAAGAAGCCAAAAGTTCTCCTGAAGAAGCCACTCCTCAGTGACCAATCACTCCATTTCTTTTGTTCTATACAAAATTCCAGCATTTTTATTGTACTTGATAGACCGATTATAATTGGTGCATCAGAATTCACATTTGCCATTTGTAAATGCTAGCAATTTTTTTAAATATATTTTTATTTTTTATGAATCATAACCAGCGTAGTTATTTTCATTTTTTTTTTTTCATGTATGTGAATAATAAAAACCTAGTATCGATAATTGTATTGGTGAGGTAACGCGAAAAAAGAAATAGAATTAATTCATTATTTTGCCTTGATGTTTACAAATGATTCCGCAGCTAATTCGCAATTCAAAAAATTTATATATTGATAAACAATAATTAAATAATCAAGAATTCTAAATTTTTAAAGTTCTAACCTTTAGTATAATAAGCTTTTCTGGCAGACCTATATAGTAATTAGAGACTATAAGGTACATAAATATGATTGATTAGAGCTTTTGTAAGTGAGGAACAATTTAGTTGCAACTGTAATTAAAAAAATTAGGCTATGTTTGTTTTTTTTGGTGTCACTAAAAAAAGGCACTAGATAATCATTATGTTCCTGTAGTGGGCTCCAAATTCCTCCTTCTAGAAATTGCAATCTCTAAAATCACAAGAATACTTTAGATTGTCGATCTCTAGGATAATTAAATTGCCGATCCGATCATTTTGGCTATGTTTGGGAGAGGAGTTTTTGTCTGATACGATATTTGGTGAAAATTGTATTGAGATTAGTTGTATATTTAGAAAGAATTTTTTAATAGGGTGAATAATATAATTTATTTAAAAATATGTATAAAATATATAATAATAATTGGATAATATAAAAGTTTATAAGTATAATAATTATGTTATAGGGTATAAATAAAAATAAATGTGAGTATATATGTGATGTAAGTAGGTATTGATTTGATTGTAAATAAGTCTAATGATTAAAAAATTATTAATTAATTATAAAAATAAGAAAATAAAATTTTAAATTTAAATAAAAAAATATTATTAAATAATATATTTAGTAACGAAAAGTTTTAAATATTATCGTATAATTGAAAGTTTAGTTCCGAATGTAACCTTTGGGTTTAGGGCGCCACTTATACAAATTGAAGGTGCACTCTCACACTCACATAACGTGGATCGTACGTGTGATGTAGACCTCACACGTGAAGCCCACGTCGCTGAGCGGGGAAATTGTACTCCCGATTCGCTCAAATATGACCCATTGTTCACATGGCTTCAGAGGAGTCAGTTTGTCATTGTACGTGCCCAATGCCCATTGCTTGGCAATTTCTACCACAAATTTTGCCAATGTTTATGACTTAATTTCTTGGACTTGCACTCTGTTATTAATCTCCACAATCTCGTGCAATCTTGTTATTATTTTAACTAAAATGTTACGGGTATGGATGTTATAAAAGATAAGATATTTAATGTGCTATAAACGACTCAGAGGGTATTTGAATAAATTTATAAGCTCTTAAAATTTTAGGAACTTATAAATCATAAAAAATAAAATATTTAGAACTTTTAAACTCTTTAAAAATAAATTAAATTTTCTCATTTTGTTTAAATATATTATAAGTTATTTTATTTTATATATTAAAAATAATATAAATATTCTTAAATTATATTTTATTAATAGAATTTAAGTTAATATTATTACATTTAAAAAAATTATAATCAACTATAATTATAAATTTTGATTTAATCTTACAATATTATCTCACCCAACACTTTTTAATTTATTTTTAAAATAAATTTTATGAACGTATAAATTTTAAAAATACCTTCTAACCAAAACTTCTGAAATCTACTCGTCTGCAAGTCAATACTCTGCAGAGTTCCACATACAAATTACAAATATGACAAGTTTTATAAAGGCAGAAAGATAAGATAAAGAGTGACGAAAAAGGGAGCTGCACGTTGAAACTTGAAACAAACGCATACAAAAGAGGGGAAAAACACACAATTCAAGCAGCATTTTAAGTGTACAGTTCTTGATACTGATAACTTTTGGGGTTTAGGAACTTCAACCCATCATGTTGTCAGGCATAAACTCAATTTGCCATGGAGGAATAATCCTTGAAATAAATTTTAAAATCCAAAACCTCAGTTTTAAAATTAAATTCACGTTATATAAATAAACAAATTTATCGTTGTAAGCAAATTTTAACTTGGTAGCCTTCTTAATTTGTATTTAATTTGTTCTTTATTTTACATTTTAATTTGGTTCATGAGTTGTGGTTAAGAAGAATATTAACGTTAAAAGAAAAAAATTTTGTACCTTAAATTAAGTCATGAACATGGTGAGTTTGAAAAAATCAAAATCTAGTGAAACATACTCATATTATAATAAAGAGGCGGGGCAGGCGTTTCCCTTTTATTAACTGGGAGCATTCTCTAGGTCCGCCAGAGGCTCTGTTTACACGTGAACTTTGAAGTTAGAAGTTTTGATATGAAAAGTTATAAATAATATTAAAAAAATTAAAAATAATAATTAATATGTTTGATAAAATTTATTTTGATAAGGATTTTCGCCTCCAGCTCACGGACAAAATCAGGTTGACGACAGCACCTAGCCATCGGCCACTAGCCATGTGCATTCCGCGAATGCAGACCGTCACACCCGGAGTGTGCAGGCCCCACACATGGATAAAAACTAAAGCTTGTTGATGACGTAGTCAAAATTGGTCGTTGTCATGTCGGAACTGATCACGAGGGGCTTTAAAGTCGTGGTAGGTGAAGTGCGAGTAATATTCGAATAGTGTCTCAGGTTCTATTTCATCCAGTTCTTGGAAGTAAAGACTATGTATCACGAGACTCCTTACGAAGATAGAGATAAAAGGAGTATCGTGTAATTAGTAGTTATTCTATAATCGATTATATCCATTTGAACACGCACTGTACACCACTTCAGAGCACAATTTTGACAACTGCGACAAAATATAAAGAAAGCAATAATTTTGTATATAATTTGCGAGAAAAATTTGTTTGCATTGATTAAAAGTTCAATTTACATTGGGCGATGGCTAGAGAGATGGGCCACTCTAACAAATGCAGGCTACACGGTGACAATAGCATGACTACTCAAAACTTCAATAATACCTTATCCCCCTTCAGCCACACCTGCAACAGACAGAGCTGCAGAATTGATGGCTTTAACCTATCCGACCGTCTTCTCTAATGCTAATCCTAATTTCTCATCCTTTGTGGTGGCCAAGTAATCATGAGTGGCACCAATGTCAATCATGATTCAAATGCAATTGTTATTGATCTTCACGTCCACATAAATCAATCTATTTTTTTTACAGCTTTTAGAGCTCCACTCGCTGGCAAGATTCTCTGCTAGTGATGGGGCAGTTCGTCCGACTACAGACTTTTCCTTTCGATTTGCCACTATTTGGTAGGAAATGATCCTACATTGATGGGAGACGGCACTAAGATTATTTCCCTCAACATTTGACTCACTTTCATCTGATTTGGGCAACGAGGGTGGAGCTTGTTTTAATGGCCATACATCCTTCAGGCTTAATAGAGCATTCAGTAGCTTTCTCTTTAGAGAGTTTCGAAGCATGTGTGGTCCATCACAAAGAAACACCCAGTCTTTTTTAGCGCATTACCTCACTTGCTATCAACAAGTCTATTCTTAGGATTACTTTGGAGATTGACTGATGTTTGAAACTATTGGTCTCCTCCACATTTGCTTGAATTATTTCTGAATGGCCTCTCACCATTCCCTTTTTGTTAGGGTGCACTCACTGCCAAACGTTCTTTACGGGATTCGTCTGGAAAATCTATGAGTCGCTCGGCCGCACCCATAGCCAAACTCAAGTCCGCTATCCGCTGACGCTGCAACTCCAATCGCGCTGGGGGTTTCAAACCTTCCAGGAAAGTGAAGAGTTTATTCTTCTTAGACATGTCTTGAATATCCAACATAAGCTTCGAGAATAACTTCACATAGTCCTAAACACTCCCTGACTACCTCAATTCCCGCAATGCCTTCCTGCATTGTATTCTATATTCTCTGAGAAGAACTAGTCCCGAATAGCATCTCGCAACTGCTCCCACGTATCTAAGCTACTCAATTGGCCTGAATGTTAGCATATTGGGTGTGCCACTCTACCTTGGCATCGTCTATCAAATACATGGTGGTGGTGGTGACCTTCCTAATCTCATTAATAATATTAACCGCTAGGAAATACCGTTCCATGTTAAATAGAAAATTCTCTACCTCTTTGGCTTCTTAGGTACCTCCATAAAGTTGCGGCTCGAGACTTGGATTCTCGGCCCAAGGTCCTGGTCGACTGCTGGGCACTGCTAACTGCTGGCTGGAGCAGTCTAATTTGGAAGAACATTTATTTCATCTCTTTTCAGAGCTTTCGAATAGTACCAACTCTTGATTCTTCACCAGTTCGTGATGTAATTCCCGACTCTCAACTACTTGGGCTTGGAGTTTCTCAACTTTGGCCTCCAGATTCTCGACCTTCTCCTCTAAGGTCGGTGCCACGTAATCCATTCGGGAACCTTGCTTCTCTAGGGCCTCAAATCGTTGCTTGGTCGTGAGATTCTTGCATGGCAAGACTTCTACCTCATTGCTCCCTGGCACATGCGCTGATGCAGTAGCATTCATAATCCTACGTCTTGGCCCGAATCAAAACTAAAGTTTTGATATCAACTGTCATGGGGCTCCTTCTGAGGATAGGGACAAAAGGGCACTGTGTAATAAGTAATCGTTCCGCAATCGACTACATCAACTTGAACTTGCACACTGACTAATTGTGCACTGCCTCAAGGTACAATCCTGATAATTTCGACATAATGTAAAAAAAGCAATAGCTATGTACACGATTTGTGAGAAAATTTTGCTTGTATTGATTAAAAGCTCAATTTATATTGGGTTGGGCGAGGGTTAGACAGGGGGCCACTTTAATAATCGCAAGCTACAAGGCAACAACATGATTACTACTCAAAATTTCAATAACATCTTATCTCGCTATAATAGACTTGACAAAAAAAAGTTAAGTGATAGTAGAAGATATTAAAAAGTCGATGAAGCACATCTAAAAATAAATATAATATAATTACAAATATTTACAAGTATATATATAAATCCCATAACCTAGCAGCAACGGATGATATCTTATTCAGCATAAGACTGCAGCAAGGCCAACTTTACATCATGAGGACCTGCTAAGTAGGTGGCCCTCCACGTCTAAGAGAGGGGTTTTTCGAGGATAATGTGTGGTGGGAGTTTTATATATTCGGTTATAAGATTTTAATATTTTAATTTATTAGAATATATATATATATAATATATAATAATGAATGAATAAAATAAAAATATATAAAGATAATAATTAAATTTTAAAATATAAATATATAAATTTAGGTATATGTGCGTGTATGTAACTATTAAGAGAAAAAAATTAAAATTAAATCTAGATTATAATTTTATTAAATAATATATTATATAGCCTGAAACTTAAGAGTGAGTGGAAAATTGTGTTACAAATATAGTCAAAGATGGGCATTGAATATATTTTGTAAAACGTCCCCAAAAGCCCATCAAGGACATGGCTCGAACTTTTATCGCTTCGACGTTAAAAAAACAAAGAACGACTATACCACTTAGCTGGTGTTTTGTTGGCAGCCGCTTTGTTTGAAAATAAGCAAGCTGTCTTTTTCAACCCTGCATTTGGTGCAATGCACGTAGGCGTGCTTTTTCTCTGGTCCCCCATGTTCCCTGCTCACTGCCAGCAATCCTTTCTCCAGCCTTTGAGATTTACATATGTATAGATAAACATAGAGAAATAGGGAGAAACTCATTGAGACAATAAAATTAGAGAAATTGAAAAGGATAAAAAATTATTTAATATTTTAACTTTTAGTATGTGGAGATTTTTGACAATAGAATTTTTGATGAAATATTAACTAAAAGGGAAACGAGAAAAAAAAAAGGACAGAATACAAGTTAGTGACCGAGAGGATAAACACTTTTTGAAATACATAGTTTTTGTTTCTTTTAATTAATGTAAAATTTTTTACATAAATTAATCTTTATTGCTTTAATTTTACTCTCAAAAAGGTTGCATTTCATTAAAAAAATTGGTTTAAGGGTCGAGAGGACCGACAATTACGGGGTTACAAAATAAATAAGAGCACACACCTGACGACGTAGAGTAGATATCCATCATCTGATGGCGGCTATGGCTGACAGTATGTTATGCAGGAGATTCTTTCTGACGATTGGTTCGGCATCAGATCTCCCAAATGTTCGTCAAGTGTTCGACACCAGAGCTTATGCGAAAGTTTCAATTGGTTCAGGCGACAGGAGAATCAAGTCTCGAACCCCTGTGGATAATCACAACGGACTGAACCCTGTCTGGAGCCACGACATGAATTACGAAATAGCTGAGTCGAGTGTGCTCTACTATGGGCTGTCAGTGGTGATCAAGGTGTACTGCCAACGCACCCTCGGCGACAGGTCAGATTATCAATTTGATTAGTTTGGAAAATCTTACTACAAAATATCGTTCCATGTTTGAACTAATGATGCGTGATGTTGCTTGACGAGGTGATCCACAGGCTTATTGGTGAGGTTCACACCACGATGAAAGATCTGTTCGATCGCGCTCCTGCTCTTGAAGGACGGCGACACGCAAGAGTGGCGTTGCCAATCACCACCAATGGATCAGAAGAAACTGGTGGCGTTTTGCATATTTCTTACAGCTTTGGGGATAGCTTCAGGGTTGAGAGGAGCGAGTTCATGAGGAGAGTGGACAACAGTGGAGTTAGTGTTTTGGTGCAGGCGGCAACACAAGCTTTAGCGCAGGTGGCAGCACAGTATATTGTTCTTGCTATTCTCGCACTGTAATTAAGGATATGATCTTTATGATCACTCTATATATGACATATATCGTTATATGTATGAAGATCTGATAATTATCATTTTTCTTGAATGTTAATGTTTGTAAGATAATATTCTAAGTTTTAGTTATGGACGCAAAGGTGTCGTTGCCAATCACCACCAATGGATCAGAAGAAACTGGTGGGGTTTTGCTTATTTCTTACAGCTTTGGGGATAGCTTCAGGGTTGAGAGGAGCAAGTTCATGGAGAGAGTGGACAACAGTGGAGTTAGGGTTTTGGCGCAGGTGGCAACACAGTATATTGTTCTTGCTATTCTCGCACTGTAATTAAGGATATGATCTTTATGATCACTCTATATATGACATATATCGTTATATGTATGAAGATCTGGATAATTATCATTTTTCTTGAATGTTAATGTTTGTAAGATAATATTCTAAGTTTTAGTTATGGACGCAAAGGTGTCGTTGCCAATCACCACCAATGGATCAGAAGAAACTGGTGGGGTTTTGCTTATTTCTTACAGCTTTGGGGATAGCTTCAGGGTTGAGAGGAGCAAGTTCATGGAGAGAGTGGACAACAGTGGAGTTAGGGTTTTGGCGCAGGTGGCAACACAGTCTATTTTCATGCTGTTCTTCCAGTGTAATGAAGGATCTGATCTTTATGATCACTGTATATGTGTCCGGATCATTATAGGTATGAAGATCAGAATAATTATCTTTTTTTCTTGAATGTTAATGGTTACAAGATACTATTCTAAGTTTTAATTATGGATGAATTGGGAATAATTTTTGTGTTTCTTGTTCGCATTTACTGCCTTTCTATGTGCTCTTTGCCACTTTTTGTTTAATTAGTTGAGACCTAATGCTTTGTCTCATATGCACAACAAATTAAACCTCGTCCAATGTTCACCAAGAATATATCTATTTTCTGAGGAGTTAGTTTTTTTTATATATAAATATATATACATACTACCAACTTTTCCCTTTTTTTATACTGATTGATCTATATATTTGACCATGTCCTGTTTCTTAATCGAGTAATCATTAATTAATTAAGACCTTATCAATATTTATATAATATTGCACTAAGTATATCTTAATTAATAAGAGATCAGATACGGTTACTCTATTTGCCTCAAGTGCCCACGTGTTCATTAATGAATTGATAGCGCCCAGTTTGTATAACACGTTCGGCTTTTCTAATCTACACACAGGTATTGTTGGGAAAGTGATTCAAATGCCATGAGAAGATTTGTTTCAATAAAGGTGCCACATTGGAGAGCAAGAATATTCAAGAATAATTGAAGAATAAAGACTTAACATAAGATTATATACTTGGAGGGCACTCTTTACAGTGTTTTGGTTTATTTCTTAATTTTTATGATTCTCTTATTTGGGTTTTGGTAGTATAAATTGGACTTTATGATGTTTTAAGTCTGATGACACGAGAGACGTCCAGCAGCCTTTCTTTAACATTGTGATAGTTGCAGGCCTTCTTTGGTGGTTCTTTTAATGCAATAAAGTTTCTTCCTTTGCCCTCAATTTTCCTACTTTAATAAAACTTTCAGCTTTATTCTCATCTTGTTTGCATCAAAAATCCAACAGGTGTGAGATGGAGAGGATTTAGAAAGCTACTGTATTCAGCTATGGTAGCCATGAAACAGTTTTAAAATCTATAATGGAGGTTTTTATTTGAGTACTGCAATTATAGGTGCGCTTAGAAGAAACACAAACTGTATTGAAAAGTCTAAAGCGTTTGATCAGTCGTGAACATCTCAAATGCCATATAGAGTGTGTTGGGTATTATATTGAAGGTGAAAACAAAAGGAAATTAACTTCAACTCTAAAAGGTGATATCTAGCTGGGAATATTTCTCCCATTTGACACTGTAAGAGGGAACAAAATACTCTAATTAAATCAAAATGATCAGATAAATATATCATTTGTATAATGTAAGGCCTTATACATTTAAAGTAAGCAGAAACTCAATCTCAAGGGTTTAAACTCCTAGTCCTGTGCTATCATTTGATCCCACTTCATTAAAATATTTTGTTATTAATTTGCATTTTCAGATTCCTAGCTATTTTAACAGTTTCTTTCACCTTGAATCAAAATTGAGATCTTTTAGGCTATGGCACTGTCCGTAAGCTAACATCACACCATGTTTAATCAAATTTCTGGAATAGTAGGAATCAGCAATTCAATGGATTAAAACAAACCCAGCAGCAAGATGAGAAGAAGGATTAGTTTCTGTCAAAGGATGCAGAGAACGTTGACGGTGGTGCATGCTTTTATCACTGTTGAAGAGAGGCAGAATTAGGTGCACAATGGTTTCAGGGATTAATGGTGCAGAATATAAGTTTGTGCATTAGACGGTAAGGAAAAGTTTGGTTCTCTCCAGTTGCCAGACCCCAAGCATATATAGAGTATCGATGGGATTCTTTGAACGGTTATGTTGATTCAAGTCAGAGGAGTGACGATAGTTCAAGAATGCAATGGTTCAGGGAAAGGGTGGGACGGGGATTTAAACACAAAAACAGAAAAGGGACGCGTTTGGTTGCTCTAATTTCCGAAGGACGCGTCTGGAGTGGACCGAACAAGAAAGGGTGCGTTTGGACATCGTTTGTGAAAGGCATGAGAAGGCCACGTTTCGATGCTGCAATTCTCAAGGACAGAAATAGAAAATAAAATAAATAACCGGGCTGGAACAATTAAGACCTAAGCATAGGTCTATACCCAGGTCCGATCCCATCTTCTTCAACAATATCTCTGTGATGGGAAAATCTATATAAAGAGCTTCAATGCCATTTGTATTTCCCATGTGGGGTGGGAAACTTTGAAATACCCCAACAAGTGTTCGCAAGATACTATTCTAAGTTTTAATTATGGATGGATTGGGATTGATTTTTGTGTTTCTTGTTTGCACTTACTGCCTTTCTATGTGCCATTTGCCAGTTTGTTTAATTAATTAGTTGAGACCTAATTAGTTCTTGCTGCTCTTCCAAGACTGTACGGATCTGATCTTTATGCTCACTGAATGTTTGAATCATTATATGTATGAAGATCTGAATAATTATCTTTTCTTTTTTTCTTGCATGTTCATGTTCGTAAGATGTTGAAAATTACTGTTCTTAGTTTTAATTATGGATGGATCGGTATTACTTCTTCCGTTTCTTGTTTGCAATTACTGCCTTTATATATGCTCTTTGCCAGTTTTTGTATTAGGTGAGATCTAAATGCTTTGTCTCATATGCACAATAGATTAAACCTTGTCATTAAGAACATATCAATTTTCTGAGTAGTTAGGAAAGCCTTTATCTGTAAGGTATTTCTAAACCTTGGTCCCCATAAATGAACCAACCTATTTGGCCATGTGATATTTCTTTACTCGAGTAATCATGAAATTAATTAAGACCTAGTCAATATTGCACCAACAGTGCAATATTAATGGTGTCTTGATTAATTAATAAGAAAGCTAAGAGAGAAATACAAATGGCAATGTTTGTTTTGATATTGTTTTAAAAGTTTAACAATTGTAGTATACAATTATTTTTGAGCGTGTATTTCTCTTAGCTTTTTTGTTTTTGTTTCTGTTTCAAATGGCAATGTTTGTTTTGATATTGTTTTGCCATCAACTACATAAATGGCCATGTTTGTTTCTGTTTTTCATACTCAAAAAATATATACTGTAATTATTACATTTTTAAAAAATATATCTCCTTTTCTCTCTTAACTTTATTGATAAAAGTTGATTTTAAATCTTTAGCGTGTACATTAACTTTATTTATCTATTCTTTTTTATATAAAAATACAAAATTATTAAAATTTACACTACATTACTAGATAGAATTTTCTTATCTTATTCTCAAAAAATAATAAATAAATAAATAATACATATATATAAACATTTGAAATGCTTAGAATAAATAAATCTGAACATTTTCATAGCACTTTATTAATAAAGTTAAAATTTAAAACATATTTTAAATACGTTTAAATTTATTTATCTTAGATATTTCAATTTTTTATATCATTTACTCATCTATTTTTAAATTTTTTAAAATTTTGTATTTTCATTTAAAAAGTTCTCTTTTCTTCTTAATCTTGAAAATAATTGGCTATATTTGTTTTCAAATTTAGCAATTAAAACAATATACTTACTTATTATACTTTTTTAATCTTATCTCTTTTTTTCTCTTACATCTACAAAATTCTCAAAATAAAAATAACTAATATTACACACCAAAGTTTGAAAATAAGTATATCCTTAAATATTTGTTGTCACTATCATAGCAAACAACATTAATATATTTATTTTCTTTTTTTATTCAAACACACTCCTTATATTTTCAAAAATTTTTATTTATATCTCTTAACTTACACACTTGCCAAAGAAAATACCGTCAAAAAAAAACACACACACAAAAAAAAATTTGAAAACAAGATATATTTGGTAAGCGTGAACGACAAAAGCAGCCTTCTTTCTTGCTTGAGGTCATCTTCATCCCAACAATGGATGACAGTATTGTATGCAGGAAATTCTTTCTGACGATACGTAGGGCATCAGATCTCCCAAATGTTCGTCAAGTGTTCGAGACCAGAGCTTATGCCAAAGTTTCAATTGGTTCAGGCGACGAGAAAATCAAGTCTCGAACCCCTGTGGATAATCGCAACGGACTGAACCCTGTCTGGAGCCACGACATGACTTACGAAATAGCTGAGTCGGGTGTGCTCTACTATGGGCTGTCAGTGGTGATCAAGGTGTACTGCCAACGGACCCTCGGCGACAGGTCAGATTATCAATTTGATTAGTTTGGAAAATCTTATTACAAATTATCGTTCCATGTTTGAACTAATGATGCCTGATGTTGCTTGACGAGGTGATCCACAGGCTTATTGGTGAGGTTCACACCACGATGAAAGATCTGTTCGATTGCGCTCCTGCTCTTGAAGGACGACGACACGCAGGAGTGTCGTTGCCAATCACCACCAATGGATCAGAACGAACTGGTGGATTTCTGGATATTTCTTACAGCTTTGGGGAAAGTTTCAACGCTGTGAAGAGCGATTTCATGACGAGGGTGCTGAATAATGGTGGAGTTAGGGTTTTGGTGGAGGTGGCGACAGATGTTTTAGTGGATGTAGCAGCAAACTCTATTGTTCTTGCTGTTCTTCTATTACTGTAAGGATCTGAACTCTTTGGTCATGAATTTCTAAATCATTATGTGTATGAAGATCTGAATAATTATCTTTCTTTTCTTGAATGTCAGTGTTTGTAAGATGTTGAAAATTACTATTCTTAGTTTTAATTATGGACGGTTTGGTATTAATTCTCCTGTTTTCTGTTTGCAATTACTGCCGTTCTATGTTTTCTGTTTGCAATTACTGCCTTTCCATGTGCTCTTTGCCAGTTTTGGTGTTAGTTGAGATCTAAATGCTTTGTTTCATATGCACAATAAATTAAACCTCGTCATTAAAAATATATCAATTTTCAGGGTAGTTAGTTATATAATACTATCAAGTTTTCCTTTTGACTTTTTTATACTTATATATATATATATATATATATATATATGAGCTGTATATAGGAAAGCCTCTATAATTAAGATTTTTCTAAACTTTTGTCCCCATAAATTAACCAACCTATTTGGCCAATTGGCATTTCTTCACTCGAGTAATAATTAAATTAATTAAGACCTAGTCAATATTTATATAATATTGCAGTAACAGTGCCTTAATTAATTGATAAGAAAGCTGATTGGATTCCTTTTTTGGCTTTAGTGCCCATGTGCTATGAATTAAAGTTTCGTTTTTTATTAGCTTCAAATTGATACTGAAGAACTAATCGCACCCCAATATAATAACATCCACGTTTCTCAGAAAGCAATGGCATCAGCTATGGTGGCCATGAAATTGTTCAAAATTTCATAATGAAGGTTTCCACTTTGACGTCTGCAACAATAGGTGCGCTTAGAAGAAACACAAACTGTGATGAAATCTAAAGCGTTTCAGTAAATATCCCAAATGCCTATATAGAGACTGTATTGGGTATTATACTGAAGGGTGAAAAATAAATCAACTTCAATTCTAAAATGTGACATCTAGCAAGGAATATTTCTCCCATTCGATACTATAAGAGGAAACAAAATACACTAGTAAAATCAAAATTATCAGATAAATATATCGTTTATATAATATCTGGCCTTAAAGAAAGTTAGACAGATCAACATGATATTGAAGTAAACAGAAACTCAATCTCAAGGGTTTAAACACTTAGTCCTGTGCTATTCCCATTTCATTGAAATATTTTGTTATTAATTTGCATTTTCAGATTCATAAGTATTTTATCCATTTCTTGCACCTTGAATCAAAATTGAGATCTTTTAGGCTTTGTCACTGTCATCACACCATGTTCCATGAAGTATGTTCCCAATTCTTCCTCCTATCATCTTTAGATGTGCATTCGAAGCTAATTCTATAGCATCTATTCGAGTACCATATAATAAATACTATGCAATGCATAAAAAATGTTTAGTAGCCCCAGTAAACTAGAGAACCATTTTGTTTGGACCTGAGTGCTTCCACTTTTTCAACCTTTACTTCCAACAATTAGTCAATTTTAATTAATAAATTAACATGACACTAATTAAAATCCAAATCAAGCCAAAGTTTCACTTTCATTATATTACTCTTTTTTGATGTTTTGAGATGTATAAAAGATGAGAAATTATTGCTTTGATTATAAGTTCATGTCCATGTGCTATGCTATAATACTTGGGAGGAAGTGAGTTGAAAAATGATGGATGAGTTTGGCCGTTCAAACGCTCATCCATGCATAAAAATGTTGTAATTATTGCATAAAATTTCTTGAACTAATAAAAAGGATCAAGTAGTAAAAGGGATCATGAAATACATGTTGAGGAAATCACAAGCATTGGAGCTACAGCAACAGCAGGAACCAAGCAGTGATGGCAAATGCAACAATTTTGTATCAACGTGTAACAATAACAAAAATTAAATTTGTCACTTGTTTGACACTAGTTCTCAGAAATTCCGACAATTCGAAATATCTCCAAGATTAAACCAGCCTTCTCCCCAAATTGATCTGAACAGGGGAATCATGCAAAGAGTTGAGCCATAGATCCAAATAGAAGAAAAGTGTAATTGCAGAAGGGGCCTATGTTTTCTCCAATGTTGCCCTAGTAGCCCATCTAGAACTTCAAACCACTGCACAAATATCACTCAGATTTTAAGAATCTTAGTATGTTGAAAATCAAAGTGAAACAAGATTATATATTCAGGAAAAGGATAAGAAAAGCCCATATCAGATATTCAAGAAATTAACATCTAGATATGATGGAGGTGGTAAAACCAGTGCCAGAATTACATGGTTTTTGAAGTCAACCTTCTCCCTCTCCTTCATAGTTCTGTACTCAGCATAAAGGGCACTGATAAAGTAAGCAGGCCAGCTCCCCCATCAAGCCATAGAACACCCGAACATAATCCCATATAGCATTTTCCAGCAACAACAGTTTCAACCTTCTCTGAAGCCGTAACTTAGTGTTCCCTCTCTTTTCCCTTTTTTTTCATTTTTTCTATGGGTTGTATGATGATATGTATATTATGGTATTATTCAGCAATTGTATATTAGCTTCTTGGAATGATCCAATTTTCTGTCTTTCTTGCCACAGCTAGAAAGTGGAGACTGGAAAGGGCGGAAGTCTAAGCCATTAAATTTGGAAACTGTAAGTGAAGAAAAATGTTGAAATAAAAAAGAAAAATTGAAAAGGAATCAAAAAGTTAAAAAAAGTAAGAGAAGAGACAAAAAAAACTATAAAAATGAAAAGAGATAACACATGTCAATCTCTCCTTGTGCAAATATAGTGGAAATCGATTGCGACACAAACAACTGTGGATTTACGAGCGCACGCTATAGCCAAACGTCTCAGGTCTTAAAGAAGGTATATTAGGTGCATTTTTTTTGCATCTGATTACATTATAATTACATGAAATTTGTCTCATTAATGTTGTATTACAATACACTCGATACGTTTTCACTAAGTACACCTTATTCCAGACCACACCTGGGTCTCCCGTTCAAGGGGGGAACTGAAGGGAGTTAGACCACACTCGATGCAATGATTGGAACTGAAGGGGGTTAGACCTCATTAGGTTTGCAGCTTCTGTATATTATGTTATTATTCAGCAATTTTATGCCATCTTTCTTGAAACGAAGATCCAACTGGGGGGAACTCTAAGCCATTAAATTCGGAAACAGTGTAATTCTGGTTTCTGTAGCATACTTACTAGTCCTGTAATTACATTCTCGTGTGATGAAATGATAACCATTAATAATAATACATTGAAGTTCTGAATTTTTATTCTCCACAGGTGACGGCGCTAATCTGACTCATCAACTCGCTTATGTCCGCTTTCGCCGTGGACCTGGTGTCAGGTTCATGGGGCCCACAAGGAGGTTTTATTTTAAAGGGAGCTCTAGGGATTTTGCACCGGTGTCGAGTCATTAATAAAAGCAGATGAAGAGAGTATGAGGGGTTTGTTTTATTATTATTTTTATAATATTTAGAGAAACTAAATGCGGTTTAATAAAATGTTGTTTAGATAGAATTAGGCAAAGATGGAGAGGAGGGCTTTAATCCGAAGAAGTTACAGTAATAAGCGATGGGGTTTAATCAGTTTGTGTACAGTTCTTGATATTGTTAACTTTAGGGGTTTAGGAACTTCAACCCATCATTTTGTCAGGCATAGACTCAGTTTGCCATGGAGGAATAATCCCTGAAATAAATTTTAAAATCCAAAACCTCCTTAGTTTTAAAAATTAAATTCACGTAATATAAATAAACAAATTTATCGTTATAAGCAAATTTTAACTTGGTAGCCTTCTTAGTTTGTATTTAATCAGTTCTTTATTTTACATTTTAATTTGGTTCATGAATTGTGGTTAAGAAGAATACTAACGTTAAAAGAAAAAATCTTTGTATCTTAAATTAAGTCATGAACATGGTGATTTTAAAAAAAAAATCAAAATCTAGTGAAAAATACTCGTATTATAAAAAAGAGGCGGGGCACGCGTTTCCCTTTTATTAACTGGGAGCAGTCTCTAGGTTTGCTAGAGGCTCTGTTTACACGTAAATTTTGAAGTTAGCAGTTTTGATATGAAAAGTTATAAATAATATTAAAAAGATAAAAAAAAATATTATTTTAATAATTAATATGTTTGATAAAATTTATTTTGATAAGTTTTTTCCCCTCCAGCTCACGGACAAAATTAGGTTGACGACAACACCCAACCATCGGCCATGTGCATTCCGCGAATGCAGACCGTCACACCCGGAGTGTGCAGGCCCCACACATGGATAAAAACTAAAGCTTCTTGATGACGTGGTCAAATCATGTATTGTTCGTTGTCATGTTGGAACTGATCCTGAGGGGTTTTAAAGTCGTGGTAGGTGAAATGCGAGTAATATTCGAATAGTGTCGGGGTTCTATTTCATCCAGTTCTTGGAAGCAAAGGCTGTATCACGGGACTCCTTCCGAATTTAAGAATAAAGGAGTAACGTGTGATTAGGGTTTAGGAGTAACGTGTGATTAGTAGTCATTTTGTAATCGACTACATCTATTGAACTCATATATTGATTGATTGTGCACTACTTCAGAATACAATTCTGATAATTCCAACAAAATATAAAAAAAATAGTAACTATGTACACGATTTACGAGAGAAATTTGCTTGAATTGATCAAAAGCTTAATTTATATTAGGCGATGGTTAGAAAGAGAGGTCACTCTAACAATTGCAAACTACACGGTGACATATGATAACTATTCAAAATTTCAATGACATCGTAACCCCCTTTAGCCACGCCAACAATAGATTGGATTGCAGAATTGATGGCTTTAACTCGTCCGACCATCTTTTTCAACGTTAATCCGAATCTTTCCACTTTTTTGGCGGCTAAATAATTATGAGTGACACTGATGTCAATCATGGCTTAAATGAACTTACCATTGATCTTCACATCCACATAAATCAACCTATTCTTTTTGCAGCCTTTAGAACTTCCCTCACTGGCAAGATTCTTTGCTAGTGATGAGTTAGTTCGTCCGATTCCAGACTTTTCTTTTCTATTTGCCACTACTTGGCAAAAAATGGTCCCACACTGATGAGAGATGGCACTAAGATTATTTTCCTCAACATCTGACTCACATTTATCTGATTCGGGCACCAAGGGTGGAGCTTGTTTTAATGGCCCCATATCCTTCAGGATTAATAGAGTATTCATTAGTTTTCTCTTTAGACAATTCCAAAGTATGTATGGTCCATCACAAAGAAAACGCCCAATCTTTCTTGGCGCAATACTTTACTTGCTATCGATAGGTCTATTCTTAGGATTACTTTGGAGATTGACCGATGTTTGAGACTATCGATCTCCCCCACCTCTACTCAAATTATTTCTAAACAACCTCCTACTATTGCGTTTTTGTTAGGGTGCACTTAATGCCAAACATTCCTTACGAGATTTGTTCTGAAAATCCATGAGTTGCTCGGCCGCACTCATAGCCGAACTCAAGTCCACTATCAGCTGGCACTACAACTCCAATCTCATTGTGGGTTTCAAACCTTCCAAGAAAGTAAAGAGTTTATCTTTATTGGACATGTCTCGAATATCCAACATGAGCACTAAGAATGATTTCACATAGTCTCAGATATTCCCTGACTGTCTTAATTCCTGCAATGCCTTCTTGGCATTGTATTCTATATTCTCTGGAAAGAATTGGTCCCGAATAGCATCTCGCAACTGCTCCCACATATTTAGGTGTACTTGGTTGGCCTGAATGTCACCATATTGCGTGTGCCACCATAATTTAGCATCGCGTATCAAGTATATGGTTGGTCTCATCAATAATGTTAGCCACCAAGAAATACTGTTCTATGTCAAATAAGAAATTCTATACCTCTTTGGCGTCTCAGACACCTCCATAAGGCTGCGGTTCGAGGACTCGGATTCTCAGTCCAAGGTTCTGAGCAATTGCTGGGGCATTGCTAACCACTTACGAGAGCAGTTTAATTTGGATAGATGTCTGTTACATCTCTTCTCAGAGCTCTTGAATAGTACCAGCTATTGATTCTCAACTAGTTTGTGACATAATTCCCGACTCTCTACTAGTTAGGCTTAGAGTTCCACATCTTCGGATTTCAGATACTCGAGCTTCTTCTCCAATATCGTTGCTACATAATCCACTCAAGAACCCTGCTTCTCTAAGGCTTCAAATCATTGCTTGGTCGTGAGATTCTTGCGCGGCAGGACTTCTACCTCATTACCCCCCAGCACATTCGCTGATGTAGTAGCATCCATGATCCCACGCCTAAGCTTGAATCAGAACCGAGGCTTTGATATCAATTGTCATGGGATTCCTTCCAATGATAAGGACAAAAAAACACAGTGCAGTTAGTAATCGTTTCGCAACTGACTATGTCTGCCTAAATTTGCACACTGACTGATTGTGCACTGTTTCAGAGTACAATCCCGACAATTTTGATAGAATGTAAAGAAAGCAATAGCTATGTACACGATCTGCGAGAGAAATTTGTTTGTATTTATTAAAAGCTCAATTTACATTGGGCGAGGGTTAGAGAAGGGGGTCACTTCAATAATCGCAAGCTATATGATGACAACACAATAACTACTCAAAATTTCAATAACATCTTACCAATTTATAATAGGCTTAGCAAAAAAAAGCCAAGTGACAGTAAAAAATATTAATAAGTTGAGGAAGTACATCTAAAAATAAATATAATATAATTACAAATATTTACAAGTATATTCAAAGTCCTAAACCTAAAAATAATAGGCAATATCTCGTTCGGCACAGGGTTACAGTAAGATCAGCATTGCGTCGGGAAGGCCTATTGGGTAGACGGGCCTCCACACTCTGTCTAGGAGCAGGGTTTTCTCGAGGATAACGTGGTGGGAGTTTTATATATTTGATTATAAGATTTTAGTATTTTAATTTATTAGAATATATATATAATATAATAATGAATGAATGAAATAATAATATATAAAGATAATAATTAAATTTTATAGTATAAATATATATAAATTTAGGTATATGTGTGTGTATGTAACTATTAATATGATTTTAAATAGATTTAATAATTAAAGGTAAATAATTATATATATATATATATACATATAAGAAAAAAATTAAAATTAAAATTAAAATTAGATTATAATTTTATTAAATAATATATTTAATAACTTGAAATTTAAGAGTGAGTGGAAAATAATACAGCCAAAGATGGGCATTGAATATATTTTGGAAAACGTCCCCAACCCATCAAGTACATGCCTCGAACTTTCGTCGCTTCCACGTTAAACGACCATACCACTCCGCTTGTTTTTTGTCAGCAGCCTGGTTGTTTGAATAGTAGCAAGCTGTCTTTTGCGACCCTGCAATTGGGGCAATGCACGTAGGCGTGCGTTTTCTCTGGGCCTCCATGTCATTGCCAGCAATCCTTTTCTACACGCAACATTAAATGAACTAACCTATTGGGCCATGTGACATTTCTTTACTCGAGAAGTCGTTAAATTAATTAAGACCTAGTCAATATTGCACCAACACTGCAATATTAATGGTGTCGTAATTAATTAATAAGAAAGCTAAGAGAGAAATACAAATGGCAATACTTGTTTTGATATTATTTTAAAAATATAATTATTGTAGTATATATTTATTTTTGAGCGCGTATTTCTCTTCACTTTTTTGTTTTTGTTTCAAATGGCGGTGTTTGTTTTGATATTGTTTTGCCACCAACTACATAAATGGCAACGTTTGTTTTTGTTTTTCATACCTAAAAATATATGTTATAATTATTATATTTTTTAAAATTTATTTATTTTTCTCTCTTAGCTTTATTGATAAAAGTTGATTTTAAATCTTTAGCTTGTACATTAGCTTTATTTATCTATTCTTTTTTATATAAAAATACAAAATTATTAAAATTTACCCTACATTACTAGATAGAATTTTCTTATCTTATTCTCAAAAAACAATAATGAATAACATATATAAACATTTGAAATGCTTAGCATAAATAAATCTGAACATTTTCGTAGCACTTTATTAATAAATTTGAAAGTTAAAACATATTTTAAAGATGTTTAAATTTATTTATCTTAAATATTTCAAATTTTTTATATCATTTATTCATCTATTTTTAAATTTTTTTAACATTTTTTATTTTCATATAAAAAGTTTTCTTTTCTTTGTAATCTTGAAAATAATTGGCTATGTTTGTTTTCAAATTTTATAATCCAAAAATACAATCTCTTTCTCTCTTATATCTACACAATTCTCAAAATAAAAACATTACACACCAAAATTTGAAAACAAGTATAACCTTAAATATTTGTTGTCACTATCACCGCAAACACCATCAATATATTTGTTTTCATTTTTTACTTATACACACTTTAATTATACTTTTTAAATTTTTGATCAATATCTCTTTAACTTACATACTTACCAAAGAAAATAATGTCAAAAAAACACACAAAAAAAAAAAAAAAAACCAAGCATAGCCCATACATATTTGGTAAGCGTGAACGACAAAAGCAGCCTTCTTTCTTGCTTGAGGTCATCTTCATCCCAACAATGGATGACAGTATTGTATGCAGGAAATTCTTTCTGACGATACGTTCGGCATCAGATCTCCCAAATGGTCGTCAAGTGTTCGAGACCAGAGCTTATGCCAAAGTTTCAATTGGTTCAGGCGACAACAAAATCAAGTCTCGAACCCCTGTGGATAATCACAACGGACTGAACCCTGTCTGGAGCCACGACATGACTTACGAAATAGCCGAGTCGGGTGTGCTCTACTATGGGCTGTCAGTGGTGATCAAGGTGTACTGCCAACGCACCCTCGGCGACAGGTCAGATTATTAATTTGATTAGTTTGGAAAATCTTATTACAAATTATCGTTCCATGTTTGAACTAATGATGCCTGATGTTGCTTGACGAGGTGATCCACAGGCTTATTGGTGAGGTTCACACCACGATGAAAGATCTGTTCGATTGCGCTCCTGCTCTTGAAGGACGACGACACGCAGGAGTGTCGTTGCCAATCACCACCAATGGATCAGAACGAACTGGTGGATTTCTGGATATTTCTTACAGCTTTGGGGAAAGTTTCAACGCTGTGAAGAGCGATTTCATGACGAGAGTGCTGAATAGTGGTGGAGTTAGGGTTTTGGTGGAGGTGGCGACAGATGTTTTAGTGGGTGTAGCAACAAACTCTATTGTTCTTGCTGTTCTTCTATGACTGTAAGGATCTGAACTCTTTGGTCACTGAATGTCTAAATCATTATGTGTATGAAGATCTGAATAATTATCTTTCTTTTCTTGAATGTCAGTGTTTGTAAGATGTTGAAAATTACTATTCTTAGTTTTAATTATGGACGGTTTGGTATTAATTCTCCCGTTTTCTGTTTGCAATTACTGCCTTTCCGTGTGCTCTTTGCCAGTTTTGGTGTTAGTTGAGATCTAAATGCTTTGTTTCATATGCACAATAAATTAAACCTCGTCATTAAAAATATATCAATTTTCTGGGTAGTTAGTTATATAATACTATCAAGTTTTCCTTTTTCCTTTTTTATACTTATATGTATGTGTGTGTGTGTGTGAGCTGTATATAGGAAAGCCTCTATAATTAAGATTTTTCTAAACTTTTGTCCCCATAAATTAACCAACCTATTTGGCCAGTTGGCAATTCTTCACTCAAGTAATCATTAAATTAATTAAGACCTAGTCAATATTCATATAATATTGCAGTAACAGTGCCTTAATTAATTAATAAGAAAGCTGATTGGATTCCTTTTTTGGCTTTAGTGCCCATGTGCTATGAATTAAAGTTTCGTTTTTTATTAGCTTCAAATTGATACTGAAGAACTAATCGCACCCCAATATAATAACATCCACGTTTCTCAGAAAGTAATAGTATCAGCTATGGTATCATCAAAGTAGAAGTTTTAAACGACAACTCCCATGGGTATCAACACAAATTTCTTTTGTAAAGTAAAACAATAGCTAATTAAGATGGGAAGAAGCATGGCTTAGCTACCAAATGAATGAAATGATTTCTATCAAAACTGGAGTAACTTTGAAATTTCTGGAAAAAAAAATGTATAAGAGATGTTTATGACTTGTGAGATAGCAATAGTTGCGTCTCTCTCTCCTTTTCCCATTTTCCCCACGACTCCCCATCTTCCTCTCTGTCTTCCCTCTCCAACCCACGGCTTCAATCCCTTAATTTCTTAACTACAAATGAAGTCAATGGTTACAATAAACTAATAGGGACCAGTTGTCTCATTTTAAACTACTCTCATTAACAAATTAAAATATACATATATTCAATTGAGATTCGAAATTTCCAGTTCGTCATCAAAATAAAAGTCAACCAAGAAAGAAAAATAAAAAAAGTAGGGGTTTCTTGTTTACGAAGACCGTGATGGAAAATTTAATTGGTTGAAGGCCATTTATGTTTGTTTTGATTTTTAGACACGAGTTTTTTTTATTTTTTAAAAAAATTGTACAAAATAAAAGGGATAAAGAAATAAAATTTAAAATATGTAATAATTAAAATGTGTGTATATTTGACTACGAAAGCAAAACAAACATATCATTATATACCTATGTTACACACCTAGATTGACTCTTCAAAATTCTTCAAAGTTTCAATAGTCACTTGTTGACTCTTTACAATCCTAAGACATTCTACACTCAAATTCCCATGTAACCAATAATACAGAAATCCCATCCAATCCTTGTGTTGCTGGGACCTTGTGCAGTGCAAGTCCTAAAATCCCACATTATTTCTGAGAATTATTTTTCTTCGTGCTAGTAGACAAAAGAACTTCAATTTGTTCCAGAAGTTACATCGATACCAAGTTCAGTCATTGTTGCAAGCAAGCCAATTCAACTGTGTGTGAAGCCATACCCCATATCTCAAGGTTTGTCTTGGAACCCCTGTTAGACACGTTAAAATTTTGTTCCTAGTTAAATAATATCACATGAAAAATATGACACTAAAATATTAATTAAATTAATTTACTTATTTATTTATTTGAGAATTTAAATCAACATAATTTCTAATATGAATAAATAATTTTTTAATTGATCAATTAAATAGTAATAAATGGTGAAATCCTGTTACAAGCTTAGGAGATGAGCACTCTACAAAATCAAACATATCTATTAAATTGCTAGATAAAGTCTAAGTTATGATAACCAATAAGATCATGTCACATTAACAAGTTGATATAATCATAGGATATCTCCTATAATTTTAAATAAGAGCCATATTCATATAACAATGGAAGACAACAAAAGACAGAGTCTCAAATTCTTTTTGGAATTTTCAAGAACATTTAATGTACGTTTTATCAAATTCAAGTAGTTTGTTACTAAGTTCAATACGTTCTTCATCAAATTCAAGTAATTTTTTACCAAATTAAAAATGTTCTTCATCAAAAGTTTCAAAATTTAGAGTTTATAATTATAGATATTAGAATTTTTAAAGAATTATTTCAATCAAATAATGTGTCGTTTATAATTCTAAAGATAAATAAATAAAAAAATTAATTTCTATTGATGAATACAATGATTTTAATATATTAACAAATTGTATATTTTGTAAATTTAAGATTTCTGTCAAAATTAGTTTTATCATATATGCATGAATAAATTGTAATTTTGGAAAAATTAAATGACCCATATTATATGTGCATACTAAAAAGTAAATTTATTCAAAAGTTGGACTTATATAGTTTGGGTTTCATTTTTTAAAAAAAAAAATTAGTATGTAGAAATTTTTTAAATTGTCAATTTTATAAATTTAAGATTTTTGTTAAATTCGTTTTATTATATATGCATGATAGATCATAGTTTTGGAAAAATTAAATGATTCATATTAAATTTTCATGTTAGAAAAAATTTATTTAAAAATTGACCTTATAAATTATAAATTTTGATTTGTATTTTTATAAAATAATTTATTGTGCATGAATTTCTATAATTATATATTTTCATTCAAAAAATAACAAACAATTTATTTATACATTTTCTAAATTTTAAATTTTTTATTAAATTAGCTTAGAAATTTATATATTTGCCTTTAATGCTACTATACATGAAACTAATATTTTCCTCAATCAAACATATCAAACTATTAAGTTATCGTTAATATACACCTTTATTTCTTTTAACATGTATTATGCATTTTTCAATCAAAAGGCTTAAAAATACACAAATATTATGAAAATTAAACTTTGTAATAACAATTTAATTGAAAGGTGTAAGAGAAAACTAATTAAGAAAATCTATCTAAAAAAAATAAAAAAGAATAAATGAAGAGCAAAAGATAAGAATTATAATATAAGACAAAAATAAAGAATGAGAGCATACAACGTAGCATGTAAATTTCTATTGTATATATGAATTATTAGGAATTAAATAACTTGTATGAGTAATAGATATTTAAAAAGTTTAACATATGTTCATATTCGATTTGTGATTAATTGGGAAAAAATATTAATTGTTATAGTACTTTTTTTATTTCTTTTTATAGAAAGAGTTAGTTTTCAAATATTTTAAATAATAGCATTGATTAACTTGTTAATATTATTTATAATTTAATTAATAAAATATTTTTAAAATAAAGAATGACTTGACAAAAAATTTGAAACTTGTTACACTAAGATATATTTGATAAATTCAGTTATAATTTTAGGATTGTAAATTCTATCAAAGTGATTAGGTATTAAATAGTTTGTATGAATAATAAATTTTATATATTAATAATAAAATATTTTTAAAAAATAAATCAACCAAAATTTAAATACCCATTACACTGTAAATTTTATCAAAGTGATTAAGAATTAACTAGTTTGTATGAATGATTCCTTTTATATATTAATGATAAAATATTTTTAAAATTAAAAATAATTCAACCAAAAGTTAAATGCTTATTACACTAAGGCATATATAATAATTTCAGTTTTAATTTTAAAATATTAATTTCTATCAACTATTGTTGGATGCAAATTATAGTTATTTTTTTATTGCTCTCTCTCTTTACGTATATAATATATTTGACAATATTTTTAGCTTTAAAAGTTTTAAAAGTATGTTTATTATTGAATTAATAATACATTTAATAAAAAACTTAGAAATACATTAAATACATCATTAATAGTTTAACTAATAATTTTTTTAACTTAATAAAAAATTTAAAATTTTAAATATTGAGGAATATAGATATACATATATATTATCTAACAATATATTTATAAAAAATTTAAAAAAATTCAAAATTACGGGACTTAAAAATTGATCAAAATTGCATAAATTAGTCCATAGCCATCCTTCTTATGACATATTACACATGATACATCCTATAGGCAATTAATTGTTGTGGCTTGAAAAGCATACGACGTCTTGTCCCATTAGATAGGCAGAGACCACTTCCGTAGCTTGACAACAATTGGGGCCCAATGATGTCATGAAGTTTTGACTGAAAGTGAGTGTGAGAGTGACACTTCTAATTCATTTATCTTATTATTTTTCTTTTTGTTCTTTTAATTTTTAATGTTTTTACATGGATTGTGCCATGGGTGCACTGCCGTCATGACTAAAGCATCCACCGACTCAGCGCGTTTCCTTCTTGAGCAACTTGTCGTACAAGAAAGCTACAATCTCCCACGTAACAATTGGATTTGGGAAAAGGGGTGACGGGCGTTCTGGAAAATAATTATGTTTGGTTACTAATTATGGTGGATTGGGGTAAAAATTATATTTGATTACTTATTAGGGTGGTGGGTAGGAAATTATGATTATTTAAGTGAGTGAAAATTTTATGTTTGGTATTAAAATTTGAAAGAGTAAGAAAATTATATATATATATATTTATTTTAATATGTAATAATGATTTGATGATATAGTAGTATACTGTATAAATTTATAGAAAATAAAAATGAATATGATGAAAAAAATTATAAGAATAAGTATTGATTTAATTATTAATGAATATAATAAAATAAATAATTTGTTTGTTTTAAAATGGTAAGATAAATATTTTTTTAATTTGAATTTGAATAAATTTTGTATGTTAAGATATTTGATTTGTGAGATTTTTTAAGATGAGATGAATAGTGATTAATAAGAAGCGAAACAGAGCCATTGGCTTTTACTCTAAAATGTAATATCTAAGAAATTTCGCCCATTAAAAACTATAAGACCCGTAACTTATTTATTACGAGAATTTTAAATGTAAATTTTGTTGGAGGTGAAAGTAGAAATTTTAAAAATAATGTAAAATTGTCAACATAACATTGAAGCTCACACGTCTCAACCCTTCAACTAAAGAGGAGAAAACCAAAAGTGTGTAATTGTTTTTATTCTAACACTGCTTATTAGTATAATAGAATTTATGAATTTATAAATTCAAAAAAAAAAATCTTACAAATTAGATAATCTTATAAACATTAAAAATAAAGGCTACGTTTGTTTTCAAATTCTACACGCACAAAACATTTAATTGTTATATTTTTTTAAAAAACTAAGAACTAAAACACAACTTCGGTTGTTTTTTATTGCAGCCGCCTTGTTTGAAAAGCAGCAATTTGTCTTTCCTACCCCGCATTTGTTGCTGGGCACTACAAATTACGCTAATTTTTCTGCCGACTGCGATGTATAATATATGTATCCATACACACAGAGAAACAGAGAGAAACAAGTTAACAAAACAAAATTAGAGAAATTGAAGGCAGTGTGCTTCAAGGCAGTGTTCTAGTGTCTCTTGAAGGCCATCATCTGACAGCAGCCATGGCTGACGGTGTTGTGTGCAGGAAATTCTTTCTGACGATAGGTTCGGCATCTGATCTCCCAGATGTTCGCCAAGTGTTTCAGACAAGAGCTTATGCGAAAGTTTTAATTGGTTCTGCCGACAAGAAGATCAAGTCTCGAACCACTGTTGACCAGCACAACGGACTGAACCCTCGCTGGAGCTACAACATGGTTTACGACGTAGCTGAGTCGGGTGTGCTCTACTATGGGCTGTCAGTGGTCATCAAGGTGTACTGCCAACGCACCCTTGGCGACAGGTTAGCTGGGTTATCAACTCGATCTATCTACCGCTTGGAAAATCTTATCGCGAAACATTGTCCCATATTTGAACTAATTACGCGTGATGTGTGTTACCTGACGAGGTGATCCACAGGCTTATTGGTGAGGTTCACACCACGATGAAAGATCTGTTCGATTCCGCTCTTGCTCTTGGAGGACACAGACAGGTGTCGCTGCCAATCACCACCAATGGAGTAGAAGAAACTGGTGGGGTTTTGCATATTTCTTACAGCTTTGGGGATAGCTTCACGGTTGAGAAGAGGGAGTTTATGGAGAGAGTGGACAGGAGTGGGGTTAGGGTTTTCGCGCAGGAGGCAACACAAGCTTTAGTGCAGGCAGCAACACAGGCTATTGTTCTTGCAGTTCTTTCAGGCTAATTAAGGATATGATCTTTATGATCACTGTATATATGTCTGGATCATTACATGTAAGAAGATCTGAACAATTACCCTTTTTCTTGAATTTTAATGTTTGAAAGATACTATTCTAAGTAAGTATTCATTATGGATGGATTGGGATTAATTTTTGTGTTTCTTGTTTGCATTTACTGCCTTTCCATGTGCTCTTTGCCTGTTTTTGTTTAATTAGTGGAGACCTAATGCTTTGTCTCATATGCACAATAAATTAAACCTCGTCCAATGTTTATTAAGAATATATCTATTTTCTGAGAAGTTAGTTTTATTATATATATATATATATATATATATATATACTGCCAACTTTTCCTTTTTCCTTTTTCTTATACTGATTGATACATACATATATATAAATATATATATATTTGACCATGTACTGTTTCTTACTCGAGTAATCTTTAAATTAATTAAGGCCTAATCAATATTTATATGATATTGCACTAAGTATATCTTAGTTAATAAGAGAGCAGATACGGTTAATCTTTTTGCCTCAAGTGCCCATGTGCTAATTAATGAATTGCTAGCGCCCAGTTTGTATAACTCATGCAGCTTTTCTAAACTATGCACAGGTATTGTTGAGAAAGTGATTCAAAGGCTATGAGAAGATTTGTTTCAATAAAGGGGGCACATTAGAGAGCAAGATTATTCAAGAATAATTGAAGAATAAAGACTTAACATAAGATTATATACTAGAAGGCACTCTTTATAGTGTTTTGGTTTATTTCTTAATTTTTATGATTCTCTTATTTGGGTTTTAGTATGGTATAAATTAGAGTTTATGATGTTTTATGGCTGATGACAAGAGAGACGTCCAGCAGCCTTTCTTTAACACTGTAATACTTTGAGGCCTTGTTTGGTGGTTCTTTATATTGCAATAAAGTTTCTTGCTTTGCCCTCAATTTTCCTACTTCTTTAAGAAAACTTTCAGCTTTATTCGCGTCTTATTTGCATCCAAAATCCAACAGGTATGACATGGAGAGGTTTTAGAAAGCTACGGTATACAGCTATGGTAGCCATGAAACTGTTTTAAAATCTATAATGGAGGTTTTTATTTGAGTACTGCAATTATAGGTGCGATTAGAAGAAACACAAACTGTAGTGTAGCCTAAAGCCTGTGATCAGTCATGAACATCCTCAAATGCTACATAGAAAGTGTGTTGGGTATTATATTGAAGGTGAAAACAAAAGGAAATTAACTTCAACTCTAAAAGGAGATATCTAGCTTGGAATATTTCTCCCATTTGATACTATAACTGGAAAAAAAATACACTAGTAAAATCAAAACGATCGGATAAACATATCATTTATATAATGTATGGCCTTAAAACAAATTTAGACAGGCCAACATACAATTGAAGTAAGTAGAAACTCAATCTCAAGGGTTTTAACTCCTAGTCCTGTGCTATCATTTGTTCCCACTTCATTGAAATATTTTGTTATTAACATGCATTTTCAGATTCCTAACTATTTTAATCGTTTCTTACACCTTGAATCAAAATTGAGATCTTCTAGGCTTCGGCACTGTCAGTGAGCTAACACCACACCATGTTTAATTTAATTCCAGGAAGTATATATGTTCCCATTCTTCCAGCTATTACCTTTTGATGTATATTCAAAGCCAATTCTATGTCATCTATTCGAGTATAATGTAATACTATGCAATGTATAAAGAATGTTTTGTAGCCCCAGTAAACTAGAGAACCATTTTGTTTGGACCTGAGTACTTTCACTTCTTCAACCTTTACTTCCAAAAATTAGTCAAATTTAATTAATGAATTAACACGACCCTACTTAAAATCCAAATCAAGCCAAAGTTTCACTTTCATTATATTGTTCTTTTTTGATGATTTGAGATGGATAAAAACTGAGAAATTGTTGCTTTGATTATAAGTTCATGTCCATGTGTTACGATACTTGGGAGGAAGTGAGTTGAAAAATGGTGGATGACTTTGACCTTTCAAATGCCCATCCATGCATAAAAACGTTGTAATTATTACATAAGATTCTTGAACTAGTAAAAAGGATCAAGAAGTAAAAGGGATCATGAAATACATGTTGGGGAAATGTCAAGCACTTGTGCTACAGAAACAGGAGGAACCAAGTAGCGATGGCAGATGCAACAATTTTGTATCAATGTGTAGCAATAACAAAAATTAAATTTGTCACTTGAGCCATGCCGATTTGTCTCTAGTTCTCAAGAAATTATTCGGACAATTCAAAATATCCCCCAGATTAGATCAACCTTCTCCCCAAATTGATCTAGAGACGGGAATCATGCAAAGAGTTGAGCCATAGATTCAAATAGAAGACAAGTGCAATTGCAAAAGAGGCCCGTGTTTCTCCAGTGTTACCTTATAAGTAACCCATCAAAAACTACAAATCAGTGCACAAATATCAGTCAGATTTTAAGAATCTTGGTATGCTAAAAGCAAAGTCAAACAAGATTATATACTCATGAAAATGATAAGAAATGCCCATTTCGGACATTCAAGAAACATCTTGATGTGATTGAGTTGGTAAAACCAGTGTCTGAATTACTTGGTTTCTGAAGTCAACATTCTCTCTCTTCTTCATAGTTCTGTACTCGACACAAAGCACACTGACAAGGCAAGCAAACCAGCTCTCCAGCAAGCCATAGAACAGTTGAAAACATAATCCCAGATGGCAGTTTCCAGCAACCACAGTTTCAACCTTCTCTGAAGCCTTTACTTCTTGAGAATTCTGCTGGCGATTAAGCAGTGAAATAAATTAGGGAGTATGCATATATAGTAGATGAGTGAAGTTTTTCCTTTTTTCCTTCCTTCTTCTTTCTTTTTCTACTGCAGGTTGTATGATGATATGTGTTGGCCTTTTTCCAGGAATGATAGGGCGTGAAGGGACTTGGACCTCGTTAGGTTTGCAGCAACTGTATATTCTGTTATTATTCAGAAATTGTAAATTAGCTTCTTGGAATGAAGATCCAATTTTCTGTCTTTCTTGCCACAGTTAGACAGTGGAGACTGAGAAGGGGGGAGTCCAAGCCATTAAATTTGTAAACAGTATGGCTATGTTTGTTTCCTAATAAGGAGGGGAGAAAATTTTGGGTGATTTGAATGGGAATAAAATTATATTTGATTTATAAGATTTAGGTGAGTAGAAATTTTTTTATATATATTTAATATTTAATAATTAAATATGTGGTAATATATATATATTTATAGAGGAATAAAAAATAAATGTGATTAGAAAAATTATAGAAATAAATGTTGATTTGATTGTTATGAAATATTAGTTAGTTATAAAATATGACATAAATAAAATTTTAAGCTTAAATTTAAATAAAATTTGTATAGTAAAATATTTGTTCTAGAAGATGTTTAAATTGTGATGAATGGTGTAGAATTTAGAAACAAACATAACCTATAATTCTAATTTCTGTGGCATTTACTAGTCTTTTAATTGCATTCTCATGGGATGAAAATATGTTGGAGTCCTGACTCTATATTCTCCATAGGAGAAGGCAATACTCTGACCGTTCAACTCACTTATGTCTGTTTTCTTCGTGGGCCTGGTGTGAGGTTAATGGGCCTCGTCTCATATGCTAGCCCAGAGGGCTGGCCCACAAGGGGGACTTTATTTTCAAGGGAGCGCAATGTATTTTGAACTAATGTTAAGTCATTCATAACAGCAGATGCAGAGAGTATGATAGTTTTGTTTTATGATTATTATTTTTAATATTTAGAATAACTAAATGTGGTTTACATAAAATTAAGCAAAGATGGAGAGAAGAATGATTGCATGGAGGATAGGGTACACTACTAAACATCATTAATGCCACACGTGTGCCAACTGGATTCTACTTTCCTCTTTCTAGTACTTCTCTTTGGCCTTTTATTAATTAAGACTATAGCCACGTATTCTTTAATTTAATTCTTTTTATCTAGGTATGAATTTATGGTTTTGATCCGCCAAAGGGAGTTCTAACTAATTATGATAACCAAGCAAAAGGCTTAAGACATGAGAAAAAAAAAATAGTTAAACACGTGTTAACTAAATGAACAATTGTGAGTAATGATGTGGGCAAGTCCCCCCGTCTTGATTATATTTGTTTTAAAATTATAAATTTTAAAAATATGTACTTAATTATTATATTTTAAAATTTTTATTTTTTTATTTTTTATTTTTATATAATTTTTAAAATAAAAATATTTAAAAATACACATCAAATTTTGAATATGAAATAAAATATTTTTTTAATATATTTTTTCATCATTATTCGTCGTCGCCGTCGTCGTCGTCATCATCATTATTTTCATGGCCTAGTGCAGTTAAACCAATTCGTGTTTTCATTTTAATTGTCAAAGTCTTGATGTAATGCATGGTCATAGATGACCTTGTTCTATTAGTAACAGTTTGGTTATGTTTGGTTCCTTGTTTGGGTGGGGAGGGGATGCATGTGGAGCAGATTTTGACGGTGGTATGAAAATTATGGCATTAAGTAGCAAAAGAAAAAAAAAAATTTAATTTATTTGAATTTAAATATTTTTTTATGTATTTAATATATAATAAATATTAAATATTGTGAGAGTATATAGGTGTATAGGATATGAATATACATGTGAATGTGAGTGTGTGTGTGTGTGTGTTTGTGTGAATATATTGATTTAGTTGTGTATGGATATAATGATTGAAAAATAATTAGTTTGTGAAAAAAAATTAGAGAGAAAAAATTTTAAATTTGAATTTAAATTAAAAAGTTGTGAAATAAGATTTTTACTTTGGGTGGGTGTAAATAGTATGAGATGAAAAACAAATTAATTTTTTATTTTATTTTATTTTTAATTAGATTATATGACAATATTCGTTGGGACATATTGCTGCTCATGCATAGGATGACCGAGTTGCGCTTGTGTCTGTGAACTTAAGCCTCGCTATTACATTTTTCTTGTTTCCTCGGATTCATTCTTTTCGTAGAGATAATCGTATTGAACCAAGGCATGCTTTGGTGGTAAATTTAAAAAAAATAATTTCTCGTGTTCAAGCAAAAGTTTAAGATCAAGTACAAAAATATTGATAATACTGGAATAATAAAAATGTGAAATTGTCTATAAGAAATTTTCTTTAAGAAAAATAGTTTCAAAGCCATTTTTTTTTTGCCCAACAATCAATCTGCACTTGCCGCGGCTTACAATTATTTGTTACTTTCTTGAAATAATGGATGAAAATCAAAACTATATATAATTGACTTTATAAGTAATACTCGAGTGGCATTTTTTCTATTTCTTACGTGTATAAGCACAACATTAATCTTAAAAATTTACAAGTTGCAATGCAACATTAATTACTAGAGCATCTAGATTAAGGAATTCCTAACTATCTTCTTAGGCTCTTGAATTTCTCTGTTCTCATTTTTGTCTTTGCTCTTTTGTACCTAAAATAAATTATCATGTATATTAATTGTTAATTCGTGGTAATAATATGAATACATGTTCATATTGAAATATAGAAATAGAAAGAACAAACAGAAAATAGGAACAAAAGATTTGCTCTGCCCCTTGAAAGACTTTAAAGCCTTGTTTAGGGTGGCAAGTGCTTCAGCGAACAGCCTCTCTTCACTATTTAGTCATCTTGAAATCTCAATTTGTACTTTTTTATTGTTGCCTCTTTGTATTACTTTTGTTTAGGAGGGTCAGCCCTTTTCAGAAATTATAAAATCTTGTTCATTGTAATAAATTATAATAAAAATAAAATTATTTAAATCTAGAAGTATATGAAAAATAAATAGTAAAAAATTATACAAATAGGCATAATTGGAATATATAAAATGTGAGAGAAAAACATAAAAACCTCCATTAAAAAGGAATAAAAAGTATAAAATATAAAATATTAAAATAAAAGTATTATAGTAATTTAATATTGTGAAATAAATATTAAGCTTTTAACTTTTATAAATGGTGTGTACAGTATAGCTAGTATAAAAGTTCATGAAAGTTAAAAAAGAAAAATAGAGAGCGAAATATATATATATATATATATATATAAATGTAAAGAAATGATATGAAAACAGATTAATAGACAAGTCAGTGTAAATGAAGGGAAAAAAATATGATATGAAAAAGGATTAATATGCTATTAAATTATTCTCCCATCTTTTATTTCCTAATCGTCCATACAATAATTCATGATGGATTTATAAGTACTTTTCATTTTTTAATGATAATCAATTAAATGCTTTAAAACCAAGAAAACAATAATAGCGTACAATTATCGTTACTTGCAGCCTGGGCAAAGTCGAAAACGTGTTCTACAGAAAACGCGACTCTATTGCTTAACGCTGCGAGATCGTACGAGTTGTAAAAAAGTGAAGACGTTGTCCTTGATTAATCCGTAGTTTTCTGCAAATCTCAGATACGCTTCCGGTGGGAGGGGAAACGTGTAATCTGAAGTAGATTCTTCTCGTTCTGCACGTAGTCGTCTACTTCCGTAGGAATTCTGTACTTTCTTTGCCAGATCTCTTATGGCTGTTCCAGTAGAGGAAGCCATTGCTGCATTGTCCACATTCTCATTGGAGGTAATTGGGCAGTGTTAATTGAAGCAATCACTTTTTTGGTTCGATATTGTTAAATTTAGTTAGATTTAGGGAAATATTAATGTGTAACGTTTTTGCAGGATGATCAACCAGAAATTCAGGGACCAGGGTTTTGGGTGTCAACTGAGAGAGGTGCTACAAATAGTCCCATCGGTAAGTGCTTGCATTCTTGATACCTTGTTCTCTTTTATTTATCAAGGGTTCACGGGCTCTGTTGTACTGTTTTTCGTTTTTTTCCTTTTTTTTTTTTTTTATATTTGTGGGTTACCATTTATGGTTGAAGTTCGCAAGAGTTGCAAACTCAATTCTCTCTTTCTTGGAATCCATAGAGCAAGAATATGCTTGTTCAATGTTCTTATGGACAATGTGACCCAGGAAACCACATCAGATTAGGCTAAGGTGTTGTAGTTACTTGATTTTGCTGCAGAGATGTAGTTCATGAAGAAGAAAACAATAATGCTCAACAAAGGTGCTGTGTTTGATGCACAATGTTGGGCAACATATATGAGCTGGTGGCGTGAAGTATCTACTTTTCTGTTAGCCAAATAATATATTTTCTATTTAGTCAGGAATAAAGTTAGTTTGTTTAGCAGACAACAAAATCCCAGAAAAAATGTAGATAAGAAAAAACAACTTATTTATAGATTTGTTAAATTTCAAGGGAAAACAACTCATGCCTGGGTTCTCAATTATTTTGTTAATCAATTTTTTTTCTTTAATTTGTTTTTGGCTGAATCTACAGGTGATAATAAAATTCAAAACCTCAAATTTATTCAATGTATATGCAGATGAAATGGAGCCCAATGAATATGTCCTAATGTGGATGCTTTTTTGGACAACCTCAATAGTTTTGCATTATCATATATGCACATGCTTTTGCAATCTAAGCTAAACTTTGAACATGCACCCATCAATCTTACTTTTCTGTTTTCCATTGCAGATTATAATGATGTTTCTGCCTATCGATTATCTTTGTCTGAGGACACAAAAGCCGTAAATCAGCTGGTATGATATGTCCACATTTATAAATACTCTTTGCACGATTATGTGTAGTTTTTCATTCTATTTTGACTTTCCTTTTTGGTGTTGGAATTTGTAAATTTGATGACACATCATTCTACATTTCTCAATTTCTAATTGGATTCAAATAACTATCAGTTGATGTTTTGCTGATGTAAAATGCTCAAAATGGGTGCAGAATTTGCTCACACGAGAGGGCAAGGAAATGGGTTCCGTGCTTTATACATATCGAAGTTGTGTAAAAGCGCTTCCTCAGGTGTATTGAACTGTCTCTGAACTCTGAATTACTTATTTTATCCATTTTATGCTCTCATGCTTCTGCTTCAGCTCATGGTCATGTTGCGGGTTTATGTGACTTAGCCTGTCAACATTGTACAATTCAAGTCTCAGTATAAAGGCGTAGTCAATTAGTAATTCTATTGGTGTGCTGAAGCATTTTCTGTGTCAAATTATGCTTTTCTCAATCAAGTGGTTTTTCCCCGTTAAGTTTCTAAGTTGATGGCTGCACTTCAGTCACTATTGGCTTTAAGGCATGAGAAGCTCAAGTTCAGTCAAACGAGCTCTATATTTTCTTAGACAAAAAATGGAGAACTTATACCACTGGTTCATGTAGTTCTGATAATAGAGAACTGGTGTGTGTGCCATCTCTAAGTGCCAATAGAAATTAATATCTGCGGTTGATTTCATAGTTTGCTGCTCTTGTGACATCACAAGGTATGTATCTCTTATTGCAGCTTCCAGATTCTATGAAACAAAGCCAGGCAGACTTGTATCTCGAAACTTACCAAGTTTTAGACCTAGAGATGAGCCGCTTGCGTGAAATTCAGCGCTGGCAAGCATCTGCGGCATCGAAAGTATTAATTGTCTGCCTTCTATATTTTATTCTTCTCATTTCTATTTCTGTTCTGAGCATGAAGGTGATTGTCTTGAGACAGCTAGCAGCTGATATGCAGCGTTTTTCTAGGCCAGAACGACGCATCAATGGTCCTACTATAACACATCTGTGGTTTGTTGATGGCATCCTTTCGTCTCCCTAGTTTCAAGTTTTTGTCTGGTTTGTTAATACTAATGTATCAAGTTATAAATGCTGTGTAAGTATTGCTTGAAGGTTAATAGTTTTTGCAGTTAAAAATTGAAAATTCAAGCTAGCAAACTTGCTGAAGGCGAATGATAATCGGTTTTCCTTATCTAAGAGGTATTTTGCTAATGGCATATTGGTTTCAGGTCCATGCTGAAGTTACTAGATGTATTAGTCCAACTTGATCATCTGAAAAATGCAAAGGCTAGCATTCCTAATGATTTTTCTTGGTACAAAAGGTATGTTATATTTTTGAAAGATCAGAATAATTTCATAATTCACACTAATGATTTGTTTATTAATTTTCTTTTCCGATTTCCGAAATTATTTGTAACTTTATGATAAATGGATCTGTACTCTCTGATTTATGATTAGATTATCTTTCAATGCTCTAACCCAAGAATTTCTAGGTTTGGGATGAGACTACTGTGAGTTCATTCATATTTTCACAAAGAGTTCATTCATATTTTCACAAAGAGTTCATTCATATTTTCACAAAGAAGATTCAGGAACAAATAATGTTGTTGAATTTAGCAAAACTTGGTCCGCATGTGAGTAAATTGTTGGCCATAAAGATGACTAGATAATAACTTAATAATTCTTATGCTTGGAATAGGTAATTTTATTTGGGAGAAGTATCTCCAGCTTGTTTGTAATTACTTCTCATGACTGTCTGTTCTCACAAACTGCTTTATACACCAGAAATTGGAGTCTCTTACATTTGGAGCCTGTTTGGATCATCATAAACAACATATGAGTAATGACTCTATGTATCTCTTCACGTCTCTGGATGGGGGCTTTGCGATACTAAGTGGCTAGGATTTGCCCAATGAATCTAATGCAGGGGCTTCCTAAATTTTAGGAAATAAAATTAAGGAGCTCATGATATAGTTGTTGGATGGTTAATTTTCAGTCACTTTGGCTGAGGTCAAATAAATTATGTGGTAACATGTTTGATCTTCATAATCTGCTATAGATGAAACTCTCTTTTCTGATCCATCACATGTAGCCATTTCTTTTGCATCCATTGCACGAGCTTTCTGATGCAGTTTTGACTTCACCTTTTTTTTTAAACCTTATTGGAATTTCTCATTTTAGTGCCTGAATTCTTTAAGACACTTATTTCCATGGTCTTATATGTAGTTTCTCAGCCTTCTCAAGAATTTGTAGCTGCTCACCCTGTGATTGTTTTCAATGATCAGGACCTTTACACAAGTCAGTGTGCAGTGGCAAGATTCTGATTCAATGAGGGAGGAACTAGATGATTTACAGGTTAAAATGTTTTTTTGTCTTTCTGAAACATTACATGCTGTGGATGATGATTATTTGATACCATTGATTTCTCTGTCATTTGAGACCATTCAGTGTTGTGTATCTTGACAGATCTTTTTGAGCACAAGGTGGGCTATTTTGTTGAATTTGCAAGTTGAAATGTTTCGAGTCAACAAGTATCCTTCATGTCAAATTGGTGTTGTTAAAAGCATGCTGCAAACTGCAGGAACCAACAAATATTACAACAGTTACTGCATCTTGTGAGATTTGTTTTCAATTGCAGTAGATCCCATACCATTTCTGCAGTAACTGTCTCATTAGTGTTACACAGTTGACAGAACTGCAAGTCAGTGTCCAGCAGTGTTTCTGTTTCTGTCAGATGGCATGTACTAGCATTGTTATTGGTGGTTTGTGATAGCAATTCAACTGATTTTAATATAATATTCAACAGTAAGAAAATAAGTTCCACTTTACAGATTCTTGAATTCCAGTGATACAAAACACTTTGTCCTTTTACTGTTTTACGCTATATGTAAGTTTTCTCCCTGCTTTTCAAAAGGATATGGCATAGTTTGTTTTTGTTTTTGAGTGTTTTTAAAAGTACATTTTTCTCAAAAATTATGTAAAAATAAGAGAGAGACAGATAAAATTTAAAAAGTATAATAATTGCACTATGTGTATTTTGAGCCCAAAAATGAAAATGAACATAGCCTATAAATTTACAGAAAGTAGTAGTGAACAAACAATTTTGAAAAATTCATGAGATTTTGTCAATTAACTGCCTTCTTATCTTTCAGAGTCATCTATAAAATGAATAGAAGGAAATGGGGATTTTAGTGGAATTAAATTCTGCATAACTTTCTATTGTTCAAAAGTCAACCTTGCTTCTTGGCATCATCTACTGCATTTTTGATGGAATTAGATATTAATTTATTCTCTTTTGGTGCTATTCAGTATCCAATAAAATATTATTCTTATCTTCTTCTTGCTCCTCTTCTTCTCCTCTCTCTCTCTATCCTTTTTTCTTAAGAATTGTATATTTTTTCTTTTACCTTAATATCATCGCTTTTGATTAGTCTACATAAATTTGTCATTAAACTCCTTAACATGCCGAAGTGTTGAAGACATTCTCCAAGTTCTCATAGTGTTTGCTGTTGAGTCGCTGGAGTTAAATTTTGCCCTTCTCTTCCCAGAGCGCCACATTCTACTTCGTGTTTTGCCTGTTCTTGTTGTCTTGGCAGCTTCATCAGAGAAAGATAGTGAATCCCTGTACAAGAGAGTGAAAATAAACCGACTGATCAATATATTTAAGGTACATTTGTTGCATGTATCTGTTGTGCCTGCAAGCATGGATTTCTCTTCAGCATCCTTCCCAGTTCTTTTGTATGTTCAAGATTAATTATTGCGAACTATTCCCTTTTTGTTTAGAATGATCCAGTAGTCCCTGCGTTTCCAGATCTTCACCTTTCTCCTGCTGCAATACTGAAAGAGTTGTCAACATACTTCCAAAAATTTTCTTCTCAGACTCGTCTTCTCACTCTTCCTTCACCTCATGAGTTGCCACCTCGTGAAGCACAAGAATATCCTTGGACATTCACACATGATCGTTTCTTTTATAATTGTCTGCATGATATTTTAATTTAATTTTGTTGGTGCCTTTGGAATCTTATTTTTCACTATAATGTTCCGGATTGATGACTGAGATGGGTATATTCAAAACAGTTAGCAGATGGTGATTCATTTTTCAAACTAAATCAGAGAAAGTAAATGCAATTTTAGCCAAGTGCAGACGGTTATTGCCTTGACCTTGTTTACTTATCAGCGCCAACTTTTGATCATCAACCACATTGGGGCAATTCGTGCTGAACATGATGACTTCTCCATTCGCTTTGCTTCTGCCTTGAATCAGGTACACACTCTTTCTTCTGTCTCACACAAGCACACACTCACATACACAAACAAAACTCACACGTCAGCTCCCCAATCTCGCAGTCTGTGTGCATGTGCTTTTTGTATGGTGACAAGCTATGGCATCATATAGGCATGTTTTTACAATGTAATTTTAATCAAGATATGGGAATATGGAAACAGTATAATGGCTATGTTTATCTATTTCTATTACAGGCAATTGTTTTGTCCTCCACACATATAGTTGATTCAATGCATTTGGGTCTACTCCTCTCTCTATTTTGTTAATGTTTTGATGAAGTACGTTTTTGTTTCATATTTTGCAGCTTACGTTATTAAGATCAATGGACAGTGCAGATATGGAGTGGGCAAAGGAAGTCAAAGGAAATGTCTATGATATGGTAGTTGAAGGTTTTCAACTCCTAAGTAGATGGACTGCACGTGTATGGGAGCAGTGTGCATGGAAATTTTCAAGACCCTGCAAAGATCCCGTATCTGCAGAGTCAAATGCAACAGCGGCATCTTCTGCCGACTATGAGAAGGTCTTAATTAACTTTCTTTTGACTATTTATCTGGATGAAGTCCATGGTTACTTCATTGGTGTCAATCCTATTTCTTAATTTACAAATACAACATTAGCCAATGCACTTGCATCTTCAGAATTTGAAGGGTACATCTGTATCCTAGTTAATTCTTCTTGGCAGAACTCTGGCTGGAACATGAAATTTCTTCTTCAATATCTCATAGTCTACTGACTCAGAGCCTCCAAATTCTGCTGTAGGTTGTGCGATATAATTATAGTGCCGAGGAAAGAAAGGCCTTGGTGGAACTTGTGAGCTACATCAAGGGAATTGGGTCGTTACTGCAGAAGTCTGATACATTGGTGGCAGATGCCTTGTGGGAAACCGTTCATGCAGAGGTTCAAGATTTTGTGCAGAACATACTGGCCACTATGCTGCGGACTACTTTTCGTAAGAAGAAAGACATTTCCAGGTAGAAGTATTATTATTTGTTGCATATGTATTATTTAAATGTCTGAGTGAAAAATCTTACTTATTCTTGATATTTAACCTTCTGATTTCTTTCTATAGTGAACTGTTTTGACATGATGTTCTTTTCTGTTGAAATTTAAAATGAAGTGGTGAGCACTTGGATTATGTGGTTTAGTCATTTGGCTTACATCCATTGCGAAATGTCCAAATTGTTAAATCATATTTATTCTCTCTTATAAATGCTTTACTAAATAACCTGTTTATAGATGAAATCTAAAGTGTAACAGTGGAAACAAATTAATAGAATGATATCATATTAGAGACACTAATTTTACACATTATAGGACTTCATTTAATATAAGCACATCTAATCAAATTAATTTCAATCATATCTGATTTGGTTTCGAGCTCCATCCCTCAAGTTGAACATGTTAATTTTGAATGAATTATTCAACTTAAATATGAGATAAAACTCACGTCTTTAATCAGAAGAATTAGAGAGATCTACAAAAGAATAGAATGAACCTTGTACCGTGACAAATGCCCAAAACCTGCTAATTATACTCTCACTTGGCAGATAACACAACTTCAAAATTGCTATCTAGGGCAACTAAAGAGGCTAAAACATGCTAAAACTCAACTTACTTTGGTAGAAAGCATACTCCAGAATTGCTCTAAACATTGGCAGCAGTGGAAGCAAGGCAGGATTGAGACATACTCTAATATCATTGTTAAAATTTAAAATAAGGTGAAGAGAAACAAAGATGGAATGCAAAATTTATGTGGTTTGGCCATTTGGTCTATATTTGTGGACAAATACGTAAAGGCTTAAATCATATTCATTCTCTCTTATCGTTTCAAAATAACCACCCATTTATAGATGAGACATAACATATAAAATTGGGAACAAATCAGTGGAATGCTATCATATCAGATTCAGAGATTATTAATCTTACAAATATGATATTACTTCATCTAATCATATTTAATCAAATTTAAATGATTTGGTCCAACATTTTCACTTATGAATTTCTTAGTGCCTGTAACAGCTAGTTAAAACTTATGATCACCTGGTTCATATTTCCTAGGACATGCTGCATCACTTGGTTAGGGAAAGTTTTGCTCATGCCCTCAAATTCACATGATGAATGTACGTATTTGGAGCCAAACAATTATACCTCAATTGAAGATAGCAAATTTGTAGTCCTATAAACGGGATAATAAAGTGAGATAGAATATTAGGAGTTCGAACAGACCAAGCACGGATGCATGCATGTATAAAATTACACTATTACACATGCATGCATCTGTGCAATGATGTCTGCTGTAATTATGAATTTCCCATACGCATGCATGCAGTGATGTGTAAAATTACTTTGTTAGATATATTAGCACTTCCCCAAGCTTAACTGGCTGCAAAATTTCACTAGTTAGCTACTGAAAATTTGTTCCCGTTCCATCCACTAGATGATATTGTAAGTCTGAAAGATTCCTTCCTAAATCAGCTTTCGTTGTTTCCTTGATCTCAGAGACACAAGTTGCTTTTGAGTTGTTGGATAACAAAATTTTTTGCTTGCATTTTTGTATTATAATTACACTCAAAACAAGTGTTGCTTGGTTGTTCTGAAAAGATGATACCTCACAAGTTTTGATCTACTTAAGTCATTAATGAGTCTCGGGATTGAATGATTTTTCTGTCACATCATATCCATAAGATTGCCTTGATTGAATACGTATATTGATACTGGAAAATACTTCCAATGTTTTCACTGCACAACCTGTCATGGACACCATATGAAAACTTACAAATTATTTGGCTCATTGATTTGCTATTTGCAGGATTCTTTCTGATATGCGAACGCTTTCGGCAGATTGGATGGCAAATACAAGCAAACCTGCTTCTGACATGCAGGCATTCCAGCATGGAGGTGAAGAAAATAGGGTGAACGTCTTTTATCCAAGGCCAGTAGCACCCACAGCTGCACAGGTTAGTGTTTCTATGTGTTTTCTATTATAACTTTTAGGGGTGTTGCATACCTTGTATAAGTATGTGTCTTTATTGAAGTTATTTGTTCGTGAAATAGATGATCAATTTTTGCATTAATTGTAACCTGAATAATTAAATGTATGGTTTTTAATCATTATCATGCTTTCATTCTAATTATTTCCTGAATATCGAGCAATGCTTCACTCATCTTGTCATTTATTTTCTCGTTCATATGTGAATGAAATATGAACAATCATTTTCGCTCTCTATGTATTTTTGTTCTATGTGCCATTTTTCTTTTACCTCGAAACCTATTCTTTTACCTTTAAATTAATGAGGATAGCAGACACGTGGTATTCAAACACTAAGGCATGGGGCACATCTTAAATGAATTGCTAGCTTGCTTAGTGACTCGACTTATCTAATGCATTGCATCATATTCAAGTCTTTAACATCCGGACATAATATGAGAACATGTTTAATTTTGCCGCAATTATTTCAAATATTTTTAAATATGTAGTTTGAATGCTTTGATTACAGCAGACATCATTGCTCTTAAAATATAGGAAATCAATTGCTTTATTCTGTCCATTTATGTGTAAAGGTTGTTAAAACGTATGTGCATGCAGTCTGCATCCTCTGGTTTGAGTTGATCATTTTTTTCAAGGAATTAGTCCATGAATGTCCACATTTGTCTTTTTGAATTGACCAAAATGTTGAACCTAACACTTCTCTAATCTCACCCAATCAACACCCAGATACATTGTTTACAATTCTTGATATATGAGGTGGTATCAGGAGGCAACATGCGGAAGCCTGGTGGCCTTTTTGGCAATACTGGTTCTGAAATTCCAGTCAATGATTTGAAACAACTTGAAACATTCTTCTACAAGCTTGGGTTTTTCTTGCATGTATTAGACTATACAGGTTTGGCAAATTTTCCTTTTGGTTTTTCATGCTCTTCACAATATAAGAATATTTTAGGTGCTTGAACTTTCTTCTTAGAGATCTGGGCTCTGTATCAATATATATTTCAATATAAAAAAGTTTATTCTACTTTTATGTTCCTTTTGACTGTTTCTGTATGAGATTTTGTCTTTAACTATTTCCCTTTTTGTTAGTAATTTTTATGAAATAAGGTTGGTTATTGGGGCGTGTGGAACAATTATAGATTTGATGATGCTAAGATGATTCTGGATTTTCATGTGCTGAGGTTGTTATCCCTTCCATTTGAGCTGAATAAGGATTTTAAAGCAATCAACTTGATCTGTTATTCATAAATTGATTGCAGATTATTTCCTTGAGTAGCATATTAAGTTTAGACTTTATCTAGCCTTGTTAAGAATTGACTTTGGAACACAAACTGATCTTCAGGTCCGTAATCATTCCCTTGAATGCCTGTGCTCAACTTTACAACCTGTCTCTTCTGTATCCTTTTTTAATGTGTACAGACATAGATGACGTAAACTTATGCTGTTTACTTTATGCATGAAAGTCCTTTGTACTTCCCAGTGAAAAGCGTACCCTGGAGATAAATACAGTTGTAAGGGGATAATTATTGCATGCTAAGTCAATATTCACCATGGTGCATGATTTTCTCCTGTTCATAAATCAGAATGCACTGTTAGTAGCCATGGACATGTTTCTTATAGTTGATCTGCTCTTGTGCTTTGTGCAGCGACGGTTTCAAATTTGACGGATCTTGGTTTTCTATGGTTCAGGGAATTTTATTTGGAATCCTCTCGTGTTATCCAGGTAATAGTGTGATAAAAGATGCCTGTGAGTGTTGTAGTATGCAATGCTTTGGTAATTATTGTGTTTATTTAATTGATATAATACCTGATATGCCGTTAGGATTGGGTAACTAACGGAAACACTGAAGTCTCCCAAATTACTTCATCACATATGCAACATGATATCTAGAGACTAGGTTTATTATTATTTTTAATATTGTTTTCTTTTCCTTGGAGGGAGAGGAAACTAGCGACCAAACCCTATTGGTTTTTTGTGATTGTTATAGTTGCAACTATTGTTGTGCTGGGGTGGCTTAGGTTTCAAGACCGGTTGTCATCACTTGGTGGTGCTTGCTTCATTTATTCTGAGTGTGGATTTTCAGTTGTTACTGCAAATTACTCTGTCCACTTTCAGTTTGTGTTTATTTGAAGTAACTTTATGCTGGTTTTATATCAAATTGTGTTATCAAGTCGTTGTCGTCTTTAAATTTGTTGTATTTGTATCAGTCTTGAGGTATGGTGTACTCCATCTTAAGGGGAGTCTTGGTTTTAGGGTACTTTGGTAATTATCACGTCTATCTACTTTATATAAACACAGATTAGGCCCTAAGTAATGAATGTCCACAATATTTTGTCATCTATCTATGTATGCTGGTGTGCTCTCTTGTTTTCCTCGAGTAATAAGAGCATCATTCTCTCTTATTCTCTGCAGTTTCCTATTGAGTGCTCCCTTCCATGGATGCTGGTAGAACATACAATAGAGTCTCAAAATGCAGGTCTTATTGAAAATGTCTTGATGCCCTTCGATATCTATAATGATGCTGCTCAACATGCACTGGTGGTCCTCAAGCAACGATTCCTTTATGATGAAGTTGAAGCTGAGGTAACTACACTTTTAACTTCTAAATCATCGCATTGCAAAGAGACTAGACCAGTGTGTCTGGAGTTTATGGAGTTGCAATGTGGCTATTGTCTGAATTCCCCAAGCATCTAGTTTGAAAGCTCTTTGGCTTTGTTTGAGATGCTACATTGGCACAATTGCACTTCAGCGATGAAAGTTTCACCATCTCTTAGATTTTACCATGTTTTTTTATCTTTCTTCTCTAAGTATGTGGGTATACCTTTCCTTTTTCAGGTGGACACTTGCTTTGACATATTTATATCAAAATTATGCGAAACTATTTTCACATACTACAAGAGTTGGGCAGCTAGGTATTTACCTCAAAGCATATTTGTACCTAATGTCAACATCTATCTGAATCATATCCATTTCAACAAAAAATTTTGTGGAACTTTTTATATCCAACTCCACAGTGAACTGCTGGACCCATCATTCCTCTTCGCCTTGGACATTGGTGAGAAGTTTTCAGTCCAACCAACAAGATTTACTGCACTATTAAAGATAACAAGAGTGAAGGTAGGATGCATTTTTAATCTTCTCTATTCAACATGCCCCTTATCTTTAAGGTGATGCATCTCTTGGTCTTCCTTTGTTTCTTCCATTAAAAGTATTTGGTATTTATGCATATAACCATCTTGTTAGAATTGAGGGAATAATTTGTTGTTACATTGCACTACAAAAGAAGTCCTAATTTATAGTAGGGACAATTACAATCATACTAAAAATAAAAGATTACATGACGTAAATGTAAGCTTATAAACTAGGAAGTTGAATATTCTCAACCCTAAATTAGATAACACAATAATATCAAATATAACTAAATATTTTAGAATATTCTCTAACACTCTCTTTCAAGTTGAACATTTTGAACATGGATAACTTTCAAAATGTTCAACTTGAACTGAATTCAGTAGACTCGAATGAGAATTCAAGATCAAATATAATCCGTGGCGCACTAATATTGCCACCACTTGCTTCGTCTGCATGATTACGAATACAAGACATGGACTTGACTTATTTGTATCGTTAGTAACGACAGGCACTTGAACTTGAAAAGGTTTTTTACAATACCTAAACAGGCAGCATACACTTGGAAAGACAAGTTTGATTACTCACGGAGGCATAATGACATGGATAACACTAACATAAATATATGTGATAATAGAAAGCTAGCCACAAAAGCCATTAACACTAAATGACATGGGTATAAGACACTTTTTGTCTGCTACTAACTTAATAGGGTTAGGGGTTTTACAAACAAAAGAACCCAAATAGAACAATTTAGAAGTAACCCATATTAACCTAAACACAAATAAACTAAGCCACATAAAAACTTAACCCAAAATATCAAACACGTTGACAAATATTTAATCCAGAAAAAAACTAAGCCCAAATCAGGAACACAACAGCATCATTAGACCAAGCCCGAATGACCTAACAAATTAGGCCCTTCTATTAGCCCATACCACATGTTCACTTTCCCTTTCAATTGAACACGTCAGTGGTGCTGTGGTTGAACAGCAAAGAGAGTGGCACAACAAATGGCTTTTGGGTTACTTTGCCTTAGGTTTTCTTCTTCCTTTCTTGCCGTACACGGCGGTGTGCTGAGGAAAGGTGATAGATGAATTGGGTGGTTGGTTGAAGTAGCGGTGGCATGAAGGAAATTATTTTTTTGTCCATGGACGCTCGGCACAAGTGACGGAACTGGGCCTTGGATGTGGAGGCGTGCGTAGCTCAGGGTGATGTTGGACAGTTAGAAAATTAGGGTTTGGAACAAGGACGTGTTTGGGTAAACAGACTTTGGGTATTCTGATTTTGGGCACTTAAAAAACACGATTTTTTTTTCATGGGGAAGGGGAAAAACAAGATAGGACTTTTTTTGGGAGTAGGGAGGGCTGCCCCTACGCACCACCACGCGTAGCGGTGCCAGCTGTAGTTTGACATGAGGCTTATTACCAAAGCAGGTCTTTAGAAATGAACCTGCTCTGATACCATTGTAGAATTGGGGGAATAATTTGTTATTATATTGCACTACTAAAGAAGTCTCAATTTGTAGTAGGGACAACGATAACTGTACCAAAAATAAAAAATTACATGACATAAATTTAAGCTTATAAACTAGGAAGTCAAAGATTCTCAACCCTAAACTAGGTAACACAATGATATCAAATGTAACTATATATTTCAGAATATTTTGTAACACATCCTACGTTCGACATGCATTGGTGCACATGCATGATTAGAGATAGTTCTCTGTGCTTAATTGCTAGTCATCTGCATTCTCCATTTCCATTTTGATGTTGATATGATTATTTTTATAGATGTCTGGTAAGTTCTAGAATGGGCTACTACTTTACTTGGAAAGCAAAAATCCTGGATGAGGAAATTACCCTTGTATGCTACAATCACGTTATCCGAGTATTATATATATAAACAAAAACAATCAAATCAAATATACAAACTTATTACTTTCATACTATTCTCTAACTTTCACATGATAAACAGACAATAAATTGACCTTAAAATTCTCAAAATTTTGCAAACAAACATTGTCATATTAAGTTTGCATATATTTGAATCTTGTGTAATGACTTTTTTACTCCTATTCTATTTCCAGGTACTTTTCTTCCCTTTAAAATTCCTTTTTCCCCTTTGTAGCCATTTTTTGCTGAAAATCAATTGAATTGTCATGATGTACAGTTGCTTGGACGGACTATCAATTTGAGAAGTTTGATATATGAGAGGATTAATAAAATGTGCCGGGAGAACATTGAATTTTTGTTTGATCGATTTGAATCTCAGGATCTATGTGCTATTGTGGTGAGTGATTTTGTTGACTATTTTTCTTATCTCAATTATTTCTTTTCTAACAGAACTATTTAATTTCAGGAATTGGAAAAGCTTCTTGAGATTTTGCATCTTACACATGAATTACTATCCAAAGAGTTGAATCTTGATTCATTTAGTCTCATGATGAATGAGATGCAAGAGAATGTCTCTCTTGTTTCATATTCTAGCAGACTTGCTTCTCAGGTAAGAGAACTTCTCAGTCTTCTTTTTGGTTTGTTTATATCTGAATCTCCTTGCACAGGGAAGTTATCTTTCTTCATATTTTTATAGAGCAATCAAGAAGTTTTTGATGCAAATTGCATCAATTGAAAGGATAACCTTAATGTAGTTTTACGTATTTAAATGAACTCCATAATGGCAGAACACAAATGCCACAGCCAATGGACTATATGGATTTTGAGAAAAATGTTTGGCTCTTGGTCATGGACTGTCTCATTTTCACTTTTCCTGCTAAGCACATACTTGTGTCATGTAATTCTTATCTTGTGCTTCATCGTTTCTCTCTTTACCTACAATGATTTCATTCTTTCAATACTTTACACTATCGGAAATGTTGTAATATCAAGGTGATAAGATAATGGCACTTTATTATTCATTTGATAACATAATTCCTAACAGCAGTGATACAGTACTGGTTAACATACAATTGAGTGAGAACTTAATATTCTGTCAAATTCTTAACTCTGGCATAGATGCTGTTTTTGGACTGACCACAGTATCTAATTGACATTGAAATGATTTGCATCCTCCAAGTGTTGGTTTGGTGAATATTACTGTTCAGATCTAGAAATTTGGTGGTCGTGGGAATCATGCAGAATGTGCTAGACTGTTCCCCAAAACCTTAACTGGGAATAGTTTCAATCCCTTTGTGAACTGAGAGAGCACATGTGGACATTCTGCTCCATGTACCAATCTCTTTGCAGAATTCAGAATTTTGTTATTTGTCAATATTATGACGATAATATGTTGACAATGGGAATGAAGCTTAAGTGAGTGCTCCAAGCTGACAAGCATGTACCAGTCTCTGCTTGTTATGGCTGTCATTGTACATTGATTTTGATCCATTTATAGGAGGGATAATACAGTTGTCTGATCAGTTATAAAGCATCCTGATATGATGGAAAATATTGCATTATGAAATAAAATATGAAAAATATTTACGTAAAAGTTCTGTCCAGAGTTTTTTTTTTTTCTGATTAATTGCTTGTACAATTAACATTTCCAGATTTGGACGGAGATGCAAAATGACTTCTTGCCAAACTTTATCCTATGTAATACGACTCAACGGTTTGTTAGATCATCAAGAGTGCCTCCTGTTCCTGTTCAGAAGCCATCAGTTCCATATGCAAAGCCAAATTTCTATTGTGGTACCCAAGTAAGAACGATCAATCTGGATTCTGGTGGCAATGGTTTTTTGGTTTTATGATTTTGTAATTGTCACTAAATTTACAAATTCAAGAAACTCAAATATCAGCATCCCTAACTTCTTATGATCCATTCTCAAGTTAATTTTTATCTTCTTGTTCAAATGCCATTGCCCCTTTGAAGATCACTTATATTTCATTTCATTCAGATGCCATTTTATCTTTTTGTCCAATTGCAAGAATTCACCATTGATAAAGATGTACAGAACTTATAAGGCCCAGGGCAGATGTAGTTGTTTGCTGTCCACAAAGCTAGAATGATCATTGACCACTAATAGGTTTTTGCAGGGGAGCATCTTTTCAAGAACTTATTGTTCCTCTTTTGCCGAGATTCCCCATGGTCTGTCGAACAATTGGAAAATCCCACAACTTCCCTGTACAAATCTCATACAAATGATTATTATGCCTGTTCTGCTGTAAACTTAAGAAAAAGACTTAGGCGCACTTGTTTTACTTTTAAATATTATCATTAAGTAATCTTGATTTTTTGACATTTTAGACAATCATCAAGAGACCAAATATTTTACTGAAGCCAATATAATTGCTTTTCTAATTTTTTTCTTGGTTAACTGCTTTGCTCAAGTTGTTTCTCACATCTGATAAGAGCATAAGAATTGGAAAGTGTGATATGATTTACCAACAATGATAGTTGATCAATCAAATGTTGATCATTTGCTTTTTAAGTAACAGTGATATAAGCATGGGATGATTCATAGTGGCTATTTTAGGCCATAAAACGGGCTGAATGTTTCATAGCATTAAAGGAAATATGTTTAGCTTCACAAAGGTAATGGTACTCATATAATTGTGCATAATTGCTGTCTGTCTGTCTGTGCCTCTCTTTGCACACACACCCCCCACACAAGACAGGCAGTCCAAGTCTCAATGAAAATTCTACGTGGGGATGAAAACAATTTATACTTCTGGACACATCAACAAATGTTAATTGTTATCCTTTTCTTCATGTTATTTAACTGTGATTGGAGATGGTGCATTTTACTGGATTTTGCTACATGGTTATTTTGTTTGTCAACGAATTTCAGTTTATGTACTTGTTTGGGATTACTAATCCTTTTTGTGATCCATTGACTTTCTACTTTTCCCTCTGCCTTTGACTGTAGGATCTGAATTCTGCATACCAGAGCTTTGCCAGATTACACAGTGCATTTTTTGGATTGCCTCATATGTTCTCTGTCATCAGACTTCTGGGGTCGAGATCATTGCCATGGCTCATTCGGGCACTATTAGATCATCTATCAACAAAGGTGTCTTATCTGCCTTAAGAATTTTACTTTGACATGTTTCAAAATGGACAGGTTATAAAACTAGTATAATGTTTTGTTTATATCAACATATTGCTTGTAGCAATCAGTATTGTTTTGTTCTCATTAACAGCTTATTACAAAATGCTGATTTTGCAAGTTAGGACTATGAGGAGGTAGATGTTTGCATAATTCTGATAGTGCTGCTTTAACTTTCCTGTTTGCTAAACTATGCGATTCTTCTAGTTATACCATTATTTGTTTGGTATTGAAGCCCGCATTCTTAAGATTTCTGTTGCCGACACATAGTTTTGTGCTGTTTCATAAATAAAAGTAATGGCTTTGTTTGTTTTGTAATTATGGTGTGTATTTTTAAGTGTCTTTATCTCGAGAATTATGTACAAATAAGAGAGAGAATGAGATAAAAAAGAAATGTAATAATTGAGTGTGTGTTTTTGGAGGGTGGATAATTTAAAAACAAACAAAGCCAATGGTTCAATCCTTTTAACCACTGTTTCAGATAACAAGCCTTGAACCAGTGATCACTGGACTGCAAGAGGCTTTACCCAAATCCATAGGATTGCTCCCTTTTGATGGTGGCGTGGCAGGTACTGGTATATTATGGGTCATTTGAATCTTTCTCTTAACCGCATTTATAACTCATTCAAATTTTTGCACTCTAGATACAGCAACAATGTTTTGGGGTGTGTTCTCCTTCGTGTTTTATGAGATTGCATGACTTTCTGTTAGTTCCTAGTCTTTTTCAAGTCATGCAGCCTCCTCTTTCAACTAGATATCTTGATAAACGATATAGAAAACTGTTGGAAAATAGCTGGCTTTCCTCTTTTTGACCATAGGATTCAACAACACCACCCCCCCCCCTCCCCAACCTCATGTAATTTTACCCGGGTTCCTAACTTGCTCTCTGCACTAATTAGGCTGGTTTATCATTAGGAATTGTTAATATGGTCTTCTTATGCAAAATGTGTACACGATTAGCCCCTTAAAGGCCTTTATTTCAGTGAGTTTTATTTTACTCATTTAAAGGATAGGTAAAAAAGACAAAGTGAAGATCACTTCATTATAATTTTTTACTCTACTTAGCTCTTAATGCATCTCACCCTATGCTAGAGAGAGATGCTGAACCATAAATTGTCATTGTTTGCATTTTTTATTCTGTTGGCACCCAAGTGCATATGAGTGGAAGGATTCTTTTTCACTTAAGTTCTTGGTCCGAAAATTTCTTTCCATTTTGGTTTTTGGATTTTTTTCTTTTTTTTTTTCCCTTTTTTTTCCCCATTTCTGTACTATCAGTTTGTATTTTCTTACCTTTTGGATGTTCATATCTTGTGTCTAGGTTGTGTAAAGACTGTTCAAGAACATCTTAATTGCTGGCAGTCAAAATCAGAACTAAAAGTTGAGGCTCTTCGTGGAATAAAGGAAATTGGAAGTGTCTTGTACTGGATGAGTCTGCTTGACATAGTTTTGGTGAGTTTCTTACATTCCTTCTTGTTTTGTAAAATTTAGGATATGATGTTAAGAATTACAAACGTGCAAGTACAAGCAGACGGGAGTAGTGGCTGGTGAAATTGGTCAACTATAAGAGCATATAATATATCTCAAATGATTTTTGTCTGCGTCATACTTGCACATGGGCTTCTAGATTCATACAATAGCCTTACAAATATGTAGGTCCAGGAATTGAAAAAATTTAGTCTTTTTGAAATTTGTGAAAAGATCAACTCTTTTAATGCAGGTGCTGAAGGTTAAGTTAACTACATTATGGAGAAGTAGATGGTCCTCACTGACAGGTGTACTTTTGGTAGAAGATCACACTAGACTTTTGCCTGTTGGCATCATTCTTACTTTGAAGAAATGTGGATCAAGTAAAGATTCTAAGAGATAAGATTGTAGTGAAAGCTCTGGTAGGTAATTCTGTACTGAGTCAGGTGGACTTGTTTGGCTCTATATTAAAGTCAGTGTTTAGTGTGGTCTAAGATCCCATGCATGTGGAAGGTAAATGCAGATCCAAAGCTTTATTTGATGCTGTTGTGTTATTTTAATCATCTTGAGGTTCATGTGATGATCATTTGAAGTTTAGGATGATAGAGCAAGATAGAAAACTCTATTGGGTATGTTGGGAGAGTCTTCTGTGGGGCAGTTTAGTGTTAATGTCAATGTTCAACATAGTCTAAGCACATTCTATTTTTAATAAGAATTTTCTCATAATGAGCTTGTGCATATTAAAGAAAAATCCAGATCTGGATGTCACTTATGCCAATTTACATGGCAGATTTAATGATCCAAACTTCTATCAGGGTATGTTTATGATAAGAAAGAATTTATTAAAGTTAATTCTGTGTTGGATACTATTTCCCAACTTCTTATGGTTTTAATTTCACTTACACAACAGAGAGAAGTTGACACTAGCCAATGCATGCTAACTGCACCTTGGCTGGGTCTAATTCCTGGTGTAGATGGACAAGTCATACAATCCCAAGATGGTGAAGATAGCCCGATCATTAATCTATTCAAATCTGTAGCAGCTGCAAGTATGTCAAATCCTAGCTTCTCAAATCCATCATCACTCCGAGTCCTGTCAAGACAGGCCGAAGCTGCTGGTATTTATTTCTTCACGCTCTACTTATTTAATTAGCAAGCATGCAAGAAAGATCTCCATGCCCTAGCTTAAAAAATGTGTTGAGATATTTATTGGTTGCCTAGTGCTATAGTTTATTGTTCTTCATTATTTCATGTGAAAGTATTTTGATTGCAATGTATAACCTTGAACAAATGGTGAAATCTGTTTATTGGTGAGGGAGGTATGGTACGTTAAGTTAAATGTCTCAATACTTTGTGTCTTAACTGACTAATTAACCAATTTTCTCTGCTATTATACATCTCAATACATTTCATGTTTGTTTTTTGAAGAAAGGAATGATCTTTCCATATAATTTGGCACGAGTCCGTTTTCGTTGCTAATATGTGAACAAATTGGGCCTGGTATTTACTGCTCAGGAGAAAAATAAGATGAAAAGATAACTTTTGAGAGTAGAAAATACTGGTATTATCCGCTCAGGAGAAAAACAAGATGAAAAAGCTTGTTTGTTTTCATTTTTGGGTTGAAAAAACAAATAATACAATCATTACATTTTCAAAAGGTTCTATTTTCTTCTTACTTTTATACAATTTTTTAAAAAAATGCACCTAAAAATACACACTAAAAAATGAAACAAACGTAGCCTTAACTTTTGAGAGTAGAAAATATATACCCCCTCCCTGTCACCGCAAAGCTATTGGGCTTGTGGAGACCTCTACCTTGTTTCCTTTGATGGTCATCTATTGAGTTCCCTTCGCTGATTATCCCCCATCTTATTTGATGTATCAATTTTGTCTACAGATCTGCTATACAAGTCCAATATCAATGCTGGAAGTGTGCTGGAATATTCACTGGCTTTCACAAGTGCAGCTTTGGACAAGTACTGTAGTAAATGGAGCGTGGTTCCTAAGACAGGATTTGTCGACATTACAACTTCCAAGGATTTCTATCGTATATACAGTGGCCTCCAAATTGTAAGCAACAGTTTTGTGTTAAAGTTCAAACATGAAAAATCATTGGTATAGAGCAGTTGGAGCACACAATCTTTTCCTTTCTTGATAGTTATCTATCTCATGACATATTAGAATGCCTCTGATGTATATGTGTAGTTATAGAATGACGATTGACTGTTTTCTACTATTTGCAACTCCAGTTACGTTCTTTTACTGCAGGAGTACCTAGAGGAATCTGTCCAACCACAACCAAGCCATCATGGAATGTTGGGCGACTCAGTTGCTTGGGGTGGCTGCACAATCATATACTTGCTCGGCCAACAATTGCATTTTGAACTGTTCGACTTCTCCCATCAAGTCCTCAACATTGCAGAGGTTGAGGTTGCAGCAAACACATCAACCCATAAGAATCCTCACTTGGTCCAGGTGAATATTTCATTTTGCTTCAATTCATTTGTGTCCCTCCTCTCATCGGCTCCCGGTTAGCCTGATATCTTACCGTGTGTACCTCTTGCTAAAAGGGCTTGGAGAGCCTACTGGAAGCTATGAAGAAAGCTCGGAGGCTGAATAATCATGTCTTTTCAATGCTGAAAGCGCGATGCCCCTTGGAGGACAAGCAAGCTTGTGCTATCAAGCAAAGTGGGGCGCCGTTGCATCGGATCAAGTTTGAGAATACAGTTTCTGCCTTTGAGACATTGCCGCAGAGAGGTGCCTGAGCTGATTAGTAGCTCAGTTGCTGTCTTGTTTGTCTTTGTAATATTATGTCTCTGTTTTGTTGGTGTCTTGATAAATTTCCTCCCCTATATTTTCTCATATTTGATGTATGACATTAGTTTGGTCCTGGATGTGGAGTCATATTGAATTGATTTCTTGGGTTCTACTTTATATTGCTTGATGTTAATCTCTCATATGGCCCTTGAATTTGGAGTGTCAATGGTTACTATTAAGGCTGTTGTCCGGCAGGGGTTTTTCTTGTAATTTTACTATTTTTTATTCCCTTTGTTTGCCATCGAGGAAGATGATTACAATTACTTTATAATTATAAAAATATATATCTTATTGAAATTATCGGATTAAAAAGGTACTATATTACATTATAGTGTTTTCAATCATTATTATTCTCAGGATTTTTTTCTTTTTTATTGAATCATCACAACATACATCAAATACTTCCGGATTTGATAACTAACCATATTTATATTGATTGATAGAATAATGTTATTATTTGAGAACGTCGTATGATGAACTCACGTGTGAGTAAATAGTTTAATTGGCATTAAATAGGGTTAATATCTTAATGAATTAATTAATAATACTAAACATGAATTGGTAAAATTACTTGTGATGGATTTGGAATTGGAGTAACGTAATCAGCAAATGATCCTTAAAACGCTAAGCAAAACACGTGGCTCTTTCTAATTGGCTCGGTACACCCGCGCGTGGGGAGTAAGCGGCTGTAGATTCCACGCCTGCTTCTGTTGTTAAAATAAGAAGGAAAATATAAAAGAAGAAAATTTTAATTACGAAGAAAATGGCGAGCGGTGGCGACGGCGGCGGTGGAGGTGGCGGAAAAGTTTCGTTCAAAGTCACCCTTACCTCTGATCCCAAACTTCCTTTCAAAGTGTACGATACGTCGTGTCAATTATTATGTATTCATCTTCGGAAGATCGTTTATTGATTTGTACGTATTTTTTGTTCTGAAACTTGGAAAAAAAAACCAGATTTAGCGTTCCGGAGGCAGCCCCATTCACCGCGGTTCTGAAATTTGCAGCTGAGGAATTCAAAGTGCCTCCCCAAACCAGTGCCATCATCACGAACGGTAGTGTTATTATTTTTATTATTTTTCTGCTTCTGTTAAATTTAGGAAAGTCATATTTGTTTCCCTATAGATTGGATCTTGGAATTAAGTTTTGAACTGGCGTTCTGTTTGGGATCGATGTCCTCGATAAGAATTTAAAGCCTGGATCCTTCAGTCCTTCGAAATGATATATCGAGCCTGTAAATGTTATGCCTCTTTCTTTAATTTTGAGTTTGCTTTCTCGATCTGAAATTTTCTATGGTCGTTTCATTACTAGGAGTTTCTGAATGGGATGTCTAAAAGTCGAATTTGCTCTTTTTGGGTTTTTAGTTACCTATTCTGGGTCTTATAAAATCTAAAAAATGTTGCTTCTGTATGGCTATTTATTGCTTATTTTTAATGCAGATGGAGTGGGAATCAATCCTCAACAGAGTGCAGGTATCTGAATTCTACTTTTATAAGTTAATTTAGTTTTTGTAGTTTTATGTTCTCTTTTTATTTTCTATCTGAGTTGTAGTATTAGTCCAAGATTAGCCGATGCGGGAGATTGATGAGAAGAACATGCCTTTTTATTGGTTGCTTATATGCTACAGTTGTGTTTTGCGTTTCATAGTCTCTTGGTATCTTTTTTAAGGAAATTTTATGCTTGTCTTATAATGCTAGTATGATCAACGCTGATGGCGGTGTTATTGCTTGACCTTTTCCATCTATTGGTTTCCCCAAGATCTTCTTAATCTTTTTGTATCAAAACCCTAAAATGTTGCTTAGCTTCCCCAAGATCCAAAAGAAGAGATTTTCCATACCGTTAGCAGCTTCATTTTTTAACCTGATCTTTTGCTACCACAGTAACCACACTGCCTATTTCTGCCTTTTGAGTTGGCCCATCCCACATGGTCCCAGCACAAGCGTGACACTTCTTTTGTGTTTCAGTCTGTACCCTACTTGGTTACTTTGCACTTCTACACTCAAGTTGTCTCGCATACCTTCTAACTAAAACCATAAAAGCTCAAGCCACCTTGCATTGTCGATTCAGTGCTATGATAGTTACGGATACCTATTTTGTTGTAATTTATCCTTGTTGAATTGATGCTAACTATTTTCTGTCCTTTAGGATAGGGTTCCTAATAGGGTTGGGGGGGGGGGGGTGTGTGTACGGACAGTGTGTTATGCAATCATGTGGCCATTCCTTCAGAAGTTGGAATGCATCATACGTGCAGTTTGATCTTGATATTGGGTAAGCAATTTGCACCCCTAACCCGCATGAACTGAATGGATTTCTCAGGAAATGTCTTTCTTAAGCATGGTTCAGAACTGCGCTTGATTCCTCGTGACAGAGTCGGTGCTTATATGTGACTTAAGGTCGGAGTTGTAGATGGTTTTTCCCATCTACATTGCAACCTGCATGCCATAGAAATAGTCCTCAGATTAGTATTGAGGACTTTTTTCTAGCTTGTATTGAAATAAACTGCCAAAGGTATGGTTGTAATGAATATATCTCTGATTAATGTTGATGAAAATTCTTCACTTAGTTGTCAATGGAAAATTTTGTATTGCCTGATTATTGCTTATATTTTGCTTCGCCATTTCCACTTCCTTTTATCTTTTATTTTTCTTGGTTTTCGGAAGCAATCTAAAGTGTGCAGAACCCAAAGATAATAATGATCTAACGCATACGGTGAACACGAGTGATGTGTAAGTGCAGAGTGCAGAGTCTCGTAAAATTATCCAGAAATCTACTTTTACTATTTCAAAAAATAGAAATAAAAGAGTGGAAGAGGGTAAACACTTTCTGACGCATCAAATCAACGGCGAACCTTTATTTAATGTCCCCTGCTTCTGTGCTGCAGAAGTTTTGTGGTCTCAGGGGATCCAATTGCTTGAGATTATCTTGTTTGGAATTTTCTTCTCAGATTAACTGAGAGTTGTGATTAATGACTGGTTAAGTGGCTCCACGACTTTAAAGTCATGGACATTAATGTTTTCTGCCTACATGTGCATGTGGAAGCAGATTTTTCATGAGCTTGGTTTTTCCCATTTTTGCTATGTGTTGTTTCTGATGATTTCTATAGTTCTATCTTTACCCTAAGTTATCTATACATTAGCCGGCCTTGTTCTGGTGTACTGCATTTCTGGTGTTGTGACATGAGACCATCAAAATCATAAAATAGAAGAGTTAAACTTGATGACCTCCATCTGTCTTGCTGAAGCAAAACTCCATTGATGACGAGTGGTTTGGGTTCAGTCCCAAATGGGCTTTGGCAGGACTTTGAGTTAATGTTTGGTGCACATGACAGTTGTGATTTTAAACCCAACATTACAGCCATTTATAGCCATTGAAAGATGATCAGCAAGGTGAAGGCCCACCCGAGGCCCCCCAATTACTACTCCATGTCGGTTGGTATCACTGGGCAAGGACAATTGCATTTAGATCTGAATCCCAGCCAAATATTCAAGTGATGGACAATGAATCTGCCCTCTGATCTCAGTTCAGTTCTATTCATGGCCCCTGATTCTCATTCATCCACAATATGTCCTGATGGGTGGTACAAAGACTGAAGAAAGGCACAAATTTTGAAATGACTTGGAAGTACTGGAACCTGAAAACTGTGTGTTGTTCTTTGTGAAAAGACCTGTGAACTGAGATATTATATATATATATATATATATTTGACAGTTAAGAGCAAACGTGTAAAGAGTAAAGTGAATGCATGTTAACTTTGCTGTGATAAGGGCAGTAGAAGCGAAAAGGTGAAACCAAACTACCCGCCCTCAATTTTGAGTGAACTTTATAATCTATTTATAAATACCGTATCTCTGTTTTCAAGACAAGTGTGCCATGTAATGAAGCCGAGGAAATGTTACCATGAATAGAAGTGATGCATTTTACTTTTTGACATGGGCTTTTGCCATTCACATGTTAGGCAAGTGTAGCATCATTTAAACATAATTATTGGATGGATAGAAGTAATTGGTTCTGATCTACTCAAGTCACTTTAACCAAGAAGAGGTATTTAGTAGAACATGAACAACCCATTTCATTTTTTGAATAGCTACGAACTTGGGACCAACAAGCCAACTACTCAAATAAAAAATTCTAACACAACAATGCTATTTGCTGGTTGGTATGTGAAGCAGCTAAGCTACTGTACACTCCACACACACAGGGACGCACAACAATGGTATCTGTTACTCCCTCATTTTATGATATTTAATTGATGATTGATGGGATTGGTCCAGGCACACTGAAAACCCCAAAAAGTGGAAAAATCATGTGTGGATACCAAAACCCAAAAAATATCACAAATCAAACAAAGGCTTAAAGTGAATCAGAGATGTGGGGCTAACTGCTTCAGATGAGAAAGTAACGACAATCATTTTCACATGGGCCTGCTTTGCCTTTCGGGGTTATAATTTAAAGAGGATTCCAGACAGTGGGTATTAAATAATGTTAAGAAAAGGACAAAACAGAAATGACTCGAATTTGATATTGTTAATAAATGAGCTAGTGCATAATGACATGAAGGTCTTTATGAAATCTAACAATCGTCCCGTGAATTAAGGCACAAAGCGAAAATTCCCACGTGGAAAGAATAAACCCTAGTGCGGCAGAAATTCTCCAAATTTTTATAAGAATTGTTTTCATATTTGCCCTGATTTTAATTATATTACCTTGCATATTAATTTACTTAAAGGAAAATTGTTGGTGAAATTTATGAACGGTGTAAAAGTCAAAACGATAAAAAGTGGTAAAAATATTTATTTTATCGGATAATATGTTTAAAAGTTTAGATTTTAATAGGAGAAAAATAGATGAAAATTTGCAACTAAACATAGTTTCTATGAACTGATTTACGATTTACAAATAAAAATCCATTTCCCTCAAGTTTTATGTTGGTTTTGTAAGTTTTGTGTAACAACATTTAGACTAACCTCCATCGACAGTTCAACTAGTTGAGAGGAGTCGTAATTTAGGTGCTCTTTTGTGTTTCTTGCACTGAAGCATGCTTTAGTCTAGTTATTTTTCCTCTCTAGCCTTCATAGCGTAGGAGATGCCTCTCAAAGATTATGGTAGGATAGAAGGTGAAATTTTAAATTCAATAAAATTCTACGATAGTTGAATATAAATAAGCTAGCGTACATTTTGATGGAATTTTAATACACAGAAATTCAATTTTGAAACTCACGTCTAATTCTTGTACACATACATCACCAAAAGTAAATTTAAAAATATAGAAGATTTTGGTGCGTGTGAGAACCGTGAAACTATAACACCTCGAGGGCAATGGCAAGAAGTAAAACTATCCTTCTCTTTTGGCAATACCCACAAAATCCAGACGATGCTGTCGACTTGACGTTATTGCAAGAGTTGAGTGGCATTTTGTCCAACTTTGTGCCCCGGAGGAAAGGCTTTAACATTGCAGAAGCAACAATAAACTCCACGACTTAGGAATTCAGAGACACTTGACAGCATGGTATGACCAGAATTGTGGTTGGCATTGATGCCATTGATTGCATATAGATGCCCTACTTCTTGTTGCTTATACTTTGTGTGACTATTTTCTATTGTTGTTATTGGAACTCTTTATGATATCCAACTTATTATGCATATAGACTTGTTATTTGAGTATCGTATGCAATCTAATTGTGACTTTCTATTGTTAGTATTGTGACAATTTCTTTAATGTTCTCCTAATATTAATAATTGTAATAGAAATAATAACAATTGTAATAATAATGTCAACACTAATATTGGCATTACAAGTAAATTTGTTTATCATCATTGTTGTTGTTGTTATTAATTGTATTGTAATTAATCTCACTTCTATCAATTGTACTCATACAAAATAACTTTTTTATGTTAATTTTTTTATTACTAATAATTTTTAAAAAGTAATTGATATCAATAATAATGTCATTCACGACAGAACTGGTAATAAAGCCATTGTTAATCTTATTACCAGTACGTTAATTAGTACAGTAAACGATATTAAATTTAATCGGGCTTAAAATTATTAATGACATTAATTACATTTTTAAAAATATAATTAGCGACACAATACTCTTCTTAATAAAATTAGTAATATCATAATTAATTTCATTATGTATTTCAATACTATCATTAGATACGGAAACTATAATATTGTTAATCACAATAATTATAAAAGAATTGACGTTAATATCATTAATATTACTCATAATATTATTGGTGTTAAAAATAACGTTACTAATAATCACGTTCTCAATAACATTGACAATATCATAATTAAATGTGTTAATATATTACTATTAAAACTCCAACTTAAATTGGAATTTCTAATAAAATTAACTGATATTTATGGAAATCTTATTAAAGACATTAATAATAATAACTTTGTTTTTATCGTACCAGTAGTATGATTAAAATCAACATCGCACAACTTCATAAAAAGCTATTACTAATAACATTATTAAAACTAGTATTAACATTATTAATGATGCTAATAACAAGAAGGATCAGATTGACGACAACAATAATATTGTTTACATCACCGACACTGCTCATGCTAGTATTATTAATACTAATGATAAATCTAATAGCACTGTTACATAATTAATATTGTCCACACGTATAATTACAAAACAAATGCAATTCATTAAAAAACATCTACAATTATACACTCTTCCATCTTTACACCCTGTTTTATTTAAACCACATACTAATTAATTACCTGTTTCGTTTAAACAACCTGTCATAAATAGAACTACCTGTAATGTTATTATGTTTATCTCTCAAAGTTTATGGCTATGCTTGTTTCTTAATTTTGCACTATTTCTCACAGTTAAGTCTTATAAATTAAATATTTTACCATACAAATTTTATTTAAATTTAAATTTAAAATTTTTCTTCTTTTGTATTTTATTAATAATTAATAATTTTTCAATTATTATATTTATTTACAATCAAATTAATATCTATTTTTATAATTTTTTTACTCACGGTATATTTTTTTATTGCCCTATATTCATTTAATCATTATTAATTATATATATACATGTATATATTCTCACACAAATTTTATAAACCAAATATAAATATTTATCACTTAAATCACTAAAATTTTTCTACCCGCCCTAATAACAAACCAAACATACCCTATGTATTCACTTACAAGTTTCAATTCGTTATTTGTATATCTCATTTCTTATAAAAAAAAAATATTTTATTTTTCAGAAAATAAAAGAGAGAAAAAAAAACTGTTAGTGCTAATCCAATAACGAAAAATTAAAGCTGCCAACCTAAATATTAGAAGAAAAATTCAAGGTCAAACCCAAATTACAGCCCCTCTAAAGGTAAAGTCTTGATCCCAAATGTCTCGTTCCAATGTACGTTGTTCCCCACTTCCTTCCATCCATCTCTTCCACTATTGTTGGTTTCACAAAGCTACACCGGTGACTGTCCCCCCAACCCCCAAACGACAGCAGACCATCTCTACCAGCATTAAACCACCTCCATTTTCCTGAAAAATCAGTTGAACCAAGGATCAGGAAACAGCCACATTTCTACATTCATAGAACAACGTGAAAAATCCCATCTTTGCAGGCACACAGATACCGAGGCTAAATCTGTATTGCATGGCCTTGATGTACACCACGGAACCCGCCGCCGCCGCTTGCCGCCGGAAGCTTCACCTCCACTGCAAGCACCGGCGCCGTGGGGTCGTCTACTTGTTCACCGGAATATTCCACAAAAGATACCTTCTTTTCTTGACAATCCTCTACATTGTGGGCCTGATCAGGTGTGCGGGACCCTTGTTAACTATCCTGCACCCTCTTCCACCGCCACTTCCCGGATCAGCGTACCGCAGCCAAGAGCTGTTCCTGAAACTGTGGCCCGAAATTCAGTCGGATAATGGTTCTACGGTTGAGGTCTTATATGGGTTTTCTCTCGCATCCTTTAGTGATTTCGTTGTGCTTTATTCAGTGCGTAGACAGTCTTCTTTCAAGATTCGTTTTTTCAATTGCTCTGGAGTTGTTATTTTCGCTTTCAAGTGATGGTTAAACTGAGAGATTGCGTCAGTTTTGTACCACTAGCCTGATAATTTCATTTTTGAAAGTGCGCACACTCGTTTTGATTCATGAGAGTTTCTTCTCAAGATTTGTTGTCTTATGTATGAATGTATGTTTGCATGTATTTAATTCTGACAATTGGGAAAGTCAGTGCAGAAGAATATTCTTAGAGCTTAGATTTGATTAATTATACTGGAAAAATACTTCCTTTGTTATATTGATATGCTCTGTTCCTTTTCTTCTTGGTTCCCCTGTTCAGTTTTGTTTAGTGGGAATATTGAGTGTTGGATTATTTTAAAATCAATTCTGATTTTAAATTTTTGGTCAAAACCACAAATAATAGTAATTCCTTTTGGTTTGTCAAAGTACTTCTGAAAACAACCCATTGTATGGCTATTTCAGTGCATTGTAAAGCTAAATACTCATTCTTCTAGGTAATGCACTGAATTTCCTGCTTGCATGATTGGCATAACTTAAGTCTAATTATAGAAACTTATTTACTGTAGTTGGATGGTTTCTGGAGATACAAAAGAAAGCAGAAAGAACAAAGGCCCTGTTTGAATGCTAATTCTTATAAGCGACCAGGTATGAGCATTTCATTTCTATCGTGTCTGTTAATATATTCAAGGATGATCAGCGTTGATATGTGCGATTCGATGTGTCAACTTTCCTTGAAATGTTGGTTGGGATGGTTATGGAACCTTGCAGGAAATGTTTCTAAAAAATTATTTAGGACCTGTCTTCAACTGTACTTGTATAATAAATCTGTCTCTACATTTTTCTTTCCTTTGTCAGTGTCCCGAGGGCTTCAGCGCTACCTGGTTGTTGAGGCTAATGGTGGTCTGAACCAGCAACGTTCGTCGGTATGCAACTCTGACTCATGCTAATCAGCTTCTCTTCCAGCTCTTATTGTTGATATTACCTGATGAAGTTCTCTAAAACATACTTATTTGAAATATGGCCATTTGTCAGTTAAAGTGTCAAGTGCAGAAGGTGGAAAAATGCTCTCTCTGTGAAGATTAGTATATTATTTCCATCTTTAGGGAAGTGCAAACTGTTTTTAGGCCAGAATAGTCTCTTCCATTGTACTGAATGGTTACAATGCTGAAGTGTATTGAATCATGACGAATCCGGCTACGGCTGAGATTCAACATTTTTAAAGTTTCTGACTTCTGTGGACTGTGATTCAAGGAAGAAAAAAGACTTTAATATGCTGGACTACTAGCAGAACAAACATTTTCCCGCTACTGCTTTTAAAACATTTTCATGCTTCAGTTGTTGCTTTTCATTCCTCTTTTCAAATTTTTTCTGTGTTCACCTGGCTTATCAAAAAAACACCAGGTCTTTTAGATGAAAATTGGATAAAACCTATTGGTGCCTCTCGTGTGTCATTTTCTTATCCAAATCAAGACCGGAAAGAACTGACTCTTTTTATTAAAAATGTCATTCCAATATCTGTAGTTCATGTTACCACTAGCTTTATTCATTTAGTATTTTCGCACCAGCAGATTTGCAATGCTGTGGCTGTGGCTGGGCTGTTGAATGCTACTCTTATTATCCCTCGCTTTGATCTTCATAACGTTTGGAAGGATCCAAGGCAAGTTTCATTTCATCAAGCCACTTTTTATTTGTAAACAGAATACGGAGGGCTGCTAAATGAGTAAAGTTCTATCTTATTGGACTTTGACATCATGATTGCACCGATGGCATCTGCCTTATGAGACAGAAAAAATAGGATAGACAGACCGACTTAACGCCCTTTTATACCCCTTTTTCACTTTTTTTGGTGTACCTGTGTGTTTGCATGCATAATGAGTTTGAGCATAGAGTAATCAATCACTAAATTGTTTCTTTTACTGACTGAAGCTCTCTTCTAAAGCTTGAACATTAGATGAACTATTGTTAAGGTCTGCTTTTTTGCTCCCTCTGCCCTCTCCTGGGAGCAATAATACTTCCACAAGAAGATAAACAGATGTTGGTGCCTGATCTTTCTCCATCTGGATCATCTATGAAGCAAAGAACTTTCTCCTGATGCTATTTTTATCAAATGTATTCTACTCTTGCCGTATGCCTAGATGCCTCTGCATTACTGTTCAAGTTTTTATCTCTTGTGGTACTTTGCAGTGAGTTTGCTGACATTTATGATGAGGATCATTTCATATCGTCCTTGAAAGATTTTGTTACAGTAGTTCGTGATCTGCCAAATGAATTGATGGAAAGCTATAATTTTAGTATCACCAATATCCCAAGCATTAGAGTCCAAGCTTGGGCATCCTCTCGTTATTACTTGGATGAGGTTTATCCTGTCTTGCAAGAAACAAGGTACATAGCAATGGATACTTTTATTAGGGAAACTGCAGATTTATGAGGTTCAACATTATAGACCTTCATCAGCAGTTCAACATTATATGACTGTGGAAGCCTTGGTGCAGGGTTGCTCGCATTTCTCCCTTTGCAAACAGATTGGCGACAAGCATTCCACCGCATATTCAATTTTTAAGATGTTTAGCCAACTATAAAGCGCTAAGATTCTCTCCAACCATAATGAACCTTGCAAAAGTGATAGTCAACCGAATGACTCATAAGAGCTTGGATTCTGGCGGGAAATATGTTTCAGTTCATCTTCGATTTGAAGAGGTAGTTTCCATTTTAAATATGAAAAATTATGTCTCAGTGTCATTGTTATTGTTTACAACTATTTCTAGTTTCACCACTTAATTTTTGCCTTCATGCGTAGGACATGGTGGCGTTCTCGTGCTGCGCGTATGATGGAGGAGAGGCAGAAATATCTGAAATGGATGCAATACGTGAAAAGGGGTGGGGAAAAAAATTCAAACGCAAAAATCAAATCTCTGAAGCAGGAGCTAATCGTGTCAACGGGAGATGCCCCATGGCCCCGGTGGAGGTTAGTTTCTGATATGTAGTTTTCAGTATATCCACTCTATGCAACTAGACATGTGATTTGATGCCTTAGTTTCTTCTGGATCCTCTTTGTGTATCAGATCAAATACAGTATTTATGGTGCTATGTCAAACTGTAGTTTGTTCTAATGTGTTAGCCATGTTGATCCTCGCCTATGAGGTGTAATGTTGTAGGCTCTGAGTTTCATTTCTCTGTCTGAAGTCAATTAATTTGGAATTCACTAATTTAGGCACATCAGAGACAAACTTGTGCAAAATCTTGTTACATTGAAATAATGAAAGCCCCATAACCATGTCCCAGACGGTAATGCTTCCTTTTGGCATATTTTTCTGTGTCAGCATAGGTTGGTATGATGCTGAGAGGTATGGGATTTTCCAACAACACTTACATCTATCTGGCTTCTGGAAAAATCTACAAGGAGGAGAGATATTTAGAACCTCTTCGCATGATGTTCCCACTCCTGCAGACTAAGGAGTCCCTTGCTACTGCTGATGAGCTTGCTGCAATCCAGGTAAACTCCAAATTCTTGTACTGCTATTTTCTAAAATCATTGCTGTTACCAGCTGTGGAAACCATGATTTTGCCTCCATATTTTTGTTATATTTACTGATTTGCTGCCTAATCATGATCGATGTATGTACAGAAGACTCCATGAAATATCGCCTGATATAATTATAAGATGCTTCTATCTGACATTCCGGGTACGGCTCTTCGGAAAATGTGCATTGCCAATTATTTTATATCCTGTTTGGTTTTCAGGGTTTTTCTTCGAGACTAGCTGCTTTGGACTACATGGTGTGCTTGTTGAGTGAAGTATTTGTAACCACTCAAGGTGGAAACTTCCCTCAGTTTCTGATGGGTCACAGAAGATTTCTGTACAATGGACATGCAAAGACCATCATGCCTGACAAAAGCAAGCTTGCAGTCTTGTTGCACAATACAAGGTAATCTCCTCGCCTTTTCTTGAAATTCCAGAAATTTGGAAGTTTTCATCATAATAAGCTACACATTCTACCCATCTTCATTATGAATCCTTGCCCTGCATGAGCAAATGGTGCTGAGTTATGCTAAGGAACAAAACAAGTAAAATGCAGCAATCACGGGGAAGCTCATTTGGCCATCCCTTCCTACGACTCTTGACCAGAGAAAAGTTTCTAAACCTACATATTGAGTTAGCCTTTCCCCGTAGTAACTAAATTTCTGGGGATGAATTGATGCCCTTGACGTTAGTGATATCAGAGCAGGTCCCTTGAGTTGATGCTTAGCAGGGACCCACTTGAGTGGCCTGGTCGAGAATAAGCTCACACAACTAACATCCATGGCTTGCCACTTCCTTGGCTAATGGTTTATTTGACACAATTAGTTCATGTCTTGCAGTTGGGATACGTTCAAGGACGAGATGGAGACGATGCTCGCTGAAAGTGACCGCAAGAGCATAATGGTGCCTAGAGTCAAGAAGTCGACCCGTAAGGGCTCTGTATACTTGAACCCTTTACCAGAATGCAGGTGCCTTTGGGAATCACAGGACTCAAGCGCTACCTCGGATTTGTTCTCAGACATCAACAAATATTCTTCGTGATTTGCTTTCAAACCGTGCAGTACCGTCACATGTCATCAAACCTTCTTGGCTTCCACAAAGCCAACGAAGTAAGGATTAAATTGAGTGAACGTCTGAAGAACTATGAGGATGAATTTCATCTGACAAGCCTGCGGCGGGGACATGCTCGCTTAGTTGACCTTTTCTGACGCCGGTGCCTGCCTCATTGATCTCAACTCTCAAGTCTTCATCTCCAACGGAGGGCCCAGAATTTTCTGGTGATCTGTAATTGTCTATGTCAAACCCGAAAAAAAAAAAAAAAAGAAGAATACAATTTTGGGTCGATCGGTTGCACTTTCTACTGTTTTCTAGGCGTTAATATATGTATACACAGACACTAGAAAAGAAGAATGTGCGAATGGTAATATTTAGCAATTGCATAATTTATTATTTATTAATTACTATCTACAATATTAAAAAATGAATGCATATTGATTTAGATTTAAATTTTTGAATCTTTACATACGCGCACTTAAACATCATGCGATTATTTCAATATAAATTATATTGCTCTTTTTTGTAAATTTAAAATCGAATTATTTTCTTATATTCAAATGCATGGTAGTTATGGCCTTCTTATTATTTTTTTTTTTTAATTTTTATAGTATAGTTCTTAGAAATATTAGATTATGTATTTATAATATAAAAAATAATATTAAGATCTCATTTTTAAAAATAGATTATCTATTTAAATAAATATATAAAATATTCTAATTTTAAATTTTGACAGTAGGACTTGCTCATATTATTATATTACCAGCAAGAAATTTTTAAAATTGTTTCTTATATATCCCTAAAATTGCTTCCATTAAATCCACTAATGAAATTTTGAGAATCTTAATCCTATTTGGTTATTTAGGGGGCTCTTCTTCTTCTTGGGTTATCTTCATCTTGGGAAAACTGAACCCCTCGCCATTCTCTTTGTAATGTACTTCTTCGATTATGAACAGAATGCGAACTTCCTTCCCATGGGCATAGGTTAATTGATTAAACTATGTTAAATTATGTGTTTCATCATTTATTCTCACTTTTTTACACAATATGTTAATATGATTCTAAACAAAATGGTATCTATAGTTTTGTATCATCTCAAACTTCTTTTAATTACGTAAAATTATGACTAAGGCCAGGCCAATTAAATTTTAATTTATATGATTGAAATTTGATTACTAAAAAAGAGTTATATTCTTCTATATTCCATCTTGAAGGTATTTACTTAATTTAAAATGGTAATGAAAAAGTTACTTAAATGTTGATTGTTACAAATAAATGAAGAAAATAATTTTAAAATTATTTTTTAAGTGAGGGAATTGAGATTTTTTTTAGAATTTAATAATATTTTTATTTAAAAGCATATTTGTGTTTTCAAAATTCATGTTTAGAAAACAATGACCCCATTAATGATATTTAGTTAATTATTATATATATATATATTTATTTATATATCTAGTTATTTTTCTAAACTTTTGGTATCACATTCTTACATACAATAAATTTTTTTAACTTTTGATTTCATATATTTAAATAACCTTGTATACTATTTTCATCATATAACTTGAATTTTAATTACTTTTCCTCGTTTCTTAATATATAGCTTTAAGCTTAGCTTTTTACGTCTTTACTATAGCATAATGAAAAATAATCTATATCTTAAAATAAATAACACACAAAGAGCATTGTTGTAATAGCTTTGCTTTAGTAGTCATTTTACTCTCTGAGTTTAAAATGTGTAGTTTCTCGAGCTTTTGTGTCGGGTGTCTTTCACTTCTCTTAACGTTGTAAACCAACAAAGTTTTTTTTTTTTTTTTTTTTTGTGTGTGTGTGTGTGTTGGTAAAAAAGCATATTTTGGAGAGACACTAAGTAAAATTATGACTAAGCATTTCATTATGCTTTAATTATGATTTATTTTCCTCGAACAAACTCTATGTATTGATTGTGTTTAATGTGCCATCAAATAGTTTACCGATTGCATGAATTGATTTAAAATATAGTGATTCATGCCAAAATTTATCAAGACAAAAGCACATTTTTTGCTATTAATTTGTGCAACTTAAAAATGAAAGCATTCTATAACTTAAGAATTCATATATTACAATATTTTAGATGAAAATCTTATATGCTATTGTATTATATAAATTCTTTTCTTAGACATTGGTAAAATTACTTTCAACCACATTCAAAGGAAAATATCACACGAATGACAAAATAATATATATTTATTTACATATATCTATATAAATATATCATTATATTTTGTCAATCATTATGTCTTCAAATATTCCATTTTTACATTTTTGAATGTCACTTCTTTATTTTCAATGATGTTGTTTATACCATTAAAATAAAGAGAAAGAAGGAATTTCAAACACTATTAAATAATTAGAAATTTTCTATGCAAAAATATAAATAATAAATACGTGTTCTTATATAAATGGCAATATAAATAGTTTTATCACTCTCACTGTGCCAACTTATACAATATTCAAAATGAAACATTAATTTTACTAACAAAATATTTTTGAATCAATGATTAAACGTACTTGAGAATAGTGTTTTCAATAATAGAATTATGCGAAATTTGTAACAAAATTTTGAGCTAATTGATGAATTATGAATTGTCACAAATCCATCTATATACAAAATTATGAATTGCAAAAACATCTTAGTAACTTTTAATTTTTCACAAATGAGCTAATTGATGTTGTGAAAAATAATAAGAGCTAAGGGTTTATTATTTTATTTAATATTACATAGTAAAAATTCAATAGTGATTTTTCATTTCAAAAATTTTTCTTTCTTTCTTTCTAGTAAAACTTTTTAAATATTTTGAACTTTTAAAGGAAATTAATTTTATATAAGAGTAATTGTTGAGATTTTTCTAGCCATATTTCAAATTATATGTAAATGCGACTTTTAAGCAAAATTATAAACTTATAGTAAAAATAATTTTTGAATCTATGAATATAAAATAGAGTGAAATCACGATTAAGTTATGGGTAAAATTATGCAAATTTAGACATATATACTTATATGCCAAATTAATTGAAAAAATTTTAACATCAATCTAATTTCTTCAAAAAAACAAAATTAAGGTAAAACTATAATATATTTGAAGTTACCGAGTTAAAATGAAGAAACAAATTATTTATTTTTGTCAATTTTAGATTTATCGAAACAATGCCTTCATTATAACAGTATAAAGCGATAACTACAAAGGACATTATTGCAATTTGAAGAAATCTAATATTATACATTAAAAATGCAATACCATCTTTTCATATTAGAAATTTGTCATTTTTATATATAGCATAACTTTTTAACGATTTTTTAAATAAAACTAGTATCAGTTAAAAAATAACTTTGAGAACTTTCAAACTGCTGAAAACTAAATTAATCGTCCCAGTTATTTAAGAGTTTCAAATAAATACAGAAATGTATGTTAATAATTTTAATTAGATATATGATGAATTACAGTAAATATCGTATGCAGTACAAAAATTTTATTTTAAAAATAAAAAAGATTGAATAGAACATTTTAATTGAAGCCATACTAGTAATTGATATTTTGGCTTGAATGAAGGAAACAGATGTGAAAAGTATAAAATAAAATTTACTAATGCATTGACCTCAAATATTATATCACAAAATCTAATATTTATACACAAGAAGATGATGAAATGAGAAATTGAAAAACAATATACACAATATTGACATAAATAATTATGTTTAAATCTCTACAAATAATAGATGCTTTATATTTGAATTATTCTGAGAGCAAGGACAATTTTTATTTGAATTAATTTATTATCAAAATAAATTAACGTATTGTCAATCAATTTAAAAGTAATATATATAGGTATATAAAATTGAGAAAAGAGAATAACAATAATGTCAATAATTTGAAATTTTGTATTAAATTGCTTATAAAACTTTTATGAGCAAATAAAATCTCTAATTAGTTGATTTCGTTTTAAGGAAAAAATTGCATACTCACTTTTGTGGATGGATAGAAATTCTCCTATATTCACGAATGCTTCATCATAGTATAAGACATCAAGATCCACACAGAAATCTAGTAAAAATAAAATCCGTTTACAACCATCCTCATAATCTCCGAATTAAAAAATTAAAAAAAAAAATTTTTCTGGCTCAAACCCGTTTATATTGGCCAAGATCACTGTCCCACAAGCATTTCCCACACATAATCCATAATTCATGCCAGAACAATTATTTTGACCCCATCGGCCAAACAAATGAACCAAATTTTATTTCGACAGCTGTGTAAAAGTAAAAAATAAATAAATAATAAATAAATATATATATAATAGGTTTGAGAACCAACATAGCCACTTTTTCGACGTGAGGGCTTCAATATGGACAGGCAGTGGTCAATCCAGACGGCAATGCGGAGCAAGTCGTCGTCCCACCTTTCTTCCCTATCCTTTGTCCCGTAATTATGAGCCTGACACGTGTCCCATTCAAGCCAAAATTGAAGCGGACGAAAGTCACGGCTCATTCTGGACATTTTTTTTAGTGTCACGTACAAATCTATCCACAAATAATAACATTATGCCAAATCTCGAACATTAATGAAACTTTCATAGATGAAAACAAAATTGAAGATAGGAAAATTTTTTAAACTAGAACTGCACACAAACACACACTTCTTGCCTTAATGATTGATATGAATAAAAGTAAAATGAAAAACTTTCACAAAACTATTGAAGTAAACGATAAACATAAACAGATATTATTTTTATATATATGCACTTTGTGTGATGCAGTTTATTCAAATTTTAAACGACCACCAAGTCGTATGACATGGTGATTTTTCAAAATTTTCGATCAGTTTTACCAAAGAAACCAAAATTTATTTAATTTTATTAAACAGTAATTTTAAACTAAAGTATAGTCAAAATAAATATAAATTATACATTTTTTGCAACAACAGATAATATCTGCATATGGAAAAGGTTCGAATTTTCAAATTTTTATAAATCGAGTTACTGAAGCCTTAGATGTAAAATCAATAAATTTTCATGGCATTTGCGAAAATTTGCGAATTGCTCAAAAACATTTGTGAAAATTTATTAATTAATGAAGAACAGGCAGAGAGAAATAATAGGGCAAGACAGAATGCCTTCCCAGAAGGGGTCTTCTTGGTCAATTAATGTATCACCCAGGGTAGGCTACATGGTGGAACAGTAAATTGGAATGGACAAATGGGTGACAGAATAGGAGATTTGGACGACATCACACATTGTATTAATAATTTTTGTCCCATTACATCAATAATGTCTCAATCAGTCAAACCGGAGTATGTAAACGTATTCTGCATGCAACTGTTGTTGAATACGTCGAGTTTTTAAGACTTGTGGGATAAGGCTCGATTGATACAGTATGGTGCCATTGTGGAGAGGTTTTTTTTTTTTTTTTTTATTTGGGATAAATTTTGGTAGGAATTATATTGAGAAAAGTAGTATGTTAATTGGAAGATTTTTATTGGATAAAAATTTTGATTTATTGGATGATATATAAAATATATAATGATAATAATTGAATAATCTAATAGTATATATGAGTAATAATTAATTTTTGGTATGAATAAATATAAATATAAGTATATGTATGATATGTGTATACATATGTATATATCTATGTATGTATTGATTTGATTATATATATGTATGTATGTATGTAATAATTGATAAATAATTAGTTAATTAATAAAATTTTAAATTTAAATTTGATTTAAAAAATATATTGAATGGCATATTTTAAAACGTAAAGTTTGATATAATGTGCAGGGATTGGAAAGTGGGTGCAAACAATTAAAACCCGAAGCGTCTTACTTACAAATCCATCTATCTACAAAATTAGGAATTGCAAAAATATTTTATTAACTTTTAATTTGTCGCAAATGAGCTAAATAATGTACTGAAAAATAATAAGAACAAAGGGTTGTATTATTATATTTAATATGAGATATTAAAAATTTAATAGTTATTCTTCATATAAAATTTTTTTCTTTCTTTCCTTTTAGTATGACTTTTTAAATATTTTGAACTTTAAAATAGAATTAATTTTATATAAGAGTATTTTTCAAGATTTTCCTAACCATATTTCACATTATACATAGATGATTTCGTATGAGAGTTTATTATTATCTTAATATATCATTAAGCAAAATTATAAACTTATAATAAAAATAATTTTGAATCTATGAATATAAAATAGTGTGAAAACATGATTGAGTTATGGGTAAAATTATGCAAATTTAGACACATACTTATATGCCAAATTAATTGAAAAACTTTTAACATCAATCTAATTTCTTCAAAAAAAACAAATTAAGGTAAAATTATAATATATTTGAAGTTACCGAGTTAAAATGAAGTAATAAATTATTTATTTTTGGCAATTTTAGATTTTTCAAACGACGCTTTCATTATAATAGTATAAAGTAATAACTACAAAGGACATTATTGCAATTTGAAGAAATCTAATATTATACATTAAAAATGTAATACCATCTTTTCATATTAAAAAATTTTCATTTTTATATTTAGCAAACTTTTAATGATTTTTTAAATGAAACTAATATCAGTTAAAGGGTAACTTTGAAAACTTTCAAACTGCTGAGAACTAAACTAATCTTCCCGTTAATTTAAGAGTTTCAAATAAATACAGAAATATATGTTAATAATTTTAATTACATGTATGATGAATTACAGTAAATATTGTACGTGGTACAAAAATTTTATTTTAAAAAATAATAAATATTGAATAGAACATATTAATTGAAACCATACTCGTAATTGATACTTTGGCTGAAATGAACGAAACAGATGTAAAAAAATATAAAATAAAATTTATTAATGCATTGACCACAAATATTATATCGCAAAATTTAATATTTATACACAAGAAAATGATGAAATGAGAAATCGAAAAACAATGTACGCAATATTGACATAAATAATTATGTGTAAATCTCTTCAAATAATGGATGTTTTATATTTGAATTATTCTAAGAGCAAGGACAATTTTTATTTGAATTAATTTATAACCGAAACAATTGATAAATATTTAGCGTATTCTCAATCAAACTAAAGTAATATATATATATATATATATATATGTAGGTATATAAAATTGAAAAAAGAGAATAATAATATGTCAATAATTTGAAAATTTATATTAAATTGCTTATGAAACTCATATGAGCAAATCTCTAATTAAGTGGTTGATTTCATTTTAAGGAAGAAATTGCACACCCACTTTTGTGGATGGAGAAATTCTCCTATATTCACGAATGCTTCATCACAGTATAAGACGTCAAGATCCACACAGAAATTTAGTAAAAATAAAATCCTTTTACAACCATCCTCATAATTAAGCTCCAAATTAAAAAATAAATAAATAAAGCAAATTAATTTTTCTGGCTTCAAACCCATTTATATTGGCCAAGATCACTGTCCCACAAACATTTCCTACATATAATCCATAATTTATTTTTTCAAAAATTGTGTATGAGTGAGATAAACAAAGAAATAAATTGAAGTACGTATTATTTTTGGATTTAGCCATAAATGCAGTGGAACCTACTGATTGATTAACCAATCCTTTCATCTGCCGGCCAGACATGTTCCCCATGACCTTTGATGTCGCTCGATACAGTGCATGACAGGCTACACCCGGAATAATGTTCTGCAACAAGTGTCACCTTTTAATTAATTTTTTATACTATTAATTAATTTTGTCTTATCTAACTAATTAACTACACTTAATAATAAATTAATAATTTGAAAATAATAAAGTAAACGAAACTGTAATATGAATATACAATATTTTTTACTTCATTAAAATTTATTTTAACTTATTTATACAGTTTTAATTATAAATATTATTATTTATTTATGTACTTTTATTTTTATTTGTTATTAATTTTATCAATAATTTTAATTGAAAATTCTGTTTTGAATTTTTATTAATTATAAATATTATTTGGTAAATTATAGGATAATTAAAGACATTTAAACTTTGTTCTAAAACTCAAACAATATATATAATTAATCTTAATAAATAACAATTTAAAAATAATAAATAAACAGAAACCTAATATACACTTTTAATATTTTATACTTTATTATAATTAATTTTATGTATTTATACAGTTTATTTTTATGCATTTATGTTTTTTTTAATTTGTTATCCGTTATAGTTAATCAAATATTTTAATTCATAATTCTGTTTTTTTTTTTAATTTTATCAGTTGATATTAATTATACTAAGAATATAAAACATTACATACTTATTTTTAAATTTTTTATATTATTATTTTTAACTTATTATTAATTCTAATTAGTTAATCAATTTATGGTACATTACAATTAATTAACAGAATAATTAGTAAAAATTAAATAAAAAGTTGACACTTATCACCATTTCCTGCACCCAAAACACTGTTCTGGGTGCCGGATCGACAGGACCGTGCATGATTAAGGATGTAATAGACCGTTGAGGCAGGACGGGGGGGTGGGGTAGAATTTTTTCTGGCCCTTTAAATGGGACGGGGTTATGGAACCTCCATCCCCCCTCATATCCTCCGTTTTAATTCTCACTTTAATTTTATATGTGTATATATATATATATATATATATATATATATATTTATTTATTTATACTATTTTTGCGTATATTTATATTTTTAAAAACATAAATTATATATATAATTATTTTAATTTTGTATTTAATTATTTTTTAATATTTTCGTTTTTCTTCTCTTTCAATTTATTTTTACTGCTACTTTATCTTATGGTTTTTTCTCTTCATAATCTCTTTTTATATTTTTTTTATAATAATTTTAGTTTTATTGTTTAAAATACAATAACATTATTGTTTGATCATTATAATATAAAAAATTGTTTGCTTTATATATTAATATTTTTTATATTAATTATGAAAAACGCTTCTTATGTTTATTATTTTTATGAAATTATCTCTTAATTTTAATAATAAAACTAAGTAGAATCAAATTTTTTTTAAAAAAAAAATTTTAAATAAAATTAAATATATATTTTTTCCAACAGGACACCATGGGACAGGGATGGTGTTGGGGAGGCAAAATATTTTGTCGCGCCATTCCTATGCATGCCTATAAGAGCACACCGCAAAGATTAGGTAAACTCGAACCACAAAGCAGTGTCTATGTAGTTGTGTCATTTTCTTACAAGCATGGAGGACAGGTTTGTAGTCTGCAGGAAGTCCTACCTCACGGTTGTCTCGGCTGAACAGCTCCCGAATGTTCGTAAACTGTTCGAAACGAGAGCATATGCAGAAAAGTCTCAATAGGATCAGCTGAGAAGGTAATCAAGTGTCAAACAACCGTGGACAACCACAATGGCCTGAACCCTGTCTGGAACTACGCCACGGCTTACGACATAGAGGAGTCGGGTTTGCTCTACTATGGCCTCTCTGTGACCATCAAGGTGTACTGTGAGCGGACCCTTGGCGACAGGTATGCCATAAGCCTATCGACTTATATATGGTTAACACTTCCACAATCATTTCATCCTACAATTATTACCATAAATGATCCCATCAAATTATTACATATAGACTTACTGGTGAGGTTAACACGACGATGAAAGATCTGTTCGATTCCGCTGGGAGGGACACCCAAAACTGTCGTTGCCAATCATCACCAACAGAACAGAAGAAACTGGTGGGGTTTTGCATCTTTCTTATGGCTTCGGGGAAAGGTTCAGCGTCGAGAAGAGCCACCTCATGGAGAGACTGGTTAATGGCGGAGTTAGGGTTATGGTGGAAGCTTTGCGGGTGGCAAAGACATTTGCTGACGCTGTTGTTGTTAGTAATCTACAATAATCATCGTCTGATGGCTATTACATTTCCCTCTCTTTCATATTCCACCTTTACGATCATTCTATGCCTGCCGTTAATTTTCTACAATAACCAACGTCCACTAGCTGTGCTGTTATATTTGCCTGTCTTTCATATTCCACCTTTATGATCATTGCATGTCCGAATCATTATATTACGAATATATATGGGCAATTTTCTTCTTGAATGTTATTGTTCGTAAATGAGTTTTAGTTGAAAGTTTGCGATTGATTTGTCTTTCATGTTCCCAGTGACTACACTATATGTACTCTTTACCAGTATCATTAGTTAAGATATAATGCTTTGTGTCATGTGCACGAGGAATTAAATCTTCACCAATACTATTTTTTATTAAAAATATATATGTGTCTATACCCTGAGTAGTTTGTTATCGAATTTTTCCTTTTTTATTTATTAAAAATGTAACTAATTTATTAGAGTCTGTATTTCTGATAAATAATAGATGTTTATTACATAATTTCTTGTAATTTTTTACTACTGCATACAATTAACATACATATATATATATATATATATCATATAAAATCTTATAATCTTCGCATTAAGAACTTGAAGCAAATTTTAAATAACCACATATAATATTGAATCAAATACAGATATTTTCTCAGATTACTCAGTGTGTGTGTGTGTGTGTGTGTGTGTATGTACATTTTAATATGGATCTCTGTGTTACATTTATTATTTCAACCTCTATTATAGCATAATAATAATAATAATAAAAGCAATTTATACCACATTAAAACTAACAATGCATGAAATATATTTCATAATAAAATTAAATCAATTAGTTAGAGATTCCCTCATATGAGATTCATAAGAAATTTAATATAAAATTTCAAAGTATTTTATTGATGTTGTTGTTGTGCTCTCTTTTTTTAAAAATTTTATGAATCTATATATATTATATTTAAATTGATTGACAATAGTTTAAATAGTTATTAATTATTTTAATAATAAATTAATTCAAATAAAAATTCTCCTTGCTTTGTTTTTCGATTTCTCATTTCATCATCTTCTTGCATATAAATATTAAATTTTTTAATATAACATTTAAGGTCAATGCATTTGTAAATTTTACTTTACATTTTTTATATCCATTTCCTTCATTTCTTCCAAAATATCGATCACCGGAATGGTTTCAGTTAATATTTTCTATTCAATATTCATTACTTTCGTAATAAATGTTTTGTATTGCATACATACAATATTGTAGTTTATCATACTTGTATTAAAAACTATTAATAACAACACTAATAATTGAATATTAAGTGGAGTAAATTTGTCTTTTTACAAAAAAGAAATTGGTTGGTGATCTCTGCCCATTAAAAATATCTTTTTATTGGCGTTTATTGATGCAATTCCACCTCCAAAAGTTGATGCTCAACACGAGACCCCACTTATGAATGTTTGCTGCATAAGCCAACATCAAAAGGGTGCACAATGTGCACATAAGCGTGCATGGGTTACGTTTGGGTTGGGGAAAACGTAACTCCCATTATCAAATGATGAGAGAAAAGTCCTTAGACCAACTTATGTATCGGATTAATTTTCCTCTTTAATAACAAGTTTATTGAAGATGAATTAAGGCCCGCGACACTGTGCATGCTATGGGAAAATGCAGCTTGGAGTTTTTTATTTGACAAACCCCGTGAGGTCTGTGGCCTGGGACTAATTGCATCCTTAATTGACCTTTTCTGACACCAGTGCCTGTCCCATTGATCTCAGCATTCAAGCTTCATCTGCATACAATGTAACGATCACTTGTAATAGACTGTTTTAAACGTTATAAAAAAATTAAAATGATACGACTTTGATCCAATCAGTTGCATTTTCTGCTGTTGTTAGGGCGTTGACATGTAACACATAGATGTGCTTGTGTGCATGTACATGTTCGTCAGCATAAGCACGAGCATACTAATGAGCACCCAAGTTCAAAGAAAAGAAAAAAAAAAGAAATCACTTTTCAAGTTTAAAATCCATTTGTATTTCCCAAAATCAATATCCCACAAACATCTCTACACGTTATCCATAATTTATGTCACACAAATCATTTTTTCAAGTGTTGTCTTTACTTGCTCTCAGCAGCACCTCTCCGGCCTGTGGAGTGGGGTCTTTCATTTTTGTCGCTTTATTTATTTAAAGCTTCCTGCGAAGATGAGCTTCAGTATGAACACATGCACTTGGCTGCCATAAATGCGTTATGTAACCCATTAATAGACCAACAATTGGTGATTACCAAGAAATATCGCAGATGGGACTGATATAATCAACCATGTACACATGGTCCCATCATATTTAGAGTGTGTTTGGCTAACAATATTTTTATAAAATATTTTTAAAGTTTATAAAACTAATTTTGAAAATCATATAAAAAGTGAAATTTATAGTTATAAATGATTATAATTTTTTTTGATACAATAATAATAAAAATGAATTCAATATAATTAAGAATATTTATATCATTTTTTTATATAAAAAACCAAGTAGAAAAACTAATTTATTTTTTTTTTGTTGAAAATCAAGTATGAATTTAAATGAAAAAGAGTAGACAATGTTCCACATAAAAAGAATAAAGATAAAGCAAGTAATATATAAATAGAAGTGATGCAACAAAAACTCATTTTAAGTTAAAAACATGAGTCAAGGCCGCTTATATTCAATCTCACTACCAAGCCCAAATAATTTATACACCAACCACATACACACCAACATTTTTTAAGGAGAGCTCCAAACCTCTTATTTTCAAGCTTATGGGTTCATTTGACAAAAAATTTATTAATCCCTTTTTAACAATATATATGAGCTTATAAACTTATCCAAACACTTCCTTAACATCATTTGCTAGAATGTATGATGTATATATCAACACGACAGATTAAATAAACATGGACCACACAAAGTACTGTTGAGAGGTAGTTCTCCAGGTCATATAAGCATGGCCGACGGGCGGATAGTCTGCAGGAAGTTCTTCCTGACGATAGATTCGGCAGAAAACCTCCCAAATGTCCGTCAATTGTTCCGAACACGGGCCTACGCAGAAGTTTCAATCGGATCAGCCGACAAGAAGATCAAGTCTCCAACTCCTGTGGACAACCACAACGGCCTGAACCCTGTCTGGAACCACGCCATGGCTTACGACATAACCGAGTCGGGTGTGCTCCATCGCGGCCTGTCAGTGGTCATCAAGGTGTACTGCGAGCGCACCCTCGGCGACAGGTATGTCGGGGTATCGATTTCATTGCCAAATACCATCTCATTACGTGACGTTAATTGACGAGGTGATCAACAGACTCATTGGTGAGGTTCACACGACGATGAAGGATCTTTTCGATTACGCTCGCGGAGGACACACAAGACGGACGTTTCCAATCATCGGCCCGGGAATAGAACAGATGAGTGGGTTTTTGCATATTTCTTTCAGCTTTGGGGAGAGATTCAGCGTTGAGAAGAGCGATTTCATGGAGAGAGTGATGGATAGTGGTGGAGTTAGGGTTTTGGTGCAGGTGGCAGCACAAGCTTTAGTGCAGACAACTCAGGCTATTGTTCTTGCTGTACTTCCACAGCAGTAATCAACATCTGCTAGCCATGTTTCCCTTTCTTTTTGTCCAGCTTAATTATGATCATTGCCTGTCTGAATCATTAATATTTGTGTTTAATATTAATGTTTGTAAAATGTTAAAACTTACTATTCTTAGTTCTAATTGAAATATTGAGATTAACTTTTGTGTCCTTACGCAATGGTTGCCCTTGTACCCTAATATTTGTATTATCAAGTTTTTCCCTTTTTTTTCCTTTTTATATTTTTTTTGTTTATTAGGTACATATATAAGTGTAAAGTTTTTTAAACCTTTGCCACCGTAAAATATCAATTAACTTATCTGACCATGTACTATTTCATGGTTACCTCCTGTAATTTTTGTTTTTTTTTTTCATGTTATTTCTAAATAAAGTTATTTTTGTTCTTCATACACAACCACAAACACATATATGTATATATCACTGTCTTAAGCATTAATTGAAAATTTCTATTGGCTATTAGGTGAAATAAATATTTGTCTGATTGATTTATGTGGCGTATGATTAACGCAGACTTCGTCTCAGTACTTCGAAGACATTGTATTAAAAATTTCTGTCCCTTTCTATCGTACCAAAATTATATGTAACAATTGCGCGTGACGGGTACGATACGATGCCATTTCTGATGACATCACGAACGTCTCTCTTCTGTGAATGTCTTCACCAGAAGAAGAATTCATATTAATATTCCTAGCTAACCAATAAGATCAGCGCATCCACCGACTTATTTTTATCTTGGTCCCAAAGTCTTAACGGAGGTAAAAAATGTGGCCCCATGTGTGGGCGCTGTGGGAATTATTGCAGGTGTTGATGATGAATTAGTGACGTAATATGAACTTGTAATTCTGGCACACTACTCAAAAATTTTATAGCATAAATCTAAAAATATTAATTTTCAAAATCTTTGCGGTAGATAGATATATTTGTCCATTGAAATATCCGTTTCTATATCTATGCATAAAATATATATTACAATTAGAGGAAGAAATAACAAAGAAAAAGGTGAAAGACAATAACAAAAGTGCTAATTTTATTATTAATAAGTTGAAGAAGAATATATAAATAAATTTTGGTAATTTTATTATTATTAAGTTGCAGATGAATATATACATAAATTTTTCCTGTACCAAGTACTTTAAGAATCAAACTTTTAATAAATAGTATAGATTATAGATTAAAATAATGATTAAAGGAATTATGTTGTTTTCGTAAATAGACTTTTGGTAACACAAAAGTATCCCATATCCATGGTATATAGTGACAGATAATAGATATTCAAAAACACAAGCTTATGCAAAATTTTCAATTGGATTAGCTGAGGGACAAATCAAGTGGAACTGCTATTGACAGGCACACATCTGCCTAGTTGAGTGGGGTGTGCTAGATCTACTAACAATGCCCTCACAATGGTCATAATGAAGAATATGAGGTAGATGCCTTGCTGATTCTAATTTTGGTATTATAGGCCTCTTCCATGCTTCATAATTTTTATACCACATACTGAAGAGTCAAAACCGTGTTATCATTTTATGCTGTAATTTCTCGTATAATGTAGTAAGTGTGTATTTATGGTATACATGAAAAAGACGTTTCGAGTGTGTATATATAGATAGGCACACTTGGTGCGTGTATGAAATAGTTTTACTCGGAAAGAGAAAAAAAAAAAAAGGCAGCCAAGGAAGGGAGGAAGGGACAACGAGGGAGACTTCTTACACCCAGTCACCCACTGACAAAAGAGCATGTGTAATAGATAAAGGTGTCTTTATCACTTTCCTATGATTGTATCTTGGTGATTGTATGTATTGCCTTATAGATTTTGGAATTGCTGTTGTAAGCTGGACACCGGAGGAATGAATTCCAACTGTGACTCAGCCCAATTTCAATGATACTTGCTCCTTGGCCAAGGTTGAAATTGCAGGGTAAATAGATGTGAGCAGGTAGTCGTATTCAGATGTGGCTTATAGTAATACAGAAGTATGCTTTTTTCTTATTGTCCTTAGTTTTTCAATTTTAATTGTCCACAGAAAGACGAGAAAGACACTATCACATTTTTGCTCAAAAGCATAATAAGAAATGCATTACAGGGCACGCAAATTAGAATATCTAGTAATGAGATCACTGCTAAAAACAAGGATTGCACTAACTATGTCATAATTAATGATGCTTTGAATGAAAAAAGATGGTACTATTCTCTCCTGTTGCACTCAGGTATTATGTGTTTTGAATTATGATATATGTCATAATATTTGAAAATAACTAATTACAATCATGACATGCGCCAAAATAACACATATCATAATTTAAAGCATTAGATGCATATGCATTATGCATATGAGACCATTTTTGACTCTAGTGGACATGCTATGGCTTAAAACTACATGCTTTGTTGGCTTCAAAATCATACTGATGAATTGATTGCACCTTAAAACGATCAATCAGCTTTTATAGCCTACGCACAGATACGCCATCAAGGGGTTCTAGAATGCTAGTAAGTATCTATGGCAGCCCTGAACTTGTTCCAAAATCCATAATGGAGGTTTTATTAACGCAACGCAACTATAGGTGCACTTGCAAAACAAAACACAAACTCTAGTTGAGTCTGAAGCGTTTCAGTGAATATCGCACATGCTACATAGAGAGTTTGTTTGGTATGATACCCCAGAGAAATGAAGGGTGAAGCGAGGTATATGTAGCACAGTATTGTTGCGCCCAAGAAGATTAGTTTTGCTGCAGAAACGACTTCCAGAATCTACAATAAGAACATGACCAAATATTAGAGAGGGCAATGTAAATTCTCTTGACATGAACAGGACTGAACCTTATTTGAACCAAATTTGATGATAAATTGCATCACAATATTGTAAGAGTTGTTCATTAAGTTGTTTCTAAAGAAAGGTTTATGAGAATGAGAATGAATACAATACACCTACAGATCGTTTTCCTCTGTAGCATGTATGAATAGTTAGGAGCACCTTTATTTATCTATTTTGAAGAAGACAAACTTATGCCACATCTTAATGAAGTTTTTATCCTACTTGCCGCAATGAGTAACAAACTTGTTGGAAGTAACAACCATAAAGTTCTTTCAACATCAGAGTGATGCTATTGATTTAATTGTTTAATAGAACCTGTTGACTGAAAACCTTTCAACCAACATAAGATCATTTAAATGTTTGTCTTAGGAGTCCAGGGTGAAAATTAAGATCCATCTATAAAAGATAACTATTTTAATCTCCCAGACTATTAGATAAAAGAGAAACAGCAAAACAGTATGTGCCAAAGTGAATCGGCACATACTGAAGCAATAGACTCCGAAACATCTTTTTTATTTCAAGAAAAATGAACAGTGAAACGAGAATACCTCTAATCAAACGCATAGGGATCATCGGTATATGGATTCAAAGATCCTTCTGTAAACAAATCTCCTATGTTGGGAGCATTTGGACGAATTCCACCCTTGACTCCCTGGATCAATTTAAAGACCAAGAATCAGCAAAAGCTAACAAATTTCCAGAATTTCTGTTTTTTCTCTGTGTGTGTTGCAAGTTTGCATGGTATGGTTATAAGTGGATGCACTTCAGATAAAATAACAGAGTCATTCCATTGGTGGAACATCAGAATTCATATTATAAGCACAGAGGTACATGTTATATAAGCATCAGGTCAATCACCAAATAATCTATGTTCTTGGTTTGCTAAAACCACCTTTCTGTGCTATAACTCAGAGAATATAAATGGATAGCTAATGATAAGAGCAATGGAAACATATCCGTGAATGAATTTGTACACTTGCCTGAACTACAGCTTTCGGAGTCTTAGCTTTTGGTGTGTTTCTCTTCCTGTGCTTCCTTGGGTCCTGCAAATCGGATTGTTGTGACAAATATGAGAGTGCGGTCACAATCTGCCTGCTCACCTTAAGCAACCTTAAAAGATTCTGAAGTATTTGGGCCTAATGTTATTCGCTTGTAATTAAATGACTGGATAACTACTGACCCCAAACATGACTGTACTTTTTGTTTTTCTTCGCTTTGTGATTGTTGTACCATTTGATGTTTCAATTTCATATTCATGGTGAGTCACCTGCCAATTATGAATTGGTGGATACGGTTACGTTAGCATCAGAGAATTGGATACAAGCATCAACGACGCAAAGGTGAAAATTCACAAATAACTTTTGTCTGACCTTCCTGCTGTGCTTAGGCAGACTTATTGCACTTCCAGTATTCAAATTGTCAACATTTTTCAACAAGTTTGAAACTGGAGTTTGAGTTGGTTTGAGATAAGGGGACTCCTGCAAAGAAACAGCCAGATGCTCACCAATATTATGACATATCTGTCTAGAAAATAAAAGGAAAGACTAGTTTTCCTCAAGAAGTCACCTTTTCTTCAACTTCTGTTTTGTCAAGGTGATGCTGAGTTCTCTTGGCGCCGTCCCTATTTCTCATCTTTGCAGATGGAGCAGAGTAAATCCGAGAAATATTTAATTGACCATGTGATCTCATCTTTCAGATTATCAGTTTTTAAAAATCGTCAGGTGACAGCGGGAAGAGTTCTTTTTCTCTTTCGGAACATAATCAAAATATTATGACATCATCTAATGATGACAAACTCTCTCAATATCAGAGAACACATAAAGATTTAGAAAATCTTCTTTTAACATGGATCGTGCATGAATTAAGAAGGCTCATAGTAAAACGCGTGAAAAATTGAAAAGGAACACTGTTCACGCAATTATACTAAATTGACAATCTCACAGCATATTCTAAGAAAATTTCTATTATAATCGCTTGGTAGATTTATGAATCTAAGTTGCAACCTTAGCAAGAAAATGCCATAAAATATATTTCTTCCCCACAGGCTAATGGGTAATTTTAGGGAAATAATTTACAAGATAGGAAGATTTTCACCTACCCGATATACCCCAGTATGATTTTAAACAATTTCAATACCACAAAGCTTATTGTCACAAAGCAACCAGTTATATCAATTTGTGGCTCCAGTAGAGAGACTGAAAGAGACTTTGCCTATGTTGGAATAGGGGATAGTGGAGGGGAGTATTAGGACATACCTTTCTTGAGTTCACTTCTTGATCTTCTTCTGGATTGGAACCCATTACTTTCCAGGCCATCTGCAGGTAGGCCCTCTGCTTCTCTTCCTGAAATATATGAAAAAAATAAACTGTTTGTTTTGATTTGGGAGTATGTATATTTTTAGATGTATTTTTCTTGTGTAAAAACAATTGAAGTGTGTTTTATTTGAGATTAAATGAAAACATAGTAAAAATACACCATTAAAAGTGACGGCAAATACCTTGGCCTTTTGAATATCCAACTCCTCCTGCAGCCTTTTGCACTCATCTGCATGCTCGCACCTCAAAGCTCTTAACTGAGCCTCATGCTCGGACCGAAGTAATTTTGTTTTCTGCAGGATATACATTGGTAAATGCAAAGTATCATCATTTCTCACAATAATTTTCAACAGACTCCACAGAGGATATACCTCTCTCAATTCAGTTTCAGCTTGAAGTTGGGTGCATTTTAATTCCTCGGTATGCTTAGATATGAGACCCATTTCTTTATTAGCATGTTCCATCTGCATTTTGCTAACCTACAGAGAAAAAAGCTGCAGTCATATCAGCACTAGGACAAGTGTTTCATATTTCGTCTCTAGAGACCCACCCACCATCGGCACCCCGCTATCATGCAAGAAATTGGCTTTAAGACTTCGATTTCCAATGATCTAATGGTTCTAAAACTGTGGAAGTTGCAGTTATTTCCTAATTATTCTCACTTCAAGAATCCTGCTTGCTCCTCATGAACCAACTAACAGGTGAATTGTAGTAAGTCCACACCCCTATTAGTTACCATGTTTTGCTTTTACTTCTCTATTTTGTCAGTGCATTAGAAAATCCCCCGTAGAATTAATGATAGGAGAACAAATTTGAAAATTTGAACCATTCGGGTTTGCAAATTTCTCCATATCTATGCATACCAATGCAATATGTTCTTCCTCCACCTGCAGCAAATGTTGCCGAGATTCTTCTGTGCACTCTGTGATCTTTTTCTCGCTTGCCTTTTCCATCTCTTGGATGGTTTTATGTGCCTGAAATTTGACATAAATTAAACCTTTACTCAAATTGAAAGTGAAAAAATAAAGAAGGTAACGAGTGAACCTTTTCTCTCTCAAGATTAACAGTCTCCTGCTTTTCCGCCTCATACTTTCTTCGAATATCATTAATGGCCTGATCAATTCGCAAATTAAGTCAATTTCATATTTGTAGAATAAAATATTTTACACCAGTGAAAAGAAAAACCTGGTCATTTCTTTGAGATATTTCTTTCAAATGTTTTGATAATTCTAAGTGTTTGCTTTCTAACATTTGGTCATATTCCTTTTTGGCTTCCTCGAGCTTACTCTCTGTGTTAGCCAGTGATGCCATAATCTAAAACAGAAGAACAAATAATGAGCAACCTATCCAAAATGCCGAGCCATCAATATTAAACTCAAAGACTCAATGAAGAACCTCTGCTTTCTGATCTTCGTACTGCCTTTCTCGGTCCTGGAGTTCCATAACAAGCTGGTTCTTCTCCTTCAATGCTTTCTCAAGCTTGCTGACTCCTTTCTGAAGTAAGCCTCTATCTTCATCACTCTTTTCAACCTCATTCTGTAAAAGATTAATTTTGTCTTGCTTTTCCAGGATATCTGCTTTTAGCTCATCCACGAGGCGTTTGTTCTCATTCTCTACATCAGAATGTTTCAGCAATAAATCTTGCTGCATGATTACATAAAGAAACATTTCAACCTATATCACTCCCCGTGCCAGAAGTGTCAAATTTCAGGAGATGAACTTTCACCATTTTTTTATCGGATAATCTTGAGTTTTCTGATGCTGTCCTGAGGTCATCCTCCAATTTGACTATCAAGGCCTGCATTTCCGTCTGTTTAGAAACAAGAGTTCCTGCTTCTGACTCCAATTTTCGAATTTTATCTTCCGCTAACCGACATTCTTCTGCATGCTGCACCATCACAAATTCCTGTTCTTTCTGAAGTTCAAGAAGTTTATGGTTCAATTCCTGATTAACTAACTGTAAAGCATTTTTCTCAGATATAACACTTGTACACTGGTTGTGTATCTGATCCAACTTTTGTTTAGCACACTTGGAAACAAGGTTCTTTTCTTGCTGAGCCAACTTAAAACATGAGTCAAATGAAGCATTAAGATGAATGAGTCTTTCAGAAAATATCAGGCTTTGATTCTCCAATTTGGTGAACTTCACAACCAACATGTTAACAAAATCTTCGAGATTCTTGATCTCCTTGTGTGCCGTTTCCAATCTGTTAGCAAAATCAGTGTTGCTAGATAATAGATCCTTATTTTCGCTCTCCAATTTTCCCTTGGAGGTATTCAATTCAATCTGGACATCTTCTTTAGCTTTCATTTGAATGTGCAGTTTTTCCATATTAGAAGCCAAACTTTCTAAATCCATTTTTTTGGCTGCCACATCTTCTTCCAATTGTTTAATCTCACCATCTGCTTCAACAAGGAAAAAGTAAGTGAAGAGTCTATCAATAGAGCCTGAAAAAGGAAAAAGTGAATAGTTCATCAATAGAGCCTGAAAAAGGAAAAGGTGAATAGTTCATCAATAGAACCTGAAGCAGTTTATTTTGGAAACACGTGTGGGAGAAATATTTAACAAATAAAACGAAATATAATATTGTCTAATAGAGTCAGATACCTTTCTTCTTCCAGACTTGTCAAAACTAGTAGGTAAAAGCCCGCCCTCACACAATCATATATTATTAATTATAAAAGGTTCTGCCATATCAGCATTACCTTTCTCCTCAATCAAACGGGCAGCTCTGTTCTGTTCATGTATGAAAGATGTCTCCATTTTTTCCTTAGCAAGGCCAAGTTCCATAAGCTCGCGCTCGCCTATATTTATAATAAAATAAGCACCCTATAATTGCAAAAATACCAAAAAAGAAACAACAAGAAGATCCGTTAGCATATATTAATGGACTCACGAGTCTTAATTGTTTCTTCTGAAGATTCCAACCTCAAGGACGTGGATTTCATATCCTTGTGCAATTTATCGAGAGCAACTGATGTTGCAGACAATTTATCTTCAAAAAACGCTTTATCTTTCTCAGCTGTAGAAGTCTAGAATCAATATAACAGTGGAGCCTCTATAACAGGGACATGATACATCACTTGTATTAAGAACACACACCATGCTGAACCTGAACATTTAACTGCTGCAGAGTTTCAGTGAGTTGATCACACAGTGACTTCGTTAAAGAGAACTTAGACTCCAGTCCTTTCCAGAGCTTCTCATCTTCTTTCAGCTTCACTTTAAGCTTTGCATTTTCATTGAAGGCATTTTGAAGTTTTTCTTCCAGTATACCAATTTGCTCTGTCATATTCTTCAGCTTAGAATTCTACATTATCAAATATGCACTAACGCTTAGTTCTTAGTTTGAGCATATCAAAAGTTAATTTAAAAATGCTGCAGAGACTTAGATTAAAGTTTATGCTCCTAGCATGACATAAATCAAATTATGCACGCCAAAAACACTTAACATCCCAGATTTTGCACGCATCTACCACGAACAATATCTATACATCATAAAATTCATGAATCCACAAAAGTAAAGCTATGTGCAAGTGTCTACATGTGTGTGCGTGTGCATTACAAGCTAGATTTATATGCACGTAGAATTTGTTATTATGCAGAAAATATGTACGCATTGACGAGGACTGTTTTCATTTTTACCGCCAATTCAAGGTCAGTTTTGGCAGAAGCTTGTTCCTTGACCAGTTTCTCTGGAGTAAGGCAAATCAACGACACAAATCATCAAATGCATTCAACATTTTTCGAGTAAAATGCACCGAACAATAAAGGAACACTGCAGAAGGTTATTACAACCTGCAGCGAGCTTCAGATTCACAAAGCTCCCGGAAGAAATCGAGTCCGAAGGTGCTTGCGAAGAACTTGAAAGCGTCCTTGCATTTGGAGCTCCTGAACGAGATCCAGGCAAAGATTTGAACTGTTCCAGGCTCTTTAAGCCCGACAATCCCCTAAATCTATTCATTCGGAGAATCACGAACGAAATCTCTGGCAGACGCTCTGCTCTGGAGTCAATATCGAACCTTCAAATTTCAAGGTCTTTACAATTTCCGAGGCAAACACTGAACAAAAAACACCTGCTGCTAAAAGTTATTGGATCAACTGACCCTGACTTCCGAGAATCCGATCGTGAGTTTGGATTGAATTGATCGAAACCGAAAGATCAGGTTTTCGAGCTTTGTATCACGGGAGTAATTCCGTGAATCCAGCGCGAAAACATCATATTACGAGTGCTTGAACAATTAATATCCTTAAGATTCAATTCGAGGAGTCAAACACATCGATTTGTTCTTTACGAGAGAGTTGTATCCGTCTATTGATAAGAATAAGCGCGAAATCATTTATATTTATAGGGTGCTAGGAAATCTTAGCCTGTGAGAGGGTACTGCTGAAACACGTGAAGCCAACCAGTAAAGTTATACTGCTAATTTATCAACATTTTCACAAAATTTTGTCTGAGTCATTTTCGGGAAAGATGAAAATAATAGGGCAGTTTACAAATTTTGATACATATTTTTTAAGTGTATTCTTTTTAAATTGTATAAAAGTACAAAAAAGGGGAAAATAACTTTAAAAATATACGAATTGAATTATGTATATGTATTTTTTTTAATAAGAGTGGAATCAGACATAACGTGGATTACCGTCTATCCAACAGATTCTCTTGACGCAATATTAGCCTTGTCGCAATCCTATACCGAACGAAATATTACCTGTTGCTGCTGTTAGGTTTAGGACTTTATATATACTTGTAAATATTTGAGATAATTTTGTATTTTTTTTAGATGTACTTTCTCGATTTTTTAATGTCTTTTATTATTACTTGATCTTTTTTTTTGTGAAGCCTATTATAGGAGGGCAAAGTGTTATTGAAGCTTTGAACAGTCATCATGTTATCGTCGTGTTGTTGTTGTATAGTTTGCGATTGTTAAAAATGCTCCATCTCTAACTGTTGCCCAATATAAATTAAGTTTTTCATCAATACTATCAAATTTCTCTCACAAATCGCATGCATAGCTATTGCTTTCTTTACATTCTGTCAGAACTATCGAAATTATACTTTAAAACAGTGAATGATCAGTTTACATACGAATTCAGGTGGACATAGTTGGTTAAGAAACAACTATTAATCGTACGGTGCCCATTTTGTCTCTGTCTTCGAAAGAAGTCCTCTGACACATAATCAAAAATTTTGTAGTATATAAAACATATATTTAATTGTAAAATTTTAATTAATATAAAGTTAAGATTTGTTTGTATTTGAATATATGTGTGTGTGTAAAGCATAATAATAATGATAATGATAATTTAATGATATAACAGTATATTGGATTTTTAGTGTGCAATGAGTATAATAATAAAATTTTAAGTTGAATTTATTTCTTATTTGGTGATTTGAGATGATAAAAATTATTGTAATTGTCAAATAAATTTTGAGATTTTTGTAGAAATGTTCATACATAATATTACATAATAATAATAATGAGATAATTTGGTTTTATATATAAATAAATTTACATAGAAATAATAAGGTATCCTTGGATGAAGTTAATTGTTATATTAAAACATCATTATTTTTTAGAAAGTCCTTCGAGATGATTGGCTAGCATTGTATCCACGTACGAGCGTTCATGTCTGCGAAATGATTTTGTAAAATTATTTCATTGTATATTCCACGTGACATATGCAAAACAAAGTTGAGGGTGTGTTGGGCTTTGATATTGGTCTAACTGATCAACGTGGTCTGGAATTTGAGCACTCTGTGATCCATAAACAAATGAGGCTCTAGTCTGCAGACTGGATTTGTAATATAAATTAAATGCATTTACTTATGGGCCGCCACAGCCCAATCATATAAACTAAATCAAACACGCAAACCCGAGACCGAGATGCAGAGCGCCAACTGGCCATTTCAAATCAAGCCCCATCACTACTCTCCCTGTCTCTCTCGCACACAGCGCGGAGGGGATCGATGGAACTCTTTCCGTGATCCTGCTTTTAGCAATCTTCTGCAAGCGTTAATTGGAAACCAGAAATGCTTGAATGTTTAATCGATGGAACGGGAGCCTGACCTTCCGGCCCCAACTGCGGAAGCGAAGTTCTTCAAGCCCAGTCCGAGTCCTCCGATTAACATCAACCCGGACTCCATTAATCTCAGCCGTTCGTTCACCACCACCTCCACTTGCACCTCGACGACGTCGTCATCGTCCTCTTCCCCTCCGGACTTGGTCCGGCATGTTCAAGCTGCCTTTAAACGACACCGTCCCTTAGGTATGCTACACCTTCCCTCGTTAAAGCGACTGATAGGGCGCTGGGGTCTTAGGCAGGAATCTCTCTGTTCTATAATCATTTTCGGTTCTTTCTTTTGTTTTGGGTACTTTACAATTTAAAAACATCACAATTTTAGCGATATAGCATGTTGAACTTGTGTTGTTATTGCGTGAAAATGCTCCGGCAGACTTCCAAATGCGGTACATATTTTCAGTAGAGTAACTCACAAACAAGAAACTAAGGAGTATATAATTAGTTTTAGTACCCAACTCAGAAACTAAAGCTGTTTTAATATCTTATTAGGTTATTTTTAGAAGAATTTAGGTAGTACTTATGTTGGGGACTCTGCATTCATTAACATGTAATTATTCTAATTCAGTTAAGTGAAAAAAATAAAGTTAGAATCTTTTGTGCCTTGTACATTCAGCTGATAATTGTGTCTGGGTACTAAAGCTTCTTAGTTGGGACTTAAAATTCGCTTTCTTCGATCATTTTTAACTAAGCATGATCCTATAATTTTATTATAGGTAGATCGGGTATTTTTTCAAAAATGATCTTTATCAATCGTTAATCATTTTTGGCGTGTTCTATGCTCTTATTTGAAGTTTGTGGTATCTGATATGCTTTCTATTTTAACAAACCTGTCAAATTGCTGTATTGAGATTGCATTTGTGAACTTCTGTTCATTTCCTGATGGACATTTTAGGTATGATGCAGTCGAACGGCATTAGGCCAAGAAGATTTTTGGTTTCTCAACGAGAATCACCAAAAGGACCAAATAATAACCACCATTCAATGATTGATGCTAAAAGAGGCAAAGAGGATGTTTCCCAGGATTGCAGATTAGGGGGCTCCATGCAACAGCCTAAGAGCATTGTCGCTGTTGGTGGAGAGAGTCAGGAGGATGCTTCAAGTACTCCACCTTCTGAATGGGGTACTATAATAAATACACATGATGAAAATTTCAAGCCAAACATTACTCAGGGAGATCAGCCTGGACTTTCTACTAGGTCTGGAATCAGCAATGCCGTCGCTTCATCTGGTGTGCAGCCTGAAACTGTTCCAGTGGAAGTGCAGAGAAAAGTTCATTTTTCCTCAGGAAACATTGTGTCTCGTGGTAATTTGTGTTTCTCCATCTCAAGTGATACCTCAGAAACTTTTCTCATATTGAAGTATACAAAACTAGTTCACTAGATGTCAGTTAATAATCCTAAAATAATCTGGAGTGTTGGAAACCACAATTAGTAATAGAATGCAATTTACATAGCAGATAATGCAAATTGTATATGCAGGGACTGATGACCAGATGGTCACTGGAACAGATGACTTGTTGTCTCATATGAATTCACTTGCATTGACAGAAATGGTGTGGGATGTTGGCAGCCAAGTGGATACTTCAGCTGCTGGCAATGGAGACTGGAAACGGCATAATATTCGAAGCTTGGAAATGGATAATAGTCTTAAGTCTGAGGGTGGAGTTTCGTCTTTGTTGGCTAGAAGAACAGCAGGTGTCCAGGATCAGCTCCATCAGTTTGGAAATTTTTTGCAGAATGATTTGAATAATGCCATGACTCAATCATCGGTGATTGGGTCTTCTTGTGTTACTTCAACACTAATAAATTCGTCATCTGCTCCTATGATTAGTTCAACAACCCATTCATTGCAACCTCATACGGGAGGTACTCATTTGGGCATGGAGTCCACTGGGGAAGTTGAAGCGCAGCTTGATGCTGCACAGCAATCATCTTTATCCAATAATGCTGGTGGAGTGTTTTCTCATTCAGCTGTGAACTCACACGCTGCCAACTCTGTTCCTGTAATACCAACAGAAGTTGATAAATCTTTTCTCCGATGTAAGGAGATACAGGGTAGTTTGCCACATGACTATAGAATTCCTAAAGATTCTTCTTATGAAGACAATAATTCAGTCAAAGGAAATGTTGCAGATGTAAAATCTCAACCTAGAATGTCAGAGGTACCACCATCTGATTTGAAGTTGGAACATTCTAAGTCAGAGAAACTAGAAAGTGGTGCTTGTGGTAAAGCAGCATCTACATCTCGTAAAAAAGGCTATGATCCTGACTTGTTTTTCAAGGTTAACGGAAAGCTCTATCAAAGACTTGGTAAGATAGGTAGCGGTGGAAGTAGTGAAGTCCACAAAGTCATATCATCAGATTGCAAGATTTATGCCTTGAAGAAGATCAAACTTAAAGGACGTGACTATGCGACAGCATATGGGTTCTGCCAAGAAATCAAATATTTAAACAGATTGAGGGGGAAGAACAACATTATTCAACTCATTGATTATGAGGTACATGTCTTAACAGATGCATGTGTAGGTGATTACAAATATTTTTGAAAACATGAACTTGATGATTGATGGCGAAATTAATCTGATTAACATAGAAGCTACTATGGAAAACTCCCTATGTTTATTCATGATATGGGGAGACGAATAAAGATGCTTTCTCCTAAGTTGGCAATCTTCTTTAATTGCTTTGGCTTTTAAATGGAAAGAATTTTCCTTGTACTCAGTTTGCATTTTTTGGGAGATCTGTGCATATTTAGTGACTAATATATGAGATCCTTCTTAGGTGACAGATAAGACTTTGCTTCAGGAAGTGATGAATGGTTCCACTAGTAATAAGGATGGCAGAGTCAAGGGTGATGGGTATATATACATGGTGCTTGAATATGGAGAAATCGATTTAGCACACATGCTTGCCCAGAAATGGAAGCAACTGGATGGTTCTAATGCAATCATAGATGAGAACTGGCTCCGATTTTATTGGCAGGTTCTTGCAAAATCCTTTTCTTTGTTGTGTTCATTTTCGTTACCTCTGTAGTTGCTTAAGAAACTGGTCATTGCCAAATGATGAGGCAGTATAAATGATGTTATATTGTCAAATGAAATGGATTTACTTCTTCCATGTCTAGTATTGCTGACATCTCACTCTGCTAAACATGTTGCAGCAAATATTGCTAGCAGTAAACACCATTCATGAGGAGCGTATTGTACACTCTGACCTGAAGCCAGCAAATTTTCTTCTGGTGAGAGGTTCACTAAAACTAATAGATTTTGGAATTGCAAAGGCTATTATGAGTGACACAACCAATATTCAAAGGGACTCGCAGGTTTTTCCAGATCTCTGTTATTGATTTTCTTAAGTTTGTTGATAGTTACACATTGAAACTTACTAGTTACCTCTTAAAATTTGTTTATTCTTTCTGAACATGTTATGAAAATCTATACAACAAGATGTTTCATCTTACCAGAAAAATGTGTGCATCCTGAAACTTATCTTTGCACCCCTTTTTCTGAGAAGTTAGAAGTGAGTCAATATCAATATGATCTTTCAAGTCTAGAGGTGATAAATCTATTACTATTCTTGATAACAAATAATTGCATGTGTACTTCTGTATGCATTTTGGCTGTGCTTCCTATTAACTAAAATCAAGTAAAACTTGCAGGTTGGAACACTAAGTTACATGTCTCCAGAAGCTTTCTTGTGTAATGAGACAGATGCCAACGGCAACACAATTAAATGTGGTCGTTCATCGGATATCTGGTCCCTTGGCTGCATTCTTTACCAAATGGTTTATGGGAGAACACCCTTTTCAGAATACAAAACTTTCTGGGCAAAATTCAAAGTCATAACCAATCCAAATCATGAGATCATATATGAACCTGTGTCCAACCCCTGGTTATTGGATCTTATGAGAAAATGCCTTGCTTGGGACAGGAATGAGCGGTGGAGGATTCCTCAGCTACTCCAGCACCCGTTTCTAGTTCCACCAGTATCACCTAATCCTTCAGACAAACCTCTTACCTTGTTTCAAGTAATTGCTGAATCAAGTGCAAATGATGAGAAGGCTCTGAAGCTTTGCTCTCAAATCCAAAGTATGCTAATGGACCCAAAATCTGGAGTACAATCTGACTCCTCTATATCAAGAGATCAATTGCGCAAGTTACTTTGTAAGGTTTCAACCATTTGCTTTCAGCTTCAGGAACATTTGTCGAGCTTATGAAGAGACACACTGCAGTTTGGTAAAATTTCTCATTAAGTATTGGATGGAGTTTATTCACCAACCAGTCTTGGTTTCTCATATTTAGTGAATCTTGTAATTGCCCCTTTTGCAGTTTCTTCTTCAGTAATGCAGCGTTGATGTTAATATTTGGAGGCCATACAGTATATGTGAAAATTCAGTGCCCTGTATCTTGTATGTTTAGAATTTTGGTAATGAAGTCAATTACTCCTCTACAGCTTCTTCCCTGTAAGTACCAGAATTAATATAACCAGTGCATGTCACTGCTGTTGGTCATTATCTCGATTTTTCTGGTTCAAGGCTCATTTTCTTGTCTTGTGGCATTTTTCAATGAAGAGCACTCGGGCCACCACAAAAATTCTGTACATGTGTGTTTAACATCCATTTGAAGGTTGTTCACTTTCACAGACAAGTCTAAAGTCCATTGAGATTATTTTGAAGGATTATTTAATCAAGATTAGTTATTTTTCATTTTAATTATTTTATACTGAGTTTAACAACAATCAAAGCCTTTCATTAAATTTAATACAATAGTTTATCCCACTTAATCATTTAAAGTAGACATGGTCTAGAAGTGAAATTGTCCGTTCCAGCATGCATTCGGCCTCAACGTGGCATGTAAGAAGCCCATGTCCCAGCTGCGTACGACTTAGAAGTTCAATCGCTGAGCCTTTGTTCCAAGAGTGATTAGCTGCAACATGGCGATATCTCCAAAGCTTTAGTCAGTGACCCAACTGCTTCAGTTGTCTCTCACAGAAGCTTTTAAATTTAAACATAGGACCTTTGATCAAGTTGCTGGACAGGCATTTGCCGGTGTCCGTGTGCATGAACGTAACGACACGGAGTGAAGGACTTCACTAGGCCAATACTTGCCCTTGCACAGCATGCAACCTCCCATCTGAGTTCTGAAGCCAATTACCATCCAATCAACTAGCCCAAAAAATTAAAGGGAAAAAGAAGAAAAACCAATAAGGTAGTTGCAACTCGCGACATAAAATGAAGTCAATGAGGTTCAAATCACTTTCCCATCCTCTTTGTCTTTAAAATGATTTTTTTGTTTATTAGTTTGATAGGATTATAATCTAAGGATTATTTTAAGTGATAAAATAGTTCGTATAAATTAACGAGTCTTCAACTATTATATTTAATAAAGTTGACTATTTGAGGCGATTACATTTTTTTCTAATTATAAGTCTATTATAAAAATTATTCGATTAATAATATAAGATTACAATAGTAATTTAAATAATATATAAGTAATTTTCAACATTTTGATTATTTAATTATAATTCTCGTATAGAATTATTTATCTTAAAATTTTGTAATTTTATAGCGACCCTTATTTAATCAAATGATTTAATCAATCAAAGAGTAATTTAGATAAAATAATCTATCTTACCTTATTAATCTACGTGAACACGTCCCTAAAGTTATTATCATTAAAATTTTCAGTTATCTATCTTTTTTTGTTGTTATTTGTTGAAGGGATTGGAAGAAAGCTAATTTTGAAGTAAACAACAATTACACAAAAATAAAAAACATATTCGAACTAAATATTACTAGGCCCATGTTTGGATGTAATTCAAGGAGGATAAAATTTTGTCTTGAAAACTTAGAAATAATATGAAAATAAGAGAGAGAAATAGATAAAAAAAAATGATATTTTAGTGTGTAATATGTTTGGAATAAATAACTTGAATGATTGTAAATTTGGATCTAAACACATTCTAAACATATTAATAAAAATGAATCAGAGAACGCCAATTTGTCAATTTACAATTTTTCAAATGAATTTGGAACTGCTTAATTTACATTAAGAGCTGCAGCTCCTAAGTCCCATCACCTCCTCTCTCTCTCTCTCTCTCTCTATATATATATATATATATATATATTCAAAAACTGTACTTTATCCCAAATTCTCCCTCCCTGTCAGCAAGCAAAATCTGTATCTTCGTCAAATTTCTTGCGCTCATGATGCGAGAAGCTGATAGTTGTTGTTCACTGTTATATTTGGTGCAGGAATGGAGCCTCAATCGTCCACAATGTCAGGGAACCCGGCGCAGAAAATGAATGGTTCTCTGGTAAATGTTGTTTTGCAATCGGGGATTGAAGGTGGAGAGAGCATCGTTAACGAAGATGCTTTTCGTATAAATTCGGACATGAATGGCCTGCCGACTTCTCGCTTAGCTTCCACGCTTGATGTTGTGTCAGAGTCAGCCTTCTAATTAATTTACCCTTCGATGATATCTCATGAAACTGCAAAAGATTTAATTAATTTTCCTTTCTGTAATGTCAAATGCATATCAGTGCAGATTGCTGAACACATTACTCCTGGTTTATGCACTCCTATTAGCTGGATTAATCAACTCTTCTAAGCTTGCAAATTAAATGGGATAACAACACACTGCGATCTCATATTTCTTTCCGGGGTTAAGAGAAAAAGTACCTGTTTCCATCTGGATGAGCTCCCATGTCAGGCCATCTTTAGTGACAGCCAGTAAATATCCAGAAATGGCTAAACCAACCCTGAGCACTGAACGTATGCCGTTTACAGAACTAATACCAATACTGATATAAAATAATACCCGGAATAAATATTGATACTGGTAAAATTTTCCAATGTTTGAGATATTTATGCTCTTCTCTATGAGAACAGGTTTTGTGCTACAGAGTCCATCTTACTGGCCACCTTCCCACCAAAAAGAACCAAAAAAAGAGTCAAAAATAATCCGCGCATTAGAGACTTTCATGAGTTAATGAGTTCCTGCACAGAAACTTGTATAAATTTAAAACGCATGATCTTCCTTCAAAAATAGCAAATGATGAAATGGCTTCTCAATGAAGAAATGACCAGGACTGTGACCACATTTTCTGAAATTTGGTTGTATGTATTCTCGTCCTTTTCCTGTACAATAACTTCTTGTTCACTGCATCCAAGTTGCAAATCAGTCAAGCAGAGAAGTAGCTGTTTGTCAGATTCTCATAATCTCATTCTTATGGAAATCATAGCAGTGCATTCATTTTCACAGCACATCCCAACTTTTGCAGTTTAGTATTCAAGCATGTAGTTGGTTTTTGATTACTGACATTCAAACGAAAACGTTCAATTTTAATTGATCTATAATTTAATCCAACGAATCTACAAGTTTGAATTTCTTAGACTTATATGTTGATGTGCATAGAGTGCCTCCCACTTTAAGACCATCCAAATAGAGGTTATTTGGCTGCTTTATTCTGACATCAAGACAAGGCATGGCCCGAGACATTATGGTATTAGAATATGAATATTAGGAAGATTGAAAAACTGAACGTTAATTAACAGAAAGTGATTGTGACTGCACAAAACTGGACACA